>JAQQTP010000047.1:4800000-6117500 GCA_029884605.1 Ormosia emarginata
TAATTTATCACATTTCACTTTCAAGCGGGCCTCTACCTCACGTGAGAGAGACATGCGATATTCTGTCATATCCTAGAGATATAGTTTTATCATTTATGTGTAAATACTGAAAGACATATCCAAGTTAATCACTTCAAAATAAAACCTGACATAGAAAGAGCATGCTTAGAAGCTGACTTTCATATTCTGTTACATATATACCACGGATAATGGTGCTTGTTGATGCTGAGTTTGCCACAAATAAGCAGGTGTAATTCCTAGAAAACGATTAGGGACACCACCAACTCCAGGTTCCACTGGATCCATAGCAGCAAGGGAAGAATTAGCCCCACTAACTGAGCTGTTTGGAGTGGTATAATTTGTAGAATTCATGCTTGAGTTGATCATGGCACTGGTGCTAGTACTGTCAAGGGAGCTTCGAGACACTACACTCAATTTTTCAATATCTTCAGTATGAACTTCACCATCTTTGGAGATCAGAGGCAGTCTCAATCTTTGAGCTGCTTCAGCCACAACCATTTGATGCTCTAAAGTCTCATAAACCTGACAATAGATAGACATGTAAATTTCTTTTAAATCAATGTAGACTAGTGTGCCCAAAAAGTAAATAAGCACATAATGCACATTAGTTTTACTCAGTTACCAATTACCCTGCATGAATAAATGAAAGCTTAAAATATCAAGAATTTTTTTAAAAAAAAAAATAAAGAAGATAGAATACAACATATCCTATAAAAACAGGACAGAAAAAAAAATATTTCTATAAGAAATAAATTCTTAGTCCTCTCTCAGCTAACTACCTAAGACACTGATCATTAGCAATACCAAGCAATGTAAACATGCATGAAATTTTCCTTATTTTTATTAAGTTCTTTGCTAGCAATGATGAATAGTTTCTTTAAGCAGAGGGATAGACCCAGGCCTCCCCATTTAGGGAAAATAATCTAGTCAACAATCTGGACTCTCATTTGAAACAAACTGAGTCAAGTCAAAATTGTCAAGAGGAACTGAGGAAGATATAGTATATTTGCCCCAACTCCTTCTATGACCCCACAAAGCACTTAGGCAACTAACCTCCGAAGATTCTTTCCACCTCTAGTAAATTGAATAGGGATTGTGGGTGTCACATACTGCATTGCCTACAGGATCAACAGCTACTATTTGTTCTGGAATCCCCTGACTTCAGTTTAGAGATATTGAGTTTATACTTTATAGCACCTGTCACTCATGATATGTGGAAGAATCTCTTCATTAGGGCCAATATAATTTCATGAAGCACTCAACAGATAAATCTTTCTCCTTCTCAATTCCGTAACACCTAAATTAAAATCCACAATATCTGCATTATTTTGTTGTTCAAACATCACTGCCCTCCGCATAACTTATCATTTAAGGTATGAGTATGACTATGAAGTGAAAGGAGATGATTCATATAACATTCAATTCCCATAAAGAGCATTTTGGTAAATTGTATTATTGTTCTCTCCACGTACATAACTCAAATTTTGTAGGACCAAAATCAACAGCATTCTCATGCAGGTCTCATTTGTTTCTAAATCATCAAATTAACTTTCCAGTATAATAATCCAATACCTGAGGAGAGTTCCTTAACCCAAGCTGTGGATAAAGACCGCCGGTATCTCTAATTCCCCCAAGGCTAGAGACAGAAACGGCTTGCTGATACTCTTCCACCATTGCAATGGCCTCAGAATATATTGTCTGCAACCAACCCACCATATGAAAAATACGTATCAGTAAACTAACAATCACACTATACTTAACCAACTCCCATTCCAGCAATACCAAAACCAAATATTTAGTCCCAAATCACAATTTTTTTAATCCAAATATCACAGAACATAAAATTAAATCCCTATTTTCAAAAGCATTTGGTGGTGTTTGGTTTGTTTTATATTTTTAATTTCAGTTAGTATGTTTTCAATAAAATAAATAAATAAAAAAGAGTTCACCTTGTTTTTTGGATCCGTTTCCTGATTTTAAAGTTTTGTATTGTTTTTAAGTTTTATATTGTTTTTATCATTTCCTTTATAAAACTTTGAAAATATGAAACAAAATAAAAATAAGGTAACATTTTTATAATTATTAACGAAAACATATCTAAAAACATATATACTAAAAACAGAAATCAAAGCAAAACCCTTCATTCTAGAGATAACCCTTTACCATGGCTTCCAGGTAACGCAGTCTTTCCCTGCACATTTCCTCTCTGGCCTGCAAATTAACTTAGCAAATCAATACCCAACTTAATTTTTTTGGATATTTTAAATGGGTCAGAAAAAATTTAAATTTTTGGAGATAAAATGGAACACCCATTTTCCAATTCTTCTGGGAAATTTTCACAAACACCTAAGAATCAAGCGGGCTGTTGTTGGGAGAGAGAGAGAGAGAGAGAGAGAGAATTACGAGTTGGAGATCGTTGTAGAGAGGCTTGGAGATGAGAGATCCATCGGGGGCCAAGCAGTGGCGCTCCAGCTGATCAACGACCTGTGCCACATCGGCGGGGAGGTTTTGGCCGTGGAGCCCCTTCACCATTGATGAAAACGGCGTCGTTTGAGTGGATTCGGAAGCTAACGACCCTTTCAGTCACTGTTGGTGCCTTCAAGCTTCAACTTGAAGAAGCAGCAGGTTGAAGTTGAAGATCTCAATTCTTAAAATGCATCCAAATTTGAAAAAGAAGCATCCATTTGTCAAATTAGAGAAAATTCCCTCCTTTTGTTAAAGAAATGCACTAGACAGTATACTGTTCACTGTAGAGACTTTTCTTTTTTCCCCTGTTAAAGAAATGATTTCATTTACATGTTAATATCAAGTATGGTAAAAGTTAAAACAATAACTTCAAATAGCATGGAAGCAATTTACGGAGGAACTCGAGTAACTTTTGTATTATTCTAATTAAATGAAGATTACGCTTATAAATGATTCATATATATTAAACTTATGAGATATATTGTGATCTCAAAAAATAAAATAAAATAAAATAAAATAAAACACTAAATTTTAATATTATAAAATATAATAATATAGTATAAGTTATATACTATATATTAGTAAGGTTTAAGATTGATCTAGTTACATATAAATATGTGATATATAAATAAGTATATAATTACATATTTAAATTTTATTTATGTTAATTTTTTAAAATTAAAATTTAAAAAATATCTTTTTAAATTTATTAATCTTGATGTTGATGACATATTTTTTGATCATGCCGAAGAGGTAAATATCCTTAATAGCAATAAAAAAAAATTATATACTATATAAATTTTTATTTTAATGCACCATTATTATATAATCTTAAAAATTTATTTTTGCAACATATTTAAAATTACTAAAAAAATTAAAAATTTATTTTCATAATAAAAATTGTTAAAATTAATCTTCAAAAATCAAGATTTTTTTTTTTTGTAATTTTGAATATTTCTAGTTCTCAAATTATTACTCTTAAACTCTTATGTGAACACATAAGCTTCACAAGATACCCTATTTTTTAATCTAAAAAATGCCTTAAAGGCACAATGATGGGTTGATGGGACAAATATTGAGATTTTTATCAAAATGTAAAACAAAATCTATTTGTTATATTTGAATGGAAGAATGGAAAAAGTAAAAAGAGAAATAATTGGTTGAGAAAATGGAGGTATAATTTAGTCGAACATGGTGGGAGGCAGTTTAGTCGACCATGAAAGGGATTTGGAGGTAGGCGTCGACTGATTGAGGCTAAGGTGTAATGGTGGTCTGTGAGAAGAGAATAGAGGACTAAAGTTGATTTGAAATTAAAGTGATGTATTTTTTATCTAACTTGATACAAAGTAATCTTATCAGGTTTTATCAAATTACTTGAGGCTTGATAATTTTATCCTATAATCATAGGATAAAAATGAGTAGATCAAATTAAACTTTATCATATCATATGTAACACAAAACATATGATAAAAATGAGTCATATAATACAAACTTATATTATCAAGTTTTATACTATATACCAAACAAAGCCTAATTGTTTTAGAGAATAACTTAATTCATCCACATTTTTTTGCTTAATTTAAAGAAAAAAGAATTTTACTCTTTAAATTGAAAGAGGAGGATTAGAATTATTTATAACTAGCATTTGTATCCATGCAAAGCACGAGATAATAAAAGTAATAAAACTTTTATAAATAATTTAATTATCTTATTAATTTTAAATAATTATTATTGAATATATAAATAATTTTTCATTTGAATATAATAGTGTGTCACTAATTTCACTTACTATAAAATATTTTAATGATATGCTAATTCTTTTTTATTCTAATCAAGCAACTTTTGTAGGAAATTCACAATGATTCTAGCAATTGTGGCATTCTCCTATGAACAGTTGGAGATCAAATGACTTGAATCTAAATTTTGCTTACAAACCAATGACTTAGATGATCTTGAACCTGTCTGTTATGAATTTTTCTTCTTTGTATTTGTATTTTCCTTATGAGCTTTTAAGAATTTTCAACTTAGTTCCTCCCACAATCAAAGTAATATACATCATAAAATTATGTAAAAAGCTCTATCATTACTTGACTATTAATCATTGAAAAATAAAATGTAAGTTGAGTATCTCCTCAGATTTCTTATGTTATAGATCTCTCATTACAACATATATAGTCTTTGTTATCTTTTTGAAAAGATTTCTCCCTTTCACGAGTAAAGTCAAAATCTTTATTGCTTAGTTCCTTGAACTCTCTCATGCATGCATTTTGTGGAATCCATCGAAATCATACAATCATCTAGTAGAATTTGTTTATATCAAGGTCACCACTTATATGACTAAAGACATGAAAAATCTTTCTCACCTATTAATAAATCAAGGAGTAAAAAAGCAAAAGAAACCAATAAGCATTTGATCATGTATATAATCTCATTACAACAAAATAAACATGTTGCAAACTTTGAATATTATAAGACCGCATAACTCACTCATTTCCTTCTCTTGTTTGCCATTCTCCTAGGCAAGCCTTGCATATCATAAAGCATGAAAGCAAGCCTCAACTCATGGTTAGATAAGAGATAAATGATGCACGTAAATTACAATACCTGCAGGATCATAAATCATGACCAAGATTAAATTCATTTGACATTTTCTTATTGTTTACTAATCTACCTGTCTAATATTTTTCATCAAATCCCTAAAGATACAATGACCATCACTTTGTTTCATAGTTTTTTTTAAAAAAAAATTTGTTGGCAAGCTCTATAAAAAAAAAGAATAAAAATAAACTATACATTTTTTTTATTTATGTTTGAAAGAGAAAAAAAATATTACTAATTTAATTTGTTACTAGTTGGCCTTTCAAGTTCTCAACCTCATCTTATCGACACGTCCACCGCTGCCCTTGTGGCCTGAGCAGAGATCTCTGCCAGCGACCACGCTGCGACTCTGCCATCTCCTATCAGGTCCTCTTCTATTCCTTCAGATTGAGAAAGGTCAGTCCATCTTTCAGATCTGTTCATCATTGACCCTACCAATTCCTGTGTTTTATTTCTTGTTGAACATCCCTCTGTGCATATTCCCAGCATTAAAGTCTGGCAACCACGCTTGCGAGACAACCTCAATGACGCCTACGAGCGCGACCTGCGAGGCTGCGATGGTGCAAGTGGACAACCAAGCTGCTGCGAACCGACGACCATGCATGATGATGCTGCTTGCGGTTTCGAACCAACGTGGTGCGGATGCTGGTCCATTTAAGTTGCTGGCCAACCCGCACTGGGCAGTTTAATTGTGGTCTGTTGCAGATCAAGGCACCATGCATACCCACCTCTACGTATAACATACAGTTGCATCTTCCATTCTTAAGACTAACAACCATATATACAAAAGGTAAGAGAGGAAACATTGATCCCATTGCCCAAATGACAACTAAAAAGCTAAATGAAAGAGAAATGCATAAAATCTATTTCTAATGTCTCACATGTGCAATTCTCTGCTCGATAGCATTGGTTAATCCCTTCCAAATATAATTAACAACTTTATAAGCATAAATGTTAAACAAATAATCATTAATATGAACCTCAATATCATAATGTTAATTATAAGGCTAAGTTTTTACAATATATTAGTTGCAATGACATTGTAACATGTCATTGATTTACTTCTTGCATATCCTTTTTTGTTGATCAATAGCTATACATAAAGTTTTCACAAAATTTCATGTAGATTTTAATAAGTATTTGAACAAAATAACACACTACATATATGGGTTCATTTTAGATAATATTGCGAAACAAAAGTTTGCGCATATATGGAGGTTTCTGACACAACATCAAAATATCTGTTACCAAGTGGCCTCAATACTCAAGAGGGGGGGTGAATTGAGTATGTAAAATATTTTCGTAAATCTTTCGCAAAACGTTTGATTGACAATTTTCGTTGAAGCTATTGGATGATTGAGGTGAATGGATAAATGAGATTGAATACTTCACTCATAAATAAACAACCCAAGATAGAGAGAATTCAAGCAAAGCAAGATATCAAATTCAACTCAAGCGTATATAATTAAAGCACAAAGTAAAGAGATAGAGTTAAGAGGAACAAATACAAGATTTATCCTGGTTCAGCCACCAATCCACTTGTGACCTACGTCCAGTCCTCAAGCCAACCACTCGAGATTTTCTACTAAACTTCAAGCTTGAACGGGTGCTTGAAAACCTTTACACAAGAGAGCACTCAACTCCTTGGGATGCCTCACCCTTGAGCTTGAGCCTCAAACCAGGGATGCCTCACCCTTTTCACTAGAGGGATACCTCACCCTCTTTACAACCTTTGAAGGATGCCTCACCTTCAACAAGGGATACCTCACCCTTTACAATCTTTGAGAGATACGTCACTCTCTTTTTCTCTAGAGGGATACCTCACCCCCTTTACAAAGAATCAAAATGTTTATAAAATGAAAACTCTCACAAGAGTGGATGATACAAATTGAAGCCCTATAATGCTCTTCAAGAATATCTCAACAATGTATACAAAAACAGAGCAAAGGTGATTTAAGGATGAATCTCGGATTATAGTGATTGAAAGATGTTTCTCAAGTGTTGTTCAACCACAAATGATGCCCCAAGATGAGTATTTATAAGTTGTTGGAGCAAAAGAGCCGTTGGGGGCTTTAATGGGCAACATTAAAAGCCAAATAATATAGCCGTTGGGCTTGTCAGAATGCTGGTAATCGATTACAGGGTTCTGGTAATCAATTACATGACAGTTAAAACGTGTTCTTGGCTTTCTGGGTTTGTGGTAATCGATTACATGACTTGTGTAATCGATTACACGGCCTCTGACTTTCTGGTAATCGATTACAATATTGATGTAATCGATTACATGGCCTTTTTGATCGTGTTCTTGGATTTCTGGGAACATGGTAATCAATTATATGGATGTTGTAATCGATTACAGGTTCTCGATTTCTTGTGTCGATTACTAAGAGTGTGTAATCGATTACTTTCCACTTTGAACACATTTTTCAATCCAAATTAAGTCTCTAGGCCATTTTTATCATTTGGGTACTTGGACAAAACAAGATTTACAAATGTTTACCATAATCCAAGATTGAAATCAACATTTCTTTAAAATATGAACTTTGAAAACAAGTTGATTTATGAGATCTTTGAAAAATCATTTGAATATAATTGAGATACCTTGAGAGCATTTCACATTGATGTTTTAAGACCTATATCTAATATACCTCTTTTGAACTTGGTCTTCTTCTCTTGGTCTTGATCTTTTCTTTTGATCTTGAACTTTTCTTTTGATCTTGGTCTTCTTCTCTTGGCTTTGTTATCATCAAAAACTTATTTGATATGCTTCAAGACATAAGCATTCACATTCTCTCCCTTTTTGATGATGACAAAATAAACATTGAAAATAGAGAAATATTTGCATTCATTTATCTATCAGAGATTAAGTGCAACTCTCTCCCGTAATGTATGCATGAGATAGGATAAATGATTTTCATGTAAGAGCACAAAGCTCCCCCGTATACATGCAACATATTTCACTAATCTCTCCCCCGTTGGCATTATCAAAAACAACATAAGCATTCAGCATTGTATAAACATTTCAGCCCAGCAGGATCAATATCAGAGGATGAACGGTTTAGCACAGCAATTTGTGATGTCAATGGCAAATGCATATGAAAAAGAAATCGTAGATAATAATTATCATTTATGCCAACAGAATTCAGAGTCATATACAAGAGCAAATGGGGTTAGATAAAGATTAAGCATAAGGAAAGCATCATGAAGGGCTTGATGGCAGATAAAAATGTATAATCCATGAATTTTGCCTTTTAAAACCCTGTGTAATCGATTACAGTGTCTGTGTAATCGATTACGCATGTTCTAGATTCCTGGTAATCGATTACATATGTGGTGTAATCGATTACAAGCCTTCTGGAATTGTTGTAATCGATTACATTGGAGGTGTAATCGATTACCTGCTTTCTAACTTGGTTTGGAACGCTTGACAGAGCCTTTGTAATCGATTACAAAGGTATTGTAATCGATTACCAGTTCACTAAAACTCAAATTTTGCATTTTAAACAAAAAAAGATCAATTTTAAACCTTTCAAATTTGTTCCAAAGCATTCCAAATCAATTTCAAACACCTTGTAGGCATATAATCCATATAGATTGTGATCTAAAACATATGATCATGCGAAAATGCTACTTTTACCAAGAATTACACCCTTTTGATGGATTGGTGAAGTTTTTGAGCATCTTTAGCATGATGTGGTACCTGCAAAATAGCTAAAGGGGAATCTCCAACGCTCAAGTCAGTATTGGATTCAAATATGATCAAGAACCATCATGATATGCAGTAAAAATGTCATGATTATACAGAAGGTAGCATGTTATGCATCACAATAGCTCATTAAGCAACAAAGGAAACAGTTTATACATTTAAAATCATGCATTGTGCGAGAAAAGGTGCATTTTATACAGCAATAGAGTTCATTATGCAGCAGAAATGAGATTATGCGAAAGATTGTGACTTTGTGCCATACAAGTGACAAGATATGCATCATTTTGCAGAAAATCACAGATTATACAGCATATGACACATTATGCAGAAAATTATGCACCAAAGTTGTGTTACAAGAGTTTAGATGCATGATTGATCCAATATGCCAAGTTCAAAAATGTTTTATATCAAATATGCTATTTCAAACAGGAAATGAACTTATCAAGCATATTAACACATATAGAGATATTGTCAAGATATTAAGCTTGAAAAGTACAATTTTAAAACAAGTTAAGGCATGGAACAAGTCTCCATTTATCCAAAGATTGCAAGTCCAAGCTTCTTGGAGACAAGGAAGAGAACTTGAAGTAATTTCCGATCTTGTGCTTGCTTCGGCCACTATTGAGATTCCAAAGTTCATTTTTTGACCTTCAAGCATACCTACAATACACTTCAATTTTTGGCTTTTGGTACCCAAATTCTCTTGGGTCCTTGTGTGTTAGTGTTAGGCAAGGTGCCTTTGGGAACCCAAACCATTTTAGTTCCAATCTTGTTATTGATATTCTTCCTCACATTACAAGTTGATGCACTATGTCCTTTCTTGCCACAATGAAAACACTTTATAAAAGGACTTGTTGATGAACTTGAGGGAACAAAGAAATTCTTGTAAAGTTTTTGTTGTTTTTTGGGATTGTACCCTAAACTAGCCTTTTGAAACACACATTTTTTATTCCCAAGCAATATGTTCAAATTATCTCTTCCAAGGGTAAATTTTGAAAGAGTATTTTTCAAATCTTCAATTTCCTTTTCAAAAGTTTTGCATGATGAGCAAGAAAAGGATATAGATGCATTATCAAGTAAAGAACATGTTAAGCATGAGGAATTTGCATCAATGAGTCCAAGAGTTTCATTTTCAATTTTAAGTTCCTCAATTTCCTTGTTTAAAATAGAGATTTGTTTTCAAAAGAGGAAATTGTTTTCTTGGATGATGAAACAAGTTTTGCAAGTCTCATAGATTCATTATGCAATTCTTCAAATGCATCTTGCAATTCATCATATGAAGGAGAAGAATTTGATTCAAAATTTGAGGAAGTTACCTCCATGTCATCTTCATCTTCCTCTTCTCCTCTAGCCATGAAACATAGATTGGCTTCCTCATTGTTCGAACTATCGGTTGAGTCCATGTCATTATCATCCCAAGCTATGTAGGCTCTTCTTTCTTTCTTTTCCTTTGAGTACCTCTTTTCATACTTCTCCACTTTCCTTTGATAGATTGGGCACTCCATCTTCATGTGTCCCAATTCTCCACATTCATAGCATTTAGAAGTGTTTGAGGTTCCTTCCCTTTTGTGATAGGAATTCTTTGAGGGAAAGGGAGGTCTTCCTTGAGCTCCATTCTTTTTGAAGAATCTTCCAAACTTCTTTACTAGAAGGCCAAGATTCTCTTCACTAATTTCCAAGTCATCTCCATCATCATCATCATCATCATTGATCAAAGAGGAGGTGGTCTTGAGAGCAATTCCCTTCTTGTCAAGCTTCTCATTTTGATTGAGTCTATTCAGCTCCAACTCATGTTCTTGAAGCTTGCCAAAAAGTGTGGCCAATGTCATTGTTGCTAATTTTCTTGATTCCGAAATAGCCGTCACTTTAGGTTGTCACTCCCTGCTCAAACATCTCAACACTTTGTTAATAAAATCTTCATTAGGAAAAGTCTTTCCCAATGAAGCAAGATGATTTATAATATGTGTGAAACGTTTTTGCATTTCTTGAATGCTTTCACCTTGATTCATTCTAAAAAGTTCATACTCATGAGTGAGAGTATTTATTCTTAATCTTTTCACTTCACTAGTACCCTCATGAGTTACTTGTAAAGTGTCCCACATTTCTTGGGCAGATTTATAATTTGAGACTCTAAAAAACTCATCATACCCCAAAGCAGTGGTAATGATGTTTTTGGCTCTCAAATTATATTGGACCTTCTTTTTATCATCATCCGTCCATTCACTTCTTGGTGTATTAATTCTTACACCATTTACAACTTGTGTGGGTACAAAGGGACCATTTTCAACAGCATCCCACACATCCAAGTCAATAGCTTCAATAAAAATTTTCATTCTTTCTTTCCAATAAGCATACTCATCCCCATTGAAAAAGGGAGGTCTATAAAGAGAAGAACTTTCATAAAAATCATTTGAAGAGGCCATCACTTTCTCTTGAAGCTGCTAAGCCCTTTATACAAGAGCCTAGCTCTGATACCACTTGTTACCAAGTGGCCTCAATACTCAAGAGGGGGGGTGAATTGAGTATGTAAAATATTTTCGTAAATCTTTCGCAAAACGTTTGATTGACAATTTTCGTTGAAGCTATTGGATGATTGAGGTGAATGGATAAATGAGATTGAATACTTCACTCATAAATAAACAACCCAAGATAGAGAGAATTCAAGCAAAGCAAGATATCAAATTCAACTCAAGCGTATATAATTAAAGCACAAAGTAAAGAGATAGAGTTAAGAGGAACAAACACAAGATTTATCCTGGTTCAGCCACCAATCCACTTGTGACCTACGTTCAGTCCTCAAGCCAACCACTCGAGATTTTCTACTAAACTTCAAGCTTGAACGGGTGCTTGAAAACCTTTACACAAGAGAGCACTCAACTCCTTGGGATGCCTCACCCTTGAGCTTGAGCCTCAAACCAGGGATGCCTCACCCTTTTCACTAGAAGGATACCTCACCCTCTTTACAACCTTTGAAGGATTCCTCACCTTCAACAAGGGATACCTCACCCTTTACAATCTTTGAGAGATACGTCACTCTCTTTTTCTCTAGAGGGATACCTCACCCCCTTTACAAAGAATCAAAGTGTTTATAAAATGAAAACTCTCACAAGAGTGGATGATACAAATTGAAGCCCTATAATACTCTTCAAGAATATCTCAACAATGTATACAAAAACAGAGCAAAGGTGATTTAAGGATGAATCTCGGATTATAGTGATTGAAAGATGTTTCTCAAGTGTTGTTCAACCACAAATGATGCCCCAAGATGAGTATTTATAAGTTGTTGGAGCAAAAGAGCCGTTGGGGGCTTTAATGGGCAACATTAAAAGCCAAATAATATAGCCGTTGAGCTTGTCAGAATGCTGGTAATCGATTACAGGGTTCTGGTAATCGATTACATGACAGTTAAAACGTGTTCTTGGCTTTCTGGGTTTGTGGTAATCGATTACATGACTTGTGTAATCGATTACACGGCCTCTGACTTTCTGGTAATCGATTACAATATTGATGTAATCGATTACATGGCCTTTTTGATCGTGTTCTTGGATTTCTGGGAACATGGTAATCGATTACATGGATGCTGTAATCGATTGTGTTCTCTCGACTTCTTTGTGTCGATTACCAAGAGTGTGTAATCGATTACTTTCCACTTTGAACACATTTTTCAATCCAAATTAAGTCTCTAGGCCATTTTTATCATTTGGGTACTTGGACAAAACAAGATTTACAAATATTTACCATAATCCAAGATTGAAATCAACATTTCTTTAAAATATGAACTTTGAAAACAAGTTGATTTATGAGATCTTTGAAAAACCATTTGAATATAATTGAGATACATTGAGAGCATTTCACATTGATGTTCTAAGACCTATATCTAATATACCTCTTTTGATCTTGGTCTTCTTCTCTTGGTCTTGATCTTTTCTTTTGATCTTGAACTTTTCTTTTGATCTTGGTCTTCTTCTCTTGGCTTTGTTATCATCAAAAACTTATTTGATATGCTTCAAGACATAAGCATTCACAATATCAATATACTCAACACAATTTAGGCAATATGCTAGGCATGAAAGAAATATTAGACTTTTGAAGAAACTCTAAAGAATTTACTTGAATGCTTGGAAGGAAAAGAATGAAAACTTTTTCAAGGGAGTCTTGTCCTCTATCTTTCTCTAGTGTCTATCTTATGAGAAATGTTTGTTGATGATATATTTTTTATTCCCTATGTGCAAGTCTTGGTATTTTCGTTTCTCAAACATTCCCCCTCTCCATTTTCATGGATTTTGTTAGAGTGCTTTTCTTATTATGACTCTCTTAGTGTATGTGAAATATCATTAAAACGTTGTGTATTTTCCTTTTTCGATGACTTTATCGCATATTTTTTTATAACATATCAAATTCTTTTAAATTGATTCTTAATTCTTTTTTTTTCTACTTGTAAGTTGTGCTCTGATAAATTAATGTTAGATCTCCTTTTTTACAAGAATTTCTTATTTAAATTTTCTTGCCTTTTTTGTATCCTTGCAATTTGAAATTGGGAAAATTTTTAATTTATTTCTTTCTTTGAAATATGTTCATATTCGAAATTTGAACTATAAATAAATTAGTCTATAAATGAAAGAAAAAATTTGTTTATAATTCTTTTTAATTTAAAAAATATAAAAATAAAAAAAATAATGATGGATCATAAATATGATGTCTAATTTTTTCAATAAGCTTATAGCATTGAAATTTTTTTGAAATTATTATTATTATTATTATTATTAAATTTAAATGTCCTTTCCTTTCTCTTTTCTTTATTTTACTCTTATTTGTGTTAGATTTTTCTTATTTTATTTTAATTGTAAATTTCTTTTTTCGCTTTGGTAAGGACGCTAATCACATATCTCATTTTCACTTTGTAAGCTTATAATAAATATATCGATTTTTGTATTGATTTTATAAAATTAAAATAATTTTAAGTATTTAATATACATATACATAACTTAGATAAATATATATATAAAATTATTCAATATACAATTATAAACTTTTAAATTTTTATTAAACATACTCTAAATAGACAATTATGCAATAATTTTATTCAATATTGTTATGAAAATAAGCATAAACAACTTAAGAGATAAATAAGAAAATAACAAGAGAAAAATCTAATTAATTAATATTAAAGATGTATATTATATATCAAATCCTATTTAAAGGCAAGTTTTCCTATAACCAAATTTCAGTCAAATACAAGTTTCTTTATAATTAAATCCTAAAAAATAAAGATCAAATAATAACAATATCTTGTAATATCTTTCAAGGATGTCCATGATGTTTATAATAACTAGAATAATACCCGTGCAATGCACAATATTATAAAAAATATTTAAAAATAATATATAATAATCATGTTATTATTATAAGAAAATACATTTATAATTTTTATAAGTGATCATGAGTAATGCAAAAAAGTTATGTTGAAATTCAATTTTTATTACATCAAATATTAAGTTTATATATAAAAATTTAAGAATATTTTAAAAATTTCAAAAACTTTTAAAAGAGTATTTTGAGCTTATTCTCTTTAAAACCTCTAAACATAGCGCTATGAAACTCAAACACTTGCTGCTCTCCAAAAATTTAGGGTTACGATCACTACCAACTCCTTTAGCTTCATCTCTGTATATTATTGTATAATTTGACACATAATAAAAATATTTTTATTTTATAAAAAATATCTCATATGTAAACATTATTATTACATTAATAAGATAATAACAATGAAACTCAAATTTAAATTTATAATGAGTCATTGATGACACAATTTAGAAATGATATTTGTAAGAAATAATCTTGAAATAATTTATATTTTCTTTTAATTTTTCTTTAATAGGACAATATTAAAATTTAAATTAAAAAAATTGGTGGTACAACATAAAGTTATTACTTGACAGAATTCTACAAGCTAGAACTCTCTTTTTATATATTACTAGATTTTGCACTCATGCAATACATGGGATAAAGTAAGAATTAAATGATAAAAAATATAATTATATAAAAATAATTTTATTAAATAAAATATATATAATAATTCATCAAGAAAAATAAAATTTATAAGTTTAGTTTAAAAATACATAAAATATAATTTTTATTATATTTTCTTGAAAAAAATTCGCTCCAATAAAAATATTAAAGAATTTAAATATAAATTGTTATAAAACAATTTATAAGCCTAAAAAATATTTATAATATAAAAAAATTCTTTTTCTTCTAAATGAAAAATTTAATCTAATAATTTTATAAAATTATTTTAATAAATTAATTTGACTAAAAATTATATATAAATTAATTCAATTTATATAAGTCAAGTGATAAGCAATTTTGGAATAACAAAATCTCCTTGTATTTATAGATCCTCATGGGAACTGCCTCATTTGGGGATCCAAATTCAAGAAATTTTCTCTGCGGGAATAGGAACATGATAAAATTTCTCTTGATATATGAGTAGGGATAAGGACGGGGATCGTATTCTCTGCCCCACGAGGGTCCTGTCTCTGAGAAATTATTAAATTATATATATTGATTATACACACACACACACACACACACATGAAACGTATCAGGTGAAAAGAATGTTTATAGTAAGAGGTGAGAAGAGTGAATCTTGATTATTGAATTTTACATAAATGGTTAATATTAGAACATAAATACACGTAACTTGTAACGTCCTACTCTAATTTTTTGTTATTTTTCTTAATATAGTATTATAGTATACACACACACACACACACATATATATATATATAGCGTATCAGGTGAGAAGAGTGAAGAGTGAATTTTGACCATTGGATCTTACATGAATAGTTAAGATTAGAATATAAATGCACATAACCTATAACGTCCTACTCTAATTTTTAATTATTTTTCTTAATATAGTATTGTAATATTTAACTCTAATAGAGTAACACGTTACAAATAACTTCTAACATTATCATTAGCTCATATATATAGTAATTTACATAGTTTTGAGGGTTACACCATTAATTAATATATACAAATATTTCAAAGTTAGGCACCTATTTTTTTTTTTTTTGCAAAAATTGAGGCTTACAAAAGCCTTCTTAAGGTGCCACTGTTTACAAATATTAACATAGTCTTCTAGTTTCGGCCTATAAACTCGTTCTACATGAAAATCTATTAGAACCTCTTTCAGTCATCCTTATTTGAAATATTACACCACAAAGGCTTTGAACTCAGGGAGGCACTTAAGTCGACTCAACATTAGCTAACTATAAAAAACAAAAAAAATGATAATCAATAAAATAAATAAATAACAAAATAAGAACAAACAAAAAAATAAAAGAGAAAAATAAAGAAAATTTGGATTGTCTCCCAAAAGTGCTTATTTAATGTTATTAGCTCGACGTTGCTTCTTCAACTCGTCAAGGTGTTTTGAAACAAGAGAAGTAAGATGACGCATTTCTTCCATCAGATCTTTGCTTCCATACTCGGTTACTGACCTTGGAATCCCCTCCAAAAGGGTTTAGAACTTGACTTGAACCTAGTTGTTCTGAATAAACCTTAGCATGTGAGATTTCATCAGGCCATGGAAGTCTCAATTTTTCATCAGATGACAGATCAGGTTTCAATTTATTAGAAGATTTCGGCCCTTTGTGTAATGAATTATGAGAAATAAGAGGACTTATCTGCAATGAATCAGGGAAAATAGGAAGATCTTTTCCTACTCTAGCAATCTTAAGAGAAGAGGACCTTTCTCATTTTCATCAACAATCTTGGAAGTGGGAGAGTCAACATTATTCAATGGTGAAGAGCTCTTACCAGTCAACTCCTTTTGAGACTTATCTTGAATGCAATTAATAGGAGCATAAAGATTCGATGTTGGTGAAGACTTATCAAAGACATTGATAATCACTTGATCTTCATCCACTCTCAAAATAAGCTCTCCTCTAGGCACATCAATTAATGCTCTTAAAGTTGCCAAGATTGGCCTTCCAAAAATAAGAGGAATATCAGCATCCTCGTCTACATCTACAATGAAGAAGTCCATGAGAAAAATGAATTTATCCACCTTTACAAGCACATCTTCAACCATACCCCAAGGATATAAATGGGATCTATCAGCAAGTTGCAACATAGTGAAAGTGGGTTTTGGATCTCCCAAACCTAATTTCACATAAATAGACAATGACATCAAGTTGACGCTAGCTCCCAAATCACACAGTGTTTTTCCTGCAAATTGTGAGCCAATCTCATAGGGAATAGTGAAACTACCGGGATCCCTGAGCTTTGGTGGCAACTTCTTCTTTAAAATAGCACTGTATTCTTCAGTAAGTGCTACAATGATGCTGTCTTCAAACTTCCTCTTTCTAGATAAGAGCTCTTTCATGAACTTAACATATGATGACATTTGTTCAAAAGCTTCAGCAAAAGGAATGTTTATGTGCAATTTCTTGAAGACGTCCAAGAACTTCAAAAACTGTCTATCTTGCTTCTCCTGAGTTTCCTTCTTCAGTCTCTGAGGAAATGGAAGCCTAGCATACAGTGAGGGGTCTAATGGTTTACCCAAATCTGAATATTTCTTCTTTTTTCGTACTCTCAACTGTTCCTCCTTGGCTTTAATAAAGATCTCTTCCTCTAGAGCATCTTTTTCTTGATTATAACTTGAAGTAGGTATTTCCTTAGCTTCATCTTCTCTCAGTTGAGCATTAATAACTTTTTCACTCCTCAAAGATATTTTCATACATTGCTCCTTAAAATTGACCACTGTATCACTAGGAAAGATGCCTAGAGGTCTCTCAGAGAGTTGTTTTGCTATTTGACCCACTTGATTCTCTAAACTCCAAATAGCTGCTCCCTGATTCTGAAAATTAACCCTTGTTTCTTCCATAAAAGTAGAGGTCTGTTGCACAAAAGCAGAAGTCTGCATAGAAAGTTTCTCAAGTGCAATCTCAAGAGGAGACTTCTGTTCGGGTTGAGCATTCAATGGAATAACTTGATTCTTCCAAGAGAAATTGTGATGATTCCTCCAGCCTAGATTGTAAGTATCAGAGTAAAGATTACCTTATGGCCTTGAAGGATTTCCCATATAGTTCACTTGTTCTGGAGCAATAACACCTGAATTACCTGCCTCACATTGACCATTGACATGGTTGTCTCCATAGAAATCGCAAGTCAGGCCTTGGTGATTAACTACATTTACCTGTAAATTACCAACTTGCTTAGTGAGGTTGACAACGTGTTACAGCAAAGTTTGATTCTGTACAAGTATAGCATCAACAACACCTAGCTCCAATACTCCATATTTGACTGAAGATCTTCCTCTAGGAACCTGGTACTCATTGGTGGGCATGGTCTCAAACAATTCTTGGGCCTCATCTAGAGTTTTGGTGTTTATGGACCCACCTGTAGATGCATTGACCATTGCTCTAGTAGAATGACTCAACCCATTGTAAAAGATCTGTACCTGCTGCCAAACCTCGAAAGCATGATGAGGACATTTTCTAAGCAGTTCCTTGAATCTTTCCCATGCTTCATAAAGAGATTCTCTCTAGTTTTGAGTGAAGCAAGCAATCTCACTCCTTATCTTCACAAACATCGATGGAGGGAAATGCTGAGTGAGGAATTTACTAACCAGATCATCCCAAGTGGATATACTTCTTTGAGGTTGGGCTTGTAGCCAACTCTTAGCTTTATCTCTCAAAGAAAATGGGAAACGTCGTAACCGTATGACATCATCACTGGCTCCATTATACTTGATACTATCACAGAGGTGCAAGAAATTAGGGGTGAGATACAATCTCAGTAGGAAAGAGCAAAATCAACTATACATAATCCACTTTTTACAATTCTATCTTTCTAAAACCATATCTGAGAGTTCACAAAATAAAATAAACAAATCATTAATTGAAGAAGTAAGTAGCACAATAAGTACGAGAAACTAATTGAAAATTAGATTTGGAGAAAATTTAATAACTCAAAAACATTTTTAGATAAAGATAGAGGACTCAATAATGAATGAGTAAGTAACTTAATGGAAGAGGAAACATGTCTATATAATAATAAAAGAATAAGAATTTCTTTAAATATTGAGAGAGTATAATAAATTTCATGTTAAAAATATAAGTAACTTTTCATCATCTCGTTGTAAATCATCATTTATCTTTTAAAATTTTCATCATTAATATTTCTTTAAAAACATCATCATTAATATCTCTTTATCATTTCATTTCAATACTCTCAACCATATGTCCATCTTTCTCTTTATTAGGGCGTCCCTCAATGCTCTCATCATGACCACAATAATTTTGATTATGTCATCCTTTAATCATCTTATCATGACCACAATAATTTTGATTAAGACGTCCCTTAATCCTCTTATCATGATCACAATCAATATTAATGATTAAGGTGTCCCTTAATCCTCTCATCATAGTCATAATAATTTAACCAAGGCTTCCCTTAATCCTCTCATCATGATCATAATAATAATTTCTAATTGATGTGTCCCTCAATTCTCTCATCACGATCGCAATAATTGTCTTTTGCACATTGATTTAGTTTTATGCATAGGAATGACTTTCCTAAAAAAAATACCTTCTTTATAAAAAAATATTTAACATAATAATCTCATGAAATCATATATCAATATGCAAAACTAGGAATTTTCTATAAATAAAAATTAGTAATCATCACAACTAATATAAAGAATACTTCATAATAAAAGAATAGTTCATAATAAAATTGGTTAAATGAAAGATTGATAAAAAATTATAAGAATAGCTCATCATTCAGATCTTTAATTTATAAAACTTTAAGTGATAAAAAAAATTAAAAGAGTATGACATGATAAAAAGTTGATAAAGGAAATGTTTCGTGCTCAAAATTAACTTCTTGTAGGATGTTTATTCAAATAGAAGAAAAACTTATTCAAATAGATTTCATAAAAATCAGTAATTTGTACTATTTCATTAAGGTTTATTCGAATAGAAGAAAATTTATTTGAATAAAACTACTAAAAACTCAGTTTTAAGGCTTTTTGTCAAACTTTATTCTAATAAGGAAAACTTTATTCTAATAAATAATTTATAAAACAACATTTGAAATATATTTTAATAAGGAGTATTCGAATAAGCTAATGTTTATTCAAATAAACCATTCAAAAACCATGTTACAGAAACAAAAAAAAAACCATGTCTTGCCATTCTTTCTTTCAAGCAAAAATAGAGTAAATATTATTGGCTGCAAAAGGAATGAACTAAAAGATATAGGTAGAAGAAATAAAGAAGAAAGAATGATGTTTTCTCTATTTCCTACCTTTTCTTTTTTTACAGAATTGGAACAAGTAAAGGAGTGGTTGAGGATGGAGGAATTGATTTGCAGTAAAATAGAGCTTCCTGTTTGTAAGTTAGGTGTGCGCTTTCTGTTGGTGGGGAGAAAGGAACTTATAGGTTTATAAAGGGGAATGACTTCTTTAAGAAGCCTTGAGATATTTGTTCCAATGACTTCTTCAAGAAGCCTTGAGATATTTGTTCCAATGGCTTCTTCAAGAAGCCTTAAGATATTTCATTCCATTGACTTCTTCAAGAAGCCTTGAGATTTTTATTCTAATAGCTTTTTCAAGAAACCTCCAGAACTGGGTTGCCTTATATATGAAGGATGCTAGGTGTCCTGAGGAGGTTTAGTCTTCTCAAAGTCTTCCTCTATAATCATTTTTTCTTCCTAACGTGGAGTAACTTATTATTCATTCTTTGACAATTGTCCTACTAACATCATAAGCTTACTTTACCCATAATTAATATTTTGAACACTTGGCCACTCTTCATCTTTTCCTTCTATTTTCTAAGCTAACGTTCATATTTGTGTCATTTGTTCCATTCATTTACTTCATGTAATCATTACCATGATTCCATGAACTTCCCTTCATGACACTTGTCTATGCTTATTTCATAAGCTCATGTCATCCATAATAAATGTTTAAACATTTGTTTCTTCTTAGAAATTTCCAACGTGTTTAGCTTGATCTTTCACCCTTCATCTTTATCATTTTCGTGACACTTGTTTCATATAATCATTGCTTCAAATCCAAGCTTGACATATGTTGTGGTTAATCATAGTTTCTTCTTAGTCAAGATGACACTTGTCCCTTGCTGATCTCATCTTTCTACCTCATCAATCTTACTATCTCAAGTTGATTTCATTGAAACTAATTGAATTGAATCTTCATGAGAAAAAGGAATCAAATAAAAACTAAGATTTCTTATTTTGTTACAACGTTTCAGGTTTTCCATTTATACTGATGTTTGCTGGTTTACTCGAATAACAAGAATGTTATTCGAATAACATGACATATTTCTTCCTTATTTTCACATAGTAGAAACTTTTATTCGAATAACTATCTAGTTATTTGAATAAAAGGTCTTTTATTTGAATAATTTGGTTGTTGTATTATACTTAGATATAATATTATTTATTATTTATTTTAGGGATGTTACATAACTTTTATAAGTAGTCACATAACCTTTAAGTAACTTTTAATTTTGACCATTCATGTATGGTTATATGGTCAAGATTTATTCCTCTCATCCTTTCACAATAAAAACTCTTCTCACTAGATATGTGGCGCCGTTGCCAGGGAACTAATTATCCAATTGCACTATTAATTTGTTTCCTATTTTTGACTCTATTTTTGTTTTATTTTTAATTTTTGATTTATTGCTTCTAAGTGTCTTGTAGGTGTTAATGTCCTTCAATCATTGGTGACACGATTAATGGATATGGGGAAAGTACCAATACATACTTGTGGGATTTGCTTATCACCCGGACATATCACTGATATGTGTACCACTTTCCTAGTAGACACAAATGTAGAGGAAAAAGAAGTAGGAAGATATTATGAACCTTCCAACAACTACAACTCCCACCCCTACTCCAACACATATAATCCGGGGTGGTGGGATCATCCTAACTTGAGCTATGGAATACAACCCCAAAATCAACTTCCAGCTTATGGACATTTAGGATTTCAGCAGAGGCAAGCACCTTTCTCCCCAAGACCACAACAAGCTCAAGCACCAAGGTAACCTGAACCTTCAATGGAGGAACTAATGAGACTAATGGTCATTAACAACATTCAGCTTCAAGAAGAAACAAAGGTCTCAGTTAACAACCTGCAAAACCTAATAGGGCAGTTAACCACAGAATTAAGCAAGGTGCAAAGCTTATTTTTTGAAGAACTTCCCTCACCACCGGAAGTGAATGTGGAGGAAAATGCTAGTGATATCACATCACGAAGTGATAAGTTGTTAGGTGAACCTACTTCTCCTCCACAAGCCACTGAAGAGAAAGACCAAGAGACTAAAGAGGTAAATAAGGAAGGGCAAAACTTTAAGGTTCCCAAGGTAAGTATTCTTGAACCCCTTCCTATTGTAGTGGAGGAAAGTTATGATGAGTTGTGTGATGAATTTTCTGATTTTATTAGTTTCAATAATTTTATTCATTGCCATTCATGTACTGATTGTGATGGTGTTATGACTTGTGCTATTTGCGCTGAGATTTCTACACACTTGAGAGCTAATGATCCTGTTCATGCAGTAGCTAATAATATTGAAAGATCTATCAATAATGTTCATGACACTGTTGCAGAATTTAAGACACAAAGGGAGATGGAGCTGAAGTCGTTATACGAACATTGGAAGTATGCATACTCAATGAATGATAAACAACTTTCTGTGTTCGTGACCAAGAACCTCCTTGCTGAACAGGAGGAGAGATTGCTACAAATTTTGAAGGGGCATAAGAAAGCTTGGAATCCCAGTGATAGCGCTTTAGTGAATTCCAAAGAAATTAAGGAGGATCAATGGGACCCCTGACGAGCGCCGAACTCAATCAAAATTATAACCGAAGTTATTAACTAAGTTTGCAGTATAGTGAACAACACCGGATCGTCTCCTCAAGGATCGTAAATGTAATTTTATCAAATTAAGTTAAGTTAAAAAGGGGGGTTTTGATTGTTCAAGGATTACAATGACAAGATCTGAAGAAAAATAACAATTAAAAGAACAGTCAATTCGAGAAATCTATCCGAGATTGGGTGGATTCAATCATAGACCTTTCAACAAACACCGAAATACATTTGAATGGTTAACTTGGATCTAACCGAGATCTCGCATCAGATCCGAATTCATACTAGACAATCGTCCGTAATTCAATTGACAAGTGATAAACACAAATCTGCAATCGCACCATTCATGTAAATATATGTCAATTTAAGCACCGAATTCAATTAACCTAGGCACAAATCGGTAACCTAACCTCTTCAATTACGTGATTAGTTTAGATCAATCAGTTCTAAGTTTCATCACAAATTTCAATCTTCGATTATGTGATTAATTCAGATCAATCAGTTCTAAATTTCATCACAATACTTAATCTTAAACCAAGATCAAATCGGATCAAACATAAACAGAATCACCATTCATGCATTCAAGATCAAGAGAACGAAGAAGAAGAAGAGAAGAGGAATTCAAATATAAATCAAATACATTACATAACCAAGGTCTCAAGAATCCAAGCCACAATCTCTTCAAGAGTCCCGAATTGACTAGAAGTGACTTAGCTCTCCATTACAATGAAGGAAAAATATACAAGAACTATGAAAAGCTATCTCTAACACCAAGTGTGTGTTCTGTTTAGAGCTCTCCACATGCTTCCTTTTATAGAGGATTCAGAGTAGTAGTAGACGGGTAGATGAGATTAGTAGGTGGAATTAGTAGGTGAGCTTGGTAGGTGAACTTGGTAGGTGAGCTTGGTAGGTGAACTTGGTAGGTGAGCTTCCTTGTCTCCGAAAGTATTCATTGCTGAACTCATTGATTTCGTCATTTTTGAGCCAAGTGGTCTTCATGAAAGTTCTAGGAAATTGTCTAAGCTTTCCAATGGCTCTGGAAGCACCCAAAAATTCGTCCTACAACCCAAGATATGACCCAATTACTACAGACTGCTCAGGACCAGTTTCAGCACCTCTGTTTTGACTTTCAGACCCAATATCTCCATCAAGGAGCCCGAATCAAGTTTTGTGTTTGTCATGAAAGTTGTACATATGGGTCTTAACTTTCAGATCACCAATTTTCAGCCCATTCTATAAACCTAAACTCGAATTATGTTCTGGTTACTACACACTGTTCGGGTTCCAGTCACAAATCCCGTATTCTGATTTCCATGCCCAATTAGCTCCACTAGATGTCTGATATTGACTTTGAGCTCTTCATCAAAGTTGTAGAGCTCTCTTTTATCTTTCCTACAAGGTAAAGTTCATAATTATCAGACATTTAGAACTCAAGATATGGCCAAAATACAGAAACAGTGTAAGACTCGAATAATGCTGAAAAATCAATTAAGTCCGATTCGAGTTCAAAGTTACAAAACATAATCAAATTCAGTCAATTAAGTACATGAAGAGTGTAAATGACTAATAATGAGGGTTTCTTAATGAATAAAATATGTGATTATCAAATTCCCCCACACTTAGCTTTTTGCACTCCTGGGCAAAACATATAAAACTAAAGTTAGAAGACAAAGACAAACGACACAAACTTAAAAGTTAAAAACTCTAAAGGACTCAATGAAGCAAGAAGAGCAACAAGAAATTCAAGGGATCAAAGCATAAATGAGGTAACATTTCTTCACATCTCAAACCAAAATGCAAGGAAACTTCCGTTGAAAAGAATGAATTAAGAATGATGGATCTTCACAAGATTCCCTCTCAATCTCTCAAGTGTTTAAAAGGTAGGTATTTCACTCAATTCAACCCATGAAAATTGCACTACCATAAGCTTGCTTATCTTCTACTTCTCCACTACTCAAAACACATGCACACACAAATCATGAGGACTTTATTCAAGGTTGTAGTGAGGTCAAGGTAATGAAGAGAATAAAATAGATATGAGAAGATAAATACCAAAGAGAATAAAAGCAAATGAAGTGAGTTCAAATAACGAGCATAAAAGTTCATCTCAACTCTAATGTATATCCCTTTACATATTCATTTCCCAATCCTTTTCTCTCTCTTTTTTTTTTTTTTTTTATATATATATATGAACATAACTATATACATACATTTTTTTTTTTTTTTTTTTTTTTTTTTTTTCTAGGCACTCTTTTTTTTTTTTTTCAACAACCATTTTGTACACACACCCCACACTTGTTCAAAAACTCATTCATTAACCAGGCTAATGTTCTTTTATTCCCTAAGGTACAGTAAGAACACGATTTTTCATTTAAGGCACATAATGAGCTAGAAACAAGGAATGGTCAAATAAGCTCAAAGGGGTTAAGCAAAGGAAAATATACAAGGTTGGCAAGAATCAGAGAATTTTCGAGAGGTCAAAAGAGTGCTTGATATCATATTGAAAACAAGGTTGGCTATTTGGTTAAACTAGCTAAGAAAGAGGGCCTCAATCATGTTCATGCATGCAAGTGAAATGTAGCCTAAAAAAGAATCAAAGCAAGTTCTAGAGTGGTCATTAACATGAGTGAAAATCACACAAGAAAGAAGAGAATGGCATAAATGTTGAATCCATCCATTAGGCTCAAAATCTCACAAGGTATGCATCCATCAAACTCAATTCATCAATTCAATGAACCATCACCAAGCATATCAGTTCAAGAAGGGAGAAAAATTATTCAATCATGCAATGAACCCCTTTTTTATTATTATTTTTTTTTTAACAAACGAAAAGAAATAGAAACATGCTAAAATCTCTCCCCCACACTTAATGTAACATTGTCCTCAATGTGAAAGAAAGAGATAGAAAAGAGCAACACAACCTGATAAGAAGTGAATCAACGCTAAGCAGAAAAGAAACACACTTTCAGTGCCGCAGCAGACCCTGAGAAGAAATCAAACAAGAAAACGTTAGTACTTCTACAATTCAATACTAATTAATTACTACCTAAAAAACTCCTTACTCTGCCACCAATTAAGATGCGTCTCAAGAGTAAAATTACTCCTTACTCTGCCATCACGAATTGGTTTAATAAGTCCATGACAATCATATCATACTAAACAAAACAACAACAATTTTTTTTTTATCAAACCCATTAAAGAGAAAGTTTCAGATCGGGCTCTTGTTTCTTGTTACTTCCTTATTTGCTTCTGTTGACCAATCTATCCGAGCGATACGATCGGTACATACTCAAAAGCTTCTAATTTATCAATGAGCTCATCAATAGTGGAGGCAGAGATAAGAAGTTGTCTTCTTAGAAGGAGTGATAAATTTACGTTCCATGACTTTGTCAAGAAAAAATAACAAAAGATCAAAGAAATTATTAACATTCAACAAACCAATGGGTTTATGGTGGATGTTCGGTTCGACCAAGAGACAATTTGAAAAATTTCTTCCAAAGTACCAAAACCACCTGGTAAGGCAATGAATGCATCGAGTTTTCAAGCATTATCTTCATGCGTTCATGCATTGATGATACTTTAAGTTCCTCCCCAATTGTCTTTCCATTGATGTTCTGTTGAGCTAAAGTTTCGGGAATGACACCTAAAACCCGTTGTCTCTTATAAAGCGCAAAGCAAGTGATACAACCCCCATTAACCCATGACAACCTCCCCCATATACAAGATGAATATTCCTCGCAGCAAGTGATCGACCAAGAGTGCTAGCTGCGTCTACAAACTCTAATCCCTTCCCATAACTCGACCCACAAAAAACACAGACATTTTTGAGGTTACGAATAGAAGGCCCCATTCTATACTCTTCCTCCCTTTGAGTGTTTCTGAGTGTGAAGGAAAATGGAGTGTTTAAATAAGAAAAAGAATGGAAAGGGAAATAATTGCACCTATAAGGGTAGGTTGGCTGTTGTCAGAAAAGGTTGAAATTAAGAGACACAGAATCTTTTTTTTTTTTTTTTTTTTTTTTCGACTTCAAGAAAACCATCAAGGTAAAGAAGTCTAGAAACCCCTGAAGGACCCTGCTCAAAGGATCGTCTGTACAAAAATCAAAATACAACAAAATGATACAAAGATAAAAGAAATAGAAAATGATGACATACCTGTATGTACAGTCTCCATGGCGTATCTTTATCTCACGCGTCATGAGTGCAAAGTAGACATCACGTCTTTTTTTTTTTTTTTTTTTGAAATTGTTAGAAAAACTTGATGAAAGATGAGTGTATACTTACTTAAGATTGGGATGGAGGTAGTTTGCTCTTTCGGCTTTGTGCCAAAGCATTGTTGACCAGTATTCGACCCATTCAAGACCAGCGCAACATAGGGCTCCCAGAAGGGACAAGTGACCATAATACGACTGGCTGCCTCACATGTGGGATACAATCTACCTTCTTTGTTTTTCAATTAAGAAGGCTGGATCAGGATGCATGCATTTCCCCATTCACGGTTTGTGTTACCAAAGCCAACCCTAAGAAGTATACATTTTTTTTTTCATTTTTTTTCATTTTTTTTTTGTAAAATGCCATGAAGAAGAAGAAGAAGAAGATGATATGTACAGATTGTTTGTGGATATGCCTCACATCTGCCTCTGGTTTAACGTCCAGTGACGGCTTAAACGTCTTCTATGAGTCAAGGATAAGCTTCCCATCCAATTTTCTTATAAATTGGCAAAAACAGGGTCTTTTAGAGTCGATTCCCAAGATCGTAGCGTTGTTCTTCATCCTTGAAGAGATTCCACAATTTAAGAATTTCACGATGCACCAATCCACAAGAATGCGTCTCAAGAGTCAATAAGATATCATCTAATGACTCCTTACTCGATCCATTCTTAATGAAGAAAATTTTATCTTCTCTATTTGCGGAAACCATCCCCTTAGTACGACATCGCTTGTTACGAGTTCCATCGTCCACATTTGTGACGGACTTGTAACCTTTTTGCTCTTCTCCTTTTAGAATATGAACTTCTTCCAAGACCTAGGGCATATATGAGTCAAATGAAATTGAGGACTCACCTGCTAATCGGACCTTTGCTTCAATTATCCGGCGTACATCTTCGGCATACCTTTGTGCATTAACATTCTCAATCTCTCACATCGAACTTTGTAGATTTTTCTCAGAGCATTTTGAGGAAGAGAAGGAAAATGTTTTCTCAGGTTTGAAAGAATGACATCCATTTTGAAGGAGAAGAAGGGTTCAGTTATTTTGGGAAACTGAAGAATAAACCGACTCAAGAGTCACGGAGTACCGTATCCGCCACTTAACCGGCAACACAAAGAACTCAAGAACTTGGTTTTCCAGGAATGATTGAGTCTTTGTCCATTAACCTTAAGCGCATTACCATTCCTAGGATCCTCAATATCTACGTCCCCAGAGTAGGTGCAGACGATAATCTCAAAGCAGAACTTTTTGACCAATTTCCGCAGCTTTTGCAAAAGGTGTAACAGACCTTTAATAAAGTAGGCCAATAAAATCCATACTGCAAGATTTTCGCAGTTGTTGTCGCTGAAGAAAAAATGACCTCCACATGCTTCTGAGCGACACTACCTACCTCATTGTCGAGCACACATCTGTTTTTTTTTTTCTTTTTTTTTTTTTTTTTTTTTTTTTTTTTTTTTTTCTTTTTTTTTTTCTTTTTTTATTCATAATGCGGATGGAGAAGGTTCATCACCTCCACTTCGCATTCTCTCGGAAGTTCATGATCTTGTTTGAGGCGGTGTCCATTTACGATGAAAGCTTTGGCGGTGACCTCACTTTTAATCCGAACAAACAGACACGGAAGGAAAAACATTAGTAACAATAAATGGTCCATCCCATCTAGACCTTAATTTGCCCGGCATGAGTCGGAGCGGGAGTTATAGAGGAGAACTTTTGACCAATCTCAAATGTTTTCCTCAGAATCAACTTATCATGGAAGGCTTTGGTCTTCTCCTTATAAAGTTTGGAACTTTCATAAGCCTCCAAGCGGATCTCCTCCAATTCTTTGCATGGTGCGCAGCTTCCTCTCCAAACGCTTGATCTAGGTCCAAGTTGCACCTTTTCACCGCCAGAATGCTCGATGCTCAATTTCCACGGTAGGTGGCAGGCTTTTCCAAAAATAATCCGATACGGAGACATCCCGATTGGTGTCTTATAAGCAGTCCGGTAAGCCCATAAAGCATCCTCAAGCCTCTTGCTCCAGTCCTTTCTGTTAGGTTGAACTGCGTCTTACGGAGTATCCGCTTAATTTCTCTGTTGGAGACCTCGGCTTGCCCATTGGTTTGGGGGTGGTAGGGTGTAGAAACCTTGTGTTGGACTCCATACTTCTTCATCAAAGCCTCCATGCTTCGATTGCAAAAATGTGAACCTTGATCACTAATGATGGATCTCGGGACTCCAAACCTACGAAAAATCGTGATCTAATAAAATCCACAACAACTTTAGAATCATCGGTCCGAGTGGCCTTAGCCTCCACCCATTTAGATACATAATCCACAAGAAGCGAGAATGTAAACAAAACCAAATGATACGGGAAAAGGACCCATAAAGTCAATACCCCAAACATCAAAAATCTCACAGAATAATAAGGGTTTCTGGGGCATTTCATTCCTACGAGAAGTATTCCCTGTTCTCTGGCATTGATCACAAGATTTGCAAAACATATATGCATCATGAAATAGAGTGGGCCAATATAATCCAGAGTCTAAAACTTTCCTAGCAGTCCGTTGAGGACCGAAGTGGCCACCACATGCAAGTTTATGACAAAAGCTAAGAATGGAATGGAATTCATCATCAGGCACACATCTCCTAATTACTTGGTCACTACAAAATCTCCATAAGTAAGGATCATCCCACACATAATACTTTGACTCACTTTTCAATTTATCAATCTTAGCCTTAGTGAAATGTGCAGGTATTGCTTTAGCAACCAAGAAATTAATCAAATCAAGACAAACCAAGGGATGTTGCCCTTGACTTGAAAAGTCGCTCATCGTGGAAAACATCATGGATAGGAAAAACATCGCCTCCCTTTCAATTCGGCTCAAGTGATCAGCCACCAAATTCTCCGCTCCACTCTTGTCACGGATCTCAATATCAAACTCTGGAGGAGCAACATCCACCTAATCAACCGGGGCTTGGCATTGGGCTTCTTCGGGAGAAACTTCAATCTTTGCATGATCGAAAACACAACCACTCGGAACCAAGCAAATATGATCGAAATTTATCTAAAGCAAAAACAATTGCTAAAAGTTCCTTTTCGGTTGTGGTGTAGTTGATTTGTGCAGGATCTAAAGTTCTCGAAGCATAAGAAATGACATGAGATACTTTACCGAGCCCTTTGTGCAAGAACGACTCCCAATGCATAATTAGAGGCATCACACATCAACTCAAATGGAAGTGTCCAATCCGGTGGTTGGATGATAGGTGTCTTGGTCAATGCTCGCTTCAATTGATTGAAGGCATCCTGGCACTTCTTGTCAAAGTGAAACTCCACATCTTTTTGCAGTAAGTTGGATAGCGGAAGTGCAATTTTCTTTGAAATCCTTTATGAACCGCCGATAGAAACCCGCATGACCAAGGAAAGAACGAATCTCCCGCACGCATGTGGGGTAAGATAGGCATGAAATAACATCTATTTTTGCAGGATCTACCTCAATACCCTCACGAGATATCACATGCCCTAAGACTATACCTTGTTCTACCATGAAATGACATTTCTCAAAATTTAGAACGAGGTTAGTCTTAATGCATCTATGCAAGACCTGAGCCAGACTATCTAAACATGCATCAAAGGAACATCCATAGACAGTAAAATCATCCATGAATACGTCCATGCAGTTTTCTAAAAAATCAGAAAAGATACTTACCATACACCTCTGAAAGGTGCCTGAAGCATTGCATAGACCAAAGGGCATCCTCCTGTATGCAAATGTGCCAAATGGACAAGTGAAAGTAGTCTTTTCTTGGTCTTCTGGGGCTATATGAATATGAAAATAGCCCGAATATCCATCCAGGAAAAAATAATGTGACTTGCCAGCTAACCGCTCCAACATCTGATCAATGAAGGGCAGCGGGAAATGATCCTTTCTGGTAGCCTGGTTGAGCCGCCTATAATCAATGCAAACTCGCCAACTGTTTTGAACTCGTGTGGGCACAAGCTCATTGTTCGATTCGCAACCACTGTGACCCCGATTTCTTGGGAACCACTTGCACGGGGCTCACCCATTGGATCGTCGATATGGGATAAATAATGCCACTTGAAGTAGCTTTGTAACTTCCTTCTTCACCACATCTAGAATCGGGGATTTAGTCTCCTTTGGGGTGTTCTAACCTGGTTTGATCCCTTCTTCCAATAAAATCTTATGCATGCATGTGGAGGGACTAATACCAGGAATATCGCAAGAGTCCATCCGATGGCTTGCCTATTCGCCTCAAAATCTGCGAGTAATTTTTCTTCTTGATCGGGTTGTAGGTTTTTAGCAATGATCACCTAGGAAGTGTCTCACCATCTCCCAAATATGCATATTTAAGATGGTCCGGTAAAGTCTTCAACTCCAAGGATGGAGGTTGTACAATGGAAGGTAACAAGTGATCTCGAAACTTGACTAACTCAAAGAACATTAATTTCAAAGATGGTAGTCGACTCTCATTCTCAATTGTTGCATCATCGCCATCATTTGTATCATTACTCATAATGAGAATAAATCTCAAGACATGCAAAGACATGGTTCAACATCACAAGTGGCACATGTATCACAAGAAACAGAACCAAGATAGTCAACAATATCGGGAATTCAAAGATATAAATCAAGATAGACATCATCAACCAAAGATCTCAATCATATCAACATGGAAAGCAGAATGCTCCTCTGGGGGTGTCTCATGGCATCAAAAATGTTAAATTGTACCAAATCGTCGCCAAACTCCATAGAAAGGGTGCCAAAGCATGCACGTCTATCTTGGTCTTGGCGGTCTTGAGGAATGGTGCCTAGAATCAATGGAGCATGGTTTGTTGGAGACTCATCTTCCATGTCCAGAATGTAGAAATCTGCTGGAAAAATTAACTCATTCACCCGAACTAACACATCTTCCAAAGACACTGCAGGATGAGCAGTGGCTCTATTTGCCAATTGAATCACGATACCAGTGGGTTGCAAAGTACCGATGTTTAAACACTTATACACTGACATGGGCATGACATTGATCGAAGCACCCAAATCTAGCATTGCATGCTCAAATCTAGAGTTTCCAATTGTGCAAGAAATTGTGAAAGTTCCAGGATCTTTGCATTTTCGTGGCATGCTTGGCGTAATCATTGCGAAACATTTCTACCCATGCTGATCTTCTCATCCCCTTTCAACCTTCTCTTATGAGTGCACAACTCCTTGAGAAATTTAGCATATTTTGAAATTTGCTTGATTGCATCTAGGAGGGAATATTGATTTCCACTTTCCTGAATGTCTCCATGACTTCTTTTTCCATTTCTCGCTTGCATTGTTCTCTTGGATTGTGTGATCCTATTTGGAAAAGGTAATGGAATGGTAACATCTGAATTCTCTCGCAATTTTCTTCAAGGGTACGATTTACGGATTTGAATTATCCATTTCCGCCGTTTTTGGTCAATTTCGATTCTTTGTAAGGTTGGAACATCAACTTCTTTGCCACTTCTCAAGGTAATTGCACTTACGTTGCCTCTTGGATTGTTGATTTGTTTGTGAAGGCAATTGGCTAGAACCTTGACTCTTTAGCTCGCTCACGGTGGTTGCCGGTGCCCAATTTGAGTTTGTAAATTGAATGTTGGCACCGACGTTCTGCTGGGAACCGAATGTTATTTGTGGCCATTTGTTTCATCAGTCTTCCAATGATGGCTCGGTGGAGTGGGTGATCGACAGATCGCCGAACAGTTCTTGTTGTCCGAATGCAGGGGTATTTGTTGGTATTTGTTGCTTGACCGCAGACTTGGTATCTAAATTGTTGTTATTCTTTGGTGGGGTTGTTGTTGTTCTTTGGTGGGGCTGTTGTTGCTAGCTAGGATTCCCATATCTCAAATTGGGATGGTCTCGCCAACCAGGATTATAAGTGCTAGAAAATGGATCATATCTAGATTGTTGCTGTTGTTGCTGATATTGGGGTCTACCAGGAAAAACACCGGTGCAAAGAACACATTGATCTGGAAAAGCGGGACCATCTTCCCGAAGTGTAGGGCATGAATCGGTAGGATGAGATGAATTAGAGCAAATTCCACACACCGATGCGGTCACTATCATGGGTGGGTGGTTGTTGACCCACTGCTATCTGTCTTACCAAAGAAGTCAATTCATCTAGTCTGTGTTCCATTCTTTGTTGGTCCATATGAGATGCTTGAATTTCATTAACTCCTCTGGTTACGGTGATGATCCGCGAGCCAAAGCTGTTGGGTATTGGGCGCCATGTTTGCTATCAGATCTCTTGCGGCGGTAGGAGTTTTGTCTACTAAGGCTCCTCTAGAGGCAGCATCGATCATGCTTCTATCATTTGGCAGCAAGCCCTCATAAAAGTATTGAATCAAGAGCTGGTCACTAATTTGGTGATGAGGGCAGCTCGAACACAACTTCTTGAATCTCTCCCAGTATTCATGCAAAGTCTCACCAGACATCTGTCTGATGCCACATATATCCTTCCTAATTGCAGCAGCTCTCGGGGGAAGAATCTTTCCAGAACAACCTCTTCATGTCATTCCAACTTCCGGTGAACCTGGTGAAAGATAAAACAACCAATCTTTGGTGCATCGACAAGTGAGAAGGGAAATGCCCTTAACTTGATGTGTTCCTCAAAAGATGCCTTGTGGCTTCATGGTTGAACACACAACATGGAACTCTTTCGGTGCTTATGAGGATCTTCACCCGCAAGACCATGAAACTTTGGTAACAAGTGTATCAAACCAGATTTTAACTCAAAATCTGCATCAAGATCAGGATATTGAATGCACAAAGATTGGTAAGATACATCAGGAGCAGCAAGTTCCTTAAGGGTTCTATTATGCATGTTATCAGCCATGATTTCAGGATTACTTAAGTTATCAGGTTCAGAATTAACTCTGGAATTTATCACACGAGCTCTAATTAATCTATGCAAGGTCCTATCAATCTTAGGATCAAGATCAAGCAAGATATCAGGATTGGACCTAGTCATGCATCAACTAAAGCACAAAAACACAAAAACTGCAACTAAGCAAAATACACTAAACAACACTCAAAATATGCAAAAATAAATCTAGTTAATATGTCTAAACATTTTTAAAAATTATGGAATCAACACAGAACAAAATCTACAAAAAAATGAAACTAGAAAATGCAATAAAAAATATTAAAAAATTGAAAAAGTGGTCTAAATGATAGAATTTCGAAAAACCAGGGGTGACCTCACAGTTTACTGTGAGTCTTGTTTATCAGGCTGTTTTCCTTCAACCGACCAAGTTTCAGCTCATTCTGGGCATGTTGCAGTTCGAAAATTGCAATAGTTACCCGTAATCACTGTTTTCCGTCTTTCCTAAATCGAGAAAAATTCAAAAGCTAAGATAAAAACGTTAGTATGGTATGAACAATGTTAGTAAATGAAAAATAACTGTTAGAATAGGTAAGAAAGAACAAAAATTAGTAAGGTTACTCAAAATGAAAAGATTACACCTACGAGTCCCCGAGCAACATCCAAGGCCAAAATTTTGACGAGCGCCGAACTCGATCAAAATTATAACCGAAGTTATTAACTAAGTTTGCAGTATAGTGAACAACACCGGATCGTCTCCTCAAAGATCGTAAATGTAATTTTATCAAATTAAGTTAAGTTAAAAAGGGGGGTTTTGATTGTTCAAGGATTACAATGACAAGATCGAAGAAAAATAACAATTAAAAGAACAGTCAATTCATAAATCTATCCGAGATTAGGTGGATTCAATCATAGACCTTTCAACAAACACCTGAAATACATTTGAATGATTAACTTGGATCTAACCGAGATCTCTGCATCAGATCCAGAATTCATACTAGACAATCGTCCAAAATTCAATTGACAAGTGATAAACACAAATCTGCAATCGCACCATTCATGTAAATATATGTCAATTTAAGCACCGAATTCAATTAACCTAGGCACAAATCAGTAACCTAACCTCTTCAATTACGTGATTAGTTTAGATCAATCAGTTCTAAGTTTCATCACAAATTTCAATCTTCAGTTATGTGATTAATTCAGATCAATCAGTTCTAAATTTCATCACAATACTTAATCTTAAACCAAGATCAAATCAGATTAAACATAAACAGAATCACCATTCATGCATTCAAGATCAAGAGAACAGAAGAAGAAGAGAAGAGGAATTCAAATATAAATCAAATACATTACATAACCAAGGTCTCAAGAATCCAAGCCACAATCTCTTCAAGAGTCCCGAATTGACTAGAAGTGACTTAGCTCTCCATTACAATGAAGGAAAAATATACAAGAACTATGAAAAGCTATCTCTAACACCAAGTGTGTGTTCTGTTTAGAGCTCTCCACATGCTTCCTTTTATAGAGGATTCAGAGTAGTAGTAGACGGGTAGATGAGATTAGTAGGTGGAATTAGTAGGTGAGCTTGGTAGGTGAACTTGGTAGGTGAGCTTGGTAGGTGAACTTGGTAGGTGAGCTTCCTTGTCTCCGAAAGTATTCATTGCTGAACTCATTGATTTCGTCATTTTTGAGCCAAGTGGTCTTCATGAAAGTTCTAGGAAATTGTCTAAGCTTTCCAATGGCTCTGGAAGCACCCAAAAATTCGTCCTACAACCCAAGATATGACCCAATTACTACAGACTGCTCAGGACCAGTTTCAGCACCTCTGTTTTGACTTTCAGACCCAATATCTCCATCAAGGAGCCCGAATCAAGTTTTGTGTTTGTCATGAAAGTTGTACATATGGGTCTTAACTTTCAGATCACCAATTTTCAGCCCATTCTATAAACCTAAACTCGAATTATGTTCTGGTTACTACACACTGTTCGGGTTCCAGTCACAAATCCCGTATTCTGATTTCCATGCCCAATTAGCTCCACTAGATGTCTGATATTGACTTTGAGCTCTTCATCAAAGTTGTAGAGCTCTCTTTTATCTTTCCTACAAGGTAAAGTTCATAATTATCAGACATTTAGAACTCAAGATATGACCAAAATACAGAAACAGTGTAAGACTCGAATAATGCTGAAAAATCAATTAAGTCCGATTCGAGTTCAAAGTTACAAAACATAATCAAATTCAGTCAATTAAGTACATGAAGAGTGTAAATGACTAATAATGAGGGTTTCTTAATGAATAAAATATGTGATTATCAACCCCGGTGGAAGCTCTCATGCTACTTCAAGCATAAGTTGGTCATTACATTTCAAGCAATGGGACCCTGCTGGAAGTCTCCTCATTTGATAAAGATGTTTCTTCTCTCTTTCTTTTATTTTACTTGTCTTGGATTAATTGATGATTATTTGTTTTTGAGCTTTACATTGAGGACAATGTAGAATTTAAGTGTGGGGGAGGAGTTGACATTCTATTTTCTGTTTTAATTTTTATTTAATTCTATTTTTGAAAAAAAATGTTTTTTTGATTGATTTTCAACGATATTTTGAGATTTGTAAAGCTTATGAGTTTGAAGCAATTGAAATTCAATGGTGTGTTTTATAAATTTCTTCTTCTGTCTTGAATTTGACATGCTTGGCTTTGGATATTTGATTTGTGGATTGAGATTGATAGATGCATACCTTGTGAGATTTTGAGCCTATTGATGGATGAATTTAACATTTATGCCATTCTCATTTTTCTTGTGTGATTTTCACTCATGTCATTTGATCACTCTAGAACTTGCTTTAATTCTTTTTGAGGTTACATTTTCACTTGCATGCATGAACATGATTGAGGCCTTCTTTCTTGAGTAACTACTTTGACCAAATAGCAAACCTTGCAGTATTTTCCTTTGATTAACCCCTTGAGCCTATTTACCTTTTATTCGTCTTAGCTTATTATATGCCTTATGTGAAAAATCATGATTTCACTTTACCTTAGGAAATGGGAGAATATTGGTTCATTTTCATTGGAGAGGCTTTTTTGCTTGTGGGCAATGTGTAGTACAAGTGTGGGGGTTATGTTCTTGATGTACAATATGCAAAGTGTTGGTTGAGAAAAAAAATGCAAAGAAAAAGAATCAATGCAAGAAAGGTTGTAAAAGGAAAGAAAGAAAAAGGAAAGGAATATGTGAAGAGAATGTGCATTATATAGAATTGAGGGAAAAATTTCATGCTTGTTACTTGTCAATTGAGTTCCTCCTCAATATTCTTTTATTCTCTTTGGTATTTATCTTGCCAAATCAATATTATTTCCATCCCTTACCTTGGCCCCATTACAACCTTGAATAAAGTCCTCTTGATTTGTGTGTGCATATGTTCGAGTAGTGGAGAAGTAGAAGATAAGCAAGCTTATGGTAGTGCATTTTTCATGGGCTGAATTGAGTGAGATACTTACCTTGTAAACACTTGAGAGATTAAGAGTACATCTTATGAGGATCTATCATACTTGATTCATGTTTTTCAAATTGAAGATATGATAATCACATATTTTATTCATTAAGAAACCCTTATGTTTAGTCATTTACACTCTCCATATTCTTAATTGATTGAGTTTGGTATGATTTTGTGAGTTTGAGCTCATATTGGTCCTAATTGAATATTTTTAGCATTATTGAGATTTGACACTGTTTCTGTATTTTGGCCATAACTTGAGTTCCTGATATTTGATAATCATGAATTTTACCTTGTAGGAAAGCTAGGAGGAAGCTCTACAACTTTTATGAGAGCTCGAAGTCCAATACAGATGTCTAAGGGACCTAAGTTTACATGGAAGTCAGAATATGGGTTCTTTCACTAGAATCCGAATGGTGTGCACTCATAAAATCATATCCCAAGCTATAATAATGGAGATGGGCTGAAAATTGGATAATTGATAGTTAAGACCCAAATAAACAACTTTCATGAAGAATACTTTTTGAAAAAATGAAGTCTAATGGGTCAGTTTGAGCTTGCAAGTCGGAACAGAGGTGCTGAAGTTTGGTTTGAGCAACCTGCGGTATTTGGGCCATATCTTGGGCTGTAGGAAGCCAAATTTGACGATCCAGATATGCATGTTATAGTCAAGACAAAGATCTACAACTTTCATGAAGAGTACTTTTCATGGATCTGAAGTATAGTTGGTCATTTTTTGCTTCCAAGTCAGACGAGAAATTTTCGTCCTCAACCACTTCACTCACCAACCCACTCAACCACTCCACTCACCAACCCATTCAACCACTCCACTCACCAACCCACTCACCAACCCATTCAACCACTCCACTCAACCACCCCACTCATCCACCCACTCCCCTTTGTCATTTTGTTACCCTAGACTTCTATAAAAGGCACCATTGGTTATCATGAAGAACAAGTTGTATTCTCCTTCAATTCTCTCATAGTTTCTTCTTGTTTCTTCATAGTTTCTCATAGCTTTTGTATATTTTGATGCTCCCCTTCATTGTAATGGAGAGCTAAGCTACTTTCGGTCAATTTAGAACTCTTGAAGAGATTTCGGTTTAGATTCTTGAGACCTTGGTTATGTATTGTATTTGATTTGTAATTGAATTCCTCTTTTCTTCTTCTTTTTCTTTCTTCTTCTTGATCTTGAATGCATGAATAGTGATTCTGTTTATGTTTGATCAGATTTGATCTTGGTTTAAGATTAAGTATTGTGATAAAATTTAGAACTGATTGATTTGAATTAATCACATAACTGAAAGTTGAGATTTGTGATGAAACTTAGAACTGATTGATCTAAACTAATCACGTAATTGAAGAGGTTAGGTTGCTGATTGGTACCTAGGTTAATTGAATTCGGTGCTTAAATTGACATATATCTACATAAATGGTACGATTGCAGATTTGTGTTTATCACTTGTCAATTAAATCCTAGACGATCGTCTAGTATGAATTCTGGATTTGATGCAGAGATCTCGATTAGATCCAAATTAACAATTCAATTGCGCTTCAAGTGTTCTATGAAGGGTCTATGATTGAATCCACCCAATCTCGAATAGATTTCTGAATTGACTGCTCTTTAATTGTTATTTTTTCCTTTAATTTTGTTAAGTGCGATCTTAAACTGTCAAACCCCCCTTTTTTTTCTAACTTAACTTGTCAATTAAATCCACTTATAAATCCCTCTCTTAGTTCATTTCTATCCAATATGGGACTTTTTCCACCCATAACTTACACTTGCAATTTCCCAATAATTAGACACAATAAAAAATTGTAACAAAGGGAAGACAACCTTGAAGAGGTAGAGGAAGGGAACCCAAAATAACAACAATAACAAATCACAACATTGAAGAGGAAGAAATTGGGTGGCATGAATGGCGGCAAGTCGACCTTCCCAAAGTCATAATTGAAAGGTCAAATAATGGCAAAACGTGCAAGTGTGTGAGGAAGAACTGAGATGCATGAGTACGAATTCATCCGTAGCACCAAACGATGCGTTTTGAATGAAAAATGCTACAAAATGCTACCTTTTTGCATGAAAAGGCCGAGTTTTTGGGCATGTGTTCAAACTCACTAACTCACTAGTGAACTTGTAAGTTTACTCGTTTTCAGTTGAGTTTACCGAGTTGGCTTGATTTGTTACTTCAATTTGTAAACTTGTTTACGAGTTAAATCGCGAGTTTAACAACCATGGTTTAATGTGTGTAATGCTTATTTTTTAAAATTAGAAACTATGTTCATGCATGTCTTTATATGTGTACAAACTGTTAATGTTAGAATATTTAGAAAACAAAGTCACTATCATATTTTTTTAATATTATTGTAGTAATTATGATATTTAGAATATTTAAAAAATATCTCATAATATCTTTATTGTATTTGAAATATTTTTTAGTATCTTAGATGATTTCTTAGGAGTTATTTCTTATTTATTATTTAATGATTTGTTTTCTTATTTAATTAATATTAGGAGTTTAGTATTAGTATAAATAGGACTATTGAATTTATCTTTTGTATCACATTACCGTCACATCAAATCAATATCAATCTCATATTATTTTGAATCTCTATATTATTTTTTCCTCATTCTCTATCTAAAACCCTTCAATTCAACATGGTATTAGAGTGGTACCATCCTCCGTGACTTGTGTCGTCACTATTCCACTACCTAGTTCCTAAAAATCAAGACCTCTAATTAGCCACATCTCCTGTCGTCAACGTCGTTGGACTCGCCTTAATCTCCTCTATCCATATTTGGCCTCCCCAGCTCCGATTGTGCTCTGAGTTGACGAGTATACCTATTCACACACATTCAGGTATATTGTAATTTCAACATGGTATTAGAGCGGTATCATCCTCCGTGACTTGTGCCGTCACTATTCCACTGCCTAGTTCCTAAAAATCAAGAACTCCAATTAGCCACATCTCTTGTCATCAACGTTGTTGAACTCGCCTTGATCTCCTCTGTCCATATTTGGCCTCACCAGCTCCGATTGTGCTCCGAGTTGACGAGTATACGTGCTCACACACGTTCAGGTATATTGTGATTTCAGTGTCTGGCCTCTTTCCAGGCGTTGCCTCATCAGCTCTCTCTGGTGAGCCTTTTCCATCCATCTTCGACCCTTGTTCATCCAAATTTCGCAATTACAATAGATTTCTTTAGCCACTACGACCACATTTACTGCCCCCTTGTCAACCAAAAAGTTTAGAATTTCTAGTTTGGTTTTTGTTATGCTATTCTTTTCCCACTAATGAATCATACTAGTGATGATTTCTCTTCATATTGACGATCATTTCGGTGATGGATTCTCTCTCATGGATGAATCATATTAGTGGTGACTTCTCTTATCGTTGACGATCATTCCAATGTGATTTATATTTGGCTATGACTCACTCTAGCTTCTAGTGACTTCTTTCTCATTAATGAGTCATTAAGTGTTGAATTGGATGTGATTCATACTAGCCTCTCATCGTGAATCATGGCGATAATGATTTCTCATTTATGAATCATGCTGGCGATGGATCCTCCATGGTTATGATGCACGCCAGCCTTAGTTTCAATTTCAAATTTTTTGGTCTCCGACATTGTTGTTTGAAGCGTCCAAATGCGGTTTTGAGAAGTTTGGGCCTTCCTGTGCTTGATTGCTTGCCATGAATTTTCTGTCAAGCCGATAATCATTCCAGTCATCTTGTTGAGTTATCTTTCCAGCAATGCCTCATCTCTCCGCCATCTCTAGCATCCCTAAGTTGCCTTTCCAACCATGTTTTGTGGAGCTCATTGTATTTTTATATTATTTTCTTTTTAAAGTGTTCATTTGTAACAAGCTTAAAGCTTAGTAAGCTTTAGCTTGAGGAAAAATGTTAGAATATTTAGAAAATGTCTCATAATATGTTTATTGTATCTTGGAATATTTTTGAGTATCTGAGATGATCTTTTAGGAGTTATTTTCTATTTATTATTTAATGATTTGTTTCCTTATTTAATTAAGATTAGGAGTCTAGTATTAGTATAAATAGGACTATTGAATTTATCTTTTGTATCACATTATTGTCACATCAAATCAATATTAATTTTATATTATTCTAAGTCTCTATAATTGTAAAAAATTAGAGGAAATCTTCTTGTATTTCCTTGAATTAGAATAATTCCAAGTAGCGGTATAAATAGAAGTAAAACTAACACTAATCTAGGAGCCTTAATAAGAGGAGTAAAGTCCTCTTCCTAAAAATCAGGAAACACAAAATAAAAGGGATTTGATATAAATGGAATCCTGTAATGAATAAAACAATAAAGGACTATAGCTAACAGTCCATAAATAGAACGATCTATCAATTATGGATGACCCTATAAATTAGGAATTATAATTCCTATTAATCAAGAACCAATATCCAACACTCCCCCTCAAGTTGGGTGGTAGATGTCAATCATGCTCAGCTTGGATCTTAGGTTCTCATAATTCGGCCGAGCAAGAGCTTTAGTCAAAATCATCAATTTTTTCTTTTATGAAGTGGCGGTCAATCTCAACATGTTTAGTTCTATCATGATGAATAGGGTTCTTAGTAATACTAATAGTAGCTTTGTTGTCATATAAGACTTTCATAGTATGGTCTAAAGAAATATCAAGTTCATTGAGTATTCTTTGCAGCCATATTCCTTCATAAATACCATGGGTCATAGCCCTGAATTCTGCTTTAGCACTACTTCTAGCCACTACATACTACTTCTTGCTTCTCCAAGTAACCAAGTTAGCCCACACATATATGCAATACCCAATAGTGGATTTCCAATCAGTTACTAATCTTGCCTAGTCTGCATCAGTAAATACTTTAACATGTCTGTTAGGATTCTTTTTGAAATGGAGTCCTCTACTAGGGGTCTTTTTTAAATACTGTAGGATTCTATTTATAGCCTTCATATGATTCTCAGTAGGATTGTTCATAAAGTGACTTGTCATACTCATAGAGAACCCAATATCTGGTCTAGTATGAGTCAAATAGATCAATTTTCCTACCGATCTTTGGTACTTGTCTCTATTGGTTGGAGGGCTTTCTTTTTTAGCTTCCATTTTTCCTGTTGGTTCCATTGGAGTGTTTGTGGGTTTGTACCCCAGCATACCTATTTCATGCAGTAGGTCAAGTGTATACTTCCTTTGAGACATGGAGATTCCATCTTTGGAGCGAGCCACTTCCATCTCGAGGAAGTACATGAGAAGGCCTAAGTCCTTGACTTCGAACTTCTTTGCGAAAGAGCTTTTGAGATGTTATGTCTCTTCATGATCATCACTTGTGATTAAGATGTCATCTACGTAGACTATGAATAATGATATTTTTCCCTCCACCAAGTGTTTGACAAACATAGTATGATCTGTCTAGCACTAGATGTACGCATATTTCTTCACCACTCGAGTCAGTCTATTAAACCAAGCACAGGGTGACTGCTTAAGACCATAGAGTGACTTCCGAAGTCTGTACACCTTGATAGAAGTTTCTGGTTTTTCAAGTCCATGAGGAATCTTCATATAGACCTCCTCCTTTAATTCACCATTGAGAAATGCATTTTTGATATCTAGTTGGTGTAGAGGCCAATCCAGATTTATAGCCAAGGATAGGATAATTAGGATAGAATTGAGTTTTGTCACTGTGGCAAATGTTTTCTCATAATCGACCCCATAGGATTAAGTGAATCCTTTTGAAACTAGCTGAGTTGTATACCTGTTCACACTCCTATCAGTGTTATATTTGACTGAGAAAATCCACTTGCACCCAACTGGTTTCTTTCCTTCTAGTAATATCACAAATTCCCAAGTACCATTCTTTTCTAATGCATGAACTTCCTCTTCTACTGCAGCCTTTCATTCTGGTTATTTGAGAGCCTCTTAGACATCCCTTCGTATCTGCACACTATCTAGAATAGTGACAAATGCCTTGTAATCCTGTGATAGTTTTCCATAAGATACATAGTTTCCAATAGGATGTTGAATGCATGATCTCACTCATTTTCTTAAGGCAATTGGCTAATCGAGATCATGAATTGCTGGACAAGAATTATCAAATTCTGTACTAGGCATGGAATAAGGGATTATGTTACCTAGATGAGCTTCTGAGGACTCTAGATCCTTGGCATATTCCTAGCTTTGCCTCGAGGGTGGACAAATTTCTGGCTCCCTTTTAGGTTTCTATCTCCTTGAGTACACTAGTAAAATTTTATCAGCTTGTGTAGTGAGAGAAGAGGTTGGATCAATAGGAAAAGGTTCTGTCACTTGAGTTTGGATGGTTGTAGGTAAGGGTTTAGCCACTTGGTTTTGAGTAGGTGAAGGTATTATGAGTATCTTGGGTGCCTCAGTTTCCAAAAGTTAGGATTCTGTAATTGTCCTCTCCTCTTGAATGTTAACTTTGGGATAGTAAGGTTGATTCTCAAAGAAAGTCACATCCATAGGGTGGTAGAATTTTCTAGTTGCAATGAAATTACATTTGTAGCCCTTTTGATTTGGTGAGTATCCTAGAAATATGCATTTCACATATTTAGGGTCTAATTTGCTACGATTAGGCTGGTGGTCATGGACAAAAACAATGCATCAAAAAACTTTTAGGGGTATGATGTTAGGAGATGTATGTTTGGGTAGATAGACAGTAAGGAAGAGCATGGGGTATTGAATGCAAGAGCTTTGGAAGGCATTCTGTTGATTAGGTAGGCTGTAGAAAGAACAGCTTCACCCTAAAGATGGTTTGGTACATTTGTAGCTATCATGAGAGACATAGTAACCTCCATTAGGTGCTAATTTTTTCTCTCAACAATCTCATTTTGATGTGGGGTATCTACACATGAACTTTGATGTAGAATTCTATTTTTCTAAAGATGACCCGAGAATGGTGTTATAATATTCTCTACCATTGTTAGTTCTAAGGACTTTGATTTTGGGCTGAAATTGGGTTTGAACCATGTTATAGAAGTTTTCAAAAAAAAATTCCCACTTCTGATTTTTCTTTCATAAGGAATACCCAAGTAACTCTTGTGTGGTCATTAATAAATATGACTAACCATCTAGAGTCTGTTATGTTGTTGACTCTAGAGGGTCCCCACACATCACTATGAAATAATGAAAAAAGATGAGATGGTTTATATGGTTTGAAGGATAAGAGTTATGAGTATGCTTGGATAATTGACAAACTTCACACTGGAAGAATTTAGATTTTTATTGAATAATGAGGGGAACAATTTTTCAAGGTAGACAAAATTGGGGTGGCCTAAAAGGTAATGTCATGACATAACAGAATCCTCTTTACTACCACTAAGGGAAGAGACTACACAAGCATGATTATTTGGTTTCCTCTTGGAGTCATCAACTCACAGGAAGTAGACTCCTACATATTCTTCAACATTGCTAATCCTCTTCCCCGAATTCAAAGCCTGAAATTCACACATGTAAGGTAGGAATTTAGTAACACAATTAAGGTCCTTAGTCAATTTACTTATGGACAGTAAGTTACAGTCTAGTTTAGGAACATAGAGAACAAAGTTAAGAGTGATATCCTTTGATACAACAACTGAACCTTTACTAGCCACTTTAGAGAGTGTTCCATCTGTAATTCAGACTATTGAATTGTTGTGACATAGTGAGTATTTTTCAAAAATAGTAATGTCTCCAGTCATATGATCTGAAGCTCCTATGTCTACTACCCATGAATTTGTTCTCCCTTGACTAACACTAAGTGCACTTAGGAAATTACCTCTTTGTGCTACATATGTTGTACTATTACTGGTGCCAATATTCTGTAGACTTTGTTACAGTAGTTTCTGCAACATCTCCATCTGCTCCTTGCTAAAAAGGCTTGTTTCTGGTGCAATGGTCATCTTGTCAGTCTCAGGTGTACTAATAGTGGCTATATTGCCACGATTTTCCCTTCCTCTGAATGCCTTCATATATGCTGGTCTTCCCTGGATTACCCAGCATATGTCCTTAGTGTGGCCTGTTTTTCTACAGTGATCACACCAAGGTCATGATTTGTTTTTTTGTTGGTGATTGGACTGCTTTGACTGGTGTCCTCTTGCTGCCAAGGCTGAACTCTCATGGCTGAGGGATAATGTTGGGCCTCCCATCATAATTTTCCTTTTGCTTTCCTCCCTTATGACCTCTAAGAATACTTCACGAACACTTGGAGGTGGTTTATTTTCAAGGATCCTCCCACGTACTTCATCAAGGTCCTTGTTAAGTCCAAGAAGGAATTTGTAGATTTGGTTTTTCTCCATAAGTTTCTTATACTGTTTGATATCTTTATGACACTGCCATTCCACTTCCTCATATATGTCAAGTTGATGCCAGTAGATAGTGAGAGTGGTGAAGTATCTTGTGACTATGGAGTCTCCTTGTTGCAAATCATGGAGGAGGATTTTGATTTCAAATATTGTAGATGTATTATCCACATCTGAGTAGGTTTCTCTGGATGTATCCCATATCTCCTTTGCAATGCTATATAATACATGAAATTTTCTCTAGTTTCATTGATCATTGAATTCAGCAACCACAACATCACTAGGTTGTTCTCAAGATTTTGTTTTTGGTTGCTGGGATCATTCTTTTTCGACTGTTTGGCATCATCGGTGATGTATTCTTTATTTCCCTTTCCTTGGAGGAAGATTTAGACAGAGCGCGCCCATTGGCTATAGTTCTGACCATTGAGTTTGTGGCCAGTGATAGGAAGAATGGTACCTTTAGTCAGGCTGGTGGTGTTAGAGTTGTCAGCCTTCGATTTAAGTACCACAATGGTATCCCATTTGTCAGTCATGGATGAATGGTGATTTGGATTCAAATATGGTTCATATCGTGCTCTGATACTATATAAAAAATCAGAGGAAATCGTCTTGCATTTCCTTGAATTAGAATAATTACAAGCAATATTATAAATAAAAGTAAAACTAACACTAATCTAGGAGCCTTAATAAGAGGAGTAAAGTTCTCTTCCTAAAAATCAGTAAACACAGAATAAAAGGGATTTGATATATATGAAATCCCATAAAGAATAAAACAATAAAAGGCTACAATTAGCAGTCCATAAATAGAATGATATGTCAATTATGGTTGACCCTATAAATTAGGAATTGTAATTCCTATTAATCAGGAACCAATATCCAACAATAATATCTTTTCTTCCCTCCCTATCTAAAACCCTCCAATTCAATAGTTAACATGTGACCTTCCATTCTCCTGGTAGTATATGTTACTGAGAGATCATTATCAATGTATAAACATGGCCTTAGAGAGTCCCAAGTGTACTAACAAAAAGGAATTGCTACTTTGTTGACTATGCATTACATATGTTCAGTCTTTAGGATTTACTATTATTGATTATCTAGTGGACATGTGATTTGATTCTACATTCATTTTTGTTATCAACAAGATTATGGAGAAGTATCTGGTACAAGGATTGGCTCTGCTTTTGATTTAAAAAAAAATGATTTGTTGCTTAAGCATCTATCACACTAGTTATGCTTATTCCTTAATTGGAGGTGGCCACATGATTGAGAATCAATTGGTAATTTTACTCCATCACGAGGCCATAAATAATGCAGACCAGAAAACAGTAAACACTAAAACTTCTATTTGATCTTAAATGAATAATTGTTTTCATTTAGCAATTATCACTATTGGTATCTTTAAAGCTTTTATATTGTTTTAGTTGTGTGATTTTCTTTCTAAAGTTGCAATTTACATTGAATTGTGGAGATCACTTTATGTAAATTAGTTTAAATTTAGATTTCTATGTTTAAATTGGGTAGCAATTTAGTTCCATGGGAACAAGTCTCCTAGGCCTTCATTCTTTTTCATTTTTATGGTGATTGTAAATTGTGGTTAATGCTAATAAGAATCTTCATGCTTTTGCACTGCTTGTGAAATTTCTTGGCATTTGTTGTTTTCGTTCCTTCTTTCTTACTTCAATGTTTTTTTTTGTATAAATGCTTGTTTACACATTAAAATGTTAAACTTTTGTTAGGTAGACACATTGTTAGACACTGTAAAATGGGATCATAAGGGTTTTGGCTGTGGCAATAGCTCAAAATGTTGACACAGGAGCCATACTAATGCAAGGTTTTACGAATAGCGAAGTAGTGATTACAACCATTTCTTCTCAAAAGGCCACATTCTATAGTCAATCACGGTCAACATTGTGGACCAAAGGAGAGATCTCTAATAATTTTATCAATGTTCATGATGTTTTCCTTGATTGTGATTGTGATTCTGTAAGCTTTTACCTTTTTTCCAATTGAATTATTTATTTATTTATTTATTGGTTTCGCATGGAATGTTAATTATTATTATGATTTTTTTGTGGTAACTGTTTCTCAGATAATATACCTTGGGAAACTTGATGGGCCTACCTGCCACACAGGGTCAGAAACATGCTATTATACATCACTCTTTGACTTGTTAAAACAACAAGAGGTTAGCTTAATTAATTATAAACACGAGCATGTTATTGTTTTGTATTATTGGAGAGAAAGTTCAACATTATTCAAATTGGTTTGGGTTATATTTGTTAGGTACCAGAGTTATGAAAATAGTATCACATAATTAAAATAAAGTTAAGAAAATAGGAACTAACACATAATATTTAACGTAAAAAATTCTCTAATGGTGATTAGAGAAAAACCACGACTAAGAATAGAAGATTTCACTATGTGGAAGAAAATTACAACTTCTCTCTAAATACAAGAAGAGAACAATAACACCCTCTCTTAAGATAGGAGAATATACCTCTCTCTATATAAAATAGGAAAGACTCTTAGAAGACACTATGTAATATTTCTATGTGAAAATGGGATGATGAAACCATGAGAGGAGGCCGTTATTTATAGGCGAGAACCTCCTCCCTCACTGAAAAACAAAGTTGCTCCACCGAAAAACAAAAGAAGAAAATTTGCATGCTGACCAACCACCTTCATTAACTCACCGAATTTCAAGTCATTATTTTTTACTTCAATGCCACAAAAGTGGCTTAACATTGTTACACGTTCATAATCTCCCACTTAAAGTCACTTTTGGTGAGCTTTCAAAACCTTTCTCATCTTACTAGTTCCATGCTGCCTACATTTCTGGTAGGTCATAGGAGGATCTGCACCATTTAAACTTGTTAGAGCTAGTTGGTTTTGTCATAACATCTGCTAGGTTGTCTTTGGTATGAATCTTTTGCATATCTACACTCCCTTCTTCTACTACTTCTCGAATAAAGTGATATTGAACTCTTATGTATTTTGTCCTTGAATGAAAGGATAGATTCCTTGTAATGTGTAAGGCACTTTGACTGTAATAATACAAAAGAATCTTTTGTTGCTTATGCCCAAGTTCCTCCATTAACCTTTTAATCCAAATTGCTTCCTTGCATGCTTATGTAGTTGTCATATATTCAGTTTCTGTAGTAGATAAAGCTACAACAGTCTGTAACTTTGATAACCAGCTCACAACTCCTCTTACAAGTGTAAACACATAGCCTCTAGTAGATTTTCTTTTATCAAGATCACTTGCAAAATTTGAATCAACATATCCCCTGACAACAAACTATGATCCTCCAAAACATAATGCAACATCTGAGATTCCTTTGATATATCTTAGGATTCTCTTAACAATATTCCAAAGCTCTTTACTAGGGTTTGCCATAAATAGACTGACCGTACCAATTGTTTGAGCAATATCTGGTCTAGTACAGATCATTGCATACATAAAACTTTCCACTACTGATGCATACGGTACTCGAGACATTTCCATCCTCTATTCTTCACTGCTAGGACTAATACTTGAGGATAATTTGTAATTGATAAGAAGTGAGGTAGAGATTGACTTACAATTTTGCATATTAAAGTGCCGCAAGATTTTCCTAAGGTAGTTCTTTTGGGAAAGCCAAACCTTCTTATCTTTTCTGTCTTGGTGAATTTGCATCCCTAAAATCTTGTTTGCTGGTCCCAAGTCCTTCATATCAAACTCCCTAGCCAACTGCGCCTTCAATTCTTGGACTCGATCTTTGTTGGGGCCTACCACCAACATGTCATCCACGTATAACAACAAGATGATGAAATCATCATCATCAAACCTCTTGTAATATATACAATGGTCTGAACTTAGTCTATTGTATTTGAGGCTAATAATGAAGGAATCAAATCTCTTATACCAATATCTTGGTGTCTGCTTTAGACTATACAGAGATTTAGTTAACATGCAAACCAAGTTTTCCTTGCTTTTTTCTTTAAAGCCTTATGGTTGGAGCATGTATATCTCCTCTTCTAGCTCTCCATGAAGAAAAGTTATTTTCACATCTAGTTGTTCAAGATGTAAATTGAATGCAGCACACATATTTAGAACTACTCTGATAGTAGTAAGTCTAATAATTGGAGAGAATATCTCATTGAAATCAATATCCTCTTTATGAGCATATCATTTGACCACCAGCCTTGCACGATATTGCTCCACTTGATCGTTGCCATCTCGTTTGATCTTATAGACCCATTTGTTACCAATGGCTTTTCGTCCTGAAAGGTTGATGACTCTGCTTCTTCTGTTAGAAGACAATATGCATCATGGCTTGCCATAACATAGTTTGAGTGTCATGATGGTGCTTTTATCTGGAGCATTGATTGTTGAACTTCTGTATCATTGGCCATATCTGATTCTTGTTTCTCATGCTTTGAATCTTGTTCTGCTTCAGAGGAATCCTTGTATCACATTTTCCATTTATCTGAATCGTAGTAGTCTTTTTAGAAGTGATGTCATTTTCTTGTTCACTTTGCAATTTATTTTATGCAAATATCATATCTCTGCTGATAATAACCTTGTGGGTAGTAAGAACCCATAGGTGATACCCCTTAACACTGTCAGCATAACCCAATAATATACATTTCTTGGATTTTGGATCCAACTTTGTTCTTTCTTGGGAATTGTACATCGCATATACAGGACATCCGAACACATGAAGAGAAGAATAATCTGTTGGCTTGCCATTCCACATCTCCATTAGTGTCTTTAAACTAATTGTAGTTGATGGCGACTGATTTATCACGTAACTGGCAGTTTTGACTACTTCTGCCCAAAAAGATTTGGCTAGACCTGTAGTTCGCAACATAGCTCTTGTTCTTTCTAGGAGAGTTCTATTCATCCGCTCTGCTAGACCATTCTACTGATGTGTGTGTGCAACTGTAAACTACCTTTGAATACCCTATTATTTCTTGCAAAATACGAGAAAATTACCATCTGTATATTCTTCTCCATTGTCTATCCTCAAGCACTTGATCCTTTTTTTCGGATTCAAGTTATACTCTTTCTTTGAAGTCCTTGAAGATTGGAAACACATCTGATTTCTTCTTGATTAGGTGCACCCATAATCTCATGGAGTAATCATCAATGAATGATACAAAGTATTTTACTCCTCCTAAGGACATTTCTGGTGACTTCCACACATCAGAATGAGTCAAGTCCAGCATGTTCTTGCTTTTAGTAGTTGATCTATCAAACTTTAATCTATGTTGCTTGCTTGTAACACAGTGCGCACAAAAAGGTAAGTTTACCGATTTGAGCCCGGGAAGGAGATTACGTTTCGTGAGAATCTTCAAACCACGTTCTGACATATGGCCTAATTTGTGATGCCACATTATTGTTGATTCTTCATGGCCTGCTGATGCAACTGATGCATCTGCCTTTTGTAGTGCATATCCCATAAGCATGTATAGATTTTTCGCGATCTTTTCAGCTTTCATCACCACAAGAGCACCTTTAACAACTTTCAAGATTCCACCTTCAATATAGGTCTTGCACCCAAGGTCATCCAATTGCCCAATAGACAATAAATTTTTCTTAAACCCTTCACATGTCGTACCCCTTGAATTGTATGAATTGTACCATCGTGCAATTTTATTTTGACAGTACTAACTCCAGTAATCTCCAAGGCATAATCATTTTCCATGAACATAGATCCTTCTGAGATAGGTTCATAAGTACTAAATCAGTCTCGTTGTGAAGTCATATGCCATGTTGCTCCTGAATCCATTATCAAAACATCACTGAGCTATTTTCTACCATTGGAACCAATTGCTTTATCTCTATAAAGGATTTCTCCTTCATCAGAGGTACTCGCAATACATCCTTGAGAGGTTTTTATTTCATGAGCTTTTTCTGCATTTTTCTTGTTATGTCAACAATCTTTCTTCAAGTGTCCTCTCATGCCACAAAGGTAGTATTTGAAGTTCTTCATTATTTGTGACTTTGATCTACTCTGATTTCGGCTACCACTAGAGTCATGTTCCGTTGATTTTCCTCTCATCATAAAAAAAGCCTCTGCTTGCTTTAAGTTTTCTAATTTATCTTCCTTGTTCTTCCGCCTGGATTCTTCTTCAAGAATAGCAACAACAACATCATCTAATTGAGGACTATCAGCAATATTATTATTTGTTATGTTTATGATGAATTGATCATAAGAGTCAGGTAGACTTTGAAGTAGAAGCTCTACACATTCATTTTCTACCGTGTTGTAATCTGATGTTGTAAACTGTGAAAATAGCGTGTATAGATTGTTGATGTGATCCGTTACCATCATGGATTCACTCATTCAAAGAGTATAAAGTCTTTTCTTTAAGAATATTCTGTTGTGAAGTGACTTGACCTCTTATAATTTTGTGAGTGCATCCCAGATCTCCTTCGCCATCTTGTTTTCTGCAATACTTGACAAAACTGAATCTGCCAAAACTATATGCAGGTTGCCAACAACATTGTCATTCATCTCCTTCCACTTGTCATCAGGTATCCTAGTGGGTCTGCATTCAATTGATGCTAAGCAATTGTCCTTCATCAAGATTGCATTTATCTTTAGTTTCTATAAGGAGAAATTACTCTCATTGAACCTCTTAATCTCAAATATTGTCGCTATGATTTTTACTTGGATCTGTTTCTCTATAGAACGGTTCACACTTTTTCATCGTAAATAGTACTGTATATGTGAGCAGTATTGTAGGTATGAATAATGCCTGTATATAGGAACAAATCCAGTATACATTAATAATAACTACAAAAGTATACAACTACACGTATGAACAAATACTTGTAAATAGTAACTGCAACGTGAATAGTACTAGCAACCAATGGCTCTGATACCACTGTTAGGTGCCAGAGTTATGAAAACAATATCACACAACTAAAATAGAGTTGAGAAAATAGGAACTAACACACAATATTTAACGTGGAAAACACTCTAATGGTGATGAGGGAAAAACCACGGGTAAGAATAGAAGATTTTTACTATATGAAAGAAAATTATAACTTCTCTCTAAATACAAGGAGAAAACAATAACACTATCTCTTGAGATAGAAAAATATACCTCTCTCCATATAAAATAAGAAAGACTCTTACACTATGTTTGGATGATAGGTAAAGAAGGGAACGAAAAGGAAATGGGGGGAACAGAAATAATTTATTGTGTTTGGGAGTTTCAAAATACATAGGAACGGAACGGAACACAGGGAGAATCATTCCTCCCCTCTTCCCCTCAAATGCTCAATTTTTGTTTCCCCCAAAATTGAGGTGGAATGGGGGAAACACATGTTCCGTTCCGTTCTGTTAATGAATCTTTCAAACAAAGAGGGGGGAATTATGTTTCATTCCTCTCCTTTCCTTTCCGATCCATCCCTACCTATTCCATTCCGTTCCGTTAATGAAAAAACATCCAAACACAAAGTTAGAAGACACTATGTAATATTTTTCTATAAAAATTGGATGATGAAACCATGGGAGGAGGTCTCTATTTATAGCCGAGAACCTCCTCCCTCACCGAAAAACAAAGCTACTCCATTGAAAAACAAAAGAAGAAAATTTGCATGCTGCCCAACCACCTTCATTAAGTCACTGAATTTCAAGTCATTATTTTTTACTTCAATGCCACAAAAGTAGCTTTAACATTGTTTCATGTTCACAATATTTGCATCAAAAAATTGATTTGGGTTATATGTTACAGGCTGAAGGAAATCGGTTGGCATTAACCTCTTTGTATGCATTAGAGTCAACAATCTCCCAGCGCAAAGCAGAGTTAGCAGAAGGCGAAAATGGAAAGCCTTCATGGACAAAGCGATTATTGCTTAGTGATAAGTTGCTGTGCTCTAAAATCAGGTTAGGTATATCTTGTCATGTTATTCTCTTGACTTTGAATTTAGGTGAAATTCCTTATTCCCTGTTCATCTCAAAAAAACGAAAATCCGTATTCCCTGTGCGTTCCAGTCATTGCAAAGCCTTGTAGCTGATATAATTGCCTCTACATAGATGCATTTTGTTAAAACACTGTTTACTTTTCTTATAGTTCACTTTGCTTGAAGAAAACATATGGACTAAAGGCATATATCTTTGTGACCTCAGATTATAACTGTATCTTTCAACTTGCAGAGAAGAGGCAAATGAGTTGTGTCAAACACTAGAGAATAATGAGGACAAGTCACGAACTGCCTCAGAGATGGCTGATGTACTCTATCATGCCATGGTTCTGTTGGCACTGAAAGATGTCAAAGTAGAAGATGTTTTGCAGGTTCTCCGGCAGAGATTTTCCCAATCTGGTATTGAGGAAAAGAAAAGTCGTGCTTCCAAGAATTCGGAGGAAGATTGAATGTTCTGTGAAGTCTATTTCAAACATAATTACTGACACAGCAGGATGTACCATACGTGATTTTACCCGTGTGACTCTGGGTGAGTAGGGTTAACTTTGTTCAATAGGGTAGAGAATGTCAAGAACACCATTTAAGTGTCATCCTCCCCTTTTCAGATATAAGTTTTTGCACCTTTTTAGAGGTTTTGTTAAATTAATTGTATTACATGCATGCATGCTTATATATTGCAAATTATAAGTCTGTAATACACCAAGAGTGTTTTTTTTTTTTTTTGGGTTACACCAAGAATGCTTTAATTTTTTGTCTTTTTAGTTATTTGCCTAAATTGGATAGTTGAAACTTGTGTCGTCCTGTGATGTCGTCAATTTAATGTTTTTATCATTGACTCATGTTTTCTTATATGGTTTATTTACAATTATCAGTGGGATGTACTCATATTTCTTATGTACTATATTATATGTAAATCACACATATCCTCGAGGGTTTAGGAGAGTGACGGATCTATAAATTTTAGGTAATAGAGATAGAAATAATATTATTAATATACAAATATTAAAAAAGTTTTAATAATTATATTTATATATTAAAAAATATATTAAATCAAAATTATGGAAGATCAATTTATAATTATTTTTTTATATTTTTATATTTTGAAAGTCTTGAATGATATTTTTATTATCATTATTATCAAATATTTTTCTCTTTATGTATGTAATCAAAAAATTATTTAACAAAAATAATATATTTAGAAGTGAGGGCATAAGGAAAAAATTATATATATAAAAAAAATAAAAAGACATATACTTATATAAAATCAAAGAAAAGTGTCAAAGTAGAGTGAGGACATGTATCCCCACTCATGTAAACATGGATCCGTCCCTGGTCTAGGACAAGACAAAATGTTAGATTCACATCAGTTTCAGAGACATATATTTCATATTTGTTTATGTGGTAGAATCAAAATATAAGTATACAAAAAATGTGATGAACTCAATTGTAATCAGATAATGAAAATTATGTTGATGTGAGATAATGTATGTTAGTGTGTAGCATTGCTTTTAAGACAAAAACCATGTAAGCTTATCACATACTCTCTCTCTCTTTCTCTAAATTTTTTTCTCTTTTTTTTTTGTCATATCACATGGAAAGATGAGAAATTCTTAGGTGGAAATTTCCTAACTTAGGCATGAAAATCAATCTCTGACATATGTAAAATTACATTAATAGAAATATGTATATTCTTAATATGGCTCATTTAATTTTATATATGTCAAAAAATGGGTTTGCATAGCTAAGATGTGAAGTTCTCATCTAAAATTTTCTCTTACCCTTTGTTTGTTTCAAGAGAAAATGGGTGGAGAGAAAATAAGAGGAGAGAAAATGAGAGAATTATGCCCTTTTCTCTCATTTGGTTGTGGAGAGAAAACAGATAAGAAAGAAAAAAAACTCGTGGGACCCACATAAAAAGTTTTCTCCCCACAATGCGAAGAAAATGGCAGAGAATGAGAAGATTAGGTTTAAAATGTTGAATCTATCCTTTCATACCCTCCCAGTCGTCTTCTTCCTAGGCGTCTCAGCACTGCCAAAACCTTGCAGCAGAAGAACAAGGTGTTTGAAGGTAGTGGTAGCGGAGGCGCCATTGACGGAGGAGGCGACGACAGACGTTTTTGACGCCGCTTCGAAGGCCCTGTTTCCCTTTGAGTTCCCTTATGGGTTCGGTTCCTGTGGTGTCCCTTCTGACCTCAGTTCCCCTGTTGAATCCGTTTTGGGCTCCAGCGAGATTGAGAGCAGCAACGAGGAAGAGCACATGGCCGAGTTGACTCGCCGAATAGTTCACGAACTAGATCTCAACGACAACTTCCCCTCTCAAAAATCCAAGGTATAAAAACAACTAGCACTACTTATTCAATGGAATAATAGTAACTGCTCTAAGGTTTTGCAGGGTATGTTTATATCTGATTCGCCGCAATCGACGTGGGATCTGTTGCACGCGGTTGTAGGGGACATGGAGAGGATGAAGCTGAGCAATAATGAAGGTTACAATTTCGGCCATCACCACAAAAGGGTCTTGGTCCCACCCAGAAAGCCCTACCCAAACCAATCCTGGCGTAGGATTCTACACCCAGAATCCGAAATGATTGATTTTTTATGTTGCAGTTGAAAGCAACTTATTTTTACCTCTTCTATCTCTCAGGTAACAACACAACAACAATTTCTCTGCCTTATTATCATTTGTTTAACAAACTTTGGGTAATGTTTTCGATTTTGATTAATTCCTAATCATACATGTCTTTCACATTTCTATGTGTCTTTGTTTTCTCGTCGATTTGCTTGCAATTTTGTCTGTTAGAAAATTCTAGGGTTCTCTTCAGCTCAGCCCTTGATTTATCTAATTTGGTTCGTGTTTTTTCTGCTGTGCAATGATGGCTAAAACATGATTTACGGTAATGTGCCTGCATAGACAGAATATAACCATTACTTCGCAGAAAACTTTCTGGGAAACATTTTGCTTTATTAATTTTCAAATGCATTTTCATTTATCATAGTCCTTTGCTATTGTCTTTAATTTCGAGTTATATTGCAAGTATACATCTGGTATTGGCTCATGAGTTACTGTGATATTCATTTGATTGTTGATATGCTTCGTTTTCCTTTCGAAATTTTAAATTGGATATGAAAATATTGAATTAATATTTTTCAGTTTTGCCCCTAGAAAATTAAGTTGTTATGTTATTGCCAGGGTTAGGTTGTATTATAGAATGAGTAGAGCAACAACACGAAGTAAAAATAAAAGACAGAGGCAGGGGGATGATGGCACTGCCACTTCTGAAATATGGAGGTACTAGACAGATGCTACTCGCAGCATCAATTTGTGTACATTACCTGATGTACTTAATTTTCAACTTAAACGATGTGTCTTCCTTCCAAAGGTATTGTGAATTTGTGATAGACTTTGAGTAATTTCCATCTTTTTACCATTATTGTGAGTAATTTCCAAACTGTCTGCTAAAGCATGGAATAGGTTGTTATCTAAGGTAACTATTTTTTGTGAGCTATTAATTGTCTTCTTGTGTTATGACGCCATTTGTTGATTGTGAAGTTCTTATCTTTTATTGCAATGTATTTATGCATAATGGTGTTATTTTGTTGCAATTACATCTTGAATCATGATGAGAAGCTTAATTGGAGTTACTTATGAATGGAAATGTGTCTTGGGAGAGGATGAATTCGATAAGAAACTTTCTTCTTTCAATCTATTTTTACATGTTGTATTGGATAATACTGGTAGGAAAGATGAAAAGAAAATTTATCAAAGAGGGCAGAGACAAATCTAGTGTTCTATAGGTGAAGTTACTTTAGAGGTTGAGGGAGTGGTCATGAAGCAAGCTTGCCTTGTTTCTTCCTGGAAATGTCAGTAAGGTAACTATTGTCATATGTGGGCCTGATGGAAAAGAAACATTTTAACAAATGCTTGTCTTTGTGAAGAAACTAGTTTAAGGTATTTTGTTTATGTGAGAGGGAGAATGCAGTGCACTTGTCTTAATGAATTAAAGTTTCTATTAAAAATGACAGGAACTGCATGCTCTGCTGAGAGATTTAGATGCTGATGATTTATTATGGTTTGTCCATATATCTCCTCCAACTTCTTGTACTTCTATTGCTACTTCAGCTCTGCCATTTTGCTAATATAATATCCATGACATGTTTCCTTTATTGGCTTGTGAAATTCAGTATGGTGGGGGGCCAACACTATCTCATGATGACCACTGTTGGGATTGTCTAATTCATGGGGCTCATACAATGGTGTAGCTGACACCTATCGGGATAGAAGAGAGGTAATGAAGTTACTTGGATGGGATATTCTAGATGGAAACTGTCTAGATGGAAAGTATTACATATCCAGACCTATGATAACAAATCCTCTCTCATGCCATTTATGCTGCCACAGAATGGGGATGGAAATGGTTGTGGATAAGTGTTCTATTTCCTATGTTTTGGAAATAGTAAATATTTTGACTGGCTGGATTATAAAGAAATATATCAACTGTTCTGATTAGCTCTATTTTCTTTGTTTTTTCTTCACTATGCTATTAAGATGGTTTGAAAGCAAAGGTTTTAGAACCTGTTATGCTGATGAGTTTACTTTTGTAGGTTGCAGCAGTAATGGAAAAGAAAAGTCCTTGATGCTCCATCTGAAGCTGATGTTGAACCAACAGCTGCCATTAGTTATCCACATGGGCAACTGATGCCCGAGCAAGCTACTGGTGCTAAGCGTGTGCTTATTCCCGAGAGTTTTTGGCTGCTCTTATATGAAGATGTTGTTTGTGTAAAACCTGATAATCCTTTGGGTGATCCTACTTTTCCTTTGAATTCTGGAGAGTGTTGTCAATGCAGTAATGATTTATCTGAAGTAGCATGCTTGGAGGACTCCTTAAGGTTATTTCATTTGTACATTGCTATTAATATAGAGCTAACATAGACAAATTTTAAAATGACTAATGTATGTATGCTGTAGATTAGTTAAACAAAAGCAACGTCAGAATCTTGAGAAATTATCCCTGGCTAAAAGTATGTCACTTTATGGGGATTGCAAGTATTACTTGATTCCTTCTTCGTAGATTTCAAAATGGAAAAATTATGTTAGTCCAACTCAGAAGAGTTCAGATAAACCTGAAACTTTGGATGGAGTAATTAGTTTATTGATATGTGAAAAGGTACATTGTAAAATATTTATTTAATTTAATTTTTTAAGAAGTGGATCATAGATGTAAAAAAAAAAAATTTGCATTTGTAATTAATATTTAATATAAAATTATTTTTTTTTAAATTTATAAAAAAAATGTTTATAGATTAAAATAAAATTAACTTTTGTTTGTAATTAATTAATTATGATAAGGATATATATGTTATTTTATATAATCATATTTTTTTCATTTCTCATTTTATATAATTATAAAATGTATTTATTTACTTAATATAATTTTAAAAATGTTTAATTAAAAAATATAAAAATATAATAATATATTTATATTTTATTATACATTTAATAAAGATAAATATGTCATTTTATATAATTATATATTATATTCTCTTATTTTTTTATTCAACTCTCATTTTTTTTCTCTTCTTTTTTCTCTTTATCCAAACAATAAAAAAAAATATATTTTTCTCTTTATTTTCTCTCCTCTCTATTTTCTCTCTTAGTATTTTCTCTCTTCATCCAAACAAACCATTAGTAAGATAGGACATTCTGCCGCACCTGGGAATATACATTTGAGTATCATTGCCTTCAGAAAGGACTTAAACATTGCTTCAGAAAGTATCATTGCCTTCGACGACCGAACCTTCAACTTCATCTTCTCCATACAAACCACTGGCGACCAAACCTCCAGCATCGTCTCCTCCGGCACAACAGTGGTCAGTGCCTCTCTCTCCTTTGGTGTGGGAAGCCAAATCTGAGTATCACCCAGCTTGTAGATAGGTTCCGACGAGGACGAGCGTAGGGAAGTTGAGGTTGCTTCTGCCACCACTTTGCCATCTCCGTCACTCTAGTTGCCGGTGACCTGTGAGCCAAAACCATCTCAAACTACTGCTTGTACCCATCCCACTAAACCTGGAACTTTGTCACACCAAATTTGGCCACCACCGACACCCATCTACTTCTATCTCTTCTCGGTCCATATCGTCCCTAAAACAACAGCCTTCAATCTCGATGATTTCCACCCTCTACCATACCAAACTGAACCCAGAGCCACCACAAGCCAGTCCTCTACCAAGATTGAGCTCCCAAACCTCAAATCATTTATGGTCCCGTTGTGCCCCGAACCACCAAGTCCAAGACCTTGCCACCCATGGCTGCCACCACCTATGACCTGGCTACTGGTAGCCCTCACTCATAGTCGCCGGCTAAATCACCCACCTAGAGGCTACAACTCGCAGGTGGATTGAACGAGGTTTCACGAGCACGACGCGAGCTTTAGAGACAATGTGGTCATCGATCTGATCCATGTAACATCCTTATATATAGATAATTATGATGTACTAGACAAGAAAATAAATACTTTATATAGAATAATTATCAGAGTAATGTATTGTTTTAACCAAAATATCTATTTTACCTTAAATATAATAATAAAATAATGGAGATAATACCTCCAAATACGCTAAGCACGTTGAGTGCTTCAAGAAGAGACTCAAAAAAAATATGATTAGTAATCATTAGTAACTTCGTGAGTAAGCACGTCACCAACAAAAATTAAGATGCTTCATGAAGACTCTTATACTGTGTTCGGATGTTTTTTTATTAATAGAACAAAATAGAATAGGTGAGGATGGATCGAAAAGGGAAGGAAAGGAATGAAACATAGTTATTTTTCTCTTTGTTTGGAAGATTAAAAAGAGAATGAAACGGAAATGATTTCACCTCAATTTTGAGGGAACAAAAGTTGGATCTTTAAGAAGAAGAAAGGGGAAATGATTCCCCATGTGTTCCTTCTATTTTCCATGTATTTTAAAACTCCCAAACAAAAGAATTTATTTTCCATTCTCACATTCTCTTTTCTTTCCCTTCATTACCTATCATCCAAACATAGAATTAAAAAAATCTGATTGGTAAGAAATAATTACACTTTGGGATTTTATTTGGAAAATGCTTTCCCATTGTAACAACAAACCCCTATTGTCACCCATCAATGTCAGAAAGAGTAACAATATGGATCTATAAATACCCCCTCACTCCTGCTATTTACAGCAAAACAACCACCCAACAGAAAATACCCACTCAATTAAAGAAAACATAGCTCTATTTTTTGACACTCAACCCAAAAATTCCAACACTCATTTTCTTCACAGCACACTACTTTCAACAAAAACAAAGTTTCCCATTTTCACCTAAGCTACATCTCAACAGAGAGGTAAGAAGGGTGAAAACCCATTCCTTTCTTCTTTCTTTCTTAATTTTGGTATTATACCTCCATTTATTTCTTCGAATTTCTGATCCTCTTGAAGTTGTTGCAGGGTTTCTTATTGTTTTTTATTTTATGTCTCTCTTCTGTTTCGATTTCGATTTCAATCGAAAATTGTTTCTGATTTCAATTGTAAATTGTTTCTAATTCAAATCGTAAATTGTTTCTGATTTAAATCGAAAATTGTTTATGATTTAAATAAAAAATTGTTGTTATTTGAATAGAAACAGAGACTATTCGAATAACAACATTCAGATTTGTGAAAATAAAGTATTTTACTATGTGGGAACCAAAAGGAAAGCTCATAATATGAGTCAATTCATTAGTTGAAGTATAAATAGATACGAAAGTGCATATATTATAAGTTATAGAAATGATGATTTGAAGTCTATTTTTTACTGTTTATATCCTTGTTAAAATTTGAGTACTCTTTATAATATTGAGATTTTATAAAATCATAGATACATTAGTATCTTATGAAGTAAAATTTGAGATGTTGTCCCATTGAAATTAATAATCAATGTGCATTAGAGAATATTATTATGGCCATGATTAAAAATATTAAGGGTAATACCCTTGATTAGAAATATTGAGGGAAAATTTCCTTGATTAGAAAGATTTCAAATATGCACATTTGGTTGAGAAGCTTAACAATGGTATGAGGAGAAAAAATTATTGCTGAAAATAATATCATAAACGTTTTATGAATATTTTATAAGTTTTGTTAAGTATTTTTATGAAGTTAAAGAATTATGGATTTTTAAACAAAAAGATGGAAAAGGATGGTAAAAATGTTTTCCATACACGGGACGACTAAAATATCATTAGTTCAAAAACTTATAAATGTTTTTGCTCATTCCTATTGAGTTTCATCTCACAAAATTTTACGTGGTATTTCAAAAAATGTCCACCTTGAGGTTCATGATTTATCTTAGAGTCGAGCAGGTTTATATGTTTGAGCTAGGGGTCTATGTGGTTTCATTCACACACTACAAAAAATGGGTAAATTACGGCAGTTTTTTTTGCAAATTACGACGGTTTTGATTGTCGTTTTTTGTGTCAGCGGCGGTTTCCAAAACTGACGTAATTAACTTCACCATTCGGTATAATACGGCGGTTTCTCATTAACCGCCATGACAACCGCCACAATTTACCATGTATAAAATGGCGATTCGATTTTTGCATAAAACGGCAGTTAAAACTGCCGTAATTTACATCACACCAACCAAAAAAATGTAAATTACGGTGGTTAAAACTGTCGTAATTTACATAACACCAACAAAATAAATGTAAATTACGGCGGTTAGAACCGCCGTAATTTACCTAAAATCAACCAAAAAAAATAAAAAGCTCCACCAGAAATGAAAAGCTCATATCAAATGGAACAATACACCAGAAGGAATGAATAGAAAGGTGATATCATATTTGTTTTGGCTGGTATTAAATTTAAAAATAAAAAAAAACACTGAAAGGTTAGTGTAATTTTTGAAACAAGAGGAGTGTTAAGTGTAATTAAACCAAACCTAAGAGACTAGATTTGTAGATATAAGTCTCCAATGAGAGAACATTCAAGTACATTCTGTCCAATTGTACTATGAACAAGAAGTACATCTTTCCACTTCTTTGGGTTAGTAGATTGATAGATGGGTTGGATGGGGGTAATCTTAAATTTCCAAGGAATTCTTAGACTAGGCGACATTTTGGCTATAATGGGTTTTCTACTTTTCTTTTTGCTAGGTTGCTAACTACATTCATATATACATGTACATATATAAATACATGTTGTTGTCTGTTTTTGTGTGTGTGTGTGTGTGTGTGTTTATACATATAACTGTTCAACTATAAAAGTAGTGGATATCAATCTACAAAATAACAAATGAAAAAAAAAAGTTATCCACAAAAGAGATTGCCAACATGAATATAGTGTGTTCTTATGCCAAAAGCACTCACAACATGTGCAATATCCCTTCGAGCTTTCTGAGCTCTAGTTCCCAGAGTAGCTAGCCTTTCAAGTTCTTCCATACTTAGACCTATCCACATAAAACAAGTAGGCAAAAGAAAAGTTGTTCAATTCAAACAAGAAGCCACAACAAAACATATTCACTATCATTGTAGCAGCATAGTCAAAATGGGATGACAAACTCTTCAGCTTATCTCTTCAACTTTGTGAACACATGACATGCATAAACACAAGTAAAAGCTTACATTATTTTTTTAATATAGCTTCTTTTCTGTCTCTTGGAAGAATCATGCCAAGCACCAAATTCAAATCCAACATCAAATATGTTCGAATGGAGAGAGAAGAATCAGAATAGCAAAGAATATCAACATCAATCAAACTTGATTCACAAAACAACATGAATAGGAAATCCACAAGTAGTTAAGTGCAAGCACTCCATCATGCTTCTTATACCAGATCAGATCAGATCAGTTGTGCTTGCAAGTGAATGGTAAAATATGCAATAGTAGTAATTGAATGCATAGAGTAGAGAAGATGATAATAAAGACCTACACAAGGTGTGCCATCTAAAATTGTAGATATAAAATATTAATATCACTAATATTTTATATATGATAAGTGGATCCTGAGATGCATATATGAGGACTATATAACCATAGCCAGTATGGTATGAAGTCAAGTATTCGATAAAGTATAACTAAAGCAGAATCAGCAATCTAGCTAGCTATAAAAATTATTTGGTTGGCTTGCTTGATCATTGAGGATCATTCTATTAGAGTAAGATAGGGATTATTCCAGTATGCCCATACTCCATAGCACTGCAAACATTTAGTAACATCTAACATGCCTAAGTTACAAAATTTCCCCACTAATTAGAATGAAAAATCAATGTGATATTATTAATTGTATATAATAGCACAAAAACCTCTGCAATATAATGACATGGAAATCACAAAGAAAACTGCAAACGAAGAAGGGACCTTAAAAGATGACATTTGATTTTTAACAGTTTCTTTGGCAAATTTAGCAGCCTTAGCTCTCAACTTTAATGGTGTGAGGTCATTTCTAGTCTTTTGATCTAGTGACTGCAAAACTGAAATAATTCAAAACAAGTGAACTCTAAATTAACGAAACTCAGTCCCAATCCAATAGATTTGCATGTCAATCCCAAATTCCTAATATTCAATCAAGCACCAGAATATATGTGCTTTCAAATACCAATGCACCCAAAAAAAAAAATAGCATTCCTTTGGAAATTCCAAAGTTGTGTTTCTATTACACTACACCGGCAGACATGAGAAAATCACATTGCATATATAAGACTTAATTTGTAAAGAAGAAAACCAACATTAGCACTTTCAAGATGAAAAGACTTGTATCATACTAACACTTAAATGCACCAAATCTTCCTAAAAGCCATGTAACTAGATGATGAAATCATGCCTATATATTACTAAAATACAAAGAAAATTAGCTGTTATTTTGGAGCTGCTAAACCCCCCCAAAAAAAAAAAAGGAATTCTAAAAGAAAAACCTTATTTTAAAGATACATAAGCAGAGACATACAAGAAATTTTTTGGAACTAAAATTTGACCATAAATAAAGTAAAACTAAAATTTTAAAAGAAAGATTAGTAACTTTCTTACATATAAATATATTTATTCAAAATTCAAAATAGAATACAATTCAAGACATCAGATGTTAAATGTATATATATTTCATAAATGAAATAAGTTCATATAATACAAGTAAAGTAAAATTAATTTCTATTTTGTAGATCCGGGCTTTGTTGGGCTCAGCTCTGTTTTGGGTGATTAAGTATAAGCACAACACACCCTCACAAGTCAAACAATGAACTAGTTTAACAGAACAAAGGAGGTAGATCTAAAAAAAAAAACACGCACACACAAAACAAAAGGGCAACAATCTGAAAAATGACCAGAAGCACACCAGCAAAATAGAACACCCACATTAATCTTATACAGTATAACATCCCATATTTGTGTATCAGACTGATTTGTTGGAGAGGTGCTTGTAAGCTGTGCACTATATACTTATCTCTTAGAAGTGGAGCTTATTTTAACTAAAAATGCAAATATACAGTTCTTTGGTAATGAGGTTCTGATTCTGAAATTGATATGCCATCCCCCCTTTTTCATGAATAGGGAATATGCTACACCACATGCAACTATACAAGATGTAGTGCTTAGGTGTGCATGAGAATACTGAATGGACAAGGGGCATGAAGTATGAAGAGGTAACCTCCACAAGAAGCTGCCTCCCCTGTTCCAAAGAATGGAATATATGAAGAGGTAACCTTCCAAACCTTCACTCCTGAAAACATAACAAAAGTAAGATCTGGTGAAATTTGATTGATGAAGATATATACCATGACCAAAACAACTCAGTAACCACATTTTCTACTTGACACACACATGTCACATAGTGACTGTTACAAATAAGGCTAACTAAGTAGTTAGTGAGATAAATAATAAGTTATCTTGTTGTTGTATAAATATAGAAAAATATTATTGTAAAATTATAGTTGAGAGTGAATGATAATTATGGAATTTTTTTTCTCATCCAAATAGCATTCAACTTATACAGCACCCAACGAGCATTTTATCTGAGGATTGACTGGATAGAGAGGAAAATCACTTATTCTCGTTTAAACCAAAAATTTTAAAAGGATAAGTACTTCATGAACAAGGATGATCAATTTACTCTACTAACGGGAAGGGGCAGGGGTAAGGGGAAGAGGAAAATTCTCAAACCCATGGCAAGCTTTGAACATCCATTTTAGCCATGACTAAATGTGGGAAATTAGGTCCAAACTAAATTAAGAATCTAATATACATGCAAATTTGAATCTAATTAAATTAACAGTGCACTCATCTAAAATGCATAATCTGAAAATGAAAACACCAAGCTCAACAAAACTACACTTATCAAATATGCTCAATCTAAAAAATAAAAACACTAATATCACACTCAACTAAGCAGTAAAAACTGAAAATCACGAACCTAAAAGTCTCAGACTTGGTCCTACGAACTGAGGGTGTGGTGTCCTCTACGTGTGGCATTGATGGGAGGAAACAACTTGTCGGTTGCCGCTGATGAAGGCTTGCTTGTCGATGAATATTGTCATCATCAAATCAAATTAGTCCATTATTACTTGGAAATCTCATTGTTTTCGTCATTTTTCAACATTCTATTTCATTTCTCAACATTCTAATTCAAATCTTAAATCAAGTATAAACATGAGTACAAATCTGGTCTCAAAAAGAGCACTCAGCTGAGACATTCAAACCAATAACACTTGGCCATACACATCACTAAAACCATTACAACTTCAACATAAATCTCATTAGAGTTTAAATAACCATTCAAATTTATCTCCTAACCCAAATCAGTCGTGAACATTGGAGCCTCAACATCAACCAATTTCACAAGTTTTCAATCAAAATCTCAAGGGAACAAAATTTAAGATTAAAGCAAGATAAAATAAATAGAAGCACAACAAAAAATAAAAACCCCTATTCTGGTACAGTTTTGGCCATGAGCATGTGTAGCTCCATGGACTAGATTTCAACTCAAAATCAATAGAAAAAGATGAACAAGAGATGGCAAAGAACCCCCTACCTCATGGTTTTCTTTTTTTCCCCTTGATTCTTCAAGCTTTTTCCTCTCCCTCCTTCTCCCCTTTCTTTCATTTTTCTTACCCTAACCCTCTGTTTTCCAGCCCACACAAAACGAAAGAGAAAGTATGAGTGAGAATCAAAGAAACAGAAAAGCAAGAAAATGGTCAGAACATACCAAATCTGACGGCAAAGAGAGCGAATCGGTGAGAGAGCAGCGAGAGCTACCCGCGAGTGAGAGGGACAGCGAGCGTGAGAGAACGGAGTGAGAACGGCCAAGTGAGAATAGCAGAGAGCGGACGACCGAGCAGAGAGCGGACAACTGAGCAGAGAGTGGACAGGAGAAGAGACAAGCGGACGAGCAAGAACGTGAGAAAGAAACAGGAAAAAGAGTGAGGGAACGGACGAGTGGGGCAGAAAAGGAAAAAGTAAGTTTTTTGTAAATTTTTTTAAAATTTAAAATGAAAATAACGGCGGTTAAAACTGCCGTTTTATAAATTTAACTGCCGTTTTTTACTTGTAAAATATGACAGGTATGTAACTGACGTATTATACTATATATTAAGACAGTTTTTTAAAACTGCCATATTAAAACTGCCGTAATTTACATATTTTTTTGTAGTGACAGTATAAGACCTCTACCTGATTATTCTGTTGTCTGATGAGTAGTATTAGAATTTGTAAATAAGTACAAGAAGTAGCACTTCATGGGTTTTTTGAGCACCATGTAAAGGCTTAAGTAAGCCTAACTTTTTGACTGTGGGTACTAACTCACTTTAGAAGTATTATTTATACTTAGTTGACACATGTATATACTACTCTTGAAGAGTTCCACCCTCTAACAATGTAAAATATTATAAATTAAACCGATGGTAATGATAGTAGTTATGTATATATAATGTGTTGCTCTAAACTACTTAGAAAATATATTAGAGAAATAATTAAAATTATAAAAATTCGAATAGGATATTACAGTCCATCTCGACGCGGTGGTGGAGATGAGAGAGATCGTCGGTTTGGATTACCAGAATCTCGCCGCACAAACCTCTGCTGCTGTCGGCGTGCCGTGTTGCCTCCCTCTGCCACCCTTATTCAATCCCTTGTGAGGATGGAGAGAGATGATGGAAAACAATCACTTCAACAAGTTGCGAGTTTTTCATCTTTACTATTATTATTATTTTTTATTAAATCAATGACTATGGACTACTGATGTATCAATATGTAACTGTGAAGAACACAGTACAATAGCAAGGTAATATATGTAAAAGCTTCTCTTATTTATATAGCAATTCGCAGTACAATAGGGGATTATCAAGTGTCAACCTACTGAGCTAAGTACACTGAAATGGAAGCTATATGACTTAGTACTATACTGAGCAATAACAAAGAATAATCAGAGAAAGGGCCAAAGGGAGGAGAGATATCAGACTTCATACAATGCACACATTTTTCCCTTGGTTCCCTTCCTTTTTATCCTATGAAATCCTCATATTTTCTGTTGGCCTTCCTCACTCTGCTACTGCGCCTGGTTTCCTGGATTGGCGGATCATGAGGCATGTGTCCCATTTGGCTAACCAATTAAAAATTGTTTGAATTACTGTATTGCCCCTCTTGATTCCTAACATCACTTCCTCCATTGAAAATAACCTTGTCCTCAAGGTTAAGGAAAAGATAATCACTGGATAAGGTGGACCAATCCTTCCAAGTAGCTTCAGTTGGAGGAAAACCTTCCCATTGAACCAAGACTTGTGTGATAGATTGGCCATTCTTGAGGAGTGTTCTGCGCTGTAACATGGCTTTGGGCAAGGGTATGGGGCCTTGTTCAGAAGACATTAGAGGCAGGGGCATGTGTTGGGAAGTATGATTTCCCTTACATGGTTTGAGCAAGGAAATGTGGAAGACTGGGTGTATTTTTGCGGAGGGGGGTAACAAGAGCTTATAGGCTACAGAGCCTATTTTTTTCAGAATAGGGAAGAGACCAAAATACCTGAGACCCAACTTATGATTTTTGCGCAGGGAAACTGAATGCTGGCGGTAGGGTTGAAGCTTCACCAGGACCATATCTCCAATTTGCAACTCTAAAGGCCTTCTTTTGTGATCAGCATATTTTTTCATAAATTGCTGAGCTCTGTGCAGATTTGCCTTAAGCTGCACCAGCACTGAGTCACGCAACTGCAACATTTCCTGTAAATCTGGAGGGTCCGTAGAACAGACTTGGTAACGGACAAGTGTGGGAGCTTCATGGCCATATACAGCCTTAAAAGGAGTCATTCCAATACTGCTGTGATGAGAGCTATTATACCAGAATTCTACCAATGGCAGCAAGTTAAACCAGGATTTTAGATTTTCAAAGGTAAAACAACGCAAATACAATTCCAGACACTTGTTCAAGGCCTCGGACTGCCCATCGAATTGGGGATGATAGGCAGAACTCATGGATAGCATTGTACCGCTTAATCGAAACAAGTGACGCCAAAACTTGCTAGTAAACACCTTGTTCTGGTCTGATATAATACTCCTTAGGAACCCGTGCAACTTAACCACCATTTTGATGAAGGTATCTGCGACTGTTAGGCTAGTGTAATCAGCCTTAAGAGGCGCAAAATGGCCATATTTGGAGAGGCGATCGATCACTACCATAATGATTGTGTAGCCCTATGATGCTGGTAAGCCAGTAATGAAATCCATGGCGATGTCCTCCCAAATTTTAGATGGTACGGGTAACGGTTGCAAGAGATCAGCAAGCAGGGCATTAGAAGTTTTTGCTTGTTGACAAATAAGGCAATGAGAGACAAAGAGCTTAATTTCTTTTGCCATGCTGGGCCAAAAGAAAAGACTAGCAACTCGGGCCTTAGTTCGAGCAACACCTGAATGGCCTCCAAGAGGTGATGAGTGAAATTCATTGAGAATTATAGAGATTAAATTTTCTTGCTGAGGAACCATAATTTTCTGCTGCCAGTACAACAAGTTATTGATAACCTGATAGTTGGGATTTGGTGCTGCACCCTGTAAACACTTCTCTTTAATCGCTGCCAAGTGGGAATCATTGTTGGTGGCTTGTTCAATTTGTAATAGCAACTTAGCTTTTGGGCTTGAAACAGCCATGAAAAAAGATCGAGATAAGGCATCAGCTGCAATATTTTCCTTACCAGGCTTGTACTCAATAATAAAATCATATCCCAAAAACTTGTGGAGCTATACTTGTTGCTCAGGCGTCTGGATGGTTTGATCCGTCAAAGACTTAAGACTTCGTTGGTCAGTGCGAATAATGAACTTATGTCTGAGCAAGTAATGATGAAATTTTGCTAAAGCCTCAATGATGACATACAATTCTCTGCTATATGTCGATTGTTTTTGCATTCTTGGGGATAATTGCTTAGAAAAATAAGCGATAGGGTGGTGGCCTTGGCTGAGTTTGGCACCAATACCAGTACTCGAGGCATCAGTCTCAAGGACAAAAGGCAGCGAAAAATCTGGTAGGGCCAAGATAGGTGCATAAGCGATAGCTTGTTTCAACTTAGTAAAGGCATCAGTAGCTTCAAGGGACCAAATAAAAGCATCTTTTTTAAGTAAAGCAGTTAAAGGAGAAGCAAGAGAAGCATACCCCTTTATAAAACGTCTATAATAACTTGTCAGACCCAGGAAACCACGAAGCTGTTTGAGAGAACATGGTTCAGGCTAGTCTAAGACAGATTGAACCCTGGAGCCATCCATCTCCACGCCCTGATTGGATACTGTATGGCCCAGATAATCGACCTTGGTCAACCCGAAACTGCATTTTGAGATCTTTGCAAAAAAGAAGTGGTCACTTAGAATTTGGAGGACCTCTTCCAAGTGGGCTAAATGAGCAGGCCATGATGGGCTGTAGACCAATTTGTCATCGAAAAATACCAAAATTGACTTTCGCAACTCCTGTTGGAAAATGGTGCTCATGAGGCTTTGAAAGGTGATCGGGGCGTTGGTGAGCCCAAAAGGCATGACCAGCCACTCATATAAGCCTTGACGGGTGCAGAAAGCAGTTTTATGCTTATCTTTAGGTCGGACCAGTATTTGATGGTATCCGGAGCGAAGGTCCAACTTGGAGAAGTAGTGTGCACCACAGAGTTCATCTAGTAACTCATCAACAGTGGGAATTGGAAAGCTATCCTTAATTGTGATAGCATTTAGGGCCCGATAGTCAGTGCAAGAGCGCCAAGGACCATCCTTCTTTTTAACTAAAAGGATTGGGGAAGAAAAATGGCTGGTACTAGGGCATATGATTCCTTCTTGTAACATTTTAGCAACCATTTTTTCAATTTGGGCTTTCTGGCTATGAGGGTATCTATATGGTTTTACCTTAACCGGATTGCTACCCTCGAACAGTGGGATAGCATGGTCATGGGATCTGGTTGGGGGTAGGCCTATGGGGGTGGAAAAAACATGTTTAAATTTTAAAAGCAGGGCTTGTAGGTTATGGTCTAAGGTGGGTGGAAGAGTAAGGTTATTGTCAGAGTTTCTGGTTTCAGATATGGGTTGGATATGGAGGGTGAAACACTCAGATATGGCATGGGTGGATTGGAGTCTTTTCATGTGATGGAATTGAGCAGGGGTGGGAAGGGTGGGACGCTCACCAAGGAGAGTGACAAAGTTATTTTTCAGATAAAATTTCAAGGATAAGGCACTATAGTCAGTAATATATGGCCCCAATGTTGCCAACCAAGCTGCACCAAGCACTAAATCAGCCCCAGTGATTGGCAACAAATATATTGGAAGTTCCAGTGAGTGACCCTGCACCTGAACAACCAATTTACAGACAAAACCTTCCACTGTGAGTGTATTTCCATTCCCCATGAGAACTTGGAAATTTGGGGCGGGTTCGACGGGTAACTGGAGAAACTGAGCTAGCAGGTTGGAGGAAGTTGTCAGAGATTCCACTATCCAAGAGTATTTGCAGATTCACCCCTTGGATAGAGCCCTTGAACCTGAGGGTTCCAATTTGGTTGGAGCCTTTTAGGGCATTAAAGGAAAGGTGATGGTTAGGCTCGTCGGTGTTGGTTGGGGAGTGGGGGGTGTCGGTCATGGCGAGGTGAGAGAGGTCCGGGGTGTAGGTGTCGTCATGGTCACCTAAAAGGAGGAGGTAATGGCAATTTGGGCAACGGTGAGAGGGGGAGAACTTGGCATCGCAAGTGTAGCACAGGTCTTTGTCTCGCCGGAGTTGTACCTCGGTAGCGGAGATGTGCTTAATCGGCGGGCTCTTTGGGCTGGGAGTGTAAGATGGTGAGTTAGGTGTGGAGAGTAGGGGTGGCGAGGTAGGGTTGCAGGTGGTGGGGTACTGGTGAGAGGGGTTTGGACGGCTAGGGTAATGGGAAGGGTAGGATTTGGGCTTGGGTGGGTACCTTTCCTCAAACAAACGGGCTAGAGACACTGCTTTTGAAATTGAATAAGGGCTTTGGGCCAAAACGTCATGCCAGATCTCAGTCTTCAAGCCACTCATGAAGCAGTCTAGCAAGGCTTCTTGGCTAAGGCCCTGGACTCGGTTGGCTAATGCAGTGAAGGTTGTATAATAGTCATTTACGGAGCCCAGTTGCTGTAACTTAAACAAGGTGGAACGTGGGCAATCAAAAAGAGAAGGCCCAAACTCTATCTCCAGAGCATGAGTAAACCCGATCTAGGACTGAAACGGGTTCGTGCGAGAGTGCATCTGAAACTAGGGAACCACCTCCTTCTCCATGTGCACGACAGCGATGGTCAAACGTTGTTCGTCCGGCGTCTTATAGTAATAAAAAATTGTTCCGCCTTGAAAATCCATTGTAAAACCTCGATACCATCGAAGCGGGGAAAATCAAGTTTAATGTTCCTCACTTGAAATGAAGATGAACCAGAGGAATTAATAGAGTCCGACCCACCAGGGGAAGATAGCTGCAACGAGCCAATAGAAACTTCTAACCGTTCCATTCTCTGCAGATCCGTGGTGGGGTGTTGGAGGTAATCTTGATGGCGTGATTCCATCAGATCTATCATCTTCTTCATGTCTGCTTGGAGGTCCTTAAAATGGGTGTTTTCAGCCATGGTGGGAGAACGAGAGCACCAATGTAACTGTGAAGAACACAGTATAATAGCAAGGTAATATATGTAAAAGCTTCTCTTATTTATATAGCAATTCGCAGTACAATATGGGACTATCAAGTGTCAACCTACTGAGCTAAGTACATTGAAATGGAAGCTATATGACTTAGTATTATACTGAGAAATAATCAGAGAAAGGGCCAAAGGGAGGAGAGATATCACACATCATACAATGCACACCTTTTTCCCTTGATTCCCCTCCTTTTTATCCTACGAAATCCTCATATTTTCTGTTGCCCTTCCTCACTCTGCTGCTGCGCCTGGTTTCCTAGATTGGTGGATCATGAGGCACGTGTTCGAGTTGGTTAACCAATTTAGAATTGTTTGAATTACTGTATTGTCCCTCTTGATTCCTAACACAATACACGTCACATCTGTGTTGGTATATATTAGACAAAACCTAGATTAATAATGCCATCTATCTCTTAAACTGACAAGTAATCATTACCATAATATACTGGAATTATTTCCATATAAATTAGAGTCAGATCCTAATGGTTTGAATAGATTATGCTGGTGGCGCCGGATGAGAAGAAACTGGAGGAACAGTGGTACTGGTGCAGTTTCCCATACACATGTTATTATCTACTTCACATTTCGTGGCGCAACCCAAGAAATTCTGAGCATTCTGAATGGAACAATCAACCATGCAGGAGACAACATCATCCCCACATTTACCTAGGCATTGCCCCAGTTTGCCTTTATGGCTATCTTCTGCATCGGCCACACCTAATGAAATCAACACAAGCACAACAAGAATTGGAATCACATGCTTGCCCTTTAGACTCATTGCCCTTGAGCTTTTATTGGTTTCACAGGTTACTCTCAGCTGTTTGTGAATAAAACATTTTGAAGCTATCTGTATTTATAATTATATGCTTGTATGGAGCAGAGGGTGGCTGTCATCTTCACGATTGAAACAGGTGTCATACATTTTGCATGGCAGTGTTTTGGTATTTGAACTGAACCTTGACTGCACGGCACGGCTGAAGAGCAATACACACAAGCAACGCTTATGCTTCAGACTTCATTGAATGAACTTGACCCTTTTACTTCAATGGATATATATATAGAGATGCAGAGTAGTAAAGCAGAGAATCTTGATATTTACATGTAAGATAGAGAATTGCACCACCTGTGAGCTGTAGGAGGTAGGAAGAGAAAACTGAAAATTAAAGGGGAGAAAAGAAGAGGCTTTTGATATCAACTACACTTATAAATATATTATGCACAAGATGACAAGAACAAATCCTAGCAACTAGCAATAGAGTGAAAGACTATCGAGCTTTTACTCTTCAAGCAAGAGGGATTATCCTCTTGTGCATAAATTGAATTGTTTCTTTTAGAGAGACTTACAAATATATTATGCACAACATGACAAGAACGAATCCTAGCAACTAGCAATAGAGTGGCAGACTATCAAGCTTTTACTCTTCAAGCAAGAGGGATTATCCTCTTGTGCATAAATTGAATTGTTTCTTTTGGAGAGAATTGCTCAGTCTTGTTGCCTTTGGCTACTAAGGCATATATGGATTATAATTTATAAATTATTAATACTCCGACCTATAGCTTTAGTAGAACCAAACAATACCTTTATTTCAACTGCCCGACTCTTTCTTGGGTTCGGGAACTTCGGCATCTACCTGTATGGGAAAACAATAGCCAACTTTTCTGAGGAAACTTAAAACATTCCAAATGCCAAATTCCTTCTCCATCATTCCGATATCATCTTCACAATCACACTTTCAAATCTATGACCCTCTGGGTGTGGTTTGCTTGGTGCATATGGCAAGTTTGTAATGAGAAAATTTTCCAAACAAATCCCTCATATAACACAGAAAATCTAACTTTTAGTAATGAAAAGGTTGGCATGTAATCTATGTAGTTAGGCATATTGTCATAGATTCAAGTCTTAACTATGTAATAGCCATAAGGTTTTTTTTTTTTTGGGTGAATTTCTTAATTTTAGGTATGAATGACTTGTCTTTACTTGTGAAGTTGAATTAAATGAGCTGGACTCAAACCTCTACACTAACTAATTTCAATATCAAAATAAATAAGTAAACTATAGTTGTATAGATTTTTTAAAAAAATACTTATGTGCAAAATTATTTGATTTCATATAAATCTCTACAGGAACATATTAATGTGATCCAGAAATAAATACAGGATGCATGATGACTTTTTGTTTATTGTCTTTCTAGTATCACTAACTTTTATATTGGTAATAATATAATTATTTTCATGCATCGTTATTTAGTCTAACTAAACTTCTGTTTCATAAACCTTGGCACCGCTGCAAAATGTTTATTTAAGCTTCACCTTGCAAGTTTGGAAGTGTTCTTAGAAGGCTAATTGGTATAAAATTTTGAGAAATAGAATGATTATTGTTAAAATTTAGGAGCTAGATGAATAAAATTAATGGGTCTATCTTTAGTATTAATATATAATATATATATACATAAATTGTAATTTAGGTTTAGGGAACAGAGTAGCTACCTACTCCAAAAAGATTTTTAGGTGTGTATAAGAGAGAAATTATTCTTATTTCTTATATGTATAAAAAGAAACACATAATCATAATGGAGTAATGACGTTATATATAGGATGAGAATAACAATCACTCCTTATGATAACAATATGGGTTTACTTACTTATCATAGAAAATATGAGAACCTATCACAAGACCTGCAAACCCAAAGTAACGCTATTCACATGGGTCTAAGTGTTTATAAGAATTTAATAACGAAAGTCATTACAATTGAGTTAAACTAATGTATACTTTATAATATTTAACATTTAATTAATCTAAGGGGGTGTTTGGAAACTATTAAAAACTTAATATCTGAATATAGTGGAGCCAATTTTTAAATATAAAATATTTGGTAACTACTTAAATTTTTAAAAATTAGTTTTTATTTAAACCAATTTTGAGACAAAGTTGGTTCTTAAAAAAACCATTATGAAGTTTTTTTTAAAAAATCTAACATTTTTACTCTCTCTCATCTTTTTTAAACATTTCTCTCTCATCCTTTTTATTTGTTTTTTTTCTCTCTCTCATGTTTTTTTTTTCTATCTCATTATTCGAATTTTGAATTTTATTACTGGTTCAAGACAAAATTTAACCAAACTATGAATAAATTAAAACTAATTAAAAAATAACATGAATTTATATAATTAATTTATTTCAAATAGTTTTGAACCAATTTTAAGAGTTTTCAAACTGTCCCAAAAATTCAACAATCACTTTTTTGGGTGCAAAAAAAAATCCAACAATCACTTTATACCTGCCTTAAAGTTGAATAGACATTAGACATACTTGAGCTTTAGGAAGAAATTGCTTTCATTGAAGAAATATTTGTACGAGGCTCTAACTTAAATGATATTTTCCAACTCCTCTAAAGATGGAGGTTTGAAGTTTAATTTCCATCCTTTAAATCTGACAAAATCAGTCTTCCCAACTATCTATCACAAAAAAGAAAAAAGAATGGCGCGTGATAGCATGAAATTTTGGTGGTCACTTAAATGTATGCTTGCATCTTTTTCCTAGTTAACAATGTGTGCTTGTATCTTATTCTTACCTAACAAATGGAGAGCCGTAGCTAATTTCTGTACAGTTTAGGACATCCTTATTTAGATCATTAATAATATTACTTATACATACTTATATTTATATCTTATTTCTGCACAGTTTTTATAATTGTAACTAAGTTTATTTTGTTTTCTATACATATACACTTTAATTCTGCCGTATAGCTAGTATGAGAGATGTGTCTCTAAAATTGATGTATATTTAACATTGTGTTTAAATATTTTTTCATTAATAGAACATAATGGAACAAGTGAGAATGAGTTGGAAAGAGAAAGTTTGGAACCAAAAAGTTATATTTTTCCCTTGTTTGGAAGTTAATAAAAGGGAATTGAATGTAACTTCATTATTTTGTTTGGGAGTTAATTACAAAAAAACGGAGCGGAATATAAAATAGTTAATTTTGGCTTATAAAAGTATAGTTCTTCCATTCCACCTTAATTTTAGGAGAAGAGAAATTGATTATTGAGTGGAAGAGAAGGGGATTAGATCCCCTTGAATTCCTTTTTTTTTTTTTCCTTCATATCCATTTTTAAACTCTCAAACAAGATAACTCTTTCTCCTTCTCTATCATTCCTTTTCTGTTTCCCTCATTACCTCTCATCAAACACAGTATTACATTTTTTTGGCTAGACTAAGTTAGTGAGATAACTAGTAAATGAAAGAATTTAATCCACCAAACTTTATCTTAATCTTATTGTTCCAAGTCAATCAAGTTATGAGGTTAATTTTGATTAAATTTCAATGTAAAAATTCTTTTGTTTATATTTATATTATATTGTATTATCTCATCACACACACATACATACATTTATATATTAAAAAATTATGCATTAACTATATGCACTTGAGTTTTAGGACTTGAAACATCAGCAGTTAAATTACTCTATAATTCTTTATAGTTTGATTGAATTTTCAAATAAGTCCATATATATATATATATATATATATATATATATATATATATATATATATATATATATATATATATATATATATATATATATATATATATATATATATATATCGAGATAACTCGATAAATTTTAATTAGCAATTGATTCATACACATGAACACGTTAGCAACATGAGTAATAAAAATAAGATTTGATCTCATATTTTTATGGAAAATGATGCTCCTATCGTGTACAGTACGTACACCAATTTTAACACCTTTGCCATGTAATCAATTTTCGTTTTAAAAAAATAAAAAGCTTTCCCTCCCCGTCTCATTTTCCTCTCCCTCTCATTCCTCCTCTCTCTTCTCTCTCTCTCTCTCTCTCTCTCTCTCTCTCTCTCTCTCTCTCTCTCTCTCTTTCTCCATCTCTGACTTCTTTCACTCCCTCTCCCTCTCATCTCCGTCGCCTAGGTCCCTCCGTCTGCGCACGAAGCTTCGCCAGCGCTGCTGCCTTCGTCTCCACAGCGCCGCTGCCTTGGCTGCCCTCTGTCGCTGCATCAAGGTACTTTCTCCATTAGCTAAATATATTACGATGTGGTTGAGCCCCAAATAGACTATATAGAGCTGTATGTCAAGAAAACAAATAAACAGAGGTTTAAGAAAAATATGTTATTAGAGAAGGGGAAAAACTATGCTGAAACACTTGGTGAAATTAATTTTAGTTGAGGAGTTGTGTTTGCCCCTAGTCATTCTTTATATAAAAACACAATTTGTTCACCATGTTTCTTTATTACTTGGTAATTATTTAACAAGTTACACTACCTCATTAATACGTAAAACTCGTTTCTGATATGTAAATTTTAAGAACATGTAGTTAAGAACTTAAGGTCAGCAATGTTCAAAATGGTCACTACATGAAATTTAACTACTGAAGGTTGGAAGTTAATTCAAGGTCAAAGCTAGTCAACATGAGAAGTTGAGAACTTAATTACAATATCTTCTTTGTAAGACTGCAATCCCATATATATTGCCAATGTGATCAATTAATCAACTGCTTAATTATTTATTTTTGTATGGCTTTATTTGGGTGGATGAGAACTCATTTTAGTTTAACTCTAACTTAATCATACATAATCTTCTGACTAGAATAAGTACATGTAGTTAGCTAGTAAGCAGGATATCCTAGTATTGGCCCTAGGTACAGAGATGCTTGCTTGAGTAGAGTAGATATTTTTTCCTGCCCTTTAGCAAAGTATACTTATGAGTCATTCTTTTATAATAACTCTATAATTTAGCTATCTAAGACAACTAGGTTAAGTAATCATAGCAAAATCACATTGGCATACTAAGTTTTCCTTCTTCTTTTTTTCTCTTAAAATAGAAGTCTAAAGGACTAGGCATAAATAATGAAATCATTGCTTAACTAAATTCTTCCTAACAATTTGCTTAAAATGAGCTTAACCTTATGCGTGATCGGGGGTTTACAATCAATACTTAAGACTTATGGAATACAATTTATTATCATAAAAATTAGACTTCAAATCATGAAAAATCTTCTATATGAATACTTAAAAACCTACTTTGTCAGTTGCCATCAGTATTTAGACATTGCTTCTATTATTGCTTCTTCATGTATAATAATTTGATTAGATAAAGTAGATGTCAGTTTGCTTTAACAAGCAAAAATTTCAAGTTCATAACAAAGATTTATGATTCTTGAAGTATTTCAAGTGTCATTGTTAAATCCCTTAAACCTTGTAAGAAAACTGTGGCATATTTAACTCTCCTAACTAAGCATCATGCTTTTAAAGCTTAAATATATATGTTTTGGATGAATCTGGCACTGGTGATATCAGATTTAGAGAAGAAAGATATATTCTTCACTATTCTTTGAAGCACATACAAAGTTTCTTTGGTCCTAATAACCAGGAAATTAACGGACTAATTTACATATTGCTTGTTCTAACTTCTATGATTTTACTGCTCGGTAGAGTGCAACAGAAGATGAATAAATTAACAAAGAAAAACTAGCTGCCTATACTGTTGCTGCATATGAATTACAACACTAAACCATGTAAAAATGTGACTTTAAAGATCAGTACTTGCAGTTTTTACTTTGTCCTGTTGTTGGGAAATTATTGATCTGTGAATGGGTTTAATTTTGCATGTAAATGAGAAAAGTTGGATTCTTTGCTGATTTGTTATCTTTGTGGCATGTTACATGGTTGCTTGTGTTTGTTGATTATGTTGCTTATCATGTCACCTTTTTTGTTACACCATTTAATAACTATTGGTTAACGAGGTATAAATTTATGGTTAATGCCGTGTAGTGGATGGTTAACGGCTTAACCACTGGCCATGATTCTACCCAGTAACCAATATATACACGTTATTAACCATAAGTTTCTACCTCGTTAACTAAGAGTAAAAAATGCAGTAAAATAATAGTCACATTTTTTTTTACCATAACTCTAACTCATACATAATATGAAAGACCATGTCTTACTGTCACTTTGAAAAATTTGTTGTACATTGATAGATAAAATGCTTTCCATTTGCTGATTTTTTGGTTAGTAACATGAGTTTTGCATGTGCAGGTTAATGAAATTGGAAATAGGTGCTTCTATGGAGGATGAAAATACTGTGAATAGCGGTAGGGTGTTAAATGATGTTGGTGGCGATGTTGAATGCATTGAAGAGGCAAATGAAGCTGGGTTAATTATGAGTTATAACTGCAATGAGGAATCTGAACCTTGTGAGCCTGCAGCAGGTATTATATTTCCTTCGGTGGTTGCCGTTAAGTCATTCTATCGACAATATGCTAAAGTAAAAGGATTTGATTTCATCATTAGAAATTCAAGAAAAGGAGATGATGGAGAGTTAAAATACTTCATTCTCGCATGTTCACGAGAAGGGAGTTGTCTGTCAACAGTACCTAATGATTTGAATACATATCCAACAATCAAGAAGAATTGTCAAGCGAAGATAACTGTTGGTTTGAACAAAAATGGACTTTGGTGCATAAAAAAAGTTGTACTTGACCATTCTCATGATCTTAGCCCTGCGAAGGCAAGGATGTTCCAAGGAAACAAAAACATCAGCATGCACGTGAAGAGAAGAATAGAGATCAACAATGAAGCAGGTGTGAGGCTGAACAAGACCTTCCGTTCTCTTGTTCATGATGTAGGAGGATATGATAATTTACCATTTGTTGAACGAGATGTGAGAAACTATGTCGGGAGGGAAAGACGTGCAATTGGGAAGGAGGGTGATGGTAAGGCTCTAAGGAGTTATTTTTTATGGATGCAACAACAAAATAGTCATTTCTTCTATTCTATAGATTTGGATGATGACTTTCACGTGAAGAATGTTTTTTGGGCTGATGCAAGAAGTAGAGTTGCTTACGAATCGTTTGGAGATGTTGTGACGTTTGACACAACCTATTTGACAAATAGGTATGACATGCCATTTGCTCCATTCGTTGGTGTGAATCATCATGGGCAATCAATTTTGCTAGGATGTGGTTTACTATCTACTGAAGACACTGATTTGTTTGTGTGGCTGTTTGAATCTTGGCTTAATTGTATGTCAGGTAAGGCTCCAAACGGTATTATCACTGATCAATGCAAGGCCATGAAAAATGCAATCCAGATAGTGTTTCCTACTACTCTCCATCGATGGTGCTTATGGCATATCATGAAAAAAATTCCGGAGAAGTTGAAAGGTTATGGTGAATATAACAGTATCAAGGATGCAATGAAAAATGCAGTTCATGATTCCTTGACAGAGGCTGAATTTGAAGGAAAGTGAGTTACTTTCGTCCAACAACATGACCTACAAGACAATGAATGGTTGAATGGGTTGTACAATAAGCGACAGAGATGGGTCCCAATCTTTTTGAAGAAAGATTTTTGGGCTGGAATTTCAACGACTCAGAGGAGCAAGAGCATTAACGCATTTTTTGATGGGTATATAAACTCAACTACAACTCTGCAACAATTTGTAAGGCAGTATGATAATGCTCTCCACGATAAGGCAGAAAAGGAATATGAGGCAGATTGTCGATCATTTAACAGCGTTATTGCATGTGGATTGAACTCTATGATTGAGAGGCAATTCCAAGGCGAGTATACCTATGCGAAGTTTAATGAGGTTCAAGCTGAATTTATGGGTAAAATGAATTGTTCTATTTGCATTAAATATGTTGAGGATGGAATCTCTACTTATGATGTGTTAGAGGAGATGGTAGTAGTTGGATGTATGAAAGAAAGAACAGTAGAGGTGGTATTTAATCGCAACAATCATGATGTTAGATGCAAATGCTTGTTGTTTGAGTTCAAAGGCATTGTGTGTAGACATTCTCTTGTTGTTCTTGCGCAAGAAAGGGTGAAGGAAATGCCTTCGAAATATATTTTGCCAAGATGGAGCAAAAATATAAGAAGGAAACATGCATACATCAAGAGCAGTTATGATGTGAAACAGTTGCAACCTCAAATGCAAAGATTTGATAATTTATTGAAGGAGTTTTATGAGGTTGCCGAAGTTGCTGCGGAGTGTGACAATGCTAGTGATTTTTTTCTCCAAACATTGCGTGCATGTAAAGGCAAGGTGCAGTCGATTGCTACATCGAACCACAATAATGTCACATGTCATCAAGGTCAACACAAAACAGGCAATGTGATTGGCACTGGAAGCAGTCAAACCAAGGAGTCATCGAGTGAGATTCATAGTCCATTACGTGTTGCTCGTAAAGGCCGCCCTCGATCAAATAGAAAAGTATCAAAAGTTGACCAAATTATGAGGAAAAAGAGAAAGACAACACTTCAAAGTTCACATATGTTCACAATTGATGTGAGTGCATTTGAATATATTTTCTTGGTGTATGGAACAACTATTTACTGTTAACTCTCTTGGAAAGAGCGCATATATTATGAAATGTATTTTTAACTTATTTGTGTTGGTTTATGTAAGAGTGTATTGAGGGAAGCATGAGTCAGATCAATGGAAACAAGTTACATGTATGCTCATCTATGGAAATTATGACTCCTGGAGAACGAGATGATGATTGTACCGTGGTGTGTGTGTGCACAGAAATTCAATTTAAATTGTAATTAGTGTTGAAATGATTGTTATGATTTGGAGTAGTATTGATGGAGTCATTCTTATGTGTAAACTTTTATAAGAGTTTATAATTTAACTTTAGTTATATTTCTCCCTTACAGTCAACAGCTGTTGACCTCAACACAAATGTTGATGATTACAAAGATAGTTGTTGGACTTCGCAATCGGTAGAAAGTCTAGCACAAAGTTCTCTATCATTATTTGCAGATTTTCAACATGATTTCACCAGTGGTACAAAGGTATGTGAAACGTATGCTAAATTTTAGGTTCTACAAGTGGTTGTAGTTAACTTTTTTAAATGTTTTTTTCAGGCTGCTAGTAGTGAGATTTCATACATGAATTTTGGCATGAGTAGTTATTCCAAGCAATTTGAAGAAACACGAGCTGAGTAACATTGACGTTGTAATTAACTCTTTCAATTAATTATATTTTTAACAGATTTTATTGGGGTTAATGTTTAGTTTGAAAGACTAAGGCAATTAACTTTGGTGTTGCAGGTTTATGGGGCAACTGTCGAATTACCTATAATGGGTGCAAAGATTAGTGCTAGCTGAAATCAATATTTTTGGGCCACTTTTGATGAGATTAATGCATGGGAGTGGCAAAGGGTGAATTGTGATGACATAGTAATACGTTAGTTTTTATTATTATTTTAAACGTTTATTTTGTTGTAAGAAAAGTAACCAACCTATGTATTTTTTTTGGAATAGGTTGTTTGTATAGTTTAGTGAATGACATATTACTTATAATGTGTATATAATTATATAAGGTTATGTAAATGGTCAGGTAGAACTATTTTTTGGTACAGGTTTATAAGGTATCCAATGAAAATTATACATGTATGAAGCACAATTATATTTTTTGGTACTTATTATGTGAATGTATTTGTTTGGTTATTTTTGTTTGATTGGTAATGCCATTTTGATTTTTAAATGAACATTACTCATTCCAAGATCAGTTCAATGTCGATTACACACGTCATCAATACCAAGGATAAGTATTCAAAGAGTTGGCTTGCTCATGAGCCCGTTACCCATTAATTTTTAAAGGCTAAATCAGTCTTTCATATTTTCAAAGGAAACTAATCATTTTGACTATTTCTACGCTTGTAAAAAAAGTTAGTTAATAGAGAACAAAAAAGTGGTTAATGACTTACAGAAGTTGGTTAATGGGGTAAAGGCTGGAAAGGATGCATTTGTGCATGCCTATTAACCAATTTCCATAGGTCATTAACCACTATTTTGTTCCTCATTAACCAACTTTGGTTAACAGGGTAAATGCTGGAAGAACATATTTGTACATGGCCATTAACCACTTCTCTACGTAATGGTTAATGACCTACAAAAATTGGTTACTTGGCATGCACAACTTGAATGCAACCCTTTCCATCCTTGACCTCATTAACCAACTTTCCTAGGCAATTAACCACTTTTTTGTTCTTCGTTAACTAACTATTTTCAGAAGCATTGAAACAATGTTAGTTAATCATGAACAAAAATGTGGTTAATGAGCTACAGAAGTTAGTTAATAGTCATGCACAACTTGAATGCAACCCTTTCCATCCTTGAAACAAAGTTGGTTAATCACGAACAAAAAGTTAGTTAATGAGCTACAGAAGTTGGTTAATGGTCATGCACAAACTGAATGCACAACTTTCCATCCTTGAAACAAATTTGGTTAATCACGAACAAAAATGTGGTTAATGAGTTACAGAAGTTGGTTAATGGTCTTGCACAACTTGAATGCAACCTTATCCATCCTTGACCTCATTAACCAACTTACCTAGGCAATTAATCACCTTTTCGTTCTTCGTTAACCAACTATTTTCAGAAGCATTGAAAAAAAGTTAGTTAATAACGAACAAAAAATTGGTTAATGAGCTATAGAAGTTGGTTAATGGTCATGCACAACTTGAATGCACTACTTTCCATCCTTGAAACAAAGTTGGTTAATCACGAACAAAAATGTGGTTAATGAGGTACAGAAGTTGGTTAATGGTATTGCACAACTTGAATGCAACCCTATCCATCCTTGACCTCGTTAACCAACTTCCCTAGGCAATTAACTACTTTTTTGTTCTTCGTTAACCAACTATTTTCAAAAGCATTGAAATAAAGTTGGTTAATCATGAACAAAAAAATGGTTAATGAGCTATAGAAGTTGGTTAATGTCATGCACAACTTGAATGCACCACTTTCCATCCTTAAAACAAAGTTGGTTAATCACGAACAAAAATGTGTTTTACCAATCAACATCATTACCAATCAATTTGTTTTAAAATCAACATCACCAATCGTGCGTAATCGACAAAAGTCTTATTCTGAAATAGGTAATATTCGTTTAAAAATCAACTTGACATTACTAATCAATCAAAAATAACCACATAAATACATTCACATAACATGAAGCATAACATATTAGTGACCTTCATACATGTACCATATAAAAAAAACTAAATCCAACAATAACTCATTTCACATTACCGATTATCAATACATAAACTATTTGAAACTCGTCAAGGGAGCCATCTTCACCCAAAAAGGAAAAACATTCTACACAAATATATAACAAAGAACTATAATCACATTACAAAGTTCTCATCCTAATATCTATTAACCATCAGACAACCCATTACTTCTGGGCGTTCTTCTGATTCCTTAGCTGATACACAAATGGTGTTCGCATGGACGCACTTTTCAAACGCTTCCTCGGTTGGCGTTTTGCTCGAGTGGCAATGTTTGATGGTGGCTTATCGGTGGTAACAGCCTCAACATCAGCTTCATCTGTGTAACAACTGACATCAGGTTAGATGTTAAACAATTATGTATATATAAAGCATCTGAGGCAGTGGAAAAGAAGAAAATAATACGTAATAACCATGCAATTCTAACGTCAATCAAACAACACTAACCAAAATTCCGAGCAGCAGTATGACTGCGAAGCCGTGGGCTTCCTACTGTCAACGGTGATGCACGTCCAGGCCTTTGCTGAGAACCACCCTCATGCCCTTCACTATCACCATGGAAAGGCGTTAAAAATGCATCACTTTGTCCATGTATATTTCCAGGATGATCCGTGGCACCAGCTGAAGTTGAGGGAGCCGTCGATGGACGCTGAAGAACTATTTGTTTCAACATACTCAGTTCTTGCTCCAGAACGGAAATCCTCTCCGCAAACTGCCTATTTTGCGCCACCACCCGACGAAGTTCACTAGCATGGTCCTCCCTATCAAAAAACCTTGCTCCATCATGCCCAAACTCGGGTTGTGCATTGACCAATGCCTCTCTGAGTATGTCAACTCACATCTCCTCAGTCGTAGCAGCCACATCCTCGATTATCTGATAATGCACAAAACACACGAAATGCACAAACATCAAATGTTGACAGAATACTAGTTTACAAAAAGTTGTTTCTTGCGAAACATGTTACAGGGTCACACTAATTCCACCATCCTTACCAGATTGTGTCGAAATGCCCGATCAATCTTGCCCTTGCTACTCCCCACGTTTTGCCAATTCAAAAATTGTGGAAATGGAAACAATCGGGGGTTACTGTTTGTTTTTCACATGGACTGGTGGTCTAAAGCCCAAATCTACATCAAGCAATTGTCAGATTTAAGTACATAGTTTTACTACGAAGGTCAACATAGAGCCTATAAAATTCATGCATGCGAAAAAATTACAATGATTTTTCAAATATTATAAATATATACCTGTAGGATAGTTGCACACCCTATTATGTGTCTTTGGCGTGAATTCTCCCCTCTTCTGACAACTGAAGCAGCTACGGTTAAACTATCAACTAAGTAATCATATACTGCTAAACCCCAGCAGTAACTACCTAGAGCATCCAAGTCATCTAACATCTTGGTCAAGGCACCGTACACACGCCTGCCTGTTCGTGGAAAGTAGAACACCCCAAATGCAAGGAGTATGTACAGTCTATAGAAATCATCCACCTGATGATCACCTTGATGCGCATGGAGCAGTTGGACAATTTTGTCAACGGTGACAGCCTCACCCCCAAGCAAAGACAAAGTGTGACATTCCCCTCCATCGTTAGGTTGGAGACATTCACCTCGGACGCGCAGTCCAAGCGCCAAACATACATCAATAGGACTAAAACCAACCACCCGACTTCTAACTCTAAACCCCCTACTTTGGTTGTCCCATCGACAAGCTAACTCCCACAGTAGTACGCCAGAGATTTGCAAATTGTCTGGCATATTTAGAAGCGCTCTGAATGGAGTGGTCAATATTCGGGTTCGTTGCGCAGTAGACAAATTATTGTTAATGTCAACCAACACATAGGGTATGCAGGCATGCCTCAAACGTAACTGAAAAGAGTAACAACAAAGTTCATGTTAGTAATAAATAAATAGCAGTCATGCGAATAGTGAAAGCAGTTCATGTGTACTATACATTTTGCCTGTTTGCCATGCTCTAAACAATTAATTCAACTAACACACTTTGTAGACGAAGCAACAATACCTGCAAAATAATGGAAAGCATTTTAATATGTCCCGTACCACAACCGACCCCCAAGCAATCAATGTAATGGTATGGCAATTTTCAAGGATTAAAATATAATTTTGACTGGTGGGAAATATGCACTATGTTACTTCTATGCACTGTCTATATTTATCAAGCTCATTCATCATATTGTTGATTACTCACTTACCAAAAAATATCAATTCACATAAAGCACACACTAATAACAGACAAAAGCATTTAAATACAAGTCCAAATCCATTCATCCTGTTGTTATTCTCCGTGCATAGTTAGCCTTAAGTTTATAATAACTCTCTTTTATATGACCAACATGAGTTATCTTTACAGTTACATAATAACTAATTAAAGTGAGCTTTCTTAGTCAGAGACCAAATTGTGAGTTTTAATTGGCATTTTTGGGTTTAAAAAAACCAAGCTAGCACTACCCAAGTGCCATGCTGGACATAACAGTTCCATGCCACCCTTAGTTAAAAATTACAACAGGGTAAGCAAATACAATTGTACAGAATGTTAATTATGTTAAAGAAAACTAACTTACATCATGTTTAGAAATTTAGACAATTACATTTGCACACCTTTAAAGCAAGTATCATCCATTTAAACAATTTAACCACATCTTTCATATTTTATTTACCAACTTGACTTAAAGTGTTAAGACTTAAGGAGCACAGTTCCTGCAACATTCTACTCATCATCTCAACAATAGCAAATTCTACTCACTCGAAGAGGTTGGATGGTATTTCTGCAAAATCAAGAGCCACTCTGGTGCTGGAAAAATGTTGGTAGTCCTACAATAAGAACAACATGACATCATCACATTACTAAAATGATGATAGTAACCTTTTTTTTTTGTCATTCACAAAATCCAAAGGTATTTTGGTTCATTAAACAATACGGTAGGACAATTCTTATAAATACAATTCAAAACTCATTTAAACAATATCATTAACGTTTAACTCAATATGCCCAAATCATGTTCATATTTACTCCTTCAGAATATTTAATGAGAAAGATATTTGACCACTATAAATAACACATGCTACAGATAATTGAACAACTTTGATGTGTTAATCATATGAATGGCAATGGTCTTGGTTTTGATGATCAACAAACAAGAAAGCAATGGTTTTGATGATAACAAACAAGGACAAGAAATGGAAGTGCAATGATCAAGTCCCAAAAATCTTCAAGAATAGCTTATAGGACTTAGATCTTGTGTAAAGGTAAATGGGAATCACACTAAGCTCAAACATGTTTTTAAATCTTTACAAATGATTTTCACATGCTAAAATTCTCAACAAACAAGTTTTGAAAAGCTAGTCTTGGTGGTTGTTCAAATCCATGAAAAATAGTCAAGTTTGTGTTTTGCAAAGCTGACCTTTGGTCACTCTTTTGATCATAACTTCCAACCTATTTTGTGTTTTGTTTTGAAACCTATTTCATATGAAAATAGACTCAAATATCTTTCCAATGACTAGTCATTTGTTTAAAACGGATGAGAAATGAAGAAGTTATGATTATTTAAAGTTAGCTTTCAAAATCAGAATTCCATAACCGAATATGGAATATGCATAACCGAATATGGCTTCTTTCTAATTGATTTTCAGGTTACACAAAACATAACAAGCTGTTTTTAAATGGTCATATTCGAATATGGCATAACTCATATTCGATTATGAGTGTTTCATAACAGGTTATGAAGCCTCTTCATATTCGAATATGAGTAAACTCATAATAGGTTATTTTGTAAACCAGAAACGTTGAAAGATATGGCATAACTCATATTCGATTATGAGTGTTTCATAACAGGTTATGAAGCCTCTTCATATTCGAATATGAGTAAACTCATAATAGGTTATTTTGCAAACCAGAAACGTTGAAAAGCTTTCTTTCATGCCATAATCGAATATGGAAATGCCATAATCGATTATGGACACTTCCAGGACTCTTCCCCAACGGCTCTATTGAGCACTAAATGCCCTCCAACGGCTCTTAAATGGCATGGGCTATAAATGGAAGTGTTTGGGCATTAATTAAGAGTTAGAGAGTAGTTTTTGTCTGTGGTATCCCTTATTATAGAGAGCCTATAAATAAGACTCTCTAGGGGAGGTCTAGGATATACAAAATATTTTTCATTGCTACTAGTTTTCTAGTGTGAGAGAAGTAGACTCCTTTGTGTGCCTTTTTTTTAAATTCAATCAATAAACTACAGGGACGAATAATTCCCTTTCCTCTAATCCTTCCATCATCTTCCCCAAGTCCTAACAAGATTTCTTATAGTTTTAAGTTAAAAATTAGCCTTGGGAAAAAGTATGTAATCTTGGTTAGTGATTCAACTAGTACAAATTATGAAAGATAGGAGCTATAGGGGCCTTAATTTTATTCTCAGTGCATAGTTAATCTTTTAACGATTACAATTGAGTTCAAAATACAAGCTTTAGAATAATACTCTTTTATATCACTAAGATGAGTTATAATGGAGTATTAGGCAAAGTCGGTTCCCTTGCATGTCATGGTTGAATCCTATAGAAATGGATCTCAAAATCTAGTAATCAAAATTGGGTATATTATTAAGCTTAATCTCTCAATAAAAGAACAAAAGGGACTGACTGAATTTGCTTGACAAACACACATGAAAGAAGTTGAAGACGAAGCATTAAAGAGGTAAAGGGAGCAGCTGCCCAAAAGCTACTATGTAATACACCCCCTGCAGTTCCAATACAACTCTTAACAAAGTCATGCAAAATCAAAGCTATGATAAAAACGAAAAGAGAGAGCTAAAGGGACTAAACACCACAAATGAAAGCTGCAGTATGAGAATAGGAAAGGAGAAGGATTGAAAACCAAAAATGGTGGGAGAAAAAAATAATACAGTCAAGAATGGCAAAAAAAAAAAGACAGCATTTAATAACTCAAAACCTTGCCAAAGACAATCAACAATGGCTTAAGAAACTTCTATTACACAAATAAATAGAGACCCAGTTAAACAAAACTTCAGTTTTACCTGAAAAATAATAATCTAAAATTGAGCATTATAAGGCACAATCAAGGCAAACATTAAATGCACAAACAACAACTCAATTCCATGAGTAGCGGTGGTGATTTTAGACAACTAAAATCGAAAAAATTGAGAGAAAAAATGCACACACACTCACCTCGATGTCGATCTGAGATGCGAAAGTAAGAGAGAAATGCAGTGTTGGTTGATAGAGCTGTAAAGGAATAACAACAAAAACGTTAAAATCACCTGACAAAAACGACGAAGACGAGGGGAGAATGGAGGAGATTCAGACGTGAAAAATATTCTGAATGACATTACTGAGAAAAAACAAAGGGAGGCAAACTTATTGCTGAGACGTTGAGAGGTTCAGACGTGAAGACGTTACGGAAGATTAGCTCACTCGTATCCCTGTTGGTACGTTGTTGATGGCGCGTTGCTGCTGCTGCTTGTCGGGCGTTGCTGTCGCTGCTGGTGGGTTCAGTGCTTAGGGCAAATTAGGAGAAAAGGAAAATTTGAGTGATGCTGGTTGTTGGGCGTTCTGTTGTGGCCATTATTTGGTGGGGTTGAGTGAGAGGGAGAAGAGAGAAATTTAAGAGGGAGAAAGGGACGGGAGAAAGGAGAAAGAGAGGGAAATGAAAATGAAAAATAAAATAGAGATACGAAGGTAGAAAAGAAAGGAAGAGATACGGGCTCATCCGTACGTAGAATAATACGGTGTTAAAATAGGTGTGGCACTGTACACGGTAAGATTATCGGGATTGTATTTTTATATTCACCTACAAAAATTTTTATCAACTAAGTTAACTGACACATTCTTGTCACATCATATAATTATTATCATACTTGAGTTCTTTTAATAATGTGGAACATGTAATACGTGGATGACAATGTAATAATTTTTAAATTAACATGTATTAAAATTTAATTCTTAAATTATATAAGCCACGCCTGTTATTTATTTTCATAAGTCAATTCTTTTTTAAGAAATATATAAGCGAAATATCATTTAGTTTTATATAAGCTAAGTCAACTATAGAATACACAACAATGTTTTACATATTTATTAATTTAAGAAAAGAAGGAAAATTTTGTTTTGAAAATAAAGTAAGTTACTTACATAACATTTTTTTCCCTAAGTTATGCACTACTAATGTTGGTTAAATTATTTAATAAATCTCTATAATTTCACTAAATTTTCAAATAAGTTTCTATAGTTTAAAAGTTTTTAACAACATCTCTATATTTATAAAGAGGAATGATCAACTTACACAAGTGTAAGTCTTTTTTCTCATACACCTATTTTTAATCGTTAGTTTTACTTTTATCTAATGGTTACCTTTAATGAAATAATTTCAATTATTAGATTAAAGTAAAACTAACAGTTAAAAATAAGTGTAAAAAAAAATTTACATTAATGTAAGCTGATCCCTCCTTATTTATAAAATATTTTAAATAAGTTTCTATAGTTTAACTAAATTTTTAATTATGTCTCTACTAATTAACAAAATTTATAATTATGTTCCTGAAACATGTAACAACAAAACAGAATGACTTGCAATGGCGGTAAACATCTATTAGTGGAATCTAAGTACAGCTTCTAAGGGGACCTATTTAAAAAGTTTCAAAGTATAAGGACTCCATTAAAATTTTTAATTTAAACTATAAAGACTTATTTAAAAATTCAATGAAACCATAAAGAATTATAGAGTAATCTAACTGCTGATGTTTCAAGTAGGGGTGTTTACGGGTCGGGTTGGGTTGGATTTAGGGGAAAAAAATGTCCGAACCAATTAATCAAGGTCGGGTCGGGTCGGGTCGGGTTTAGGTGAAAAAATTCAGGTAACCCGACCCGAACCAACCTGATGGTAATCGGGTTGGTTTGGGTCGGGTAATCGGGTCGGGATTTTGAAAAGAAAGAATGGAAATGTGAATGAAATGAGTGGTTCGGGTCGGTTCGGGTTGGTCGGGTTCACGGGTCGGATCGGACCCGTGAACATTTCTAATAATAAATACTCAAAACGACGTCGTTTTACTCGGGTAGTCGGATCATCGGGTCGAGTCATCGGGTTGGATTACTCAACCCGTCACCCGAACCAATTAGAAGTCGGATTAATCGGATTGACGGCCGATTGGCCGATGGCCTAACCAACCCAGATATATTATATCAGGTCGGTTCGGGTTGGTCGGGTTCGCGGGTCGGGTCCAACCCATGAACACCCCTAGTTTCAAGTCCTAAAATTCAAGTGCATATAGTTAATGCATAATTTTTTAAAATAATTAATATTTTTATTTTTTGAAAATTCAGTCTTGTTTTTAATAGAGTTTAGACACCTTTTAGTAGTTTTTTAATTAATTATCATTTGATACGACACTGTCATAGAAAAAGGAGTAATTTCATTTTTTTTTACTCGCTTTATTTGGATCTGTATGTCGTTTTGGATTTTTATTTTAAAGAGTGCAGAATAATTGATAATTTCTAATTTTTTTATAATTTAATATTCATCTATTTCTGTTTTATAAAAAAAAATTGGTACTTTATTATTATTTTTATTTAATAATAATTCACCTATTTTTACGTTCGAAAACATACCATACATTTAAAGAAATGTTGATTCAATATAATTAACAAATATTGAAATCACATGTTTTCATTTCTTATCTCCTTTCCTATTCCCTAATCATAATTTGACACCTCAATTAAAACATTACACCACATCTTTCTCATCATAAGGTTAACGCCATTATCCTCCATCCTCTTTCTGTCGGTTTCGTTTTCCAACCACTCCATCACCTTCAACACCAACAACACTCCTCCCTCACCATTTCTCTGTACACAATTCCCATTGCCGGTCGATCCATCACTGTTGTATACAACCACAAGGATGCAATCTTGCCCACAAGGATCTGTCACTAACATTCAATGGTATGAAGGTTCTTGGCCAATGGTGGATCTATGCATGACCATTTGGTTGCTGCTAATGTTCTTTGTGGCCAAGACATTTGTTTTCTAGCACGCGCTTCTAATGGTGGTTTCGTCAGTCGGAGCTTCAGCAAATTCTCTACTATTCAATTTTCTGTGTTGCTTCTACATTGCTTCTCTCCTATTGCAGTATTTCATTCACCCTTTGATCTGGTTCAATCCCATGCGGTTTCTCTAGTGCGTTAAGAGTGTTGGTAGAAATTGGTCTGAATCTTCTATTGCAGATTTCATTCTCTTGTTCACTGTTGTTCCGGCCACGTCTCAAGAATTAAAATATATTCTTGGAGCATAATTCTCATGTCGCGCATCTGGATCTAAAGAATGAGTCCATCTCCAAATCCAGATGTGCGACATGAGAATTACGCTCAAAGAATAGATTTTGATTCTTGAGACGTTGCCAAAACAACAGTGGACAAGAGAACGAAATCCACAATAGAAGATTTGCACCATTTTCTACCAACGCTGTCAATGCACAAGAGAAATCACAGGGGATTGAACTGGATCAAGGGTGAACAAAATACCACAATAGGAGAGAAGCAACACAGAAATTGATTCATAGCAAACTTGCTAAAGCTCCGATGAACCACCACTAGACGCATGTATCAGAAACAACCGTCTTGGCCACAAAGAACATTGGCGGCAACCAAACGGTCACGCATAGATCCGTTGTTAGCCAAGAATCTTCACACCATTGAATGGCAGCGATGGATACTTGTGGTTAAAAGTGCATCTTGTGGTGGTATGCGAGAGTGATGAATCGACCAGTGATGGGATTAGGTGTACTGTGTACACAAAGAAATGGTGAGGGTGGAGTGTTGTTGGTGCTGAAGGTGAAGGAGTGGCTGGGAAACAAAAGTGAAAGAAAGGGGCTGGAGTATAACAACGTTAACCTTTTTTACATGATGAAAAAGATGAGATGTATTGTTTTAATTGAGGTGTCAAATTTTGATTAAGGATAATGAACGAGATAAGAAATGAGGACAATTGATTTCAATCCATTAATAGATTTCTAATAAGGTCATGACAATATATACCATATGCATTTCGAAAATGGCAGCCATCATGCACATGTATAAAACAATGTAAAGATAATATTGTTAATTATAGGTTTAAAAATATTTTTGGTATTTCTAAATATATCATTTTTTGATTTCGGTCCTTCAAAAAATTGTTTTCAAAAGTGAGTAAAATTGATCTCTATTTTTATTTTAAAAGTGATTAAAATTAACTCAATTCAACTTCTCTTATATTAAACCTTTTTTCATTTCAAAAGTTAAAAAAAAATTAATATGAAGAGGTTGAGTGGAGCTAATTTCACTATTTTTTAAAATGAAGACATGTATCAATTTTATTCACCTTTGAAATTATAGGACACAATCCGAACAAAAAATTTTGAGAGACAAAAATCAAAATGTACTATATTTACATTGATAAAAACATATTTAAGTCTATTGTTATCTCTCATTTTTCAATACAGTATTATTCAATTTAAGTTATACATAATACTCCAATTAGTTTGGTAGGAATTTCGAAGATTATTATGCTAACATAATAGATCCGGACTCCATCATGTTGGGTGACAAGAGGAGTCATGTTATATGTTTATCTCTCTTTTAGAAAGATTATTCTAATACCCATATTTTTTTCGGGTACAATACCCAAATTTTTTTTTTATGGATACTGTTTTCAGAATGAACGGTTAAATATTTACTAACTATTAATTATATTTAATAAACTTTAAAATATTATTATAAGTTTAACAATCAATGAATATTTAATAATTCACCATAAATATGTACAATACCAAGGCATGATGCTATAGCAATTCGTCTCATTTATTTTTAAAGATAAAATGGCACAATACATAGTACTAGATAAATATCTTAAACTGAATTGCCAATAGCCCTGAAGCCTAGCGATATTTCCTCTTATCATTAGGGGGTTGTAGTGCTTAATGTAGGAGCCCGGTTCAATCCCCCCACACACCCCATTCCTTAATTCCTCACATAGATTTCAATAGGGGTCTCTTACCTTATTAAAAAAACAATTGAATTAAAGGAATATATAATTACATGATACAGAAGTTCAATTTCTATTGATCACCTTTTATTAGTAGATTATATGTAAATACTAGTATAAGTTTTTACTAATGTTTGTAGCATGTCCTGATCCTATAATGAGGTAGATAAACTATAGGTAGATAAACTATCAATTACAAAGAGAAAAAAAAAGTCTTTTGCAAACAAGTAGGAAAAAATGCACTATATGGATAGTGAAATTAGAATTACAGTTCATAATTTTAATTTCAATTGTAATTCTGTTAAAATTAAAATTGATTCAAAATCTTAAATTTTATGTTTAGGTTGTGTAAAGAATTAGAATTAATTGAAATTCTAAATTCAAAATTCTATATATATAATATAATATATATATATATATATATATATATATATATATATATATATATATATATATAGGGGATCCACTTACACCTATTGTAAATAAAAAAAATTACACTTAATCTTATACCTTTTATTTTATTGTGATCCCTGTGATTATCATTTATCTCCTATCATAGCCACAGGATCACAATAAAATAAAGAGTGTAAAATTGAGTGTAAGTCTTTTTTATTTACACTAGGTGTAAGTAGATCCATTCTCATATATATATATATATATATATATATATATATATAATTGTAATTTAAAAATTTTACATTAAAATTTTATTTAACATTAAATATATGAATATTTACTATATTTTCTATTTTTTTTCTCAAATTTAATTTTAACTTCATCAACAAATAATAACTAAAAAGTTTCATTGCAAAATAAATAAAATTGTCCCATAAAATGAAGACACATCGTTCATATCACACATGAAACTTCAAACATAAACAACACCCATTTCAAAACCTAACTTAAAAATTAATCTAAAATTAAATGTCTTCTTCAAAAATAGACAATAAAAATTCTAAGACTAGATATATTGTCAATTTTATTAATTCTTGATTTGCATCAAGATCCATGATTTTCTAAATGTAGTAGGAAGAGCCTTAAATGACTCATACTTTCTTGCATCACCAGTAAGAACATCGTAAGCTCAGAGCAATTCTGGTTCTTCTAAATATGAAATTTTAGAAAGTTCAGTGAATATTTCTTTAGCGCTTGCTTTAATAGGATCATGTGGATAGACTTTACTGATAGTGTTAGCCATATGAGTAACAACAATTGCAAGTGTGTCACCAGAGCGATTTCTCTTTCTTTGAAGATTTGGATTCAATATAGTAGAAGTTGGTTGATTAGCTGATGTTGGTGTAGATTCAAGTGTATCATAAATTGTCTCCTCAATAATATTTGAATTGACATTGTTTGTATTCTCTTCTTGTTCAATCTCTTTCATGGCTTCAGCACCAGTCTCAGCATCATCTCCTATAGCACGATCTTGTCCACAAATAGTAGCTAAATCTTCCCAATTTTTAATCTTTTTGTATCTATAACTACCTGCTTCTAGATGAGACTGAAAATAAATATAATAAGTAATATTCTTTATGTATAAATATTAATATAAAAAAATAAAAGTAAAGAAACCAAGCTCAAGTTTAATACCTTGACATAATCTTCCCAAACTTGATCACTGTGAACATTCACCATATTGCGATCCCAATCCCAACCAAAGCCGCTAGTGCCAAGCATGTTAATAATGATAGCACAATGTTTATCCCAAGTTTTAAGGCGAAACACAATATTGTCCTTAGTGATTACAACATTGCATTTTTCCTTTATGCCATTTATAGCTGCAGTATATGCAACTGATTTCCATCCATTAGTTACCTGATTTCCCAAGTTATATTGTTCAACTAGAATACTTGTAAGAACACAGTCTATATCCTTTGTCCATTTTAGATATGACTTAGCCTTATCCTTATTTTTGCAAAATTTACCTTTCTCCATCAACTAGTAAATAAAACCAAGACAGATACAATTAAAAAGCAATGCATAAAATAACTTAATAAGACAAAATTAGATATATTTACAAAAACATTCTTCTTTCCAAGTCATTGTCATTCTCCACTCTTAACTCTCTAGGTATGAATCCTTCATTATACCATGAAGCTATTGCGGCCACAATAATAGCAACTCCCTCTAAAATTAAATTTCTTTTTTTTACTTGTCTCATATCTTCGTTGGTTGATGAATTAGTTTTTAATATTCTTCCCGACATATAAAAATTCAGTCATAAAGCAAATGAATTATAATATGACTACGCAAATGAATTATAATAGGTAAACAAAAATCACAAAAAGAACAAGAAAATGAAAAATAAGTATGTGAAAAATAAGAAAAATAGAATTGAATTGGAGTATTTTTACTATTTTTTTCTTACACATATAATCACCGAAGCTATTCTAATATTAATATCCTGCAGTTGTGTCGTAAATTCAAGATTTCTATATCAGAGGCTGAGGAGTAGCTAAGAATTTGCTAGCTGAACAGTAAAAAATCAGACCAGGTCTCAAACTATTATGAATCCAAAGCAATAATCAGAGCCCTACCAGGATCCTTTCAATACTTTCAAAGACTTCAAAATGTTTGTCTCAGTATCGGAGCAATTCACCACATGCCCTTGTATTACTTTGTGGTTGGCCCCATAACCTTTTCAAGAAATTAAATATTTTTTGAGGTTCCAGAGTCAAGATATTCATGATAAAAGGCGCATGACCATCTCCCTCCTGAAAATGTCGTCTCTCTCTCGCGCTCTCTCTCTCTCTCTCTCCCTCTCTCTCTCTTATATCAAAGCATATCAACCCAAAAAAAAAAAATCACTTGTCCTTCTTTTTCGGTTCATTCTTTTCCTACTTTTAGTTTTACCCCAAAGTCAATTAACACATATATATGACTTAAAAACAAAGATGATAGAGATAGTGGATACCTCGTCAAAGCTGCTGGCTGCTCGTAGATGCAGGTCTTTGAAGAAGAAGGAGTGGAGTAGGATAAACACTGCACATCTTTTTATTTTTCAAACACGATTTTAATTCTGAGCGTGGAATTGGCAATTTTTAAGATATGAATTAAGAATTGAAAATAAGCTGGATTAGTTATTTTTAAATTCCATGTAATTGTAATATGGAATTATGATTCTAATTCCAAAAGGGCTTCCAAACATAAAAATTAGAATTAGTAGGCCTAATTCCAATTCTAAATGCCAATTTCATGCCCAATTCCAGACGTCAAACGAGGTGTAAGGCTAAAATGCAAGAAATCTCCTTCCATTATAAGTCATTTTTAAAAAAACTCCTTTGCGGTTCAGAATTCTACAACTCGACTCCTTAAATTTACCAAACCATGCATATTAAGTTCCTAGAAGGAGCTTTTCTACACATACACAAAGTGTTAAATTTACATTACTATGCACAATTTACAAAGTTCAGGGAATTGAATTGTTGAGTTTTTATCCATAGATTTTTTTTTCTAAAAATGATCTATAGTTGAAGGAGGTTCCTTCCATTTTAGCCAAAATATAATTATACTCCTTCAATTTTGAATTATTTGTTAACTATTATAGGTGTCTGACGAGTTGGATAAACCCATGAACCCATGGATTATGACCAAACCCAACTCATAAAATGCAGGTTGAATTGGGTTCATGAGTTGAGTCAGGTTGAAAAATCCTCCAACCCACAAGGTATAGGCCGAGTAATGAGTTTGGAAAGTGCCAACCCGCACAAACCGAAACTACCCAATTAGTTTTTTTTTGTTCATTTATTTATAAAAACTATTTAGCCCTTGGTGACATTTCATGTTGCTTTTCCTTGATTTTTCTATATTGTCAATTAAATTTAGGTGTAGGCATTGTAGTCACATTGTCACATTGAGAATATGACTAAGAAAATAGAGATGAGAAACTCATGAAGTATTTAAAAGATCATTGCGATGAAAATCGAATGGATCACTTGGATGACAAAAAGTATCTTGAGAAAATTGAGAATGGAGTAAATGAATATGCTAATCCATATGATATATGTGATGACACTGACTTCAATTAATTAACGTGATTTGTTATTTATTACTTTTAAGACATGTTAACTTACTTTGGTTTATTTCCAACTTGTCATGTTTATTTAACTTGTTTGTGACTTATTATATTTGTGTAAGACTAATTATATGACTTTTTAATTTATTTGAGACATAGATTGTTTTTTTAATTAAAAGATGTTATATGTAATGGCTGTTTAATTTTGTATTTTTGACATTTATTTTATCAAGGAATTTTTTTTTACGTATGTCAGTCCCACGAGTTTGACCCAACCCAACCCACTCTTGAGCTAGTCAGGTTGAGTTAGGTTGAAGAGAAAAGTTATCTTGGCCCAATCCAACTCAACCCACTGGTTTGATGAACAGGGCAGGTCTAAAAATGCCGCATAACCTTCCCTATCTACCCAATGAACACCCTAGTAACAATCTTTAAAATGAAAAAAAAAAAACAAAGAAAACTTTCATAAATTTATGAGATAAAACCCCAAAAGAGAAAAGAAAAACTAAAAGTAACTACTACAGGAGGAGAAATCTAGGGTACCACAAGTGGTTTAGGTGCCACTGCCTAGCTGGATGGATCTTGATTATTGAACTGATCTAACAATGAAGAAATGCATATTGGTTACCCACTAAACTGATAAAGCATCAGTTATTCGAAATTTAATCCTAATATACACAATTGTAGACTTAACCTTAATCCCCAAAGTCTAACCCTAATCCCCAAATCGTAAACCTAAATCCCCAAATCAGAACTCTAACATGCCAGTTCCTTAGCGTCATCGTTGAACAGCATTACCAGCGACCATCGAGTACTGGTGCAACGCAACTATGCTGCGTGAATAGAGTAGGACTGATTTATAGGAGCCATTGACTATCATGGTAACCCCATGCTTACTTATTTTGGTTTTGGTTTCATATGCATTGTTTATGATGAATTTCACATTGCTAATTAGATGGTTTGTTTTTGGAATTATAGATTTGTTAATTCTGAGGTGTGATTCAAGTTGTATTTTGATATATGTTTAATAAATTCTCAAGTTTATGTACCACTGGTATTGAAAATATGTGAGTGATGCAAAAGGCTAATGAGGAGAATCAGATAAAATTCTTTTTTTTTGTGAGTAGAATCAGATAGAATTTTGGTATCTTTTTCTTAACGTTATAATTTCAATTGTTAGACTTGTTCATAGCATGTGGAGCTTTAGCCACCTCTTATTTGAGAGTTGTTCATCTATAATATGTGAGTGATACAGATGCCAAAAACAAAATGAGAGAAATAAAGAAAACTATGAGATGAGAAGTCGTAATAATTTTCTACTTGCAATCTAAATAGTTAGGCTTATTCAGTATGTCGTGACCGGGATCGCGGCGGGAGTGACGAAAAATACATTAATTAAGAAATTAAATGAAGCTATCACCAATTTTATTTAAGTCAATAAAAAATTAGAAAACCTTTCGATTTTAGGAAAAATTGGTCTTTTAAAACATATTGGATTCGGGAGTCGATTATGCATAGGGAATGGTGAAAACTTAATCTCATAGCACCCCTAATACATCCATGTTAAAATAGTTACCTTGGTGAATCGTGCAAAAGAAAAATTGATAACCTTTAGAAATATTTATTTTATCACTTTTTAAAAGATAGAAAAGAAATTAACAGATAAATTATGAAAATTTAATTTTAGCTTGACAAAATAGAGAATTCGCTCCTACGTATTCTCGGATACAATAAGGAATTCAAAGTCACGTCATTCTTTAAAAAATATTTGTTGATTAGTTTGTTTTTTTAATTTTTTTTAAAAAAATTATATTTTTTTAACTTAAAAATGGATTTAATTTATAAAAATCTGAATTGACAAGTTGTCATGACTTAGTTAATTTAATTAATTCTTCGAAGGTGAAGCTTGGCATCATGCTTGAGACATTACCTGTAAATGGTTATAATTTAAATAACACTTTAAAAAAACTCAAATTTTTCAAATCAACAAATTATCACAACTCATTTAATTTTCAGTGCAACATTTGATAATCAATTCAAATACACACCAATAATACATAAATATGTCATGTAGCCCGAACTGATAGGAAAATAGGAATAAATTTTATCCTATTAATTCAAACTCAATTTAATTCCCAAGAATCCAAAGTCACATGAGAACAAAAAGGATGAATGAGATACAACGTGGTAAAGAGTGCTTGTACGTGTGTGAGTTAATTAAAAAAGCTTTTGGTTGAAAAATAACAAAATTCAACTGAGACCAAACAAATATCAAAATATATTCAACATCATAATGATAACATATTACTGGAATACCGTAGTAGATAAAATCAATTTCACCAGCATCTAATATAACACAAGTTTGAATAATGTATGGTAAGAGAACATACATGCTGACAATTGAAGAAATCCAGGACTTTTATTTAGTTAACTCGCATACACCTATTTCTTTCTCCTAATCTCTACCTCTAACTCTAACTCTTCACGCAGAAAATTCTCCCTTTGCATGTAATTGTGTGTAATTATCCCCTTGTGAATGGGTAAAAGTTCTATTTATAGACGATTATTAAACCTTAATTCCCATGTAAATATCAATCCATTAAATGATAATTGATCACAAAAAATCTCAACAAAATTAACTTCCTAAATTATTCCATGATTTATTTATTTTAAGAAAATCGAATCATGATATCTCATTTAAAGCACATTCCCCCTTTTCCTTTTTATTGAACCATCACAAACTCTTATTTTGAGTCTTTCCTTTTAAATCTTGAATTTATTTATTTTTTAGGGTATCAAATCATGATTCCTCACTAAAAGCATATCCTTCAATTGTTTTTGAAGAAAATCAAATCATGATTTTTTATTGAAAGCATATCTCTTATTTTTCAAGAATATCAAATCATGATTTCTCATTAAAAGCATATCCTTCAATTATTTTTTAAGAAAATCAAATCATGATTTCTCATTAAAAGCATATCCATTATTTTTCAAGAATATCAAATCATGATTCAAAAGCATATCCCTTATTTTTTAACAATATCAAATCATGATTTTTCATTAAAAGCATATCCCCTATTTTTTTTCTTTCTCTCTTTTTAATTTTTTTTTAAATTTTAATATTCATTGGGCATTGAGGCTCTTATTGGATCAAGAATTAGACTTGAAAGTTGAGTCATGAGAATTGAGAATTGAGTTACTTTATTTCCCCTCCACCCTTTTCTAATTTTTTTTTAAGAAAAACTTAACATGACTTAGACAAAATTAGGTGTTCACAGTTGTCCTTATTTACTTATTTGTTACTAGACACTAGAAATAACCATAGTTTTCCATATTATCGTCGTAAGAAATGAGTAAAGACGTGAACTTAAATTTTGTCCGGCCATGCATGAGATGATGTGAATAGACAAGGCAAAGATGCCAATTGAAAATCAGCAGGTTGATTAACGAATTAACAAGATGCTGCTGCTTAGTTAATCCTCCAAAAGTGAAACTTAGCGTACAGCTAGAGACGTCACCACCTCATCAATAAGTTGTTACAGCTCAATTGACGTTTATTGATTAAAAAGAGTTTATTAAAAATGGGAACTTAAATGATGTTGGGTGACCTTGTGACCTGAAATTTAAAAGATAGTGAGCTTGGCTTGGAATTTAAAAGACAATGAGCTTCTGTGTCCTAAAATTTAAATGACGGTGGGCTTGACCCAAAATTTAGAAGATAATGGGCTTAGCCTAAAATTTAAAAGACGATGGACTTGACCCAAAATTTAAAAGACAATGAGCTTAGCTTAGAATTTAAAAGACAGTAGGTTTGGCCCAAAATATAAATGATAATAGGCTTGGCCCGAAATTTGAAAGACAGTGAGCTTGGCCCATAATTTAAAAGATAATGGACTTCTGTGTCCCAAAATTTAAAAGACATTAAGGTTCTGTGTCTCAAAATGTAAATTGCATTGGGCTTATGTGTCCCAAAATTTAAAAGACATTAGGCTTTTGTGTCCCAAAATTTAAAAGACATTGGACTTCTGTGTTCCGAAACTTAAATGACAGTGGACTTCTGTGTCCCAGAATTTAAAAGACATTAGGCTTATGTGACCCGAAATTTAAAAGACATTGGACTTTTGTGTCCCAAAATTTAAAAGATAGTGGGCTTCCGTGTCCCAAAATTTAAATAACATTGGGCTTTTGTGTCCTGAAACGAAGCAAAATAGGCCTCTGAGCCTTAAAATTTTATGCAGTAGGCCTTGAGAAGCAACTTAGTTAATCCATAAGAGTTTTAAAAGGTGAAGTTCTACGTCACGCTAAAGACATCTCGATTTCCAATGACAGAAGATTTAAAAGCAATGGGTCATGATTCTTGAAGACTGAAAGAACTAGGCCTTTGAGCCCCTAAAACCAAATGAACTAGACCTCTGAGCCCAAAACTAAACGAGTTAGGTCTTTGAGCCTTAAAAACTTTATGCATTGGATCTTGAGATATGTCTTAATTTAACTTGAAATTTTGAATTAACAAGTTGTCAGGACTTAGTTAATCCTTTTAAATTTTGCAAGGTGAAGCTCAGTGTCACGTTGGAGACGTCACCTGTAGAATTTAAGATCATTGAAAACCTACTAGGTATGAGATTATAAACCTTGAAAAGGAAAAACGACTTACGAGTCAACTAGACATTGACTCATAATTCACGAAGGGAGAAGATCTGAACCAGATAGTGACTTTGAAAAGTTTTGACCAACCAAACTCCTGTTCACGTATATTCACCCGCTGGACCTTTTCGATAGCTTTGATCCTACTTACCGATCCTTTCTCTTATTCTTCTTCTTTCTCTTTTTTTTTCATTTTATTTTCCTCTTTTCCACTATTATCTCTCCTTTTAGTTTACCTTTTAAGAAGTGAGATGATCATCCCTTGTTGCAAACCCTTGCTTAAAGCTACTAAGTCCTTGCGACTTGACCAATCATTGAAGGATTGTCAACAAGAATTGTTTAGTCATACCATTGAACTTTAAATTTATTTTACTGGAGACATGAATTAGTAAATAACATGCATTCATAAATGGAAGTAAAGTTCGTTAAATGAACAAACTTCTTTATTGATATGAAATTATGACTATACACGAAGCAAGCTTTAGTAAGATGAAGGAAACGTCCAGACTACAAGATTAGAAGAAGAAAAGTATAATAAAGGGGAAAGAAGAGGAGAAAAGAAAGATGGGTTACACATGAAAATTTTGCCCCAGAATTTGTTCCTTGATTTCCCGTCAATTGATTTCTTGTGACAATTTACTAAGTAACCATTGCCTCTGATGCTTCTGTCCTTTCTAGCTCTGTTCTTGGGAATTTTGCCCCATTATGGTCATTTGAAAATAAAATTGCCTTAGTGTAAGCCATTTGGATTCTAACTTGCCCTAGTATAAGTCATTCCAATTTACACTAGTGTAAGCCTTTCAGTGAGTTCTAAACAAACTCTTGAGATTTCACCTATTGTACGTGCCCTAACTTCTTTTGTCGGTTTTCGGTCTAATGGGTTTTTCCTTCTCTCTTTTTTTATTTTTTATTTTTATTTTTTTTAACTTACCCTAACTTTTGCTTAGACCACCATTTGCGGTTTTTCAATTTAACCGGCTTTCTTCTTTTTTTTTCTTTTTTTTTTCTTTCAATTTTTTTAGGCATAATATCTTTTCACAACGTCAGAGTTTATAGGTCTTGGCAATTCTTACCTATCAACATCTGTTAAAACCAAAGCTCCTCCTGAATAGGCTTGCTTCACAATGTAAGGCCCTTCATAATTTGGCCCATTTTCCTTAAGCATCTTCTTGATTAAGAAGGATTTTCCTAATAACCAGGTCACCCGGATGAAACTTGTAACACCCTTGTGGGGATGCCACATATATAAAGAAAATAAAAGAAAGATAAATAAAATCTACTCAAGTTGTAAAACATTTATTACATACTAATACGGGATGTAAATAATTCCTGTTAAACAGAATATTATTAAATAAAATAACGCGGAAACATAAAACCAACAGAACAACATCACTCATAATATACATATGGTCCAAGTTATAAGTTATACAAATAATTTACAACTACAACTACAAATATTTAAACGTAAGCAGTAAACAGAAACAGCAAGTAGTCAATATATACATCCGCAGACACGCCCAAAAATACACATCATAAACATTTAATCCTCTGATGGATCACTCTCAGGAAACTCATCAGAAGATAAATATCCAGGATGTCTCGACACTCGGCGGTAACGGGGACGCGCAGTCGACATGATACTTATCTCACTAGGCTGATTGGATACACCACCCCAACGACGCCTAAGAGATAAAGGTAACTCCAAGTGGAGAAACACAGTAGTCGTCATCACTGGCTCTTCATCAAACCTATACCGTAGGGACACAGTCAGCCGTCCCACATATGTCACTGAGTCTCTGTCTCCCCGCAGATGCCAAGCTAACGATCCACCGTGAAACTCGAGTGTCACAAACCCCAAAAATCCTGGCACCGCCATACCCAAACTAATCAGTCCAAAGGGTATGGATGATCAGATGGTTCTTGGTCGTCGTACTGATCTTCGGCTTGCTGCTCTTCTTCCTCCTCAGTATACAAAATCTCAAGAGGCTATTCCTCTTCCTCAAACTCTTTACCACGTAAAATAAATATACAGAAAACACATACAATAAAGAGGTAAGACAAACTAAAATCATCACAAACATGGCAAATAAGAAAACGACAAACAACAGACATACAGTTCATCCAAGTAGGTTTCCAAGCTTCAAATGAAAGATTTTGCAAGAACTCTCAACTAGAGATGTTCTTAGGATTGTGTTTAGGTTTAGAAAACTTGGTTGGATAAAATTTTGGGTGGTTGGATGGTCTAGAACAAGGCTTGGCCGAAACTAGCTTCAAGGAAGCTTCAATGGTGTTTAGGGTTTTTGGAAGAGAGAGAAGAGAGAAAATTGCATGAAAGTGAAGTGATTTTTTGGTCTTCCAACATGCAATAGCCGTAGCCTTCAATGCCATGCAAGGTGTCCATGGGCTTGGCTTCATCCTAGCCTTAGAATGGATCAAAGGTTAAGATTAAAACTTGTTTAGCAAGCTTAGCTCTCATTGGTTCCTTCTAACCTAGTCACTAAGCCTTGTCATTAAGCTTCATCATTACACTAGCCTAGTCACTAAGCTAGTCATCATGTTCTTGAAAGTTCCATCACTAATGATGATTAATTAAGCTACTAAGTTAACTGTTTTAACTAAACGTGGGTCCCGCAAAACATTTCTGGGTCTATTGTCATTTTTATTATACTGACTAATAAAATAATATTATAATAATATAAAATTATTTTATTTGTCAGTTAAATCCTAAAAATTAAAAGATTGAATACAGTATCATTCAGAATCGGGTTAAGTAAGATCCCCCAGTTCTGAATAATCAAAAACAAGATTTTCCCCGGCCCGAAAAATATTATTTTCCTGTCCCGGAGCAAATTACACAAAAAGTCTAAATAAAATCACAGACATTAATATTAAGCATTATAACTTATAGAAAAATTAAAAACAGTACAATTGGGACGTAATGATCATTTTTCCATTTTTCCCCACAACGAAGCAAATCATCCAAAACGTTCAAATAAAATTACAGACAGTATTAATTGTCTGTATATCTCCCAGAAAAATTAAAACAGTAGTTTGAGAAAATTTTTATTTTACCGTCTCGAAACAAATTACGTAAAACGACCAAATAAAATTTTAGCCTGTAAAACGTATTTGTATTTCATACAGAAAAACAAGAAATAGTAAAATAGGGACACAACGATCTTTTACACAAAAGCTTGAAAAACAGCAAACAAAACATTCGGGACATTTTTCTAAAAATTGGGGTGTTACAACTCTCCCCAACAAATAAAAATTTCGTCCTCGAAATTCGCTGTACATCAAAACAAATGAGGATACTGATCCCTCATTTTATCTTCCAGCTCCCAGGTAGCATCACCCGTCGCATCACTCCATATGACCTTCACTAGCTCGATCATTTTCCCTCGAAGCTGCTTTACCTTTCTGTCCTCGATTCTAACAGGTAAAGTCTCGTAAGTCAAATTCTCCTTCAACTGTACTTCATCTAGTTGTATAACATGCGTTGGATCCGGTATATACTTCCTGAGCTGAGATACATGAAATACATCATGTAGATTGGATAGAAAAGGCGGCAAAGCAATCTGATACGCCACAGGACCTATACGTCGGATAATCTGATACGGTCCAATGAACTTAGGAGTAAGCTTCTTAGACTTGATAACTCTTCCGACACCGGTCGTAGGAGTAACTCTTAGAAATACAAGCTCACCCTCCTCAAATTCAAGAGGTCATCTTCGTTTATCCGTATAACTTTTCTGTCTGCTTTGCGTCGTCCTCATCTTCTCTTGTATCATCTTTACCTTCTCCATAGTCTGTTGTACAAGATCTGGTCCAACAGTCATGCTTTCCCTATCTTGATACCAACACAACGGTGTTCGACATCGCCTTCCATACAATGCCTCATAGGGTACCATCCCTATGCTTGAGTGGAAACTATTGTTGTAGGTGAATTCTATCAAAGACAGAAATTCATCCCAACTCCCTCGTTGCTCCAAAACACAAGCACGCAACAGATCCTCCAAAGATTGTATAGTTCTCTCTGTCTGACCATCAGTCTATGGATGATATGCCGAACTCAGTCGCAACTTAGTTCCCATAGCTTCTTGCAGACTTCGCCAAAACCTTGACGTAAACCTCAGATCTCGGTCAGAAACTATACATGTAGGTACACCATGTAATCTGACAATCTCACTGATGTACAACTGGGTTAATCTTTCCAACGAATATTTAATATTAATTGGAAAGAAATGAACCGATTTAGTAAGCCTATCGACTATAACCCATATTGAATCATGACCTTTTCTCGTCTTCGGCAAACCAGTAACGAAATCCATAGAGATACTATCCCACTTCCACTCTGGGATAGATAACGGTTGCAACATTCCAGCTGGTCTCTGATGTTCCACGTTCGCTTTCTGACAAACCAGACAAGACTCCACATATTCTGCTACGTCTCTTTTCATCCTTGGCCACCAAAACAACCTTTTCAAGTCTTGGTACATCTTGGTCATCCCCGGATGTAAACTCAGGTCACTAGTATGAGCTTCATCTAGGATCGACTTCTTCAATTCAGAATCATCAGGCATACAAACTCTTCCCTTAAACCTTAAGATTCCATCTGCTCCTTCCTCTACTGTTGCCTTATGACCTTGCTTTAACAATTCCCTTTCATTTTGCAAAAACACGTCTTCCTTTTGTTTATCTAGGACAACATCAAGAAATTCATTTATAATCACGACCTTATATAAACGAACTCTTTCAGGTAGAAACTCCACAGATAACCATAGATCTCGAAACTTGTTAATCAACTCTTCCTCCTTGTTCATCATTGCCGAAACACTAAGCACCTTTCTACTCAAGGCATCAGCTACCACATTAGCTTTTCCTGGGTAGTATTGAAGTTGAAAATCATAATCCTTTAAGAATTTCAACCATCGCCTTTGCCTCATATTCAATTCTTTCTGATCAAACAAGTACTTTAGACTCTTGTGATCACTAAAGACATTGAACAACGCTCCATACAGAAAATGCCTCCACACTTTTAGAGCAAAAACCACTGCAGCCAATTCCAAATCGTGCGTTGGATAATTCCTTTCATGAACCTTCAACTGACGAGAAGCATACGCCACAACATTCCGATTTTGCATTAATACGCATCCTAACCCTTGGTAAGAAGCATCGCAATACACATCAAAAGTTCCCTTAGAATCTGGTAAGATCAACACAGGTGCAGTTGTTAACCTCTTCTTCAACCCTTGAAAACTAGCTTCACGTTCTTCCGTCCATTCAAAAGCTTGACTTTTCCTCGTAAGCTGTGTAAGCGATCCAGCAATCTTCGAAAAACCTTCGATAAACCTCCGGTAATAACCAGCAAGTCCAACAAAACTTCGAACTTCTGTTACCGTCTTAGGCCTTTCCCACTGTAAAACACTCTCCACTTTAGATGGGTCCACCGCAATACCTTCTTTCGAAATTACGTGACCTAGAAACTGAACTTTTTCCAACCAGAATTCACATTTAGCCAATTTCTCATACAGCTGCTTTTCTCTCAAAATCTGAAGAACAATACCAAGATGTTCAGCATGCTCTTCCTTAGATTGAGAATAGATCAGAATGTCATCAATAAAGACAACGATAAATCTGTCTAGATACGGATGAAAAATCCTGTTCATATAATCCATAAATATGGCAGGAGCATTCGTCACCCCGAATGGCATTACCTGATACTCATAATGTCCATAACGAGTTCGAAAAGCGATTTTCGGTACATCTTCCCCCTTAACACGAATCTGGTGATAACCCTATCTCAGATCTATCTTGGAAAATACCACAGCTCCTCTTAACTGATCCATCAAATCGTCAATTCTTGGAAGCGAATATTTATTCTTGATAGTCACCTTGTTCAGCTGACGATAATCCATACAAAGCCGAGAAGTTCCGTCCTTCTTCTTGACCAAAAGCACTGGCGCACCCCATGGTGATACACTTGGTCGCACAAACTGTTTCTCCAACAGTTCCACCAATTGCTCTTTCAACTCTACTAACTCTGCTGGCGACATACGATACGGTGCAATTGAGATAGGACCTGCTCCTGGTACTAAATCAATTGAAAACTCGATCTCCCTCTCAGGTGGCAAACCAGGTACGTCATCAGGAAAAACCTTTGGAAACTCGTTGACAACAGGAATAGTATTCACATCCTTCTCATTCTTAACTTCTAGAGAAGACAATACCACATATCCCTGTGCTCCCTCTCTTAACAAAGACTTGACCTTAACAGCAGTTAAGAATCCAAACTTTTCTTCCTTAGGAAAAACTATGGTTTTACTTGCACAATCTATAAGGATGTGGTTAGAAGATAACCAGTCCATCCCTAAGATTACATCTATCTCAACAAGAGGTAAACAAATCAAGTTGACCAAAAATTTACGGTCCTTCACAACAATAAGACAATCCAAGCATATCTTTGATGCAATCACAAGTTTAGCAGTTGGCGTAGAAACACTCAATTTAACATTCAAAGAAGACACATGCAACTTCAATCTTTCCACACAATCATATGCAATAAACGAGTGTGTAGCACCAGAATCATATAACACAGTTAGATGGTTACCTCCAATGTCACCTTCTCCTTGTATAAGATCATCAGATTGAGAAATTTCTGTTCCCGTCATAGTATATACTAGCCCTCCAGATCTCGGTTGAGTATTCCCCGACTTCTGTTGATTAGCACGAACATAACGAACAACAGGTTTCCTTTCCGGCTGAGTACAATCCTTCGACATATGCCCAGGCTATTTATAGTTAAAACAAACTGTCCCCTTAATCGTGCACTCCGGAGAGATATGACCTTTCTTTCCGCACTTAAAACATGTTGGCGTAAACGCCACTTTCTGTCCAGCTCCACTACTACTTGTACTTCCCCCAACTGGTGGTCGTTGAGATTGACTCCCTGTTGGTCTGGAATACGGCTTGCGCTGAAACCGATTCGTATTACTACCTCCACCTCTTTGAAACCTTGTCGGCCCAAAGTTACGATTCCTCTGATCTCGCGACGGCTCCAATTCCTCAAGTCGCGCACATGCATCAACCAAAGCATGAAACTGATTTATCCTCAAGGATATCACCCCTCGCTTCAGTTCCACTCTCAAGCCCGATTCAAACTTCCGACATCTCCATGTATCATCCGGTCGAGTTTGAGCATAATCCGAGAATTGAGACAAATTCTCAAATTTTGTAGCATACTCATTCACCGTCATATTTCCCTGTTGCAAACCAAGAAATTCCATTTCCTTGGCATGCCTAGCACTTGCAGGAAAATACTTTCCTAGAAAAGCATCAGAAAATACTTCCCATGTAATTTCAGTTCCTTCAGCTTGTAAAACTTGGCGAGTTCCTCTCCACCAATGTTCTCCATCTCCTCTTAGCATAAAGACAGCATAAGTCACCTTCTTATCATCTGTGCATCTCATTCCTTCAAAAATTCTCTTCAAGTCTTGTATCCATTGACTTGCCTTCTCCGGATCAACCTCGCCTCTAAACTGTGGCGGATTGTAGCGCCTAAATTCAGATAAATTTAGGGCATCAGCAGATAGCATCTTCTTTGTTGAGTGCGCTCAATTCTGCTGCATCATTACTTCAGCCATCCGCTGCATAGCTTCAGCAGCCGCAATCATAGGGTCCACATCACGATTCACGTTCGCACGTCCTCTACCTCGTCCAGACATCTTCTTTCTTCAAACAGAACAAAACAAAATTAGATACATCCTTTCGGAAGTAAATCACAGAGAATCACACAAAGACAAACAAAAACAGACCCAACCACAACCCCAAAAGACTCTAACTTGGGCTCTGATACCAACTAATGTAACACCCTTGTGGGGATGCCACATATATAAAGAAAATAAAAGAAAGACAAATAAAATCTACCCAAGTTGTAAAACATTTATTACGTACTAATACGGGTTGTAAAATAATTCCTGTTAAACAGAATATTATTAAATAAAATAACGCGGAAACATAAAACCAACAGAACAACATCACTCATAATATACATATGGTCCAAGTTATAAGTTATACAAATAATTTACAACTACAACTACAAATATTTAAACGTAAGCAGTAAACAGAAACAGTAAGTAGTCAATATATACATACGCAGACGCGCCCAAAAATACACATCATAAACATTTAATCCTCTGATGGATCACTCTCAGGAAACTCATCAGAAGATAAATATCCAGGATGTCTTGACACTCGGCGGTAATGGGACCGCGCAGTCGACACGATACTTATCTCACTAGGCTCATTGGATACACCACCCCAATGACGCCTAAGAGATAAAGGTAACTCTAAGTGCAGAAACACAGTAGTCGTCATCACTGGCTCTTCATCAAACCTATGCCGTAGGGACACAGTCAGCCGTCCCACATATGTCACTGAGTCTCTGTCTCCCCGCAGATGCCAAGCTAACGATCCACCGTGAAACTCGAGTGTCACAAACCCCAAAAATCCTGGCACCGCCATACCCAAACTAATCAGTCCAAAGGGTATGGATGATCAGATGGTTCTTGGTCGTCGTACTGATCTTCGGCTTGCTGCTCTTCTTCCTCCTCAGTATACAAAATCTCAAGAGGCTGTTCCTCTTCCTCAAACTCTTTACCACGTAAAATAAATATACAGAAAACACATACAATAAAGAGGTAAGACAAACTAAAATCATCACAAACATGGCAAATAAGAAAACGACAAACAACAGACATACAGTTCATGCAATATGAAAAGCTGTAACATTAATTAATAACAGAATAGTATCATAACAACACATAATATCACAGATAAAACAATATCACAGATAAAATAAAGTAAGAAATAGACAAATTATCATAACAATAACCAAATAAAATAAATAGATAAAATAAAATAATATCCAAGATATAACCATATATAATATGACACGATCCTACTCCATGGAGCTAAACACAAACAGATATCAGAGAGAGAATGACTCGCAAAATCTATTAGTACCACGGCTGCCCAACCAAACTATTGCGCTGTCACACGTCGCGTCTATAGCCCCACGTCACATGGAATCCACCATCCAAGGCGTGGTGTAGTTCACGGTCTCACGTTGTGGCACTACAGGCAATGTACTATTAGACTTTACGAAATCTCGATTAAATATAGTGCGTGTCGAGTCCATTAGTGTGCTATCGGTTACCACGGCCCAGCGGAGCGACCGACTGTCCATATATGGGATCCCGTACACTAACGTCTCCAAGTTCATAAAGACAATGAACCACACTACGTTTATCGCATCGACAACACGATGTGATTCACCTCGTCAACCAATCCACCAAAAACTGGCATAACCTCAAATTACCAAGATATCCTCAAAGATAAAAAGATACAGTAAGTCCCACCGGACAAATACTGTTCCAAAGCCTGTACGGGTTCACCTCATAGCCTGACAGCAGAAAAGAGAAAAAAAAACAGAAAGTACCGTTTTGGTCAATCGCGTAGAAATTTTATCGCGTTTTCACAATCTCGTCGTTTTTACAAACATTTTTAAATCGCATAAATTTATTTTTCTGTTTTTAAAATCGCGTAGAGTTTTTAATACGTTTTCTCAATCGCGTAAGAGTTTTAAATCATTTTATGGTCCAAATCCCTTAAAAATTACTGTTTAAATAAACAGAAATAATAATTAATACGTTTAAACTACGTAAAATATTTTCCATACCGTATACTGTCTTTTGGACATCTTTTCTATCTTATTTGCCCGTTTTTACTAAAAATTGACAGTATTTTGTTTAGAAAATTATATTAATGGTTTCCTAATTTTTCCGTAAAAATTCTGTTTACTAAATTTTTAACCATATAATTTAATCCTTTTGAAAATCACTAACATGCTTCAAAATACAGTATGAGCTATATGTTAGAAATTCTCAAAAGTTACTGTATTTCATTTCTAACAGTAAAATTATTACTTTTAATCCTTAAACTTAATTCTAATCAATTTATTTCTTTAAAACTCATTGTAGAAAAATTCCTTTTTAACATATCTTACATCTTTTTACTTGAAAATGGTTTGGAATTGATTTTAGAAATCATGAATTCTTGGTTTGACATGTTGGCCGAAATATACACTTGTGTTATTTGATTTCTAAATTCATTTTCCTTGATCTAAACAATTCTATCTCTTGTTAATTTTCCTAGGTTAATTAAATTACACTTTAGGAAAATAATGAGAACATTTTGGTTCTCTTTTTGGGTCAATGGCCGTGAGCCTTGGTGTTGTGTTCTTTGGAACACTCATGCATTCCTTAGCATGTTATTCACATCCTATACATTATCATGCATTTCTAACACATGCAAATTATCAAAGCTTGTAGACATGCAACATCATACAAATTATTACAAAGATCAAATAGGAAAGCTACTAACAACCACACAAACGAACTACTAAACAAACACAAACAAGGAATCCTTATGGATTCTACAATCACCACAAATAAAACTCCATCTTCTTACCACCACCCATGGATGATAAGATTTGTCTTCCTCTTACCTTAAATGAAGACAAAAACTATTCTTTCACACCTCCTCTAGGTTTCGGTTTTCCTCCTTCAAAACCTAACAAGCTTAAACAAAAATCTACAAGTTACTAACCATAAAAAGAGAGCTTAAACCATGGAGAAATCATGGCTTGGAACTTTGAAAAAGAGTTTAGAAATGGAAAACAAGAAATTTCACCTTCTAGGTAAAATTTTCCAAGTAGGTTTCCAAGCTTCAAATGAAAGATTTTGCAAGAACTCTCAACTAGAGATGTTCTTAGGATTGTGTTTAGGTTTAGAAAACTTGGTTGGATAAAATTTTGGGTGGTTGGATGGTCTAGAACAAGGCTTGGCCGAAACTAGCTTCAAGGAAGCTTCAATGGTGTTTAGGATTTTTGGAAGAGAGAGAAGAGAGAAAATTGCATGAAAGTGAAGTGATTTTTTGGTCTTCCAACATGCAATAGCCGTAGCCTTCAATGCCATGCAAGGTGTCCATGGGCTTGGCTTCATCCTAGCCTTAGAATGGATCAAAGGTTAAGATTAAAACTTGTTTAGCAAGCTTAGCTCTCATTGGTTCCTTCTAACCTAGTCACTAAGCCTTGTCATTAAGCTTCATCATTACACTAGCCTAGTCACTAAGCTAGTCATCATGTTCTTGAAAGTTTCATCACTAATGATGATTAATTAAGCTACTAAGTTAACTGTTTTAACTAAACGTGGGTCCCGCAAAACATTTCTGGATCTATTGTCATTTTATTATACTGACTAATAAAATAATATTATAATAATACAAAATTATTTTATTTGACAGTTAAATCCTAAAAATTAAAAGATTGAATACAGTATCATTCAGAATCGGGTTAAGTAAGATCCCCCAGTTCTGAATAATCAAAAGCAAGATTTTCCCCGGCCCGAAAAATATTATTTTCCTGTCCCGAAGCAAATCGCACAAAAAGTCTAAATAAAATCACAGACATTAATATTAAGCATTATAACTTATAGAAAAATTAAAAACAGTACAATCGGGACGTAATGATCATTTTTCCATTTTTCCCCACAACGAAGCAAATCATCCAAAACGTTCAAATAAAATTACAGACAGTATTAATTGTATGTATATCTCCCAGAAAAATTAAAACAGTAGCTTGAGAAAATTTTTATTTTACCGTCTCGAAACAAATTACGTAAAACGACCAAATAAAATTTTAGCCTGTAAAAGGTATTTGTATTTCATACAGAAAAACAAGAAATAGTAAAATAGGGACACAACGGTCTTTTACACAAAAGCTTGAAAAACAGCAAACAGAACATTCGGGACATTTTTCTAAAAATTGGGGTGTTACAAAACTCATTGAGGCGAACTTTCTTGTTAAAAGCCCTGGTCATTCTTTAATCCGAAGGACATTATTGTGTAACAAAAAATCCCCAAAGGGGTAATAAAAGTCATCTTTTCTTTGTCATTGACATCAATGGGGATCTGATTGTACCAAGAATACCAATCCATAAATGAGAACCTGTGATTTCCTGTTGTATTGTCAACAAGAACATCAATATGAAGGTGCGAGAAATCATTTTTTGGACTGGCCTTATTTAGATCCCTGTAATCCACATACATCCTGACCTTCCCATCCTTCTTAGGTATTGACATAATATTAGCTACCCATTTCGGGTGTCTTGACACCTCTAAAAATTTGGCTTCTAATTGCTTAGTCACTTCTTCATTGATCTTTAGTGACATATCAAGATGCATTCTTCTCAACCTTTGCCTTTTTGCTTCTACATCTGGGTATAATTGGATTTTATGATATGCTATCTCAGGATCTGATCCAGACATATCTCTGTAGGACCATGCAAACATATCAAGATATTCCTTAAGTAGCGCCATTATTTATGTACGCGAAGGATTATCTACTGTTTTCAACTTTTTCTTGCCTTCTTTGGTCCCCATGTTAATTACTTCTACAACCTCATTATTCACGCTAAATTCTCTCTCTGAGTATTCTACTAACTTTGTGAGCTTTTCAATGACTTCTTCTTCTTTATCGGATCCTAGGTTATCTTCAATGGCTGCAAGGGAATCAATTGACAAATTTTCAAGGTCCCTTTTAAGTGGAAACATCTTTATAAAGTCCAAATTCCTGGAAGAAAGTTATGTATAGTTAGAAAAATAGGAGATAAAGCAAACAAAAAGGGTGAGACAACAAAGAAATAATATAAGAAGGTACAACAAGAAGGAAAATAAAACGTTGAATGCAAATTTATTTATTCATTATCTCAAGTAAAATGACATAAGTTCAAATAACATATTTTTTAATCATGCTAAGTACAACCACATCAATAACCGGCTCAGATCGCCAGTTTTTTAACAGCTCATTGTTGAGAGAGGGACGAATTACATTGCACTTCTTCAAGCCTTCTTCTATTTCATTTATGTTGAGTTGACCCTTGGAAACTTCTTCTAATTTGATCACCTTATGTGGTGCTGGAAGCGTCTCTTTCAAGTGGGGAATATACCTCTCCTCCCAGCTTTTTCCTTTTTTTCTTTCCTAAAGTCATGCGCTCCATCTTCTCTTTTAACGAGGGTCATACCCTAATCCATACCTTCCTTCGCTTTCAAACACCTTAACTAGTTAGTTGTGGGACCCTTTGAAGTTGCACCCCTAAGCCTCTTCCTTTCTGATATCTGCTTCTTGCCATAATACAGGTCACCACTTTATTTACATTATGCATCGGTGTCTCATTCTTTCTTGATTCCTCCTTCAAAACCTCAAAACTGTGTAAGGAATCATCCTTGACTTGCTCTGTATTTTGTGCATAAGGTACCAAAACTAGTTTTGACAACATAATCTCTTCTTCTCCATGAATAGTGATTACAGATCCATTTTGAATATACTTCAGACGCTGATGCAAAGTTGACAGGACCACTCCATCCTCATGGATCCATGGCCTTCCCAAAAGCATTGTATATGCTGGCTAAATATCCATGACCTGAAAGAGAACATGAAAGCAACTTGGCCCAATTTCAAGTGGCAAAGTTATTTTCCCTAAAATTCCTGTCTTTGTCCTATCAAAGACTCACATAATCATCTCCTGGGGTTCAAAATTAGCTTCCTATATGTTCAATTCCTCTAGTGTAGACATTGAAATTACATTTAATGTTGAACCCCCATCTGTAAGTACTTTTGTAATCATAAACCCTTTGCACATTAAGGTAATATGTAGCGCTTTAGGACCATACCCTGTCTTTAAAACAACTTCGTCTTCTGAAAAAGAGATCATGTTGACATGCTTTGGATCCACCATGCTTATCACTCCTTCGGGAGTGATGACGGGCTTGACATAAGCCTCACTTAGTATCCTTTGTAGTACTCTTCAATGTGGTTTCAAGGTGAGAATCAGTGATACAAGTGAGATCCTTGTTGGCGTTTTCTTCAAAATTCTCACTTCCATCTCTTTTTAGTTTAGATACCTCTTATTTCTAGACTATCTCTTAGGATATCATTTTTGTAGCATTGTCTTTGCCTCAATAGTTTAATATGTTAAGTTTTGATGATGACAAATACAATACAAAAAGAATGATGCTTATGCTTAATAGATGTGCTTTATAGATGACAAATGCATCACAAAAGAATATTGATCATGTTACATATATGTGCTTAAAAGAGATATATTGGATCATGCATGATTATGTACTTTATTTAGTTATACTTCACTTAATAATCATGCAATGAGATATATGCAACATTCTTATATGCATGTTATACTAATTAGAGTTATACATTTATAAATCATGCATATTAAGATATTAAGTTGGACTAACTATGCTTGTTTTAAGTGAATAATACTTTGTAGGATAGTCCAAGTATCAAGAGTGAGCATTGCAACAAGAAAGCAAAAATCACAATCATGCTCAACTCAAGAAGAATGAGAATGATAAAGATGTTCCAAGTAATTTACAAGATTTGAAGAGAAGAAATTTGTGGAAGCTTGGATTACATCAAGAATTGATATGGCAAAAGATCAAGTCCCAAGGTTCTTCAAGAATAGCTTATAGGACTTAGATCTTGTGTAAAGGTAAAAAGGAATCATACTAAGCTCAAATATGTTTCAACATCTTTAAAAGTGTTTCTTACATGTTTTAATGGCCAACAAACTGTTTTTGGAAAGTTAGTCTTGATGGTAGTTCAAACCTTTGAAAAATAGCCAAGTTTGTGTTTTGCAAAACTGACATTTAGTTACTATTTTGATCATAACTTTCAAAATACTTTGAGTTTTGTTATGAAACTTATTTCATATGAAAATAGACTCAAATATCTTTCCAATGAGTGGTCATTTGCTTTAAACGGATAAGAAATGAAGAAGTTATGACCATTTAAAGTCAGTTTTCAAAAACAATCAAGTTTGAGTTTTGAAAAGCTGACCTTTAGTCACTCTTTTGATCATAACTTTCAAAATACTTTGAGTTTTGTTGTGAAACTTGTTTCATTTGAAAATAGACTCAAAGATCTTTCCAATGACTGGTCATTTGCTTTAATCGGATAAGAAATGAAGAAGTTATGACCTTTTAAAGTCAGCTTTCGAAACCAGAAATGCTGTAATCGATTACACAAATCCTGTAATCGATTACAACGTTGACAGAAGCCCTGTAATCGATTACCAGAAGTGTGTAATCGATTACCAAGTGCCCAGAAACGTTTCTAACGGCTATAAACGGCTAGTTTTCATAAAAAATCATTTCTAAACACTACCAACGGCTATTTTATCATTTGGGCTCTATATATAAGTGATATTTGAAGTATTTACATCCTAAGAAACACAAGAACACTATACTTGATCCTTGAATCATCAAAATCATATTTTGAGCTTTAAAGTGTGAATCCTTGATACCCATAGTTCTTCAATTTGTATTATCCACTCTTGAGAGAGTTTCTTTTTATCCATACTTTGTTCTTCAAGTTGTATATCTACTCTTGTGAGAGTTTATAATCTTTCTCTTCATCTCAAAATCATTGTAAGAGGGTGAGGTATCCCTCAAGAGAGAAAAGGGTGGGGTATCCCTTGTAGTGAGGCTTAAACACAAAGGGTGAGGTATCCCAAAGGTGTTGTGAGTGCTCTTGAATGTAAAGGTTTTTCAAGCACCTGTGAAGCTTGAAGAGTTAGAGGCTCTAGCACAAGGGTGAGGTATCCCAAGGTGTGAGGAGTGCTCTTGCTTGTACAAAGGTTTTCCTAGCACCCGTGAAGTCTAGGAGATAGCGAAGAAAATCTCAAGTTAAGCTTGGGGACTGGACGTAGGCTACAAGTGGATTGGTGGCCGAACCAGGATAAATCTTGTGTTTGATCTTCTCAACTCTATCTATTTACATTTATGCCTTAATTATATACGCTTGAGTTGAATTTGATATCTAGTTTATTTACTTGATTTATCCTATAGCCCAAGTAGTATTTGTGAAATCTATAATAGTTGCACCTTTGTTAAACTTATTCCGCTGCATTTATTAATTGAGTTATTCAAAATGCTTAATTTCTCAAAGGTGCATTAAAATTTGTAATCACCCAATTCACCCCCCCTCTTGGGTGATGGTTGCCATGGCTAACAATTTTCCCCCTTCAATTAGGACTTCTAAGTTCTTTTTGGTCTGAATTGTTCATCAGGGGATTACCATTAGATGGTCAAATCATAGTGTTGTACTAATGTTCACCTTACCTGAAGCATTACATATTAGACACATATGGATTCAAAAGTACAACAAGAAAGAAGTTTTACTAAGTAAACAACTTCCAGATTAGTCTTAGAAATTTGACTACATAAAGGGTATTTACAAAGGATGAATATATGGAAAAAGACATAAACGATGGTATGGGATTCAAAGGGGTGTTGCCCCAATATGGATTGGTTTGATCTTCATGAAATAGATCTTTGGTTGCCAACTAGATATTATGACCAATGATTTCCTTTTACTGAGCATCTACAAAAATTTGCCCCGATATAAAGCGACATCAGGATAAATTGAACTAAAGAGAAATTTGCCCCAGTCTAAGACTGAATTGAATAGGGTAGAAACTCGCCCTTGTGTAAGTCAGACTGAACCAGGGAAAAGAAAAATTGCCCCAATTTAGAGTCGAATCGAGTAAGGTAGAAACTTATCATAGTGTATGACCAAATTGAACCAAAATATTTCGCCTTAGAAAGTACCTCATCCTCCGTCTTTTCTCTCTCTCTCTCTCTCTCTCTCTCTCTCTCTCTCTCTCTATATATATATATATATATATATATATATATATATATATAGGAGCAAGGAATTGAAAACTTGAAAGAGAATGAACCTTTTGTCTCAAAATTAAAGTTAACAAGAATGACAACCCTTCATTGATCAAAATTGATTTTTTGAGGCTTGTAACATGGCTAATGTTAAAGGTTATGAAAGGAAAGATATAAGGCTCAAATAAGTGTTTAAGGATTGAATGAGACCAAGGATCCTTCATAAGCTTTGTCAATTACCTTTGGCATTATCAAGAGCACTAACACTTTTCGCTTACTTTTGTATTCTTTTTTCTTTTTCACTTCATCATTTGCTTTTGATATAAACTATTTCATTTTTCATATTCTTCTTCTTTTACTTTTCTTTTTCTTTATTTTCTTCCCCTTTTCTTGTTCTTCTTCCTTTTTTCTTAAAAATAAAATCACCTTTTTTTTTACTTTATACTAGCCCCTAGCGTAGGGATGATCCTTGTCCAAGATTCTTTTAAAGAAATTTTTCAAGCTTAAAATGAGGTAAGAAGGGATAATAAAGATGATGAAATTTTATAAAGAATAGAGAAAGATGGTCAATCTTTATTTTCAAATCATGACATGATTGCTTAGTTTCAAAACTTTAATTTTGAGACAAAAAGATAGTGCACACCAAGCGATTACTCATTTGCTCCTATTTTTTTTATTCATTCTTTTTCTTTTCTTTTTTTTTTCATTTTTCCTTTTTTTTTTTTTTTGCAAAAGACACTTGCATACATGGACTTTATAACTATTGACATCTATCAAAGCAAGAATTGCCAAGAATTGGAGTTCAAAGGGATCCAAATACAAGGAAGACATTTTTACTAAATGAAAAAAAATAAATGACAAGAAAGACAATATGATGAAAATGAAAAGAAACAAGATATTCTAAAATGCATGCAAATTCATTACATTAATGCTTCAAGAAAGTTAACATAAGTTCAAAAACCCCAAATGGTTTTAATGACTGAAAAAACTGGGAGTCAATACAATTAAATCAATATTTCATGATAATCACTTGACAAATAAATCAGAAAGCCAACAGCTCAAAAGTGTCTCAGTGTTGGAGGATTGCAAAGTACCATTCATTCTTAACAGCTGAAAAATAAATCATCATTTAGTTGAACATTATGAGATTTTCCTGTTAGTCATGGTAACCATCACCCAAGAGGGGGGGTGAATTGGGTGATTACAAATTTTTAAAACAATTTTGAGAAATTATGCATTTTAATATTTTCAATCAACACATGTAGCGAAAAAGGTACAACTATTAGATATTTCTCAAATACCACTTGGGCTATAGGATAAATCAAACAAATAAGCTAGATATCAAATTCAACTCAAGCATATATAATTAAAGCACAAATGTAAATGAGATAAAGTTGAGAGAAGCAAACACAGTATTTATCCAGGTTTGGCCACTAACCACTTATGGCCTACATCCAGTCCTCAAGCAGTCACTTGAGATTTTTCACTATATCTTCAAGCTTCAACGGGTGCTTGTGCCTTTTACATAATAAAGCACTCACCACATCTTGGGATACCTCGCCCTTTGTGCTTGAGCCTCAACTTCAAGGGATACTTCACCATTTACAACCTTGAGGGATACTTTACCCTCTTTACAACAAGGGATACCTCACCCTCTTACAATGATTTCAAGATGAATAGAAAGATAAGAAACTTTCACAAGATTAGATATACAAATTGAAGCTCTATAATGCTCTTTAAGAATATCTCAAATATTTACAAAAATAGAGCACAAATGGATTAAAAGATTGATTCTTGGATTAGAGCAATAAAAATATGTTTCTAGTTGTTGGTTGGCCATTAAAGATGACTCAAGACATGTATTTATAGAGTATTTGATCAAAGGAGTCATTGGGTACAATTAATGGCAGCATTTAATATCAAGAAAATAGCTGTTGCATGTTCCAGGGTCGTGTTATTCGAATAACACTTTTGTTATTCGAATAAATCCACTTATTTCGCACCAGGAAATGTTTTCTGGAACATGTTATTCAAATAGCTCTTTGGTTATTCGAATAAATCACTAAAAATACAGTCTGGAATGTTTTTTTGGGTGTTTTATTCGAATAAATAAGGTGTTATTCGAATAAACCACTATGGTTTCGAAATCTAACTTTAAAAGGTCATAACTTCTTCATTTTTTTTCCGATTAAATCAAATGACTAGTCATTGGAAAAATCTTTGAGTTTATTTTCAAATGAAATAAGTTTCACAACAAAACTCAAAGTATTTTGAAATTTATGATCAAAAGAGTAACCAAAGGTTAGTTTTTCAAAACTTAAACTTGACTATATTTCATAGTTTAAAGCAAATGGTCATAACTTCTTCATTTCTTATCCGTTTAAAGTAAATGACCATTCATTGGAAAGATCTTTGAGTTTATTTCAAATGAAATAAATTTTAGAACAAAACTCAAAGTATTTTGAAAGATATGATCAAAAGAGTAACCAAAGGTCAGTTTTGCAAAACTCAAACTTGGTTATTTTTCATAGTTTTGAACTATTACCATAACTAGCTTTTCAAAACTTATTTGTTGGACATTTTAGCATATTAAAATCATTTGTAAAGATTTGAAAAGATATTTGAGATATCCTGAAGGTTTCTTACATAAAGACCCTAAGTCCTATAAGTTATACCATTTAATCTTCCTTTGGACTTGGTCTTTGACATGTCTTTGTTGTTTATCAAAACCTTCATGAAATAGACATTCACATTCTCCTTGAGTTGAGCATAATTGAGATCTTTTGCTTTCTTGTTGCAATGCTCACTCTTGGTACTTAGATTATCCTACAAAGTATTGCTCACTTAAATAAACATAATTAGTCCAAATTCATAATTCAATATCTTCATATGCATGATTCATAAATGTATAGCTTTAGTTAGTCTAACATGCATATAAGACTTTCATAGACACATCCAAATAAGATATTTATTAATTACTAATAGATATGCTCTATATATGATGCAACAAAGAACACTTTGCACATTTTCATTTAAATAGAGTCAAATCTAATATTAATCACTATAACTCATATAAAGCACTATTGGATATATTATATAAAGAATGCTACACATATCTCATTGCATAATCATTAAGTGAAATATAACTAGATAAAGTACATAATCATGCATGAATAATATAATCTATTAAGTACATCTATGTAGCATAAGCATCATTCTTTTTTACTTGTATTTGTCATAATCAAAACTTAACATATTAAACCATTGAGGTAAACTTATTTCCACAATCTCCACCTTTTTGATGATGACAAATCACCAAAGAAAAATATGTTGAACAATATAAGCATATCAAACAATATGTACAAGAACATATTTTTCTTTCTAATTTTGACTCCCCCTATTTGACATCAACAAAAAGACTTAGGAAGGAAAGATAATATTCTCTCTCCCTTATAGATAAAACTCATGTAAAGAATAGGATTATCAAAACCAAAAACAAACTTCTTTAAGTTATTCAAAACATAACTATCTCCCCCTATTTGATTCTACATATGATTCTAGAGAAGAGAGATGAAACAAGCATGCTTTCAAGATATAAAAAATTATCCATGTAATGCTTGTCACATTTTGGTACATCAACATTTGGCATATGATAGCAATAAGCTTAATAAATTATGTCTAGCAAATAATATCTTGCATACCACATGATAAATAAGTACCATTTGATATCACTTGTTAGGAGTGACAAAATATCGTGTAAGATCATGGAATTGAGGTTTTCAAATGAAGGATCATACGGCTTATCACATATCAAGCATGTCTCAATGAAAGAATAAAAAGATATGAAGTTTAAGAATGTTTACCTTTTTTCATTGATGGAGGGAAAAAGAATGAGAGATGGTTTTCATTGACATGTTGATAGTATTAACAATAAAACACTTCATGTCAAACAAAGATGTAAGCCAAGATATATAAGTAACAATTTAAGTGCTAGACTCCTCCTCATTGAAACATAAGATGGATAAAGTGAAATATGTATGTCAAGACCATGTAAGTACATTACCATAAAGTAAAGCAAGGCAAAAGATACTTATTCTAATCCATCAATCAAAAACCATTTTAAAACTTCTCCCCCATTTCAAAAAGAATTTTACAAGAGCACATTACATTGTCAAAAACATTTTAGAAGGGTAGAGAGGTTTTATATTAAAACCACATATTCATTGAGACAAATTAATCCAATTCAAAAGAACATAGGTACATCTCCCTGATGAAATATGTTATAGGGATCAAAGCATGTATAGAACTAATATCATTTACCCTATATGCAATGACAAAAAATGGCAAGTTAATATCCAATTAGGCACTTTATCAAAGCTAAGCATACTTCTTATGTAAGGAAAGCATCTAATAAGTTAAAATCATTTTATCAACAAGTATCATATACTTTATATAGAATATCACAATAACTTGGGGATAGAGATACTTTTTGAGTTAGACAGAGAGTGATGCTTCTTTAGAATGTTCTTCGTTTATTGGTCCTTTGACTTTGAACTTTCTTCCATTGAGTATTCTATTCCATTGCACTTGAAGAAAATCTCTTCATGTTCCTCTTCATTCAACTCTTCTCTTTATCCATTTATGCTTAACATTTCAATATTTGATGGCTATATTTGAAACACATAGAGAAACTTGCAAAGCTAACTCTAAAAGTTCTCTAAAGCATAGGTTAGTATCAAATATCATTTAAGCCCATTTACAAGCATAATTTGGGTTGATAAATAATATAAAACTTATACTACATTATCAACCATGCAATGTTAGTTCTAACAAGAACAAAAGAAGGATATATACACTTGAATCCAAAAGCATAGTTTAATCATTTTCAAAGCAAGATTCAAGCTTATCAAGAAAACATGATCATCATCAAAACATATATAAGCATTTTTGGGCAAACAATGATCATGTAAAACATGTAATTTAAGTAAGAAATTCTAGTATGCACACATGATTCAAGTTTCTTACATTGAAGTTCAAAGACAAGTTCAAGGCACAAAAAGAATCATTTACTTCTTGTTTTTAAGATATGAACATATCAGGCAATTTCGAACAATAAGACATATAACTTTAACTTTTCAATCTCCAAGAAAGTATATAGGACAATTAAGCATCAAAGAGAAAGGATTGGAACTACTTATGAGCATGTGAATTTCCATATTTGAACAAAGAGAATTGGATATAAGCTCAAGAACAAAGATATTACCATAAAATAAGTCATTTCAAACAAGGAACATACTTATCCAGCATATAAAGATATTTTCAAGATATAAGGCTAGAAAAGCATAAAAAAAAGTCTCCACTTATCCAAAGATTGCAAGTCCAAGTTTCATGAAGATAAGGAATAGAGCTTGAAATTATTTCTGGTCTTTGTACTTGGAGCAACCACTTTCAAGATGCCAAAATCAACTCTTAGCCTTCAAGCACACCTACAATACACTTTAATTTTTGACTTTTGGTACCCAAATTTTCTTGGATCCTTGTGTGTTAGTTTTTGACTATTAATCCATTAAGCTCTCATAAAGATCAATTTTTTCATAGTAGGTAAATTGAGCACAACAAGTTAAATAACCAATTGTCACTAAGCATATAGCCGATAGCATGCTTACTTTCATGATATATAGACAATTTAAAGCATAGCAAGCATACATAGTCATAGAATACCCTATTATCAAGAAATATGCAAGGTGGTGAGTAAAGGGTGTATCCAGATGAACATAATCATGTGTTATATATAATATTTAACTTTTATCAAGTACACCTGATTTTATTCTTTACCTAGAGCCTATAAGGAATATACCTCATATTCATTGTCTTTTTAAGTGAATGTACATAAGAAGTAAAAGTATTTGATACCTTGGCCTTGGTAATCACGGAAACTATTTTCCTTACCCATTGCTTCTCTTTTAGTGTTTTGAACTTTGTAAGTTTCACATTTTGTGCTTGAGAAGCTTAAGTTGAAGTCATCTTCCTTCTTTGACCAAAACTTCTACCATTGGGCTTTGGAAGCATTATCCTTGATGATTCCTCTTTCCTTTGACCAATTTGTCCATCCTTTTGATAAGTTTTTTGCATAATTGAAGCACTAGGAGGATATTTTGGTGCCCACTTCATCTTGGGTCCTTGAATGTTAGTACAGTGGCATTTAAGATCTTTAGGAACTCATACCATACTATTTCTCATATAAGTATTCCTTCTATAATTTCATAAATAAGAAATATATCCTAGATGACCATAAAAGTTACAAATAATTGAATTTAATGATGGTTTGGTCCTTTGAAGATCATCTTTGGAAAACTTAAGCCTTTTGTTGTTATTACATTTTGTACTATTTTTGCCATAAGCCTTGCTTGAATTTTTATGTGGAATAACATCAATTTTATTCTTATTAATAAGCATGGAATGTAAGCAATTAGAATCATTAGTTTTGAAAAATTCAGAATATAAGTCCTCAACTTGATTTTCTAAATCAATGCACTTTTCACAAGAAGTTGAGGTTTCATATTTCAAAGACATTTCCTCATCAAGAAAAACATATTTATTTTTCAAAGTTTCAATATCATTTTCAATGGAGGAAATGTTTTCTAAACAAGATAAATTTTTATTTTCTAAAAACAACAAGCCATCATATAATTCATCATATGCACATTTTAGCTCATCATAGGAAGGACTATAATCTAGTTTAGCATTATTTACCTCAAAGTCCTTTTTAGCCATATAAGAAGTAGTCTCACTTTCTAGCATGCTTGGCTCTTTAAGGGAATCGTCATCTTCCTCATTGTTGTCCATCACGGATTCAAGAACATCTTATTGAGGACATTTTTCATGACAAGTTTCCTTTAATGACTTTTGCTCTTCTTGCTTTCTATATACAACTTTATATGCAAAATCATTGTTAGCAAGGTAAATAGCATCAAGAGCATTCCATATATCTTTAGCACTAAAGCAACTCTTAATTTTAGCATAAGCATCATCATTCAAACTACTTCTTAAGATTTGCATTGCTCTAATGTTCAAGGAAAAATATTTCTTGTCATAATCATTCCAAGTTTGTTTTGATTTGCAAGTAAATCCATCAAGCACAATATCCCACAAATCAATATCAATAGATTGTATATAAATCTCTATTCTAGCTTTCCAATAAACAAAATGCACACCATCAAAGAATGGTGGTTTATCAATTTCAAAACCTTCCATTTTGAAAAGCTTTCAACGGTTGCCAACATACAAGGATCTTTAACTCTAAGCGGTTAAGCTTTCAACAGAACATGAATCTCTGATACCACTTGTTAGTCATGACAACCATCACCCAACAGGGAGGTGAATTGGGTGATTACAAATTTTTAAAACAACTTTGAAAAATTATGCATTTTAATATTTTCAATCAACACATGCAACGGAAAAGGTACAACTATTAAATATTTCTTAAATACCACTTGGGCTATAGGATAAATCAAACAAATAAGCTAGATATTAAATTCAACTCAAGCATATATAATTAAAGTACAAATGTAAAGGAGATAGAGTTGAGAGAAGCAAACACAGTATTTATCCTGGTTTGGCCACCAACCACTTGTGGCCTACGTCCAGTCCTCAAGCAATCATTTTAGATTTTTCACTATATCTTCAAGTTTCAACGGGTGCTTGTACCCTTTACATAATAGAGCACTTATCATACCTTGGGATACCTCACCCTTTGTTCTTGAGCCTCAACTTCAAGGGATACCTCACCCTTTACAACCTTGAGGGATACCTCACCCTCTTTACAATAAGGGATACTTCACCCTTTTCTCTTGAGGGATACCTCACCCTCTTACAATGATTTCAAGATGAATAGAAAGATAAGAAACTCTCACAAGAGTAGATATATAAATTGAAGCTCTATAATGCTCTTCAAGGATATCTCAAATATTTACAAAAATAGAGCACAAATGGATTGAAAATTGATTCTTGGATTAGAGCAATAAAAATATGTTTCAAGTTGTTGGTTGATCATTAAAGATGACCCAAGACATGTATTTATAGAGTATTTGATCAAAGGAGTCGTTGGGTACAATTAATGGCAGCATTTAATGCCAAGAAAATAGCCGTTGCGTGTTCTAGGGTCGTGTTATTTGAATAACACTTTTGTTATTCGAATAAATCCACTCATTTCGCACTAGGAAATGTTTTCTAGAAGGTGTTATTCGAATAACACTTTAGTTATTCAAATAAATCACTAAAAATACATTTTGGAACATTTTCTGGGTGTTTTATTTAAATAAATATGTGGTTATTCGAATAAACTACTCTGGTTTCGAAATCTAACTTTAAAAGGTCATAACTTCTTCATTTCTTATCCGATTAAAGCAAATGACCAGTCATTGGAAAGATATTTGAGTCTATTTTTAAATAAAATATTTCACAACAAAACTCAAAGAATTTTGAAAGTTATGATCAAAAGAGTCACCAAAGGTCAGCTTTTCAAAACTCAAACTTGACTATATTTCATAGTTTAAAGCAAATGGTCATAACTTCTTCATTTCTTATCCGTTTAAAGTAAATGACCATTCATTGGAAAGATCTTTGAGTCTATTTTCAAATGGAATAAGTTTTAGAACAAAACTCAAAGTATTTTGAAAGATATGATCAAAAGAGTAACTAAAGGTCAGTTTTGCAAAATTCAAACTTGGCTATTTTTCATAATTTTGAACTATTACTATAACTAGCTTTTCTAAACTTGTTTGTGGGAAATTTTAGCATGTGAAAATCATTTGTAAAGATTTGAAAACATATTTGAGATATTCCGAAGGTTTCTTACATAAAGACCCTAAGTCCTATAAGTTATACCATTTAACCTTCCTTTGGACTTTGTCTTTGACATGTCTTTGTTATTTATCAAAACCTTCATGAAATAGGTATTCACGTTCTCCTTGAGTTGAGCATAATTGAGATCTTTTACTTTCTTGTTGCAATACTTACTCTTGGTACTTGAATTATCCTACAAAGTATTGCTCACTTAAACAAACATAATTAGTCCAAATTCATAATTCAATATCTTCATATGCATGATTCATAAATATATAACTTTAGTTAGTCTAACATGCATATAAGACTTTCATAGACACATCCAAATAAGACATTTATCAATTACTAATAGATATGCTTTATATATGATGCAACAAAGAACACTTTGCACATTTTCATTTAAATAAAGCCAAATCCAATATTAATCATTATAACTCATATAAAGCATTATTGAATATATTATATAAACAATGTTACACATATCTCATTGCATGATCATTAAGTGAAATATAACTAGATAAAATACATAATCATGCATGAACAATATAATCTATTAAGTACATTTATGTAGCATAAACATCATTCCTTTTGACTTGTATTTGTCATCATCAAAACTTAATATATTAAACCATTGAGGCAAACTTATTTCCACATTTCCTTGTAAGCATTTGTTCCCATTCCAGATGAGCATGAATTTGTGTAGAAACACCTGACACAACCTGATGGATTATGGAGTCGTTGTCATCCATGAATGTTGAGATCCCATTTGATTCATTCGACCCCAACTCCACCCTTAGTCATTTCAATGTTCTTTACATTCTCGCATGTCCTTCATTTATTTGATCCAATCTTCCCTTTACTTCATATACATCTTAACCCGGATCTCTCCCAATCAATTCCATGGGTGTTGTTTACAATTCAGTCTCATGATCTTGTGTTTTATTGTATTCATTTTCCTCAAAAGCGCAATGGTTCAATTTTTAGAAAAAAGAATATTAATATTAATGAAATAAAAAAAGCATTTTTTCAATTTTTTTAAAAAGTGAACATATACAAGAATGCATGATGAAAATTTGTTTGGATGAATGCAATGATAAATAGTTGGTCATTTAATAGTAACTTGCCCCTCATTTTTTGTAAAAAAAAAACCTTTGTTTTTAATCTGAGCAAAAAAATCTTTATTTTAAGAGGGGTATGATTATAGCTTATTATATTAATAGACCACACTACTTATGACGTATATGTACCAATAGAGATTATGATATGGATAAATCTAAAGATAACGAAAAGGTACACTCCCTTTGTGCCTAAGAGATTGTCTTAAATTTGAGGAATTATATCCTAATGATTTATAGGTCTTTTTGATTCACGAGAACTTTCATTGGGTGACTCTATTATTCTAAAGGCTTTTAGAACTAAGTCTCAGTTCAGAATGTTAACCACAAATAGTGGGCACACCACTAGGTGTGGGACATTCCTAAAAAAGGCACACACTAAATGAGGGTTGATACCAAGTACCTCAATACTCAAGAGGGAGTGAATTGAATATGTAAAATAATTTCACAAAACACTTGTATACCAATTTTTGTTGAAGCTATTGATTGATTAAAGTAAATAGATAGATAAGATTGGTCACTTCACTCACAAATAAATAAGCCAACATAGAAAGTATTTAAGCTAGCATATAAAATGAAAAGCACAAAGTAAAGAGATAGAGTTTAGAAGAGCAAACACAAGGATTTATCCTAATTTTGTCACCCCTTGTGACCTACGTCCAGTCCTCAAGTGAACCACCCGAGATTTTTCACTAAACCTTTAAGCTTGAATAGGTGCTTGATAACCTTTACAATTGAGAGCACTCAACACACCTCTGGGATGCCTCACCCTTTGTGCTTGGCCTCAAAACTGGGATACATCACCCTTTACAACCTTTGAGGGATACCTCACCATTTACTCTTTCAAGGGATACCTCACCCTTTTATCTCTTGAGGGATACCTCACCCTCTTTTATAGGAAATCAAATAGAGATTGAATGATAAACTCTCAAAAGAGTAGATATTACAAATTGAAACCCAATGGGTATCAAAGAATCACACACTTAGCTCAAAAACAGGGGTTTGGAGAAAAAGATGATGAAACACGAATTTGATGCTCAAGGATGATTTTCATATTGTTCTCTAACTTTTCTTTGATGCCCAAACACTTTCATTTATAACCCAAAGCTTTTTAGAGCTGTTAGTGGTTGTTGGGGGCATTAAATGCTCCAATAGAGTCATTGGAAAATATTTTCTGCTATCCCAGATAATAGGTTATTGGTTTCCAATAAAATGTTATTTGGTTTCAGATAACATGTTATTAGTTTTGCCTAATAGGTTATTTGTTTCATAAAAAAAAACTGTAGCATGAAAATAATAGGTTATTTGGCACCTCTAATCGGTTATGAACATTTAAAAAATACAAAGGAATGTTCACAACATGCAGATAACTTGTTATGGACTTTCCATAATTGGTTATTCTCTTTAAAACATTTAGTGGAATGTTTCTGCCAAGGTGAATAACCTGTTATAGATTTTAAATATTCAGTTATTTGAAATCATGTAATCAGTTAGTAGTTTCAGATAATATGTTATTCAAAACACATAATCAGTTATTGGCTCACCAAGAAAACAAGATTTCTAAAGGATTTCATAACCAAACTTTCCCAAATCATTTTCAACCTTTCTAAAATCATTTTTCACAAACTTGATGAGTATTTTCACAAGTATAAAACATGATTTTCTTTTCATCATTTCTAAAAACATTGTGCTCAAACTTGATCAACATAAAATATGATTTTGCAAAGAGACTTAAGTTGAGTTAAAAACAAGACATAAGCTAGTGTGATTCCTATTAACCTTAACATAAGATCCAAGTCCTAAAAGTTATACTTGAAGAATCTTGGGACTTAATCTTTGCGTAATCATCATTTTTCTTGTTTGTTATCATCAAAACCATTGCCATTGCCAATGCTACTCACATTCTCCTCCTTTTTGATGATGACAAACATCCATTGAGAAAAAAGTTAGTTCAAATAAATTGGAACTCACAAAAGGATAGAGACTTACTCCCCCTCTATTTTTCAAGAGGTGATTAGATCAGAGATGCATAACTCCCCTTTAATTTTGGAATCCCAAGATCGTTAACAAAAATTATACCTTGTTCTATTTTGTGTTCCTTTTCTCAATGACATATATAGCAAAAACTTCTCTCCCTTTTGTTATGATAAAAAAGATATGCAATAAAGAGTTTTTGACAAAGAGAGAAGTAACAATATATCCTTAAATACAAAATCATTGTCATTAATCAAATATTCAGTAATAATTCAGCAATAATATAATCATATCAGAGTATATGCATATCAACGTACCATCCATGGAAAAAAATATGCAAGTCATACCAAAACATATCAAAGTTATACTATTGTTCAGCAAGGTCATAAGCTAACAGTATATTCTAAAGATAAACTATATGATTAGATTAGCTTAAGCACAATAATGAAGCTAAAACAATCCATGCCTAAGCCCCATGATCCTCCGATGGTGGATGACGACGCTCAATTTTATCCAAGCGGTCTTCCATAGCACTTAAGCTGTCATAGATGGCTGCATTGCTATGCTCCTGATAGTCCCGAAAATCTGTGAGTTGGGTTTGAATGCCCACATATTGAGCTCTAAGATCTGCAATGGCAGCTAGAATCCAGTCTTCATTGGTGACATAGGCCTCTTCCATAGGCACATCAGCAGGGGCAGTGAGCATTTCTTCTTCTTATGCTACTGCATCATGCCCAACACCATAAACCCAAGCATCATTAACTATCTTGATTCTTATGTGATTGATGGAGGCCTTGGCAAACTTGTGGTGACCTGTAAGTTGAATGACTCCCTCTCAGATAAACTCAACTTGTATTGATTCAGAATTTTAGCAATTACCATTGCATATGGAATGCCCATCATCATTTTCTCCTGTGCTTTCTTCATATAACTTCAATGCTTAGTTGAATCATGGCCCTGACAGCATCATCTCTAACATACCCTTCCCAGTTTCTGTGATTATTCTTTGTAAAAACTGCTCCAACATGATTCAGACCAAAATGCAGAGCCCAATTATTGGGTCTCCTATGCCTCTTAGGCTCTGAAACCAAATTCATTCCACATATACTCATATTGCAGAAAAAGGCTTTGGTAGGTTCAAGATAGTACTCACATTTTGTAGTGACAAAGGTTTTTAGTCCATGGTACTCTAGAAGGTCTGTGAGAAAAGTGACCCATTGTTGAAGAAGTAATCCCAATCCATATACTTAGGTTGAATCAGATTTCGAGCTTGAAATTTCAGCTTGTATTTGGCCATTTGAACCTTATGTGAGAACTACCTCCTTTGGTCCAAACTCAGAGGAATGTCCAGATCAAAGCTTGGGGTAGGTGTTTCCTTTGGAATTGAGGGATTTTTGGTGCATGATTTCTTAGGATGAGAGGAGCTGCTTGCCATGGTTGAAAATGGAGGTTAGGTCACAATTTTAAAGAGAGAAAGGATGAGATGGGTGAGATTTTTGAAAGAATTTGTGGGTTTTAATCAGTGGAAAGTGATGGAAAAGGATGGAAAAGGTGTTTTAATGGTGAATTTTGGTTGGATTTGGAGTGGGTGAGGAGTTTGAGTAAATGAATGTGAGTGGGTGTTTGAGAGAAAAAGAGGAAGAAGATGACAGTGGAGGTTTTTGTTTCATGAATGGTAAGGGGGTCATGGGTTTGCTGTTTAAAGAGCCCAACAATCGATTAGATGCATGCAATAACTGATTAGTTTCGTGGAAATAAAAATTGCAAGCCCTCTGGTTGGAAGAATAATCGATTAGGGAGATAAGGTAATCATTTATTTTTGTGTTGCAAGAACCTTATAGCCTTTGTTTGGGATAAATAACCGATTATGGCATTGAGGTAAACAATTATTTTTGAGCTGCAATAACTTCATAGCCTCTGTTTGCCTTGAATAACCAATTAGGGAGAGTACCTAATTGGTTATTTTCGTGGATCACTTAAAAGATGTTGCCTTTGTTTGCTTCAATAACCGATTAGGAAGAGTACCTAATTGGTTATTTTCATGGCCCTTAAAAGATGTTACCTCTATTTCCTTCAAATAACCGATTATTGGAGTGTCCTAATTGGTTATTTTCATAGACCGTGAAAGATATAGCTTATGTTTTCTCCAAATAATCGATTATAGAGGGGTCCTAATTGGTTTTTTTCGTGGACCAGCAAAATGTGTAGCCTCTGCCATAAGTGAATAACTAGTTATAGCATGTTCATAACTAGTTATTTGAGTGTTCCAGATAGCACCAAATGACCTTATTGCTCAATAACTAATTAACAAGATCTCATAATTGGTTATTGTATCTTGACAGAGAGCAATTTCATCGTGCCATAACAGTTCCAAAGTCCAAATAACCAGTTATTTTCTTCTTTTAACAGATTATTTCACTATCAAAACAAAAATCCTTCTGAAATTCAACTGCATCCTTGACTTTAAGCAAACACTAGCAATTGTGTGATCATCTTGAAATAAAAGATCAGTAGCTTTTGACTTTAACTGATAATTGATTAAGAGAATTGTCTAATAAGTTATTTGTAACTTTCAAGATTACTTTTGAGCTTCAATAACTGATTAAAGGGTCTCTATAATTGATTATTTTTGTGGAATGAAAGACCAGTAGCCTCTGACTTTGTGAATAACAAGTTAGATACTTCTCCTAACCAGTTATTTGGCTTGACAGAATATATAATCACACTTCCCAAGAGCCAATAATTTGTTACTTTATTCCCATAACTTATTATTTCATCTCCAAAAATAGAAACTCTTCAAGACTTCAGCCCTTAAAACACAAACTTATGCCATCTTAAGAGTGTGATCTTAGCTTGGCCTCATTTTTATCAATCCTGACCACCATAGATGCAACTCAAAAATTGATTTTTCGTTTTCAAAAGTACTAGAAAGCAATTTCTTCAGCAAGAACTTGAGATTGGAAATTTGGGGGACTTAAGCATGGATCAAGCACCTGCAAAACAAACTTGGGGGAAATTCTGTCGCTTAAGTCAATATAGGATTCGAGAGATGTAAAATCAAGAATGTTATGGAGTAAAAACATTATGCAGCAAAGTCATTTAACCAAATTAAATGTATGATTGATCTAATAACTCAAGAACAAATATATTCTCATCAAACATGCCATTTCAACCAAGGAGTATACTTATCTAGCATATTAGCATATGTGGAAACAATTTCAAGATATAGAGCTAGAAAAGTACTAGTTGAGGCAAGTTAAAGTATAAAATTAATCTTCACTTATCCAAAAATTGCAAGTCCAAGCTTCTTGGAGACAAGGAATGGAGCTTAGAGTAATTTATGGTCTTGTACTTGGAGCAGCCACTTTCAAGATACCAAAGTCAACTCTTGGCCTTCAAGCACACCTATAACACATTTTAATTTTTGACTTTTGGTACCTAAATTTTCTTGGGTCCTTGTGTGTTAGTTTTTGACAAAGTGTTTTTGGGGACCCAAACTATTTTAGTCCTTATCTTGTTATTGACATTCTTCCTTACATTATAAGTTGATGCATTATGTCATTTCTTGCCACAATGATAACACTTTATAAAAGGACTTATTGATGTACTTGAGGGAACAAAGAAATTCTTGTAAAGTTTTTGTTGATTTTTGGGATTGTACCCTAAACCAGCCTTTTGAAAAAAACATCTTTGTTTCCCAAGCAATATGTTCAAATTATCTTTTTCAAAGGTAAATTTTGAAAGAGTATTTTTCAAATCTTCAATTTTCTTTTCAAAAGTTTTGCATGATGAGCAAGAAAATGATGTACATGCATTCTCAAGTGAATAGCATGTCATGCATGGAGAATTTGCATCAATAAGTCCAAGAGTTTCATTCTCAATTTTAAGTTTCTCAACTGCCTTGTTTAAAATAGAGATTTTGTTTTCAAAGGAGGAAATTGTTTTCTTGGATGATGAAACAAGTTTTGCAAGCCTCATAGATTAATTATACAATTCTTCAAATGAATCTTGCAATTCATCATAGGAAGGGAAAAAGTCAAAGTTTGAGGATGTTACCTCCATGTCATCTTCATCTTCCTCTTGTCCTCTAGTTATGAGACATAGATTGACTTTCTCATTGTCTAAGCTATCGGTTGAGTCCATGTCATTATCATCCCAAGCTATGTAGGCTCTTCTTTTTTTCTTCTCCTTTAAGGACCTCTTCTTATATTTTTCCACTTTCCTTTAATAGATTGGACACTCCATCTTCATGTGTCTCGGTTCTTCACATTCATAACATTTAGGAGTAGATGAGGTTCCTTCCCCTTTGTGATAGGCATTCTTTTGGGGAAAATGAGGTCTTCTTTGAGCCTCATTCTTCTTGAAGAATCTTCCAAATTTCTTTACTAGAAGACTAACATTCTCCTCATTTATTTCTAAGCTATCTCCATCATCTTCATCATCATCATCATCATCAATTATGGAGGAGATGACTTTGAGTGCAATCCTCTTTTTCTTCTTCTCATGCTCCTCATTTTGATTGAGCCTATTTAGATCTAATTCATGCTCTTGGAGTTTCCCAAATAGAGTGGCTAGAGACATTGTTGATAAATCCCTTGATTCTACAATAGCCGTTACTTTGGGTTGCTAATGCCTACTTGAACATATCAAAACTTTGTTAATAAGATCTTCATTAGGAAAAGTCTTTCCCAATGAAGCAAGACGATTAACAATGTGTGTGAACCGTTTTTGTATTTCTTGAATATTTTCAACTTAGTTCATTCTAAACAATTCGTATTCATGAGTGAGAGTGTTTATTCTTGATCGTTTTACTTCACTTGTACCCTCATGAGTTACTTGTAGAGTATTCAACATTTCTTTGGTGGTCTTACAATTTGACATCCTAAAGAATTCATCATACCCTAAGGATGTGGTGATGATGTTTTTGGCTCTCAAATTGTATTGAACTTTTTTTTTGTCCTCATTGGTCCATTCACTTCTTGGTGTATCAATTTTTACACCATCAACAGTACGTGTGGGAACAAAAGCATAATTTTCAACGGCATCCCACACATCTAAGTCAATAGTTTCAATAAAAAATTTCATCATTTCTTTCCAATAGGCATAATCATCCCCATTGAAAAAGGGAGGTCTATTTATAGAAGAACTTTTGTTAGAAAAACAATTTGAAACCATTTCTTTTTCTTAAAGCTGTTAAGTTCTTTACACAAGAGCCTAGATCTGATACCACTTGTTACCAAGTGGCCTTAATACTCAAGAGGGGGGTGAATTGAGTATGTAAAATAATTTCACAATTCTTTCACAAAACACTTGTATACCAATTTTCGTTGAAGCTATTAATTGATTGAAGTAAATAGATAGATGAGATTGGTCACTTCGCTCACAAATAAATAAGCCAAGATAGAGAGTATTCAAGCAAGCATATAAAATGAAAAGTACAAAGTAAAGAGATAGAGTTGAGAAGAGTAAACACAAAGATTTATCCTGATTTAACCACCCCTTGTGACCTACGTCCAGTCCTCAAGTGAACCACCCGAGATTTTTCACTAAACCTTTAAGCTTGAACAGGTGCTTGAAAACATTTACAACTTAGAGCACTCAACACACCTCTGGGATGCCTCACCCTTTGTTCTTGAACCTCAAAACAGGGATACCTCACCCTTTAAAACCTTTGAGAGATACCTTACCCACCTTCTTTACAAGAAGGGATACCTCACCCTTTTATCTCTTGAGGAATACCTCACCCTCTTTTACAGGAAATCAAATGGAGATTGAATGATAAACTCTTAAAAGAGTAGATATTACAAATTAAAGCCCAATGGATATCAAAGAATCACACACTTAGCTCAAAAACAGGGGTTTGGAGGAAAAAGATGATGAAACATGAATTTAATGCTCAAGGATGATTTTCAAATTGTTCTCTAACTTTTCTTTGATACCTAAACACTTTCATTTATAGCCCAAAGCTTTCTAGAGCCGTTGGTGGTTGTTGGGGGCGTTAAATGCTCCAATAGAGCCATTAGGAAATGTTTTATGCTATCCCAGATAACAGGTTATTGGTTTCCAATAACATGTTATTTGGTTTCAGATAATAAGTTATTGGTTTTGCCTAATAGGTTATTTGTTTTATCAGAAAACATTGTAGCACAAAAGTAATAGGTTATTTGGCACCTCTAATCGGTTAGGAACATTTAAAAAATACAAGGGAACGTTCCTAACATGCAAATAACCTGTTATGAACTTTTCATAATCGGTTATTCACTTTAAAACATTTAGTGGGACGTTTCTACCTAGGTGAATAACCTATAATGAATTTCAAATAATCAGTTATTTGAAATCACATAATCAGTTAGTAGTTTCAGATAGCCTGTTATTCAAAACACATAATCAGTTATTCAAAACACATAATTAGTTATTGGCTCACCAAAAAAATAAGATTTCTAAAGAATTTCATAACCAAACTTTCCCAAATCATTTTCAACATTTCTAAAATCATTTTCCACAAGCTTGATGAGTATTTTCACAAGTATAAAACATGGTTTTCTTTTCATCCTTTCTACAAACATTGTGCTCAAACTTGGTCAACATAAAACATGATTTTGCAAAGAGATTTAAGTTGAGTTAAAAAGAAGACATAAGCTAGTGTGATTCCTATTAACCTCAACATAAGATCTAAGTCCTAAAAGTATACTTGAAGAACCTTGGGACTTGATCTTTGTGCAACTATCACTTCTCTTATTTGTTATCATCAAAACCATTGTCATTGCCAATGTTAATCACAAGGCTTTTGCAATAACCGAATACAATGTACATTCAAAATGGCTACCACAACGTAATCTCTACCTAACTTTAGTTTCACTCAAACTTGGGTATAGGGCTCCACTCCAATGTGTGTGATAAATGTATAGGTGCAATAGGTATAAGGAGCATACAAACCTTCATAATCCGAAGGACTACCCACATCTTGCAAAACAAAACAAACCCAAAACAAATTCTAAAAAAAATTCTCTATCCTAAGGTTTGTATAGCAAATAAAATTATAGTTAAATTAATTAATAAATAATTTAAACAAAACAAAAAAAACAAAAGAAAAACAAAAAAAGGATAAAATAAACATATAAATGTTGCAATATTTGCACAACCAACTATTACCAAGTGGCCTTAAAATTCAAGAGGGAGGTGAATTGAGTTTATAAATCTTTTCACAAATCTTTCGAAAAACTCTTAATTACCAATTTTCATTGAAGTTATTAATTGATAGAAATGAATGAATGAATAAGATAGAAAGATATTGCCCACCAATGAACCAACCAAGAGAGAAAGAATCAAGTAAGCAAATAAATCAATGCACAAATGTAAAGAGAAGGGTTTAGAGAATCAAACACAATGGTTTATCTTGATTCAGCCACCAATCCACTTGTGACCTACGTCCAATCCTCAAGCAATCACTCAATATTTTCCACTATATTTTCAAGCTTTAATAGGTGCTTGACAACCTTTACAAACTGGAGCACTCAACACCTTGGGATACCTCACCTTTTGTACTTGAGCTTCTTTAAACAAGGGATGTCTCACCCTTTACAATTTGGAGGGATGTCTCACCCTCATTTACAGAACAATTAAGATTGATAGAATGAAACTCTCACAAGAGTAATTAATACAAATTGAAGCTCTCGAATGCCCTTCGAAGATATCTCAAGTGATTTTCAGAAAAACAGAGCAAGAAGGATTTCAAGGATTGATTCATGTATTAAAATGTTAGAAATATGTTCCAAGTTGAAGGTTAGCCACTAATGAAGCCCCAACTGAAGTATTTAAAAAAATATTTGATCTATGGAGTCGTTGGGGGCTTTAATGCTCAGCATTTAATGCACCTAATATAACTGTTAGGCAATGTCAGACCAGTTGTAATCGATTACACAATGTCTGTAATCTATTACATGGTTGTTTGAATGTGTTCTTGGCTTTCTGGGCATGATGTAATCGATTATCAGCCTTGTGTAATCGATTATATAGCCTCTACTAGACTTGTAATTGATTACAACCTCAGTGTTATTAATTACAAGGCTTGTGCCATGCTTATAATCAATTACATGCTCAATGTAATCGATTACAAGGCCTTTGTTTAGCTTGTAATCGATTACAACACATGTGTAATTGATTACCTTGCCATTTGAACACATTTTGCAAGCCTAATTAAGTATTTTGGCCAATTCTTACTTATAGGAACTTGGATTTGACAAGATTAACATATGATTTACAAAAACTAAGATTGAAATCAACATTTCTTTAAAATATGAATTTTGAATTTCAAGTTGATTTTAAAAAAATCTTGAAAAACCATTTGAAGATAATTGAGATAACTTGAGAGCATTTTACATTAATATCCTAAAACCTATATCTAATATACCTCTTTTGATCTTGGTCTTCTTCTTTTGGTCATGGTCTTTTCTTTTGATCTTAGTCTTCATCTTGACTTTGTTATCATCAAAAATTCATTTGATATGCTTCAAGACATAAGCATTCACACCAACTTACAAAGGCTTGACTCTCAAGTCTCCCAAATGGAGTCACCAACTATCACAACTGGGATTACATTGGGAGCGATGAAAAATAAATTAATTAAGAAATTAAATAGAGTCGCCACTAATTTTATTTATGTCAAGGAAAAATTAGAAATCTTTTTTATTTTAGGAAAAACTAGTCTTTTAAAACAAATTGGATTCATAAGTCGATTATGTATAAGGAAGGGTGAAAACTTAATCCCACAACACCCTTAATATATCCGTGTTAAAACGATTACCTTAGTTAATCGTGCAAAAAAAATTGATAATCTTTAGAAATATTTATTTTACTTCTTTTTAAAAGATAGAAAAGAAATTAACATATAAATTATAAAAATTTAATTTTAACTTGACAAAATAGAGATTCCTCTTTTATGTATCCTCGACTGTGATGAAAAATTCAAAGTTACGTCGTTCTTTAAAATATATTTGTTGGTTAGTTTTTAATTATTTAAAAAAATTGTATTTTTTTATTTTAAAAAATATTTAATTTTTAAAATTTGAATTAACAAGCTGTCATAACTCACTTAATTTAATTAATTCTTGAAAGGTGAAGTTCAGCATCACGCTTGAGACATCAACCGTAAACGGTTACAATTCAAATAACACTTAAAAAAATTCAAATTTTTCAGATCAACAAATTGTCACAAATAATTTAATTTTCAATATAACATTTGATAGCCAATTAAAATACACTCCAATAATACATAAATATGTCATGTAACCCGAATTGATATATAGAAAAATATGAATAAACTTTATCATATTAATTCAAACTCGATTCAATTCCCAAGAATCTAAAGTCACATGGGAATAAAAAGGATGAATGTGATATAGCACGGTGAAGAGTGCTTGTACGTGTGAGTTAATTAAAAAAAAAGCTTTTGGTTGAAAAACAAAAACAAAATTCAACTGAGACTAAGCAAATATCAAAATGCATTCAACATCATAATTATAACATATTACTGGAATACCGTAGCACATAAAATCAACTTCACCAACATATAATCCAACACAAGTTTGAATAATATATAGTAAGAGAGCGTACCTATTGGCAATTGAAGAAATCAAGGACTTTTATTTAGTTAACTCGCACACACCTCTTACTTTCTCCTAATCTCTACATATAACTCTAACACTTCATGCGATAGTAATTGTGTGTAATTGTCTCCTTGTGAATGGGTAAATGTTCTATTTATAGGTGATTATTAAACCTTAATTCCCATGTAAATATCAATCCATTAAATGATAATTGATCACAAAAAATCTTAACAAAATTAGCCTCCTAAATTATTCCATGATTTATTTATTTTAAGAAAATTGAATCATAATTTTTCATTTAAAACACATTCCTCCTTTTCCTTTCTATTGAACCATCACAATCTCTTATTTCGAGTCTTTCCTTTTAAATCTTGAATTTATTTTTTAAGAGTATTAAATTACGATTTCTCACTAAAAGCACATCCTTCAATTGTTTTTTAAAAAAATCAAATTATGATTTCTTATTAAAAGTATTTCTCTTATTTTTTAAGAAAATTAAATCACGATTTCTAATTAAAAGCATATCATTTATTTTTCAAGAATATCAAATTATGATTTCTCATTAAAAGCATATCCTTTAATTATTTTTTAAGAAAATCAAATCATGATTTAAAAGCATAACCCTTATTTTATAAGAGTATTAAATTGTGATTTCTCATTAAAAACATATCTCCTATTTTTCTTCTTCTTTCTCTCTTTTTGTTTTTAATTTTAATATTTATTAGGCAATGAGGCTCTTATTGAGTCAAAAATTGGACTTGAAAGTTTAGTAAAGAATTGAGATGTATATATAGTAAATTAGGATGGTGAATATATTCGAAGGTATGAAAGTTTTGAGATATATATATATATATATATATATATATATATATATATCATAGCCTCCCCATGTATGTTGTTTCCATCCATCCACATACCCAAACTCCACAGAGTAGTCAAGACTGCACGAGCCAATTAAATTTACATTACTTATCCAGATAATGCAATTGTCATTTGGTTAAGTACATAGTAAGAATGAAAATCCATGTTTTCATCTTGCCTCGGTACCCCCGGTGGGACCTCAATTTTGAAAGTTAATATGTTTCTGTCCTTAGGAACTCCATCACTCCAAAAGCATGGGTCAACTATCATGTAATCAAGGCCTTTAACCTGAATTGAGTTTCAATTTTTACTAGATGTAGTATTGCATTTTTATTTCTTTGCATTTCATATTCAATGTTAAGATGGATAGTGCATGACCACGTCGACGTTTCTTACTCTCCTTGGAGGGGTAGGACCAGAATCTTACGTGTGTAAGATTATCTGCAAATGACAAATATGAATGCCTGTAGCACCTAACAACTTTCTTGATATCTAGATGTTCTTGAAGGGCCATTTGCTGTATAACATGTCAAATAAAGTGAAATCATGTGTGTTAAAGGAAAAAATTAACCCTCAATTGCTTTTGAAAACATAGTGTTTTCATGTAACAACTTACTGAGAAATAGGGAGGTAGGAACCAAAATTTGGAATCCAAAGTTGGCTTTAGTTCTTGGGTTAGAAAGGATGTCAGCATAGTTATCACCTACATGTCAGGAAATACAGCAAACATCAATGATGACTGATTAGATCTACACTAGCATGCTGAAATAATGATTATACATACATCACCAGAAACTGACTGTCCAGGTCCTAGAGTAGAGAACATAGTCCTAGTTCCACCAATATTTGGGCAATCAATCAATACCTCTCTGCAGTGAACAGAACTATGTTTATCAGGACACTAAATGCTTATTGACAGGTATTGAAAAAAATAAAGACATTGACTAACTCAGGTGCAAGATCTTTGGCAAACACATGATGCCAGATAGACTTGTTCTATACTTAATTTTAGATTTGTTGTAATCTCAAATGTGACTCGTATATCCTGTACAATAAGGGATACGGTTGTTCAGTTTCTGAGTAGGCATAAGTTCCTCATTTTGCACATTCATAGTTTATGTGTTGAGATAAAAACCTTTGGTAGAGTCACAGGTTTGTGAACCTGGTCTCTCTTGTTGGGCATTGAGTCATTGGGGATGTTGGAAGAGGAAGCCTTGTTGCTGGTACTCTTTCTTCTCTGTCCCTTTCTTACTCCTGCCTTACCATGAACGAATAATGTCCTAGATGCACTCCCAGCCGGTGTACCCATTGAAAATATATCAATTGGGTCATTTTCGTCAAGAACTGGCCCTACATTTGTACCGACATAATTACAGATATAATTGTGAAGAAACCTTTGAATTGACATCAGTCCTCTTATTCGAACTAATTTGGTTGCTCTGAGGTGTTCTTTCAGCGTCAAATTTATTAAGAGTTTGGTTGTTCATAGATTTGTGATTATACAAGACACTTGACCTGCTTTCGACATAAGCTGCTTGGTTGTCTTCTAGATTTGTTTGGTTTGACCAGTTGATGGGTGTTTTAGGGACTGACGCATTGTTGCTTAACTTCATTGATGTTGGTGTGTTATTGTGGTTTAGCCTCGCCCTTATGGTGCTTAAATTCGCCTAAATAGCGCCAACGGACAGCTGCAATTTTTCAACAGTTGACCAAAGTTGCTAAGACACGGGAATGAGATTTGGTGAGAATGATGAACAACCAGATGATTAATGCCAACCTATGAAACACGGATATTTCATATTATCTGTCGTACTTGTGTCGGATACGTATTCGTATCTGTATCAGATACTTGAATACTTGATTAATGTTAGATTAATTTTTAAACAAAAGTCATATCCCCATATCATACATGTGTCGTATTCGATACCCGTACTCATATCCGTGCATCATAGATGCGAACTATGGGGATGTTACTATGCCTGAAGCATGGGAAGCATCATTGCAGAGTTATCCATGAGTGTGCACAGCTAATTGATTTGAGTGCTAAAGAGAAGGAATTAGCGTTTTGTAGAGAGGGCAAGTAGCTCAGTTTGGAGTAAGCTTTGAGCTTCAAACAATAGCAGTAACCAATTACTCAATTAGAGGGCACAAGGTAGCAGCGGGAAACCAATTGGGCAACTGTCCCTTTCATGCAGGAAGTGGGCTTTAATACTAGCCGAACCACCCAAATTTGGTTAAAAGGGCCCAGCCCGGTTTGTGTCATAGCAAAGTTGAAAAAAGGGCCAATGGAACAATGGGCCAGTAACCCATTTGTAGAAAATTTTGATAGAAGGGACCAATGGGCCAATCACCCATTTGTTTGAATTAGACCAAATTTTGACCCCATATTAACCATAGAAAAACCAAAAAACTAAATCTTGACTGTTTGGGAGTTGACCGTTGGTGCCACCAGAACTGGTATTAAACAGGTCTCCACTGAGAAGGCCAAAAAATAGGGGAAGTGTCATTAGCGTAGAATAGAGCATTGAAGCATCTAGCTTGTATTGCTTCTACCAGTTGGTATTAGGGCAGCAAGCTTCAGGTAGCATAGTGATTTCTGGTGATATTCCCTCTGCTGCACAACTTCATCAAGCTACTACAGTTTTCTTAATTTCAGAAAAAGTTAGATGGCATCAAGTCGCACCACACATTCAACATCAAGCACAACCAGCCTTAGAATCATGAACAAGAAGTGCCACTACAGGAGGCGTGCAGCTATAAGAAGCACAGAGTCAGCGGCACACAAAAATTGGCCTTACTACAATTGACAAGACAAGGTTTGCAGGTTCTTTGAATGGGTGAAGCCCATAGAAAGCAATGGGGCTGAAGTCAACACATATGTGCTCACGCAGTCAGCAACCAACGAATTTGGGAGTCAACTTGGAATGGAACTTGTATCGTTAAAAGGGGAAGTTAGGCTGATTAGGGATAAGTTGCAAACAGTTAGTAACACCAACTATACATGATAAGTTGCAAATGTTGTACTCTGTGTGTCCGTGTTTACTGCTATGTGTAATATGTTAGTATTTAGTACGTAGGTAGTTACTACTTTGTAAATAACTGTTTGTTGTCAGTTATCCTAGTTTTACCCCATTATTAGAAGTTATCAAACGTGGGGTGTTGGTTTCTAGTTTCACTTACTGTGTAAGGCTATATATATTAGCCAATATTGTTTTTCTATGTATGTAGAAGTGTTTCTCCCAATTCTCTATTTTCTTTCTTTGTTAGCTATAACATTTGGCATCAGAGCTCTAATACAGGGCCTGATACGAATTGGAAGCAGCAGTCTTCTACGTAAACAAGTATTAAAGCAAGATGGCAGAGAGTTCATTTGTGCACCCAGCAATTCCAAAATTTGATAGGCACTATGATCATTGGGCAATGCTCATGGAGAACTTCTTGCGGTCAAAAGAATATTGGAGTTTAGTGGAAAACGAAATACTTGCAGCAGCAGAGGAATTTATTCTGACAGATGCACAGAGAAAGAACATTGAAGAGTAGAAGTTGAAGGACTTGAAAGCAAAGAATTATTTATTTCAAGCCTTAGATCGTTCAGTCCTAGAGACAATTCTCAACAAGGATACAACAAAGGCCATATGGGACTCTATGAAGCATCAAAGTACAACGAGTCAAGCGTGCCTATCTGCAAGCTCTCTGAAAGGAGTTTGAAATTCTCCACATGAAAGTAGATGAATCTGTAAATGAGTACTTTGCTTAGACACTTTTTATAATCAACAAGATGAAGGCGAATGGTGAGAGCAAGGGAGATGTAGTTGTTGTTGAAAAGATTTTACGATCCACGACATCCAAGTTTGACTATGTGGTGTGTTCAATTGAAGAATCTAAGGACATAGACACCTTGTCTATTGATGAGTTACAAAGCAGTTTGCTTGTGCATGAACAACGCATGAGTTCACATGTTGAAGAAGAACAAGCCTTGAAGATCACTCATGGAGGTCAATTTTGAGGAAGAGGTCGAGGCCGTGGAAATCCTGGAGGAAGAGGAAGAGGAAGAGGAATAGGTAGACATGGCTTTAACAAAAATACAGTGGAGTGCTACAATTTCCATAAGCTCGGGCATTTTCAATGGGAATGTCCAAGTAAGGAGAGGGAAGCCAACTATGCAGAAACATAAGAAGAAATGTTATTGATGGCTTATGTAGAAATGAACAAGGTTAATAGAGAAGATAACTGGTTTCTTGACTCGGGTTGTAGCAATGATATGTGTGGAAAAAGAGAATATTTCTCAGATTTTGATAGAAATTTTAGAGATTAAGTTAAGTTGGGCAATAACACATCTATGGCTATAAGAGGGAAAGGCAATGTAAGGTTGCAAGTGAATGGAATAGTGTAGATCATCACTGGAGTATTTTTTATACCGGAGTTGACGAACAACCTGTTGAGAATTGGGCAATTGGAAGAAAAGTGGCTTGCAATTCTATTTCAACATAGCAAGTGTAAGGTATTTCACCCAGAAAAAGGCTTGATCATGGAAACAAAAATGTGTTCAAATCATATGTTTGTACAACGTGCTATATCTCAGCCAGTAGCATCCACATGTTTTAACACAATTACAAAAGATATAGAGCAACTTTGGCACTCCAGATATGGACACTTGAGCTTTAAGGGCTTAAAGACTCTTCAACAGAAGGATATGGTGAAAGGTTTACCGAAGATGAAGGCTCCTTCAAGACTATGCAAGGACTGTTTTGTAGGAAATCAATAAAGGGATTCTTTCCCAAAGAAAAGTACATGGAGAGCTACAAAAATTCTTCAGTTAGTGCATGTTGACATTTGTGGACCAAGCACACCCATTTCCAATAGCAAAAAGAGGTACTTGATTACTACTGATGATTTCAGTAGAAAAACATAGGTTTATTTCTTGATAGATAAATCAGAAGCCTTTACTGTTTTCAAAAGTTTTAAAATTTATGTTGAAAGTGAAATGAACATATATATCAAAGGCTTGCGTATTGATCGAGGAGGAGAATTCACATCACAAGAGTTCATTAAATTTTGTGATGTACATGGCATAAGAAGACAACTAACAGCACCATATACTCCACAATAGAACAGAGTTGCTGAACGAAAAAACATAACCATTATGAATATTGTTCGTTGTATGCTTTCGGGAAAGAAAATTCCAAAAAATTTCTGGCCTGAAGCAGTCAACTGGCAGTGCATGTATTGAATAGAAGCCCAACATTGGCAGTAAAAGGTAAGACCCCAGAAGAAGCCTGGAGTGGAGTGAAGCCTTCGGTTGAATATTTTAGAGTTTTCGGGTGTCTTTCTCATGTTAATGTACCTGACAATAAAAGAAGTAAATTAGATGATAAAAGCTTGACTTGTGTTTTGTTGGGAGTTAGTGAGACATCAAAAGCCTATCAACTTTATGATCCAATCTTTTGTGAGATTATAATAAGTAGGGTATTTGAGGAAGATAAAAATTGGGATTGAGACACGAAGTATGAATGTGATTTGGAATAGGGAGATAATGAGGAAGTAGTAGCTGTAACTAATGGAATTGAAGAGGAGAATGAACCTGACATTGATATAGATCTTCTTCTTCTTCATCAAACGAAGAAATTCATTCTAACTCAACTCAAGGAAGAAATAGGAGACCACCAATTTGGATGAGAGATTACAAAACAAGAGAAGGTCTTTCTGAAGAAGACAATGAAGTTCACTTGGCCATGCTGCTACAATTGTAGACCCTATACACTTTGAAGATGCTGTTAAAAGTGAGAAATGGAGGAGAGCCATGGATGCATAAATTGAAGCAATTAAAAGGAATGACACATGGGAATTGATAGAGCTACCCGAAGGAGGAAAGAAGGTCGGAGTGAAGTGGGTCTATAAAACCAAATTTAATGAAAATGGAGAGGTGGACAAATACAAGGCTTAGCTTGTAGTGAAGGGGTATTCTGAATAGTATGGAATAGACTATACAAAAGTATATGCACCAGTTGCATGCATAGAAACCATTCGCTTGGTGTTGGCACTTGCAGAGTTAAAGGAATGGATCATTTACCAACTAGATGTGAACTCTGCATTTCTACATGGTGAGTTGAATGAAACAGTTTATGTGGAACAACCTTGCAGTTATGTGCAAAAAGGGAGTGACAAGAAGGTTTACAAGTTGAAAAAGGAACTTTATGGATTAAAGCAAGCACCACGTGCTTGGTATAGTCGTATAGAAGGCTATTTTATGAAGGAAGGTTTTGAGAAATGTGATTATGAACATACTCTATTCATCAAGACAAGGAAAGAAGGTAAAGTTTTAATTGTGAGTCTGTATGTTGATGACTTAAATCTATACTGGAAATGATGAATCCATGCTTATAGAATTCAAAAATTCCATGAAGCGTGAATTTGATATGACAGACCTTGGCAAAAAGAGATATTTTCTTGGTCTTGAAGTTGTGCAAAGGTCTGATGGAATTTTTATTAATCAAAAGAAGTATGCTTGGGAGGTGCTGCAAAGGTTTGGAATGGATGGAAGTAATCCAGTTCATAATCCAATTGTTTCTGGTTTTAAGCTTGTGAAAGATATGGGTGGAGATAAGGTGGACAAGACTTATTTTAAGCGAATGATTGGCAGTCTCATGTACCTCACAGCTACACGATCGGACTTGATATTTGTGGTAAGTCTTATCAGTAGATATATGGAGAATGCCATCGGGCTCCATTTACAAGTGGCAAAAAAAGTGTTGAGATACTTGAAAGGAACTACTGAGTTTGGAATTTTTTATAAGAATGGAGGAAATGGTGAACTCATTGCTTATACTGATAGTGATTACGCTGGAGATTTGAAAGACAGGAAAAGAACTTCAGGATATGTGTTTTTATTAGGTTTAGGAGTAGTATCGTGGTCATCGAAGAAACAACCTGTAGCGAGTCTATCTACTGCAGAAGCAGAGTTCATTACTGCAGCTTCATGTGCATGCCAAGCAGTATGGTTAGGAAGAGTATTGGAAAAGCTAAGTCAGAATCAAAGCAAGCCAGTGATTATTCATTGTGACAGTAGTTCTATAATTAAGCTTTCAAAGAACCTAGTAATGCATGGTTGAAGCAAGCACATAGATGTGCGTTTTCATTTTCTTAGAGAGCTCACAAAGGTTGGAATAGTGGAGTTGATGTATTGGGTACACAAGAACAACTAGCTAATGTAATGACTAAACCACTCAAGTTGGATGCCTTCTTGAAGCTACGAGGATTGCTAGGAGTTTGTTCTGAAACTGATATAAACTGATGCATATAGCATTTAGTTTAAGGGAGAAATTGTTAGTATTTAGTATGTAAGTAGTTACTACTTTGTCAATTATCCTAGTTCTACCCCATTATTAGAAGTTATCAAACATGGGGTGTTGGTTTCTAGTTTCAGTTACTGTGTAAGGCTATAAATATAGCCAATATTGTTTTTCTATGTATGCAGAAGTGTTTCTCCCAATTCTCTATTTTCTTTCTTTGTTAGCTATAACGTAACAGTCATTCTAGTAGCCAACAATTGAAAATGAAAGCTAATCAGGTGGAAAACTCTTTTTCCACGCAGGTGTGTTTTATATTGGATAGGGATCCTCTCCTGAATGGGGAGAAACAGGACATTACCCTGTTTATTGTATTGCAACCTTTTATTAATTCATCATCATTGGTGCATAGAGAAACAAGTCACAAAACTCTTATTCTTCCTCGTCAAAATCCTTTTTGTTTCTATGTTTGGCACACTATGAAACACGAATACTTCATAACGCCGTAAATGCAGTAATGTGTCGGATACGCACCGTATCCATCTTAGATCTTCTGGATCTTGATAAATGTTAAGTTAATTTTTTAACAAAAGTTGTATCTCCCTACCATACACGTGTCGTATCCGATACCCGTACCCGTATCCGTACATCATAGTTGGCACATCACCGTTGAAATTGAAATTTGCTTAGTTCTACAGTAGGCATTAGAAATTATCGAATAGGATTTTGTTCAGTTGTTGTTGATACAAAGCAGTATAGTAGCACTAATGTATACTATTTTCTACTCTTAATTTCGTAATTTTTACCAACCAAAAACAAATATCTGCCTTCCCACGAAAGTTTAGTGCAGTCAAATACCAGAGCCTAAGCTCTCTGTGTTCGGATGTGAGTAGCCACTTCAAATCATGCATCCTCATTATTGCAGATGGCGAGAGAAGGAGACACCTTCTACAACATTTGTTTTGGGAATAAACTGGGAATAAATTCATCAGAAAGGAAATTGGATCTGAGCACTTATATTTGTGTAATAATAATATGACAATAATGATAAACACACATAAGATTTTTTAATGTAAATTAAAAAATTGAATAATAATCTTAATGTAAATTAAAAAATTGAATAATAATAATAATAATAATAATAATAATAATAATAATAATAATAATAATAATAATAATAATAATAATAATAATAATAACAACAACAACTAGAGGATGTGCCTGTCAATCCACATTTTTTATTTTTTGTTTATTTATGTAAAATTATTCACATATGAATCATTAATTATTTACAGAAAATTTTTTAATAGAAAATGTTAAGAGTGAGAAACAAGAGATGTAAAGCAGTTTTTAGTAGTAGAAAATAGGTAGTTACATGAGTATAATTTTACCATTTTAGTAGTGGGTAGTTTGTAGAAGTTTACCAGTTTTTAGATAAAATAAATGGGAAAAAATGAAAAAAAGAATGTTTGAGACCAAAAGGGGGCAATCCCATTTATTAAATAATAATAATATTATTATTATTATTATTACTACTATTACGGACATAGTATTATTATTTTATTATTGACTTGATAATTGTTAATAGTATTAGCTTTACTAAGTATTAGCTTTGCTAAATATTATTGGTCAACATATCTTTCCATATGCATGGAGCCATTGTACATGTATAGCTAATTTTATGGGAGGATCACTATGTTTGGATGATAGGTAATGGGGGGAAGGGAAAGAGAATGATGGGAAAGGGAATAACTTTTTTTGTTTGGGAGTTTTAAAATACATGAGAATGAAATGGAACACATGAGAAACTATTTCTCCTCTCTTCCCCTCAAATGCTCAACTTTTATTCCTCCCAAAATTGAGGTGGAATGAGAGGAATATATGTTCTGTTCCGTTCCATTAATGTAACTTCCAAACAAAGAGAATAGTAACTATGTTCTATTCTTTCCCTTTTCTTTTCGGTCCATTCCCACTTATTCTATTTTATTTCATTAGTGAAAAAACATTCAAATACAAGGTAAGTGCTATTTGATGTGTAACTATCTTATTTGTCTAAATTTATGAAATAATGGAATAAGTGTACTTGATTAGTAACTAATTAATGAGACTAACTAAAAGGAAGGCTTAATTGTACATAATTAGTAACAAATGCGTGAGACTAAGCATATAGGAGGCTTTAGTGAACTTGATTTGTAATTAATAACTAAGACAAAGAACGTGGGAGGCTCAAGTGTACTTCATTAGCAACTATTACACGAGTCTAAGCTTATGGAAGGGTTAGAGGCTATATGTTTAGTAACAAATGCATGAGATTAAGCTTGTAGGAGGCTTTGGTGTAGTTGATAAGTAATCCACCCCTATTCTATAAATGAGAGTACTCATTCCTGAAAGTATGATGTCTTCTTATTATATTCTCTTTCTCCTTTAGAGTAGAATATTTTTTTATGGTTATTAGACTTAACAGAAAATTAGTTTTTTCTGTTTTTCATATCATGTAATTAGTTAAAATTGTTAGTTTATTATTTTCTTTCTTTTCTTTCTTTCATAGCTAGCAAATCTGCTATCTATATAAACCTTGTATCTTCGTTATTTTCAATTAATAAAAGATTCAGAAATATTATCAATTCATAATATGGTATTAGTTGGTTTATCCATCACATTGCCCTCTCTCTAATTTCATCTCTTTTCACCTTTTTTTTTCTCTCTGTTTCAATGGCGGAAGAAACTCCAACTTCTTCTCCTTCCACCATTACTTCTCCTGTGCAAGATCCCGCCCAAGATCCCTCTAGCCCTTATTACCTTCACCCATGCGGGAACCCAGGATCCATCCTTGTCTCCCCTCCTTTGAATAGCCCAAACTACTATTCTTGGAGCAGAGGAATGCGGCGTGCTCTTCTCTCAAAGAACAAGATCAAATTCATTAATGACACATTGCCAATGCCTGCGTCCATCGCTCCTACCTTTGACGCTTGGGAACGTAGCAACATGATGGTCATCTCTTGGATCACACGAACCCTTTCTCCTCAAATTGCCCAGAGTATTCTCTACATTGACAACACCCACGAATTATGGGTTGATCTCAAAGAGTGATTTTCCAAGGGGGACCACTTTTGCACCTCTGATTTTTCGCAAGAACTCCATTCTATGCGTCAAGGTGAACGTACCATTTTCGCTTTCTACACTGATATGAAGATCTTATGGGAAGAACTTGATTCTTTCCGCCTTACTCCTTCTTGTACTTGTCCTGTTCCTTGCACCTGCTCTCTTTCCATCTCCATCAAGAAGTACAAGGAAAATGAGTATGTCATCTATTTTCTTAAAGGCCTCAATGACACCTACAATACTGTGAATACACAAATCCTCTTGATGGACCCTTTACCTTCTATAACTAAAGTCTTATCTCTTATTCTTCAACAAGAACGCCTGGTCCTTTAGTTGCTACTCAAGCCACCTTCATTGCTCAATCTGATCCTCCTTTTGCTAATAAAGGATCAAGTCGAGGTACTGGTTATCAAGGATGTGGAAGAGGCAGAGGTTATGGTCGAGGTTTTCTCAAATGCACTCATTGTGGAAGAACCAATCATACAATAGACAATTGTTATGAAAAGCATGGTTACCCTCCAGGCTACAAAACCAGAACATCTGCCACTGTCAACAACATCAATTTTGTTCCCCTTTCCAGTGCTCCTCCCACCCTTGAACTAGTTCAAGCTCCAACTCTTCAACAAATTTCTGATCAATACAATCACCTTCTTGCCCTTCTTCAAAGCACCAAGGTTGATTCCTTATCTCACACTATAAATCAAGTAGGTATTACTTCTCTTGAGCAGCCTCCTAATCCACCTTCTTCAGTTAATTCTCAAACTCTTAATTCTTGGATTCTTGACACAGGGGCCACTGATCACATTTGCCCCTTTCTCACTTTATTCACAACTTATCACAGTATAAAACCTATAAATGTACTTTTACTTGATGGCTCAGCAGCCTCAGCCTATTATTCGGGCACCATTGTATTAACAAATCATCTTTTTCTTACCAATGTTTTATATATCCCATCTTTCAAATTCAATCTATTATCTATACATAAACTTATATCCTCTCTTAATTGTAATCTCATTTTCTCATCCTCCACCTGTCAAATACAGGACAATCACACTTTGAAGATGATTGGGCATGCTAAAGCCATCAAAGGATTATACATTTTACACCAACCTACTGCATCTATTACTTCTTTCATTACTGTAAACACATATAATAAACCTCATTCTCCTCTGTTTGATCTTTGGCATTTCAGATTAGGACATCCATCATACAATGTTATTCATTCTCTATGTACACATTTTCCATATATCAAATGCAATAAAAATTTGATTTGTGATTCTTGTCAATTTGCCAAGCAACATAAACTTTCCTTTCCTCACAGCACCACTAAGACTTTTAAACCATTTGAACTCATTTACATGGACATTTGGGGTCCCTTACAGACACCATCTATTCATGGCCATCTTTATTTTCTAACAATAGTTGATAATTACACAATACACACATGATTATTTTTTATGAAGTCTAAATCTAAAACTCGCAGTCTTATTTCCAACTTTATCACTCTTGTTCACACACAATACAATACTAAAATCAAATCTATTCGGTCTGATAATGGACAAGAATTTAACGTGACACAACTTTATAACACTTTACGGATTATCCATCAAACCTCTTATGTGGAAACACCTGAACAAAATTCTGTGGTTGAATGTAAACATCAACACATTTTAAATCTGACTCGTGCACTCCTTTTTCATTCACATCTTCCTAAATCTTTTTGGTCTTTTGCAGTTTGTCATGCTATTTTTCTTATTAACCGCATGCCTTCACCTATTCTTAATCACAAAACTCCTTATGAGCTTCTCACTAATACACCACCAACTTTCTTAGACCTTAAGGTTTTTGGTTGCCTTGCTTATGCATCCACTTTAACCAACCATAGAACCAAACTAGACCCCCGGGCAAGAAAATGCATATTTCTTGGTTTAAAATTTGGCACTAAAGGCTTTATTCTCTATGATCTTCATAACTGTGAGATATTCATCTATAGAAATGTTGTCTTTTATGAAAACAACTTCCCTTTTACATCTCTCCCTTTATCCCCTGATCTTCCTCCCCAATTCTCCACTATGACAGATTCTAATTTGGACAAATTTCTTCTTCTTTTTTTATTCCCCCAAACTGCAAAACACTAACAGTCTAGTTGATAATGTTGCTATCCTAGACCCTTCTAATCCAGTTCAAAATGACATTGTTCAAAACCCACCTAGGAGATCCACTAAAACAAAGAAAACTCCCACTTACTTACAAGATTTTCATTGCAATTATGTGCATTAAGCATCTCAGCATTCCTTACATGATGGTATTCCTTATCCCTTATCTTCTGTTCTTTCTTATACTTCTTTATCACCATCTCATTTCACTTATGCCATGTCCATCTCTTTCACTGTTGAACCAAAAACTTATAAACAAGTAATCAAATCTGATATTTGGGTTAAGGCCATGCAAGCAGAGCTACAAGCCTTGGAACAAAATAATACATGGATCATTATAGACTTACCACCAGCAAAAATACCCATTGACTGCAAATGGGTGTTTAGAATCAAGTACAAATCTGATGGCAGCATTGAGCATTACAAGGCTCACCTTGTTGCCAAAGGTTTTACACAAACAGAAGGCATAGATTTCTTTGATACTTTCAGTCCGGTTGCTAAACTTACAACCATACGTATCTTATTAGCAACTGCAGCCATCCAAAATTGGCATCTATTTCAGCTAGATGTCCAAAATGCTTTTCTTCATGGCTCCCTTGATGAAGAAGTTTACATGGAACTTCCCAAAGGTGTCCAAGCTAATGGTCTTAACTAAGTTTGTCGACTTACAAAATCATTATATGGCCTTAAACAGTCCAGTAGGCAGTGGTTTGCTCGTTTATCCACTTTCCTAATCTCAATTGGTTACAAATAGTCTTCCTCGGACCATTCCATGTTTATTAAACACATTGGGAACTCTTTTACTGCTATACTTGTTTATGTTGACGATTTAATTCTTGTGGGAAATAATCTTCAAGAAATCGATGCAGTAAAGGCTTCACTTGATCAAACTTTCAGAATTACTGATCTTGGGCTGCTCAAGTATTTTCTTGGCCTCGAGGTGGCACGTTCCAAGTAGGGAATCACTTTATGTCAATGAAAATATGCTCTTGACATCCTTGAAGACACTGGTCTCTTGGTATCCAAACCAGCCATTACTCCAATGAACAAACTCTTTCACAAATCAGTCTCATGTAATCCATATGAGGACCCTGCTGCTTATCGTAGATTAATTGGCCGACTTCTTTACTTAACCCACACACGTCCAGACATTAGCTACTCTGTCCAACAATTGAGTCAACACATGAGTAATCCATCACATGATCACTACAAGGCTGCAATTCAAGTCCTAAGGTACATCAAAGCCTCACCGGCCCAAGGGTTGTTCTTTCCTACAACATCAACAATGCAATTAAAGGCATTTAGTGATGCTGATTGGGCCACATGTCCAACAACCAGAAAATCAATCACTGGTTATTGCATATATCTTGGAAACTCACTTATTTCTTGGAAATCCAAGAAGCAATCCACTGTTAGCCACTTTTCAACCAAAACTGAATATAGATCTTTGGCATTCACAATATGCGAATTACAATGGGTGCAATACTTACTCGAAGATCTTTGTGTTCCTTTTATTTCTCCATCTTTGCTATACTGTGATAGTCAGTCAGCTAGACACATAGCTGCTAATCCAAGCTTCCGTGAAAGATCAAAACATATTGAGATCGATTATCACATTGTCAGGGAGAAGCTACAAGCAAAATTAGTTTTTTCTGTTTTTCATATCATGTAATTAGTTAAAATTGTTAGTTTGTTATTTTCTTTCTTTTCTTTCTTTCATAGCTAACAAATCTGCTATCTATATAAACCTTGAATCTTTGTTATTTTCAATTAATGAAAGATTCAGAAATATTATCAATTCATAATAATGGTACTCATGCATCTTAGTTCTTCCTCACACACTTGCATGTTCTGCCATCATTTGACCTTTCCGTTATGACTTTGGGAAGGTCGACTTGCCACCATTCATGCCACCCAAATTCTCCCTCTTCAATGTTGTGATTTGTTGTTGCTGTTATTTTGGGTTCCCTTCCTCTACCTCTTCAAGGTTGTCTTCCCTTTGTTACAATTTTTTATTGTGTCGAATCCCATTGCCTGTTTTATTGGGTCTGTTTATGATATTAGGATTTGCATTTAGTTTTTTATTCGTAAAAAACAGAGTCACTCTACAAAGCCTCCTAATATTTACTGCTTGAGACTGAATATTTTTTTCCTATATTTTTTGTGTTTGATTATGTATAGGTTATTAAATTTTGTTTTAGCAATATGATATTTTTTTTAATATTATTGTTGAAGTAGGTAAACTTGAAAGTGCTGTTGATTCAAGTTTACGAGTGGAGTTTACAGAAGTTCCACCAGTTTATGTAAACTCGCAAATTTGACAACCTTGCATAAAACCCTATTGTCTATTTCAAAAACACAATCACAAATTCCACCACGAGAACTAGCATTTAACATCCAGCCTAAAATTCACCATAAAGAGAATGCACTGTCAACTTGGCCCCTTATTTTCTCAACACCAGTGCCCATTGTCCAAATAACCTGCTAAGCAAAACAACTGAATTCTTTTCAATCTTCTTGTTTCCCAAGCCAACGCTTTCTTATGATACAATTACCATATCATCTCAGACCATAAATTTTAGAAGCCTGCTTTCTGTAACCACTGGTTCATGATATCATGGCAATAACGAGAATATCTATCTTTGGCCCACTAATTTACCATGTCCACATTATAGGATCTGTCTTAGCAATTAGCATATTATCAACATAGTTAAAAAATTGAAATATCAAGATTCATAAGAATAATCAGTTTAAGAATATGTCAATTGTCACCCTGAAGAGTACGGCGATCTTCTTTTGAGGAACCATATAGTATCATATCTAAAGTATCCTTATTTTTTAATCAAATACTAATCCCTATGAAGCACGGACATATGTCCATATCAGACACATAGAGACACTCGTACGACACACTTGTCCTGCGTGTCCGAATGTGTCTGATTAAAAAGATTATTTTTTTCACTTTAGACACATCTCGGACATACTCGAACACTTCTTGGACACGTCCAGATACTTTTTGGACACATTCAGACACTTCTCGGACACGTTCAGACACTTCTCGAATATGCTTGGACACGACTCATTAATATTTTTTTTAAAAAAAAATTAGTTTCCATAGCTAACGTTCAATTAGTAAGTCCCGTAACCCACTCAAGTCTAATCACATGACTGACATCCCAAGTCACTATTTTCACATACCAATATTTTAAGTTTTATTTTTTCATATACTACTATTAGACTTTTAAGTTTTATCTTTTCACACACCACTATTTTTATATACTTTTTCTACCTCTACCTCTACTATTTTCATATGTTCCTTCTACTTCTACCTCCACCTCTACTATTTTCATATGCTCCTTTTATCTCTACTCGTACCAAGTCGTCCACTTCGTTGTCACCGAAGGCAATATTCCCTCTAGTTATTTTTTTTATGCACATGTACTTATACATGGTTAGTTCTATTAGGAGAAGTTGATTTATGAGATTTTTTAGAATATGTCAATAGAAATTATGTTCCATATTTTTTAGGAGGGGCTTACTAGGTAGCAAATATTGGCACATATAACATATATTAAAATATTATAAATCTTCAAGCTTATAGAAATGATATATATATGCCGTGTCTGTGTCCTATAATTTTTGAATTTGGTGTGTCCCTGTTTCCATGTTCGTGTCGTGTCCCGTGTCCGTGTTCGTGTTTGTGCTTCATAGACTAATCCCCTTCCAAAACAAAAATCCAAAGAGGGTTCAAGGCAATGTTTTAAAAATCGAACCATCGAGAGCGATGAGTCATGGTTTATTAGTTCAATCAGCTAAATTAATAGTTCAACTAGGGTCAAACTAGACAATATAATAACAAATGATAAAACCAGAAACATGGCAAGTTCACGGTCTAACCGGTTGAACCGGCCAATCCAATCCAGTTCGATTTTTGAAACATTGGTTCAACGGACTTATATGCAATGAAATAATAATGTGCACAAAGGAAAGAGTTGAGCATGGCATTATTGGAACTTGAATTCACATATGCAGGAAATGTTGAGTGGGTAACTCTGGAGTCTGAAGGACACAAGAGGGTTGAAATAGGAAATCCTAAACAACACAAGTCAGTTGTTGACATATTATTATAACATAACAGAAGTAGGGTACCTTGGGGTTGATGGCAATGTTTCTGTCTAATCTCTGCATAGAAGCAAAAGCTAATCGGTGGCTCCTTGCCTTATAACTGGAAAAGGAGAGGTTGCCCTTATGGAAGGGTCTGGCAGGTTGAAGCATGTGAACATAGGAAACAACCATTGAAAAACATAAACAAATTGAACTTGTTGCTGCAAGCAATTTTTCTCAGTGACCCACTGCTAATGTTCATTCATAAATGTGTTAGTGTTCACAATCTTTTTATGACAGATTCACAGTGGCATTTAGTCAAACGGGTTGCCTACAAACTTACAGAAGTAGCAGAAAGTTAAAAAAAATAGTGGCAGCAACAGATCAAACCAACAATAATATGGTGTGACGAGCTGAGCTGATGGCGTGAAACCCAGAAGCAAAGGCGGCAAGACGAAACACCCCTACCCTTGTATGAGTGCAAGCCATGATGGCAAAGAGCCCCAATGTCCAAAACTCCAACGAGGAGAGGGATACACACACCCACAACATGGTATGGCATTGCTATGTTTGGATGCGCAAATAAATTAAATGGCAATTGGCCTTAAAAGACAGCTTATTTCATAAGTTAGGTTCAGACTTTATAATTAGAATACAAGTCAAACTTATTTAAGATAAAGCTTGACCTGAAAATTAATGGGTCCACAACTTGTCTTCAGGCTCAAGAGAGCACCAAAACAATGGTACTAACTCCTCACCATGGCTTTACCAAGACCGTCACCTCATCATTGAGTTTGGATTGCCCAACTTGGCTTAGAAGTATTCCGACCACACACAACAACATACAACCTAGCCCATGTTCTAGAACCCTTTTAAGAGTACTTCAGAAAACTCTCCCTAACAAACATGCCACGTCGCAATATCTACTACGCGAGTTTTCTAACGGGATTTCTTGTTGTCACCCATGACTTGTAATTATTTGAAACAATAAAATCGTGAAACTTGAGGCATGCGAAGCACTGCCCTCAAGGATTATTTTGGTATTTATGAAAATCTTCCAGCGTACAGTAGACTCTTCTTGACAATGTCAGGGTTCCAAGAACTATAAGAGAAGTAGAATTATAACGTAACCCAACAGAGATAAGAGAGCAAAAACTACAAAAAAGGTGAAGAACATTATATAAAATTGAATTAAGTGGACGATTTTATAAAGGAAAACATTTGCATGTTAGAGAAACAAGTTTGCATGTTGAGAAACAAATATGAACGTTAGAAGACTAAGTCAAAAACGCAGATAAGACTAAGTTAATTTTAAACCTTTTCAAAATACTCAGTTTTAGGTAAACTCAAAAAATAAATTAAATTTTTGACAAAAAGTTTTGAGCCTCATATTATCATGCGCAACGGGGGCAAATCCTGGATTTGCACTAGCCACATGCCTTCGGCCCGTTTTTTTACGTGCGAGACCACCCCTTAATTCACTTTTTACCAAGCTCAAGTCATAAGTTGATATATAAACTCTTCCAAAGTCTTACTTCCAACTAATGTGGGACTTTATTCTTTTGAAATAAAAACTCCTTTCACAATGATCCCCAACATATTTTAAAAGAATATGAAATAAAATAAAATAAAATCAATAAAAAAATAGATCTGGGTTACATCATGAGTGCAAATGTTTTGAATCTGGTATCTTCTGGACTATAAACCAGACCTATATAAATAGGACTTTTAACTTATAGTGTAATTAGTGAAGTTTAAACTTATATGAACCAAAACATTTTCCATGTAAATTAGAATTTTACTTAATTACATTTACACCCTCACTTATCTCTTGTTGTTAACGTTGTTTTGCGCTTTTCATTTATGCGCGTGGTGATAACTTCACATTGTGTAGCAATTTGTGCCCCATACCTGTATTTTTCTGATTGCTAAAATCTTTGTATTTATGTATATTTTGAAGGTTTTGTACTTATATTTGTTATATTCAATTCTGATACCTTTCCTATATGACATTGAGCAAATGATACATATTGTGTTATTGATTAAGTGGATTTTACATTTGTCATTGATGTGATGATTTCTCTATTGCAGGAAGAGCTGCAAACAAGCAGATTGGTGGAAGATTTGGACCAACGCTGATGAGAAAGCCCAAGAGGAACCCAAAGGAACAAAAATAACAGTAAAACTGTGTTTGTTGTAGAATTTTGCAGATAAACTTGTCACGTCGCGACACTGAGGATCGTACATTGTGGCGTGGTACCTCCCCTGCATCAAAGTCAGAGAGCTACGCAAATTGAATACCGCGGCGCAGGCATGTTGATGTCGCGGTGTCCCTGACCTAATTTGGCACGCGCCGCGGTGTAGGCATATTAATGTCATGGCGTGCCTCTGTTTTTCTGAGTCTATAAATAGATTTTTAACATATTTACAAAAGAGAGTTCGAGGAGCTTTTTAGGTTTTAGAGAGGCTGTGGCTTGTTCTTCATTTATAGGCTGATTGGAGGCCTAGGGAGGCTAGGTTGGAGGTCATCTTCTTTAGGGAAGATGATTTAAGCTTTAAGGATTATATCTATGGATTCCTTTCTCTTCTCCCTCAGTTTCTCTTCTCTTCTTTATCTTTTGAGCACGGTTTTGATGTATAAATTTGTGTTCATGGATTAGCTAAGCTGTATTTAGGAATTACTTTGGATCTTTATATGGATATTAATGTTTATGTGTTAATCTAAGTTTATATTGATGTTTGGTTTTGTTCTTCCATGCCTATGATTAATGCTTGCTTCTGATTGGCCATCAATTGCATGATCTTGATTGATACAAATGAACTAGATATAGAGATTTGTGGATATAGACATGGTATAGTAGATGCATGTTCAATGAGTTCAATTGGCTTGGATGAGTTGATTCGCTAACTAGATAGAAATATACCTTTTAGCCATGTATTAACGAGTATTTGAGAATAGATCGTTCATTAGTGGAGTTTACACTAGTTCTCATAGAAACATAGTGGATTAGGTAAATGACACCAGGGTTGATTGACCTAGACATAGGCTTTTGACTAAATCAAATTCTCAAGCTAACCTAACTAATCATTGATGTTGCTTGAAAAGATTGCATATCATTAGTTGAAGTAGGAGGTGAAGAAGGATTTCCTAAATCTCTAAACCATTATCTTTATTTCTTTTGTAGTTAGATTTAGTTTATTTGTATTTTCTCTATTTCATATATTCTTGAATAGAATTTAGCTAAGCTATTGGTTGTTACTTAGTATTGGAAGCCATTTATCCTCAAAGGAACGATCTCTACTCTTAAACTGTATTACTTATATGACCCGTGTTCTTGCGACTTAATAAAGGGACAAACACGTGCCTAGTTGTTCATGAGTGCTCTAGAGACTATGCCATTATCTCATAGGAGTAACCCCGCTCCACACTTATATAAGTGATTTCATCAAGTGTATATTGTATTTTATACACCACTAGTAAAGAATATGAAATTCATTAAAAGCATTTAACTTATCCTCACATTAAATGCAATCTAGCACTTCTCATGCTTCTCACACCATAGGAAAGGACAAACAAAGTGCTAGCAGAACTAACAAATGACTTGTTATTACCCATATGAACATTTTTCATGGGATCTCAACTCATAAAAGTTGAGTTACTATCACTGTTAATCTTAAATTGGCTTAAGTCTCATTCCCCTCAATGTGATATTTATTAAGTTCCTTCTCAAAGGCTTAATCAAAGGATCAACCAAGTTCACTTCTGACTTCATGTAATCAATGGATATAACTTCATCTTTCAGCAACTGCTTTATCACCTCATGTCTCAACCTAATGTGTCTGTTCTTACTATTTAAAGTTTTATTATTTGCAATAGATATTGCAGCTTTTTTGTCACAATGCACAGACATAGAAGGGGTTGGTTTTATTCCCAATGAAATATTTTCTAAGAAATTTCTCAACCACTCGGCCTCATTATCGGCCTTCTCCAGAGCAATAAACTCTGACTCCATGGTGGATTTTGTGATTATTGTTTGTTTAGCTGATCTCCAAGTCACTACACCACCACCAAAGGTGAACATATAGCCACAAGTGAATTTAATCTCATATGAATCTGAAATTCAATTAGCATCACTGTATCTTTCTAATATAATAGGAAATCCACTATAAGCAATACCATAGTCCATGGTACCTCTCAAATATTTCATTAGTCTAGCCAAAGTGATCCAATGATCATTATTAGGATTATGTGTATATCTACTCAATCTGCATATAGCATATCCTATGTCAAGTCGAGCGAAATTCATCAAATGCAATAGACTCCCAATGGTTTGTGCATACTGATATTGGACAATAGGATCACCTCTGTTTTTCTTTAACTGAGTGTTAGCATCATAATGGGTACTTACGAGTTTGACATCAAAATGTCCAAATTTCTTTAGAATTTTCTCAACATAATGTTCTTGTGACAATATTATACCATCATACTTCCTTATGACTTTAACACCCAGATTACACTAGCTTCACCCATGTCTTTCATGTGAAATTTAGATGCAAGAAAACATTTTGTTTGATGCATATGGCTAGTACAAAAAATAAGCATGCCATCCATATGTAGACAAATAATCACACATTCACCATTTGCCAATTTTGTATACACATATTTATCAACTTCAATAGAAGAAAAATCATCACTAATTAAAGTTTGATCAAATTTTTCATGCCACTGTTTAGGTGCTTGTTTTAGACCATATAAAGATTTGAGAAGTTTATATACTTTTTTTGTTGTCCAGGAACAACATACCCCTCATGTTGTACCATATAAATTTCTTCTTCTAAATCACTGTTTAAAAAAGTTTTTTTAACATCCATTTGGTGAATAACATGTTACCAAGTGGTCTCAATACTCAAGAGGGGGGTGAATTGAGTTTATAAAATATTTTCGCAAATCTCTTATAAAATACTTAATTATCAATTTTTGTTGAAACTATTAAATGATTGAGATGAATGGATAGAAAAGATAAAAGGCATTCACTCACAAATATCATAGCCAAACAAGAAATAATTGTTTTAGATAGTTGGGTGTATATAAAAGATGACACAAAAACAAGTATTTATAGAGTTCCAAGAAAAAGAGTCGTTGGGTATTAATTTCATTCATTAAAAGCTCAAGAAAATAGTCGTTACGTGTTTTAAGGGTCGTGTTATTCGAATAAATTTTTAAAAACATGTTTAGAACGTTTTCTAGGGTGTGTTATTCGAACAACCCTTTGGTTATTCGAATAAATCTTTAAAAACATTTTCTGGAACATTTTTTGGGGTGTGTTATTCGAATAACACATCCTTTATTCAAATAAACCACTATGGTTTCAAAAACTAACTTTATATGGTCATACTTCTTCATTTTTCATCTGTTTAAAGCAAAGACCACTCATTGGAAAGATCTTTGAGTCTATTTTCAAATAGAGCAAGTTTCAAAACAAAACTTAAAGTATTTTGAAAGTTATGATCAAAAGAGTAGCCAAAGGTCAGTTTTTCAAAACTCAAACTTAACTATTTTTCATAGTTTTTAAACATTGCTAATTGATCTCAAATGATGTAGTAAGCTTTTGGGCACTTTGTGTTTGTTTCTTTAAAAACCAAAAACCATTTTGAAGCCCTGAAAGTGTGTGTGCTATTTGAGTTCTTTGAAAAGGGTTGATAATAGAGCACTAGTGTGAACCTTTTGTACCTTTACAAAACATGATCTAAGTCTTATAACTAGTCTTGAAGGTCTTTAGACTTGATCTTGTAATATCTTCATGTTTGTTATCATCAAAACAAAGTCTTTCATGAGATAATAGCCAATTACATAACCAATTTATATGCAGAGGCTAAAGCAATCAAAACTCGAATAGAATAAATTCTAGTTATAGGAGCAAAGGTATAAAAAAAGTCTACATTTTGTTTTTGAGTAAAACCTTTTGCTATTAATCTAGCTTTATATTTTTCAATTGATCCATCGGGGTTATATTTCCTTTTAAAATCAATTTGTAACCAATTCGTTTTGCTCCAAGAGGTAAATCTATTAAAACCCAAGTATTGCATTGAATCAATTTCAGATTTAATGACTTCTTTCCAAAAGGGTGCATCAGGTGAGGAAAAGGCTTCAGAAATAGTTAAAAGGTCATCATCAACAAGATATGTGTAAAAATCATTTCCAAAAAAAGTTTTCTTTTCTTTGTTTTTTACTTCTTCTCAAATCCTCATTTAAATTATCAAATAAATTTTGTGTTGGAGCTTTAGAAATGTTTTCTAATTTTAATGGAAAATCATGTTCAAAAAATTCAACATTTTTCATCTCAATTATAAACTTTCAATCAAGCACATCACTTTTTAAATTAAAAATCTGCATGTAGCACTATGTTCAGCATACCCAATAAATATACAATATGAAGTCTTAGAGCCTATTTTCCTCTTTTTAGGTTCAGGTAGCATTACTTTAGCTAAACACCCCCACACTTTTAAATATTTTAAATTAGGCTTATAACTCTTCCATAGCTCCTATGGTGTTTTACCTATTTTCTTATAGGAAATTCTATTTTGTAAATGACATACAGTTCATAAGGCTTTATCCCAAAGGTTATCAGGTGCATTAAAACTAATTAATAGGGCATTCATCATTTCTTTTAAAGTCCTATTTTTCCTTTCAGCTATTCCATTAGATTGAGGTGAGTAAGGGGGTGTAATTTCATGAATTATTAATTCTTTTTCACAAAAATTATTAAATAAAATGTATTCACCACCTCTATCTGATCTAACTCTTTTAATTCTTTTATTTAATTGATTTTCTACTTCTGGTTTATATACAAGAAACATGTCAAATGCCTCATCTTTATTTCTAAGTAAATATACCTTGGTGTACCTAGAAAAATCATCAATAAAAGTCACATAATATTTTTTGTCACCTGTAGTCATAGTTTGTTTTAAGTCTCCCAAATCAAAATGAATTAATTCAAGTAGTTTAGTATTTCTTTCTATAGATAAATAAGAGTTTTTAGTTATTTTTTATTCCACACATATTTCACATTTATTTAAGCACGTATTACTAAAACCAAAAATTAATCCAAGATATTGTATTTTCTTAATATAAGAAACACTAACATGTCCTAATCTACCATGCCACATATCCATAGAGTCAATCAAATACGCAGAAGAAGATGCATTTTCATTAATTATTTGAGCAACATTGAGTACAAACAGTCCCTGATTACAATAACTTTTTCCCACAAGTACATTATTTTTTGTCATCACAATTTTATCATACTCAAAAGACACCTTAATCCTAACCTTTTCTAGCAAGGCCACTGAAATTAGATTTGTGCTTATGTTAGGTACACGAAGCACTTCGTTGAGAGCTAGGGTCTTGCTAGATGTGATCTTGAGAAGAACTTTTCCTTTTCTAAGAATTTTAGTAGTTCGAGAATCACCAAGAAACACACGTTATTCTCCATCCCCCACAGAATTGTAAGAGGTAAACATATTTCTATTTGCATAAATATGTATAGTAGCCCCAGAGTCTACCACCCAATCATTCACATTGGCCATCAATAAGGCTTGAGAAATGACCGTAGCAATTATATCATCTCATTCGATCAATTTTTCCTTTGGCTTAGGAGGATTGTCATTTCTCTTCCTATGTTTGCATTGAGCCGCTCGATGACCTGCCTTACTATAAACATAACAATTTCTTCCACTATTTTTTAAAGTATGATTATTCACTTTTGACACATAGTGAGATTTATTGTAATCAGACTTTTTGCTAGGTTTATTGTCGTACCTTTTCTTATTGGTTTGTTAGCCCTTGAAGCCAATGCTTTTGCTCTTGTAGCTTTAATTTCCTTCCTGTTTGTGTCCTCAATGAAAATATGGGTGATCAGATCGGCAAGAGACAACTGTTTGTTCTTGTGTTAGAGTTGCTGCTTGTAGTCCTTCCAAGATTCTGGTAATTTCTCAATGAGTAATCCTGCAACAAACTCATCTAGTAATGTGATCTTCCCGACTTTCAAATCTTCCAACAACTTGTGGTATCCGTTGATCTGAGTCTTGATGTCATTTTCATTAATCTTCTCCCACTTGTAGTGGTTTCCAATGATGAACTAATGTCTCCCTGTTACCCAAGTGGCTTCAGTACTCAAGAGGGGGGGTGAATTGAGTATTTAGAAAACTTTTTTGCAAACCCTTTTTAATACAAATTTCTTGAAGCAATATGATGAATATGTGCAAAGATAATAAAAGGCCTTAAAAAAAACAGTAAATAAATAATTAAGCAATAATAAATAAATTACTGAAGATAAAGAGATGAAGGATAGAAGAAAAGCAGGCACGATATTTATCCTGGTTCGACCACCAACCACTTGTGGCCTACGTCGATCCCCGAAACACAGTTCGAGATTTTTCACTATTCAACACAAGCTTAAAGCAGTGCTTGCAACCTTTACATAACAGGATACCTCACCCTATTTACTAGAGGATACCTCACCCCTTTGAAGGATACCTCACCTTCTTTACAACAAGGGATACCTCACCCTTTTACTAGAGGGATACCTCACCCTCACAAAATCACTAAGGGATACCTCACCCTTTTACAGAAGCAGAGAATAGATGAAAAATAAACTCTCACTTAGAGCAGATATTACAAGTTGAAGTGCTAATAAGCTCTCTAGAGGGTATCTCAAGGTTTTGGCAAAGAGAGCACAGAAAAGAGAGAAAATAATGTAAAATTCGTTTTCAGCCAAGCAAAAAATAATTCAAGTGGTTGGGCGTTTTCAGAAGAGACCCAAGGTCTGTATTTATAGAGCAAAGAAAGCAACTAGCCGTTGGGTGCCAATTAAGAAACCATTAAAAGCAAATATGGCCGTTGCTGCCATTTTTGAACGTTTCGTGAAAATCAATTTTGCAGAACGGTATTCGAATACCTTATGAGGTATTCGAATGCCTCTTGCCAAAACTCTCTTAAAAAAAAAAAAAAACGATTAAAATTTGGGTTATTCGAATACCGTTAAGGGTATTCGAATGCCTCATTTAAAAAGGTTCATTCTGAATCTAGGGTATTCGAATACCATATGGGGTATTCGAATGCCTCTGTTTTGGCACAGCAGGAAATATCAGTTTCGAAACAGGTTATTCGAATACCATAGATGGGTATTCGAATACCACTTTGAAAAACAGAAAACGTTCAAGCTTGAAAAACACTCTATTCGAATACCTAACAGGGTATTCGAATACCTCTGTTATAAAACCAGTTTTAAATGCTTTCAAATGACCAGAAAAAAGGTTGTTTAATTTTGGAAAAATAATTTTGAAAACATTTCTTTGCAATGCCAAATAATGAGATATCCAATGAGGCTTTTACAAGGATCCTAAGTCCTAAAGCTTATTCTTGAAGATCTTGGACTTGGTCTTCTCATCATCTTCATGTTTGTCTTCACGTTTGTTATCATCAAAACTATTGCTCATGATAGCTAGCCAATTACATTCTCCCCCTTTTTGATGATGACAAACTAACATTTGAGAAAAACATTAGTTCATATAAATTGGAATTCACAAAGTTAGTTTAGAGATACTTACTCCCCCTCTTTTTCATAAGAGGTGATTTTCATCAGAGATATGTGCAACAGCTCCCCCTTACTTTTGGAATTCAATTTCTATTTTTGTTTTGACTTTTTCTCCCTGACTTTTCTCAAACAAAGACATTTAAACTTGTTCTCCCCTTTTGTACATTTGATACCATTCTCCCCTTTTGTCATGATCAAAAAGATGGGGCAAGTATTTTTCTCTCCTATTTTATCATATCGAACAATATATGCATGTCCTCAAGTTGAATGAATTTTGTCCATTTAAATTTATGCTTGAGGTAGTGTTCTCCTACAACAAAATTCAGAGTGCTTTCATTGGTATCCATTAATGTTGGATCCATAGGGGTTAGTCAAACTCATAAGCCAATAAGCATTTAAAACAATGAGGCAAAAGCAAAGAAATGATTCTCAAGGGCAAAAATATATTTATCGATTAATTTGGCCAAGAAATCACTTGTTTGATATCATTTGTTATCATTTGTTATTACTTGTTATTATGTTCATACCACTTTGATATCACTTGTTGTCAAAAAGTAAAGCATTTACCACTTGTTTGATATCACTTGTCAAGATGTTCTAAGCATTTACCACTTGTTAACAAATTCTTATAAATCTGACATATGTCAATAAAAACATAGATATTAAATATTTCATAAATACCACTTATTGCACTTGTTCGTATATCAAAACAATAGCCAATTACATTGAGTATATTTTAGGAAAAAAAAAAAAGGAGCAAGAACAAGCCAAGAAATATGCATTTAAGAACATCATGTAATTTTCATATAAGGCATAAATGAAGGCTTGATGAAATAAGATTAAAAGCATGTTATTTGCATTGCATATGCAAGAAAAAAGAATAGAAGCGAGTAAACGAAATAGAGAACACGATGAACAACTTGCTTTCAGCCTTGTGGTATTCGAATACCTCTTGCCGTATTCGAATACCCATCACATTTTATAAACTCCAGAAGGAGCAAGTATTCGAATGCCTAGGAAGGTATTCGAATACTCCAGATAGCATGTAATAAGTACTGATAAAGATATCCCAGATTATTCGAATACACATTTGGGTATTCGAATGCCCCTGACTAATAAAACCACAAGAACTCTGTACTGATGTATGGTATTCGAATACCATGGGAGGGTATTCGAATAAACCTATCAGAAAAACATGGATTTTTCACGTACAAAGCAATGGTATTCGAATACCACAGGGAGGTATTCGAATAACTCAAACATAAAAACATATAATTTACGTCCAGAAGGTATATTTGAGATATGAAAACTTACCTTTTGATGGAAATACAAAGAAAATACCGTAAGAGAGCTTGCCTTATTATTTGCCATTATTTTCTTATCTATTCCAATGATTAAGAGCTTATTTCATAGTTGCAACTTCAAGCTTCATGAAAAGAAGGAAGAGAGCTTGAAGTTATTTCCGGTCTTGTGCTCGCAGTAGCCACTTTCAAAAATGCCGAAGTCAGTTCTAGGCTTTCAAGCACACCTGCAACACAATTTAATTTTTTTTTGTTTTTGGTACCCAAATTTTCTTGGGTCCTTGAGTGTCAGTTTTGGGCAATGTACCCTTTGGAACCCAAACCATTTTTGTCCTAATTTTTGTGTTAACATTCTTTCTTGCATTGCATGTTGAAGCACTGTGACCCTTCTTCCCACAATAGAAACATTTAATAAATGGGCTACATGAAATGCTAGAATTAACAAAGAAATTTTTATAGGATTTGTGTTGATTATTCGGGTTATATCCTATTCCAGCTTTTTGAAAAACAACCCTTTGTTTTCCTAATAAAATATTTAAATTATCTCTTCCATATGTGAATTTGGCAAGGGTGTTCTTTAAATTTTTAATTTCATTTTCAAGCAAATGACATGAAGAACAAGAATACGAAGTAGAAGCATGTGAGGGATGAGATGAGCATGCATCAATAATTCCCAAAGTTTCATTTTCAATTTTTAATTCTTCAATCTCTTTATTTAAAATAAGAATTTGATTTTCTAAAGAAGAGATTTTTTTCTTAGAAGAAGAAATTTGTTTTGTGAGTTTTAAAGTTTCATCATGCAATTCTTCAAAGGCATCTTGTAACTCATCATAAGAAGGAGATACGTCAGAATTTACCTCGTTGTCGCTTTCTTCTTCTTCTTCTTCTCCTTTCGCCATAAAACATAGATGGGCTTCTTCGCTGTCTGAGCTATCAGTGGAGTCCATGTCGTTGTCATCCCATGCTATGTAGACTCTTCTTTCTTTGGAGGGTTTCTTTTCAACTTTCTTTGGGGGAAAGGGCGGTCTTCTTTGTGTCCCCTTTTTCTTTAGGTACTTACCAAATTTTCTTACAAGAAGGCCGAAATTTTCTTCATTAATCTCATTGTTTTCAGTGCCTTCTTCATCCTCATCATCATCTTCAAGTATGGAAGAAGTGGCTTTGAGTGCAATTCCCTTCTTCTTCTTATCATGCTCTTCACTTTGATTGAGCCTATTTAGTTCCAGCTCATGTTCTTGAAGCTTTCCGAATAGGGTGGCTAGAGACATTGTTGATAAGTCTCTTGATTCCGCAATAGCCGTTACTTTGGGTTGCCAAATCCTGCTAAGACATCTCAACACTTTGTTAATCAAATCTTCGTTAGTAAAATTCTTTCCTAATGATGCAAGATGATTAACAATGTGGGTGAACCTCTTTTGCATTTCTTGAATGCTTTCTCCTTGGTTCATAGTAAATAATTCATATTCACGAGTTAGAGAATTGATTCTCGACCTCTTAACTTCACTAGTACCCTCATGGGTAACTTGTAAAGTGTCCCACATTTCTTTAGCGAGTTTTGCAATTTGAAATTCTAAAAATTCATCATGCCCCAAGGTGAGGTAATGATGTTTTTGGCTACTAAGTTATTTTGAACTTTTCTTTTATCATCTTTAGACCAATCACTTCTAGGTGTCTCGGTTTTTACACCATTGACAACGCGTGTAGGTATAAATGCGCCATTTTCGACAGCATCCCACACATCTAGATCAATAGCCTCGATAAAGATTTTCATTCTTTCCTTCCAATATGCATAACCATCCCCATTGAAAAAGGGTGGTCGATTTATGGAAGTTGCTTCTGATAAAACATTTGATGAAGCCATGTACTCTTGAAGCGGCTAAGCTCTTTAGACAAGAGTCTAGCTCTGATACCACTTGTTACCCAAGTGGCTTCAGTACTCAAGAGGGGGGGTGAATTGAGTATTTAGAAAACTTTTTCGCAAACCTTTTTTAATACAAATTTCTTGAAGCAATATGATGAATATGTGCAAAGATAATAAAAGGCCTTAAAAAAAACAGTAAATAAATAATTAAGCAATAATAAATAAATTACTAAAGATAAAGAGATGAAGGATAGAAGAAAAGCAGGCACGATATTTATCCTGGTTCGACCACCAACCACTTGTGGCCTACGTCAGTCCCTCGAAACACAGTTCGAGATTTTTCACTATTCAACACAAGCTTAAAACAGGTGCTTGCAACCTTTACATAACAGGGATACCTCACCCTATTTACTAGAGGGATACCTCACCCCCTTTGAAGGATACCTCACCTTCTTTACAACAAGGGATACCTCACCCTTTTACTAGAGGGATACCTCACCCTCACAAAATCACTAAGGGATACCTCACCCTTTTACAGAAGCAGAGAATAGATGAAAAATAAACTCTCACTTAGAGCGAGATATTACAAGTTGAAGTGCTAATAAGCTCTCTAGAGGGTATCTCAAGGTTTTGGCAAAGAGAGCACGAAAAGAGAGAAAATAATGTAAAATTCGTTTTCAGCCAAGCAAAAAATAATTCAAGTGGTTGGGCGTTTTGGAAGAGACCCAAGGTCCGTATTTATAGAGCAAAGAAAGCAACTAGCCGTTGGGTGCCAATTAAGAAACCATTAAAAGCAAATATGGCCGTTCTTTGCCATTTTTGAACGTTTCGTGAAAATCAATTTTGTAGAACGGTATTCGAATACCTTATGAGGTATTCGAATGCCTCTTGCCAAAACTCTCTTAAAAAAACTGATTAAGGTTGGGTTATTCGAATACCGTTAAGGGTATTCGAATGCCTCATTTAAAAAGGTTCATTCTGAATCTAGGGTATTCGAATACCATATGGGGTATTCGAATGCCTCTGTTTTGGCAACAACAGAAATATCGGTTTGAAACAGGTTATTCGAATACCATAGATGGGTATTCGAATACCACTTTGAAAAACGAAAACGTTCAAGCTTGAAAAACACTCTATTCGAATACCTAACAGGGTATTCGAATACCTCTGTTATAAAACCAGTTTTAAATGCTTTCAAATGACCAGAAAAAAGGTTGTTTAATTTTGGAAAAACAATTTTGAAAACATTTCTTTGCAATGCCAAATAATGAGATATCCAATGAGGCTTTTACAAGGATCCTAAGTCCTAAAGCTTATTCTTGAAGATCTTGGACTTGGTCTTCTCATCATCTTCATGTTTGTCTTCACGTTTGTTATCATCAAAACTATTGCTCATGATAGCTAGCCAATTACACTCCCAGCATCCTCAGTAGTGTATTTGAGAAGCATAGACTTCCAAATTTTGTTGGTTTCCTTGTATGAACAATAGACATCACAATTCATTAGATAATGTGCTAAGAATTATATGTCTACAAACCTTGTTGGTAGAAGTCTAGTCATCCAATTTTTTTGGCTCAGCAGATGAGTCTGGTTTTGGATCTGTGAGAGCATAAGCGACACCATGTATGTCAAGAACAGAGTAAACACGCTCTTGCCACCATTTAAAGTTTTGGCATTCGAACATCTCAATTTTGGAGACATCAGGGAAGGGCTTGGCATAGGAGACTGTGACAACAACTGGAGGAGGGGTTTGCGTGTTAGTGCTGTCAGATCCGTTGTTGGCTGAGGGGGTGACGTGTTCTAGTTCGGCCATAATCCTTGAGATTGTTGTCACCTGTGACATGCAATGAATTGAAACAATAAAATCGTGAAGCCTGAGACGGTGAAGCACTGGCCTCAAGGATTATTTCGATGTATACGAAAATCCCCCAGGGTACAACAAGCTCTTGTTGACAATGTCAGGGTTCTAAGAACTACAAGAAAATTAGAATTATAACGTAACCTAGCAGAGAGAAGAGAGTAAAAATAGCAGAAAAGATGAAGAACATTATATAAAACTGAATTAAGTGGACAATTTTATAAAGGAAAACATTTGCACATTAGAGAAACAGATTTGCACGTTGAGAAACTGATCTGCATATTAGAAATAGATTTTCACGTTAGAAACTGATTTGCACGTTGAGAAACAAATCTAAATGTTGGAAGACCAAGTCAAAAATGCAGATAAGACCAAGTTAATTTTAAACATCTTCAAAATACTCATTTTGAAAAGTTGGCTTTTAGGAATTGGTGATGTGCGGACGATTAACCCCGCCCATCCACTCTCGGATACTCATATGCCAAGTATGGAGCTCAGTTGTGATTTCCATTGGTTCTGGAAGTTTCAGTACTTCACATATTGATGTTCAACAATGATTTCGAACATCACTTACGTAATTATTCAATATTGGTTTAATCAAGTGGGAATTCAAGGCCGTTATTCCTAACCTAAGAAAGGAATAGAGTAAGACCTTTACCAATCTACTCTACATACTATGGAATTTTTGACAAAAATTTTTGGGCATTATGTTGTCACGCACATGGCAGACAAATCGTGGATTTACACTAGCCACGAGCCTTCGGCCCATTTTTTGTGTGCGCAAGACCACCTCCTAATTCGCTTCTTACCAAGCCCAAGTCACAAGTTGATATATAAACTCTTACAAAGTCTTACTTCCAACCAATGAGAGACTTTATTCACAACATTTCCCTCCAAAATCCCTCAACACGACAAACTTTAGAGGGGTGTCCACAATTCCCCAACAAGTGTGAGAAGGGAAATGACACACCTTATTCTTTTTTTTAGTAAATATATACTTTAGTGTCTGAATATTTTGTGATATAACATTTTAGTTCTTAAATTTTTTTTGACAAACACGTTAGTCCTTTCAGTTAAAAGTGATATAACACTTTAGTCCCTGAAAAAAATTAATGTAATAGGATTGAAGAACTTTAAAGGACTAACGTGTTTGTTAAATTATTTTTAAGAACTAAAATATTATATCATAAAACATTCAAGAACTAAAATGTATATTTATTTATTTATTTATTATTTTTGCTTATAAATCAAAAAGAGATTAGCATCACAAGGTGAATTCACTTTTTAGCCTTTTTACACAATTTAGCCATTGTTGTGTCAAAGGTTACCTAAACCATCTGACCATCCCCCTTTTCCTTAGCCTCATCAGGAAGGCACCTGCCGTTTATGTGAGCTAACATCACTCAGAATTTGGTTGACATGACTAGCGTTTATGTTCCAAATTAAAAAAAAATAATTATTATATTATACCAAAATAAAAATATTATTATATATTTTATTCTAACATAGCCCCATTTCATCTATTTTATGTCTAGGAGACAGTTGGTGGGTGCAAAGTTGATCCTTATAATAGTTCTCAGCCGCAAAGCATGCTCATTTCTTATGAGACATTTACAATACTATTAAAAACTTTTTGAGCATCAATGCTTTCATTAACTTTACCTATTATAACTGATAAAAACTTTTGACTCTTTTTTTTTTCTCCAACCTCCTTACTCTCACTATTCTCCTCCTCCTCCTCCTCCACCATGGCCTTGGCTAATGGCAATTGTTTCTGGAGACCACCAAAAGGTATAAAGCCTTGAATATTAGACATAAGGTCTAGTATTTGTCGCGATCTGGGACTAGCAGTGACACGAGCTCTACATGTCGTGTCTCAGGCAAGTTGTCTAATGGTGGTTTGTGACAAATCGATTCGGTGCTTTGGGGCTGGGGCGCGTGTGTGACAACGTGGTGGCAGTTGGGCACATTTCCTAGTGACGTGCAGCAGCTTAGGCAACTAAGGAGTTTGGTTGGGTGTTCAGCAACAGAACAGGTGAGGGAAGTGGCGGTATGGCAGTGACATTGACAAATATGGGTTCGGTTCAACCATGGGTGCATTGCGGTAGGAGAGTTAATGGTGGATCTAGGTGACGTGACGACGAGCTCGACCACCGGCTGTAACATTCGCCAGAGTCCCAATGGCTAGGCCAGTGTGTTGGGGTGGGAAGTGACTATGAAAAAGAAAAACAAAGGAATTTGAGAGAGAAAAAAATAGAAAAGGATTAATTATTGTTTACCTATTAATAAGGTTGCAGGTTAAACACATGAGCCGTTGATTAATTTTTTTCACAAAATTAACTAATTTTTTGACAAAATCAACAGTGAAAGGATGTGGAGCATCCATCTTCCAAACTCTTTTAAGAACATTGAAAACATTTCTCATTTCTCAAAATATCTTCATAATGATTTCTTTTATTTTTTGGGGTACATCTCAGAGATATTACTAACTATTGTGCTCGCTCGGTTATTGTAGCCTTGCAAACATAGTCTCCTACAACCAACAACGAAATTTCACAATTTCAAAACCTAGACATAATTTAAGCCAACTTTCTTGTTTTTCTCTTTTGTGCTCCATCAGGTGATGCTAATATTACCAACAATAAAATATTACAGAACTCCAAAAAAAAATTAGTCCAAATATTTAAACAAGCACACATTGTGAAGATTGCTCAACATCCTTAATCATTAGTTACATAACAAATGCAAGGTAAGCAAAAGAACCAAAAGATGCCTTTTAATACCATATACTGACATACAACAAACCAACCCATGTTAAGGGGACAAAACAAAACTTCTATGTGCTGGGGTCATCTGGTAAACATTTCAGATTCATTTCAACTTGGTGGATTGTCCATTGCATATTCCCTAATTTCTACACAATATCATCAATACAAGAAATTCAAAAAGATAAATACTGTAGAAAATTTATATGCTAAAAATGTATTTTTTCCCTGAAGTTCAAAGAGTTTCAATTTCATTGAACAAGTATATCTTTTTTATCCATTATATCCTCAGATTTCTTACCTCACCATTATTGTCATCCCAAATAAGGAAAGTTTCAATAGAAATGTTGGTGAGAGAAAGTTGATTGATATATCTATATATACTATTTGGTATGAATGAAGTATATATTAAGCCAATATCACCTTTACAATGTCATGATACGGCTTTGCAATGTTGTCAAAGTGAGGATCAACAACTTGGTACTTAAGCAGGTGAGTAACCTGGTACAAGGGTGAAAATAAAACACAAACATGATGGATGATCACAACAATGGAGGAAAAGACAATCATAACAATAACAATCATAAACTTAATACTAGATGACTAGTATGTAACCAAAACCACATTCTAAAATTATTTCAAAGATAGAACAAAAATTAAATCATATCTCAGGTAATGGGTAATATATTAACAATTAACCCTTAGCATGGACTCTATAATTCAAAATACAATATTAACAACAATGACTAGAATTTTCTTACTCTTCCACACTAGAGAATTTGCATTTCTATGATACATATGATATAGTATTACTTCATAATTTGCTTCACATCTTATAAAGTTGCCCATGTCTTTGAGTGTATATTTTTTTTTCTAAATCTTTTCTTGTGTTGCAATATCCATCAAAATATTCTAATCTCCATAGTCCATATACTCATTTTACTCCTAACATATGTTATAAAAAATAACTTAAAAATTATATTATTCGTCAAAATAGTAATGTGGGACTGGGTAATGTGGAAACCAAAAAAACTCATAATTAATAAGGCATATAAGATTTGGATGTTGATGCGGCCTAGGAATTTGTTTAAATTTAGTCTTGGATGGAAAAGGAAATTGATGGGCCTCATCATGGGCCTCCAATTAAGATTTACCACAGAAGAGGGGAGAGGAACAATGGTAGGTTGGGAAATCACACTGAAAATGGAGAGGAGAAGTTTGTTATACCAGACTCTAACAAACTGGACACGTGGCAACAAGAGAGTGGAGAATAGGGTGTTGGAATCATCGAGAGTATGAGAGGAATGGAGGGTAGTGGGGAGGGTAGGCAATCACTTGGGTAGTTTTAAGGGCAGCTGTTGCCACAAGGCAGAGAAGCTACCTTCTCTAATTTCTTTTTCTTTTCCTGTTTCTATAATCTTCTACACATTTCCATTATAATCAGAGCTCTGTTCTTTAAGTTTTCTCTATAATTTTTATAGTCAAGTCCAGTTCGTATCAGTTTGGTATCAGAGCTCCTGATCCTAGGAGCCTCTGGATAGTGTTGACGAGAATGAAGAGTCGTTTGGAGAGTGTTGAGCATCAGTTAGATGGAATACAAGCCTTTATCCAAGAAGCTATTAGCTGACAAATGGATGAAATGATGAGGACGATGACAGACATAATGGAAGCAACGATGAGGACTATGCGATGGGGGATGGAAGATGAAGACAATAATCGCGGTGGAGGGAACAACGGAGGTGGACCTAATGGGAGAGAAGAGACGAGAAGGGAGGAACAAGTGAATCAGGTGGAGGTGCCATATTTTATGGGTGAAAATCCGCATGAATGGTTGTACAGGGTGGAGCATTATTTCGAGATTAACTGAATTGTAGAAGCAGAGAAGGTTGATACGACAGTGGTGTGTTTGAAGGGGAATGTGATAACAATATATTTTATACATTTTACAATCTTCTCACTAAGCTTCTTAAGATTCAATTATGCTTAATTAAGTTAGTTTTGTCGCATTTTATGATATTGAGCTTAATTGGATCATTGAAGAAATTATTGTTTGAATCGACCTTAATTTGCTTAATTGCATCTTTTAGTAAAATGACTATAATTTGAGTTATAAATATTTGATTGATATGATTCTGATCTTGTTAGAAAGTTAAGATAATTCTCTACGACTTTCATAAAGACCTGAAGAGCAAGATCACATGTTTGGATAATTTGAATTGGAGTTGAAGCAAGATCTAGAGTTCTGAACTTGACAACTTGACTTATGCAAACTCATCAGACCATATCTTGAGTTATAAGAGAGGTTTTGGACTAAAACTGATGCCATTTGAAAGTTAAGACCCAAATATATATATAACTTTCATGAGAACACAAGAGTCAGATCGGATGTCTTGGAGGTCATATTGAGCTTGGAAATCAGAACAGAGGAGCTGTAGTTGGGCCTAAATAGTGTGTTGTGATTGGGTCATATCTCGGGCTGTAGGTGATTTGAGGAGTTAAAATTTTACCAGAAGACAGTTAAGACCCTTATCTACAACTTTCATGAAAACTGTTTTATCCAATTCTGATGGCATCCATGAGATAAGCACTAAATCATTTGGTGTTACTGGGAAGATAAGGATCAAAATAATTTTTCACTCACTTATCATCATCAAACAACTCTTTTGGCATTTTCTCATCATCATCAAACAACTCCATTATCATTTTTTACTCGAAGCTCTATAAAAGGGAGCATTGGCTAATCATTTTTATCATTTTGGCTTAGAGATCAAGATCATGCTATTGTGTTATTTGTTTCTCTTGTTGTAGTTTTCTTTTATTCTAAATTGAAGTTATGTTCATCTTTTTCTTCTTATCTCTTTCTTTCTTCTTGTTCATGAGTAACTAAGTTTCATTTTGCTTGGATGAAAGGGTGAAGCTTTTGGTAATAAATTAAAGTTTAATTAATTTCATTCTTGTGCTTAAATGATGTATTATCAAGTGGTCATTATATGTGTTGTATTTTGTTTCCAATCAATTTAGAAACCCCCATTGTAAAGTGGAGATCTTGATTCATTGTAGACAAGAGGTTGGCACAATGAATTCTTGAGTCCATTTATAAGTGTTGGTATTAGAGGTAATTAGAAAAACCATAATATAATTACATATATAATCTTAAATGAACTTTGAATGTTGTATTTTCTAATTGGAACCTCCATTATGTGTGGATTTCAATTGAGTTATAAAAAAAATTATTTTTAATTTATTACCAAGAGTGGATCTCCTAACCCAAGCAAATCCTTTTTTATTTGTGAACAACTTTTATCATCTTTATTTTTGTGACAAATCTTTTCCTTACCTCAAAGAATTTTTTCTTTATCAATTCCCTGTAGATCGACCTCGGACTCCCGAGAATTTATTACTTGAAACAACTTGCACTTGAGTTTGCAACTTTTAATTCGCATCAAGTTTTTGGCGCAGTTGCTGGGGACTTGATTTGAAGTTTTAATTTATTGATGTTCTCTTTTTTTAAGTAAACTTTACATCAGGTATATTCTTCCTCTACTCTTTTAACTTACTAACTTTCTAACTTATTTACAAACTAACTAACTTCTTTATTTATGTTATTTATTTATGCTTACTAACTTATTTATTTATGCTTTCGACTTATTTATTTATACTTTCTTACTTATTAACTTACTAACTTCTTTATTTATGTCATTTATTTTTTCTTTCTAACTTATTTACTTATGTCATTTATTTTTGCTTTTTAATTTACTAACTTGTATATTATTTTTTATTTTAAGTCATTTATTTATACTTAATATTTAATGGTTAGTTTATACCACTAAATTGTACATTATTTTTATTATTATTTTAAGTCACTTATTTATGCTTAATTGGTATCGTGATTCAAATTCTGGTCGTTTGGTTAAAATTAATCTTGATACTTTATATATTGATTTATTTGAATCACAATCACACACAATTGACACAATGACTGAAAATGAAGGTGTACATGATGAACATGAAAATCAACCATTGTGAGCTGAAAATGAAAATATACACGATGAACATGAAAATCAACTGTTACGAACGATACGCACATATTTGCAACCATCTCAAAATTCTAGTCTATCATATTTTATCTTTTCACTCACTACTAACAATTTTAGATTTAAGCCGGGTATAATTTCTTTACTTCCTAATTTTCATGGTTTAGAATCTGAAAGCCCAGATTTACACCTAAAAGAATTTGAGAAAGTATGTATCGCTTTTAATGACCAAACTTGCACTAAGGAGATTGTTAAGCTTAAATTATTTCCCTTTTCTTTGAAAGATAAAATAAAAACTTAGCTTAATGCTTTGAAACCAAGATCAATTGGCACATGGCAAGAAATGCAAAGTGAATTTTTAAAGAAATTTATTCCAACACATAAAACCAATGCTTTGAAAAGACAAATCCAATATTTTTTTTCAAAATTCAAATGAAGCGTATTTTCAATGTTGAGAACATTTTAAAGATTTGTTAAATTCTTGCCCACATCATGATTTTGAAAAATAGCGCACTATAAGCTTCTTTTATGAAGGTTTAACACATGAAACCAAACAATTTGTGGAAACAATGTGTAATGACGAGTTTCTTGATAAAGAACCTAAAGAAGCTTTAGATTATTTAAACCATTTGACTGAAAATTCTCAATCTTGACATGGTACTAATCTTTCTGAAAATTTAATTAGATATAACATTACAAATGCTAGAAAAGAAAAATATCATCTTAATCAAGAAGAATATCTAAATGCTAGGTACGCCAGTTTGGCTAGAAAGGTTGAATCCATGGAATTAGGAAAAGTGAAAAGAAGTCAAATCTATGTAAAATGAAGAAATTTATGGCATTTGTGATTTTGTGAAATTATTTTCTTATTTTAAAAAACTTGAGGCGAATTAAAAGTCACAAACCTAAGTGCAAGTTGTTTCAAGTAATAAATTCTTGGGAGTCTAAGATCAAACCACAGGGAATTGATGAAGAAAAATTCTTTGAGGTAAGGAAAAGATTTGTCACAAAAATAAAGATGATAAAAGTTGTTCACAAATGAAAAAGGATTTGCTTGGGTTAGGAGATCCACTCTTGGCAATGAATTAAAGACAATATTATTTCTTTTTATAACTTAATTGAAATCCACACATAATGGAGGTTCTAATAGAAAAATACAACATTCAAAGTTCATTCAAGATTATATATGTAATTATGTTATGGTTCCTGTAATTATCCTCTAACACCAACACTTATAAATGGGCTCAAGAATTCATTGTGCCAACCTCTTGTTTACAATGAATCAAGATCTCCACTTTACGAGGAAGGTTTCTAAATTGATTGAAAACAAAATACAACATATATAATGACCACTTGATAATACGTCATTCAAGCACAAGAAAGAAATTAATCAAACCTTAATTTATTACCAAAAGCTTCACCCTTTCACCCAAGCAAAATGAAACTTAGTTACTCATGAACAAGAAGAAAGAAAGAGATAAAAAGAAAAAGATGAACATAACTTCAATTTAAACAAAAGAAAACTACAATAAGAGAAAAAAAATAACATAATAACATGATCTTGATCTCTAAGCCAAGATGATCAAAATGATCAGCTAATGCTCCCTTTTATAGAGCTTAAGGAGTGCAAAATGATAATGGAGTTATTTTATGATGATGAGAAAATGCCAAAGGAGCTGTTTGATGATGATAAGTAAGTGAAAAATTATTTTGATCTTTGTCTCCCCACTATCACCAAACGATTCGGTGCTTAGCTCAAGGATGTCATTAGAATTGGACAAAAATAGTTTTCATAAAAGTTATAGATAAGGGTCATAACTGTCTTGTGGTAAAATTTCAGCTCCTCAAACCACCTATATCTCAAGAAATGGCCTAATCACTGCACACTATTCAGGCCTAACTATAGTTACTCTGTTCTGACTTCCAAGCCCAATATGACCTCCAAGACATCTGATCTGACTCTTGTATTCTTCATAAAAGTTGTATATTTGGGTCTTAACTTTCAAATGGCACCAATTTTAGTCCAAAACCTCTCCTATAGCTCAAGATATAGTCTGATGAGTTCGCATAGGTCAAGCTGTCAGGTTCAGAACTCTAGATCTTGCTTCAACTCCAATTTAAATTATCCACATATGTGATCTAGCTCTTAAGGTCTTCATGAAAGTTGTAGAGAATTATCTTAGCTTTCCAACAAGACTAGAATCACATCAATCAAATATTTGTAACTCAAATTATAGCCAGATTACTGAAAGATGCAATTAAGCAAATTAATGTCAATTCAAGCAATAATTTCTTCAATGATCTAATTAAGCTGAACATCATAAAATATGACAAAACTAACTTAATTAAGCCTAATTGAACCTTAAGAAGTCTAGTGAGAAGGTTGTAAAATGTATAAAATATATTGCTATCAAATTCTCCCAAACTTAACTTTTGCACTCTCAAGCAAAACACATAAGACCAAAACTAGGGAACAAAGAAAAATGACATAGACTCAAAAGCTAAAAACTCTAAAAGACTCGATGAATAAAGTAAAGCAACTGGAAATTCAAGGGATCAAAGCATTAATGAGGTAACATTTCTTCACATCTTAAACCAATAAGTAAGGAAACTTCAATTGAAAAGAATGAATCAAGAATGATAGATCCTCATAGGATTCACTCTCAATCCTTCAAGCGTTAAAAATGTAGGTATTTTACTCAATTCAACCCATGAAAAATTGTACTACCATAAGCTTGCTTATCTTCTACTTCTCCACTACTCAAAACATATGTACACACAAATCATAAGGACTTTATTCAAGGTTGTAATGGGGTCAAGGTAAAAAAAGGTGGTAATATGGATATGACAAGTTAAAAACTAAAGAGAATAAAATAGCATGAGAGCTGAGTTCAATTAATAAGCATGAAAGTTCATCCACACTCCACCTAATACAAATTCCCTTTACATATTCCTTTCCCTTCCCTTTTTACCTTGTTGGCCCTTCTTTACACATTTGTTTTTTTTAATCATAAATATACATACACATTTTTTTCAATCAGCCACTCTTTCCTTTTTCACTAACTATTTTGCATACACACCCCTACACTTGTTCAAGAACTCATCCATTAACAAAGTCAATGCTCTCTTATTCCCTAAGGTTGGGTAAGAACATGAGTTTTCATTTAAGGCACATAATAAACTAGAAACAAGAAATGGTCAAATAAACTAACAGGGGTTAAGTGATAACTCCATAGAATGTAGTTATTTCTGCCTTGTTTGATCCTCCTTTATATGTGATTTACATTAATGGAGAGAGAGTTGCATTGCAATCTTATGGATTCTTTGATTTATATCCATGTGTTTGCTCATAAGTTTGTCTAGTTCAGTATTATTTGAAATGAAGAGGTTTAACTTGCGTGTTTCTAGGAAATAAACCATGCATGATTTGAACCTTTGATTATTGGTATGATAAGGATTGTATTTATGGAACAGATTTTGAGGCATGCGTATTCTTTGAGGTTTAATGCAATCATGATACACTAGTGTTTAAGTTGAGTTTGTCTTTGTAAGTGTAGTCTGACTTTGTTTTGCTCGATGACTACTAAGAACTTAGGTTTGGGGGTATGATAACTCTATAGAATATAATTATTTCTGCCTTATTTCTATGCATTCTGAGTGCTTTGTCCTCGATGCCATGCTTTGTTGGAAGGCTTTAGCCTCATTTTCATGTAAAATCTATGTTGAGGTCTTCCTCTGTAATCCTGCTAAAATTCTTCCTAATCTTTGATTTGATTGAGCTTGATTATATTTGTATTTGACTGGGTGATTTATCAACTACAGGGTAAGCCTAAAAGAACCAACTTGATGCAAGTAAAGGCCCTGCATTGGAAGAGAAATCATAAGGCAAGTTCCAGTACATCACGCCGTGGCGCTGGAATGCTTACACCACAGCATCCTGCTCTTTGCCTATGCACCCTGTCAACCTAAGGTTGTCATGCCGCAGTGCTGGTACCCTAATTTTTGCACGTTATGGTGCATGTTGTGTAACGCTGCTGCGTGAAGAGCGAAATCTGTCGGTCTATAAATACCTTTTAAATAGATTTCAGCCATCTATCTCTTTTTCTCTCTCTCTTCTCTCTCGAAATTCTCTCTTCCACCTCTTTTATCACATTTTGGGACTTTTGCCCATTAGAGAATCCAACAGCTAGGAAGACATTTTGGGGTTGAAAGAGGGTTAAATAAGCCAAGATCAAAGGTTCTTTTCATCTTGGAAGGAGATTCAAGCTTCAAGGCTCAACCCATTGGGGCTTCTTCTTCTGTTCTTCCTCTCTCTCTCCCATTTATCTTGCATATTGATTTTTGTAATACATTTTCGTATTCAATGAGTAGCTAGCTGTGTTTAGAGTATTCTTTGAATCTTCCTTTGAATATTGATGTATTTGTGTCCTTTTGAGCTCATACGAATGATTTGGGTTTTATTTTATCATAATGTGCTTAATGCTCTTACTTGTTTGATCAGCATTTAGGTGATTTGATGAAATCTAATAAGTCTAGACATAGGACTTTGGGTTTTATATCATAGATATGGTAAATACATATTCGATTTCACTCTAATGGCGGGGTAGATTGATTCACTAATAGGATAGACATATACCTCTTAGCCATGTATAGTCTTAGTTGAGAATCAATTTTAATGCTTGTTGTTTGCTCTGGTTCTCATGGACGCATAGTGAACTAGGCAAATACCATAGGGTTAATTGTCCTAGACATAGGCTTTTAACTAAGTTAGTTTCTCAGGCTAACCTAATCTAATCGTTTGTACCGCTTGAATGAATTGTATGTTATCAGTTGAAATAGGGGGTAAAAAAGGATTCTCTATGTTCTCAACCTATCTTTATTTTTCTTTATGCATTATAATGTATTTATCAATTCCTTTTCCACTTTACGCTTGCCTGAATAGAATTAATTAAGTTGTAAATTAATATTTAGCTTTGAAAATTACCATAGTCCCTGTAGAGACGATCTTACTTATCATTTTTATTACTTGAGTGACCCCTGCACTTGCGATTAGCAAAAGAACGCTTGGTTTCCGCCCAACAAGTTTTTGGTGTCGTTGTTGGGGATGCCACGACGTGGGTATGTGAACACTGCGGAGTCTAACTTTTTGTTTATAAAAAAAATTTTGAAGTGTCTGCTTCGCAGATGCCCGCCGCGGTGTTGGTATACTTACACAGCAGCGCTCTGGGCACGTTTTGCTTAAATAAGTAGTAGGGTTTGCACCATAACGCAAACCCTTCACCTGCCCTCTTTTTTGCATTTTCTCTCTGATTTCTTCCCTTCACCCTTTCTCCCGCATTCTCTCATCTTTGTTTAAGTGCATTTCATCGCGTCCATTTCACTTTCCATTTCCGGGTATATGAATTTCTTTTGTTTTACCTTTTATTTTTCATATTTCATTTCTGTTCTACTGTTGTTTAGTCTTAGGTTCTTTTTGGATGGTTTTTAGCTTAGTTAGTACATAGTTTGTTTAGTTTATGTTTGTTTATGGGGTTATTGAATTACATTATGGGGTGGGGGCTGATTTTGACTGATTCCGAGTTCTGTCTGTTCGCATGCGCCGTTGTGTGAACATATTACGTCGCAGCGCTGGATGAACTCTATTGAATGCCACAGTGCTAGCATCAATGCCGTAATGTCTGCCTTATTTTTCATGAAAATTGAATGCTTTTAATTATAATATTCATTTTATTTCTCAGTAGTGACCCTCTCATCTCATTTTCAGATTTTTATACTCTATAAATGGGTCCTAAACGAGTGAGGCACGAGAGTAGTAAGCAGCCCAGGGAGCCATCTCCTCCCAGTGTTTTTGACCACTCACGATTCATGTCTGCTGAGGCACATGACCGTTATGGGACTCTAGTCTCAAAGAAAGTGATCATGGAGAGGGGTTTCAGTTTTAAGAAATCTTTACAGCCTGACATAGAGGCCACCATTCGTCATTATCAATTGGGGGAGTTCGAAAAACACCCCAGCAGGGCCCCTGTTCCATTGGTTCGTGAATTCTATGCGAACCTTGCGTTCATCCATCAACAGTCTACCACTTTCGGTGTACGGAGGCACCAAGTCTCTTTTTTCTCTAGAGTCCATCAGAACTGCATTGTCCTTACCTCTTTCTACCAAGATTTGTGATTACCAGGAGTTCATTAAGTGGGAGGCTATAGAGAGAATTAACCTATAAGATGTCACTACTTACATCTACACTGCTGAGTCATAGCTGGTCGTCTGGACCATGTCTCAGCAGGGTTATGCGTGATTCTTCCCCCGTTCTTGCTTGACTGCGGAGGCAAAGGTCTGGTACCACTTCATCAGTACTAGGATCCCACCCTCCAACAACCTATCAAAGGTCACGCGCAACTTAACCATCCTCATCTACGCCATCCTGTAAATTTGCTCCATTGATGTCGCTGATATCCTATACATGCAGCTAAAGAGGGTAGCCATGAAGCCACACAACTTTTTCTTCCCCTCCCTTATTTATAGACTATGCCTAAGGAGGGGTGTGCCCATTGGCCCGCATGAAGAGCTTTCAGAGGTTAAATTGCCCCTCAATAAGTACTTCATCAATAGGGTTCGAGCATCTCCTCCAGAGGCAACACTCCCCCACCGAGCACAGAGATGGGCTTCGAGACTAGCTCCTGAGGCATAGATTCCCCACAAGGCTGAGTATGCGTGAGCGGAGCTTCGCCAGGCGTTGCCATGCAGACCTACACAGTAGAGACCATTAGATGGCTGGCAGAGCGCCTTCAGATCTCTACTTATGACTTCCCCATTCCTCCATACCCACCCTTCGATGGTGCCGGCCTATCTCACTAGCAGCAGCCACCCTACCTTCCTTTTGATGGAGCTAGCCCTTTGCATCAGCACCAGGATCTCGTTGTTCCAGATGATGACAGCGGAGGTGACACTGAGGTCCTCGTTGATGTTGGTGATGCTGAGTAGATGAACATATTCAGGGTAGTTTCCATCATGTTTATTATTTTTACTTATCTTTATTTTTATTTTTCTTTCATGTATGATGTATAGTGCGGACACTGTTTCCCTCAAGTTTGGGGGGGTGTCTTAGTATTTTGGTATATATATTGACTTTTTATTAGTGTTAAAATATTATTAGTTTAATTTTTTTATATTTTTAGTATTATTTTTGTTTATTATATCATGTGGTGCAAGTAATGGCTAATTTGCATGTTTAGTATTATGAAATTATTTGAATGCTTAACATGATGTCATTTGCTAGTGTAATGATTGCCCAATGATAATTAGGGATTCAAATTCACCTCAAATTTTTCTGTGAATCCTTATACTATCTTTTGGAGCATGCCGTTCAATCTTGATTCTTTTTATGCATGATAAGTTTTTCATTCCTATGCTTGTTTGGATTCGGATTGGACTTGAGTGCTTTTCTAGAGATTGCTTATGATTAGTACATATGGAGATGTCTTGTATCTCTGAAATTATTTAGCAACAATCTTTTAAGCAGAATCCTAAATTGCACATTATTGAGGAAATGATTAAGGCATTCTTTAGACCGATTGAGCCTTTCAAGCTTACCCTTTAATGATGATATCCATAGGCCCTATTTGAAGCTTGTTAATTGTTGGCCTTATTTATTTTTCATTACCATTGTGTTTGTTACCATGTTAACCATTCTAATGTATGTAAAAACATTGCATTTTTTTCCCACCATCAATGTCTGTTGAGTGCATGATATATTATTTCTTGAAGTAAGTTCAGTGATTAGGGGTATTAATATTTTTAAATACAAAAAAATGAGCCTGAAGGAACCAAATGCAATAAAAGAAAGAGAAAAAGATTGCTTTGTATAAGTATAAAAAAGGAAAAAGAAAAAAGAGACAAGCAAAGCAAATAAAGAAAGAAAAAAAAAGTAAAAAATTAAAAGCATTGCATGGTTCTGGTGAGTTTTAATCTTTCACTGATGAATACCTTGCTATTTTCACTTGTTCTCAAGTCTTGAAATCGCATTTTGTTATTTCTCAATGTTTGTTTGTTATCCTTTCCCCTTTCTTCTTCACCCTATAACCATGCCCTTACATTACAAGCTAATAAAGACCTTTTTGATCATCATTTATGTGTGATTTACATTAGTAGAGAGAGAGTTGTATTACAATCTTGTGGATTCTTTGATTTATATCCATGTGTTTACTCATAAGTTTGTCTGGTTCAGTATTATTTGAAATGAAGAGGTTTGACTTGCGTGTTTCTGGGAAATAAACCATGCATAATTTGAACCTTTGATTATTGGTATGATAATGAATGTATTTGTGGACCAAATTTTAAGGCATGTGTATTCTTTGAGGTTTAATGCAATCATGATACGCTAGTGTTTAAGTTGAGCTTGTCTTTGTAAGTATAGTCTGACTTTGTTTTGCTCGATGACTAGCAAGAACTTAAGTTTGGGGGTGTGATAACTCCATAGAATATAGTTATTTCTGCCCTATTTTTGTGCATTTTGAGTGCTTTGTCCTCGTTGTCATGCTTTGTTGGAAGGCTTTAACCTTTTTTTCAAGTAAAATCCTTGTTGAGGTCTTCCTCTCTAATCTTGCTAAAATTCTTCCTAATCTTTGATTTGATTGAGCTTGATTACATTTGTATTTGATTGGGTGATTTCTCAACTGCAAGGTAAGCCCAAAAGAACCAACTTAATGCAAGTAAAGGCCCTGCATTGGAAGAGAAATCACAAGGCAAGCTCTAGTACATCATGTTGTGGCGCTGAAATGCTTAGGTCGCGGCGTCCTACTCTCTGCTTGTGCACCCTATCAAACTGAGGTTATCATGTCGTGACGCGAGGAAGTGAATGGCACGGCGCTGGTGCCCTAATTTTTGCGAGCTGTAACACGTGTTGTGTAACGTTGAGTCGTGAAGAACAAAATCTGTAGGTCCATAAATTCCATTTAAACAAATTTCAGCCCTTTCTCTCTTTTTTTCTCTTTCTTCTCTCTCAAAATTCTCTCTTCCACCTCTTTTATCACATTTTGGGGCTTTTGTCCATTGGAGAATCCAGCAGCTAGGAAGGCATTTTGGAGTTGAAAGAGGGTTGAAGGAGCCAAGATCAGAGGTTCTCTTTATCTTGGAAGGAGATTCAAGCTTCAAGGCTCAACCCATTAGGGCTTCTTCTTCTATTCTTCTTCTTTCTCTCTCTCCTATTTATCTTGAATATTGATTTTTGTAATACATTTTCATATTCAATGAATAGCTAGCTGTGTTTAGAGTATTCTTTTAATCTTCCTTTGAATATTGATGTATTTGTGCCCTTTTGAGCTTATATGAATGATTTGGGTTTTGTTTTATCATAATGTGCTTAATGCTCTTACTTGTTTGATCAGCATTTAGGTCATTTGATGAAATCTAATGATCCGAGACATAGTAGGACTTTGGGTTTTAGATCATACATATAGTAAATGCATGTTCAATTTCATTCCAATGGCAGGGTAGATTGATTTGCTAATATGATAGACATATACCTCTTAGTCATGTATAGTCTAAGTTGAGAATCAATCTTAATGCTTGTTGTTTGCTCTGGTTCTCATGGATGCATAGTGAACTAGGTAAATAGCATAAGATTAATTGTCCTATACATAACCTTTTAACTAAGCAAGCTAGTTTCTCAGGCTAACCTAATCTAATCATTTGTATTACTTGAATGGATTGCATGTTATCAGTTGAAATAGGGGGTAAAAAAAGGATTCTCTATGTTCTCAACCTATCTTTATTTTTCTTTATGCATTGTAATTTATTTATCAACCCCTATTCCACTTTACGTTTGCTTAAATAGAATTAATTAAGCTGTAAATTAATATTTAGCTTTGGAAATTACCATAGTCCTTGTGGAGACGATCTTACTTATCATTTTTATTACTTAAGTGACCCGTGCACTTGCAGTTAGAGTGGTTGGTTTTCGCCCAGCATTAAGCAAAGGAAAATATGCAAGGTTGGCTATTTGGTTAAAGTAGCTATTTCAAGAAAAATGTCTCAATCATGTTTATGTATGCATGTGAACATGTAACCTCAAAAAGAATCAAAGCAAGTTCTAGAGTAACAATTCCATAAGTGAACATCACACAAAAAAGAAGAGAATGATACAAATGTTTAATTCATTCATCAATAGGCTCAAAATTTCATAAGGCATATTTCTATCATTCTCAATCCACCATTTCAATAATCATATCCAAACATGTGATTTTTAAGAAAAAAGACAATTTATGCTATGATCCAAGAATCCATTTGCTACTTCTACACAAAATAATTACTTCCTCAACTAAGATGCGTCTTAGGAGTAAAATTACCTCCAAGGTAAAATTTACTCCTTACTCTGCCATCCTTAATTGGTTTTACTATAAGTAGGTTTCTGACAATCATATCAATAAACATACTTCCCCAATTAAGATATGTCTCAAGATTAAATTTACTCCTTACTCTGCTATCCTTAATTGGTTTAGTAAGTTATTGACAATCATATCATACTTCTTAATTTTTTTTCAACTATCCTTCCCCCCAACCAGATTATAACATCGTCTGTAATGTTAAAATATAGATGAGTAAAGGATAAAAGATAGTACCTATTGTGGCAATTATTGAAAAGAAAGATCTGATACAAATTTAAACAGAAACAAAGTACGATTAATAAAACCAAAGGTAAATGAAAGTTATAGATGAAGTGTCAGATTTGACTTTCTTTTCATGTTGTGTACCTCACTGCTTCCTTCTAACTAATATATCTGAGCTATTACTGGATCAGGTTTATAAACAAAAGCTTCTAATTAATCAATTAACTCATCAATAATGGAAGCAAAGATAAGAAGTAGTCTTGTCGAATATGTGATAAATTTCTATTCCACAGCATAGTCAAGAAAAGATAACAAACGAGAAAAAAATTTATTAACATTTAACAAACCTATGAGTTTATGGTGGATGTTCAGTTAGGCCCAAGAGACAATTTGAAAAACTTCATCCAAAGTACCAAAATCACCTAGTAAGGCAATGAATGTGTCAGAGTTTTCAAGCATTGTCTTCATTTGTTCATGCATAGATGATACTTGAAGTTCTTTGCCAATTATCTTTCCAGTGTTGTTCTTTTGAGTCAAAGCTCTAAGAAAGATACTTAAAACTAGACTGCCTCCTAGAAATGTAGAGAGTGATACAACTCCCATTAACCTAGAGCAACCTCACCCATATACAACATGAATATTCCTCGCAGCAAGTGTTCGACCAAGAGTGCTTGCTACGTTTACAAACTCTAAACCCTTCCCATAATTTGACCCATAAAAAACACAGATATTTATAAATCTATGAACATAAGGTTCCATTTCTATACTCACCATCCCTTTGAATGATTATGAGCTAGAGGAAAGTGAAGAAAATGGAGTGTTTAAATAGGAAAAAGAACGGAAAAAGTAATGATAGTACCTATATGGGTAAGTTGGCTGTTGTAAGAAAAGTTTGAAATTAAGAAACATTAAGTATTTTTGTTTTTGTTTTTGTTTTGTTTTAAAAAAAAACTTTAAGAAAACCATCAGGGAAAGAAGTCTAGAAACTCCTGACGGACCCGGCTTAAAGGATTGTTTGTCCAAAACAAAAATATAATAAAATCATACAAAGATAAAAGAAATATAATAACAGATTATTACATACCTTTATGTACAGTTTTCATGGCACTGCGTGTTATGAGTACAGTAGTGGCATATCTTTGAATTATGTGTCACCAGTGCAACATAATAACTCCATAAGGATTGTCGAAACTGGATAGTAGCTCTATATCTTCATGCAAACCTAATTAAATACCTGTATTCTAAAAAGATAGTACCTGACCGTAGCTCAGTAATAGTTTTATGTGCACTGTAAAGATGGGACGTTTCTATTTGTGCATCAGCGCTACAGAGTCTTGGTTCTAAAAATTGGGAATGTAGCACGCGACTCTCTACAGAGCATGGCATATGAACCTTATTTATATACTGGCGTGTGAAGGTCTCAACTTGAGTCTATGTACCAAGTACAACCGAAGTTTCGCCCTCTCTTTTTTTTCGTTCTTTTTTTTTTGAAGAAGAACAAGATAATATATATATGTTGTGATTGTGGCTTACATCTTCCTCTGGTTTTACATCCAGTAACAGCTTAAGTGTCTTCTATGAGTCGATGATAAGCTTCCTGTCCAATTTTCTTATAAATTGGAAAACAGGGTCTTTTAGAGTTAGATTCCCAAGACTGTAATGTTTTTGTTCATCCTTGAAGAGATTCCACAAGTTAAGAAGTTCACGATGCACATATCCACAAGAATGTATATCAAGGGTCAATAAGATATCATCTAGTGACTCCTTACTCAGTCCATTCTTAATGAAGAAAATTTTATCTTCTCTGTTTGTGGAAACCATCCCTAAAGAACGACATCGCTTGTTACAATTTCATCGTGCACATTTGTGATAGACTTGTAACCTTTTTGCTCTTCTCCTTTTAAAATACAAACTTCTACTAAGAGTTGGCATGTATGAGTCAAATGAAATTGAAGACTCACTTGCTAAATAGACCTTTGCTTCGATTATCCAGCATACATCTTCCGGCATACCCTTGTGCATTAACAGTCTCAATCTTTCACATCTAGCTTTGTAAATTTTTGTTAGAGCATTTTGAAGGAGGGAAGGAAAATGTTTTCTCAGGTTTCAGAGAATGACATCCATTTTAAAGGAGAAGGAATCAATTATTATGAGAAACTGAAAAACAATCCAACTTAAGAGTCATGGAGTATCGTTATCTGCCACTTAACTAGGAACACAAAGAACTCAGCAACTTAGTTTTCCAGAAATGGTTTGAGTCTTTGTCCATTGACCTTAAACACATTACCATTCATAAGATTCTCAATGTCTATGGCCCCATAGGGATACACATGTTTGACAATAAAAGGGTCAGTCCACCCAGATCTCAATTTTCTAGGGAATATGTGAAGATGAGAATTATAAAGCAGAACTTTTTGATCAATTTCAAAAGATTTTCTCAAAATTTATTTGTCATGAAAAGTTTTTGTTCTATTTTTATAAATTTTTGAGTTTTCATATGTATCATTTCTTAATTCCTCAAGTTCATTTATTTGCACTTTGCGTAACCTGCAAGTATCATCAAAATTTAAATTGAAAGCTTTAATGACCTAAAATGCTTTATGCTCCAATTCTACAGACAAGTGACAAAGTTTTTCATAGACTAACCAATAGGGTGACATGTTTAAATATGTTTTGAAAGCAGTACGGTAAACCCAAAGTGCATTGTTTAGTCTTAAAGATCAATATTTACGATTTAGGTTAACCATTTTTTTCTAAAATTTATTTAATCTTTCTATTTGCTAATTCTACTTGTCTACTTGTCGGAAGGTGATAAGGAGTGGCAATTTTGTGGGTAATACAATATTTCTTTATTAAAGATTCGAATGGTTTATTGCAAAAATGTGTTCCCCCATCACTGATGATAGCTCGAGGGATTCTAAATCGACTCAAGACATTATCTTTTAAAAATTTAATAACAGTTTTATGATCATCGTGTCAACATGGAATCGCCTTAATCCATTTTAAGACATAATCAACTGCAACCAAAATATACACAAATCCAAATAAGGATGGAAATAGACCCATGAAATCAATTCCCCAACCATTAAAAATTTCAATGAGAAGGATAAGTTTCAGAGGCATTATATTTCTTTTAGAAATGAAACCTAATTTCTGACAATTTTCACAACTTTTGCAAAATGTATAATTGTCCTTAAATAAAGTGGGCCAATAAAATCCACACTATAAGATTTTTTCAACTATTTTCTTTGAAGAAAAATGACCTCCAAATGCTTCTGAGTGACAAAATTTAATGACACTACCTACCTCACTGTTGGGTACACATCTCCCAAAGATTTGATTAGGACAATATTTGAACAAATATGAGTCATCCTAATAAGAAAATTTCACCTCAATCAAAAACTTTTTTCTATCTTGGTGTGTCCACTAAGGCGGCATCTTTCTTGTTACAAGAAAATTGACTATGGTAGCAAACCAAGGCATGAAATTGAAAGAAAATAAAAATTCATCAGGAAAAGAATCATTGATAGGTGTGTTATCAAAAGGTGAGTCTATTGTAAGTTTAGACAAATGATCTGCAACAACATTTTTAGCTCTCTTTTTTATCTTTTATTGTAATGTTGAATTCTTGAAGCAACAAGATCCACTGTATCAACCTAGGTTTGGTATCCTGCTTAGACATTAAATATCTAGCAAAAACATGATTAGTGAAAATAACAGTAGAAGAACTAATTAAATAAGCTCAAAATTTGTCCAATGCAAAAATTACAGCAAGTAGTTCTTTTTCAGTGGTGATGTAATTCATTTGTGCACTATTTAAAGCTCTACTTATGTAACAAATCACATGCGGCTTACTTTCCTTTCTTTGGCCTAAAACAACACTAACAACAAAATTACTAGCATCACACATTAACTCAAAAGGCAAAGACCAGGCAGGGGATTGCATGATAGGAGCAGATGTCAGAAGACCGATTAATTTTTCAAAAGATTTTTGACATTCTGGAGTCCAATCAAATGGTGCATCTTTTATTAGAAGATTGCATAATGGTCTAGATATGACACTAAAGTCCTTAATGAATCTTCAGTAGAATCCCACATGGCCTAAAAAGGAACGAACTTCTCTGACTATTTTTGGGGAAGGCAAATGAGCAATTAATTCAACTTTGACCTTATCAAACTTCAATTCTTTTATAAGATAGCACATGACCTAACATGATTCATGTGGTAACCATGTAATGACATTTTTCCTAGTTTAATACAAATCTTTTTTCTTCACATCTTTTAAGAACTTTATCCAAATTATCAAGATAATTTTCAAAAGAATTTCTAAAAACTGTCAGGTCATCCATGAAAACCTCTAAATAATGCTCAATCATGTCACTAAAAATACTTAGCATGCATCTTTGGAAAGTTGCCGAAACATTACAAAGGCTGAAAGACATTCTTCTATATGCAAAAGTGCCAAAGAGGCATGTAAAAGTTATCTTTTCTTGATCTTCTAATGCAATTGGTATTTGAGTATACCCCGAATAACCATTAAGAAAACAGTAGTAGGGATGTCATGCTACTCTTTTCAGAATTTGATCAAGAAATGACAAAGGGAAATGATCTTTCCTAATGGCTGCATTTAATTTTCTAAAATCAATATACATACGTCAACTGGATGAGACTCGCGTAGGTATTAATTTACCATTTTCATTTTTAACCACTATTATTCCAGATTTCTTAGGTACAATTTATGTAGGGCTTACCCACTAGCTATCGGAGATAAGGTAGATAATTCCAACATCAAGTAATTTAAGAACTTCAACTCTAACTACCTCTTTCATGTGTGGATTTAATCTTCTTTGAGGTTGTTGTGATGTTTTAGCATTATTCTCTAAATGTATTCTATGTGTACAAATTAATGGATTAATGCATTTTATATCCTTTAATGTCCATCCCATTGCACTTTTATGCCTTTTAAGTACTTCTATCAAAATACATTCTTGTTCTCCAGTAAAGGTCGAGGAAATTACCACTGGAAAGCTTTGTTTTTCTCCTAAAAATGTGTACTTCAACCTAGCAGGTAATGACTTTAGTTCTAGTGTGGAAATTACCACTGGAAAGCTTTATTTTTCTCCCAAAAATGTGTACTTCAACCTAGCAGTTAATGACTTTAGTTCCAGTATGGGTATTTCTTAATGGGCATAATCATTCATGGGTTTTAGCGCTTCGAATCTCGGCTTCGATCCCTTGTATTCCATTACCTGTGCATAATTAAGCAATGACCATATTTCAGAAATATCATTATCTACTTGCGTAATTGAATCAAATGAATTAATTAAACAAATTTCTAATAGGTCAGAAGAACTCCTTGTTTGAAGATGATCATCTACAATGACCTCAATCCTATTAGCTTCCTCTTTTTCATCATGGACTTCTTGCGGTTGCTTGCATATGTTAAAAACATTAAACTCTAATGTCATGTTTGCAAATGTTAGCTTCATCACTCCATTTTTGCAATTTATCAAAGCATTAGATGTTGCTAAAAATAGGCGACCTAAAATATCACGAATTGACTTACAACTATTTACCATAGGTTCAGTTTCTAAGACAATAAAATTCACAAGATATATGAATTTATCAACTTGTACCAACACATCTTCTACTATTCCTTTTGGAATTTTAATTAATCTATCGACAAGTAGAAGAGTTACAGAAATTGGTTTTAACTCACCCAGGTTGAGTTACTGATAAACTAAATATGGAAGCAAATTAACACTAGCACCAAGATCAAGTAAAGCTTGTTCAATTTTATATTCTCCAATAATGCATAAAACCGTAGGACAACCTAGGTCTTTATGTTTCAAAATATTATTGCTCTAAATAATAGAACTTACCTATTCAGTCATAAAGGCTTTCTTTTTCACATGTAATTTCCTTTTAATAGTGCATAAGTCCTTAAAAAAATTGGCATAAGAAGGAACCTGTTTGATAACATCTAACAATGGAATATTGACCTTCACTTGTTTAAAAATTTCAAAAATTTCACTATGATGGTTCAATTTCCTTGAATTGCTTAATGCTTGAGGAAATATGGGTAGAGGAAACGAGAGTTTGGTCTCATTTTGGCCAGATGGCTTATCAACCTCTTCTTTATCTTAGGGGATTGATTCATCATCTCTCTCACAAGGTTCAAGAATTTGTTTTTTAACAAATTTTCCTATCCTAAGAGTTACCGCTGACTTGACTTGATCTATTTGTTAGTTTTCTGAACTACCCTCATTTAGACTATACTGACCCTTGGGATTCGGTTGAGGTTGAGAAGAAAATTTTCCTTTCTCATAAATGGTTAGTGCAGAAGTAAATTTAGCAAGAGTTTCTTTTATATTAATCATGGTTTGAGTGTTTTGTTTATTAATGGCCTCTTACTTTTCTATGAATATATGCAGTGTTCCTTCAAGATTTTTCCTATATGGTGGGACATAAGGTGCATATTCTTGAGAATTTTAAGAGTCCTGTTGTTCCTGAGGAAGCGGTGATTGCATAAACTGTGCTTGATTATTATTCCTCCAGCTGAAGTTCGAGTGATTTCTCCATCCCATATTGTATGAATTTGAAAAAGAAGAAGTAAATAACTTTTTAAAATTGTTCATTGCATTTACTTGCTTATGCACAACTTCTTTAAAAACATGTATCTTTGGATATTCAACAGAAGGCCTTGAATTGGTTCCAATGGTGGGAACTGAGGATGGTAGCAGTGACTTGGCTAGTGTTTCGTCAAGTACTTATAGGACGATTTCAGGTGGCCTCATCAGAAAATCCTTACGAGGTTCTGATGGGTCTAAAACAAATAGGCTCGATCATGGAGTATAGGGAGCAGTTCGAACTTCTCTCTACTCTATTACGTTTCGTAGATGAAGAATTCATGAATGGGAGCTTTATGACCAGATTGAAAGATGAATTTAAGGCAGAAGTAAGGATGATGAGCTCAGGAGACTTGCACACGTTGATGACCCTTGCGCAAAAGGTGGAGGATAGAAATTGAGTGTTGGCTCATTCGTTTGGAAATTCAGCCAGGGGAATTGGGCTTAATTTCAACAAACCCACTTTGACTGGGAGATGGGTTGGAGCCCATGATAGCCAGGGAGGTCGGGGGGTGCCTACTGAACCCAATCGATGGGATGGGTAGAGAGGGTTGTCTCAGAATAATAGTGGTAGGATGAACCCAGCCAACGCTAGGGGAAACCCATCATACCCACATGAGGGTATTGTGACCAACACTAGTAGAAGGGGTACGAAATTTAAGAGATTAACTAAAGAATAGGTGATAATCACATATTTTATACATTAATAAACCCTTATTTTTAGTCATTTACACTATCTATGTACTTAATTGATTGAGTTTGGTTATGTTTTGTAAGTTTGGACTCAAATTAGACTTAATTGATTTTTCCAGCATTATTTGGGTCTCACACTATTTCTGTATTTCCGTCATATCTTGAGTTCTAGATATGTAAAAATTATGTATCTTACCTTGTGGGAAAGATAAGAGAGAGCTCTACAACTTTCATGAAGAGCTCAAGGTAAAATATGGACATCTAGAGGAGCTAAATGGGCTTGGAAGTCAGAACACAGGTTTTGCGACTGGAACCTGAACAGTGTGCAGTAATCAGAGCATAACGCGAGCTGTAGAAACTTTCTTGTGTTGAAATTTGGACACTTGAAAGTTAAGACCCATATCTATAACTTTTATGAAGAACATAAGGGCTCATTCAGATAGCATGGAGGTGATATTAGGTCTGAAAATCAAAATAGAGGTGCTGAAACTGGGTCTGAATGATTTCGGAGACAAAGAATCTCAATAATTTTCCACTCACCAACTCACCATTTGGCATTTTTCACTCATCCACCTACTCCTCACCTACTCTTAATCAGCCCCCTTGTCATTTTGTATCTCTAATCCTCTATAAAAGGCTTCATTGGCTTATCATTTAGGAGACTTTGGTGTTAGGCTTAGTTTTTAGAAGTTATGGTTATGCTTGTTTATTGTTTTCCTTTGTTGTAATTTTCTCTTGCTCTAAATTGAAGTTATGTTCATCTTTCTCTTCTTCTCTCTTTTTTTCTTCTTGTCTATGAGTAACTAAATATTCATCTTGCTTAGGTGAAAGAGTGAAGCTCTTGGTAATGAAATAAGGTTAGATTATTCTATTTCTTGTGCTTAAATGATATATTATCAAATGGACATTATATGTATTGTATTTTGTTTCCAATCAATTTAGAAACCTTCTTTGTATAATGGAGATCTTGATTTATTGTAGACAATAGGATTGACACAGTGAATGATTGAACTCATTTACAAATGTTGGTAAATAATTAAAGGAATCATAATATGATTGCATATATAATTAAACTTTGAATGTTATATTTTTCGATTGGAACTTCTGTTGTGTGTGGATTTCAATTGAGTTATAAAGAAAAATAATTTTGCCTTTAATTTATTACCAAGAGTGGATCTCCTAATCCAAGCAAGTTCTTAAATTTAATTGTGAACAAGTTTTATTATTTTTGTGATAAATCCTTTTCTTACCTCAAATAATTTCTCTTTATCAATTCCCTGTGGATCGACCTCAGACTCCCGAGAATTTATTACTTGAGACAACCTGTACTTGGGTTTGTATTCTTAAATCCTGCATCAAGTTTTTGGCGCCGTTGTCGGAGACTTGATTTGAAGTTTTAATTTATTGAGGTTCTTATTCTTTAATAAAATTTATTCCCTCTTCTCCCTCACCGGAGCAAAAGATCAGTTTGTCGATCCTTCGGTTTCTTTACTAACTCTCTAACTTTCTAACTATCTAACTTACTAACCTACTAACTTGCTAACATACTAACTTTCTAATTTTTATATTTATGTCATTTATTTATGTTTACTAACTTTTAATTTATGTCATTTATTTTCTGCTTACTAACTTTTATTTTCTGCTCTCTAACTTTTAATTTACGTCATTTAATTTTTGCTCTCTAACTTTTTAATTTCTGTTATTTATTATTTATTTTTAACATAACGAAATAATCTTTCTTCTTCTCTTCTCTTTCGCCGGCTCTGGTGGGGATCCATCTCTCTCGATTTTCATATTTTAAATTTACTTTCTGCACTTATTTTTTGTAATTTACTTTTCGTACTTTACTTTCTACACTTTATTTTTGTATTTTATTTTTTGTACTTTTTAACTTATTAATTATTAACTCTCTAATTATCTAACTTTTTAATTTATCAGTTATCTAACTTTTTACTTTATTAGTTATCTAATTTTTTACTTGTTAATATTTATTGGGTGGTTGGTTTATACCACATCCTTGTTAATATTTAATGGCTAATGTAAACTGCTGACTTGTACATTATTTTTTCTATTTTAAGTCATTTATTTATGTTTAATTGGTATTGTGATTTAAATTCTAGTCTTTTAGTTTAAATTAATCCTGGTACTTTATATATTGATTTGTTTGAATCACAATCATACCCAATTGACACAATGACTGAAAATGAAAGTATACATGATAAACATGAAAATCAACCGTTGTGAACCATGCATGAATATTTGCAACCACTTCAAAATTCTAGTCCATCATGCTTTATCTTTCCACTCAATGCCAACAATTTTATATTCAAGTCAAGTATGATTTTTTTACTTCCTAATTTTCGTGGTTTAGAATCTGAAAGCCCATATTTACATTTGAAAGAATTTGAGGAAGTATGTATTGCTTTCAATGACCAAAATTGCACTGAAGAGATTGTTAAGCTTAAATTGTTTCCTTTTTCTTTAAAAGATAAAGCAAAATATTGGCTTAATACTTTGAAACCAAGTTCAATTTGCACATGGCAAGAAATGCAAAGTGAGTTCTTAAATAAATTTTTTTCAACACATAAAACTAATGCTATGAAAAGACAAATCTAATTTTTTTTTCAAAATTCAAATGAAGCATATTTTCAATGTTGGGAACGGTTTAAAGATTTGTTAAATTCTTCCTCACATCATGGTTTTGAAAAATGGCGCACTATAAACTTCTTTTATGAATGTTTAATACCTGAAACCAAACAATTTGTGGAAACAATGTGCAATGGTGAGTTTCTTGATAAAGAACTTGATGAAACTTTAGACTATTTAAACCAGCTGACTGAAAATTCTCAATCTTGGCATAGTACTAACCCTTCTGAAAATTCAATTAGATCTAACCTTGCAAGTGCTAATAAAGAAAAATATCACCTTAGTTAAGAAGAAGATCTAAATGCAAGGTTTGCCAGTTTGGCTAGAAGGAAATGAAGTCATTATAGATGATCATCTTCAAACCAGGAGTTCTTCTAACCCATTAGAAATTTTTTTAGTCAATTCATTTGAGTCAAGCATGCAATTAGAAGATGATATCTCTAAAATATGCTTTTTACTTGATTGTTCACAGGTAATAGAGTACAAGGGATGGAAGCTAAGATTTGAAGAGCTAACCCATGAATGATAATGCCTATGAAGAAGTACCCACATTGGAAATAAAGCCATTACCTGCTGGGTTGAAGTACACATTTTTGGGAGAAGAACAAAGCTTTCTAGTGGTAATTTCCTCGTCTCTTACTGAAGAACAAGAAGGTATGTTAACAGAAGTACTTAAAAGGCATAAAAGTACAATTGGATGGAAATTAAAGGACATGAAAGGCATTAATCCATTAATTTGTATGCATAAAATACATTTAGAGGATAATGCTAAAACTTCTCAACAACCTCAAAGAAGATTAAATCCACACATCAAAGAGGTAGTTAGAATTGAAGTCCTTAAATTGCTTAATGTTGAAATTATCTATCCTATCTCTGATAGCCAATGGGTAAGCCCTACACAAGTTGTGCCTAAGAAATCTAGAATAACAGTGGTTGAAAATGATAAAGGAGAATTAATACTTACGTGAGTATCATCTAGTTGGCGTATGTGTATTGATTTTAGAAAATTAAATGCTGCTACTAAGAAAGATCATTTCCCTTTGCCATTTCTTGATCAAATTCTAGAAAAGGGTAACAGGACATCCCTACTATTATTTTCTTGATGGTTATTTGGGTTAAAATCAAATACCAATTGCTCTAGAAGATAAAAAAAAGACCACTTTTACATGTCGATTTGGTACTTTTGCATATAGAAGAATGCTTTTTGGCCTTTGTAATGCTCCGGCAACATTCCAGATGCATGTTAAGCATTTTCAATGACATGATTGAACATTATTTAGAGGTTTTCATGGATGACCTGACAGTTTTTGGAAATTCTTTTGAAAATTGTCTTGATAATTTGGAAAAAGTTCTTAAAAGATGTGAAGAAAAAAGATTTGTGTTAAATTGGAAAAAATGTCATTACATGGTTACCTCAGGAATAATGTTAGGTCATGTGATATATTCTAAAAGAATTGAAGTTGATAATGTCAAAGTTGAATTAATTGCCCATTTGTCTTCCCAAAAAATAGTCAAAGAAGTTCATTCCTTTTTAGGACATGCAAGATTTTACAAAAGATCCATTAAGGACTTTAGTGCCATATTTAGACTATTATGTAATCTTCTGTTGAAAGATGCACCATTTGATTAGACTCAAGAATGTCAAAAATATTTTGAAAAATTATAAGTCTTCTGACATCTGCTCCTATCATGCAACCTCCTGATTGGTCTTTACCTTCTGAGTTGATGTGTGATGCTAGTGATTTTGCTGTTGGCGCTATTTTAGGCCAAAGAAAGGAAGGAAAGCCTAATGTGATTTGTTACGCAAGTAGAACTTTAAATAGTGCACAAATAAATTACACCACTATTGAAAAAAAACTACTTGCTGTAATTTTTACACTGGATAAATTTTGATCTTATTTAATTAGTTCTTCTACTGTGATTTTCACCGATCATGTTGTTGTTAGATATTTGATGTCTAAGTAGGATACCAAACCAAGATTGATACGGTGGATCTTGTTGCTTCAAGAATTCAACATCACAATAAAATATAAGAAAAGAATAAAAAATATTGTCGCTGATCATTTGCCCAGACTTACAATAGGCTCACCTTTTGATAGAACACCCATCAATGATTCTTTTCCTGATGAATTTTTATTTTCTGTCAATTTCATGCCTTAGTTTGCTAACATAGTCAACTTTCTTGTAACAGGAAAAATGCTGCTTCAATGGACGCACCAAGATAAGAAGAAATTTTTGACAGAGGTGAAATTTTTTTATTGGGATAACCCATACTTGTTCAAATATTGTCTTGACTAAACCTTTCGGAGATGTGTGCCCAACAATGAGGTAGGTAGTGTCATTAAATTTTGTCACTCAGAAGCATGTGGAGGTCACTTTTCTTCAAAGAAAACAGCTGCGAAAATCTTGCAGTGCGGATTTTATTGGTCCACTTTATTTAAGGACTGCTATACTTTTTGCAAATGTTGTGAAAATTGTAAAAAAAAATAGGCTCAATTTAAAAAAGAAACATGATGCCACTTAACCTCATCCTTGTCATTGAAATTTTTGATTATTGGGGAATGGATTTCATAGGCTCATTTCCATCTTCATTTGGATATGTGTATATTTTGATTGTAATTGATTATGTCTCAAAATGAATTAAGGCGATTCCATGTCAACACAATGATCATAAAATTGTTCTCAAATTTTTAAAAGAAAATATTTTGTGTCGATTTAGAATCCCTCGAGCTATCATCAGTGATGGGGGAACACATTTTTGCAATAAACCATTTGAATCTTTAATGAAGAAATATGGTATTACACACAAAATTGCCACCCCTTATCACCCTCAGACAAGTGGACAAGTTGAATTAGCAAATAGAGAGATTAAATAAATTTTAGAAAAAACGGTTAACCCAAATCGTAAAGATTGGTCTTTAAGACTAAATGATACACTTTGGGCTTACCGTACTGTTTTCAAAACATCCTTAGGCATGTCACCCTATCAGTTAGTCTATGGCAAACCTTGTCACTTGCCTATAGAATTAGAACATAAAGCATTTTGGGTCATTAAAGCTTTCAATCTAAACCTTGATGATACTTGCAAGATACACAAATTGCAATTAAATGAACTTGAGGAATTGAGAAATGACACATGAAAATTCAAAGATTTATAAAGCTAGAACAAAAGCTTTTCATGACAAGACAATTTTGAGAAAATCTTTTGAAATTGGTCAAAAAGTTCTACTTTATAATTCTCGCCTGCACCTATTCCCTGGAAAATTGAGATCTAGGTGGAGTGGTCCTTTTGTTGTCAAACATGTGCATCCTCATGGGGCTATAGATATTGAGAATCCTAAGAATGGTAATGTGTTTAAAGTCAATGGACAAAGACTCAAACCATTTCTGGAAAACCAAGTTGATGAGGTAGAATTCATCTTTCTTTTTTATCCTTGTTATGAATAGAATTTATTCTAATTTTGTTGCCTTGTTTTTACAGTTCTTTGTGTTCCCGGTTTAGTGGCGCATAACGGTACTTCGTGACTCTCAAGTCGGTTTGTTTTTCAGTTTCCCAAAATAACTGAATCATTCTCCTTTAAAATGGATGTCATTCTTTCAAACCTGAGAAAACATTTTCCTTCCCTCCCTCAAAATACTCTAACAGAAATCTACAAAGTTAGATGTGAAAGATTAAGAGACTGTTAATGCACAAGGGTATGCAATAAGATGTACGTTGGATAATTGAAGCAAAGGTCTGACTAGCAAGTGAGTCTTCAATTTCATTTGACTCATACATGCCAGGTCTTGGAAGAAGTTCATATTCTAAAAGGAGAAGAGTAAAAAGGTTACAAGTCTGTCACAAATGTGCACGATGGAATTGTAACAAGCGATGTCATTCTTTGGGGATGGTTTTCGCAAACAGAGAAGATAAAATTTTCTTCATTAAGAATGGACTGAGTAAGGAGTCATTAGATGATATCTTATTGACTCTTGAGACGCATTCTTGTGGATTTGTGCATCGTGAACTTCTTAATTTGTGGAATCTCTTCAAGGATGAAGAAAAACGCTACAGTCTTGGGAATCTAACTTAAAAGACCCTGTTGGCCAATTTATAAGAAAATTGAATGGGAAACTTATCCTCGACTCATAGAAGGCGTTTAAGATGTTACTGGACGTGAAACCAAAGGCAGATGTGAGCCATATCCATAACAATTTGTACATATTATCTTCTTCTTCTTCTTCATGTTTTCTTTAAAAAAAATGTCTGAACAAGGGCGATCTAAAAGGAGTACCATGACTTTAATTAGTTGTAGAGCCCCAGCCTTTGGTTGACCCGTCATTGACTCGGGTAGACCTTTGCACGCTGGTCCTTAAAAAAGTTTGTGTACCATGCTCTGTAGAGAGCTGCACTCTATAACCCAATTTTTACCATCTAGGCACTGTAGAGTTGATAGACATGCAGAAGCGTCCCACTCTAGTTATTAGTGAGAAGTAACCCACGACTGCCAAAGTGTATGAGGCATCTGAGCTTGATCCTCTCTTTTATTAGAAGGGGCTCTCAGCGCCCTGGGATGGGACGTTCTGGATCTTGGACATTACGGGTTTCAGATTTTAGTATCTTTGTTTATGTTACGAACCTAAGTGTGAGCTCTCCGGGTTCCAGACCCAAGATAGAAACCCACGATGGTTTCTTCTTTCTCTTTTCTTTGAATAAACGGACGTGAGTGTCTACTGCACTGGTGACTCGCAGTATAAAGATATGCCACTATTGCACTCATGACGCGCAGTATAAAGATACACCATGAAAATTGTACATAAAGGTATGTCATCATTTGCTATTATATTCTTTTATCTTTGTATGATTTTGCTGTATTTTGGTTTTGGATAGACAATCCTTTGAGCAGGGTCCTTCAGAGGTTTCTAGACTTCTTTACCCTGATGGTTTTCTTGAAGTCACAAAAACAAAAACAAAAACAAAAGTCCTTTACCATTGATCTATGATCCTGATCCAGCAATAGCTTAGATAGATTAGTCAGCAAGAAGTAGTGAGGGAAGCATGATGAAAAGAAAAGCCAGATTTGACACTTCGTTTACAGCTTTCCTTTACTTTTGATTTTATTTGTCGTACTTTGTTTCTGTTTAAATTTGTGTCAGATTTCTCCAACAAGTAATATCTTTTATCCTTTACTCATCTATATTTTAACAATGAGGACAATGTTATGATCTGATTAGGGGGAGGGGGAAGGATAGTTGACCCAAAAAAAAAATTCTTTTTTGGAAAGTATGATATGATTGTCATAGACTTATTAAACTAATGAATGCTGATAGAGTAAAGAGTAATTTTACTCCTGAGATGCACTGAAATTGGGAAGTATGTTTAGTGATATGACTGTTGACCCAAAGTAGCTTAGCCCTCCATTACCATGAAGGGGAGCATCAAAATATACAAAACTATGAGAAACTATGAAGAAGCAAGAAGAAACTTAGAGAGAAATGAAGGAGAATACATTTTGTTCATGATAAATGGTGCCTTTTATAGAAGTCTAAGGTAACAAAATGACAAAGGGAAGTGGGTGGATGAGTGGATGAGTGAGTGGAGTGTTTGAGTGGATGGATTAGTAGGTTGGTTTAGTGGATTGGTTTAGTGGATGAGTGAGTGGAATGGTTGAGTGGTTGAATTAGTGAAAAATGCCAAAGGACTTTTGGTGAGTGGGAAATTATGGACATGAATGGGTGAGTGGATGGATTAGTGGATGGATTAGTGGATGAGTGGGTGGAGTGGTTAAGTGGTTGGATTAGTGTATGAGTGGATGAATGGGTGAGTTAGTGGATGAGTGGATTAGTGGATTAGTGGATGGATGAGTGGATTAGTGGATGGATGAGTGGGTGGTTGAGGACGAAAATTTCGTGTCTGACTTGGAAGCCAAAAACGACCCACTATACTTCAGAACCACGAAAAGTGTTCTTCATGAAAGTTGTAGATACTTGTCTTGGCTATAAAATGATAGCTGGTTCGTCCAATTTGGCTTCCTTAAGCCCAAGATATGTCCCAAATACCGTAGGTTGCTCAAACCCAACTTTAGCACCTCTGTTCCGACTTGCAAGCTCAAAATGACCTAATAGACTTCTTTTTCTCAAAATGTGTTCTTCATGAAAGTTGTTTATTTGAATCTTGACTATCCACTATCCAAATTTCAGCCCATCTCCATTATTACATCTTGAGATATGATTTTATGAGTGCAAGCTGTTCGGATTCTACTGACAGAACCCAAATTCTGAATTCCATGTAAACTTAGGTCCCTTAGACATCTGAATCGGACTTCGAGCTCTTCATCAAAGTTGTAGAGCTTCCTCTTATATTTCCTACAAGGTAAAATTCATGTTCATCAGATATTAGGAACTCAAGTTATGGCCAAAATACAGAAACAGTGTCAAATCTCAATAATGCTGAAAATATTCAATTAGGACCAATTTGAGCTCAAACTCACAAAATCATACCAAACTCAATCAATTAAGAATATGGAGAGTGTAAATGACTAAACATAAGGGTTTCTTAATGAATAAAATATGTGATTATCAAATTCCTCCACACTTAGCTTTTTGCACTCCTGGGCAAAACTCAAGACCAAAATTTTACAATCAAGAAGAACAACCAAAGGTTCAAGGGATCAAAACATTCATGAGTTAACAATTTTCTACATCTCAAACCAACAAGCAAGGTATCTTCAATATGAATCAAGAATGATAGATCTTCACAAGATCCCCTCTCAATCTCTCAAGTATTTAAAAGGTAGGTATTTCACTCAATTCAACCCATGAAAATTGCACTACCATAAGCTTGCTTATCTTCTACTTCTCCACTACTCAAAACACATGCACACACAAATCATGAGGACTTTATTCAAGGTTGTAGTGAGGTCAAGGTAACAGGAGAGGATAAAATGGATATGAGAAGATAAATACCAAAGATAATAAAAGCAAATGAGAGCTGAGTTCAAATAACAAGCATAAAAGTTCATCCCAACTCTAATGTATATCCATTTACATATTCATTTCCCAATCCTTTTCTTTTTTTCTTTTTTTTTTTTCTTTTTTTTATATATATATATGAACATAACTATATACATACATTTTTCTCTTTTTTTTTTCTTTTTAGGCACTCTTTCCTTTTTCAACAACCATTTTGTACACACACCCCCACACTTGTTCAAAAACTCATCCATTAACCAAGCTAATGTTCTTTTATTCCCTAAGGTAAAGTAAGAACACGATTTTTCATTTAAGGCACATAATGAGCTAGAAACAAGGAATGGTCAAATAAGCTCAAAGGGGTTAAGCAAAGAAAAATATACAAGGTTGGCAGGAATCAGAGAATTTTCAAGAAGTCAAAAGAGTGCTTGATATCATATTGAAAACAAGGTTGGCTATTTGGTTAAACTAGCTAATTAAGAAAGAGGGCCTCAATCATGTTTATGCATGCAAGTGAAATGTAGCCTCAAAAAGAATCAAAGCAAGTTCTAGAGTGGTCATTAACATGAGTGAAAATCACACAAGAAAGAAGAGAATGACATAAATGTTAAATCCATCCATTAGGCTCAAAATCTCACAAGGTATGCATCCATCAAACTCAATTCATCAATTCAATCATCCATCACCAAGCATATCAGTTCAAGAAGGGAGAAAAGTTATTCAATCATGCAATGAACCCTCTTTTTTTTGTTTTGATTTTTTTGTTTTGATTTTTTTTTTAACAAACCAAAAGAAAAGAAACATGCTAAAATCTCTCCCCCACACTTAATATAACATTGCCCTCAATGTGAAAGAGAGATATAGAAAAGAGCAACACAACCTGATAAGAAGTGAATCAATGCAAGCAAGCGAGAAAAAGACACCTTTGTTAGTTCCGCATCAGACCCTGAGAAGAAATCAAACAATAAAACTTAAGTACTGCCACAATTTAATACTAATTAATTACTACCTAAAAAAACTCCTTACTCTGCCACCAATTAAGATGCGTCTCAAGAGTAAAATTACTCCTTACTCTGCCATCACTAATTGGTTTAATAAGTCCATGACAATCATATCATACTTTCCAAACAAAACAACAATTTTTTTTTTTTAATAAAATCAAACCCATTAAAGAGAAAGTGTCGATCTCGGCTTTTTTTTCTTGTTACTTCCTTCGTTGCTTCTGTTGACCAATCTATTCGAGCTAATACCTTATCGGTACATACTCAAAAGCTTCTAATTTATCAATGAGCTCATCAATAGTGGAGGCGAGAGATAAGAAGTTGTCTTGAAGGAGTGATAAATTTGTTCTCATGACTTTGTCAAGAAAAAATAACAAAAGATCAAAGAAATTATTAACATTCAACAAACCAATGGGTCTATGGTGGATGTTTAGTTCGACCAAGAGACGATTTGAAAAATTTCTTCCAAAGTACTAAAACCAGGGTAAGACAATAAATGCATCAGAATTGTCAACCATTGTTTTCATTCGTCCATGCATGGATGTTACCTGAATTTCTTCTCCAACTGTCCTTCCAGTGATGTTATTTTCAGCTAAAGGTTTAGGAATAACACCTAAAACCTGACTGCCTCCTATAAAAGCTGCAAGTGATACAGCCCCCATTAACCCACGACAACCTCCCCCATATACAAGATGAATATTCCTCGCAAAGCAAGTGATCGACCAAGAGTGCTAGCTGCGTTTACAAATTCTAATCCCTTCCCATAACTCGACCCACAAAAAACACAGACATTTTTGAGGTTACGAATAGGAGGTCCCATTCTATACTTTTCCTCCCTTTGAGTGTTTCTTAGTTGAAGGAAAATGGAGAAAATGGAGTGTTTAAATAGGAAAAAGAATGGAAAGGGGAATAATTGCACCTATGAGGGTAGGTTGGCTGTTGTCAGAAAAGGTTGAAATTAAGAAACACAAAATCTTTTTTTTGTTTTTTTTTCTTTTTTTTTGTTGTTGTTTTTTTTATTTTTTTTGTTTTTTTTGTTTTTTTGTTTTTTTGTTTTTTTTACTTCAAGAAAACCATCAAGGTAAAGAAGTCTAGAAACCCCTGAAGGACCCTGCTCAAAGGATCGTCTGTACAAAAATCAAAATACAACAAAATGATACAAAGATAAAAGAAATAGAAAATGATAACATACCTGTATGTACAGTTTCCATGGCGTATCTTTATACTGCGCATCATGAGTGCAGTAGACATCACGTCCTTTTTTTTTTGAAATTGTTAGAAAAACTTGATGAAAGATGAGTGCATACTTACTTAAGATTGGGATGGAGGCAGTCTGCTCTTTCGGCTTTGTGCCAAAGCATTGTTGACCAGTATTCGACCCATTCAAGACCAGCGCAACATAGGGCTCCCAAAAGGGACAAGTGGCCATAATACGACTGGCTGCCTCACATGTGGGATACAATCTACCTTCTTTGTTTTTCAATTAAGAAGGCTGGATCAGGATGCATGCATTTCCCCATTCACGGTGTGTATTACCAAAGCCAACCCTAAGACGTATACATAATTTTTTTTTTTGTTTTTTGTTTTGTTTTGTTTTGTTTTTTTTTTTTTTTTTTAGAGATGTCATGAAGAAGAAGAAGAAGATGATATATACAGATTATTTGTGGATATGGCTCACATCTGCCTCTGGTTTAACGTCCAGTAACGGCTTAAACATCTTCTATGAATCGAGGATAAGCTTCCCATCCAATTTTCTTATAAATTGGCAAAAGAGGTCTTTTAGAGTCGATTCCCAAGATCGTAGCGTTTTTCTTCATCCTTGAAGAGATTCCACAATTTAAGAATTTCACGATGCACCAATCCACAAGAATGCATCTCAAGAGTCAATAAGATATCATCTAATGACTCCTTACTCAGTCCATTCTTAATGAAGAAAATTTTATCTTCTCTATTTGCGGAAACCATCCCCAAAGTATGACATCGCTTGTTACAGTTCCATCGTCCACATTTGTGACAAACTTGTAACCTTTTTGCTCTTCTCCTTTTAGAATATGAACTTCTTCCAAGACCGGGCATATATGAGTCAAATGAAATTGAGGACTCACCTGCTAATCGGACCTTTGCATCAATTATCCAATGTACATCTTCTGGCATACCTTTGTGCATTAACAATCTCAATCTTTCACATCGAACTTTGTAGATTTTTCTCAGAGCATTTTGAGGAAGAGAAGGAAAATGTTTTCTCAGGTTTGAAAGAATGACATCCATTTTGAAGGAGAAGAAGGGTTCAGTTATTTTGGGAAACTGAAAAATAAACCGACTTGAGAGTCACGGAGTACCGTATCCGCCACTTAACCGGCAACACAAAGAACTCAAGAACTTGGTTTTCCGGGAATGGTTGAGTCTTTGTCCATTAACTTTAAGCGCATTACCATTCCTAGGATCCTCAATATCTTCGGTCCCTAGAGGATACACATGTTTGACAGCAAAAGAACCGCGCTACCTGGATCTCAATTTTTCAAGGAGTAGGTGCAGATGATAATCTCAAAGCAGAACCTTTTTGACCAATTTCTGCAACTTTTGCAAAAGGTGTAACAGACCTTGAATAAAGTGGGCCAATAAAATCCATACTGCAAGATTTTCGCAGTTGTTATCGTTGAAGAAAAAGTGACCTCCACTTGCTTCCGAGTAACAAAATTTAATGGCACTACCTACCTCATTGTCGGACATACAACTATTTTTTTTTTTTCTTTTTTTTTCTTTTTTTTTCTTTTTTCTTTTTTTATTTATTTTTTTCATTCATAATGCGGATGGAGAAGGTTCATCACCTCCACTTCTGCATTCTTTGGAAGTTCATGATACTGTTTAAGGCGGTGTCCATTGGTCTTATCAAGTGAGGTTGGTGAAAAGACTCCACCAGGATCCCATTGGTTGAAACGTGATGACCAAGTTATGGTTGACACAACATGATAGCTTCCACTACGGTCCCATTGGTTGAAGTGTAACGACCAAGTGAAGCTTGAAGCATGAGGGTTCACATTGGGGTCCCATTGGTCTTCCTTGACTTCACCAATGGCATGCAATACGTGTAATTTTGCAATCCTGTTTTCATTGATAATGCTGGACCATGGCCCAAAAACAAAATCTACTTCAGTAGTTACTATCATATGCTGTCTTTCCTCCTTCTTTGAAAATTCCTCAATGGCCTTCAACTCCACCTCCCTATGTGTTTCAGATTCTGCAATTGCATTGTTGATAGACCCTTCAATATCATTAGATGCTGCATAAACAGAATCATCAGCTTTCAAATATGCAGAAATCTCAGCACACATAACACATTTTATATCACCGTCACAATCAGTACATGAGTTGCAATTGATAGAATCATCAAAACCAATTAAATCGGGAAATTCAAGACACAACTCATCATGAGTTTCCTCAACTAAATCTGCGGGTAAATCAATATGACAATTAGAATGCGGGGAGTTGGGAATTGTTTGGGAAGAGAGTTGGTCGACTCTTGACTTCTCGGTTCATTAATAGTGGTTGTCATCCGCTCAATTTGGGTTGTTAAATCCTGAATAGTGGCAGTGAAACTCTCTTTGGAACTCAATTTGGGTTTTCATCAAGTCCTCCCATGAAGGCTCAAGTTTTGTGGTTGATGGACCTGTTATCTGCTGGAATGGCTGCTCATATTGAAATGATTGTTGCTGTAGTGATGCCGTATTGCCATATCCCAGATCCGGATAGTATTCCCAGCTAGGGTTGTATGTGTTGAAGAAGGGGTCATAACTCTGTTGCTGCTACTGGAACTGTGGTTCATCAGGAAAATAACCAGCTGCTGCAACAAATTGATCTGGAAAAACAGAACTACCATACTAAAGTGTAGGGCATGCATATGTGGGGTGAGATGAACAAAAACAAATGTTACACACAAGTGTAGCTTCCTGCACAGGTAATTGTTGTCTCACTACTATATGTCTTACCAAAGAAGTCAACTCCTCAAGTTTTGACTCCATTATGCATGGTTCATTGTTAGAAAAGTTAATAAAAAGCAAAGGTTAGTAAAAACACTTAAAATGAAAAGATTACACTTACTAATCCCCGGCAACGGTGCCAAAATTCGAAATGCCGAACTCAGTCAAAATTATAACCGAAGTTATTACCTAAGCTTGTAGCACAGTGACAACACCGGATCGTCTCCTCAAGGATCGTAAATGCAATTTAATTAAATCAAGTGAAAGTTAGCAAAAAGGGGGGTTTGATAGTTTAAGATCGCACTTAACAAAATTAAAGGAAGAAATAACAATTAAAGAGCAGTCAATTTAGAAACCTATCCAAGATTGGGTAGATTCAATCATAGACCCTTCATAGAACACTTGAAGCGCAATTGAATTGTTAATTTGGATCTAACCGAGATCTCTGCATCAAATCCAGAATTCATACTAGACGATCGTCTAGAATTCAATTAACAAGTGATAAACACAAATCCGCAATCGCACCATTCATGAAGATCTATGTTAATTTCAAATACCGAATTCAATTAACTTAGGCACAAATCAGTAACCTAACCTTTTCAATTCTGTGATTAATTTAGATCAATCAGTTCTAAGTTTCATCACAAATCTCAATCTTCATTTATATGATTAGTTTAGATCAATCAGTTCTAAGTTTCATCACAAATCTCAATCTTAAACCAAGATCAATCAGATCAACATAAATAGAATCACCATTCATGCATTCAAGATCAAGAAGAAGAAAAAGAAGAAGAAAGGAGGAATTCAATTACAAATCAAATACAATACATAACCAAGGTCTCAAGAATCCAAACCACAATCTCTTCAAGAGTTCTAAATTGACCCAAAAGTAGCTTAGCCCTCCATCACCATGAAGGGGAGCATCAAAATATACAAAACTATGAGAAACTATGAAGAAGCAAGAAGAAACTTAGAGAGAAATGAAGGAGAATACATGTTGTTCATGATAAATGGTGCCTTTTATAGAAGTCTAAGGTAACAAAATGACAAAGGGAAGTGGGTGGATGAGTGAGTGGAGTGTTTGAGTGGATGGATTAGTAGGTTGGTTTAGTGGATTGGTTTAGTGGATGAGTGAGTGGAATGGTTGAGTGGTTGAATTAGTGAAAAATGCCAAAGGACTTTTGGTGAGTGGGAAATTATGGACATGAATGGGTGAGTGGATGGATTAGTGGATGAGTGGGTGGAGTGGTTAAGTGGTTGGATTAGTGTATGAGTGGATGAATGGGTGAGTTAGTGGATGAGTGGATGAGTGGATTAGTGGATGGATGAGTGGATTAGTGGATGGATGAGTGGGTGGTTGAGGACGAAAATTTCGTCTCTGACTTGGAAGCCAAAAACGACCCACTATACTTCAGAACCACGAAAAGTGTTCTTCATGAAAGTTGTAGATCCTTGTATTGGCTATAAAATGGATAGCTGGTTCGTCCAATTTGGCTTCCTTAAGCCCAAGATATGTCCCAAATACCGTAGGTTGCTCAAACCCAACTTCAGCACCTCTGTTCCGACTTGCAAGCTCAAAATGACCTACTAGACTTCTTTTTCTCAAAATGTGTTCTTCATGAAAGTTGTTTATTTGGATCTTGACTATCCACTGTCCAAATTTCAGCCCATCTCCATTATTACATCTTGAGATATGATTTTATGAGTGCACACTGTTCAGATTCTACTGACAGAACCCGTATTCTGAATTCCATGTAAACTTAGGTCCCTTAGACATCTGAATCGGACTTCGAGCTCTTCATCAAAGTTGTAGAGCTTCCTCTTAGCTTTCCTACAAGGTAAAATTCATGTTCATCAGATATTAGGAACTCAAGTTATGGCCAAAATACAGAAACAGTGTCAAATCTCAATAATGCTGAAAATATTCAATTAGGACCAATTTGAGCTCAAACTCAATTTAGAAACCTATCCAAGATTGGGTGGATTCAATCATAGACCCTTCATAGAACACTTGAAGCGTAATTGAATTGTTAATTTGGATCTAACCGAGATCTCTGCATCAAATCCAGAATTCATACTAGACGATCGTCTAGAATTCAATTAACAAGTGATAAACACAAATCCGCAATCGCACCATTCATGAAGATCTATGTTAATTTCAAGTACCGAATTCAATTAACTTAGGCACAAATCAGTAACCTAACCTTTTCAATTCTGTGATTAATTTAGATCAATCAGTTCTAAGTTTCATCACAAATCTCAATCTTCATTTATGTGATTAGTTTAGATCAATCAGTTCTATGTTTCATCACAAATCTCAATCTTAAACCAAGATCAATCAGATCAACATAAATAGAATCACCATTCATGCATTCAAGATCAAGAAGAAGAAAAAGAAGAAGAAAGGAGGAATTCAATTACAAATCAAATACAATGCATAACCAAGGTCTCAAGAATCCAAACCACAATCTCTTCAAGAGTTCTAAATTGACCCAAAGTAGCTTAGCCCTCCATTACCATGAAGGGGAGCATCAAAATATTCAAAAACTATGAGAAACGATGAAGAAACAAGAAGAAACTTAGAGAGAAATGAAGGAGAATTACTTGTTGTTCATGATAAATGGTGCCTTTTATAGAAGTCTAAGGTAACAAAATGACAAAGGGAAGTGGGTGGATGAGTGGATGAGTGAGTGGAGTGTTTGAGTGGATGGATTAGTTGGTTGGTTTAGTGGATTGATTTAGTGGATGAGTGAGTGGAATGGTTGAGTGGTTGAATTAGTGAAAAATGCCAAAGGACTTTTGGTGAGTGGGAAATTATGGACATGAATGGGTGAGTGGATGGATTAGTGGATGAGTGGGTGGAGTGGTTAAGTGGTTGGATTAGTGTATGAGTGGATGAATGGGTGAGTTAGTGGATGAGTGGATGAGTGGATGAGTGGATTAGTGGATGGATGAGTAGATTAGTGGATGGATGAGTGGGTGGTTGAGGACGAAAATTTCGTGTCTGACTTGGAAGCCAAACACGACCCACTATACTTCAGAACCACGAAAAGTGTTCTTCATGAAAGTTGTATATCCTTGTCTTGGCTATAAAATGGATAGCTGGTTCATGCAATTTGGCTTCCTTAAGCCCAAGATATGTCCCAAATACCGTAGGTTGCTCAAACCCAACTTCAGCACCTCTGTTCCGACTTGCAAGCTCAAAATGACCTACTAGACTTCTTTTTCTCAAAATGTGTTCTTCATGAAAGTTGTTTATTTGGATCTTTACTATCCACTGTCCAAATTTCAGCCCATCTCCATTATTACATCTTGAGATATGATTTTATGAGTGCACACTATTCGGATTCTACTGACAGAACCCGTATTCTGACTTCCATGTAAACTTAGGTCCCTTAGACATCTGAATCGGACTTTGAGCTCTTCATCAAAGTTGTAGAGCTTCCTCTTAGCTTTCCTACAAGGTAAAATTCATGTTCATCAGATATTAGAAACTCAAGTTATGGCCAAAATACAGAAATAGTGTCAAATCTCAATAATGCTGAAAATATTCAATTAGGACCAATTTGAGCTCAAACTCACAAAATCATACCAAACTCAATCAATTAAGAATATGGAGAGTGTAAATGACTAAACATAAGGGTTTCTTAATGAATAAAATATGTGATTATCAAATTCCCCCACACTTAGTTTTTTGCACTCCTGGGCAAAACTCAAGACCAAAATTTTACAATCAAGAAGAACAACCAAATGTTCAAGGGATCAAAACATTCATGAGTTAACAATTCTCCATATCTCAAACCAACAAGCAAGGTATCTTCAACATGAATCGAGAATGATAGATCTTCACAAGATTCCCTCTCAATCTCTCAAGTGTTTAAAAGGTAGGTATTTCACTCAATTCAACCCATGAAAATTGCACTACCATAAGCTTGCTTATATTCTATTTCTCCACTACTCAAAACACATGCACACACAAATCATGAGGACTTTATTCAAGGTTGTAGTGAAGTCAAGGTAACAGGAGAGGATAAAATGGATATGAGAAGATAAATACCAAAGAGAATAAAAGCAAATGAGAGCTGAGTTCAAATAACAAGCATAAAAGTTCATCCCAACTCTAATGTATATCCCTTTACATATTTATTTCCCAATCTTTTTTTTTTCTTTGTTTTTTTATATATATGAACATAACTATATACATACAATTTTCCTTTTTTTTAGGCACTCTTTCCTTTTTCAACAACTATTTTGTACACGCACCCCCACACTTGTTCCAAAACTCATCCATTAACCAAGCTAATGTTCTTTTATTCCCTAAGGTAAAGTAAGAACACGATTTCTCATTTAAGGCACATAATGAGCTAGAAACAAGGAATGGTCAAATAAGCTCAAAGGGGTTAAGCAATGGAAAATATACAAGGTTGGCAGGAATCAGAGAATTTTCAAGAAGTCAAAAGAGTGCTTGATATCATATTGAAAACAAGGTTGGCTATTTGGTTAAACTAGCTAATTAAGAAAGAAGGCCTCAATCATGTTCATGCATGCAAGTGAAATGTAGCCTCAAAAAGAATCAAAGCAAGTTCTAGAGTGGTCATTAACATGAGTGAAAATCACACAAGAAAGAAGAGAATGACATAAATGTTAAATCAATCCATTAGGCTCAAAATCTCACAAGGTATGCATCCATCAAACTCAATTCATCAATTCAATCATTCATCTCTAAGCATATCAGTTCAAGAAGGGAGAAAAGTTATTCAATCATGTAATGAACCCTCTTTTTTTTTGTTTTGATTTTTTTTGTTTTGATTTTTTTTTTAACAAACCAAAAGAAAAGAAACATGCTAAAATCTCTCCCCCACACTTAATATAACATTGCCCTCAATGTGAAAGAGAGATATAGAAAAGAGCAACACAACCTGATAAGAAGTGAATCAACGCCAAGCAGAAAAGACACACTGTTAGTTCCGCATCAGACCCTGAGAAGAAATCAAACAATAAAACTTAAGTACTGCCACAATTTAATACTAATTAATTACTACCTAAAAAAACTCCTTACTCTGCCACTAATTAAGATACGTCTCAAGAGTAAAATTACTTCTTACTCTGCCATCACTAATTGGTTTAATAAGTCCATGACAATCATATCATACTTTCCAAACAAAACAACAAATTTTTTTTTTTAATAAAATCAAACTCATTAAAGAGAAAGTGTTAGATCTGGCTTTTTTTTCTTGTTACTTCCTTCGCTGCTTCCTGTTGACCAATCTATCTGAGCTAATACCTTATCAAGTACATACTCAAAAGCTTCTAATTTATCAATGAGCTCATCAATAGTGGAGGCAGAGATAAGAAGTTGTCTTGCCGAAGGAGTGATAAATTTTTGTTCCACAGCTTTGTCAAGAAAAAATAACAAAAGATCAAAGAAATTATTAACATTCAACAAACCAATGGGTCTATGGTGGATGTTTAGTTCTACCAAGAGACGATTTGAAAAATTTCTTCCAAAGTACCAAAACCACCTGGTAAGGCAATGAATGCATCAGAGTTTTCAAGCATTATCTTCATTCGTTCATGCATTGATGATACCTTAATTTCCTCCCCAATTGTCTTTCCATTGATGTTCTGTTGAGCTAAAGGTTCAGGAATGACACCTAAAACCTGATTGTCTCTTACATATGCAGCAAGTGATATAGCCCCCATTAAGCCACGACAACCTCCCCCATATACAAGATGAATATTCCTCGCAACAAGTGATCGACCAAGAGTGCTAGCTGCGTTTACAAATTCTAAACCCTTCCCATAACTCGACCCACAAAAAACACAGACATATTTTAGGTTACGAATAGGAGGTCCCATTCTATACTTTTCCTCCCTTTGAGTGTTTCTTAGTTGAAGGAAAATGGAGAAAATGAAGTGTTTAAATAAGAAAAAGAATGGAAAGGGGAATAATTGCACCTATGAGGGTAGGTTGGCTGTTGTCAGAAAAGGTTGAAATTAAGAAACACAGAATCTTTTTTTTTTGTTTTTTGTTTTTTGTTTTTTTTTTTTTTTTTGTTTTTGTTTTTGTTTTTTTTTTTTTTTTTTTTTGACTTCAAGAAAACCATCAAGGTAAAGAAGTCTAGAAACCCCTGAAGGACCCTGCTCAAAGGATCGTCTGTACAAAAATCAAAATACAACAAAATGATACAAAGATAAAAGAAATAGAAAATGATGACATACCTGTATGTACAGTTTCCATGGCGTATCTTTATACTGCGCGTCATGAGTGCAGTAGACATCACGTCCTTCTTTTTTTTTTGTGAAATTGTTAGAAAAACTTGATGAAAGATGAGTGTATACTTACTTAAGATTGGGATGGAGGTAGTCTGCTCTTTCGGCTTTGTACCAAAGCATTGTTGACCAGTATTCGATCCATTCAAGACCAGCGTAACATAGGGCTCCCAAAAGGGACAAGTGGCCATAATACGATTGTCGCCTCACATGTGGAATACAATCTACCTTCTTTGTTTTTCAATTAAGAAGGTGGATCGGGATGCATGCATTTCCCCATTCACGGTGTGTGTTACCAAAGCCAACCCTAAGAAGTATACATTTTTTTTTGTTTTTTGTTTTGTTTTTTTTGTTTTTTTGTTTTTTTTAGAGATGTCATGAAGAAGAAGAAGAAGATGATATATACAGATTATTTGTGGATATGGCTCACATCTGCCTCTGGTTTAACGTCCAGTAACGGCTTAAACGTCTTCTATGAGTCGAGGATAAGCTTCCCATCCAATTTTCTTATAAATTGGCAAACAGGGTCTTTTAGAGTCAGATTCCCAAGACTGTAGCGTTTTTCTTCATCCTTGAAGAGATTCCACAATTTAAGAATTTCACGATGCACCAATCCACAAGAATGCATCTCAAGAGTCAATAAGATATCATCTAATGACTTCTTACTCAGTCCATTCTTAATGAAGAAAATTTTATCTTCTCTATTTGCGGAAACCATCCCCAAAGTATGACATCGCTTGTTACAGTTCCATCGTCTACATTTGTGACAGACTTGTAACCTTTTTGCTCTTCTCCTTTTAGAATATGAACTTCTTCCAAGACCGAGCATATATGAGTCAAATGAAATTGAGGACTCACCTGCTAATCGGACCTTTGCATCAATTATCCAACGTACATCTTCTGGCATACCTTTGTGCATTAACAATCTCAATCTTTCACATCGAACTTTGTAGATTTTTCTCAGAGCATTTTGAGGAAGAGAAGGAAAATGTTTTCTCAGGTTTGAAAGAATGACATCCATTTTGAAGGAGAAGAAGGGTTCAGTTATTTTGGGAAACTGAAAAATAAACTGACTTAAGAGTCACGGAGTACCGTATCCGCCACTTAACCTGCAACACAAAGAACTCAAGAACTTGGTTTTCCAGAAATGGTTGAGTCTTTGTCCATTAACTTTAAGCGCATTACCATTCTTAGGATCCTCAATATCTTCGGCCCCTAAAGGATACACGTGTTTGACAGCAAAAGAACCGCGCCACCTGGATCTCAATTTTTCAAGGAGTAGGTGCAGATGATAATCTCAAAGCAGAACCTTTTTGACCAATTTCTGCAACTTTTGCAAAAGGTGTAACAGACCTTGAATAAAGTGGGCCAATAAAATCCATACTGCAAGATTTTCGCAATTGTTGTCGTTGAAGAAAAAGTAACCTCCACTTGCTTCCGAGTAACAAAATTTAATGGCACTACCTACCTCATTGTCGGACACACAAATTGCTTTTTTTTTTTTTTTTTTTTTTTTTTTTTTTTTTTTTTTTTTTTTTTTTTTTTTATTTTTTTCATTCATAATGCGGATGAAGAAGGTTCATCACCTCCACTTCTGCATTCTTTGGAAGTTCATGATACTGTTTGAGGCGGTGTCCATTGGTCTTATCAAGTGAGGTTGGTGAAAAGACTCCACCAGGATCCCATTGGTTGAAACGTGATGACTAGGTTATGGTTGACACAACATGATAGCTTCCACTATGGTCCCATTGGTTGAAGTGTAACGACCAAGTGAAGCTTGAAGCATGAGGGTTCACATTGGGGTCCCATTGGTCTTCCTTGACTTCACCAATGGCATGCAATACGTGTAATTTTGCAATCCTGCTTTCATTGATAATCTTTGGACCATGGCCCAAAAACAAAATCCCACTTGAGTTCTTGTCATATCTTTGTCTTTCCTCCTTCTTTGAAAATTCCTCAATGGCCTTCAACTCCACCTCCCTATGTGTTTGGATTCTCGCAATTGCATTGTTGATAGACCCTTCAATATCATTAGATCTTTGCATAAACAGAATCATCACTTTCAAATATGCAGAAATCTCAAAGACACATAACACATTTTATATCACCGTCACAATCAAGTACATGAGTTGCAATTGATAGAATCATCAAAACCAATTAAATCGGAAATTCAAAGACACAACTCATCATGAGTTTCCTCAACTAAATCTGCAGGTAAATCAATATGACAATTAGAATGCAGGGAGTTGGGAATTGTTTGGGAAGAGAGTTGGTCTGACTCTTGACTTCTCAGTTCATTAATAATGGTTGTCATCTGCTCAATTTGGGTTGTTAAATCCTGAACAAAGTGGCAGTGAAACTCATTGGAACTCAATTTGGGTTTTCATCAAGTCCTCCCATGAAGGCTCAAGTTTTGTGGTTGATGGACTTGTTATCTGCTGGAATGGCTGCTCATATTGAAATGATTGTTGCTGTAGTGATGCCGTATTGCCATATCCCAGATCCGAATAGTCTCTCCAGCTAAGGTTGTATGTGTTGAAGAAGGGATCATAACTCTGTTGCTGCTGCTGGAATTGTAGGTCATCAGGAAAATAACCAGCTGCTGAAACAAATTGATCTGGAAAAACAGTATTAGCATACTGAAGTGTGGGGCATGCATATGTGGGGTGAGATGAACAAAAACAAATGTTACACACAAGTGTAGCTTCCTGCACAGGTGATTGTTGTCTCACTACTATATATCTTACCAAAGAAGTCAACTCCTCAAGTTTTGACTCCATTATGCATGGTCCATTGTTAGAAAAGTTAATAAAAAGCAAAGGTTAGTAAAAACACTTAAAATGAAAAGATTACACTTTCTTTTGAGCGCATCGGCTCCTTACATTTTAATTTCGGTTGAGCGCATCGGCTCCATGCATTTTATTTTCTGTTGAGCGCATCGGCTTCATGCATTTTAATTTTCTTTTGAGCGCATTGGCTCCATGCACTTTAAGTTCTGCTAATTCTTTGAGCGTGTCGGCTTTTCGCTTTTATTTGTTCTTGCTTTGTTTTGCATATTATCCTCTGCATTCTTAGGACAAAATTGAAGTTCATGTCTTTACTCGTTTCTTTACGACGATAATATGAAAACTACAGTTATTCTTATTATCTAGTAAGAAAACAAGTAAAAGAGGCAATCATGAACACTCAATTTTGAGGGCTAAAAATAAAAAATAATAGTAATAATAATAAAATAAAAAATAATAAAATAAAAAAAAAAAAAAAACAACAAAAAAGTTAATTAAGTAATTTGTGATCCATTTTTCTTAACTTTTTTTTTTTAGCCCAAATCTATAAGCCCATCTGTTTAAGAAAAAAATGAAAAATAAAGAACAAAAATTAAAAAAAAAACTAAAAACTAGAAAAGAAAAATAAAATAAAATAAAAAAGAATTAAAAAATAATAAAAAATACTCACTCATCCACTAATCCACCCACTAACCCACTAATCCACTCATCTATCCACTCACCCACTAATCCACCCACTAACCCACTAATCCACCCACTAACCCACTAATCCATCCACTCATCCACTAATCCACCCACTAACCCACTAATCCACTCACTCATCCACTAATCCATCCACTAACCCACTAATTCACTCATCTTCCACTAACCCACTAACCCACTCATCCACTAATCCACCCACTAACCCACTAATCCATCCACTCATCCACTAATCCACCCACTAACCCACTAATCCACTCACTCATCCACTAATCCATCCACTAACCCACATTCCACTCACCTTCCACTAACCCACTAATCCATCCACTCATCCACTAATCCACCCACTAACCCACTAATCCATCCACTAACCCACTAATCCATCCACTTAACCACTCCACTCCACAACACCGGATCGTCTCCTCAAGGATCGTAAATGTAATTTAATCAAATCAAGTGAAAGTTAGCAAAAAGGGGGGTTTGATAGTTTAAGATCGCACTTAACAAAATTAAAGGAAGAAATAACAATTAAAGAGCAGTCAATTTAGAAACCTATCCAAGATTGGGTGGATTCAATCATAGACCCTTCATAGAACACTTGAAGCGCAATTGAATTGTTAATTTGGATCTAACCGAGATCTCTGCATCAAATCCAGAATTCATACTAGACGATCGTCTAGAATTCAATTAACAAGTGATAAACACAAATCCGCAATCGCACCATTCATGAAGATCTATGTTAATTTCAAGTACCGAATTCAATTAACTTAGGCACAAATCAGTAACCTAACCTTTTCAATTCTGTGATTAATTTAGATCAATCAGTTCTAAGTTTCATCACAAATCTCAATCTTCATTTATGTGATTAGCTTAGATCAATCAGTTCTAAGTTTTATCACAAATCTCAATCTTAAATCAAGATCAATCAGATCAACATAAATAGAATCACCATTCATGCATTCAAGATCAAGAAGAAGAAAAAGAAAAAGAAAGGAGGAATTCAATTACAAATCAAATACAATACATAACCAAGGTCTCAAGAATCCAAACCACAATCTCTTCAAGAGTTCTAAATTGACCCAAAGTAGCTTAGCCCTCCATTACCATGAAGGGGATCATCAAAATATACAAAACTATGAGAAACTATGAAGAAGCAAGAAGAAACTTAGAGAGAAATGAAGGAGAATACATGTTGTTCATGATAAATGGTTCCTTTTATAGAAGTCTAAGGTAACAAAATGACAAAGGGAAGTGGGTGGATGAGTGAGTGGAGTGTTTGAGTGGATGGATTAGTAGGTTGGTTTAGTGGATTGGTTTAGTGGATGAGTGAGTGGAATGGTTGAGTGGTTGAATTAGTGAAAAATGCCAAAGGACTTTTGGTGAGTGGGAAATTATGGACATGAATGGGTGAGTGGATGGATTAGTGGATGGATTAGTGGATGAGTGGGTGGAGTGGTTAAGTGGTTGGATTAGTGTATGAGTGGATGAATGGGTGAGTTAGTGGATGAGTGGATGAGTGGATTAGTGGATGGATGAGTGGATTAGTGGATGGATGAGTGGGTGGTTGAGGACGAAAATTTCGTCTCTGACTTGGAAGCCAAAAACGACCCACTATACTTCAGAACCACGAAAAGTGTTCTTCATGAAAGTTGTAGATCCTTGTCTTGGCTATAAAATGGATAGCTAGTTCGTCCAATTTGGCTTCCTTAAGCCCAAGATATGTCCCAAATACCGTAGGTTGCTCAAACCCAACTTCAGCACCTCTGTTCCGACTTGCAAGCTCAAAATGACCTACTAGACTTCTTTTTCTCAAAATGTGTTCTTCATGAAAGTTGTTTATTTGGATCTTTACTATCCACTGTCCAAATTTCAGCCCATCTCCATTATTACATCTTGAGATATGATTTTATGAGTGCACACTGTTATCTTTACTATCCACTGTCCAAATTTCAGCCCATCTCCATTATTACATCTTGAGATATGATTTTATGAGTGCACACTGTTCGGATTCTACTGACAGAACCCGTATTCTGAATTCCATGTAAACTTAGGTCCCTTAGACATCTGAATCGGACTTCGAGCTCTTCATCAAAGTTGTAGAGCTTCCTCTTAGCTTTCATACAAGGTAAAATTCATGTTCATCAGATATTAGGAACTCAAGTTATGGCCAAAATACAGAAATAGTGTCAAATCTCAATAATGCTGAAAATATTCAATTAGGACCAATTTGAGCTCAAACTCACAAAATCATACCAAACTCAATCAATTAAGAATATGGAGAGTGTAAATGACTAAACATAAGGGTTTCTTAATGAATAAAATATGTGATTATCAACTGTCAGAAACTTATTCGTAGTAAACCAATTAGTGATGGCAGAGTAAAGAGTAAATTTTGGAAACAATTTATTACTCTTGAGACGCATCTTAGTTGGGGTAATAACTATTTAGTGTTGATTTGTGGAAGTAACAAAGTTTTGTTGTTTGATTTCTTTCGAAAGATTCAAGTGAATGCACTCTCATATCCTTTGTAGCAAATGGATTCTTGGATCTTAGCATAAATTGTCTTCTTTCTTAAAAATCACAAGCTTGGATATGAATGTTGATATGGTGGATTGAGAATAATAGATATATGCCTTGTGAGATTTTGAGTCTATTGATAAATGATTGAACATTTGTACAATTATCTTCTTTCTTGTGTGATTTTCACTCATGGAATTGTTACTCTAGAACTTGTTTTGATTCTTTTTTAGGCTACATTTTCACATGCATATAGAAACATGATTGAGGCATTTTGAAATAACTACTTTGACCAAATAGTCATCCTTGTATATTTTCCCTTGTGTAACCCCTTTGAGCTTATTTGACCATTCCTTGTTTTTAGCTCATTACGTGCCTTCAAAAGAAAAAAAGAAAAAAAAACTTGTTTTTACCCAACCTTAGGGAATAAGAGAGCATTGGTCTTGTTCTTGAACAAGTGTAGGGGTACTGTGTGCAAAATGATCAAAAAAAAATGACCACTGTTGCAATCAAAGGATTATTAAAGTCTAGAATAAAGGTGGATGCTTGGAAACAACAGGAAGAAAATAAGAAGGTTCAGGTTTAACAATGAATTCAATTCACTAATTTGGGATTAATCTTCAATAAAACATTAGTTAAATATTGGTGATTGTCCTTTATGATGAATGTTCTCAAACATTTTCTCCACTCTAATTATACTATAATCTTTTTTTTTATTCTCTTTGGTATTTATCTTCTCATATCCATATTATCCCCTCTCCTTTACCATGAACCTATTATAACCTTGAATAAAGTCCTCTTGAATTTTGTATGCATGTGGTTTGAGTAGCGGAGAAGTAGAAGATAAGCAAGCTTATGATAGTGCAATTAGTCATGAGTTTTTTTTCTCTTGCTCTAAATTGAAGCTAAGTTCATCTTTCTCTTCTTCTCTCTTTTTTTCTTCTTCTCTATGAGTAACTAGATCTTCATCTTGCTTGGGTGAAAGAATGAAACTCTTGGTAATGAAATAAGATTAGATTATTCTATTTCTTGTGCCTAAATGATATATTATCAAATGGACATTATATGTGTTGTATTTTGTTTCCAATTAATTTAGAAACCTTCTTTGTATAATGGAGATCTTGATTTATTATAGACAATAGGATTGGCACAGTGAATGCTTGAACTTATTTATAAATGTTGGTAGATAATTAAAGGAAACATAATATGATTGCATATATAATTGAACTTTGAATGTTATATTTTTCAATTAGAACCTCCGTTGTGTGTAGATTTCAATTGAGTCATAAAGAGAAATAATCATGCCTTTAATTTATTACCAAGAGTGGATCTTCTAATCCAAGCAAGTTCTTAAATTTAATTGTGAACAAGTTTTATTATTTTTTGTGACAAATCATTGTCTTACCTCAAATAATTTCTCTTCATCAATTCCCTGTGGATCGACCTCGGACTCCCGAGAATTTATTACTTAAGACAACCTGCACTTGGGTTTGCATCCTTAAATCCCGCATCAATAGGAAAATGACAAGCAAAGGAGGGGTCTATGTTTCCGTTGTGATAAGTGGTATTCTCTAGGCCATGTATGCCGCAACAAGTAGCTATATGTGATTTTGCTTGGGGAGGTGGAGGAAGGGGATGATGAAGGACCGAAAGTGGTGGACGAAGCTAAATAAGAGGTGAACCTGTAGCTAAATGTTAGTAGCATCGCAGGTATGACTTCAAAGTATTCATTGAAGTTATGGGGAACTATTAATTGAAGAAAAGTCATTGTAATGGTAGATTCTGGAGCGTCCCATAATTTTTTGTCTCTGGGTTTGGTGAAAGAGTTGATGATTCCAACAGAGGCCATTACGGGGTAATTTGTAGAAATAAGCAGTGGTAAATATTTGAGAAGTCAAGGGGTGTGTAGGGGGTGGAATTGCAACTACCAAATCTAACAGTGGTTCAAGATTTTTTCTTATTTAAATTGGTGGGTGTGGATGTGATTTTGGGGTAGGAGTGGCTCAAAAGCTTGGGCAAGTTCAGTGCTGATTTAAGACAACACCTAATTGAAGTGCGAGAGGATTGGCGGATTATAGAAATTAAGAAGGACCTAGCCTTGTCTCGAACAGTGGCATTCTTGAAAGTTGTCATGAAAGAAATGAGGAATGAAGTTGCAACATATTACATGGAATTAGGGATGATGAGCATAGTTTGCATAGCAGAACCCGACACTACTCTAGAAGGCCTAAAAGAGCTCTTAAGGGAATATGGGGACTTGTTGAAGGAGACTACAACTTTGCCTCCAAGGAGATAGTGTGATCACGAAATCGTATTAAAAGAGGGAGCACAAATTCCCAACATTCGACCTTATAGACACCCTTATAATCATAAGGAAGATGACTGCGGGATTAAAGGATACAAACCCAAGTACAGGTTGTCTCAAGTAATAAATTTCTCAGGAGTCCGAGGTCGATCCACAGGGAATTGATGAAGAAAAATTAATTGCGGTAAGAAAAGGATTTGTCACAACACCAAAAGTAATAAAACAAGTTCACAAATAAATTTAAGGGCTTGCTTGGGTTAGGAGATCCACTCTTGGTAATAAATTAAAGGTAAGATTATTTCTCTTTTTAACTCAATTAAAATCCACACACAACGGAGGTTCCAATCGAAAAATATAACATTCAAAGTTCAATTATATATGCAATCATATTATGATTCCTTTAATTATCTACCAACATTTGTAAATGAGTTCAAGCATTCACTGTGCCAATCTTATTGTCTACAATAAATCAAGATCTCCATTATACAAAGAAGGTTTCTAAATTGATTGAAAACAAAATATAACACATATAATGTTCATTTAATAATATATCATTAAATCACAAGAAATAAAATAATCTAACCTTATTTCATTACTAAGAGGTTCACTCTTTCACCCAAGCAAAATAAAGATTTAGTTACTCATGGATAAGAAGAAAGAAAGAGAGAAGAAGAGAAAGATGGACATAGTTTCACTTTAGAACAAGAGAAAATTACAACAAAGTAAAACAACAAACAAGCATAACCACAAAAACTTCTAACAACTAAGCCTAACACCAAGTGCCTCTAATGGTTAGCCAATGGTGCCTTTTATAGAGGATTAGGGATACAAAATGACAAGGGGGCTGATTAGGGGTAGGTGGATGAGTGGATGAATGAGTGAAAAATGCCAAATGGTGAAGATAAGAGTGAAAAATCATTGAGATTTCTTGTCTCTGAAATCATTCATTGCTTAAGTCATTGATTCCGTCATTTTCCAGCCAAGTGTTCTTCATGAAAGTTCTAGGAAATTGTCTAAGCTTTCCAATGGCTTTAGAATCACCTAAAAATTTGTCCTACAGCCCAAGATATGGCCCAATTACTACAGACTGTTCAGGCCCAGTTTCAGCACCTCTATTTTGACTTTCAGACCCAATATCACCATCAAGGAGCCCGAATCAAGTTTTGTGTTCAACATGAAAGTTTTATATCTGGGTCTTAACTTTCAAATGTCCGAATTTCAGCCCAAAATAATTCTTGCAGCCCGAGTTATGCTTTGATTACTGTACACTATTCAGGTTTCAGACACAAAACTCGTGTTTTGTCTTCCAAGCCCAATTAGCTCCACTAGATGTCTGATTGAGACTTTGAGCTCTTCATAAAGGTTGTAGAGCTCTCTCTAATCTTTCCTACAAGATAAAATTCATAATTATCAGACATTTAAAACTCAAGATATGACTAAAATACAGAAACAACGTAAGACCAAAATAGTGCTAAAAAAATCAATTAAGTCCAATTTGAGTCCAAACTCACAAAACATAACTAGGCTTAATCAAGTAAGTACATGGAGAGTGTAAATGACTAAAAATGAGGGTTTATTAATGTATAAAATATGTGATCATCAAATTCTCCCACACTAAGCTTTTTGCACTCCTGGGCAAAACACATAAAACCAAAGTTAGGAGACAAAGAAAAAGGACACAAACTCAAAAGCTAAAAAAAAACTAAAAGACTCGATGAAGCAAGAAGAGTAACAAGGAATTCAAGGGATCAAAGCATTAATGAGGTCACATTTCTGCACATCTCAAACCAACAAGCAAGGAAACTTCAGTTGAAAAGAATGAATCAAGAATGATAGAGCCTCACAGAATTTCACTCTCAATCTCTCAAGTGTTTAAAAGGTAAGTATTTCACTCTATTCAACCCATGAATAATTGCACTACCATAAGCTTGCTTATCTTCTACTTCTCCGCTACTCAAAACACATGCATACAAAAATCAAGAGGACTTTATTCAAGGTTGTAATGGGGTTATGGTAAAGGAGATGGGATAATATGGATATGAACAAATAAATACCAAAGAGAATAAAAGAGCATTATGGTACAGTTAGAGTGGAGAAAATGTTTGAGAACATTCATCATAAAGGACAATCACCAATATTTGACTAATGTTTTGTTGAAGATCAATCCTAAATTGGTGAATTGAATTCATTGTTAGACTTGAACATTCTCATTTTCTTCTTGTTGTTTCCAAGCATCCGCCTTTATTCTGATAATCCTTTGATTGCAACGGTGGTCAATAATTTTTTTTTTATCATTTTGCACACACACCCCCACACTTGTTCAAGAACAAGGTCAATACTCTCTTATTCCCTAATGTTGGGTAAAAACATCTTTTTTTTTCTTTTTTTTTATTTTTTTTAAAGGATGAAATGAGCTTAAAACAAGGAATGGTCAGACAAGTTCAAAGGGGTTACACAATGAAAAATATACAAGGATGGCTATTTGGTCAAAGTAGCTATTTCAAAATGCCTCAATCATATTAATGTATGCATGTGAATATGTAGCCTCAAAAAGAATCAAAGCAAGTTCTAGAGTAACAATTCCATGAGTGAAAATCACACAAGAAAGAAGAGAATGGTACAAATATTCAATCCATTCATCAATAGGCTCAAAATCTCACAAGACATATTTCTATCATTCTCTATCCACCAATTCAACATCCATAACCAAGCATGTGAAATTTAAGAAAGAAGATAATTTATTCAATCATGTTATGATTCCTGAATTTCAATTGCTTCCAAGGATGTGAGAGTGCATTCGCTTGAATCTTTCAAAGGAAATCAAAAGACAAAAACTTTGTTACTTCCACAAATCAATACTAATTAATTACTACCTAAAAAAACTCCTTACTCTGCCATCACTAATTGGTTTAGTAAGTCCATGACAATCATATCATACTTCCCAAACAAAACAAAGATTTTTTTTTTGGGTCAACTATCCTTCCCCCCAACTAGATCACAACATTGTCCTCAATGTTAAAATATAGATGAGTAAAGGATAGAAGATATTACCTGTTAGAGAAAACTGACACAAATTTAAACAAAAACAAAGTATGATAAATCCAAAGTAAAGGAAAGCTTGAAACGAAGTGTCAAATCTGGCTGTCTTTTCATTTTGCTTCCTTCACTGCCTTCTACTGACCAATCTATCTGAGCTATTATTAGATCAGATCAAAGATCAAAGGTAAAGGAATTTTTTTTTGTGACTTTAAGAAAACCATCAGGGTAAAGAAGTCTAGAAACCCCTGAAGGACCTTGCTCAAAGGATCGTCTTTCCAAAACCAAAATACAGCAAAATCATATAAAGATAAAAGAGATATAATAGCAAATGATGACATACCTGTATGTACAGCTTTCATGACGTATCTTTATACTGCGCGTCATGAGTACAGTAGTGGCATATCTTTATACTATGTGTCACTAGTGCAGTAGACACTCACGAACTTTTTTTTTTAAGGACAATCGTGCAAAGGTTCACCCGAGTCAATGACGGGTCAGCCAAAGGCTGGGGCTCCACAACTAATTAAAGCCATGGTACTCCTTTCGGATCGCTCTTGTTCAAATATTTTTTTTTCTTTTTTTTTCTTTTTTTGATTTTTTTTTGAATTTTTTTATTTTTAATTTTATTTAATTTTTTTTCAAAAGAAAACATGAAGAAAAAGAAGATAATATGTACAGATTGTTGTGGATATGGCTCACATCTGCCTCTGGTTTCACATCCAGTAACGGCTTAAACGCCTTCTATGAGTCGAGGATAAGCTTCCCATCGTATTTTCTTATAAATTAGCAAACAGGGTCTTTTAGAGTCAGATTCCCAAGACTATAGCGTTTTTCTTGATCCTTGAAGAGATTCCACAAATTAAGAAGTTCACGATGCACTAATCCATAAGAATGCGTCTCAAGAGTCAATAAGATATCATCTAATGACTGACGAGCACCGAACTCAGTCAAAATTATAACCGAAGTTATTAACTAAGTTTGCAGTATAGTGAACAACACCGGATCGTCTCCTCAAGGATCGTAAATGCAATTTTATCAAATTAAGTTAAGTTAGAAAGGGGGGTTTTGATTGTTCAAGGATTACAATGACAAGATCTGAAGAAAAATAACAATTAAAAAAAACAGTCAATTCAGAAATCTATCCGAGATTGGGTGGATTCAATCATAGACCTTTCAACAAACACCTGAAATACATTTGAATGGTTAACTTGGATCTAACCGAGATCTCGCATCAGATCCATAATTCATACTAGACAATCGTTCAGAATTCAATTGACAAGTGATAAACACAAATCTGCAATCGCACCATTCATGTAAATATATGTCAATTTAAGCACCAAATTCAATTAACCTAGGCACAAATCAGTAACCTAACCTCTTCAATTACATGATTAGTTTAGATCAATCAGTTCTAAGTTTCATCACAAATCTCAATCTTCAGTTATGTGATTAATTCAGATCAATCAGCTCTAAGTTTAATCACAATACTTAATCTTAAAATAAGATCAAATCTGATCAAACATAAACAGAATCATCATTCATGCATTCAAGATCAAGGAAACAGAAGAAGAAGAAGAAGAGAAGAAGAATCCAAATATAAATCAAATACATTACATAAACCAAGGTCTCAAGAATCCAAACCACAATCTCTTCAAGAGTCCCAAATTGACTAGAAGTGACTTAGCTCTCCATTACAATGAAGGAATTCAAAATATACAAGAACTATGAAAAGCTATCTCTAACACCAAGTGTGTGTTGTTCCTAGAGCTCTCCACATGCTTCCTTTTATAGAGGATTCAGAGTAGTAGTAGATGGGTAGATGGGATTAGTAGGTGGATGAGTAGGTGGATGAGTAGGTGGGTGAGTAGGTGGGTGAGTAGGTGAGCTACCTTGTCTCTAAAATTCTTTATTGCTGAACTCATTGATTTTGTCATTTCTGAGCCAAGTGGTCTTCATGAAAGTTCTAGGAAATTGTCTAAGCTTTCCAATGGCTCTAGAAACACCCAAAAATTCATCCTACAGCCCAAGATATGACTCAATTACTACAGACTGTTTAGGACCAGTTTCAGCACCTCTGTTTTGACTTTCAGACCCAATATCTCCATCAAGGAGCCCGAATCAAGTTTTGTGCTTGACATGAAAGTTGTACATATGGGTCTTAACTTTCAGATTACAAATTTTCAGCCCATTTTATATGCCCAAACTCGAATTATCTTCTGGTTACTACACACTGTTCGGGTTCTAGTCACAAATCCCGTATTCTGATTTCCATGCCCAATTAGCTCCACTAGATGTCTGAAATTGACTTTGAGCTCTTCATCAAAGTTGTAGAGCTCTCTCTTATCTTTCCTACAAGGTAAAATTCATAATTATCAGACATTTAGAACTCAAGATATGGCTAAAATACAGAAACAGTGTAAGACCCGAATAATGCTGAAAAAATCAATTAAGTTCGATTCGAGTTCAAACTTACAAAACATAATCAAATTCAGTCAATTAAGTACATGAAGAGTGTAAATAACTAAACATAAGGGTTTCTTGATGAATAAAATATGTGATTATCAAATTCCCCCACACTTAGCTTTTTGCACTCCTGGGCAAAACATATAAAACTAAAGTTAGAAGACAAAGACAAACGACACAAACTTAAAAGCTAAAAACTCTAAAGGACTCAATGAAGCAAGAAGAGCAACAAGAAATTCAAGGGATCAAAGCATAAATGAGGTAACATTTCTTCACATCTCAAACCAACAAGCAAGGAAACTTCCGTTGAAAAAAATGAATTAAGAATGATGGATCTTCACAAGATTCCCTCTCAATCTCTCAAGTGTTTAAAAGGTAGGTATTTCACTCAATTCAACCCATGAAAATTGCACTACCATAAGCTTGCTTATCTTCTACTTCTCCACTACTCAAAACACATGCACACACAAATCATGAGGACTTTATTCAAGGTTGTAGTGAGGTCAAGGTAACAGAAGAGGATAAAATGGATATGAGAAGATAAATACCAAAGAGAATAAAAGTAAATGAGAGCTGAGTTCAAATAACAAGCATAAAAATTCATCTCAACTCTAATGTATATCCCTTTACATATTCATTTCCCAATCCTTTTCTCTTTTATATATATATATATATATATATATATATATATATATATAAACATAACTATATACATATATTTTTCCTTTTTTTTTAGGCACTCTTTCCTTTTTCAACAACCATTTTGTACACACACCCCCACACTTGTTCAAAAACTCATCCATTAACCAAGCTAATGTTCTTTTATTCCTTAAGGTAAAGTAAGAACACGATTTTTCATTTAAGGCACATAATGAGCTAGAAACAAGGAATGGTCAAATAAGCTCAAAGGGGTTAAGCAAAGGAAAATATACAAGGTTGGCAGGAATCAGAGAATTTTCAAGAAGTCAAAAGAGTGCTTGATATCATATTGAAAGGAAGGTTGGCTATTTGGTTAAACTAGCTAATTAAGAAAGAGGGCCTCAATCATGTTTATGCATGCAAGTGAAATGTAGCTTCAAAAAGAATCAAAGCAAGTTCTAGAGTGGTTATTAACATGAGTGAAAATCACACAAGAAAGAAGAGAATGACATAAATGTTGAATCCATCCATTAGGCTCAAAATCTCACAAGGTATGCATCCATCAAACTCAATTCATCAGTTCAATCATCCATCACCAAGCATATCAGTTCAAGAAGGGAGAAAAGTTATTCAATCATGCAATGAATCTCTTTTTTTTTTGAATTTTTTTTTTGAAATTTTTTTTAACAAACGAAAAGAAACAGAAACATGCTAAAATCTCTCCCCCACACTTAATATAACATTGTCCTCAATGTGAAAGAAAGAGATAGAAAAGAGCAACACAACCTGATAAGAAGTGAATCAACGCTAAGCAGAAAAGAAACACACTGTCAGTGCCACATCAGACCCTGAAAAGAAATCAAACAAGAAAACATTAGTACTTCCACAATTCAATACTAATTAATTACTACCTAAAAAACTCCGTACTCTGCCACTAATTAAGATGCGTCTCAAGAGTAAAATTACTCCTTACTCTGCCATCACTAATTGGTTTAATAAGTCCATGACAACCATATCATACTAAACAAAACAACAACAATTTTTTTTTTTAAATCAAACCCATTAAAGAGAAACTTTCAGATCGGGCTCTTGTTTCTTGCTACTTCCTTCGCTGCTTCCTGTTGACCAATCTATCTGAGCTGATACCTGATCAGGTACATACTCAAAAGCTTCTAATTTATCAATAAGCTCATCAATAGTGGAGGCAGAGATAAGAAGTTGTCTTCTTGAAGGAGTGATAAATTTATGTTCCACAGCTTTGTCAAGAAAAAATAACAAAAGATCAAAGAAATTATTAATATTCAACAAACCAATGGGTTTATGGTGGATGTTCAATTCGGCCCAAGAGACAATTTGAAAAATTTCTTCCAAAGTACCAAAACCACCTGGTAAGGCAATGAATGCATCAGAGTTTTCAAGCATTATCTTCATGCGTTCATGCATTGATGATACTTTAAGTTCCTCCCCAATTGTCTTTCCATTGATGTTCTGTTGAGCTAAAGTTTCAGGAATGACACCTAAAACCTGACTGTCTCTTATAAAAGCAGAAAGTGATACAGCCCCCATTAACCCACGATAACCTCCCCCATATACAAGATGAATATTCCTCGCAGCAAGTGATCGACCAAGAGTGCTAGCTGCGTTTACAAACTCCAATCCCTTCCCATAACTCGACCCACAAAAAACACAGACATTTTTGAGGTTACGAATAGAAGCCCCCATTCTATACTCTTCCTCTCTTTGAGTGTTTCTGAGTTGAAGGAAAATGGAGAAAATGGAGTGTTTAAATAAGAAAAAGAATGGAAAGGGAAATAATTGCACCTATCAGGGTAGGTTGGCTGTTGTCAGAAAAGGTTGAAATTAAGAAACACTTTTTTTTTTACTTCAAGAAAACCATCAAGGTAAAGAAGTCTAGAAACCCCTGAAGGACCCTGCTCAAAGGATCGTCTGTACAAAAATCAAAATACAACAAAATGATACAAAGATAAAAGAAATAGAAAATGATGACATACCTGTATGTACAATCTCCATGGCGTATCTTTATACTGCGCGTCATGAGTGCAATAGACATCACATCCTTTTTTTTTTTTGAAATTGTTAGAAAAACTTGATGAAAGGTGAGTGTATACTTACTTAAGATTGGGATGGAGGTAGTCTGCTCTTTCGGCTTTGTGCCAAAGCATTGTTGACCAGTATTCGACCTATTCAAGACCAGCGCAACATAGGGCTCCCAAAAGGGACAAGTGGCCATAATACGACTGGCTGCCTCACATGTGGGATACAATCTACCTTTTTTATTTTTCAATTAAGAAGGCTGGATCAGGATGCATGCATTTTCCCATTCACGGTTTGTGTTACCAAAGCCAACCCTAAGAAGTATACATTTTTTTTTTCATTTTTTTTTGAAAAATGACATGAAGAAGAAGAAGAAGAGGATGATATGTACAGATTGTTTGTGGATATGGCTCACATCTGCCTCTGGTTAAACGTCCAAGAACGGCTTAAACGTCTTCTATGAGTCGAGGATAAGCTTCCCATCCAATTTTCTTATAAATTGGCAAACAGGTCTTTTAGAGTCGATTCCTAAGACTGTAGCGTTGTTCTTCATCCTTGAAGAGATTCCACAATTTAAGAATTTCACGATGCACCAATCCACAAGAATGCGTCTCAAGAGTCAATAAGATATCATCTAATGACTCCTTACTCAGTCCATTTTTAATGAAGAAAATTTTATCTTCTCTATTTGCGGAAACCATCCCCTTAGTACGACATCGCTTGTTACAGTTCCATCGTCCACATTTGTGACAGACTTGTAACCTTTTTGCTCTTCTCCTTTTAGAATATGAACTTCTTCCAAGACCGGGCATATATGAGTCAAATGAAATTGAGGACTCACCAGCTAATCGGACTTTTGCTTCAATTATCTAGCATACATCTTCTGGCATACCTTTATGCATTAATATTCTCAATCTTTCACATCGAACTTTGTAGATTTTTCTCAGAGCATTTTGAGGAAAAGAAGGAAAATGTTTTCTCAGGTTTGAAAGAATGACATCCATTTTGAAGGAGAAGAAGAGTTCAGTTATTTTGGGAAACTGAAAAATAAACTGACTTGAGAGTCACGGAGCACCGTATCCGCCACTTAACCGGCAACACAAAGAACTCAAGAACTTGGTTTTCCAGCAATGATTGAGTCTTTATCTATTAACTTTAAGCGCATTACCATTCCTAGGATCCTCAATATCTACGGCCCCAGAGGATACGCGTGTTTGACAACAAAAGAACCGCGCCACCTAGATCTCAATTTTCCAAAAAGTAGGTGCAGATGGTAATCTCAAAGCAGAACTTTTTTGACCAATTTCTGCGGCTTTTGCAAAAGGTGTAACAGACCTTGAATAAAGTGGGCCAATAAAATTCATACTGCAAGATTTTCGCAGTTGTTGTCGTTGAAGAAAAAGTGACCTCCACATGCTTCCAAGTAACAGAATTCAATGGCACTACTTACCTCATTGTCGGGCACACAGCTATTTTTTTCTCTCTTTTTTTTTTATTTATTCATAATGCGGATGGAGAAGGTTCATCACCTCCACTTCTGCATTTTCTGGAAGTTCATGATACTATTTGAGGCGGTGTCCATTTACGATGAAAGCTTTGGCAGTGACCTCACTTTTAATCTGAACAGCACCAGAAGAAAAAACCTTAGTAACAATAAATGGTCCATCCCATCTAGACCTTAATTTGTCAGGCATGAGTCGGAGGCGGGAGTTATAGAGGAGAACTTTTTGACCAATCTCGAATGTTTTCCTCAGAATCAACTTATCATGGAAGGCTTTGGTCTTCTCCTTATAAAGTTTGGAACTTTCATAAGCCTCAAAGCAGATCTCCTCCAATTGCTGCAGCTGCAGCTTCCTCTCCATACCTGCTTGATCTAGGTCCATGTTGTACCTTTTCACCGCCCAGAATGCATGATGCTCAATTTCCACCGGTAGGTGGCAGGCTTTTCCAAAAACAATCCGATACAGAGACATCCCGATTGGTGTCTTATAAGCAGTCCGGTAAGCCCATAAAGCATCCTAAAGCCTCTTGCTCCAGTCCTTTTTGTTAGGTTGAGCGTCTTATGGAGTATCTGCTTAATTTCTCTATTGGAGACCTCGGCTTGCCCATTGGTTTGGGGGTGGTAGGGTGTAGAAACCTTGTGTTGGACTCCATACTTCTTCATCAAAGCCTCCATGCTTCGATTGCAAAAATGTGAACCTTGATCACTAATGATGGCTCTCGGGACTCCAAACCTATAGAAAATCTGTTATCTAATAAAATCCACAACAACTTTAGAATCGTCAGTCCGAGTGGCCTTAGCCTCCACCCATTTAGATACATAATCCACAGCAAGCAGAATGTAAACAAAACCAAATGATACAGGAAAAGGACCCATAAAGTCAATACCCCAAACATCAAAAATCTCACAGAATAATAAGGGTTTTTGGGGCATCTCATTCCTACGAGAAGTATTCCCTGTTCTCTGGCATTGATCACAAGATTTGCAAAACATATATGCATCATGAAATAGAGTGGGCCAATATAATCCAGAGTCTAAAACTTTCCTAGCAGTCCATTGAGGACCGAAGTGGCCGCCACATGCAAGTTTATGACAAAAGCTAAGAATGGAATGGAATTCATCATCAGGCACACATCTCCTAATTACTTGGTCACTGCAAATCTCCATAAGTAAGGATCATCCCACACATAATACTTTGACTCACTTTTCAATTTATCAATCTTAGCCTTTGTGAAATGTGCAGGTATTGCTTTAGCAACCAAGAAATTAATCAAATCAGCAAACCAAGGGATGTTGCCTTGCAGCTTGAAAAGCTGCTCATCAGGGAAAACATCATGGATGGGAAAAACATCTGCCTCCCTTTCAATTCGACTCAAGTGATCAGCCACCAAATTCTCCGCTCCACTCTTGTCACGGATCTCAATATCAAACTCCTGGAGGAGCAACATCCACCTAATCAACCGGGGCTTGGCATTGGGCTTCTTCAGGAGAAACTTCAATGTTGCATGATCTGAAAACACAACCACTCTAGAACCAAGCAAATATGATTGAAATTTATCTAAAGCAAAAATAATTGCTAAAAGTTCCTTTTCAGTTGTGGTGTAGTTGATTTGTGCAGGATCTAAAGTTCTCGAAGCATAGGAAATGACATGAGATACTTTACCGACCCTTTGTGCAAGAACAGCTCCCAATGCATAATTAGAGGCATCACACATCAGCTTAAATGGAAGTGTCCAATCCGGTGGTTGGATGATAGGTGTACTGGTCAATGCCTGCTTCAATTGATTAAAGGCATCCTGGCACTTCTTGTCAAAGTGGAACTCCACATCTTTTTGCGTAAGTTGGATAGCGGAAGTGCAATTTTCTTTGAAATCCTTTATGAACCGCCGATAGAAACCTGCATGACCAAGGAAAGAACGAATCTCCCGCACGCATGTGGGGTAAGATAGGCATGAAATAACATCTATTTTTGCAGGATCTACCTCAATACCCTCACGAGATATTACATGCCCTAAGAATATACCTTGTTCTACCATAAAATGACATTTCTCAAAATTTAGAACGAGGTTAGTCTTAATGCATCTATGCAAGACCTGAGCCAGACTATCTAAACATGCTTCAAAGGAAGATCCATAGACAGTAAAATCATCCATAAATACGTCCATGCAATTTTCTAAAAATCAGAAAAGATACTTACCATACACCTCTGAAAGGTGCCTGGAGCATTGCACAGACCAAAGGGCATCCTCCTGTATGCAAATGTGCCAAATGGACAAGTGAAAGTAGTCTTCTCTTGGTCTTCTGGGGCTATATGAATCTGAAAATAGCCCGAATATCCATCCAGGAAACAATAATGTGACTTGCCAGCTAACCGCTCCAACATCTGATCAATGAAGGGCAGCGGGAAATGATCCTTTCTGGTAGCCTGGTTAAGCCGCCTATAATCAATGCAAACTCGCCAACTGTTTTGAACTCGTGTGGGCACAAGCTCATTGTTCTGATTCGCAACCACTGTGACCCCAGATTTCTTGGGAACCACTTGCACGGGGCTCACCCATTGACTGTCAGATATGGGATAAATAATGCCAGCTTGAAGCAGCTTTGTAACTTCCTTCTTTACCACATCTAGAATCAGGGGATTTAGTCTCCTTTGGGGCTGTCTAACTGGTTTAATCCCTTCTTCCAATAAAATCTTATGCATGCATGTGGAGGGCTAATACCAGGAATATCTGCAAGAGTCCATCGATGGCTTGCCTATTCTGCCTCAAAATCTGCAGTAATTTTTCTTCTTGATTAGGTTGTAGGTTTTTAGCAATGATCACCGGAAGTGTCTCACCTTCTCCCAAATATGCATATTTAAGATGGTCTGGTAAAGTCTTCAACTCCAAGGATGGAGGTTGCACAATGGAAGGTAACAAGTGATCTGAAACAACTAACTCAACAACATTAATTTCAGCATGGTACTGACTCTCATTCTCAATTGTTGCATCATCAGCAGCTGTATCATTACTCATAATAGAATAAATCTCAGCACATGCAGCACATGGTTCAACATCACAAGTGGCACATGTATCACAAGAAACAGAACCAAGATAGTCAACAATATCAGGGAATTCAGCATATAAATCAGTATAGACATCATCAACCAGTATCTCAACCATATCAACATGGAAAACAGAATGCTCCTCTAGGGGGTGTCTCATGGCATCAAAAATGTTAAATTGTACCAAATCGTCGCCAAACTCCATAGAAAGGGTGCCAGCATGCACGTCTATCTTGGTCTTGGCGGTCTTGAGGAATGGTCTGCCTAGAATCAATGGAGCATGGTTTGTTGGAGACTCATCTTCCATGTCCAGAATATAGAAATCTGCTGGAAAAATCAACTCATTTACCCGAACTAACACATCTTCCAGCATACCTGTAGGATGAGCAGTGGCTCTATTTGCCAACTGAATCACGATACCAGTGGGTTGCAAAGTACCAATATTTAAACACTTATAAACTGACATGGGCATGACATTGATCGAAGCACCCAAATCTAGCATTGCATGCTCAAATCTAGAGTTGCCAATTGTGCAAGAAATTGTGAAAGTTCCAGGATCTTTGCATTTTTGTGGCATGCTTGGCAGAATCATTGCAGAAACATTTCTACCCATGCTGATCTTCTCATTCCCTTTCAACCTTCTCTTATGAGTGCACAACTCCTTGAGAAATTTAGCATATTTTGGAATTTGCTTGATTGCATCTAGGAGGGAATATTGATTTCCACTTTCCCGAATGTCTTCATGACTTCTTTTTCCATTTCTCGCTTGCATTGTTCTCTTGGATTGTGTGATCCTATTTGGAAAAGGTAATGGAATGGTAACATCTGAATTCTCTGCAATTTTCTTCAAGGGCATGATTTTACGGACTGAATTATCCATTTCCGCCGTTTTTGGTCAATTTTCGATTCTTTGTAAGGTTGGAACATCAACTTCTTTGCCACTTCTCAAGGTAATTGCACTTACGTTGCCTCTTGGATTCTTGATTTGTTTGTGAAGGCAATTGGCTAGAACCTTGACTCTTTAGCTCGCTCACGGTGGTTGCCATTTGCCCAATTTGAGTTTGTAAATTTGAATGCACCGACGTTCTTTGGAACCGAATGTTATTTGTGGCCATTTGTTTCATTAGGTCTTCCAATGACGGCTCGGTGGAGTGGATTGGACAGAGGCTAGCCGAACAGTTGTTTGTTGTCCGAATGCGAGGGGTATTTATTGGTATTTGTTGCTTGGACTGCAGACTTGGTATCTAAATTGTTGTTGCTCTTGGTGGGAAATTTGTTGTTCTTTGGCTAGAATTCCCATATCTCAAATTGGGATGGTCTCGCCAACCAGGGTTATAAGTACTAGAAAATGGATCATATCTAGATTGTTCTTGTTGTTGCGATATTGGGGTCTACCAGGAAAAACACCGGTGCAAAGAACACATTGATCCGGAAAAGCGGAACCATCTTCCCGAAGTGTAGGGCATGAATCAAGAGGGATGAGATGAATTAGAGCAAATTCCACACACTGATGCAGTCATCTGCATGGGTGGTTGTTGATCCACTGCTATCTGTCTTACCAAAGAAGTCAATTCATCTAGTTTGTGTTCCATTCTTTGTTGGTCCATATGAGATGCTTGAATTTCATTAACTCCTCTGGTTGCGGTGATGATCCGCGAGCCAAACTGTTGGGTATTGACTGCCATGTTTGCTATCAGATCTCTTGCGGCGGTAGGAGTTTTGTCTACTAAGGCTCCTGCAGAGGCAGCATCGATCATGCTTCTATCATTTGGCAGCAAGCCCTCATAAAAGTATTGAATCAAGAGCTGGTCACTAATTTGGTGATGAGGGCAGCTCGAACACAACTTCTTGAATCTCTCCCAGTATTCATGCAAAGTCTCACCAGACATTTGTCTGATGCCACATATATCCTTCCTAATTGCAGCAGCTCTAGAGGCAGGGAAGAATCTCTCCAGGAACAACCTCTTCATGTCATTCCAACTTCTGACTGAACCTGGTGAAAGATAAAACAACCAATCTTTGGCTACATCGACAAGTGAGAAGGGAAATGCCCTTAACTTGATGTGTTCCTCAGGGATGCCTTGTGGCTTCATGGTTGAACACACAACATGGAACTCTTTCAGGTGCTTATGAGGATCTTCACCCACAAGACCATGAAATTTTGGTAACAAGTGTATCAAACCAGATTTTAACTCAAAATCTGCATCAAGATCAGGATATTGAATGCACAAAGATTGGTAAGATACATCAGGAGCAGCAAGTTCTTTAAGGGTTTTATTATGCATGTTATCAGCCATGATTTCAGGATTACTTAAGTTATCAGGTTCACTCCCAAAATTAGGTTCAGAATTAACTCTGGAATTTATCACACGAGCTCTAATTAATCTATGCAAGGTCCTATCAATCTCAGGATCAAGATCAAGCAAGATATCAGGATTGGACCTAGTCATGCATCAACTAAAGCACAAAAATACAAAAACTGCAACTAAGCAAAATACACTAAACAACACTCAAAATATGCAAAAATAAATCTAGTTAATATGTCTAAACATTTTTAAAAATTATGGAATCAACACAGAACAAAATCTACATAAAAATGAAAGTAGAAAATGCAATAAAAAATATTAAAAAATTGAAAAAGTGGTCTAAATGATAGAATTTCGAAAAACCAGGGGTGACCTCACAATTTACTGCGAGTCTTGTTTATCAGGCTATTTTCCTTCAACCGACCAAGTTTCAGCTCATTCTGGGCATGTTTCAGTTCAAAAATTGCAATAGTTACCTGTAATCACCTGTTTTCCATCTTTCCTAAATCAGAAAAATTCAAAAGCTCAGATAAAAACGTTAGTATGGTATGAACAATGTTAGTAAATAAAAAATAACTGTTAGAATAGGTAAGAAAGAACAAAAATTAGTAAGGTTACTCAAAATGAAAAGATTACACCTACGAGTTCCCAAGAATGGCGCCAAAATTTGACGATGCCGAACTCAGTCAAAATTATAACCGAAGTTATTAACTAAGTTTGTAGTATAGTGAACAACAGGATCGTCTCCTCAAGGATCGTAAATGCAATTTTATCAAATTAAGTTAAGTTAGAAATGGGGGTTTTGATTGTTCAAGGATTACAATGACAAGATCTGAAGAAAAATAACAATTAAAAGAACAGTCAATTCAGAAATCTATCCGAGATTGGGTGGATTCAATCATAGACCTTTCAACAAACACCTGAAATACATTTGAATGGTTAACTTAGATCTAACCGAGATCTCTGCATCAGATCCAGAATTCATACTAGACAATCGTCCAGAATTCAATTGACAAGTGATAAACACAAATCTGCAATCGCACCATTCATGTAAATATATGTCAATTTAAGCACCGAATTCAATTAACCTAGGCACAAATCAGTAACCTAACCTCTTCAATTACATGATTAGTTTAGATCAATCAGTTCTAAGTTTCATCACAAATCTCAATCTTCAGTTATTTGATTAATTCAGATCAATCAGCTCTAAGTTTAATCACAATACTTAATCTTAAAATAAGATCAAATCTGATCAAACATAAACAGAATCACCATTCATGCATTCAAGATCAAGAAAACAGAAGAAGAAGAAGAAGAAGAGAAGAAGAATCCAAATATAAATCAAATACATTACATAAACCAAGGTCTCAAGAATCCAAACCACAATCTCTTCAAGAGTCCCAAATTGACTAGAAGTGACTTAGCTCTCCATTACAATGAAGGAATTCAAAATATACAAGAACTATGAAAAGCTATCTCTAACACCAAGTGTGTGTTGTTCCTAGAGCTCTCCACATGCTTCCTTTTATAGAGGATTCGGAGTAGTAGTAGATGGGTAGATGGGATTAGTAGATGGATGAGTAGGTGGATGAGTAGGTGGGTGAGTAGGTGGGTGAGTAGGTGAGCTACCTTGTCTCTGAAATTCTTTATTGCTAAACTCATTGATTTTATCATTTCTGAGCCAAGTGGTCTTCATGAAAGTTCTAGGAAATTGTCTAAGCTTTCCAATGGCTCTGGAAACACCCAAAAATTCATCCTACAGCTCAAGATATGACTCAATTACTACAGACTATTCAGGACCAGTTTCAGCACCTCTGTTTTGACTTTCAGACCCAATATCTCCATCAAGGAGCCCGAATCAAGTTTTGTGCTTGACATGAAAGTTGTACATATGGGTCTTAACTTTCAGATTACAAATTTTCAGCCCATTTTATATGCCCAAACTCGAATTATGTTCTGTTTACTACACACTGTTCGGGTTCCAGTCACAAATCCCGTATTCTGATTTCCATGCCCAATTAGCTCCACTAGATGTCTGAAACTGACTTTGAGCTTTCATCAAAGTTGTAGAGCTCTCTCTTATCTTTCCTACAAGGTAAAATTCATAATTATCAGACATTTAGAACTCAAGATATGGCTAAAATACAGAAACAGTGTAAGACTCGAATAATGCTGAAAAAATCAATTAAGTCCGATTCGAGTTCAAACTTACAAAACATAATCAAATTCAGTCAATTAAGTACATGAAGAGTGTAAATAACTAAACAAAAGGGTTTCTTAATGAATAAAATATGTGATTATCAATGACTCCTTACTCAGTCCATTCTTAATGAAGAATATTTTATCTTCGCTGTTTGCAGAAACCATCCCCAAAGTACGACATCGCTGGTTACAATTCCATCGTCTACATTTGTAACAGACTTGTAACCTTTTTGCTCTTCTCCTTTTAGAATACGAACTTCTTCCAAGACCTGGCATATATGAGTCAAATGAAATTGAAGACTCACCTGCTAGTCGGACCTTTGCTTCAATTATCAAGCGTACATCTTCTGGCATACCTTTGTGCATTAACAATCTCAATCTTTCACATCGAACTTTATAGATTTTTTTCAAAGCATTTTGAGGGAGAGAAGGAAAATGTTTTCTCAGGTTTGAAAGAATGACATCCATTTTAAAGGAGAAGAAGGATTCAGTTATTTTGGGAAACTGAAAAACAAACCGACTTGAGAGTCACGGAGTACCGTATCCGCCACTTAACCGGCAACACAAAGAACACACCAACTTGGTTTTTTCAGAAATGGTTTGAGCCTTTGTTCATTGACTTTAAACACATTATCATTCCTAGGATTCGCAATATCTACGGCCCCATGAGGATACATGTGTTTGACAACAAAAAGACCACTCCACCTAGATCTCAATTTTCCAGGAAATAGGTGCAAGCGAGAATCATAAAGCAGAACTTTTTGACTAATTTCAAATGATTTTCTCAAAATTGTCTTGACTGTGGATTTTATTGGATTTGTCTTTTGACAATTTTTACAACTTTTGCAAAAAGTATAGCAATCCTTAAATAAAGTGGGCCAATAAAATCCACACTGCAAGATTTTCGCAGTTATTTTTTTTTGAAGAAAAGTGACCTCCACATGTTTCTGAGTGACAAAATTTAATGACACTACCTACCTCACTGTCGGGCATGCATCTCTGAAAAATTTGGTCAGGACAATATTTGAACAAGTATGTGTCATCCCAATAAAAGTTTTTCACCTCTGTTAAAAATTTCTTCCTATCTTGGTGCTTCCATTGAGGTGACATCTTTCCTTCTTGTTCTTCAGTAAGAGATGAGGAAATTACCACAGGAAAACTTTGCTTTTCTCCCAAAAATGTGTACTTCAACCCAACAGGTAATGACTTTAGTTCCGGTGTGGGTACTTCTTCATCGGCATTATCATTCATGGGTTTTAGCTCTTCAAATTTTGGCTTCCATCCCTTGTACTGCATTGCCTGTGTACAATCAAGCAAAGAACATATTTCAGAGATATCATCTTCTAATTGCATGGCTGAATCCAATGAATTGACTAAACAAATTTCTAATGGGTCAGAAGAACTCTTTGTTTGAAGATGATCATCTATAATGGCTTTAATTCCTTCAACTTCCTCCTTTCATCAAGGACTTCCTGTGGTTGCTTGCACATGTTAAAAACATTGAGCTCCAGTGTCATGTTTCCAAATGTTAGCTTCACCACTCCATTTCTGTAATTTATCAAAGTATTAGATGTTGCTAAAAATGGACGGCCTAAAATAACAGGAATTGACTTGCAACTATCAACCATAGGTTCAGTATCCAAGACAATACAATCCACAGGATATATGAATTTATCAACTTGAATCAACACATCTTCCACTATTCCTCTTGGAATTTTAATTGATCTATCTGCAAGTAGAAGAGTTACAGAAGTTAGTTTTAACTCACCTAAGTTGAGTTGCTGATAAACTGAATATGGAAGCAAATTGACACTAGCACCAAGATCAAGTAAAGCTTTTTCAATTTTATGTTCTCCAATAATGCATGAAATTGTAGGACAACCAGGATCTTTATATTTCAACGCATTATTATTCTGAAGAATGGAGTTTACCTGTTCAGCCAAAAATGCTTTCTTTTTCACATTTAGTTTCCTTTTAACAGTGCACAAGTCCTTTAAATATTTGGCATAAGAAGGAATCTGTTTGATAGCATCTAACAGAGGAATATTGATTTTCACTTGTTTCAAAATTTCAAAAATTCCACTGTTATGGTCCAATTTCTTTGGATTTTTCAATGCTTGAGAAAATAGGGGTGAAGGCGAGAGTTTGGTCTCTTTTTGGTCAACTTTTTCATTTTCTTGGGGAATTGGTTCATCTTCTTTCTCACAAGGTTTGGGGATTTGCTTTTCAACAACCTTTCCACTCATAAGAGTTATCACTGACTGGACTCGGTCCATTTGTTGGTTTTCTGAACTCCCCTCATTTAGACTGTACTGATCCTTGGGATTTGGTTGAGGTTGAGAAGGAAATTTTCCTTTCTCATGAATGATGAGAGCAGAAGAAAGTTTAGCAAGAGTGTCTTTTATGTCATTCATGGTTTGATTGTTTTGTTTATTAATGGCCTCTTGCTTTTCTATGAATGCATGCAATGTTTCTTCAATGTTTTTCCTATATGGTGGGATATAAGGTGCATATCCTTGAGAATTTTGAGAGTCCTGTTTTGCCTGAGGAAGTGGTGGTTGCACGAATTGTGACTGATTATTATTCCTCCAGCTGAAGTTCGGGTGATTTCTCCATCCCGGATTGTATGTATATGAAAAAGAAGAAGTAAATGGCTTGTTAAAATTATTCATTGCATTTACCTGCTCATGTACAACTTCTTTAAAAACAAGAATTTTAGGACATTCATGTGTTTAGTGTCCTAAATCATCACAAATGCCACAAATTTCTTCATTTTGCACAGATTTGATTTCTTTTGCTTTTCTTAATTCCATGGCTTCAACCTTTCTAGCCAAACTGGCAAATCTAGCATTTAGATCTTCCTCTTGACTAAGGTGATATTTTCCTTTATTAGCACTTACAAGATTAGATCTAATTGAATTTTCAGAAGTGTTAGTACTATGCCAAGATTGAGAATTTTCAGCCAACTGGTTCAAATAGTCTAAAGCTTCATCAGGTTCTTTATCAAGAAACTCACCATTGCACATTATTTCCACAAATTGTTTAGTTTTAGGTGATAAACCTTCATAAAAGAAGCTTATACTGCGCCATTTTTCAAAACCATGATGTGGATAAGAATTTAACAAATCTTTAAATTGTTCCCAACATTGAAAATAGGCTTCATTTGAATTTTGGAAAAAAATTTGGATTTGTCTTTTCATAGCATTGGTTTTATGTGTTGGAAAAAATTTCTTTAAGAACTCACCTTGCATTTCTTGCCATGTGCCAATTGATATTGGATTCAAAGTGTTAAGCCAAGATTTTGCTTTATCTTTTAAAGAAAAAGGAAACAATTTAAGCTTAACAATCTCTTCAGTGCAATTTTGATCATTGAAGGCAATACATACTTCCTCAAATTCTTTCAGATGTAAATATGGACTTTCAGATTCTAAACCATGAAAATTAGGAAGTAAAGAAATCAGACCTGGCTTAAATCTAAAGTTGTTGGCATTGAGTGGAAAGATAAAACATGATGGACTAGAATTTCGAGGTGGTTGCAAATATTCACGCATGGTTCACAACGGTTGATTTTCAAGTTCATCATGTACACTTTCATTGTTAGTCATTGTGTCAATTGTGTGTGATTGTGATTCAAACAAGTCAATATATAAAGTACCAGAATTAATTTTAACTAAACGACCAGAATTTAAATCACGATACCAATTAAGCATAAATACATAAATAACTTAAAATAAATAAACAAAAAATAATGTACAAAATGGCAGTGTCACCTACCATTAAATATTAACAAAAGGCGTGGAATAAACCAACCACCAAATAAAAATTAAAAAAAAATAAAAATTATGGTGTGGTAGAAACCAACCACCAAAAATATAAATATAACAAAGGTGGGGTAATAAACCAACCACCCAAAAATAAAAATAAAAATAAAATGCAAAAAATAAAGTGCGAAAAATAAAAGTTAGATTGCGAAAAAATAAATGGCAAAAAAAAGTAAAAGGGAGAGTTTCCCCCACTAAATTAGTGCGTAAAATAAAAGGGAGAGTTACCCCCAATCGACGAAAAATAAAAAAAAAAATTAAAAAGTAAAAATAAAAATAAATGACATAAATATAAAAGTTAGTTAGTAAGTTAGAAAGTTAGAGAGTTAGTAAAGAAACCGAAGGATCAGCAAGCTGATCTTTTGCTTCGGTGAGGGAGAAGAGAGAATAGATTTTATTAAAGAAAACAAATCTCAATAAATTAAAACTTCAAATTAAGTCCCCGACAACGGTGCCAAAAACTTGACTGCGGGATTAAAGGATACAAACCCAAGTGCAGGTTGTCTCAAGTAATAAATTTCTCGGGAGTCCGAGGTCGATCCACAGGGAATTGATGACGAAAAATTAATTGAGGTAAGAAAAGGATTTGTCACAACACCAAAAGTAATAAAACAAGTTCACAAATAAATTTAAGGGCTTGCTTGGGTTAGGAGATCCACTCTTGGTAATACATTAAAGGTAAGATTATTTTTCTTTTTAACTCAATTGAAATCCACACACAACGGAGGTTCCAATCGGAAAATATAACATTCAAAGTTCAATTATATATGCAATCATATTATGATTCCTTTAATTATCTACCAACATTTGTAAATGAGTTCAAGCATTCACTGTGCCAATCTTATTGTCTACAATAAATCAAGATCTCCATTATACAAAGAAGGTTTCTAAATTGATTGAAAACAAAATATAACACATATAATGTTCATTTAATAATATATCATTAAAGCACAAGAAATAAAATAATCTAACCTTATTTCATTACCAAGAGCTTCACTCTTTCACCCAAGCAAGATGAAGATTTAGTTACTCATGGATAAGAAGAAAGAAAGAGAGAAGAAGAGAAAGATGGACATAGTTTCACTTTAGAACAAGAGAAAATTACAATAAAGTAAAACAACAAACAAGCATAACCACAAAAACTTCTAACAACTAAGCCTAACACCAAGTGCCTCTAATGGTTAGCCAATGGTGCCTTTTATAGAGGATTAGGGATACAAAATGACAAGGGGGCTGATTCGGGGTAGGTGCATGAGTGGATGGATGAGTGGAAAATGCCAAATGGTGAAGATAAGAGTGAAAAATCATTGAGATTTCTTGTCTCCGGAATCATTCATTACTTAAGTCATTGATTCCATCATTTTCCATCCAAGTGTTCTTCATGAAAGTTCTAGGAAATTGTCTAAGTTTTCCAATGGCTTTGGAATCACCCAAAAATTCGTCCTACAGCCCAAGATATGGCCCAATTACTATAGACTGTTTAGGCCCATTTTCAGCACCTCTGTTTTGATTTCAGACCCAATATCACCATCAAGGAGCCCAAATCAAGTTTTGTGTTCAACATGAAAGTTTTATATCTGGGTCTTAACTTTCAAATGTCCAAATTTCAGCCCAAAATAATTCTTGTAGCCCGAGTTATGCTTTGATTACTGTACACTATTCAGGTTTCAGACACAAAACTCGTGTTCTGTCTTCCAAGCCCAATTAGCTCTACTAGATGTCTGATTGAGACTTTGAGCTCTTCATAAAAGTTTTAGAGCTCTCTCTTATCTTTCCTACAAGGTAAAATTCATAATTATCGGACATTTAGAACTCAAGATATGACTGAAATACAGAAACAGCGTAAGACCAAAATAGTGCTGAAAAAAATCAATTAAGTCCAATTTGAGTCCAAACTCATAAAACATAACTAGGCTTAATCAATTAAGTACATGGAAAGTGTAAATGACTAAAAATGAGGGTTTATTAATGTATAAAATATGTGATCATCAAATTCCCCTACACTTAACTTTTTGCACTCCTGGGCAAAACACATAAAACTAAAGTTAGGAGACAAAGAAAAACGACACAAACTCAAAAGCTAAAAAAAAACTAAAAGACTCGATGAAGCAAGAAGAGCAACAAGGAATTCAAGGGATCAAAGTATTAATGAGGTAACATTTCTTCACATCTCAAACCAACAAGTAAGGAAACTTCAGTTGAAAAGAATGAATCAAGAATGATAGAGCCTCACAGAATTTCACTCTCAATCTCTCAAGTGTTTAAAAGGTAAGTATTTCACTCTATTCAACCCATGAATAATGGCACTACTATAAGCTTGCTTATCTTCTACTTCTCCGCTACTCAAAACACATGTATACAAAAATCAAGAGGACTTTATTCAAGGTTGTAATAGGGTTATGGTAAAGGAGATGGGATAATATGGATATGAAAAGATAAATACCAAAGAGAATAAAAGAGCATTATGGTACAGTTAGAGTGGAGAAAATGTTTGAGAACATTCATTATAAAGGACAATCACCAATATTTGACTAATGTTTTGTTGAAGATCAATCCTAAATTGGTGAATTGAATTCATTGTTAGACTTGAACATTCTCATTTTCTTCCTGTTGTTTCCAAGCATCCGCATTTATTCTGATAATCCTTTGATTGTAACGGTGGTCAATAAATTATTATTTTTTGATCATTTTGCACACACACCCCCACACTTGTTCAAGAACAAGGTCAATGCTCGCTTATTCCCTAATGTTGGGTAAAAACATCTTTTTTTTTCTTTTTTTTTAAAGGATGAAATGAGCTTAAAACAAGGAATTGTCAGACAAGTTCAAAGGGGTTACACAATGAAAAATATACAAGGATGGCTATTTGGTCAAAGTAGCTATTTCAAAATGCCTCAATCATATTAATGTATGCATGTGAAAATGTAGCCTCAAAAAGAATCAAAGCAAGTTCTAGAGTAACAATTCCATGAGTGAAAATCACACGAGAAAGAAGAGAATGGTACAGATATTCAATCTATTCATCAATAGGCTCAAAATCTCACAAGATATATTTCTATCATTCTCTATCCACCAATTCAACATCCATAACCAAGCATGTGAAATTTAAGAAAGAAGATAATTTATTCAATCATGCTATGATTCCTGAATTTCAATTGCTTCCAAGGATGTGAGAGTGCATTCGCTTGAATCTTTCAAAGGAAATCAAAAGATAAAAACTTTGTTACTTTCACAAATCAATACTAATTAATTACTACCTAAAAAAAACTCCTTACTCTGCCATCACTAATTGGTTTAGTAAGTCCATGACAATCATATCATACTTCCCAAACAAAACAAAGAATTTTTTTTTTTGGGTTAACTATCCTTCCCCCCCAACTAGATCACAACATTGTCCTCAATGTTAAAATATAGATGAGTAAAGGATAGAAGATATTACCTGTTGGAGAAAACTGACACAAATTTAAACAAAAACAAAGTATGATAAATCCAAAGTAAAGGAAAGCTTTAAACAAAGTGTCAAATCTGGCTGTCTTTTCATCTTGCTTCCTTCATTGCTTTTTGCTGACCAATCTATCTGAGCTATTACTGGATCAGGATCAAAGATCAAAGGTAAAGGAATTTTTTTTTGTGACTTCAAGAAAACCATCAAGGTAAAGAAGTCTAGAAACCCCTGAAGGACCCTGCTCAAAGGATCGTCTGTCCAAAACCAAAATACAACAAAATCATACAAAGATAAAAGAGATGCAATAGCAAATGATGATATACCTGTATGTACAGCTTTCATGACATATCTTTATACTGCGCGTCATGAGTGCAGTAGTGGCATATCTTTATACTGCGTGTCATTAGTGCAGTAGACACTCACAAACTTTTTTTTTTTAAGGATTAGCGTGCAAAGGTCCACCCGAGTCAATGACGGGTCAGCCACAGACTAGGGCTCCACAACTAATTAAAGTCATGGTACTTTTTCCGGATCGCCCTTGTTCAAATATTTTTTTTCTTTTTTTTTTAATTTTTTTTAATTTTTTTGAATTTTTTTATTTTTATTTTTTTTTTCATTTTTTTTCAAAAGAAAACATGAAGAAAAAGAAGATAATATGTACAGATTATTGTGGATATGGCTCACATCTGCCTCTGGTTTCACGTCCAGTAACGACTTAAACGCCTTCTATGAGTCGAGGATAAGCTTCCCATCCAATTTTCTTATAAATTGGCAAACATGGTCTTTTAGAGTCAGATTCCCAAGACTGTAGTGTTTTTCTTCATCCTTGAAGAGATTCCACAAATTAAGAAGTTCACGATGCACCAATCCACAAGAATGCGTCTCAAGAGTCAATAAGATATCATCTAATGACTCCTTACTCAGTCCATTCTTAATGAAGAAAATTTTATCTTCTCTGTTTGTAGAAACCATCCCCAAAGTACGACATCGCTGGTTTCAATTCCATCGTCCACATTTGTAACAGACTTGTAACATTTTTGCTCTTCTCCTTTTAGAATACGAACTTCTTCCAAGACCTGGCATATATGAGTCAAATGAAATTGAAGACTCACCTACTACTCGGACCTTTGTTTCAATTATCCAGCATACATCTTCTGGCATACCTTTGTGCATTAACAATCTCAATCTTTCACATCAAACTTTGTAGATTTTTTTCAAAGCATTTTGAGGGAGAGAAGGAAAATATTTTATCAGGTTTGAAAGAATGACATCCATTTTAAAGGAGAAGAAGGATTCAGTTATTTTGGAAAATTGAAAAACAAATCGACTTGAGAGTCACGGAGTACCGTATCTGCCACTTAACCGGCAACACAAAGAACTCATCAACTTGGTTTTTTCAGAAATGGTTTGAGCCTTTGTCCATTGACTTTAAACACATTACCATTCCTATGATTCACAATATCTACGGCCCCATGAGGATACATGTGTTTGATAACAAAAGGACCACTCCACCTATATCTCAATTTTTTAGGAAATAGGTGCAAGCGAGAATCATAAAGCAGAACTTTTTGACTAATTTCAAAAGATTTTCTCAAAATTGTCTTGATTGTGGATTTTATTGGATTTGTCTTTTGACAATTTTCACAACTTTTACAAAAAGTATAGCAGTCCTTAAATAAAGTGGGCCAATAAAATCCACACTGCAAGATTTTCGCAGTTATTTTTTTTGAAGAAAAGTGACCTCCACATGTTTTTGAGTGACAAAGTTTAATGATACAACCTACCTCACTGTCGGGCACGTATCTTTGAAAAATTTGGTCAGGACAATATTTGAACAAGTATGTGTCATCCTAATAAAAGTTTTCCACCTTTGTTAAAATTTTTTTCCTATCTTGGTGCGTCCATTGAGGTGGCATCTGTCCTTCTTGTTCTTCAGTAAGAGATGAGGAAATTACCACAGGAAAGCTTTGCTTTTCTCCCAAAAATGTGTACTTCAACCCAACAGGTAATGACTTTAGTTCCAGTGTGGGTACTTCTTCATCGGCATTATCATTCATGGGTTTTAGCTCTTCGAATTTTGGCTTCCATCCCTTGTACTCCATTGCCTGTGTACAATCAAGCAAAGAACATATTTCAGAGATATCATCTTCTAATTACATGGCTGAATCCAATGAATTGACTAAACAAATTTCTAATGGGTCAGAAGAACTCTTTATTTGAAGATGGTCATCTATAATGGCTTCAATTCCTTCAACTTCCTCCTTTTCATCAAGGACTTCATGTGGTTGCTTGCACATGTTAAAAACATTGAGTTCCAGTGTCATGTTTCCAAATGTTAGCTTCACCACTCCATTTTCTGTAATTTATCAAAGCATTAGATGTTGCTAAAAATGGACGGCCTAAAATAACAGGAATTGACTTGCAACTATCAACCATAGGTTCAGTATCCAAGACAATAAAATCCACCGGATATATGAATTTATCAACTTGAACTAACACATCTTCCACTATTCTTCTTGGAATTTTAATTGATCTATCTGCAAGTAGAAGAGTTACAGAAGTTAGTTTTAACTCACCTAAGTTGAGTTGCTGATAAACTGAATATGAAAGCAAATTGACACTAGCACCAAGATCAAGTAAAGCTTTTTCAATTTTATGTTCTCCAATAATGCATGAAATTGTAGGACAACCAGGATCTTTATATTTCAACGCATTATTATTCTGAAGAATGGAGTTTACCTGTTCAGCCAAAAATGCTTTCTTTTTCACATTTAGTTTCCTTTTAACAGTGCACAAGTCCTTCAAATATTTAGCAAAAGAAGGAATCTGTTTAATAGCATCTAACAGAGGAATATTGATTTTCACTTGTTTCAAAATTTCAAAAATTCCACTGTTATGGTCCAATTTCTTTGGATTATTCAATGCTTGAGAAAATGGGGGTGAAGGCAAGAGTTTGGTCTCTTTTTGGTCAACTTCTTCATTTTCTTGGGGAGTTGGTTCATCTTCTTTCTCACAAGGTTCGGAGATTTGCTTTTCAACAACCTTTCTACTCTTAAGAGTTATCACTGACTGGACTTGGTCCATTTGTTGGTTTTCTAAACTCCCCTCATTTAGACTGTACTGACCCTTGGGATTTGGTTGAGGTTGAGAAGGAAATTTTCCTTTCTCATGAATGATGAGAGCAGAAGAAAGTTTAGCAAGAGTGTCTTTTATGTCATTCATCGTTTGATTGTTTTGTTTATTCATGGCCTCTTGCTTTTCTCTGAATGCATGCAATGTTTCTTCAAGGTTTTTCCTATATGGTGGGATATAAGGTGTATATCCTTGAGAATTTTGAGAGTCCTGTTGTGCCTGAGGAGGTGGTGGTTGCACGAATTGTGACTGATTATTATTCCTCCAGTTGAAGTTTGGGTGATTTCTCCATCTCATATTGTATGTATATGAAAAAGAAGAAGTAAATGGTGTAACACCCCAACTTTTGAGTAAAAGACCGTTGTGTCCCTGTTTTACTGTTTCTTGTTTTTCTGTATGAAATACAGAAAAATAATACTGTTTGTTATTTTATTTGGTCGTTTTACATAATTTGTTTCGATACAGTAAAATAAAAATTTTATCAAATTACATGTTTTAAATTTTTCTGTAATATACACTATATAATCTTCATTTGGATATTTTATTTGAACGTTTTGGATGATTAGCTACATTGTGGGAAAAAAATAAGAAAATGACTATTACGTCCCGAATGTCTTTGTTTTTGATGTTTTTGTTGTTTTTAATTGTTTTCTACTTGATCTGTTTGCTCAATATTATTCTTGTCTGTGATTTTATTTAGACTTTTGTGTGATTTGCTCGGGGTAGGAAAATAATATTTTTTCGGACCTAGGAAAAATCTGTTTTTAATTATTCGAGAAGGCGGGGATCTTACTAAACCCAATTCTGAATGAGCCTAAAATTAATCTTTTAATTTTTAGGATTTAACTGTCAAATAAAATAATTTTATATTATTATAATATTATTTTATTAGTCAGTACAAATAAGTGACAGAGGACCCAGAAATATTTTGCGGGACCCACGTTTAGTCATCAAGTGCTGTACACGTGGACCAATGAGGAGCTGGTCAAAATTGGTGGCTATGACTCATCGCAACGGGCTAATAGGACGATGACACGTGGCGTGACACCTCAGCATCATGACTCAGCAGCTTCTAGAAGGTTCCAGAAGTGGTGACTCAGCTTGTGACTCACCATGATGACTCGCTAGTTCCAGAAGCTTCTCCGATGACTCAAGATCTTCGACTCGCTATGTTGAACACGTGACCAATGATGCGATCAAGTGACTCGGTGATGACTCGCCATCTTGCTGACTCATCTGCTCTAGAAAATATCTATGCTGACTCGCCATGTTGACTCACCTGTTCTAGAAAGTTCTACGATGACTCATCATACTGACTCATCGTAGTGAGTCACATATTCTAGAAATTTCTCTTTGATGACTCGCTTTATGACTTATCAAGGGTAATCAGTAGAAAAAAATAATTAATAATAATTGCTACTCTGTTAGTCTAAAATAAAAATCTATGTATATTTTATTACCCATTAGACAATAAACACTGACTTTATAAACAGTAATTATTGTATAATTATTGTTTATTGGTTAAAGTATGTTAGAAAATATACAATGTGCACCAATAGGAATTGGTCAACAAAAATAGCAACCAATAAGAATCAAGTTAGTAAATGTTTAACCAATAGAACTTGGTCAAGATTAATGGCTTGAATTTTTAAGAACCAATAGAAAACAAGCTATCAAATAAATTTAGGCTTCTTGAAGTTTGGTGTTCTACGGTGGAGGAAGAGAGCAATTTGCTCTAATAGCCAAATTCACCAAAGTGAATTCACGTAGAAGGCTTTAGGAAATTCATTTAGAAAGCCAAATTGAACAAATGAAGAATAGTCAATATTGATGGCTTTTCTTGGTTGAAGTCTACAAAAGCAAGCTTTTGGTGAAGCAAATATTACCATGCAATTCTTACTATCTTTTATTGATTAACCAAGTAAGACAAAGTCAATTTTAGTGGCTTCTTTTCATAATGCATTTACGGCAATGCATGTGTAAAGAAAGCAATTTTAATGCTTCAATTCATTCTTGTTCTCCAAGCATCTACGGTCATGCTTTTCAAAAAGAAAATAAAGCTAATTTCAATTTCCTAAAATTAGTCATTTTTGGTGGCTCTCCTTTTTGGCTTCTACGGCAATTCACCTTTGGTGAATCCTACAATTAGCTATCCTACCTTATATTCATTCTTTCTCTCAAAAATGATTTACGGCCATGCATAGTCAAGTCTTCATCTTTCTCCAAAATTCTCCAAATAGCAAAAGCTCTCATCCCTTTTTCCTTCCTTGTGTTTCATGGCCATAGCTTCCAAGAAGAGGGCAAACTTCACCCATTTATCTCACTTGTTCTCTTCTATATCCTTTTCTCCAAAGAACCAAGATCAAGCAACCAAATTTCTCTCCTTTTTCTTTTCCCCATGGATTCGGCCAACCACTCAAAAATCCTCTTCCAAGCTTCAATAATTTTAAATGACCATAGGTCTTGAATCTCCATGCATTTCTAAAGAACTTTCATGTTGGAAGTTTTTCCTAAATCTTCCATTTTCTACCTTGTTCTTCAAAGCTTAAGTTTGAAGCCTTGAAGGTAGGATTCTTTGATCTTCATGTTTCTATCTATTTCAAAGTTTTAATCATGATTTTAATCCATGATTATTCTAGTTTAGAGCCTTAGGTATTAATATTGTATGTTTTCTTTGTTTTTCAAGAAGCTTTTGGTGGAGAAAGTTTGCTTGAAGGAGACATGCAATGGACTTGGAGGTTTCTACAAGAGGTAAGAGGGAGATTACCCTCATCAACCATGTGTTGGTGGTGAGGAATGTTTGTGTTTGTGGTGAAGAATCCATAAGGATTCATTCACTTGATTGTTTATAGTTTTTCCTAATTGTGATTGATTATGTGAGTAAGCATGTTTATAGCTTTAATAATTGTTGGTATGTGTTTATGATTGCTTTGGTATATTACATGTGTTAATATATTGCATGTGTTTATAGAAGTATAGTAATTATTCTAGAATGTAAGTAGCATGTGAGAAATTGCATGAGTGTTCCAAAGAACACAACACCAAGGCTTACGGCCTTAATATAAAAGGAGGACCAAAATGTTCTCATCAATTTTCTAAAAGTGTGATTTAATTAACCTAGGAAAATTGACAAGTTACAAATTGATTTAAAGTAAGAAAAATGAATTTATGGATCCAAGAATGAAATTAGGTATTTCGGCCAACATGCCTAAGTTAAATGTTTTGATTTCTAAAACCATTTTCTAAAACAATGATTTAATGAATACAATGAATTTGACATTGATTTAAAAGATGAAAAATAATTTAAAAATCAAATGCAAGGACTTTGTTGAAATTGGCCAACATGCCACATACTTTTAATCCAAATTTATTTTCTAATTATGGACTAGATAATTTAATAAAAATAAATTAGATCAAGAATTTTATAAGAGATTAAGTGTATGGAAATAATTAGAAATGAATTATAAAGCATAGAATGATTTTCGGCCAAAATGCCAAATTTAAATCTTTTTGATTTATAGAATTGTTTTCAACTAAGTTTAAGTAATAAATGCCAAAAGGATTTTATTACAATGAGTTTTGAAGAAATAAATTGATTAGAATTAAGTTTAAGAAGTTTAAGCTAATGATTTTTCTTGTTAGAAGAAATACGGTAGCTTTTTGTAAAATTTCTAACGTATATAGCTCACCTTGTGTTTTGAAGCACGTTAGTAATTTTCAAAAGTGTAATCTATTGGTTGTAATAAAAATAAAAAGGATTTTTGACAGTAAACCTAGAAAATCATTATTATAATTTTTCTAAACATAATACTGTCAATTTATATTAAAAACGGACAAATAAGATAGAAAAGATGTCCAAAAGACAGTATACGGTATGAAAAATATTCTACGTAGTTTAAATGTATTAAATATTATTTCTGTTTGTTTTAAACAGTGTTTTTAAGGAATTCGGACAAGAAAATGATTTAAAAATCTTACGCGATTGAGAAAACGTATTAAAAACTCTACGCGATTTTAAAAACAGTAAAATAAATTTACGCGATTTAAAAACGTTTATAAAAATGATGAGATTGTGAAAACGCGATAAAATTTCTACGCGATTGACCGTTGCTGTATTTATTTTTCGCTGTCGAGAAAATGTGAACCCGTACAGGCTTTTGAGGATTTTTTGCTGTCGGGAAAATGTGAACCCATACAGGCTTTCTATTTTTCTGCCATTGAGGGCATATTATTATCTTGAGGGTATCTTCGTAAATTCATATTTTTGGAATTATGTGTTGAGTTTATGCCAAATTTTTGGTGGATTGATTGACGAGGTGAATCACATCGTATTGTCGGTGCGATAAGCGTAATGTGGTTCGATCTTGAATGGACTTGGAGACGTTAGTGTGCATAATTCCATATGTGGACAGTTGGTTGCTCTTCTGGGCCGTGGTAATTGGCAATACACTAACGGACTCGACACACACTATACTTAATCGAGATCTTGTAAAGTCTAATAGTACATTGCCTGTAGTGCCACAACGTGAGACCGTGAACTACACCACGCCTTGGACAAGGAGTTCCATGTGACGTGGGGCTATAGACGCAACGTGTGACAACGCAATAGTTTGGTTAGGCAGCCGTGGTACTAATCGATTTTGAGGATCATTCGCTCTCTGATGTCTGTTTGTTTTTAGCTCCATGGAGTAGGATTGTGTCATATTGCATATGTTTATATGCTGTACTTTATTATCTTTTAACTATGATCTTTTATCTATGATCTTTTATATGTGATCTATGATCTTTTATATGTGATCTTATGATTATATGTTGTTATTATCTTTGTGCCTATGATTTTATATGTTGTTATTTATTATTTTTTTTTTTTATTTTTATTTATTTTTATCTATGATCTTATATGTGGTTATTTCTTATATTTTTTTTTTATCCATGATATTCTATGTTGTTATTTATTATATGCTTATTTGATTTATTTATAAATTGATAACATGATGGTATTTGTGATATCTGTGTGTATGGAATGACTTTGTCATTCGTATAATTCTTTGCTACCGTACTGGTATTGGTGAAAGGGGATCTCACCTCTTTGCTGTATTGCTTGTTGTGTTTGTATTGTTAAATTCGTATAGTAGACGAAGGAAGTTTCTTAGACCTCTTTGGAGGCTATGTTCTGAAGATGGTGATGGCGTCAAGGTGTAATCTTCCAAGTTTCGACAAGATGCAGTTGGTGAAGAAATGGAACATGTAGGTTGAGTTTTTGTTAGTGTTGTTACCGTGCTATTAGTAGTAACCTTCTTTGGGTTTGCTACTGTTTCTCTGAGTCTGTAAATGTTATGTTTTAAATTGTTGTTGAATATTTTGTGGAATATATAATATGTGTACTAATCAATTCAATTTAATTTCTGTTTTTCTTATAATTTTTGGTAAGTTTATATTTTTGCGAAATGAAATTTTAAAATTCATCTTTTAACAATCAAAACTTTTATAAAATGGTTTCAGTTGATTTTATATTTTATTTAAAATGTGACGCCCTACGGAGGGTGTTACATTAGTTGGTATCAGAGCACGGTTAGAGCCTTTTTGGGGTTGTGGTTAGGTCTGTCTTGTTTTTGTTGTGTGACTCTCTGTGCTTGGACTCCGAAAGGAGACAATGTTTCTTTGGAATGGTTACTTTGGTATCCATTGTACTATGATTCGTCTGTCTTTGAAGAAAGACGATGATTCGTGGTAAACGTGCACGTGAGGAAGCAGGACGCGATAGCGGCGATATGACTGCAACTATGAAAGCAAGGTAAAGAATAGTTGAAGGAACAGTACAATATGATTTGAGGATTACTCAGCAGCGAGGAACGATAGCCAAGGATTAGAAGCAGACAAAGTTGAAATAAATCTTAGAGTACGCAATTTCGTAACGTTAGACTGTATTAGTTCTGAAGGAGGAGAAATCGTAAGGCCAAGCAAGTCCAGTGGAAAAACGTATTCGTGATCATCGGGAGGTCAACAACAACAACAATCTTGTGGAGGAAAAGCTAGCGGTAGCAGGTTTGGCTAGACTGTGACATCTGCACCAAAATGTTGAAAGTGCGGGGAAGATCATCTAACAAGGGACTGTACAATCAAAGGAAAACCATCTGTTTTCAAGTGTAGGATGCCCGGACGTTTTGCTGAACAGTGTATCTTGCTAAAAATGAAGTCATCTGTTAGTAACGTACGTGCTTTGACATCTTAAGTAGAATGGAGCATCGATTCTTCAAGTGGAGCAAAAACATCTTAAATGGAAGAACTTAAACAAAGAAGATTGTATCACAAAAAGGTGATCCTTTAACCATACTGTATAATTCCGAGGGTAACCTATTTCTTTATGGCATATATTGTGTGGGTCAATTAGAATTATTTGTGTCTTCATTATCTTTTGATCTGGTTGTTTCTATTTCTATTGCTAAAACATGCGGTTGAGGACTTGAGTTGCTTAAACCATCCTAAGTCTGTTAAATAATTGAATCTTTTATGTTGATTCAATTTGTATGCTTCTTTCTCAAAACAGACGTGATCTAAAAATGTGGATTGGGTATTTTTCCGACCATCCATGTTTTGTTAGACCAGTTGGTCGAATTGTTTAGTTGAAAAGCTCACTTCTAAATTCATCAGACCACATCAATTTTTCTATTGGATAGGTTCGGTGGTATGGCTGATTCTATCATCTCTTTCTATCATCTCTTATTTCTATGCTTCCATGATATCCTTCATATGCCGCAATTGCGAAATATGCGGGAAATGTACTTTTGGTCTAACTCATTCTTTTATGACTAATTGACTATTTGAGTTGATTAGAGCTATTAATACCTTTGTTACCTTTTGATTTATCTATTTCTGCTTTTATTACCAAACTCATTATTATTATCCAGTTCCTTAAACAATCTTTTCTGTTAATCTAAACTGTCTACTTCTTTCGTGAGATAGATGTGGTCTTATAAATGGATTGGTTATTTTTAATCACATCCTATAAATTGTTTCAGTAAAACTTTAGTGTCCCAGAAAACTCATTCTTAAAAATCGGGCAATATCAAATTTTTTTTATTGGACATGTCTGATAATAATTCAGATAGTTTCTCTACCTTTTCTTCTAAATTTTTATAATGTCCTTTTGTGTATTGCAATTGCAAAAGAAAGGATATTTTTAGTCAAAATCATGTCATAAGTATCAGATACAGTATTGTTGAAAAAGAGAACTTGAGTTGTGAGGCACTTCCTGTTAAAGGCAAAGGCAGGAGAGTGAAGCGGTACAAAAGTAGGGATAATTTCAAATAGTACTAATCAGAGTGACGCAGCGGAAGCGTAGTGGATAGTATCTTTCATCCTTATTTAGACAGAATTGTCATTATCTTTATTAACGACATTCTGATCTATTCTCGAAATCATGAGGAATCGTTTTACGCGATGCAAGGAGTTTTCGTTTATCGAGGTAACCAGGAATGGCGTAAACGGATATGCAACGTGGGAACAAAAAGACAAGAATGGAGGAGTAGTATCCATGATTGTTCAGAGACTGCTACGAATTTCGGGGGCGAAATTCTTTTTAGGAGGGGAGAGTTGTAACACCCCAACTTTTGAGTAAAAGACCGTTGTGTCCCTGTTTTACTGTTTCTTGTTTTTCTGTATGAAATACAGAAAAATAATACTGTTTGTTATTTTATTTGGTCGTTTTACATAATTTGTTTCGATACAGTAAAATAAAAATTTTATCAAATTACTGTTTTAAATTTTTCTGTGTAATATACAGCTATATAATACTGCTGGATATTTTATTTGAACGTTTTGGATGATTAGCTACATTGTGGGAAAAAAATAAGAAAATGACTATTACGTCCCGAATGTGCTGTTTTTGATGTTTTTGTTGTTTTTAATTGTTTTCTACTTGATACAGTGCTCAATATTACTGTCTGTGATTTTATTTAGACTTTTGTGTGATTTGCTCCGGGGTAGGAAAATAATATTTTTTCGGACCGGAAAAATCTGTTTTTAATTATTCAGAGGCGGGGGATCTTACTAAACCCGATTGAATGAGCCTAAAATTAATCTTTTAATTTTTAGGATTTAACTGTCAAATAAAATAATTTTATATTATTATAATATTATTTTATTAGTCAGTACAAATAAGTGACAGAGGACCCAGAAATATTTTGCGGGACCCACGTTTAGTCATCAAGTGCTGTACACGTGGACCAATGAGGAGCTGGTCAAAATTGGTGGCTATGACTCATCGCAACGGGCTAATAGGACGATGACACGTGGCGTGACACCTCAGCATCATGACTCAGCAGCTTCTAGAAGGTTCCAGAAGTGGTGACTCAGCTTGTGACTCACCATGATGACTCGCTAGTTCCAGAAGCTTCTCCGATGACTCAGTATGCTGACTCGCTATGTTGACACAGCCAATGATGCAGTCAGTGACTCAGCTGATGACTCGCCATGCTGACTCATCTGCTCTAGAAAATATCTACGCAGACTCGCCATGTTGACTCACCTGTTCTAGAAAGTTCTACGATGACTCATCATACTGACTCATCGTAGTGAGTCACATATTCTAGAAATTTCTCTTTGATGACTCGCTTTATGACTTATCAAGGGTAATCAGTAGAAAAAAATAATTAATAATAATTGCTACTCTGTTAGTCTAAAATAAAAATCTATGTATATTTTATTACCCATTAGACAATAAACACTGACTTTATAAACAGTAATTATTGTATAATTATTGTTTATTGGTTAAAGTATGTTAGAAAATATACAATGTGCACCAATAGGAATTGGTCAACAAAAATAGCAACCAATAAGAATCAAGTTAGTAAATGTTTAACCAATAGAACTTGGTCAAGATTAATGGCTTGAATTTTTAAGAACCAATAGAAAACAAGCTATCAAATAAATTTAGGCTTCTTGAAGTTTGGTGTTCTACGGTGGAGGAAGAGAGCAATTTGCTCTAATAGCCAAATTCACCAAAGTGAATTCACGTAGAAGGCTTTAGGAAATTCATTTAGAAAGCCAAATTGAACAAATGAAGAATAGTCAATATTGATGGCTTTTCTTGGTTGAAGTCTACGGCAAAGCAAGCTTTTGGTGAAGCAAATATTACCATGCAATTCTTACTATCTTTTATTGATTAACCAAGTAAGACAAAGTCAATTTTAGTGGCTTCTTTTCATAATGCATTTACGGCAATGCATGTGTAAAGAAAGCAATTTTAATGCTTCAATTCATTCTTGTTCTCCAAGCATCTACGGTCATGCTTTTCAAAAAGAAAATAAAGCTAATTTCAATTTCCTAAAATTAGTCATTTTTGGTGGCTCTCCTTTTTGGCTTCTACGGCAATTCACCTTTGGTGAATCCTACAATTAGCTATCCTACCTTATATTCATTCTTTCTCTCAAAATGATTTACGGCCATGCATAGTCAAGTCTTCATCTTTCTCCAAAATTCTCCAAATAGCAAAAGCTCTCATCCCTTTTTCCTTCCTTGTGTTTCATGGCCATAGCTTCCAAGAAGAGGGCAAACTTCACCCATTTATCTCACTTGTTCTCTTCTATATCCTTTTCTCCAAAGAACCAAGATCAAGCAACCAAATTTCTCTCCTTTTTCTTTTCCCCATGGATTCGGCCAACCACTCAAAAATCCTCTTCCAAGCTTCAATAATTTTAAATGACCATAGGTCTTGAATCTCCATGCATTTCTAAAGAACTTTCATGTTGGAAGTTTTTCCTAAATCTTCCATTTTCTACCTTGTTCTTCAAAGCTTAAGTTTGAAGCCTTGAAGGTAGGATTCTTTGATCTTCATGTTTCTATCTATTTCAAAGTTTTAATCATGATTTTAATCCATGATTATTCTAGTTTAGAGCCTTAGGTATTAATATTGTATGTTTTCTTTGTTTTCAAGGAGCTTTTGGTGGAGGAAGCTTGCTTGAAGGAGACATACAATGGACTTGGAGGTTTCTACAAGAGGTAAGAGGGAGATTACCCTCATCAACCATGTGTTGGTGGTGAGGAATGTTTGTGTTTGTGGTGAAGAATCCATAAGGATTCATTCACTTGATTGTTTATAGTTTTTCCTAATTGTGATTGATTATGTGAGTAAGCATGTTTATAGCTTTAATAATTGTTGGTATGTGTTTATGATTGCTTTGGTATATTACATGTGTTAATATATTGCATGTGTTTATAGAAGTATAGTAATTATTCTAGAATGTAAGTAGCATGTGAGAAATTGCATGAGTGTTCCAAAGAACACAACACCAAGGCTTACGGCCTTAATATAAAAGGAGGACCAAAATGTTCTCATCAATTTTCTAAAAGTGTGATTTAATTAACCTAGGAAAATTGACAAGTTACAAATTGATTTAAAGTAAGAAAAATGAATTTATGGATCCAAGAATGAAATTAGGTATTTCGGCCAACATGCCTAAGTTAAATGTTTTGATTTCTAAAACCATTTTCTAAAACAATGATTTAATGAATACAATGAATTTGACATTGATTTAAAAGATGAAAAATAATTTAAAAATCAAATGCAAGGACTTTGTTGAAATTGGCCAACATGCCACATACTTTTAATCCAAATTTATTTTCTAATTATGGACTAGATAATTTAATAAAAATAAATTAGATCAAGAATTTTATAAGAGATTAAGTGTATGGAAATAATTAGAAATGAATTATAAAGCATAGAATGATTTTCGGCCAAAATGCCAAATTTAAATCTTTTTTATTTATAGAATTGTTTTCAACTAAGTTTAAGTAATAAATGCCAAAAGGATTTTATTACAATGAGTTTTGAAGAAATAAATTGATTAGAATTAAGTTTAAGAAGTTTAAGCTAATGATTTTTACTGTTAGAAGAAATACAGTAGCTTTGTAAAATTTCTAACGTATAGCTCACCTTGTGTTTTGAAGCACGTTAGTAATTTTCAAAAGTGTAATCTATAGGTTGTAATAAAAATAAAAAGGATTTTTGACAGTAAACCTAGAAAATCATTATTATAATTTTTCTAAACATAATACTATCAATTTATATTAAAAACGGACAAATAAGATAGAAAAGATGTCCAAAAGACAGTATATGGTATGAAAAATATTCTACGTAGTTTAAATGTATTAAATATTATTTCTGTTTGTTTTAAACAGTGTTTTTAAGGAATTCGGACAAGAAAATGATTTAAAAATCTTACGCGATTGAGAAAACGTATTAAAAATTCTACGCGATTTTAAAAACAGTAAAATAAATTTACGCGATTTAAAAACGTTTATAAAAATGATGAGATTGTGAAAACGCGATAAAATTTCTACGCGATTGACCGTTGCTGTATTTATTTTTTGCTGTCGGGAAAATGTGAACCCGTAAAGGCTTTTGAGGATTTTTCGCTGTCAGAAAAATGTGAACCCGTACAGGCTTTTGAGGATTTTTTGCTGTTGGGAAAATGTGAACCCGTACAGGCTTTCTATTTTTCTGCCATTGAGGGCATATTATTATCTTGAGGGTATCTTCGTAAATTCATATTTTTGGAATTATGTGTTGAGTTTATGCCAAATTTTTGGTGGATTGATTGACGAGGTGAATCACATCGTATTGTCGGTGCGATAAGCGTAGTGTGGTTCGATCTTGAATGGACTTGGAGACGTTAGTGTGCATAATTCCATATGTGGACAGTTGGTTGCTCTTCTGGGCCGTGGAATTGGCAACACACTAACGGACTCGACACACACTATACTTAATCAAGATCTTGTAAAGTCTAATAGTACATTGCCTGTAGTGCCACAACGTGAGACCGTGAACTACACCACGCCTTGGACAAGGAGTTCCATGTGATGTGGGGCTATAGACACAACGTGTGTCAGCGCAATAGTTTGGTTGGGCAGCCGTGGTACTAATAGATTTTGAGGATCATTCGCTCTCTGATGTCTGTTTGTTTTTAGCTCCATGGAGTAGGATTGTGTCATATTGCATATGTTTATATGCTGTACTTTATTATCTTTTAACTATGATCTTTTATCTATGATCTTTTATATGTGATCTATGATCTTTTATATGTGATCTATGATCTTTTATATGTGATCTTATGATTATATGTTGTTATTATCTTTGTGCCTATGATTTTATATGTTGTTATTTATTATTTTTTTATTTTTTTTTTATTATTTTTTTTTATCTATGATCTTATATGTGGTTATTTCTTATATTTTTTTTTTATCCATGATATTCTATGTTGTTATTTATTATATGCTTATTTGATTTATTTATAAATTGATAACATGATGGTATTTGTGATATCTGTGTGTATGGAATGACTTTGTCATTCGTATAATTCTTTGCTACCGCATCTTGGTATTGGTGAAAGGGGATCTCACCTCTTTCTTTGTATTGCTTGTTGTGTTTGTATTGTTAAATTCGTATAGTAGACGAAGGAAGTTTCTTAGACCTACTGGAGGCTATGTTCTGAAGATGGTGATGGCGTCAAGGTGTAATCTTCCAAGTTTCGACAAGATGCAGTTGGTGAAGAAATGGAACATGTAGGTTGAGTTTTTGTTAGTGTTGTTACCGTGCTATTAGTAGTAACCTTCTTTGGGTTTGCTACTGTTTCTCTGAGTCTGTAAATGTTATGTTTTAAATTATTGTTGAATATTTTGTGGAATATATAATATGTGTACTAATCAATTCAATTTAATTTCTGTTTTTCTTATAATTTTTGGTAAGTTTATATTTTCGCGAAATGAAATTTTAAAATTCATCTTTTAACAATCAAAACTTTTATAAAATGGTTTCAGTTGATTTTATATTTTATTTAAAATGTGACGCCCTACGGAGGGTGTTACAAATGGCTTGTTAAAATTATTCATTGCATTTACCTGCTCATGTACAACTTCTTTAAAAACAGGAATTTTAGGACATTCATGTGTTGAGTGTCCTAAATCATCACAAATGCCACAAATTTCTTCATTTTGCACAGATTTGATTTCTTTTGCTTTTCTTAATTCTATGGCTTCAACCTTTCTAGTCAAACTGGAAAATCTAGCATTTAGATCTTCCTCTTGACTAAGGTGATATTTTCCTTTATTAGCACTTGCAAGATTAGATCTAATTGAATTTTCAGAAGTGTTAGTACTATGTCAAGATTGAGAATTTTCAGCCAACTGGTTCAAATAGTCTAAAGCTTTATCAGGTTCTTTATCAAGAAACTCACCATTGCACATTGTTTCCACAAATTGTTTAGTTTTAGGTGATAAACCTTCATAAAAGAAGCTTATACTGCGCCATTTTTTAAAATCATGATGTGGGCAAGAATTTAACAAATCTTTAAATCGTTCCCAACATTGAAAATATGCTTCATTTGAATTTTGGTAAAAATTTTGGATGTCTTTTCATAGCATTAGTTTTATGTGTTGGAAAAAATTTCTTTAAGAACTCACCTTGCATTTCTTGCCATGTGCCAATTGATCTTGGATTCAAAGTGTTAAGCCAAGATTTTGCTTTATCTTTTAAAGAAAAAGGAAACAATTTAAGCTTAACAATCTCTTCAGTGCAATTTTGATCATTGAAAGCAATACATACTTCCTCAAATTCTTTCAGATGTAAATATGGACTTTCAGATTCTAAACCATGAAAATTAGGAAGTAAAGAAATCATACCTGGCTTAAATCTAAAGTTGTTGGCATTGAGTGGAAAGATAAAACATGATGGACTAGAATTTCGAGGTGGTTGCAAATATTCACGCATGGTTCGCAACGGTTGAATTTCAAGTTCATATATACACTTTCATTGTTAGCCATTGTGTCAATTGTGTGTGATTGTGATTCAAACAAGTCAATATATAAAGTACCAGAATTAATTTTAACTAAACGACCAGAATTTAAATCACGATACTAATTAAGCATAAATACATAAATAACTTAAAATAAATAAATAAAAAATAATGTACAAAATGGCAATGTCACCCACCATTAAATATTAACAAAAGGCGTGGAATAAACCAACCACCAAATAAAAATTAAAAAAAATAAAAATTATGGTGTGGTAAAAACCAACCACCAAAAATATAAATATAACAAAGGTGGGGTAATAAACAAACCACCCAAAAATAAAAATAAAAATAAAATGCGAAAAATAAAGTGCAAAAAATAAAAGTTAGATTGGGAAAAAATAAATGACAAAAAAAAAGTAAAAGGGAGAGTTTCCCCTACTAAGTTAGTACGTAAAATAAAAGGGAGAGTTACCCCTTTGACGAAAAATAAAAAAAATTAAAAAGTAAAAATAAATGACATAAATATAAAAGTTAGTTAGTAAGTTAGAAAGTTAGAGAGTTAGTAAAGAAACCGAAGGATCGGCAAGCCGATCTTTTGCTCCGGTGAGGGAGAAGAGAGAATAGATTTTATTAAAGAAAACAAATCTCAATAAATTAAAACTTCAAATCAAGTCCCCGGCAACGGTGCCAAAAACTTGACTGCGGGATTAAAGGATGCAAACCCAAGTGCAGGTTGTCTCAAGTAATAAATTTCTCGGGAGTCCGAGGTCGATCCACAGGGAATTGATGACGAAAAATTAATTGAGGTAAGAAAAGGATTTGTCACAACACCAAAAGTAATAAAAACAAGTTCACAAATAAATTTAAGGGCTTGCTTGGGTTAGGAGATCCACTCTTGGTAATAAATTAAAGGTAAGATTATTTCTCTTTTTAACTCAATTGAAATCCACACACAACGGAGGTTCCAATCAGAAAATATAACATTCAAAGTTCAATTATATATGCAATCATATTATGATTCCTTTAATTATCTACCAATATTTATAAATGAGTTCAAGCATTCACTGTGCCAATCTTATTGTCTACACTAAATCAAGATCTCCATTATACAAAGAAGGTTTCTAAATTGATTGAAAACAAAATATAACACATATAATATTTATTTAATAATATATCATTAAAGCACAAGAAATAAAATAATCTAACCTTATTTCATTACCAAGAGCTTCACTCTTTCACCCAAGCAAGATGAAGATTTAGTTACTCATGGATAAGAAGAAAGAAAGAGAGAAGAAGAGAAAGATGGACATAGTTTCACTTTAGAACAAGAGAAAATTACAACAAAGTAAAACAACAAACAAACATAACCACAAAAACTTCTAACAACTAAGCCTAACACCAAGTGCCTCTAATGGTTAGCCAATGGTGCCTTTTATAAAGGATTATAGATACAAAATGACAAGGGGCTGATTAGGGGTAGGTGGATGAGTGGATGAATGAGTGGAAAATGCCAAATGGTGAAGATAAGAGTGAAAAATCATTGAGATTTCTTGTCTTTGAAATCATTCATTGCTTAAGTCATTGATTCCGTCATTTTCCAGCCAAGTGATCTTCATGAAAGTTCTAGGAAATTGTCTAAGCTTTTCAATGGCTCTAGAATCACCCAAAAATTCGTCCTACAGCCCAAGATATGGCCCAATTACTACAGACTGTTCAGGCTCAGTTTCAGCACCTCTATTTTGACTTTCAGACCCAATATCACCATCAAGGAACCCGAATCAAGTTTTGTGTTCAACATGAAAGTTTTAGATCTGGGTCTTAACTTTCAAATGTCCAAATTTCAGCCTAAAATAATTCTTACAGCCCGAGTTATGCTCTGATTACTGTACACTATTCAGGTTTCAGACACAAAACTCGTGTTCTGTCTTCCAAGCCCAATTAGCTCCACTAGATGTCTGATTGAGACTTTGAGCTCTTCATCAAAGTTGTAGAGCTTTCTCTTATCTTTCCTACAAGGTAAAAATCATAATTATCAGACATTTAGAACTCAAGATATGGCCGAAATACAGAAACAGCGTAAGACCAAAATAGTGCTAAAAAAAATCAATTAAGTCCAATTTGACTCCAAACTCACAAAACATAACTAGGCTTAATCAATTAAGTACATGGAGAGTGTAAATGACTAAAAATGAGGATTTATTAATGTATAAAATATGTGATCATCAGAAGAGATTAAGAAATTTGTGCAAGACATGTTAGCTGCAGGCTTGATTCGACCCAGCACTAGCCCATATTCTAGCCTATTGATTTTGGTCAAGAAAAAAGATGATAGCTGGCATTTCTGTGTTGAGTACAGAGCTCTCAACGGCATCAACATCCCTAATAAATTTCCCATTCTAATTATAGAAGAATTATTAGATGAATTGGGTAGGACTGCTATTTTTTTTAAGCTAGATCTGAAGTATGGTTATCACCAAATCCGCAAGAAGGAGGATGACATCCATAAAACAACTTTCAAGACCCATGAAGGACACTACGAATATTTGGTAATGCCTTTTGGGCTTACAAATGCCCCTTCAACATTTTAGGCTCTCATAAACCATATTTTTAGACCATATTTGTGGAAAATGATAACTATATAAAAGTAGAGTTATTTGAACTTTATTTGATATTTAAATTGTGCTAAATCCTTGTTTTATTATCATGATGAGCATTGAAACACTTTTGCTTTGTCAAGTTGAGAAGGGTTATCCATCTTTGAATATCTATGAGTATATGTAATGAATTTGAATGATTTCTTTATCATAGTGTTTTGATTTTAATTACTGAGTTTCTTTCTACTGATGGAAAGGTAAAAAAAATCATGGAAAAACATGAAGAAAATGTAATAATACAACCTAAGAAGAAGAAAAAATCATCCTCATGCCAGGACAGCACAAGCTGCTAGCTACCGTAACATTATAATGCTCAGTGTCACTGTAGCCAGAGAGGAAAGAGAGTTCCAGTATAGCACAAGCTACTGGTTGCCACATCAGCCAAGTGTCTAGTGCTGCGGCAGCTAAATTCGCAAATTAGTATATGTTTAGTTTTGTAACAGCTGAATTTAAAGGTTATTTAACAAGAGGTCATTCTTAGTTGTAGGGGACGAAAAGAGGGTCTGAATGAGAGCTTTTAGTGCAGGAATCTTGAAGGAAACAAAGGGAGAATCTAGATCAGAGTCTTGAATTCATCGTCTGCAACTATATATTTACAGTCTTTCTAAATTTTTGAGTTTTTATGAGGGCAACTGTTTCTGAATTGTTGTTGTTGTTCTTAATGTATGCTATGAACTAATTTTTATTTCTAGGATTGTAATCAAACTTCTCATGTAATTTGAATCATTAGTTTGTTGAATTCCTATTTCAATTTACGAGAAATATTTACTCATGCTTATGTGTAATGCTTCTGATTGCTTGATCATCAATTGGATGATTTTGTGGATTTTAATTGAACTTGGAAAAGGGAATTTGAATCTATGAACTAGTATGAGTAACATGTGTTTGAACCAATTATTGTTAATTGAGGAAAAATTGTTCTAAGGATAGGAATATCTATTAGAGTCATATGTGATTCCAAATAGAGCTTGATCATGAACGTAACCTGTTTGATGTATTGTCTCATAGGGATATAGAGATTATAATTAAATGGGTTAAATTTGTGTTGCCATCGGAAGAGGGATACAATTATATTAGAGCTCTAGATTGATATTTTGAGTAAAATGGAATAGGAAAAAGTTATTTTAACTGCAATTCAAATGAAATGAGAAGGAAGATACAATCCTAGGATCCATCAAAATAGAGTTCCTAAATTATTCAGTTCTTGTTAGTTTATGCTTTTGCAATATTATTTTCAACGAATTAAATTGGTCAAAATTAAAGTGTTATTGGATAATAGTAAGAATTCTGAATGTTAGTAGTTAACTATAAAATTTAGTAACAAATCCTCGTGGGAACGACTTTTATTCACTACTATATTACTTGATTGACACGTATACTTGCGTTGCTGGATTTATCCCATCAGAAACTTGTGTTAGTATTCTTTGATGATATCTTAGTGTACAATCCTGATTCCTCCTCTCATATTGACCACTTGCGTATGGTTTTTTAGTTGCTGCAAACTCATGAGTTACGAGTTAATTATAAGAAATGTAATTTTGGAGTGCGACAGTTGAAATATCTTGGGCATATCATTTCAGTTGTTGGTATTATGGCAGATCCTGCAAAGATGGATGTCATGAGAAATTGGCCTGTCCTTAAAGATATCAAAAGTTTGAGGGGATTTTTGGGTTTTGACAGGCTACTATCACCGCTTTGTGCAGAATTATGGGGTTATAGCTAAACCTCTAACCCAACTCCTAGAGAAGAACAATTTTAGGTGGTCGGAGGAGGCACAAGGGGCTTTTGAACAACATAAGATTACAATGGAGGGTCTTCCCACATTAGCTATGCCGAATTTTGAGTTACCATTTGTGATTGAGACAGATACCTTTGGATATGAAATTGGAGTTGTACTTATGCAGCAAGGCAGGCCTTTGGCATTCATTAACCAAGTCCTTTCAGAGAGGAATAAGGCAAAATCAGTGTACGAACGAGAACTAATGGCAATAGTGTTCATTGTACAGAAGTGGTGGCAGTACTTGCTTGGTCATCATTTTATAATTAGGATAGACTAGCAAAGCCTGAAATTTCTATTAGAGCAAAGTGTCTTGGTAAGAGAGCAATTGAAATGGGTGATGAAATTGCTTGGCTTCGATTTTGAAATTCAATATAAGTCAGGTTTAGAGAATAAAGCAGCTGATGCTTTATCTCGGGTAATGGATTATCATGTTATTTCAATGGTCACAAATTCAGACTTGGTGGAATTAGTTGAGCAAGTTCTCGAGGATGAGCAATTAAGGTTAATCTTGCAGGAGGTGGTGCAGAATCTGAGTTCTCACTTGCATTACTCAATTTCTAGAGATTGTCTATGGTTTAAACAGAGACTGATTTTGTCTAATAAGTCTGCTCGAATTCCACTTTTACTAGCAGAGTTCCATGCTTAACCTTGGGGTGGCCATTTAGGGGTAACCAAAACTTACAAGCGACTAGCCATGGCCTTTTACTAGAATGGAATGAAGCATGATATGGAACAATTTATGGCAGCATGTGAGGTTTGTCAGTAGAACAAATTTCAGGCTCTTAAGCCAGCTAGTTTACTCCATCCTTTACCCATTCCCAACCATGTTTAGGAAGATGTCTCTATGGATTTTATTAGTGGACTTCCAAAGGCTAAGAGAGCTGACACAATCATGGTAGTGGTGGACAAGTTAAGTAAGTATGCTTATTTCATTCCTCTACTCCATCCCTACACTTCTAAGGATGTGGTTGTAGCTTTTATGAAAGAGATCATCAGGTTGCACGGTTTCCCTAGCTCTATAGTCTCAGGCAGAGACCGAGTTTTCATTAGCACATTTGGGCAAGAATTATTCAGGCTGTCAGACACTAAACTAAAGTTTAATTTTACCTACCATCCTCAAATTGATGGTCAAATAGAGGTGGCAAACCAGACCATTGAAGCTTACTTAAAGTGCTTTATCAATGACCACCTTCACCAATGGCTGAAATAGTTGCCATGGGGGGAGTTCTAGTTTAATTCCTCCTACAATGCTTCTATAAAGATGACTCCCTTTACAGTAGTATATGGTCGTGATCCTCCTTCTATTATCCCTTATAATAGGTACAACACGATAGTTGAAGAGGTTGATCAACTGCTGATGTTATGGGACAACATTTTGGAGGAGCTAAAGCAGAATTTTTCAAAAGCTTAGCTACGCATGAAGGAACAAGCAGATAAGGGTAGACGGGAAGTTGAGTTTCAAGTTAGTGACATGGTATATTTGAAGGCCCAACCCTATAAATTGAAGTCATTAGCAAAAAGGATTAATGAAAAACTTAGTCTACGGTTCTATGGGCCCTATCAGATAGTGGACATAATTGACATTGTGGCTTACAAGTTGAAATTGCCAAAAACTTCACGATTGCATCCTATTTTCCATGTTTCATGGCTAAAATGGGCTCTTCCAGCAAGTCAAACCAGCTGGAAACTCCTACCCTTTTTAACAGTAGATTGGGAGTTGCAGGTTGAACCTAAAACAATTTTAGCAATACGGAAGTTATTAACTAGACACACTGAGGTCCTCATAAAATGGGCTCATTTGCATCTGGAAGACAACACTTGGGAAGAGTTTAATCTAATTCAAGAAGTTTTCTTGGATTTTCACCTTGAGGACAAGGTGCAACTCATCGAGGGAGGTATTGATGGGCCTCATCACAGGTCTCCAATTAAGGTCTACCATAGAAGGGGGAAGAGGAACAAGGGTAGGTTGGAAAATGACACAGGAAATAGAGGGGAGGAGTCTGTTATACTAGACTTTAACAAATTGGACACATGGCAATAGGAGAGTAGAGAAGGGGGTGCTGGAATCATTGAGCATATGAGAGGAATGGAGGGTAGTGCGCAGGGCAGGTAGTCACTCGGGTAGTTTTAGGAGTGGTTGTTGGCACATGGCAGAGAAGCTTGTTCACTCTTTTGCTTACCGCAAGTGCATAGGTCACACTTATAGTGTAGCTAGGAGTCGGATATCATTCCTACGAGGACAAACGTTAAATTCAGTACTAAATATAAACCAATAACTCAAGTATTTCTATTCAAGGACATATAAATTTAGATTTGTGTTTACTAATTATAAGAACTTAAAAACTATCAGATTGAAATTAGAGTTGGTATTTAGAGAATAGAGATTCCTTTTTCATCTCATACTTCCATTGATAACAAGTAATCTTTATGAGTAATATAAATGCAATGGCTAGGTTAGCTTGGGAATCTGAATTAGCCAAAAGCCTATGTTTAGGTCAATCAACCCTAGTATCACTTACCTAATCCACTATGTTTCCATGAGAACTAGTGTAAACTCCACTAATGAATGATCTATTCCCAATAATTACTATACATGGCCAATAAGTATATTTCTATCCTATAAACAAATCATCTCATCCAAGCTAATTGAATGAAATAGAATATGCATCAATCATACACACGATCTCAAATCCAAATTCCTATGTCTAGCTTCATTAGATTTTAACAAATTAATTGAAAGTTGATCAAACATTCAAAGCATTAAACACTATATGATTGAACAAAAACCAAATCATGTATATAACTCAAAGGATTACAAGTTTAATCAATATGCATAGGAGGATCCAAAGTAAAACCCTATAAACAGCCTAGCCAACCATGACAAACGAAAATATATCACAAATACTCATAGTCATGGAGATGGAAAAGAGAAAGAAGAAGAAAAGGGAAGAACAAAGCTTAAGGGAGTGATCCTCCATGCTTCAATCCTCCACCAAGGTGAAGAGAGACTCCAAACTTGGTCGCTTCTACTTCCTTCTAGTCTGAAATTCTAAAACCTGGCCACAACTTTCTAAAATATGACCTAACCTCTCTAAAAATTTGATGCAACAATATTTATAGGGCTACAAAAATAGAGTCACAACGCAACATTCAACTCATCTCATCGCGGCGTGCAAAATGCATAGCTCTTTGACTTTAATACAAGGGATGCAATACGCCACGACATTCACATACCACATCGCGGCGTGACAAGTTGATCATTGCACTTAGTTTTCTCTTGTAATGCTGGTCCAAATCTGAAATGTACTCAATATATCTAAGAATCAGATACATTTTCTCAGAATCATAATGGAAGATGTTGAAATCAAATCATATGAGTATACAACTAAACTCTTCTATTCATGCATCAAAACAAGGACTAAACAGACAATAAAGTACAGATATGAGGCCTAAATAACTATAATTTGTGGAGTTATCACACCCCCAAATCTAGATTTTTGTTAGTCCTCGAGCAAAACAAAGTACATTCATATCGATCAACTTGCTAACCTGCTTCACTAATTTGTACATTCCACTTTCACTTAAACTGAACTCATGTCAAATGATTGCATAAAATCTCAAATAATGTACATGCCTCACACTTAGTTTCACACATATACAATCCTACTCATGCTGACAATCATAGTTTTCTTTTAGTCAAGATACAATTTCCCACAATCATGCATACCAAACTTCTTCTTTTCAATTAGGACTCACCTGGATAAGTCTATGAACATAGAATTGAATATGCACCAAAGAATCCACAAAATTGTAATTCAACTCTCTCTCCACTAATATAACTCATACATGATTGAAGATCAAAAGGGTCTTTATCAGCTTATAATGTAAGGCCTATGACATGGGTTAAAGAACAAAGGGAATAGATTTAACACAAACATTGAGACACATACACATATAATTTCAAAACTTGAGCACAAATAAGATTATCAGGGTATACCAAAAAGAACTTTGAGAGATCAGAACTCATAAGAACCATTCAATGCTTCATTTTTAACTTTTCTTTTTCTTTTTCTTTTGCTTTGCTTGTCTCTTTTCAATTTTTCTTTCTTTTACTTTTACAAAGCAACGTTTTTCTAACAGCAGATGTGTAACACCCCTTTGGAGGATGTCACACATAAAAGAAAAATAAAATAAATAAATAAAATCTACCCAAGTTGTAAAACATTTGTTAAATAATATTACATATTGTAAGATAATTCCTGATAAACGGAATATTGTTAAATAAAATAATGCGAAAAAATAAAATAAACATCACAAGATCACACATAATTTACATATCATTTACATTATAAGTGATATAAATAATTTACACCTAAAACTACCAATATTTAAACAAAAACAGTAAATAAAGCAATAAAAGAGTCAATATATACAGACATACGCAGACGCACCCAAAAAACATCATGCATATTTAATCCTCTGAAGGATCACTCTCAACATGAAAATGATCATCAGGAGACAAATATCCCGGATGTCTCGACTCTCGGCGGACATGAGACCGCGCAGTCGATACGAGTGTCATCTCACTAGGCTCAGTGGATATCCCACCCCAATGACGCCTAATGGACAACGGTAACTCAAAATGTAGGAACACTGTAGTCCTCATCACTGGCTCATCATCAAACCTATGGCGTAGGGACACTGTCAGCCGTCCCACATACGTCACGGAGTCTCTATCTCCCCGCATATGCCAAGCTAATGAACCTCCATGAAACTCTAGCTGTACAAACCCCAAAAATCCTGGCACTGCCATCTCCCACAATCAATCCAAAGGATATGGATGATCGGATGGTTCTTGGTCGTCGAACTGATCTTCCTCTTGTTGTTCCTCTTCTTCCTCGATGTACAGAATCTCTAGAGGCTGTTCCTCTTCCTCAAACTCTTTACCATATAAACAGGTATATACAGAAAACACATACAATAAAGAGGTAAGACAATCTAAAATCACCACAAACATGGCCAATAAGAAGACGACAAACAACGGATATACGAGTTCATGCAATATGAAAAGCTATAACATTAATAAGTAACAGAGAGTAGTGTAAAGATTCAAAAAGATTTAAAATATCCAAACAATATACCATCACGGATAAAATAAAACAAGAAACAACGATACAATACAACAATAGATAAAACAAATACAAGTAAACAAATAAATCAATATCAATATAATAAACAGATAAGACAAAAATAAATAGATAAGACAAAATAAATAAATAGATCCCAATAAATAAATATAAGACACACCCTACTCCATGGAGCTAAAAAAAAACACACAAAGATATCGAGAGAATGACTCGTAAAAATCTAGTAGTACCACGGCTGCCCAACCAACTATTGCGCGGTCACACGTTGCGTCTATAGCCCCACGACACAGAATCCATCATCCGGGCGTGGTGTAGTTCACGGTCTCACGTTGGCACTACGAGGCAAATGTACTACTAGACTTTACAAATCTCGATTAAATATAGTGCGTGTCGAGCCCATTAGTGTGCTATCGGTTTACCACGGCCCGCCCAAATGGCTACCAACTGCATGTCCACATATGGGATACCGTACACTAACGTCTCCAAGTCCATTAGAACAATGAACCACACTACGTTTATCGCATCGACAACACGATGTGATTCGTCTCATCAACCAATCCACCAAAAAATTTGGCATAAACTCAATACATAATTCTAAAAATATGAAATTACAAAAATGCCCTCAAGATAAAATATGCCCTCAATGGCAGAAAATAGAAAGCCTGTACGGGTTCACATTTTCGCGACAGCGAAAAATCCTCAAAAGCCTGTACGGGTTCACATTTTCTCGACAGCATAAAATAAATACAGCAACGGTCAATCGCGTAGAAATTTTATCGAGTTTTCATAATTCCGTCGTTTTTACAAACGTTTATAAATCGCGTAAATATATTTTTCTGTTTTTAAAATCGCGTAAAATTTTGAATACGTTTTCTCAATCGCGTAGGATTTTTAAATCATTTTCTTGACCGAATTCCTTAAAAATTACTGTTTAAATAAACAGAAATAATAAATAATACTTTTAAGCTACGTATAATATTTTTCATACCGTATACTGTCTTTTGGACATCTTTCCTATCTTATTTGTCCATTTTTACTAAAATTTGACAGTATTTTGCTTAGAAAATTATATTAATGGTTTCCTAATTTTACCGTAAAAATTCTGTTTATTAAATTTTTAAACCATATAATTAATCCTTTTGAAAACTACTAACATGCTTCAAAATACAGCATGAGCTATATGTTAGAAATTTTCGAAAGTTACTGTATTTCATTTCTAATAACAAAATCTTTAGTTCTAAGTTCTCAAACTTATTTCTAATTGATTCTTTTCCTTAAAATTCATTTTAGAAAAATTCTTTTTAACACATATTGCATTCTTATACTTAGAAAAGGTTCGAATTTAATTTTAGAAACCATGGATATTTGGTTTAGGCATGTTGGCCGAAAATACTAAGTCTTACCATTTGATTTCTAAATTCATTTTCTTTGATCTAATCAACTTGAAACCTTCTTAATTCTCCTAGGTTAATTAAATTACCTTTTAAGAAAATTAAGAGAACATTTTGGTTCTCCATTTGGTTAGTGGCCGTGAGCCTTGGTGTGGTGTTCTTTGGAACACACATGCATTTCCTTGACATGTTATTCACATCCTATACATTATCATGCCATTCTATACTTTATCATGCAATTCTAACACATGCAATATTATCAAAGCTTATAGACATGCAACTTAAAGCTTGTAGACATGCAATTTATTACAAACAACAATTAGGAAAGCTACTAACAAATACACAACCACATCAAATAAGCTACTAACAAGCACACACATGAATCCTTATGGATTCTACAATCACAAAATCAACTCCATCTTCTTACCACCATCCATAGGTGATAAGATTTGTCTTCCTTTTACCTTAATTGAAGACAAATGGATTCTTTCACTCCTCCTAGGGTCACGGTTTTCCTCCTCCAAAACCCAGCAAGCTTAAACAAAAACTACAAATTACTAAACATTAAAAGAGAGCTTAAACCATGGATAAATCATGGCTTAGAACTTTGAAAAAGAATTTAGAAAAGAAAAACAAGAGATTTCACCTCCTTGGTCAAATCTTCCAAGTAGGTTTTCAAGCTTCAAATGAAGGAATTTGCAAGAACTCTCAACTAGAGATGTTCTTAGGATTGTGTTTAGGTTTAGAAAACTTGGTTGGATAGAATTTTAGGTGGTTGGATGGTGTAGAACTAGGTTTGGCCGAATAGGTGAGAAAGAAAGCAACAATGGTGTTTAGGGTTCTTGGATGAGAGAGAAGAGAGAAAATGCTTGAAGACAAAGTGATTTTTGGTCTTCCAACCCTCACTTGGACATGAGACTTCAAGCCATGCAAGGTGTCCATGGCTTGGCTTCATCCAAGCCTTAGATTGCATCAAAGGCCAAGATCAAAACTTGGTTAGCAAGCTTGTCTCCCATTGGTTCCTTCTAACCTAGTCACTAAGCCTTGTCACTAAGCTTCATCATCACACTAACCTAGTCACTAAGCTAGTCACCATGTTCTAGAGAGTTCCTTCACTAATGATGATTAATTAAGCTACTAAGTTAACTGTATTAGCTAAACGTGGGTCCCGCAAAACATTTTCGGGTCCACTGTCACTAAGTTATACTGACTAATAAAATAATATTATAATAATACAAAATTATTTTATTTGACAATTAAATCCTAAAAATCAAAAGATTAATTTTAGGCTCATTCGATTGGGTTTAGTAAGATCCCCGCCTCCGAATAATTAAAAATAGATTTTACCGGTCAGGAAAAATATTATTTTCTGCCAAGTAGCAAATCACACAAAAAGTCCATATAAAATCACAGACAGTAATATTGGACACTAAATCAAGTAGAAAACAATTAAAAACAGCAAACACAGTACAAATAGCACGTTCGGGACGTAATGGTCATTTTCCCATTTTTCTCCACAACGTAGCTAATCATCCAAAAAGTTCAAATAAAATTACAGACAGTATTAATTGTCTATATATCTTCCAGAAAAATTAAAACAGTAGCTCGGAAAAACTTTTATTTTACCGTCTCGAAACAAATTACGTAAAAAGACCAAATAAAATTTGAGCCTGTATAAACGTATTTGTATTTCATGCAGAAATCGAGAAACAGTAAAATAGGGACACAATGGTCATTCACACGAAAGCTTGAAAAACTGCAAACAGTACATTCGGTACATTTTCTAAAAATTGGGGTGTTACAACTCTCCCCAACAAATAAAAATTTCGTCCTCAAAATTCGTTGTTCCTCAAAACAAATGAGGATACTGATCCTTCATTTTATCTTCCAGCTCCCAGGTAGCTTCACCCGTCACATCATTCCATATGACCTTTACTAGCTCAATCATTTTCCCTCGAAGCTGCTTTACCTTTCTGTCCTCAATTCTGACAGGTAAAGTTTCGTAAGTCAAATTCTCCTTCAACTATACGTCATCTGGTTGTATAACATGTGTCGGATCTGGTATATACTTTCGTAACTGAGACACATGAAATACATCATGCAGATTCGACAGAAACGGCGGCATAGCGATCTGATACGCTACAAGACCTATACGTCGGATAATCTGATACGGTCCAATGAACTTAGGAGTAAGTTTCTTAGACTTAATAACTCTTCCGACACCCGTCGTAGGAGTAACTCTTAGAAACACATGCTCACCCTCCTCAAATTCAAGAGGTCGTCTTCATTTATCAGCATAACTCTTCTGTTTGCTTTGCGTCGTCCTCATCTTCTCTTGTATCATGTTTACCTTCTCCATAGTCTGTTGTACAAGATCTGGTCCAACAGTCATACTTTCCCCATCTTGATACCAACACAACGGTGTTCGACATTGTCTTCCATACAATGCTTCATAAGGTGCCATTCCGATGCTTGAGTGAAAACTATTGTTGTAGGTAAATTCTATCAGAGATAAAAATTCATCCCAACTTCCTCGTTGTTCCAAAACACAAGCACGCAATAGATCCTCTAAAGACTGTATAGTTCTCTCTGTCTGACCATCTGTCTGTGGATGATACGCTGAACTCAGTCGTAACTTAGTTCTCATAGCTTCTTGCAGACTTCGCCAAAACCTTGACGTAAACCTCGGATCTCGATTAGAAACTATACATGTAGGTACACCATGTAATCTGACAATCTCACTGATGTACAACTGGGTTAATCTTTCCAATGAATACTTGATATTAATTGGTAAGAAATGAGCCGATTTCGTAAGCCTATCGACTATAACCCATATCGAATCATGACCTTTCCTCGTCTTTGGCAAACCAGTAACGAAATCCATCGATATATCCCATTTCCATTCTGGAATAGATAACGGTTGTAACATTCCAGCTGGTCTTTGATGTTCCACTTCCGCCTTTTGACAGACTAGACAAGTTGACACGCACCTAATAACATCACTCTTCAATCCATGCCACCAGAATAACTTCTTCAAGTCTTGGTACATCTTTGTTATGCCTGGATGCATACTCAATATACTAGTATGGGCATGTTCCACAATATATCGCCTCAGCTCCCGGTCACGAGGAATACAGACTCTACCCCGAAACCTCAGAATTCCATCAGTTCCTTCTTTGAACTCTATTGTCTCGTCTTGCTTTATTTGTTCTTGTATTCCTTGCAAAAATTCATCGGTATTCTGTTTTTCCCTTATGTCTTCCATCAGCTCGCTCGAGATAGTAACCATGTTAATACAGATCTTCCCCGGTTTCAATTCAACAAATGACCACACATCTCTAAACTGTTCAATGAGTTCCTTTTCCTTGATCATCAGAGCAGAAGCATTGATAATCTTTCTACTTAAGGCGTCAGCCACAACATTCGCCTTGCCAGGGTGGTACAACAGTTGAAAATCATAATCTTTCAGGAATTCTAACCATCTCCGCTGCCTCATGTTCAGCTCCTTCTGATCATACAAGTATTTCAAGCTCTTGTGATCACTGAAAATGTTGAACGTTGCTCCATAGAGAAAATGTCTCCATATCTTTAGAGCAAAAACCACAGCGGCCAATTCCAAATCATGCGTTGGATAATTCCTCTCATGAACCTTCAATTGTCGAGAAGCATATGCCACAACGTTCCGATCTTGCATCAACACGCATCCTAGCCCTTGATAAGAAGCGTCGCAATACACATCAAAAGATTTCGTCGAATCTGGTAGGATCAACACCGGTGCAGTTGTTAATCTCTTCTTCAACTCTTGAAAACTGGCTTCACGTTCTTCCGTCCATTCAAAAGCTTGATTTTTTCTCGTAAGCTGTGTAAATGGTCCAGCAATCTTGGAAAAACCCTCGATAAACCTCCGATAATAACCAGCAAGTCCAACAAAACTTTGAACTTCTGTTACCGTCTTAGGTCTTTCCCATTGTAAAACAGTCTCCACTTTTGATGGGTCTACCACAATACCTTCCTTAGAAATTACGTGACCTAGAAATTGGACTTCTTCCAACCAGAACTCACACTTAGCCAATTTCGCATATAGTTGCTTCTCTCTCAAAATCTGAAGAACAACACCAAGATGTTCAGCATGCTCTTCCTTCGATTGAGAATAGATCAGAATGTCATCGATAAAGACAACGATAAATCTGTCTAAACACGGACGAAAAATCCTGTTCATATAATCCATAAATATGGCAGGAGCATTCGTCACCCCGAATGGCATCACCTGATACTCATAATGTCCATAACGAGTTCGAAAAGCGATTTTCGGCACATCTTCCCCTTTTACACGAATCTGATGATAACCAGATTTCAGATCTATCTTAGAAAATATGACAGCTCCTTTCAACTGATCCATCAAGTCATCAATTCTTGGAAGCGGATATTTATTCTTGATAGTCACCTTGTTCAGCTGACGATAATCCACACAAAGCCGAGACGTTCCGTCCTTCTTCTTGACCAAAAGCACTGGCGCACCCCATGGTGAAACACTAGGTCGCACAAACTCTTTTTCCAACAGCTCCACCAATTGCTTCTTCAGCTCCTCTAATTCCACTGGCGACATACGATACGGTGCAATTGAGATAGGACCTGTTCCTAGTACTAAATCAATTGAAAACTCGATCTCCCTCTCGGGTGGCAAACCAGGTACGTCATCAGGAAAAACATCAAGAAACTCATTGACAACAGGAATAGTATTCACATCCTTCTCATTCTTAACTTCTAGAGAAGACAATACCATATATCCCTGCGCTCCATCTCTTAACAAAGACTTGACCTTAACAGCAGTTAAGAATCCAGACTCCTCTTCCTTAGGAAAAACTATGGTTTTACTTGCACAGTCTATAAGGATATGGTTAGAACATAACCAGTCCATCCCTAAGATTACATCTATCTCAACAAGAGGCAAACAAATCAAGTTGACCATAAACAAACGGCCCTTCACAACAATAGGACAATCCAAACAGATCTTAGATGTAACAACAGGTTTAGCAGTTGGCGTAGATACACTCAATTTAACATTCGAGAAGACACGAGACAACTTCAATCTTTCCACACAATCATAGGAAATAAATGAGTGTGTAGCACCAGAATCATACAATACAGTCAGAAGATTACCTCCAATGTCTCCTTCTCCCTGAATAAGATCATCAGACTTAGAAATCTCAGATCCCATCATTGTATATACTTGTCCTCCTGACCTTGGTTGAGTACTTCCGGATTTTTGCTGATTAGCTCTAACATACCGAAACAAGCAGGTTTCTTCTCGGCCGAGTACAATCTTTCGACATATGTCCAGCATGTCGTCACGATTAAAACAGACTGTCCCCTTGATTGTACAAACTGGAGATATATGGCCCTTCTTACTGCACTTAAAACACGTTGGCGTAAACACCACCTTCTGCCCTGTTCCACTACTGCGTACACTTCCTCCAACTGGCGGTCACTGAGATTGATTTCCTTGTGGTCTAGAGTACGGCTTACGCTGAAACCGATTTGTATTGCTACCTTCACCTCTTTGAAACCTTGTCGGTCCAAAGTTACGATTCCTCTGATCTCTCGACGGCTCAAGCTCCTCAAGTCATGCACATGCATCCACCAAAGCATGAAACTGAGTTATTCCCAAGGATACCACTCCTCGTTTCAGTTCCACTCTTAACCCTGATTCAAACTTCCTACATCTCCACACATCATCTTGCCGTGTCTGAGCATAATCTGAGAATTGAGACAAATTCTCAAACTTTGTGGCATACTCATTCACCGTCATATTCCCCTGTCGCAAACCAAGAAATTCCATTTCTTTGGCATGCCTAGCACTCGCAGGAAAATACTTATCCAGAAAAGCATTAGAAAACACCTCCCAAGTAATTTCCATCCCCTCAGCTTGTAAAACTCGGCGGGTTCCTCCCCACCAATGTTCTGCATCTCCTCTCAGCATGAAAACAGCATAAGTCACCTTCTTGTCATCTGCACATCTCATTCCTTCAAAGATCCTCTCCAAATCTTGCATCCACTGACTTGCTTTCTCCGGATCCTCCTCGCCTCTAAACTGTGGCGGATTATGGCGCCTAAACTCAGCCAAATTTAGGGCATTAGCAGTAGCATCTTGCTGTTGAGCTGCTCTCAGATTTTGCTGAGTAATCACTTCAGCCATCCGCTGTATAGCCTCAGCAGCCGCAATCATAGGGTCCACATCACGATTCACGTTCGCACGTCCTCTGCCTCGTCCAGACATCTTCTTTCTTCAAACATAACAAAACAAAATCAGATACATCCTTTTAAATACTTCCAAAAGGATATAAATCACAGAGAATCACACAACACAAACAAAAACAGACCCAACCACAACCCCAAAAGACTCTAACTTGGGCTCTGATACCAACTAATGTAACACCCCTTTGGAGGATGTCACACATAAAAGAAAAATAAAATAAATAAATAAAATCTACCCAAGTTGTAAAACATTTGTTAAATAATATTACATATTGTAAGATAATTCCTGATAAACGGAATATTGTTAAATAAAATAATGCGGAAAAATAAAATAAACATCACAACATCACACATAATTTACATATCATTTACATTATAAGTGATATAAATAATTTACACCGAAAACTACCAATATTTAAACAAAAACAGTAAATAAAGCAATAAAAGAGTCAATATATACAGACATACGCAGACGCGCCCAAAAAACATCATGCATATTTAATCCTCTGAAGGATCACTCTCAACATGAAAATGATCATCAAGAGACAAATATCTCGGATGTCTCGACTCTTGGCGGACATGAGACCGCGCAGTCGATACGAGTGTCATCTCACTAGGCTCAGTGGATATCCCACCCCAATGACGCCTAATAGACAACGGTAACTCCAAATGTAGGAACACTGTAGTCCTCATCACTGGCTCCTCATCAAACCTATGGCGTAGGGACACTGTCAGCCGTCCCACATACGTCACGGAGTCTCTATCTCCCCGCATATGCCAAGCTAATGAACCTCCATGAAACTCTAGCTGTACAAACCCCAAAAATTCTGGCACTGCCATCTCCCACAATCAATCCAAAGGATATGGATGATCGGATGGTTCTTGGTCGTCGGACTGATCTTCCTCTTGCTTGTTCCTCTTCTTCCTCGGTGTACGAGAATCTCTAGAGGCTGTTGTTCCTCTTCCTCAAACTCTTTACCATATAAACGGTATATACTGAGAAAACACATACAATAAAGAGGTAAGACAATCTAAAATCACCACAAACATGGCCAATAAGAAGACGACAAACAACAGATATACAGTTCATGCAATATGAAAAGCTATAACATTAATAAGTAACAGAGTAGTGTAAAGATTCAAAAAGATTTAAAATATCCAAACAATATACCATCACAGATAAAATAAAACAAGAAACAAGCGATACAATACAACAATAGATAAAACAAATACAAGTAAACAAAGAAATCAATATCAATATAATAAACAGATAAGACAAAAATAAATAGATAAGACAAAATAAATAAATAGATCCCAATAAATAAATATAAGACACACCCTACTCCATGGAGATAAAAAAAACACACAAAGATATCAGAGAGAATGACTCGTAAAAATCTAGTAGTACCACGGCTGCCCAACCAACTATTGCGCGGTCACACGTTGCGTCTATAGCCCCACGACACAGGAATCCATCATCCAGGCGTGGTGTAGTTCACGGTCTCACGTTGTGGCACTACAGGCAAATGTACTACTAGACTTTACAAATCTCGATTAAATATAGTGCGTGTCGAGCCCATTAGTGTGCTATCGGTTTACCACGGCCCCGTGGCTACCAATTGTCACATATGGGATACCGTACACTAACGTCTCCAAGTCCATTAGAACAATGAACCACACTACGTTTATCGCATCGACAACACGATGTGATTCGTCTCATCAACCAATCCACCAAAAATTTGGCATAAACTCAATACATAATTCTAAAAATATGAAATTACGAAAATGCCCTCAAGATAAAATATGCCCTCAATGGCGAGAAAATAGAAAGTTCATGACGGGTTCACATTTTCGCGACAATGAAAAAATCCTCAAAAAGCTTTGACGGGTTCACATTTTCTCGACAGACATAAAATAAATACAGAACGGTCAATCGCGTAGAAATTTTATCGAGTTTTCATAATTCCGTCGTTTTTACAAACGTTTATAAATCGCGTAAATATATTTTTCTGTTTTTAAAATCGTGTAAAATTTTGAATACGTTTTCTCAATCGCGTAGGATTTTTAAATCATTTTCTTGACCGAATTCCTTAAAAATTACTGTTTAAATAAACCGAAATAATAAATAATACTTTTAAGCTACGTATAATATTTTTCATACCGTATATCTTGTCTTTTTGGACATCTTTCCTATCTTATTTGTCCATTTTTACTAAAATTTGACAATATTTTGCTTAGAAAATTATATTAATGGTTTCCTAATTTTACCGTAAAAATTCGTTTATTAAATTTTTAAACCATATAATTAATCCTTTTGAAAACTACTAACATGCTTCAAAATACAAAGCATGAGCTATATGTTAGAAATTTTCGAAAGTTCCTGTATTTCATTTCTAATAACAAAATCTTTAGTTCTAAGTTCTCAAACTTATTTCTAATTGATTCTTTTCCTTAAAATTCATTTTAGAAAAATTCTTTTTAACACATATTGCATTCTTATACTTAGAAAAGGTTCGAATTTAATTTTAGAAACCATGGATATTTGGTTTAGGCATGTTGGCGAAAATACTAAGTCTTACCATTTGATTTCTAAATTCATTTTCTTTGATCTAATCAACTTGAAACCTTCTTAATTCTCCTAGGTTAATTAAATTACCTTTTAAGAAAATTAAGAGAACATTTTGGTTCTCCATTTGGTTAGTGGTCGTGAGCCTTGGTGTGGTGTTCTTTGGAACACACATGCATTTCCTTGACATGTTATTCACATCCTATACATTATCATGCCATTCTATACTTTATCATGCAATTCTAACACATGCAATATTATCAAAGCTTATAGACATGCAACTTAAAGCTTGTAGACATGCAATTTATTACAAACAACAATTAGGAAAGCTACTAACAAATACACAACCACATCAAATAAGCTACTAACAAGCACACACATGAATCCTTATGGATTCTACAATCACAAAATCAACTCCATCTTCTTACCACCATCCATAGGTGATAAGATTTGTCTTCCTCTTACCTTAATTGAAGACAAATGGATTCTTTCACTCCTCCTAGGGTCACGGTTTTCCTCCTCCAAAACCCAGCAAGCTTAAACAAAAACTACAAATTACTAAACATTAAAAGAGAGCTTAAACCATGGATAAATCATGGCTTAGAACTTTGAAAAGAATTTAGAAAAGAAAAGAAAAACAAGAGATTTCACCTCCTTGGTCAAATCTTCCAAGTAGGTTTTCAAGCTTCAAATGAAGGAATTTGCAAGAACTCTCAACTAGAGATGTTCTTAGGATTGTGTTTAGGTTTAGAAAACTTGGTTGGATAGAATTTTAGGTGGTTGGATGGTGTAGAACTAGGTTTGGCCGAATAGGTGAGAAAGAAAGCAACAATGGTGTTTAGGGTTCTTGGATGAGAGAGAAGAGAGAAAATGCTTGAAGACAAAGTGATTTTTGGTCTTCCAACCCTCACTTGGCCGTAGACTTCAAGCCATGCAAGGTGTCCATGGCTTGGCTTCATCCAAGCCTTAGATTGCATCAAAGGCCAAGATCAAAACTTGGTTAACAAGCTTGTCTCCCATTGGTTCCTTCTAACCTAGTTACTAAGCCTTGTCACTAAGCTTCATCATCACACTAACCTAGTCACTAAGCTAGTCACCATGTTCTAGAGAGTTCCTTCACTAATGATGATTAATTAAGCTACTAAGTTAACTGTATTAGCTAAACGTGGGTCTCGCAAAACATTTTCGGGTCCACTGTCACTAAGTTATACTGACTAATAAAATAATATTATAATAATACAAAATTATTTTATTTGTGAGTTAAATCCTAAAAATTAAAAGATTAATTTTAGGCTCATTAAGAATTGGGTTTAGTAAGATCCCCGCTCTCGAATAATTAAAAATAGATTTTCTTGGTCAGGAAAAATATTATTTTTCCCGCCCGTAGCAAATCACACAAAAAGTTCATATAAAATCACAGACAGTAATATTGGACACTAAATCAAGTAGAAAACAATTAAAAACAAAAAACAGTACAAACAGCACGTTCGGGACGTAATGGTCATTTTCCCATTTTTTCCCACAACGTAGCTAATCATCCAAAAAGTTCAAATAAAATTACAGACAGTATTAATTGTATGTATATCTTCCGAGAAAAATTAAAACAAGAGCTCGAGAAAACTTTTATTTTACTGTCTCGAAACAAATTACGTAAAAAGACCAAATAAAATTTGAGCCTGTATAAACGTATTTGTATTTCATGCAGAAATCGAGAAATAGTAAAATAGGGACACAACGGTTATTCACACGAAATCTTGAAAAACTGCAAACAGTACATTCGGTACATTTTCTAAAAATTGGGGTGTTACAAGATGGTTCAAACAAGTTCTTTTTGAATTTGACTTACATAGTACCCCTGATTAGTGGACTCAATTCAAGAAATCATATGGTATGTACTCAATAAACAAATATGGTAAGATAAGAATGCGATGCTTTCACATGCATTTAGAATGGTTACATGATATGAAATATGTAGGTGATGAAAAACATAAGGCCAAACATACATAAGGCTTCAAAGGGGACCTAAAGATATGATCATGTCAAGGTAAGCTTTTTAAGGCTCAGTCGGTCTAAAGAATGCCCTAATCATTTCCTTAATCATGCACAAATTAAGATTTTGCCTCAAGAGAGTTCAAAAACAATTTCACAGATAACTGACACTTTCACATGCATAATCCATAAACTTTCTCTAGGCAAGTCTTCTTATCAATTCCAAAGTTTAACAAGCATGCAAGTGAGAAATGTATCAATCCTAAAATGAAACTAGATTGCTTTAACATGCTTCAAAGATTGCATATGGATTCACAGAAATGTTAAGGTCAATTTTTGCATCCATATATATCATTGAACAATCATTTCACATTAGTTTTAACCTTTATTATTCAAATTGTGAAAGGGAACAACAATTGTATCTTGAATGGGATTTTCATGCAAACTTTTATCAATATACAAGCTCCTATGGATACTGACAAGCATACATAATTACACACACACATAATTATACTAATATACCAAAATATCATATTAACAATAGGCAGTACTAACATATAATCACTATATTATTATCATGCATAAACATCAAAATAATAAGTACCATCAAAATAATGTCTAAGACACCCCCCTAAACCTAAGGAAAACAGTGTCCACATTGTACATGAGAAACATAGAATATACTAATAAAATGAACTACAATGAAAGGAAAGTGCCCTGAAAGCCTCAAGGGCTAGATGGAGGCCTCCTCAGAATCAGTCGTCTCATCATCTGCATCCTCATCCTCCGCACCGTTCTCGGCAACCATCAACTCGTCCTCATCCTTCTCACAGTCAACAGCTGGCTGGGGAGCAGGGACGGGATGCTATGGTGGTGGTGGTGGTGGTGGTGGTGGGTTAGCTACTGCAACGGGCGGGAAGTCAGGGACTAGGTAGTCCTCCATGGGTAAACGCAATCGCTCTGCTGTCCAACGCTGAGTCTGGATAAGATAGGTTAGCATGGTTGTGGTATGTGCAGTCTGGGCCTCTAGGCATATCATGTGAGCCTCCATATGTGTCCTCCAGGATGCAACATGTAACACCCCAAACTTTCTATGTATTAAACAGTAATTTTGACCGTTAACAGAATTCTACTGTTTAGTGATTTCTGTGTACTGTAAAACTATTTTGAATATTCTGTCTGCATATTTGATCGTTTTGAGTAATTTGCTCCGTGTCAAGAAAATAATAATTTTCGGGCCGGAAAAATCTACGTAAATTAATTTTTACTGTTTAGTCTTAATTAATTTACGCAATCTGATTTGATATTTGTGAGTTTTCTAATTTTTGTGATTTTATGTGTGATTTTGAAATTTTTACTGTTTGTGGGGCCCACGAGGTGTATGTGGGCCCAAGTGGCCATACGTGGGCCCAAGTGGGTCCCGCAAAATGAAAAATTTTTCTGCGTACAGAAAAATTTGTACTGTTTAGACGGGGACAGGGGATCTTACTAAACCTGAATCCGGAAACAGTTTTAGAAAATTTCCTTTACTGTATTTTGTACTGTATTTAATTATCGGACGATAAAAATACAGTAATTATATTTTTTTTAGGTTATAACAGATAAAAATAAAATTTTACATTATTAAGTTAACATTAGTGGTTTGGATATCCACTATCAATTTAATTATCGTTGGAGAATTAATCTTGATTTAATTAACGGTGGAGATTTGATCTTAAAAATGAATAGGATCAATTATAACCGTTGGATGGAAATTAAATCAAGGGTAGGGATTTAATCTTATAAATGGCTATGACCATTATCAACCCTTGGATGTAGATTTAATTAATGACCATTGGATGTGGATTTAAATCAATGGTGGAGAATTAGTCATCAAAAATGACTACAACCATTTTGGACCCTTGGATGTAAAGTTTGAAGGTGTAATCTTGGCCCTTCATTTTGGAGACACATTCAATGGTAAGGATTGCAAGCCAAAGATGATCCAATGGCTCAAATGAAGTCTTCCATCTATAACCTAAACTTAGTAGCTAATTTAAATCCAAACCATTCTTTTAATCAATGGTTAGGATGGTTTAAAGTGATGGGTAGGCAATTTGTCACATTTGGAATGCATGAAGAGGGGGGGGACGGTTTGGAGAGCAAGGAAGAAGGGAGACAATTTTAGTATAGGCTTTTTAGGCCAAAGAAAAAAAAATGAAGACTAGCCAAGTGTCAAGACCATTTACTATTGCTCATTAATGCTTATGTTCTTCAAACTTCACTTTTCATTCTTTCTAATTGCATGCTACGGCAATGCATTCCCTTGAAGACCAAAAACATTCATTTCTATACTTCATAATATCATTTCTTCACTCTTCCACTTAAGTTTCAAGACCAAACCAAAGAAAACTCCATTCTTTCTCCCAAAAACATACCATTCGGCCAAGCACTCCCATTCTCTCCTCCATCACTCTTTAATTTCATACAACCTAGTTTCTTGAATCCTTATCTCATTCTAAACAACTTTCATGTTGAAGACTTTCTCAAAATCTTCCATCTTGAAGGACTTTTACTAAGATCAAGTTCTAGGGTTTTTGTTGGTGAAGTGTAAGAAAACTTCATTTATTCTTTTCTTTTTCATGTTCTAAACCATGTTTGATCCATGGTTCTTCTTATTCAAGCTTGATATACTAATTTTCTTGTATTTGTTTCATGTTTAAGAACTTGTATTGGTGGAGATCTTGTTCAAAACATAAATCAAGAAACTTTTTTGTGGTTCTTCAAGAGGTAAGAGGGAGATTCATCTCACCAACCAAGCATGGTGGTGAGAGATGGTTTTATATTTGATGGATGGTGAATCCATGTGAGGATTCATATCCATGGTCATGTAATAATTTGTGTGTGTTATGTGCTTTAAATTATTTTTGCCTATGCTTGATATGCTTTGCATGATTTACTTGTGTATGCATGCTTAGTATAATTTTTATTTGTTTAGATGGTATGCTTAAAATTTGCATGATGATATATGTTGAATATATTATGATGGATGTATGTTGAAATAAGCAAAATTTTGGCTCCAAAGGCCATGGAGGAGGTCACAGTTTTGAACTTCCAAGACTAAGGTTTATATTGAAATTTTTCAAGAGCTATGGAATTAATTTTTAGTCCTTGAACTAAAATAAATTTCAGCCAAGACACTAACCAAATTAGTGCTCACAAAAAATTATATTTTCATAAATGATAAAATTGAATGATTTGAGAAGTAAAGAAATTAATCAAAAGAGTTTATTTTATAAAAAGAGTGCACATGGTTTTTGAGTAGAATTTTCATGAATTTATTTTGTGTAGAAACAAGAATGAAATTTATTTAAGTTAGAAGAAAAATATTTCATGGTTCCAATGGCCATCTATAAGGTTTTGATAATTTAAAAAAAAATGTTTTGATGTTATAAAATATAAGAAGTTTCAAATAAGGATTTTGGAAAGGAATTAAAGTGTTGTCAAGTAGAATTTTCATAAACAAAAGAAAAAGGGGATTTAAAGTATTGAACTTTAAATTATTTTACAGAAAATTAATTTTTAGAAGTGATTTAGAAATATAAAAGAAAACGTTTGTAACTTAAAATTACTGACGTAGAATTTAATTATTGGGTTTTGGAAAACGTTAGGAAATTTAAAATTGGAAATAGTAATTAAATCCATTAAATATGATTTTGTAAGATTAAATCAATAAAAAAATGATTTTGAGAAAATATATTACGGAAAAGATTTTTGATTGAGAATAGGAAGAGAATAATGTAAGAAATTATATTTTTATAAGAAACATTCAAAATAATATTTTTTAAAGTTAAGAAATATTTTATGGAAGGTAAAAATGGTGAAAAACGATTTACGTAACTCAAAAACGAAATTTTTATGTTACTCGATTTGAAAAACGTTAAAATATTTCTTCGCGATTTATAAAGCGTTTAAATATTTTACACGATCAAAATGTTGTAGAAAAATCGCTATGCAATTTAAAAAAAATAAAAGACTATTTTTACGCAATTTAGAATACAGTAGAAAATAGTTTCACGATTTTTAAACGTAACAGAAAATGTTACAAATCATTAATATTACGTAAAAACGTAACAAAAATATTTTGCGAATAAGAAAAACACAGTAATGTGATTTAGCTGTTAATTATACAATAAACCTTACAGTTAAAAGCAATGTATGAATACTGTACAAGAAATTGAGAAGTTTGTCTGTAATTGGCATTAATCCATTTTACGAACGAAAAACAGTATTTGAATCTGGAATGAGAAGTTATGTGATTTACCTTTGGTTGGTAATTGGTGCATTACACATGCATTGAAAATGGTCCAACGGACTGTATATGGCTAATTGCCTAGGAGAAACGTACACCTCTTGAGTGGGTGCGATACGCGTAGTGTAGGTCACTTGTTGACCTTGGGGGCATCGGGGTGCGGGTTGCTCGCAATGGGCAGTTGGTAGCTCTTCTGTACCGTGGGTTAGACCAATGCAACACACCGATGATCCGGATCGAGACACTATTCTTAATCGAGATCTGACAAAGACTGTCGTGTATGTGCTAGATGTGCAAGATATAATTATAGCACTTGGTCTGAGGCAAGTGGTACCGACAGATCTTTTCGATCAATTTCTCTGACCTGAGTTTAGCTCCATGGAGCAGGAAATCGAGCCTATGTGTTCATGCATTAACATAAATGCCTACATCTGTGAGATATAGTATTTGTGAAATATTGATTATGACAATTGTACTTTTTAAAATATCTGCTTAATATAGATGGCATGTCCTGTGATTATTAAATGTTAATTTTGATCGATAATATGTTGATGCCATATTTGTAATATGATGTGTTATATGGTATGCTGTTATGTTATCTCTGTGCTATCATGCTGGTATTGGCGTAGGTGATCTCACCTCTTTGTATGTATATTTGTATATTGTATTTATATTTGAGTGAAGACGTTGAAAAAGAAACGGTTCAAGAAGGAGAAGAGGAACTACTTCTCACATCAGGGACCGCAGAGTTCTGACAATATGACGTCAAGAGCCAGTTTCTTCGGATATGTACGTCTACAATTTCACGGAGGAGCTGGAGAATAGAGGACAAGTCCCGATGAGCGAGGACTTATTTACGAGGGGTACCTGACTGTTAGTATTAGTAGGCTGTATCGTGGGGATCCATTTTTCTGTGTGACTATCTTTGTTCATGTTGAATTTCCATTGCATATCAGGCGACATTGGGACACTGGAAATTATGTCCCAATGGAAAGCAGCATAGTGTCGTCAGCCCGAACACCTGTTCGTAGGGCTACTCGTCACAATGGATTCCTGAGGAACCCAAGGAGGACCCGTCTGAGGGGTCTTCTGCTTAGTTAAACTTAGGCAAGTTTGAACTCTGATATAAATAATGTCTGTAATTATTTAAGTGTGTTTGTTGTTTCAAGAAATGGTCTGTAATAAATAAACCTGACAGTACTTGTGTAATATGTATATGATGTAAATTATGTGTGAGGTTGTTGTATGATAGTTTTACTTTCCGCTAAGCTTATTTTATTGTTATCAAAGAAAAAAAAATTTACAACTAATATTTTTATCACAACGTCACACTTTATAACTATTGAGGGTATTTGGGTAATAAAGTAACATAAATGTGACACCCTACGGTAGGTGTTACACAACATCAACTAGTGCTGCTCTGGGCTATGCTGGCTCTACCCTAGGCTCTATTGGAGCCTACCTCGGTGGTCCTCGAGCTACTGGAGGGGATGGAGCTGCTCTGACCCTCTCAATGAAATAATCATTAAGAGGTTGTTTCTCTATGGTTCGCTCTTCATGTTTCTAAGACTCAACCATCTGCCTTCGGCATAATCTGTAAATAAGGGAAGGAAAGAATAGGCTCATGCACTCTCTGGCAGCTCTCCAGATCTGCTGGTGAATGATATGGCCAACGTCAATGGCTCGGTGCTCGAGAATAGCATAAATCATGATCACTCGCTCTTGAGTCACCTCTGATAGGTTGGCTGATGGCAAAATTCGTGTGTAGATAAAATGGTACCAGACTCGAGCCTGGCAACGGTGCCAAAAACTTGTTCACTCTTTTGCTTACCACAAGTGCATGGGTCGCACTTGTAGTGTAGCTAGGAGTCGGATATCGTTCCCACAAGGACAAACATTAAATTCAATACTAAATATAAACTACTAACTCAAGTATTTCTATTCAAGGACATATAAATTGAGATTTGTGTTTACTAATTATAAGAACTTAAAAACTATCAGATTGAAATTAGAGTTGGTATTTAGAGAATAGGGATTCCTTTTTCACCTCATACTTCCATTGATAACAAGTAATCCTTATGAGTAATATAAATGCAGTGGCTAGGTTAGCTTGGGAATCTGATTTAGTCAAAAGCCTATGTCTAGGTCAATCAACCCTGGTATCACTTACCTAATCCACTATGTTTCCATGAGAATTAGTGTAAGCTCCACTAATTAACGGTCTATTCCTAATAATTATTATGCATGACCAATAAGTATATTTTTATCCTATTAACGAATTATCTTATCCAAGCCAATTGAATGAAATAGAACATGCATCAATCATACACACGATCTCAAATCCAAATTCCTATGTCTAGCTTTATTAGATTTTAACAAATCAATTGAAAGCTGATCAAACATTCAAAGCATTAAACACTATATGATTTAACAAAAACCAAATCATGTATATAACTCAAAGGATTACAAGTTTAATTAATATGCATAGGAGGATCCAAAGTGAAACCCTATAAACAGCCTAACCAACCATGACAAACTAAAATATATCACAAATACTCAATCATGGAGATAAAAAAAAGAAAGGAGAAGAAAAAGGAAGAACAAAGCTTAAGGAGATAATCCTCCATGCTCCAATCCTCCACCAAGGTGAAGAGAGACTCCAAACTTGGTGACTTCTGCTTCCTTCTAGTCTGAAATGCTAAAACATGGCATCAGCTTTCTAAAATATGACCTAACCTCTCTAAAAATTTAATGCAACAGTATTTATAGGGTTCAGAAAATAGAGTCATGCCGCGACATTCAACTACTTACGCCGCAACGCGTTACATTTTAGGTTGGGATACTGCGGCATTCAACTCATCTCACTGTGGCGTGCAAAATACGTAACTCTCTGACTTTGATGCATGGGAGGCAACACGCCCTGACATTCACATGCCACGCCATGGCGTGACAAGTTGATCCTTGCACTTAGTTTTTTCTTGCAATGCTGGTAGAAATCTGAAATGGTTCACTTGGTTGGAACCTTACTTACCATAGAGAAAATTCTAATTCAATAATCAGTATAAATGTACTCAATATATTTAAGAATCAGACATATTTTCTCAGAATCATGATGGAAGACGTTGAAATCAAATCATATGAGTATACAACTAAACTCTTCCATTCATGCATCAAAACAAGGATTAAGCAGACAATAAAACACAAATATGAGACTCAAATAACTATAATTTGTAGAATTATCAAAACTACCTTCTTTGATATCTTTTTCTTTTCCAATTTCTATAATCTTCTGCACATTTCCATTGTAATCAGAGCTTTGTTCTCCGAGCTTTCACTATCATTTCTATAGTCAATTCCAATTTCTATCAGAAACTATGTCTATGGAAATAGAAAGGGTATGTATGTAGGATAATGGGTTTGTGTGCGAGGAGCCCACCTCCTTGAATAGAAATCAGATATAATCAAAATTCTAATCCTAAGTTTTTTTTGGTGCAATTCTAATCCTAAGTTTAAACAAAAACCTATATTCTGGATATATTCCACTTAATTCTCATTTCTCAATTTTGAATTTTCAAGTTCGACTCTGATGAAAATTATAGAGAATCACTATATTTATAGACCCAATATCTATCTAGAACTGATTGGACTCTTAAGTATCTTAATTAATAATTTCTGATAACTTTTGGACTACCTTTAACTTTAATTACTTAAACCCCTAATTATGAGATTGGACTTATCTAGACTTAATTAACTTATCAAATACATAGAACAATGACTCGAGTAGCTAAAATATCTAATAATCTTAAATAATACAGATTTAAGAGTCAACTACTAAAACTCTTAATTGACACATAAAGAATACTTCTTTATTTTCCGTCAGATGTTTAATAGAGTCAGATATGCTATTATGACCTCATTCAAAGTTGTGTCCATCTATTTCTATCGAGATGTAACATCTAGAAAAAGAAAATGACCTTACCGAACAGAGACATCAATTACTGACATCAATCCATTGCCTTGAATGCATAATGAATGACAAGATACTCTCAACAAAGATGACATATTCTGAGCTAATTTCAAAAAGTTGCCTCATGTCTCACTAGATTCCCATTTTCTTCTTGTGAAGAGCCCAACTCATAGCAAGAAACTACGTAGAACTAAAATCAATGACCACTAAATTACCCAAGTGCTCAAACATGTATATAGAAACATAGGAACATACCGCTTTATTATATGCAATAGACGCTTCTTCAGTAGCCTTAACACGATACTTCCTAAGATTAGAAAGGCAAAAGAGTTTATTAATTAATACTAAATCAGGAACTGTTTACAGACTTACGGAGGTTTCATCAATTTATTATACCTTATCTTATTAAGGGCAGGTATAGAGTCCTTAGTGTAAGTTTCGAGCAGGAGAACATGTTCCAGAACCTTGACATGCAATGGCAAATATCACATTTATTATACTACAGAACCTAGCAAAAACTAAAAATATCTGCTGCTAATATAGTAGAAAATAAAAATGGTATTGGTACATGTGAGGTAAACCAGCTAATATCTGGACTCATAATCTGACTATCATTTCAGCCAAAGATACTAAAATCATACTTCCCTCTTCTTCAAGGTGGAGACAAAATCAAAAGTTGCAACTCTATATATGAAAACAGTTAAACTGACAAAAATAAATAAATAAATAAACAAACATAGGAGTTAGAATAGAAATCCTTTTACCTTAATTTAGGATGAATTAATTTCAAGAATTATGCCTCGAAGTTGCATATTCCATTTACCACTCAACCCCATTCAATTTTTTCGTCACTTTTTTCTTCTATCCTCACCAAACTATAACCATTCAACACATCATTTGTAATACATTGCTACCATCCAGCACAACAACCACTTTAAATTTGATTAGATTTAAGTAACATTAATTCCAGCAAAGTTTTAAGAATTATCTGTGGATAAAATACTGAAACCCTACTACTAAAACTCATGCTCCTTAAATTTTGCATTTTAACCAAAGTAACAAATTGATTGGACTGAGTTACTATTAGAATAAGAAGATTAGAAAAAAAGTTCTACTATTGGTTTAAGAAATTTAAATTTTTTATTTTCGCTTGGTGTCCCATTATACATGAAATCTTCTCAAAACTAATTAATTGCCAATGTGCATGTACACCTTTCTAGTTAAAATACCTCCTTATAAGTTCTTTAAATCCTTAAATTCTAAAAGCTTTTAAATAAGAAATCTACATAGAGCGTGTTTGGTTCAACATATTAACTGAACCAACAGCTTTTTTTGACATTTCAGTTGTTGCAAACCAACAGCAATGTGTTTGGGTAATAGAGAAAAAAGTTGTTGATGCTCCACTCTTGTACGACAACAGCTTTTGAAAAAAAGCTAAAAGTTGAGCATTTTACGAAAAGTTGTTGGATTATTTTTTATTTTGAGATGTAAATATTATTTTATCTTTAATCAAATAATTTTTTTAATCCATCAAATAATTTTTTTAATTATTTTTTACTTATTTTAGTAATTTAATGTATAAAAATGATTCTTTTTTATACTATCCAAACGAAACAAATTAGTTTAAAATTACTTTTCAGCTAACATATTCAAACATAAAATTAATTCTATTATAATCGATTATAATAAAAACTTTTTATACAATAATCGATTATTGAAATAATTAATTTTCACAACTAAACCAAACACACACTTAAACTAGAAGTGCAAGAGTATAAGTGGCACAACTAAACAATGCTCAAATAATTTGAATCCGTAAAATGTGTAAATTTTTAACCAAAATCAGTTTGCCTTTTTGTAAATCAGGTCAATCTTACATTATCTAGATGCTATGAACTCAAGGTTTTAAATCTTAAACTGCATCACGAGATGTGGCTGCGACAAAATCACAACAGGCCTCAATTGTCGCAATGCGATCGCGACCGCGATACGATTGCAATCAAGATTTAAAACCTTGTATGTACTACAAAATTTAATTTCTCTTTTTCTATTATCTTTAACCCTTAAGTAGAAGCAATGTTTTGTGTATCTAACTTCTGTACAAGATTACATCCCTTTTGGAATTTCAAACACAACCTATGAAAAAGAAAGGAAAAAATGTCTTTTTACCCAAAGAATCTCTTCTGTGATTTTTTTTCCCTATTATCATCTCATATACAAAGTTTAAAACCCTTGAAAGCATATTCATATTGAAGAACAATGAAATGATAAAGGTAGCAGATAACAAACAAACCTCAATTTTGCACTCATGGTCTCACACATTTTATATAGAGCCATGTCTTCTGCAGCTCATCCTATAAATACATTGGGGTAAGTCAAGATAAATTCTTAGCTATCAAAATAGTGGAATTTATTAAATAATAAATACTCACATATTTATGTTGATGCTCCAACTTCAAATCTTTAACAAGTTTAATCAGTACTCCAAGTATCTGCTTTAAGACCTAATTGAGAATAATAGCTTTCACTATCTACAAGCCATCATCAACATGTTGCCAAAAAGAAATATAACTTGTAATGCATGACACACCACACACGCAAACTCTCTCTCTCTCTCTCTTTCACACACACACACAGATTTAGTGTGGGAGTTTTGGAAAATGTTTCTGTATGCAAGAAAAATGGTTCTTGAACTAAATGCCTATGCACATACATTATAATATTCAGCAAATTTTCTATTCGCAGAAAAAAACTCATCCCGAAGTGTTGTTTCTGCTCTTTCAATCTCCTCGATCAACAACTTCACCTTGGTAAAAGAACATCTATGAAGAGCGAGAAACTCTAGTCTATAGACATATGTCCTGCATGGAACTTACAAGTACTGAAGCATGCAATGAATTGTTTACTTCATATTAGGATGACCTTTCACAGCCTGAACATTTGTGGTTAGCATACAACATAAGTAATGGCGAATATAAGCTAGGTCATCTCCGAGAAGCCAAAATAAAAGGAGATTATTTTTGAAAGAAAAAACCCTCCATCTTGTGGAGCTAAAGAAACCGGAACTTAAATAAACCTTGATCCTTGTTACTCAGATCACAAAAATTAAAGCAAACTTTGAGCCTATTAGTCATATCTCATATCAGTTGCATTGTTCATTTTCAACAATAAACTTATCCAAAATTTCATGAATAGAGATCTGACCGCATCCAACAACTTTCACAAAAATCTAGACATGATTCTGTGTACCATTAATTTAGATTGACTATCCATAAAGAAACTAACATGTCTGAACTCTTGAGACAAAAGATTGAAACCAGTTAGGATCCTATTAGGCCTTAAATATATAGGCTTTTTGACCAAAGTGCCATTTTTGGCAAAACAAATTATTAAAATGTCACTTTTTTCAAACTAATTATCAAAATGCTACCGTTTTAGCCACGGTGACATTTTTTATTTTTTGTTGAGCCACGTGGAATACGCCATCACGTGTGGCGTATCTACGTAAGATACGCCAGAGCGCTTGGCGTATCCACGTAGGATACGCCATAGCTCTTGGCGTATCCTATGTGGATACGCCAAGCGCTCTGGCGTATCTTACGTAGATACGCCACACGTGATGGCGTATCTACGCCACGTGGACAAAAAAAATTTAAAAAAAATACTACGTTGGGTGTGCTTCTAGGACACTTAACCCATTTCACGTGGATCTCGCACTCCTCCCAAAGGTACATACATTTCACATGCCTATTTGAGAGTGCATCATAACCTTGGAAGACATCAATATTTATAGGCTAAGTGTTTGTTTCTGATCCTAAAGTAGTCGATGTGGGACTTTGGTATTAGCAAGGTAAAACAACTAAGTAAGGCAACAATGTACTTTTATTCGATGTGGGACTTTGGTAAATGAAACAAACATCATTTCTTCATTTCTTATATGTACTTCACTATAGACACTGTCTATAACATCATTTCTTGTGTCAATTTTGTCATAGGATAAATCATGGGGTGGGTATATTGAAAGGGGAAGGCATTGTAGCTTGCATCTTCCATACACCTGTGTAGAGGCACAGGTGTATGCAAAATGCAAGCTACAATGCCTTCCCCTTTCAATATACCCACCCCATGATTTATCCTATGACAAAATTGACACAAGAAATGATGTTATAAACAGTATTTATAGTGAAGTACATATAAAAAATGAAGAAATGATGTTTGTTTCATTTACTAAAGTCCCACATCGAATAAAAGTACATTGTTGCCTTACTTAGTTATTTTACCTTGCTAATACCAAAGTCTCACATCGACTACTTTAGGATCAGAAACAAACACTTAGCCTATAAATATTGATGTCTTCCAAGGTTATGATGCACTCTCAAATAGGCATGTGAAATGTATGCACCTTTGGGAGGAGTGCGAGATCCACGTGAAATGGGTTAAGTGTCCTAGAAGCACACTCAACGTAGTATTTTTTTTAAATTTTTTTTTGTCCATGTGGCGTAGATACGCCATCACGTGTGGCGTATCTACGTAAGATACGCCAAAGCGCTTGGCGTATCCACGTAGGATACGCCAAGAGCTATGGCGTATCCTACGTGGATACGCCAAGCGCTCTGGCGTATCTTACGTAGATACGCCACACGTGATGGCGTATTCCACGTGACTCAACAAAAAATAAAAAATGTCACCGTGGCCAAAACGGTGGCATTTTGATAATTAGTTTGAAAAAAGTAGCATTTTGATAATTTGTTTTGCCAAAAATGGCACTTTGGTCAAAAAACCTATATATATACACTTCTCATGTAGAAGCCCTAGGTTGCATTCTTCAACAATATATATATATATATATATATATATATAAAATTCTTTTATCGGATAAAAAAAATTGAAGATTTTTTTATGTCGAAGTGGATAAGTATTGCCTAACAATTAAAAGGATTAGGCTGGAATGAGCTCAAACCTTTCTGGAAGCCGAGAACTAGAACTTTGACTTCCAGATGACGAAGAATCTGAATCAAGAAACAAGGAATCAGCTAGCAAATAAAAACCAAATGATAAACCATAGTAATTCACCATCACATCCCCATCTTTGATCAGTAATACGTAGTTCACACTTACCGTTGTCATCCAATACAAAGGCATCGGATAATTTATCACATTTCACGTTCAAGCGGGCCTCTACCTCGCGTGAGAGAGACATGCGATATTCTGTCATATCCTAAAGATATAGTTTTATCATTTATGTGTAAATAATGAAAGACATATCCAAGTTAATCACTTCAAAATAAGACCTAACATAGAAAAAGCATGCTTAGAAGCTGACTTTCATATTTTGTTACATATATACCACGGATAATGGTGTTTGTTGATATATATTATGTTACATATATACTGTGTCCCGAAATTTAAAAGATGATGGGCGACTGTGTCCCAAAATTTAAAAGATAGTGAACTTCTATGTCTCGAAACTTAAAAGATAATGGACTACTGTATCCTGAAATTTAAAAGATAATAAGCTAGTGTGTCTCAAAATTTAAAAGACAATGTGCTATTATGTCTCGAAATTTAAAAGACGGTGAACTATTATGTCCTAAAATTTAAAAGACGATGGACTATTGTGTCTCGAAATTTAAAAGACAGTAGGTTACTATGTTCAAAAATTTAAAAGATAGTGGACTACTGTGTATTGAAATTTAAAAGACAGTAGGCTACTGTGTCTCAAAATTTAAAAGACATTGAGTTTCTGTGTCCCGAAATTTAAAAGACAATATGCTTCTGTGTCCCAAAATTTAAAAGACAATGGACTGTTGTGTCCCAAGATTTAAAAGACAATGGACTACTGTGTCTAGAAATTTAAAAGACAATGAGCTACTGTGTCCCAAAATTTAAAAGACAATGGGTTACTATGTCTTGAAATTTAAAAGAAAGTGAGCTTTTGTGTCTCGAAAAGAAGCAAAATAGGCCTTCGAGCTTGGAAATTTTATGCAGTAGGCCTTGAGAAATGGCTTAGTTAATCCAGAAGAATTTTAAAAGGTGAAGCTTTGCGTCACACTAGAGACATCATCCATCGAATTTAAAATCATTGCAAACTTATTGGATATGGGATTATAAATCTTGAAAAGGAAAAACGACTTACAAGTCAACTGGACATGGAATCACAATTCACGAATGGAAAATATCTGAACTAGATAGTGACTTTGAAAAGCTTCAACCAACTAAACCCTTGTTCGCGTATATTCGCCTGTTGGACCTTTCTGATAGCTTTGACCTTACTTACCCATCCTTTCTCTCCTTCTTTTTCTTCTTTCTCTCTCTCTCTCTCTCTCTCTCTCTCTCTCTTCACTCTTATCTCTCCTTAGTCTGCCTTTTGAGAAGTGAGATGATCATTCCTTATTGCGAACCCTTGCTTGGAGCTACTAAGTCCTTGCGACTTGAACTAATCATTGAAGGATTGTTAACAACAAGAATTGTTTAGTCATACCATTGAACTTTAAATTTATTATACTTGACACATGAATTAGTAAATAACATGCATTCATAAATGGAAATAAAGTTGTTAAATGAATAAACTTCTTTATTGATATGAAATTATGACTATACACGAAGCAAGCTTTGGTAAGATGAAGGAAACGTCTAGACTACATGATTAGAAAAAAAAGTACAGTAAAGGGGAAAGAAAAGGAGAAAAGAAAGATGGGATACACATGAAAATTTTGCCCTAGTATTTGTTCTTTGATTTTCTATCAATTGATTTCTTGCGATAATTTACTAAGTAACTATTGTCTTTGATGCTTCTATCATTTTCGGCTTTGTTCTTGGGAATTTTGCTCCAGTGTGGTCATTTGAAAATAAAATTGCCCTAGTATAAGCTATTCCAATTTCCCCCAATGTAAGCCTTTCGGTGAGTTCCAAACAAACTCTTGAGATTTCACCTATTTTACGTGCCCTAACTTCTGTTTAGACCACCTTTTATGGGTTTTCGGTCCAATAGGTTTTTTTTAAAAAAACTTACCCTAACTTTTGCTTAGACAACCCTTTGCGAGTTTTCAGTCTAACGAGTTTTCTTCTTTTTTTTCTTTTTTTTTCTTTCATTCATTTTTTAGGCATAATATCTCTTCACAGTACAATGGGCCATGAGCTACAAAGTTTTATGAAATGAGCCTTAAGTCAAAAAATTGAATGCAATGAGTCAAAAAGTTTTATGCAATGGGCTTGGAGCTAGAAAATTTTATGTAATGGGCTATGAGCCAGAAAATTGAATGCAATGGGCCATGAGCCAAGAAGTTTTATACAATGGACTTGGAGCAAAAAAAAAACTAAATGCAATGGGCCTTGAGCCTAAAAACTAGATGCAATAGGTCATGAGCAAAAAAAAAACACTGAATGCAAATTCTTTTTTTTTTCTTTTAAATGGCATGAAACTTTTCTATGTTTTTATTTTATTTTTTTCAGGAAAAATCATTAGGTTGTGGACCTAAATTTTGTAAAAGCAAGTCATCAAATCAAGGACTTGATATTATTATTTTGACACATCATCAGGTCGTGGATTTGGAATTTTTTGAAAGCCATCATACTAAGCACTTAGTAATTTTTTAGAGGATCATTAGGCCGCGAACTTGGAATTTTGTGAAAACCATCAAGTCAAGGATTTGGGATTTTGAGGAAAAGACATCAAGCTACAGACTTGAAATTTTGTGAAAGACATCAAGCCAAGGACTTTGTAATTTTGATGAAAAGACATCAGGCCATGGACCTAGAATTTTTGAAAGTCATCAAGCCAAGGACTTGGAATTTCTTTAAGAAAAAGTCATTAGGCCATAGACTTTGAATTTTATGAAAGTCATTAAGCCAAAGACTTGGAATTTTGAGGAAAAGACATCAGGCCACAAACTTGGAATTAAGATTTTCTTAAATCATGCAATTCCTCAAAAAAGCTTAAGCAAATAAACCCGCTTTCATACTTGTCTTCTTATCACTGATTTTTAATTTGGATATACCTTATAACATGAACTCTGTGACATGCTTTCTTCAAAATTCTCACTTCCATCTCTCTTTTTTTTTTTTGCTCAGGTACCTCTTATTTCTGGATTATTCCTTGGGATATCATTTTTCCCCTTCAATTGAAACTTCTAAGTTCTTTTTAGTCTAAATTGTTCATCAGGAGATTACCATTAGATGATCAAATCATAGTGGTATACTCATGTTTACATAACCTAAAGCATTACGTAACAAACGCGCATGGATTCAAAAGTAAAACAGGAAAAAAAGTTTACTAAGTGAACAACTTCCAAACTGGTCTTGGAAGTTTGACTACACAAAGAGTATATACAAATGATGAATATATGAAAAAAGACATAAACAATTGTATAGTGCACACCAAGTGATTACTTATTTAATCGCTTTTATTTTTTTTTACTTTTTGATTCATTCTTTCTCCTTTTTTTGCATTTTTTCCTTTTTTTTTTTTGCAAAAGGAACCTACACACATGGACTTTATGACTACTGACATCTATCAAAGCAAAAATTGCTAAGAATTGGAGTCCACTGAGATCTGAATACAAGGAAGACACTTTGAATAAACGAAAGAAAATAAATGACAAGAAAGACAACATGGTGAAAATGAAAGGAAATATGGTATGCTAAAATCCATACAAATTCATTACATTAATGCTTCAAAGAAGTTAACATGAGTTCAAAACCCCAAATGATTCTAATGATTAAACAAATTGGAAGTTAAGACAATGATAATCATTTGACAAACAAATCAGAAAACCAACTGCTCAAAAGTTTCCCAATGCTAGAGGATTGCAAAGTATTATTCGTTCTCAACAGTTGAAAAATAAATCATCATTCAGTTGAACTTTCTGAGGTTGCCCTTATAAGCATTTGCTCCCATTCTAGATGAGCATGAGCATGTGTAGAAACACCTGGCACAGGCTGATAGGTTACAGAGTCGTTGTCGTCCATGAGTATATTGAGATCCCATTTGATTCATTTGACCCCAACTCCACCCTTAGTCATTTCAATGCTCTTTACATTCTCGCATGTCCTTCATTTATTTTATCCAATCTTCCTTTTACTTATACTTCTTAACCCAGATCTCTCCCAATCACTTGCATTAGTATTGTTTACGATTCAGTCTCATGATCTTGTGTTTTATTGTCATTCATTTTCTTCATAAGCGCAATGATTCAATTTTTTTTTAAAATATATTAATATTAGTGGAATAAAAAAAATATTTTTTCATTTTTTTAAGAAAGTGAACATATGCAAAAATGCATGATGCAATTTTTTTTTAGATGCAAAAAGGAAGATTCATGCAAAATGTCATGTTGAGAATTAGTGCAAATTTTTCTTTTTTTTTTTTCTAATACAAAAATGGATGCTAAATGCAATGAAAAACACTCCACCATTTTTTAGATGAACCAATTAACGCTAAGATGGGATGAAAAGAAAAAACTTTTTTCTCTTTTTTTCCTTTTTTTTTTAGATATGCAAAGCAATGTAAAAATGAAAAAACTCTCTCTTTTTTTTTTTACATGCTGAGATACAAACATTCATGCAAAAAAAAAAATCTTTTGTTGCAAAAATTGATACTAAATGCAAATCCAAGGTAAGACTCAAAAAAATTGATGATGAGATGCAATGAAACCTTTTTTTTTTTTTTGGGATCTAGCTTCTCTTCTTTTACTTTATTTAGTATAACGTGTCATAATAAATAATTCTATTATTATCACCATTTACCCATTTAGATGTTAAAATGTGATGAAAATGATGTTAAGATGGGATGAATTTTTTTTTTATATGCAAAAATTTTATGCTAATGTAAAAAATCTATATGCAAAAATAAAACCTAAGCAAAGCTTTTTTTTATGTGAAGTTTTTCTATGTCAAGATGGGTTGAAAATTCTCTTTTTTAGATGCAAAATCAGATGCTAAGGTGTAATGAAAGAGTTTTTTTTTTTGGAAAAGAAAAGAAAATAATGCTATGCAAAAATAAATTCAAAAATGACCCATTGAATTAGTAAATTATTGGTCCACTGATAATGGCTTTACTTTTATTCTCATATCAAGCTCAAAATGTTGAATGAAATTTGTAAAATGTAATTCATCATATTAGTGGACTAAACAATGTTGTCAACCCAAAAAATTTATTAATGCATAAGACGCATGAAATAAGCCTTTTTTTTATCAAAAAAAATTATTAATGCATGAGATGCATGAAATGAATTTTTTTTTTGTTATTCCAAAAAAAATCTATTGATGCATGCAATGATTTTTTTATTTACCCAAAAAAATAATAATAAAAATATTATTAATGCATGATATGCATGAAATGATTTTTTTCTTTTGACCAAAAAGATTTTATTGATCCATGAGATGCATGAAATGATTTTTTTTTGTTAATACAAAAATTATTGATGCATGCGATGCATGAAATGAGTTTTTTTTTCTTTTATTTTTTACCCCAAAAAAATATTAATGCACAACATGCACAAAATGAGTTTTTTTTTAATTTTTTTTACCCAAAAAAAATTAATGAATAAGATGCATGAAATGAGTGTTTTTTTTTGTTAATCCAAAAATTCTATTAATGCAAGCAATGATTTTTTTCTTTACCCAAAAAAATGGTAAAAAAATATATTATTAATGCATGATATGTTTGAAATGATTTTTTTTCTTGACCCCAAAAAGATCTTATTGATGCATGAGATGTATGAAATGATTTTTTTTTTGTTAATCCAAAAATTATTGATGCATGAGATACAAGAAATGAGTTTTTTTCTTTTATTTTTTTACCCCAAAAAAATCATTAATGCACAAGATGCACAAAATCAATTTTTTTTTCATTTTTTTCGACCCAAAAAAATATTAATGAACCAGATGCATAAAATAAGTCTTTTTACCAATTTTTTTTTATTAATGCAAGAAATGCATGAAGGATTATTTTTTTTAAGAGAGATATGCCCTTACCATGTCCAAATTAAGGTTGCCTTAAATTACATGACTTTTACCTTAAGGATCTATTGGTTCTTTTAATTCATGAGAACTTACATTGGGTATCTTTACTATTCTAAAGGTTTATAGAGTTAAGTCTCATTTCATAATGTTGACCACAAGTAATAGGTAAACCACAAGGTGTGAGACATTCATGAATAAAACACACTTTAGATGAGGCTTTTGCAATAACTAAACATGATGTACATCTAAAATGGCTATCACTACACAACATTTACCTGACTTAGGCTTCACTTAGACTCGGGTATAGGGGCCCACATAAATGTGTATGAAAAACGTGTAAGTGTAGTAGGTGTAGAAAGTGTACAAACCTTTATAATCCTAAAAATTACCCACATCCTACAAAACAATCAAATATACAACACAAAGTTCAAAATGTTCTTTACCCTAAGGTTTGCATATAAAATAATTAACACTGTAAACAAAATAATTAACAAACAATTAAAGGTTAGAAACAAAAACAAAAAAAAAAGGTAAAACAAACATTCAAAGATCACAAAATTTTGCACAACAAACTTATATTGGGCTTGACTCTCATGTGTCCCCAGTGGAGTCGTCATCTGTTACAACTATAATTGTGGGGGAATAGCAACTTAAATTAAAAAAAAATATGAGTTGTCACTAATTTTATTTTTTATTAGAAAAAATAGAAAACCTAAGAAAAAATGATCTACGTTCAAAAATTCAAATTCGGGAGTCTAATTATGCATAGGGAAGGATGAAGACTTAACCTCAAAATACCCATAATACATCTGTCCTAAGACAGTTACCTTAAGATAATTGTGCAACTATTTAAAATCTTTAAATATTCATTTTACCATTTTAAAATAAAATAAAAGCAAAGTAGAATAAGAAAAATAAAACAAGAACTACTAAATTAAGTAAATTAATTTTCGGCTTGACTTGTGCACTTACGTATCCCCTAATGTAATGAGAAACTCAAAGTCACGTAGTTCTTTTAAAAAACATTTATGGATTGGATTATTTTAATTATAAAAAATTTGTGATTTATTTTATTTCGAAAAAAAAATAATTTGAAAATTTGGATCAATAAGTTGTCACAACTTAGCTAACCGTTTTTAATTTTAAAAGGTAAAACTTTGCGTCACGTAAAAGTAAGCAAATTATCACCCCTCAAATGAGTCTTAGTTATCTTGAACATTTTAAAATATTCAAAGAGATATTATTCAATTTTAAAACCTACTCTCCTTATTCTAGTCGTAAAACCAATCACAATGATCAAAACTATGATAAGTCCACTATAAGAAATAAACAAATTAGCGAGGGAAATTTGCCTCGCTAGTTCGTCGCTAGTCTTGGGTTATTTATTGAAAGGAAAAAACTTGACTCTAACCTTGGGATGAGCTATCTCCCTCCAACTCCCTTAATATGTTGTCATGTGTCTATTTTATTATTAACTCATACTATTTAATTAAGTTGATGAACACATAACAATAGATTAAGGAGGTTGGAGAGAGATAACTCCTCTCAGGGTTGGAGCCAAGTTCTTTCTTTATTGAAATGTTCTATTGGAAATTGCAAAGTCAACTTCCACGTTATTATCTTAATCACTCTTGCGTTATTTCCCCATTTTGTTCTGACACCACATTTCCTTTAGTATAAAGATGAAGCTATGGAGCATGTTGACACGGTAATCTACCTTTTCATGTCACTTTCATTCATTGCATTAGGCATTAAAGGGTATTCTGTTGTTGCTAAGTTTTGATCCACTATATCAAATCCATTGAAACAAGTTCTCAATATACATCATGCATTTGAATCTTAAACATGCATATATTTAACAATCAAGACTTATCTCTTACTCCTTTATTTCATTTAGCATAACTAAACTTACAAGGAAGACATAGAGTTTGGATGAAATGTCACGTGCTGCATTTAAAGCAGTGAAGAACAACTGAAATAGAAAATAGAAAAGTCAAGAGACTTGCCTCAATTCCTCTACAATTAAAGAAACAACTTTTCAACACTTTTGCACCCTTGGTTGCTACGAAATTATGCTCTGGGTTGTCACGACAGTTCTTGCAAACTCTCGCCTCTCTCTATTTTGTGCTATTTTTTTGTTTTTTGTTTTTTTGTAAATGGCTAAGAGTTCTATTTATAGACAATTATTGAAGTCTTAATTCTCATATAAATATCAACTCATTAAATGATAATTGATCATAAAAAAATCTAACAAAATCGGCCTCCTAAATTATTCCTACATTTATTTATTTAAAAAATTGAATCATGACCACTTAATTAAAACACATTCCCTTTTTTCCTTTTTTATTAAACCATCATAATCTCATATTTCAATTCTTTCCTTTTAAATCTCGAATTAAATTTTTAAAAGTATCAAATCATGATTCCTGAACACATCATTCAATTATTTTTTAAGAAAATCAAATCATGATTTCTCATTAAAAACATATCATTCAATTACTTTTTTAAGAAAATCAAATCATTATTATTTATTAAAAGCATATCCCTTATTTTCCAATAATATCAAATCATGATTTCTCATTAAAAGTATATTCCTGTTTTTCTTTTTCTTTTTTTTAATTTTTTAATTTTAATATTCATTGGGCATTGAGGCTCTTATTGGGTCAAGAATTAGACTTAGAATTTGGGTCATGAGAATTGAGCTACTTTATTTTTCAAAAGTTTTTCAGAAAAACTTAACATGACCCGGATAAAATTTGGTGTTCATATAGATCATGAGCTTTCTTGACTCAGTTTTCTTCACACATATGCGAAGAAAATTTTCTTGTGGGTCCCATCTTGTGTTTTTTCTCTCCTCTCCTTTTTTTCCCAGCATCCAAACGAGAGAAAATTCCAAAATCTACCCTTTTTTTTCTCCACCCTATTTTCTTTCTCTTCATTTTCTCCTAAACCAAACAAAGGCTTAAGGAGACACCAACGGTGCCCTTACTAAGATATTTATTGATTTTTTTTTTTGCACTTTTTTAACTTGTAATTCACACCCCTTATTTCATAGTTTTTTTAATATTTAATAGATTTTCAGATTTCATCTAGTTTTTTGACATAATCTGTAACATCTTCCCCAACTTATTGGTCTCAATCATAGTTATAGAGGCTCAATAACACTTGTATGAGTTACTTGTCAATTTTGGTAACCTTCTGAGTTAGTTTGGATACATTGCTATAATATTGAATGTGGAAAATAACTTATAATAGCTCAAAATTTAGCATAAACTGCTGAAATAATAGAAATAAATATGGAAGATTTATTTATAGGTCACAAATGGTTGGAATGAGTTGTAGTAAATTTTTGGGAATCAACTGAATTAGTTTGACATTTTTATTGACATCAGATAAGTGTTTAAAGGCCAAATTAAATAGGAAAGTAACTCAAAATATTATGAAATTTTATGGAGATGTTAAGTAGAGAATGAAGAATATTTTGGAAATAAATACAGGTTAAGGCAAATACCTATAAGCATATTAGCTTAACTCCTTAGGTTTAACTTAACTTAGGGAGAAATAATGAAGCTTAGTGGCTAATAATGGTGTATACGAAGTTACTGAATAATGAATATGGGAATTGATTGAAATCCTAGAGTTTTTTTATAACATCTATAAAAGGTTAGAAAATTCATCAATGAAATATCAAAGTATTCCTAAGAGATACAATATTTTAAGCCAAAACTAAGAATCATCCTTATCCCTCCAAATTTCTTTCCTCTCCATCGCCTCCCTTTCTCCATCTTTATCTCTTTCTTTGACTTTTCTTTCTCATTTCTCATTCTTCCCTCATAGTTGTAGCAGAGAAAGGAAGGGAAAAGAAAGAAAGAAAAAGCAAAGGAAGAAGGAAGCAAGCAACAAGAAGAGAAAGGAAAGAAAGAAAGGAAAAAAAAATAAAGTATCATCAAGATAGTGTTGAGGTAGTGGTTGTTTTTCTTTGGTTCATCAACTCTTTTCTTGTTTCCAAAGAGTTTTGAGTTGGTTACTTGAATGAAAGTTATAAAATGAATAATGGATTGTTAAAGATAGGATGATATGTTTGTATTATGTTTATGGTTTTGAGCCTAATATTAGCTTTGAAATCTTATGAATTTGTGATTGATAAAATGGGTTTTGATGTTTACCCATTATTGATAAACCATTTTGAGGTTGGTTTCAATATATATATATTGAGGAACAATGTTGTGGTTGGATTATAAATGATTTGTATTGGGTTATTTGGCCTGAAACCTTTGTTTTTTTTTTTTGCTAAATTTTAGCTGGTAATCGATTACCACAAGTAGGTAATCGATTATCAAGCTGCGAGAAACATTGCTAGAAATGTGGTAACCGATTACCATGAGGGGATAATTGATTATCAAGCTTTTGTATGACAAGAATTGCATGTGGTAATCGATTACCACATGTAGGTAATTGATTACCAAGCTTCTAACTTGTGAATTTCTAGCTGGTAATTGATTACCATGGGTTGATAATCAATTACCAAGCTTCTATTTTGAGACATTAGCATGTGGTAATCGATTACCATGAATGGTAATAAATTACCAACCCCCTATATGAGAAAACAGATTTCCTTACTCAATGGGGACCAAATGAAAGCTTATATCATGATCCAATTCACTAATTATAGTATCTTGTGATATGATTGTGCATCCATTAAACTCTAGAAATAATATTAAGATGCACCTAGAATAAATGTGAATGTATGATATGGTGTATTTAGTTACTTACGGAGTGACCATTTAATACACATTGCATATGATGAAATGAAGTTATTGTATACTTGTTATGATTATGAAGTGTACTAGAATTGTATTGCTCCTTTGAAATATCAAGTTGAGATAGAATTGAATAATGAATTGAGAATTGCTCCCTTAGGTCATTAAGGTTGAGCTAGTATTTGAATTGGAATAACAAGTGCACATGTACTAAAAGATATTGGACATTTATATTTGAAAAGGGGAGGAAAATGATCCTCTATTGCTATTCCCACATGAAGATTGACCCTCTGAATTGAATTATCAATTCATTTGGCATTATTAAGTTTTGGAAATTATCCTTAATGAGGGAATGGGATCCAAAATTCTAGTTATGAATCATGGATAGGACCCTCTACGAGGATGGTGATCCTAGATTTATAGAAATTCCTCATTAGTTTCCTCATATGCCTTAGTTTCCCTCATAGTATGTATAAGGGTTACTCGGGATAGTTCTGTGTAATAAAAAGAGATTGTTATAAATAAGTTGAAGTACACCAACCTAAAAGCATACTATCACCTAATTTATTGGTAGTGTGAGACCCTAATTCACTCCCTACCTTCAATATATAGAACCCTGGGTTATATGAGGTGGCCAGGTTCTGGGGATGAGCATATAAAGATTATAATTAAATGAGTACTAGTATGAGAATTGTGTATGAATAAAGCATTATGAGAATGTTATCAAAATAGTGTGAATGCTTATGTCATGGAGATCATAAAGATTTTGATGATAATAAAGCTAAGTCGATGACCAAGTCCAAAGGATGCAAAACTGGTATAGTTTATAGGACTTAAGAGTTATCATGTAAGAAGCTCTCTTGGTATCTCAAATGCTTTTCAAAATTTTTCCCTAAAAATGTTTTTCAAAATAAAAAAGATGTTTTAATCTTGGATAATGCAAATCATGTTTAAATCTTTAAAAAACCAAGTTTTCTAAACTATGAATGCTTACCAAGCTTATTTGGGCATAAGAATGGGTTCAAGAATGATTGTAATCTTATCCTTAGGCTGAGTAATCAATTAACAACTTCTTAAGAAGCTGGTAATCGATTACAAAGGCCTGGTAATCGATTACAGCCATGCGGGAATCCATTTTTTAAAAGTCAAAAGCTTTATAATCAATTACATAAGGCTTGTAATCGATTACACTGCTTCCAGAGGCTTGGTAATTAATTGTATAAGCCTTGTAATCGATTACTAAGAGCTATGTAATCGATTACAGGTGTAACACCCACCGTAGGGTGCCACATTTAAATGTTATTATTACCGAATTACCTATTCTATTATAAAATATGCTTTGTAATGTAAATACGAGTTGTAAAATTTCTTGATGTCAATAAAATAAACTTAGCGGAAAATAAAAATATTAAAGCATCATCACAAATAATTTACATCATTTATATTACATAAGTACTGTCAAAATTATTTATATACAGACCAGGTTCTCAAAAGTATTTGACATTATTTAAAACTAGCATACTTGCCCAAGTATGACTAGATAGCAGAACCCTTAGATGGGTCCTCCTCAAATTCCTCAGCAGGTAGGAATCTGACTTGACGCAATGTCCTACGAACAGGTGTCCACGCAGATGACACAATACTAATCTCTGTTGGGACGTGAAACCTACCGCCACAATACTGTCTAATTGATAGCAAAAATTCAACATGTACATATATAGTTATAGAAAAGAACGAGTCTCCATGAAAAATCCTACTCATGATGACCGTCAAAAGTCCCTGATAAATGAGTCCCTCCTCATTAGAACTCAACCTCCAAGCACTAACTCCACCGTAGAACTGTAGTCGCACGTACCCAAAGAAACTTGACCGGGATGCCATCCGATCAAAACTTAGCTTCTTCTACAGGAATCTGCTCCTTTTCACCCTCTTGTTCAATCCCTTATTCAGCGTCTTTACAATATAAATATAGTACAACATAGGCATACAAAGAGGTGAGATTACCTACGCCAATATCAACATGGTAGCATGGAGATAACACAAACAACACACCATACATATATATCATATCATAATTACAATCATGCCATCAGCATCATTTATCATCATAATAGATGAAATAAACAATAATTACGATCATGCCCTCAACAATATCCAAATATTCAACAATTCAATTATCATAAACAATAATTATGTTAATGCCTTCAACATTATCCAAATATCCAACAGTACAATTATCATAACCAATATTCCTCAATTAATATATCACACAAATATAGATATTCAGATTATGCATGTGCACAAAGACTCAATTTCCTACTCCATGGAGCTAAAACTCAAGTCGGAGAAATTGATCCAAAAGATCTGTCTGTACCAATATGCCTTAGACCACGTGCCATTATTCTCATTAGTGTTTGCACATCTAGCATATACATGATAGTCTTTAATAGATCTTGATTAAGAATAACGTCTAGGTCAGGATCATTCGGTGTGTTGCATCGGTCTAACCCACGGTTACCAACTGCCCATTGTGAGCAACCCGCACCCCGATGCCCCTAAAGTCAACAAGTGACTTACACTACGCATATCACACCCACTCAAGAGGTATACGTCTCTCTTAGGCAAATAGCCTTATCCAGTCCATCGAACCTTTCCAATGCATGTACAATGCACCATTCTCAGTTCTAATTCATAATTCATATTCAGGGTCCACACATTAACCTATTTCAGTTCAAATTCATAATTTCATAATTTCTCATACAATGTCTATACATTGGTCCAATAGTAATCCTACTGTATGTTCAATTGTGAAATCATATTATCACGTTTTCATAGTCACGCAACACTTTTGTCACGTTTTCACAATCGAGCAACATTTCTATCGTGTTTTCAAATCGCATTTTGATTTTTCAACACTTTCTCAATCACGTAAAAATATTTAAACGCTTTCCAAATTGCGTAGAAATATTTAAACGTTTTTCAAATCGCGTAGCTTAAAAATCACGTTTTTAAGTTACGTAAATCATTTTTCACCATGTTTTCACTACGTAAAATATTTTTCAACCTCATTTTGGCCTTTCTCAAAATAATATGACTTCTCACATCATTTTCCACATTTCCTTACTCAAGAAAATCCTTATCACAATTTATTCCATAATTTCACCGTTTCATTGAATTAAATCAATGTTTCTAACTTAAAATTTCCTAACGCGCTCCAAAACCCAAAGGATGAGTTATACATAAGTAAATTTTAAGTCACCAACGTATTCTTTATAACTCTAAATCAATTCTAAAAATCAATACTCTTTAAAATAAATTAAGGTTCAAACACTTTCAACCTCTCTTTTCCATTCATATACGAAAATTTCATTTTTCAAGTGACAAAACACTTCGTTTCCATTTCTTTAATCCTTGTACTACATCAATTCTATTTTCACTTTGAAATCACTTTGTTTCATAAAACCAAGGCATTACAAGCCTTCAAAACCATGGTACATGGCCATTGAAACCATCAAATATTTTTCTTTCTAAATCAACTAAGTTCCATTCATGTTTTTACACAAACAAAACCATTAAAATTCCTCCAAAAACCGTGAGACTCTTGTTCTTTGAAACCAATCCATCTTTTCTTTTTCCTTTCCTTTCTAATCATTCAATTTTACTATTCATGAAAATTTTAGTTTGGAGACACCTATTTTGAGGTGTTGAGGCTGAAATCCTCATGGTCATTGGAACCAAAATTTCTTTTCCTTTCCACCAATTTTTATGGCATACATAACATATAATCAACATATTATATTTCAAGCATATCATAAAAGCAATAAAAATCATATCAAGCATGTAAGCACAAATAAATCATGCAAAACACATAAACCACATAAACACCTACAAATAATTACACAACCATAGATATGAATCCTCACATGGATTCACCATCCATCAAATACAAATTCATCTCTCACCACCATACTTGGTTGGTGAGATGAATCTCCCTCTTACCTCTTGAAGAACCTCAAAAGCTCCTTTGATTTGCTTCTTTTTCAAGTCCTTCACCACCAAAGGTTTCTTAAACACAAAACAAAACATATATTTATTAGTATATTAAGCTTGAACAAGGTAAACCATGGATCAAACATGGTTTAGAACATGAAAAAGAGATAAGAAGTGAAGTTTCCATAACTTCACCTTAAAAACCCTAGAACTTTGCTCTTGAAAAAAGTCCTTGAAGATGATGGATTTAGAACTTGGCCTAAACTACAAAGTGTCTTAGATTGAGGTATAGATTCAAGAAGTAAGGTTGTTTAAAATTTTTGAGTGGTGGAAGGTGGATTTGGGTGCTTTGGCCGAAACTAGCTTGAAGGGAAATGAGAGAAAATTTTGTAAGAGCTTTAGGTTTTTGGAATGATCAAGATAAGCAATAATGGTGTCTTCAAACTTTGCTATGGCTTAAGGCCATCACAAAACCATCCCCCTTCCTAGTACACTCAATTGAGTGACCAATTTCACTAGCCACCATTTTGAGCATTGTTAGCCATTGATTAGATCAATGGTTAGGATTAGTGTAGATTCTAATTATAGCCTCTAGATGTAAGACTATATATAGGTCATTGGATCTTTCTCCTTGCAATCCTAGCCATTAGATGTATCTCCAAAATAAAGGGTCAAGATCACCTCTTCATACTTCCCATCCAATGGTCATAAATGGTCCTAACCATTTTATAAGACCAAATCTCCATCGTTGATTAAATTAATGGTGGATATCCAAAGGCTTCAACATTGAGCTTGCTTCCTATTGGTCTGTCATAAAGCTGTCATAACCAGTAATATTGACTAAGCAGTATAATATTTATTTTTTATCTACTATTACCCTTCGAACAATATTTTTACTGTATTTTTATTGTTCGATAATTAAATACAATACAAAACACAGTAAAATAAAATTTTAAAAACTATTTTCGAATTCAGGTTTAAAAAGATCCCCCTTCTCCGTCTCAACAGTATAAAATTTTCTGGCTGCAAAAAAATTTTCAATTTTTCGGACCCACTTGGGTCCACGTACAGCCCCCTTGGCCCACAAACAGCCCAAGAATAATATTAAAATAATCAGAGAAATATAAAAATTTCATAATCATCCACAAAATCAAAAAAATTATAAAACTTATGAAAATCAAATCAGATTACATAAAATAATTAAGACTTAACAGTAATAATAAAAAACGTAAGATTTTTCCTGACCCGAAAATTATTATTTTCCTGACACGGAGTAAATCACACAAAACAATCAAATGTATTCACGGAATACTCAAAATAATTTTACAGTATACAGAAATCACTAAACAGTAGAATTCTGTTAACTGTCAAAATTACTGTCAAATAGTTAGGAAATTTGGGGTGTTACAACAGGACTCATGTAATCGATTACAATGCGACTGAAAGTCCGTAATGACTAATTTCCAAGCTTTTAATGCAACCATAAATTTCCCCAATGACTCTTTTCTTTCAAAACATTATAAATAGATGCTCTTGGATCATCTTTCACACATAACAAACATTGAGAAATACCTATCTATTCGGTTTAATCCGAGCTTTATCTTTTTCCCTTCTTTTGCTTTGTTTTGTGTGTTTTTGAGATATCCTTCAAAGAGTTTCATAGTGCTTCAAGTTGTTATACACACTCTTTTTTTAGAGTTTCTTTCTTCTTCTATCATTGATTCATTGTAACAAGGGTAAGGTATCCCTCAAAGAATTTGTAAGGCTGAGGTATCCCTTCTGTCGAGGCTCAAGCACAAGGGTAAGGTATCCTAAGGTGTGAGGAGCGATCAAGTTTGTAACGGTAGCAAGTACCTGTTGAAGCTTGCATTGATAGTGGAAAAATCTCGAGTGATTACTCAAGGACTTGATGTAGGTCATAAGTGGTTGGTAGTTGAACTAGGATAAACACTGCGTTTGCTTCTCAGAACTCAAACTCTTTTATTTATGCTTTAATTTCATAATTTTGCTTAATTTTTAAATTCCTTGGCTTGTCTATTTGTGTGAAATTTTTCTATCTTCTCTATTTGTTCATTTCAACCGATAAATAGCTTCAACGAAAATTATTTTTCAAGTATTTGATAAAAGTTTTCAAAGATTTTTTAATTACTCAATTCACTCCCCTATTGAGTATAGAAGCCACTTGGTAACAAGTGGTATCAAAGAAAGGGTCTTGTGTAAAGAGCTTAGCATCTTCAAGAGAAAATGGTTTCTTCAAATAGTTTTTCATCAGAAGGATCTTTAATAAACAAACTACCCTTTTTCAATAAGGATGAGTATGCTTATTAGAAAGAACGCATGAAAATTTTCATTAAAGCTATTGATCTAGATGTGTGGGATGCTGTTGAAAATGGCCCTTTTGTTCTCACACTTATTGTTGATGGTGTAAGAGTTGAAACACTAAGGAATGAATGGACTGACGAAGATAAGAAAAAAGTTCAATATAATTTAATAGCCAAGAACATCAGTACCACTGCTTTGGGGTATGATGGTTTTTTTAGAACTTCAAATTGTAAGACTACCCAAGAAATGTAAAACACTTTACAAGTTACCCATGAGGGTACTAGTGAAGCAAAAAGGTCGAGAATAAATGCTCTCACCCATGAATATGAACTTTTTAAAATGAACCCAAGAGAAAGCATTCAAGAAATGCAAAAAATATTCACTCACATTATAAATCATCTTGCATATTTAGGAAAGTATTTTTCTATCGAAGATCTCACTAACAAAGTTTTAAGATATTTGAGCAGGATTTGACAATCTAAGGTGACAGTTATTTCAGAGTAAAAAAACTTAGCAACTATGACTTTTGCCACTCTGTTTGGAAAACTTCAAGAGTACAAATTGGAGCTCAACATGCTTGACAAGGTGTGGAACATGATAAGAAGAAGGGGATTGTACTTAAAGCTACCTCCTCAACCATTGACAATGATGATAAAGATGGCGTAGAGAACTTTAAGTTGAATAAAGAGAACCTTAGTCTCCTCGTGAAAATGTTCGGAAGATTTCTCAGAAAGAAAGGAACTCAAAGAAGGTCGCCTTTCCTGCCATAGAATACCCATCATAAAGAAGAAGGTACTTCTTCCACACTGATATGCTATGAATGCGAAAAATCGGGACACATGAAGATGGAATGTCTCATTTACTAAAAGAAGATGGAGAAGTTTGAAAAGAGATATTCCAAGGAGAAAAAAGGAAGGAAAGCCTAAATAGAATGAGACGATGATGACATGGACTCCACAAATAGCTCAGACAATGAGGAAGCTAATTTGTGTCTTATGGCTAGAGGAGAAGAAGAAAATGAAAGTGACTTAGAGGTATGCTTGAAGGCCAAGAGCTCCAATTGGTATCTCAATAGTGGTTACTCCAAATACATGACTAGAGATGACTTCAAATTTTCTTTCCTTGTTCCCAAGACACACCGACACGTAACCCATGGAGACAACAATAAAGGGAAGATTCTTGGAGTTAGCAAAGTCATTAAAATTCCCTCTTCCTCTATTGATAATGTGTTACTTGTTGAAGGGCTTCAACATAACTTGCTTAGTATTAGTCAATCACGTGATAAAAGAAATGGTGTTATATTTAATTCTCATTATTGCATAATTGAAGGAAAAGATGATAATCAAGTTAAATTTGTTGGTCATAGAGTAAATAACATATATATGATTAACCTTGATGATATATCTTCAAATGATGCTAAATGTTTTATAAGCAAAGAAGATGATTTATGGTTGATAAGTCTATATTTTATAGCCCTAAATTGGATGAATTGTGGCGCTTTGATTGATTTATGTTAGAATTTATGTCACATTTAATCTATTTATCCTTGATATCTCATGATTGGTCTTCCTATATGTTTTTAGGTCCAAAAGTGGTGTTTTGACATGGTTCTATGAAGCTTTGGATGGATCTTTTGCAATGGAGTTGAGCTCATAATTTATACGGCTAAGATTTGTAGAGTTTTTGACCTTTGTGCAATAAAATAAGCATATCTTGAGCTACATAGGTCGAAACGAAGCAAATTAGGTGTCCCTGGAAAGCTAAGAAAAAGATCTACAACTTTCATGAAGGGCACTTATTCAAGAAATGACGTTTTGAGCTATTAAATAGTTAGACACGGCCGTGTCTAACTCATGAAAAGCTTCTGTCAATGAGACACGGCCATGTCTAACTTATTTGAAGATTTTTACACTAGGCACGGCCGTGTCTAACATTCACACGGCCGTGTCTCCAAAGACTTACTGATTAAGGAACTTACGTAAGCAATGATGTCATGAGACACGGCCGTGTCTCACATTCACACGGCCGTGTCTCCAAAGACTTACTGATTAAGAAACTTACGTAAGCAATGATGTCATAAGACACGGCCGTGTCTCACATTCACACAGCCGTGTCTAAGGCAAGGGAAGCTTTTGTTTTTGAATTTTAATTAGACACGGCCGTGCCTCCAAAGGACACGGCCGTGTGAGTACTGTTCACTCGAAAAATCTATAAATTGAAGCGCAACAGCAGACGAGAGGAAGGAGGGGAGAGCAAGAGGACGGAAGGGGGGAGAGCAGGAGGAAGCTCTCAAGCTAGTTTTTCATCTATTTTCACTTTTCTTTGTAATTTTTACTTAATTTGTCCATAAGGAGAGGTTGGAGGCAGATCTGAAGGGAGGAAGGCTTAAAATGGAGGATCTCTTGGAGGCTTGAAGATCTGGATCTCTACAATGGGGTTTTGATCTCTCTTTCTCTCTAGTTTTTCTCCTTTCTTTGGTTTTCTTTCCATGGATCTGTATCTTATTATGAGTATGTTTGTATTGAATATGAGTGGCTAAACTCATAGCTAGGGCTATGGGGGATCTTGTGTTCTTAACTATTTGGATCTGATTTCTAAATTGATTATGGTAATTTCTTTGTGGGTTTATCATATTGTTTGCATTCTTGTCATAACTTGATCACTTGTGGCATTTGTTAATTCATTGTTTGACCGGTGACCATCCGCACTCAATGAGTGGATCTATATGGTAAGCCTAGGATTATATTGGTGAATGACCAAACATCAATTTCTCCTACCAATGGAATTGACAGGTTGTTAGTTCATATCTTGAAATTGGAACTTAATGCATTCTTGATTAATTCAACTAAATGACCAAATAGGTGGATTAAATTAAGAATAGAATATTGTTTCATCCATGACCATTGGGATTCAATAGCAAATAAGATAATATTGGCAAAAGAATTACCTGTATCATAATTGAAAGAAGATCTGAATAATGAGACTCAAGTGAACCCTGCGCCCTAGTGCCTCTCTATCTTGTTTATCTTTTCTTTATTTAATTGTTCTTTATTTTTCTTCATTAGTTTTCTATTTTTAATTTGGATCTTGCAAACACTTTCGACTGTCTAAATAACATAAGAATTTTACAATTTTAGTAATTATCACTTATTCCTCGTGGGATCGATAACTTGGACTCAAAAGTCCTATATTACTTGGCGATAGAGTGCACTTGCTCTTAGTGTATCTTTTGCACGCACCAAGTTTTTGGCGCCGTTGCCGGGGAATAATTTTGGTAATATTAGAGGCGTAAAATTCTAGTTAATTTAGACAATTTTTTTTTAATCTATTTTATCTGTTTTTATTTTTGTGTCTTGTTTTTTTTTTATCTTTATTTAATTTGATTTTATTTTTTTTTTTATCTGTCTTTATTCTCTTATTTTTGTATATTTTTGTTTTTTTTTTTCTATTTTGTCATTTTCATTTTTATTTTTATTTTCGTTTTTATTTATTTTTTGTTTAATTATTATTTTTATTATTTTTATTTTTATTTTTTTTTTATTTTCTTTTTTATTTTTATTTTTATTTTTGTTTATATTTTTCTTTCTTTCTTTTGTTTTTGTTATGTCTTTTTAATTTATTTTTCACTACGTTTGTCACTTGTTCATTTTTCTTGTTTATGTTCACTCGCTCTCAGTTTCCTGATCTAACATTTGATCCAGAAATTAAGAAAACAGCTCGCAGGTTAAGGAAACAAACTCATATTGCAGCTGTGACAAAAGACATAAACAGGATGGAAGGACCAGTAATTGAAAGGAATCGTGACGAACAAGCTAACCCAGCAGAGCGGACCATGCTTGAGTACTCTATGCCCACTGCTGAAGGGTATGGAGGAAGTATTATAAGACCAGTTGTGGCGGCTAATAATTTTGAGATCAAACCAGCATTGATCTCCATGATTCAAAACTCCGTCCAGTTCGGTGGATTACCTTCAGATGATCCAAATCAGCACTTGGCAGGTTCTTGCAGTTGTGTGATACAATCAAATACAATGGAGTGACAGATGATGCAATCAGGTTGCGACTCTTTCCTTTCTCTCTTAGGGATAGGGCGAGTCAATGGTTAACGTCACTACCAAGGGGTTCCATTACTACCTGGGACCAATTAACACAACAATTTCTGGCTAAGTATTTTCCTCCCTCTAAATCTGCTAAGTTGAGGAATGATATATCTTCTTTTATGCAATTTGAAATGGACACTCTATATGAAGCATGGGAACGTTTTCAAGAGTTATTGAGGAGATGTCCACATCATGGATTTCTGTATGGCAACAGGTTCAGACTTTTTACAATGGTTTGTCGTCGCAAACTTTCCCATTGATTGATCTTTTTGCGGGAGGTACAATATGGAGGAAGACCCCTACTGAGAGTCAAGCATTAATTGAAGAAATGGCGCTAAATAATTATCAATGGCAAAATGAGCGCCAAATTCTTAAGAAACCAGTAGGTGTGCATGCTGTTGATGCTTCTACTACCATTCTAAGCCAATTGGAAGCTTTGACAAAGAAGGTGGAAACTTTGATGGTAACAAATAGTGCAGCCCCACCTATTATTTGTGACGCATGTGGAGGGCAAGGTCATACAAGTTCAAACTGTCAAGTTGGTAGTCCTTTTGCCCCAGAGCGTGAAGCAGCAAATTTTGTTGGCAATTCCAACCGACAGCAGTACAATCCATATGCCAGCACGTACAATCCTGGTTGGAGGGACCACCCTAATTTCAAATGGGGAAATCAACAAGGCTACCAACAAAATCAGCAGAGAGCTCCACAACCACCTCCAAGTTTCCAAGCACCTGCAGAGAAGCCAAGCTTTGAAGATTTGGTAATGAAGTACATGCAAAATTCAGACGCCAGAATGAAGAACATGGAGACTCAAATCAGTCAGTTGACCACTCTGATGTCAGAAAGGGCACCAGGATCTTTGCCTAGTGCTACTGAAACTAACCCAAAGGAACAGGTGAAGGCAATAACTTTGAGAAGTGGTAAAGAGCTTGGGGATCTTTCCAAGTACAAAGAAGAACAAGTGCAAGAACATGAAGATACTCTTGATGAGCCACATATTACAGAAAAGAATAAGATCAGTGAAGCACCTCCTGTGGTGCAGGTTAGTGAGCCACAAAAGCCATCCATTCCATTTCCCCAGAGGCTCCAGAATACCAAGCAGGATAAACAATTTGCAAAATTCTTGGAGATGTTCAAGAAACTGCAGATTAACATTCCGTTTGTGGAAGCTATCTCCCAAATGCCAAAATATGCAAAGTTCTTAAAGGAGATACTTTCAAACAAACGCAAGCTTGAGGAATATGAGACAGTCAGATCTGAATGAGGAATGCTCTGCCATTCTTTTGAAGAAATTACCACCAAAGTTAAAGGATCCAGGGAGTTTTACTATTCCTTGCTCTATTGGTAATTCTTATTTTGAGAAAGCATTATGTGATTTAGGTGCTAGTATAAATTTGATGCCTTTCTCTTTGTTTAAGAAATTGGGAATGCAAGAACCAAAGCCTACAAACATTTCTTTGCAATTGGCTGACAGATCCATTACTTATCTTCGTGGTGTATTGGAGGATGTCTTGGTAAAAGTGGATAAATTCATTTTTCCAGCTGATTTTATTGTGTTAGACATGGAGGAGGATTCTGATATCCCAATCATACTTGGGCGACCATTCCTTGCTCTTTGGAAAGACTATGATTGATGTCCATCAAGGGAAGTTGACCTTGCGATTAAATGATGAGGAAGTTGTTTTTAATGTCTTTAATTCTATTAAGCATCCTAGTTCCTATGATTCATGTAATTGCATTAATTCTATTGATATTGTAGATAGTGTTATGAGTTCATGTTTGCAGGATTCAGTGACAAATGATGTTTTAGAAAAGATCTTGACCATGGTCAACCCTGACCTTGAGGATAATGAAGAAGTCACAGAAATGATAACGCGGTTAGAAGTTGGCATGTCTGTGGACTATAGAAGAAATTGGGGGTATTATGAGGATTTGGATAGGAAAAACATTCCTACCCCAAAACCCTCAATTGAGGAGCCTCCCGAACTTGAGCTCAAGCCTCTACCCTCCAATTTAAAGTATGTTTTCCTGGATCCTCCATCAAAATTACCTGTGATTATCTCAGCTTTGCTTTCAGGTCCAATGGAGGAGAAACTCATGCGAGTGTTAAGGGAGAACAAGAAAGCATTTGGGTGGACCATTCATGACATTATGGGCATCAGCCCTACCATTTGCACCCACATAATCCACATGGAGGCGCAGAACAAGCCGCTTGTGCAACCACAAAGGCGCCTCAACCCAAACATGAAAGAGGTTGTAAAGAAGGAGGTAATAAAGTTGCTCGACGCAGGTATAATTTATCCCATTTCTGATAGTCCTTGGGTAAGTCCAATACAAGTAGTACCTAAAAAGGGGGTACAACAATCAGGGAAAATGAAAAGAAAGAACTCATAATGTTAGAAATGTGACTGGGTGGCGTATATGCATTGATTATAGGAAATTAAATGATGCCACTCGAAAAGATCACTTTCCTTACCCTTCATTGATCGGATGTTAGAGAAACTTTCGGGCCATGCATTTTTACTCGTTGCTTGGACGGATATTCGGCTATATGCAAATACCGTGGCACTTGAGGATCAAGAGAAAACCACTTTCACATGTCCATATGGTACATTTGCATATAGACGGATGCCTTTTGGATTATGTAATGCACCAGGCTACTTTTCACGGTGTATGATGGCCATTTTTTTCGACTTGATAGAGGATTGTATTGAAATTTTCATGGATGATTTCTCTGTGTTTGGCCCTTCTTTTGATGATTGTTTGCATAATCTTAGTTTAGTTTTGGAGAGATGCAGAACACTAACCTTGTCTTGAAGTGGGAAAAGTGTCAATTTATGGTACAAGAGTGCATTATTTTGGGGCATAAGATTTCGCCAAAAGGTTTGGAAGTTGATCCAGCAAAGGTGGAAGTAATTACAAAATTGCCCCCACCTAAATCTGTTAGGGCCATTCGAAGCTTTTTGGGGCATGCAGGTTTTTATCGGAGGTTTATCAAGGATTTTTCAAAAATTGTCAAACCAATGACTAACCTCCTAATGAAGGATGCACCATTTGATTTTTCTGATTCTTGTTTAAATGCATTTCTTGTCTTAAAGGAAAAATTAACTAGTGCCCCCATCATTGTTGCCCCTGATTGGTCCTTACCTTTTGAACTAATGTGTGATGCAAGTGATATAGCAGTTGGGGCTGTCTTGGGCCAAAGGAAAAGTAAAGTTTTCCAAACCATTTACTATGCTAGTCGCGCTCTGAATGAGGCACAAAGAAATTACACTACCACTGAAAAAGAGTTGCTAGCAGTAGTATTTGCTTTTGATAGATTTCGCCCTTACCTTATTCTTTCTAAGGTTATTTGTTATACTGACCATTCTGCTATTAAGTATTTGCTTTCCAAACAGGATGCTAAGCCAAGACTGATTCGGTGGGTTCTTTTGCTACAAGAATTTGATATTGAGATACGTGATAAAAAAGGCACAAAGAATCTTGTAGCTGATCACCTATCTCGACTGGATGAGGAGGTGTTAGAGCCCTCTACTGAGCGGGCCATTAATGAATCATTTCCTGATGAACACCTCTTTGCAGTCTCCCCTTTACCATGGTATGCTGATTTTGTTAACTTCCTTGCAGGTAATACCCTTCCACCGGATCTTAGTTATCAACAAAAGAAGAAATTCTTATCTGATGTTAAGCATTATTTGTGGGAGGACCCATACTTGTTTAGGATTTGTGCTGATAATGTTATTAGGAGATGCATTCATGGTAGTGATAGTCATTCCATTCTTGAACATTGTCATGCTAGGGAAACTGGTGGTCACTTTGGCCCGAGTAGAACTGCACACAAGGTGTTGCAATGTGGGTTTTATTGGCCAACCTTGTTTAAAGATGCGTTTGAATTTGTTCGATCTTGTGACAAATGTCAGCGTAGTGGAAACATCTCTAGGAGACAGGATATGCCATTGAATGGCATCTTGGTTTGTGAACTTTTTGATGTTTGGGGCATTGATTTCATGGGTCCTTTCTCAAGGTCTTTTTCTAATCAATATATTCTTGTTGCTGTGGATTATGTTTCTAAATGGGTTGAAGCTGTGGCATTGCCTACCAATGATGCTCGGATGGTGGTAAAGTTTTTGAAACGAAATATTTTTACTAGATTTGGTACGCCCCGAGCAATCATAAGTGATGGTGGCACACATTTTTGTAATAAGCAATTTGATAATCTTTTGAGCAAATATGGTGTCACTCATAAAGTTGCCACTCCTTATCATCCACAAACAAGTGGTCAAGTGGAGGTTTCAAACCGTGAATTGAAAAAGATTTTGGAAAGAACTGTTAATGCATCTCGTAAAGATTGGTCTCTGAAGTTAGATGATGCATTATGGGCCTATAGAACTGCTTTCAAAACACCCATAGGCATGTCCCCTTATAAACTTGTGTTTGGTAAAGCATGTCACTTACCTGTGGAACTAGAACATAGAGCATATTGGGCACTTAAATTTTTGAATTTTGACATGAATGCTATAGGTGCACAACGACGTGACCAGCTCAATGAGCTGGATGAATTTCGTCTTGAGGCATTTGAGAATGCCAAGCTCTATAAGGAGAAGACTAAAAAATGGCATGACATGCATATCCAACAGCGTAAGTTTAAGATTGGGGATCAAATTCTTGTTTATAACTCAAGACTTCGTCTCTTTCCAGGTAAACTGCGGTCAAAATGGTACGGACCATATGAGGTCGTCGAAGTGTTACCAAATGGTGTGCTTCAAGTGAGGAAAGAAGGCCAACAACCTTTCAAAATAAATGGACAAAGAGCAAAGCATTATGAAAAAGGAGTGGAGACTGAGAACCACTCTATCTGCCTCACTTAGGCTTAGTATCAGTCCACTGTCAGGCTCGTGACGTTAAACAAGCGCTTCATAGGAGGCAACCTGTGTTTCTTCCTTATTGTTTTTTTTTTCTTTTAGTTATTTTTGTCATTTTTGTTTTAAGGTTGCAAGTTGAAGATGGTTTTCGCAAACTGAGAAGATAAAAATTTTACTTCATTTCGAATGGCTGAGTAAGGAGTCAGTAGATGATATCTAATTGACTCTTGAGACGCATTCTTATGGACTTGTGCATCATAACCTTCTTATTTGTGAAACCTCTTCGAAATGTCTCATTTGCAGCGTTGACTTTTGCGCTTCTCCTCTCGCTCGGCACTTTGTCCCACTCTTCATCGGGTTGTGTTGCTCTTTTCTTTACCCCCTTTATTTCTTTCTTTTCCACATTGAGGACAATGTTTATCTTAAGTGTGGGGGTACTGTATTTTGTGAAAATAATAATAAAAATTTACACAACCGATGAACACTTGAGTAATGTTGATAATTAAGCTGGAATTGTGTGTCAAATGCTTGATTTATTCGATGTTGACAGAGATTTGTTGAAAGGAGAATCCAATGATCATGAGATGATTTTGTGTGAAGCAATCCTATTCAATTAAGAAAAGTGAAATTTAGCATCTATGTTGGGAATTAGTCATGTCTGCTTGCTTCTGATTTCTTTACCAACTTAGACAGAAAATGAGTTTTGAGCTTTAATGATTGAATTTTTCTTCTGGAATGAGTTTTCTCGTGATTGATGTATGCTAGAACTTGCTTTGATATCTTGTTGAGGCTTTAATGATTCACATACATACTTGAATATGATTAAGGCAATTAAGATTTATTCTTTCTTGACTTTCAGAGTTGAATTGATAAAATACCCTTTAGTTGCCCCTTTTGAACCTGAAAATTGATTTCTTTGAAAACCAAATTGAATAATCAGGTTGAATTCTTTGGAGCATCTAATGTGTTGAATGAAAAGTCTTGGAAAGTTGTTTTATGTTCAAGGGTAAAAAAAAAAAATTGATGAGAAAGAAGGAAAAAGAAAAAGAATTATTAGTGAAGAATAATACAAGGTTGAATTTGAGAATTGGTTAAATCTTTGTGCATCATGCTCTATTCAACTTTTCAACCTGATTCTGCTTGTAATGATTTATCTATTAGCATTCTTTACCCTTACTTATCTTTTTTCTACCTTACATTATTACCCTTGGCCCCGTTACAACCAGATGAAGTCCTTTTGATTCTTGCTATGTATGTGAACTTGGAAGTGGAGATGAGATTGATAATCAAGCTTATGGTTTTGCATTTTTCTCGAGAAATTTGAGTGATCTCTTTGTCCTTAAACACTTGAGCGATGGAAAGATGAGTGATCTCATATGTTTGGTAAAGAAAAAAGTTGCAAGCTAGACTAAAGAATCTGATCGTTTTAAATCTCTGAATGATCTTGATTGATTGAATTTGATTGCTGAACTTGGACTTTTTAATCATGGAATTTTCCTTGATTCATGTTTCTGTTTGCTAAGTTTGATCTTGCTATTGATTCCTATTCTTTGCTTGAGGACAAGCAAAGCTCAAGTGTGGGGGAGTTGATAAGTCTATATTTTATAGCCCTAAATTGGATGAATTGTGGCGCTTTGATTGATTTATGTTAGAATTTATGTCACATTTAATCTATTTATCCTTGATATCTCATGATTGGTCTTCCTATATGTTTTTAGGTCCAAAAGTGGTGTTTTGACATGGTTCTATGAAGCTTTGGATGGATCTTTTGCAATGGAGTTGAGCTCAGAATTTATACGGCTAAGATTTGTAGAGTTTTTGACCTTTGTGCAATAAAATAAGCATATCTTGAGCTACATAGGTCGAAACGAAGCAAATTAGGTGTCCCTGGAAAGCTAAGAAAAAGATCTACAACTTTCATGAAGGGCACTTATTCAAGAAATGACGTTTTGAGCTATTAAATAGTTAGACACGGCCGTGTCTAACTCATGAAAAGCTTCTGTCAATGAGACACGGCCATGTCTAACTTATTTGAAGATTTTTACACTAGGCACGGCCGTGTCTAACATTCACACGGCCGTGTCTCCAAAGACTTACTGATTAAGGAACTTACGTAAGCAATGATGTCATGAGACACGGCCGTGTCTCACATTCACACGGCCGTGTCTCCAAAGACTTACTGATTAAGAAACTTACGTAAGCAATGATGTCATGAGACACGGCCGTGTCTCACATTCACACGGCCGTGTCTCATATTCACACAGCCGTGTCTAAGGCAAGGGAAGCTTCTGTTTTTGAATTTTAATTAGACACGGCCGTGCCTCCAAAGGACACGGCCGTGTGAGTACTGTTCACTCGAAAAATCTATAAATTGAAGCGCAACAGCAGACGAGAGGAAGGAGGGGAGAGCAAGAGGACGGAAGGGGGGAGAGCAGGAGGAAGCTCTCAAGCTAGTTTTTCATCTATTTTCACTTTTCTTTGTAATTTTTACTTAATTTGTCCATAAGGAGAGGTTTGGAGAGGCAGATCTGAAGGGAGGAAGGCTTAAAATGGAGGATCTCTTGGAGGCTTGAAGATCTGGATCTCTACAATGGGGTTTTGATCTCTCTTTCTCTCTAGTTTTTCTCCTTTCTTTGGTTTTCTTTCCATGGATCTGTATCTTATTATGAGTATGTTTGTATTGAATATGAGTGGCTAAACTCATAGCTAGGGCTATGGGGGATCTTGTGTTCTTAACTATTTGGATCCGATTTCTAAATTGATTATGGTAATTTCTTTGTGGGTTTATCATATTGTTTGCATTCTTGTCATAACTTGATCACTTGTGGCATTTGTTAATTCATTGTTTGACCGGTGACCATCCGCACTCAATGAGTGGATCTATATGGTAAGCCTAGGATTATATTGGTGAATGACCAAACATCAATTTCTCCTACCAATGGAATTGACAGGTTGTTAGTTCATATCTTGAAATTGGAACTTAATGCATTCTTGATTAATTCAACTAAATGACCAAATAGGTGGATTAAATTAAGAATAGAATATTGTTTTATCCATGACCATTGGGATTCAATAGCAAATAAGATAATATTGGCAAAAGAATTACCTGTATCATAATTGAAAGAAGATCTGAATAATGAGACTCAAGTGAACCCTGTGCCCTAGTGCCTCTCTATCTTGTTTATCTTTTCTTTATTTAATTGTTCTTTATTTTTCTTCATTAGTTTTCTATTTTTAATTTGGATCTTGGAAACACTTTCGACTGTCTAAATAACATAAGAATTTTACAAGTTTAGTAATTATCACTTATTCCTCGTGGGATCGATAACTTGGACTCAAAAGTCCTATATTACTTGGCGATAGAGTGCACTTGCTCTTAGTGTATCTTTTGCACGCACCAATGGTTATGACATAGAAGAATTGCACACATTCACATGGATCACTTAAATAAGTTAGTCTCAAAAGAGCTAGTAATTGGACTACCAAAGCTTAAATTTAAAAAAGATAAACTTTGTGATGCATGTCAAAAGAAAAAACAAGTAAATGTCTCTTTTAAAGCTAAAAATGTTGTTTCAACATCTAGACCTTTACAACTTTTGCACATAGATCTTTTTGGCCCTTCTAAAACAATGAGCTTTGGTGGGAATTACTATACATTAGTGATTATGGATGATTTTTCTAAGTTCACATGGACATTATTTCTATCTCACAAAAGTGATGTTTTTCAAGCTTTTAAGAAACTTGCCAAAGTTATCCAAAATAAGAAAAGGTTTTTATATTACATCCACTAGAAGTGATCATGGTGGTGTGTTTGAAAACCATGAGTTTGAATCTTTTAGTACTGAACATGGTATTGAGCATAATTTTTTTGCTCCTAGAACTCACAACAAAATGGAGTTGTAGAAAGAAAAAATTGACATTTAAAAGAAATGGCGAGAACTATGCTCAATGAGGCTACACTTTCTAAGTATTTTTGGGTCGATACGGTAAGTGTCGCTTGCTATGTGATGAATAAGGCCCTGATAAGGCCAATTTTAAAGAAAACTCCCTATGAATTATAAAAAGGAAGGAAGCCAAATGTTTTACATTTTCATGTTTTTGGATGCAAATGTTTTGTTTTAAATAATGAAAACAATAACTTAGTGAAGTTTAATTCTAAGTCTGATGAAAGTATATTTCTTGGCTATTCTAATCATAATAAAGCTTTTAGAATTTACAATAAAAGAACTATGACCATTGAAAAGTCCATTCACGTTGCATTTGATGAAACTAACCCAAATGGACTGAGAAAGGATTGTGTTATTGATGATGTTGCAGAGATTTTGGAAAGAACATATTTGGACAATAAGGAGAAAGAAGAAAGGAAGCAAGAGGAAAGTCAAGATGACTCCCCAAAACTAGAGAATTCACAAGTCATGAACCTACCAAGGAGTGGAGGACTTCAAGATGTCATCCTCTTGACTAAGTAATAGGTGATGTAACTAAAGGTGTAAGTACTCAAAACTCAATTAGAAATGCAAACAATCATATGGCTTTCATTTCACAAATTGAGCCTAAAGACATAAATGAAGTCTTTAACGATGAACATTGGATCTTGACCATGCAAAATGAGCTAAACTAATTCGAAAGAAATCAAGTATGGGAATTGGTCCCAAGTCCCAATTATCATCCAATTATAGGCACTAAATGGGTCTTTAGGAATAAACTTAATGAAGCAGGCTTAATAACTAGAAATAAAGCTAAACTTGTAGCAAAAGGGTATAATCAAGAAGAAGGCATAGATTATGAAGAAACTTATGCGCCCGTAGCTAGATTAGAGGCCATTAGAATGTTACTTACATATGCTTGCATCATGAATTTCAAATTATATCAAATGGATGTTAAAAGTACTTTTTTAAATGGTTTTATCCAAGAAGAGGTATATGTTGAACAACCTCCCAGTTTTGAAAATTATGAATTGTCCAACCATGTTTTTAAATAGAAAAAAGCCTTGTATGGTTTAAAACAAGCTCCTCGAGCTTGACATAAAAGGTTGAGCAAATTTCTTTTGGAAAAAGGTTTTACAAGAGAAAAAGTTGATACAACCATTTTTATTAAAAATAAAAAGCATGACATACTCCTTGTGCAAGTTTATATTGATGATATAATTTTTGGTGCTACTAATGAGTCTCTTTGTAAGAAATTTTCTAATATTATGCAAAGTGAGTTTAAAGTGTCCATGATGGGTGAGCTCAAGTTCTTCCTTGGGCTTCAAATCAAGCAAACAAGGAATGAAACCTTTATAAGTTAATCCAAGTATTGCAATGAGCTACTCAAGACTTTGTAATGGACAACATTAAGCACATGGATACACCAATAAACACCTCCTGTTACTTGGACAAGGATGAAATAGGTAATCCTGTAGAAATCACCAAGTACAGAGGTATAATTAGATCTCTGCTAGTAAACCAAATATTATGTTTAGTGTGTGCATGTGTGCTAGATACCAAGAAAATCCTAAAGAATCATACTTAAATGCAGTAAAAAGAATTATGAAATATCTCATCGGTACTTCACAAGTGGGTCTGTGGTACCCCAAGCGTGTCACTTGTAGTCTTATTGCTTATTCTGATTCTGATTTTGCCAGATGCAAATTAGATAGGAAAAGTACTAGTGGGACAAGTCACTTGCTTGTAAACTATTTAGTTTCTTAGCATAATAAGAAACAAAATAGTGTGGCAATGTCTACTGCTGAGGCTAAATATGTTGCAGTCGGAAGTTATTATGCTTAAATCCTATGAATGAAGCAACAACTTTTAGACTTTGGACTTCAGCTTGATTACATCCTTATAAGGTGTGATAATACTAATGTAATCAATTTGACCAAAAATCCTATCTTACACTCTAGGACTAAGAACATTGAGATAAGACATCATTTTATCCGGGATCTTGTACAAAAAAAAAAGATTGTGTGCTTGAATTTGTTGAAACATCTAATCAACTTGTTGATATTTTCACAAAACTCTTGCCTAAAGAGACTTTTTTTTATATACGAAGAGAACTTGACATTTTGGGCCATGTATACATTTGAAATTCAATATTTATGCTGCACATTTTTATTTTTTCTACATAATTTATTTTTTTGCATAATATTTATTGCTTTAATTAATTTTTTAATCTAATACTGACTTGAGCATCGGAGGCTCCCCTAAGTTTGTTTTACCGGTATTGATAACTCCCTGAAATGTAGTTATTTGTGCCCTATATCTGTAATTTCATTGATTGCTTAAATCCTTATTGTATGCATATTTGGAAAGTTTTGCAATTATATTTATTATATTCAATTCTGATACCTTTCTTATATGATATTGAGCAAATTTGTGCTTACTTTGTTATTAATTAAGTGGATTTGCAATTGTTAATGATTTAGTGATTTCTCTATTGTAGGAAGGGCTCCAAACAAGTTGATATATGGAGCATTTGAGCTAAAATTGGAAGATAAAGCCAAGTTGAAGATCAACACTTCAATGTCGCGGCGTGGGCATGTCAATGCCGCAGCGTGGTGTATCCCCTGCATCTGGTAGAGAGACTCGAGAGCAGAGCGCCACAGTATAAGTAAAAGACGTTGTGGTGCCAGTGACCTAATTTATGTGCGCCATGGCGTAGACATGTTAATGCCGCGGTGTGAATCTATTTTCTGAGCTTATAAATATGTTTTGACCAGATTTTTCTGAGAGTTTTTTGAGAGAGAGTTTTTTAGGTTTTAGAGAAGCTGCGGCTAGAACTTCATTTCTGGGTAGATTGGAGGCTTGGGGAGCTAAGGTTGGAGGTCATCTTCCTTATGGAGGATGATTCAAGCATAGAAGATGACATTCATGAGCTTCCATCCTTCTCCCTTAGTTTTCTTCTCTTTCCTTATCCTTTGAGCACTGATTTTGTGTTCTATTTTCGTATTCAATGATTAGTTGAGCAGTATTTAAGGATTACTTTGGATCTTTCTATGGATATTGATGTTTATGTATTACTTTGAGTATATATTGATGTTTGGTTATGTTTAATCATATAGATCTTAATGTTCATCATAGTTTGATCAGCTGTTAAGTGATTTGTTGAAATCTGATGAACCTAGACATAGGAATTTGGGTTTGAGATCATATATATGGTTGATGCATGATCAATGAGTTCAATTGGCTTGGATAAGTTGATTCGCTAATGGGATAGAAATATATCTCTTAGCCATGCATAGAGGGTGTTTGATAATAAATCGTTCATTACTGGATTTCACTTTGGTTCTCATGGAAACATAGTGAGCTAGGTGAGGGACGCCAGGGTTAACTGACCTAGACATAGGCTTTTAACTAAATCAGATTCTCAAGCTAACTTAACTAATGCATTCATATTGCTTATAAGGATTACATATCATTAATTGAAGTATGAGGTGAAGAAGGATTTCCTAAATCTCTAAACTATTATGTTTATTTTCATTTATCGCTTTTATGTCTTTAAATTAGTTTTACTGCATTTTCCCTATTTATATGTTCTTGAATAGAACTAATTAAGCTATTGGTTAATACTTAGTATTGGAAGCCAAACATACTCATGGGAATGAACTTTTACGCTGTATCTATATTGCTTGAGCAACACGTGCACTTGCAGTACATAAATAGTCTAACAAGTTTTTGGCACTATTGCCTGGGATGTTGGTTTATTTCTGTATAGTTTAGACTTAATCCTTGGTAATTGCCTGGGATGAAGGTTTATTTCTATATTACTAATATCAATAACGATTTTATTTAGTTCTAATTCAAGTTGTATAGTTCAAGTTTTCTTTTGTACAATTTAACTTCAATCTTCATTCTTAGTAATTCTAAGAGCAATAAATGGACGATGAGCTTAATCAGTCAATGCTTTTGATGGAGCTCGAGAACCCCCAATGGAGAACCTCACTTAGGCTAAAGAAGGCCTACCATCTAATCCATCCATTGTGGGATCAAACCGGCTATACTCCAAGAAGATGTATACTGAAGTGCAGTTTAGTGGTTTGCCTTGTAAAAGTCCTATCGGGACTATAACTCAGGCCCTTCTTATGAGGGAACCTAGGTTTTTATGAGTTTGTTAGTTTATATGCTTTTCTTTAGTATTTAGTTTATATATGTTAGTATGTTTGATTTTTGTAATTTTGTTAGTTATTATGCTTTTCTTTTGTTTTGAGTCTTATATTAGTTAGTATGTTGGATTTTTGTAATTTTGTAGTTAGTATGTTTGATTGTTGTAAGTTGAGTTAGTTTTATTGTTTATGTTTAGTTTTAAGCATCATATAGGTTAATATGTTGATTTTGTAGTTTTGATAGTTTTTAGTTGTATATTTTATGTTTTAGCTATTTAGACAAGTTTTAGAGGTGTTAAGGACCTCTTTGGACAAAGTTTTGCAGCAAAATTGAGTTTGTTACAGAATTTTGCAGGCTGGCCTCTCATGCCGCGGTGTGAGTTTGTTGCATGCTATGGTGTGACAGTTATTTTGTGCGCATCAAGTCAGAATTCAGAGAGCTCAACGCCGGGGCGTGCCCCCTTAAACTTATTAAAAAAAGAAGAAGATTTGATCTAGGTGCGGCTGAAAGCACCTATTCTGATCAAATGTGTTGCGACATATTGTTACAATTCACGGCTGAAAGCTTGAAAAGGCTCAATCGGTCCATACTTAATTCACGGTACCCTAGAAACCGTGAAAAATTAGGATACAATTTCACTTCGGTTTGGGGAAGTATCATTACATATTGTTATTATTATAATGTTGAATTTGTGTAACATGTTTTGATATTTTAAGTATACAGTAATGTTAGTCACCATGTTATCATGATCATATGTTGAGGTTGATTATTACTAATGGGTTTCTGAGAAAAAAATTCAATTTTTAATGCATGATTGGACTGATGCTAGTGTGGAATTGGTTGTCGAATGACATAAATGTTGCAATTTGATTACTTTTAGTGAAACCATATGTGATCAGAAGCATGTAAAAAAATTAGTTACTTTTTATGTATGATTACATCTCACTTAAATGCAAGTGTAACTTTTAAAATGATAAGAGTGCATGTCTAGAGAAAGTTTATGAATGTACATGTAGAGTTTCGATTATCCTAAAAGTTGTTTTTAAACTCTCTTGAGGCAAAATCCTAGATTGTGCATGATTGAGGAAATGATTAAGGCAATGTTTGGACCGATTGAGCCTTTTCAAGCTTACCCTGATATGATGATATCTCTAGGTCCCATTTTGAAGCCTTATAAATGTTTGGCCTTATATGTTTTTCAATCCATTGTGTTCGTTAACCTATTAACTGTTCTAATGCATGTGAAAACGTTGCATTTTCTTTCTACCATCATTGTTTGTTGAGTACATGATGTGTTATTTCTTGAAGTGAGTTAGTGATTAGGGGTATGAATTTATATTCAATACAAAATGAGCCTAGAGGAACCAGATGCAAAAATTGAAAAAAGAAAAAGAAATTGCTTTGTAAAAGTAAAACAAAAAAAATATAAATGAGAAGAGAGAAAAGCAAAGCAAACAAAGAAAGAAAGAAAAGTTAAAAATGAAAAGCATTGAATGGTTCTGGCGACTTGTGATCCTTCACTGTTAATTACCCTGATAATATCAATTTATGGTCTCAAGTCTTGAAATAACATGTTTATGTTTCTCAATGTTTGTTGTATATCATTTCCCTTCTTTTCATGAACTCATTACCATGGCTTGACATTATAAGCTATTAAAGACTCTTTTGATCCTCAGTTATGTGTGATTTACATTAGTGGAGAGAGAGTTTAGGATCAATTTTGTGGATTTTATGATTCATATGCATGTATCCTTATAAACTTATCCGAATGTGTATAATTTGAATATGATAAGTTTATCTTGCATTTTTGTGAAAAATGTGATATGCATGAAAGGATGTTAGATTGTTAGCGTGTTTAGGGTTATGTATGTGTAGAGTTGATTGTGAGATTTTAGCATTCATTGAGGACTGATGCAATCATTCTACACTGATTTTGTTTAAATGAAATTTGAAATTGAAAGTTGCTGAATGCATGTGGAATATAAATTGTTAAAGTATGTTTACTTAGTCATACTTTGTTTTGCTCAAGGACAAGCAAAAAGTCTAGGTTTAGGGGTGTGATAACTCCATGAAATGTAATTATTTGTACCCTATATCTGTAATTTCATTGATTGCTTAAATCTACAATGTATGCATATTTGGAAGGTTTTGCGCTCATATTTGTTATATTCAATTTTGATACATTTCTTATATGATATTAAGCAAATTTGTGCTTACTTTGTTATTGATTAAGTAGATTTGCAATTGTTAATGATTTAGTGATTTCTCTATTATAGGAAAGGCTCTAAACAAGTTGATATATGGAGCATTTGAGCTAAAATTGGAAGTTGAAGACCAACACTTCAACGTTACAGCGTGGGCATGTCAATACCGTGGCATGGTGCATCCTCTACATCAGGAAGAGAGACCCAAGAACAGAGCGTCGTGGTGTAAGTAAGAGACGTTGTGGTGCCAGTGACCTAATTTATGCGCGCCGCGGCGTAGACATGTTAATGTCGCGACATGAATCTATTTTCTGAGCTTATAAATACGTTTTTAATAGATTTTTTTGAGAGTTTTTTAAGAGAGAGTTTTTTAGGTTTTAGAGAAGTTGGGACTAGAACTTCATTTCTAGGTAGATTGGAGGCCTGGGAAGCCAAGGTTGGAGGCTATCTTCCTTATGGAGGATGATTCAAGCATTGAAGATGACATCCATGAGCTTCCATCCTTCTCCCTTAGTTTTCTTCTCTTTTCTTATCTTTTGAGCACTGATTTTGTGTTCTATTTTTGTATTCAATGATTAGTTGAGCTGTATTTAGGGATTACTTTAGATCTTTCTATGCATATTGATGTTTATGTATTACTTTGAGTATATATTGATGTTTGGTTATGTTTAATCATATAGATCTTAATGCTCTTGATAGTTTGATCAGTTGTTAAGTGATTTGTTGAAATCTGATAAACCTAGACATAGGAATTTAGGTTTGAGATCATATATATGGTTTATGCATGTTCGATGAGTTCAATTGGCTTAGATAAATTAATTCACTAATGGGATAAAAATATATCTCTTAGTCAAGCATAGCGGGTGTTTGAGAATAGATCGTTCATTAGTGGATTTCACTTTGGTTCTCATGGAAACATAGTGAGCTAGGTGAGGGACATAGGCTTTTAACTAAATCAGATTCTTAAGCTAACTTAATTAATGCATTCATGTTGCTTATAAGGATTGCATATCATTAATTGAAGTATAAGGTGAAGAAGGATTTCCTAAATCTCTAAACTATTATGTTTATTTTCATTTATCGCTTTTACGTCTTTAGATTAGTTTTACTGCATTTTCCCTATTTATATGTTCTTGAATAGAACTAGATATGCTATTAGTTGATACTTAGTATTGGAAGCCAAACATCCTCGTGGGAACGAACTTTTACTCTGTATCTGTATTACTTGAGCGACCTGTGTACTTGCGGTACACAAATGGTCTAACAGGTACCCCCATCATGACTAAGTCCTCCTATTGCTCAAGATATCCTCTGCTTAATGCTACAGTTTAACTCTTGGAAGTTTAAAGAAATTCACATGCATTGGTTTGATCCTTAATAAAGATGGTGAATTGGCAAGAACAAGTGTTTTGATAAAAAAAATGGGAAGATTTCTGGCTTGCACGAGGTTTGGAATCAATTTGAGAGGTTGTGAAAGTGTTTTAAAGTGAAGTGGGTTAGTTTTCTACTGTTTGAAGTAAGAAAACCAAAATTAGAAGGCTTGTAATCGATTACAGATCCAATGTAATCGATTACAGAGGTTCTTCCAGACGTACAATGAGAAGACAGAATAGATGTAATCGATTACAACTCTATTATAATCAATTACAAAGTTTCCCAGGCCATGTAATCGATTACAACCCCCTTGTAATCGATTACAAGGACTTAAAGGGTCCCTAGACACGCAAACCACCATTTCTGCGCAGCTTCTTCATCTTCTCTCTCTCTCCACGTGACCCACTCTCCACAAATTTCCCTTTTTCTCTCTCATTTCTTCACCAAATCACCATATTTCACACCCAAATCACTCCAAATCTTCTTCTCCATAAAACCCCTCACTCATTTTCTCACCTAAACAATCAAAATCACCCTCACCTCTTCTCTCTCACTCGTACGCCACTTTCTCTCTCCTCACCCACATCTTTCTTTTCAAATTTTTTCCTTATTTTTATCCTCTTTTTCTACCACTTTCTTAACCCAAACACTCCTAAACACCATTTCCCTCATTTTTCTTTCACTTTTTCACTGATTTCTTCTTAATGGCTGAATCATCTCAAAGAACAAAGAAGCCACGAATAGGGGTGGGTGTTGCATCATCCTCCCAAGCTCCTTCTCTCACCATTCTAGGATTAGATCTTTCTGCGCACTTTTGGACCTCCAAACAAGTCGAAGTTTTTCGCCAAAAGTTTTATGTGTGGAAAATTATCCAGCCTATGTACCTCACTGAAGCTTTTTGCTCTAGCAAGCCTTTAGCATGCTTTAGACTGATTGAGCGCCTAGACTTGATTAAGTTTCTGAGTATTAAGAAAGGCATTTATCCTGATTTGGTTCAAGTATTTTATGTAAATTTGAGATATAAGAATGCATGCCTAATATCTAAAGTGAAGAAGAAATAGATAGTGATTACACATGACATCTGGTATAGATTAACTGGGTTATCTTTTGATGGTATTAACTTTTTTTAAGGCTGCAAATGTTAGGGAGATGAATATGATTACAAAAATGCATTACACTCCTTGCTGAGGATTGGTTACACACATGTACAGATGGTTATGGACACTGGGCTCACTATGGAAAACAAGGTACTACACTACATTGTGGCCAGGGCCTTGATTGCCAGGGGAGGAAATTAATCACAGGTTAAACATAATGATGTTCTTACATTATGGGCGATGAACACAGATAGATCCATTAACTGAGCCTACTATGTCATTCAACACATGCTGAAAGTGAATAAGGATCCTCATCCTCTACCCTATGCCATGCTTGTCATAGCTATCTTAGAGCACTTCCATATTCCATTGTCTGGGTAGGCAAAGGATGAGAGCTCTGATAGACTAGAGTCCATTAGTGCCCACACTCTGACTAAGCTACAACTGAGGAAATTTAATGATAGATGGCACTACCTGCATCACGGGGCTGATGAGAACATACCCTGAGGCAATGAAGAGGATTCTGATGAGGACGTGCCTCCAGCTCATCCCTCTATAGAGCTCTTGCTCTAAGAGATACGCAACCTTCGCACTCATGTTGATGACCAGTTCAGCGAGTTGTGCTCCTCCGTCCACCATCTTGTGGAGCGTGTGACTCATACAGATCAAGACGTAGATATCATGCGCGTCATGCTAGAGGGTGATCAGGGTCTTCAGGCTAGGGCCTACAAACTCCTATGCGACACCTCCTCCATCTCCAACTGATGTTGTTGTTGGTGATCCTACTGTTGCTATTGACATTGAGGCAGATCCTGATGATATTGTTGCTGCAAAAGAGGATAGCGAGGTGACACAGTGATGTTAGGAGACTTAGTCATGATGTCTTTTTTACTTATTATATTATGTCTCACCTATTAGCTTTTTGTATATGTCTCTGCTTATTATGACTCTAATATTTATATACTCTGATCATCTGATTATTATATACCTTTTGAGGTGATGACTGGTCTGATATTTTGCACTTAATGACTATTGGATATACTGTTGGTTATTCTAAATGATCTAATCTTATGAGTTGTTATTCTTTGTTTGGATATTATCTTCTATTTTGATGATTGCTTATAGGTTGTATCATGCTAAAACACTGATTGGTGATCCTAGTTGTTCACTTATGTTGTTGAAACTCTGATTGGTATTATTGAATGCTTATGTCGCTCTATCTTTTTTATAATGACAAAAAAGGGAGAGATATAACTTGCATGAGTAAGGGGGAGCGCTTTTGCATGAAAAATTATAATTAATATCTTTTTGAACATCATGCATAAATTCAAATAGAAAGCGATGCTTTAATTTTTATATATATATATATATATATATATATATATATATATATATATATATATATATATATATATATTGCTCGTTTTCTATTTGTTAGTTTGTCATCATAAAAAAAAAGATAGAATGTGAATGCTTATGTCATGGAGATCATGAAGATTTTGACGATAACAAAGTCCAGTCGATGACCAAGTCCAAAGTATGCAAAGCTAGTATAGTTTATAGGACTTAGAGTTATCATGTAAGAAGCTCTCTTGGTATCTCAAATGCTTTTCAAAATATTTCCCTAAAAATGTTTTTTTCAAAATAAATGATGTTTTAATCTTGGATAATACAAATCATGTTTAAATCTTTAAAAATCCAAGTTTTCTAAATTATGAATGTTTACCAAACTTATTTGGGCATAAGAATGGGTTCAAGGATGATTGTAATCTTATCCTTAGGCTTAGTAATTAATTAACAGCTTCTTAAGAAGTTGGTAATCAATTACAAAGGCCTGGTAATCGATTACAGCCATGCAAGAATCCATTTTTCAAAAGTCAGAAGCCTTGTAATCGATTATATAAGGCTTGTAATCGATTACACTGCTTCTAGAGGCTTTGTAATTGATTACATAAACCTCTTAATCAATTACATCCAACCCAGAAAGCCCAAAACGTGTTCTAAGAGCTATGTAATTGATTACAGGATTCACATAATCAATTACAATGCGACTAAAAGTCCGTAACAGCTAATTTCCAAGCTTTTAATGTGACCATAAATTGCCCCAATTGTTCTTTTCTTTCAAAATGCTATAAATGGACGTTCTTGGGTCATCTTTTACACATAACAAACATTGAGAAACACCTGTCTATTGGGTTTAATTCGAGCTTTATCTTTGTCCCTTCTTTTGCTTTGTTTTGTGAGTTTTTGAGATATCCTTGAAAGAATTTCATAGTGCTTCAAGTTGTTATACACACTCTTGTTTGAGAGTTTCTTTCTTCTTTTATCATTGATTCATTGTAATGAGGATGAGGTATTCTTCAGAGAATTTGTAAGGGTGAGGTATCTCTTCTATCGAGACTCAAGCACAAGGGTGAGGTATCCCAAGGTGTGAAAAGCGCTCAGGTTTGTAACAGTAGCAAGCACCTGTTGAAGTTTGCATTGATAGTGAAAAAATCTCAGGTGGTTGCTCGAGGATTGGACGTAGGTCACAAGTGGTTGGTAGCTGAACTAGGATAAACATCGTGTTTGCTTCTCTGAACTCAAACTCTTTTATTTACGCTTTAATTTCTTAATTTTGCTTAATTTTTATATTCTTTGGCTTGTCTATTTGTGAGAGATTTTTATATCTTCTCTATTCATTCATTTCAACCAATAAATAGCCTCAATGAAAATTATTTTTCAAGTATTCGATAAAAGTTTTCAAAGATTTTTTAATTTCTCAATTCATCTTCATCTTGAGTATAGAAACCACTTGGTAACAAATAGATCATAAAGTCGATATGAGAATATGAGACTATTAATGTGATATTGAATTGTAACTCTTATTCGAATGTTTGTTGTGAATATAACTTATGATCTATTGATAATGAAAGTTTATGAGTTATTAGTAATGGTAATAATTAGAATTCTACCTCGGGAAGAAAAAGGACTTGTTTTGGCTTTTGTTACTTTTTTATGTTATATTTTATATAATTAGAATGATTTTTCCCAAAGTAGCTGAAATTATTGTGATGCCAGTATGTATGATAGAATTACTAAGAATTCTAGAATTCTCACCCCTTTTATATTGTATTTCCATGATAATTCTAGGGAAAGAATCTTCTGTCAAGTGAGATGAAGAATATAGATGTAGAGTAGATTTGTCTCTACTTTTGTACAAAGACTTGTATATAGTTTGTAAAAATTTATACCTTAAAGGCATTGTTTGTATATATTGTACAATGTTGTATATTGAGAATTTTAGTTATTTATATTATATTTTTCTCATCAGGCTCATATTTTCATATATATATCATAAATGTTTCTATAGAGAATGACATTAGTTTAGAAGTGACGTGTCTTGTCCTAATTACTAATGCGTAAATCCGGATATGTTACTAGTATTAGCATTAAGACGTTACATTACGGTATCAGAGCAATTCATCTTGTTGAGCCAAGGTATTGACTAGCTATGCTTTTAGCATGAATAGATGCTCATGTTATGTGTTGTGCATTTTCTTATCTTGATGATGAGATATATAGATAGAATTGCATAACTGCCTTGAGTATGAATATTAATGGTTATTGTCACATTATTACAATATATATTGTTCTATGTGTACAGGAGACTATGGCATCATCTAGGCATACCCGTGGCGATAGAGCACCTGTCAGTGATAATACGATAGATATGGAAGAATTGTTTAGGGAGATGGCGGGTGCTATAAGGGAGCAGACTATCATCACAAATAAAGTATTAGAAAGAATGGGGACAAACCCACCTAACAACTAGAAAATGAAGTGGTGCTGGTTCGGAATTAGAATTTCCATGACCTTTCTGAATTCAAAAAAGAAAATCCTCCATCATTCTGAGAAGAATGAAATTCAGCAAAGGCTGAGGAATGACTGAGGGAGTTGGAGAAAATTTTTGTTGTGATGGGTTGCACCGATGATCAAAAGATATCTTTTGCCTCTTATATGTTAAAAGAGGAGGCAAAATATTGGTGTAATGATGCTAGAAGATTAATGGAGGTTGCGAGAACTCAAATTACATGGGAAGTGTTTAGAATAGCCTTTTTAGATATATATTTCCTAAATAATCTATAAGATGAGAAAGAATTAGAGTTCCTAAATCTTGAACAAGGGAATATGTCAGTAGAACAATATATGTCAAAGTTCAAGGATTTGTCTAAATTTTCCTCCTACTTTAGGTATAATCTGGATGAGAATTGGAAGTGCGTGAAATTTGAGGTTGCATTATGAGATGATATAAAAAAGGCTATAAGGCCTTTTATGATTTGGGATTTTCCTACTTTGGTGAACAAATGCAGAATTATAGAGTCCAATGACTCAAAACCACAATCAGAGCAAAGACTACAAGGCTTCCAGAAAAGGAAAAGAATGGATGATAGATTTAAGAAGAGTGTTCCACGGCCAAAGTACTCGCAAGATAAATGGGAAGCAAGTTTAGGTGAAACCACAAGGGCTGAAATGTCCCAAATATGGAAAGCATTATGGAAGCAGATCATGCTTAATGGACCAAGCAGTATTGTACACATATGGTAAACAAGGACATTATGCCAAAAACTATCCTCAGAAGTAAGGAGCAACGCCTAATCTCAAATCCTAAACCAAAGGAAGGGTTTTTACTCTGAGTGGCAAAGAGGCAACTCAATCCCCTGATCTCATACAAAGTAAATGCATAGTTAAAGATAAAATCTTAATTGTATTGTATGATTTAGGAGTATCTCATTTCTTCATTTCCTATGATTGTGTGAAAATGTTAGATTTACTTGTTTTAGAACTCCCCTATGACTTATCAATTTCCACACCCACAGGAAAACCAGTGACAAACTCTTTTGTATGTCTAAATTGTTGTGTAATAGTAGAAGATATGATTTTCTTTATAAATCTTATCTATTTACCCCTTGTTGATAAAGATGTCATTTTGGGTATGGACTGGTTATTTACAAAGCATATGGTTTTGAATTGCTTAGATAAAACTTTGGTGTTTATGTCTGACACTCCTTCCATGAATACTTCTCCTGAGTCTATATACTTGAATGACAATAAGGTTATCAACTGTCCAGTAGAAGGAGCTCAGGGACATGTTCCCATTTTCTCTTTAAATTCTAGAAATGAATCGAATCTGGAAAGTATACCTGTAGTGAGAGAGTATCCTGAACTGTTTCCAAATGAAATAACTGAGTTGCCACCTAAGAGGGTGATAGAATTTACTATAGATTTGGTACCAGGAATCAAACTCATATCTATAGCACCTTATAGAATATCACCTCTAGAGTTAGTTGAACTCAAGAAACAAATAGAAGAATTGTTAGATAAGAAGTTTATTAGACCTAGTGTGTCACCACGGGGAGCACCAATGCTCCTAGTGAAGAAGAAGGATGGTAGCATGAGACTATGTGTAAATTATAGACAATTAAATAAGGTGAATATCAAGAATAAATACTCGTTGCCCAGGATAGATGACTTGATGGACTAGTTAAGAGGGGCTACAGTTTTCTCAAAGATTGACTTAAGATATGGATACCATCAAATCAGAGTTAAGGAAGAAGATATCCCTAAAACTACCTTCAGAACTAGGTATGGACATTATGAATATCCTGTAATGTCCTTTAGTTTGACCAATGCACTTGCCATGTTTATGGACTACATGAACATGATTTTTAGACCATACCTAAACAAGTTTGTGGTTGTCTTTATAGATGACATCCTTATCTATTCAAAGACAACCGAAGACCATGAAGAACACCTTAGGATAGTTCTAAATATCCTAAAAGAAAAGCAATTATTTGTAAAATTGTCAAAACGTGAATTTTGGATGAAAGATGTGTAGTTTTTGGGACATGTGATATCTCAAGGGGGGATATTAGTAGATCCTAACTAGGTAAAAGCTGTGGTGTATTGGGAAAGACTTACCACTGTAACAAATATTAAAAGCTTCCTAGGACTAGTTAGGTACTATAGAAGGTTCATAAAAAGATTTTCACAAATAGCCTTACCTTTGACTAGGCTAACTAGGAAATGTAGCTTATTTGAATGGACACAAGAATGTGAGAACAGTTTCCAAGAATTAAAATAAAAATTGACCATAATACCTATACTAGTAATTCTAGACCCACAAGAAAACTTTAAAGTATATTATGATGCTTCAAAGAAACGGTTAGGATGTGTTTTAATACAAAATGGACAAGTAGTTGCTTATGCTTCTAGGCAACTAAGACCCCATGAAGAAACCTATTCTACTCATGATTTGGAATTGGTAGCTGTTGTGTTTGCTTTGAAGATTTGGAGACATTACTTGTATGGAGTCAAGTTTGAAGTTTTTAGTGATCATAAGAGTTTGAAAAATTTGTTTAATAAGAAAGAATTGAATATAAGGCAGAGAAGATGGATGAAATTCTTGAAAAATTATGATTTTGAATTAAGATATCATTCAGGTAAGGTCAATGTAGTGGCCGATGCGCTTAGTAGAAAACTTCTACATGTGTCCAGAACGATGATACAAGAAATTGAGCTTTTAGAAAACTTTAGGAATTTGAGTCTAGCAGTGACTGTGTCACCCCATAGTCTCTATATGAGTAAATTGGACTTCAATAATGATTTAAAGACTCAAATCAAAGAAGCTCAAGAAATCGATGAGACTTTAAAAGAAATAAGTGAACAAATGTTGTTGGGAAAGCAAAAGGAATTTAGTAGAGCAACTGATGAGACAATCATGTTTAGAAATAGACTTTGCATCCTAAAGAAAGCAAAAATTAAAGTGAAAATTTTAGAAGAAGCCCATAAGCGCAAATACACCATCCATTCAGGAACAACAAAGATGTACCAAGATCTCAAGAAAATGTTTTGGTCGCCTAAGATGAAAATGGATATAGTTGAATATGTGTCTAAGTGCTTTAACTTGCCAAAAGGTTAAGATAGAACATCAAAAACCTTCTAGACCCTTGCAACTATTAGATATCCTTGAATGGAAATTGGATAACATCTCAATGGATTTTGTAATGGGATTACCTAGGACCCAGTTAGGCCATGATGCAATATAAGTTATAATTGATAGATTAACAAAATCTGCCCACTTTTTGGCAATAAGAGCTAACTATCCACTAGATAAATTAGCTCATTTGTATAAACAAGAAATAGTTAGATTAAACAGGATTCCCTCAAGCATAGTATCAGATAGAGACCTTAAGTTTACTTCTAAGTTTTGGGAGCATTTACAAAAATCTTTTGGAACTAAATCAAACTTCAGTATAACTTACCATTCACATACTGATGGACAAATTGAGAGAACTATCCAGACCCTAGAGGACATGCTTAGAGCATGTGTGCTTGAACAACATGGTAGTTGAGATAAGTTTCTACCATTAGTGGAATTTTCCTACAACAATAGTTACCACACCAACATAAGAATGACACCTTATGAAGTTTTGTATGGTAGAAAATGTAGATCACCCCTATATTGGTATGAAATAGGAGAGAAAGCTATCTTAGGTCTAGAATTAGTACAACAAACCAAAGAGCAGATCAAAAAGATCATAGATAGGTTGTTAACTGCCCAAAGTAGGCAAAAGAGTTATGCAGATGTAAGAAGAAGGCCTCTAGAATTTGAGGAAAGAGAACATGTATTTCTTAGAGCCACTCCCATTACTGGGGTTGGTAGAGCTTTAAAATCCTAAAAGTTAAATCCTTGGTTTCTACATCTTTTTCAAATCTTGAAAAAAATTGGACTAGTTGCTTATCAGATAGCCCTCCCACCCAATTTGTCAAACTTTCACAATGTCTTTCATGTCTCCTAACTCAGAAAATATAATCTAAATCCTTCACACATATTGGAAAATGAATCAATACAATTAAGAGATGATTTAAATTATGTGATTAAGCTTGTAAGGATCGTGGATAGAGAAGTCAAACAACTTAGAGGGAAACAAATTCCATTAGTGAAGATGATATGGGATGGGGTTGACTCGAAGTAGGCCACATAAGAGTTGGAATCTAACATGATGCAAGACTATCCAGAGCTTTTTTCATAACGTAATCAAATTTTAAGGACACAATTTTTAAAAAGATGGTAGAATTGTAATATCCTCCCTAACCTATTAGTCTCAATCGTGGTTATAGAGGCTCAATAACACTTGTATAAGTTACCTGTCAATTTTGGTGACCTTCTGAGTTAGTTTGGATATGTTGCCATAACACTGAATGTGAAAAATAGCTTATAATAGTTCAGAATTTAGCATAAACTGCTGAAATGATAGAAATAAATATAAAAGATTTATTTCTAGGTCACAAATGGTTGGAATGAGTTGTAGTAAATTTTTGGGAATCAACTGAATTAGATTTGCATTTTTAATGACATCGTATATGTTATGAAATAGTGAAATTTATGAAAGTTGTAGAAAATTATGAAATTTTATGAAGATGTTATGTAGAGTGTAACACCCTGAAAATTAGTCATTATCACAGTAATAATAAAATACTATTTTATGATTTCTAAGTATTATAAAATTATTTTGATTGTTCCATGATTGTATTTGATTGTTTTGAGAGATTTGCTCTGTGTCAGTAAAATAATAATTTTCTGGTCAGGAAAAATCTTTACGCATTTATTCGGACCGGGGGATCTTACTAAACTCAATTCCGAGAGATGCGTATCATAATCTTTTAATTTTTAGAATTTATCTGTGTAAAAATATTATATTTTTATTATTATTTTAATATCCAGTGGACAATAAGAACAGGTAAAGCCTTTAAGAATTACTAATAATGGACCAATAGGAATCAAGTCAACGTTTCTGACTTAGAAATCTCTAAACCAATAAGAATAGGTCAATAAAATAGGCTTGAATTTCTAAACTAATGAGATGTAGTCAAATTAAGTGGTTGGACAAGTTACTTGGTAACTAAATGACTTAACTAGGTTAGTTTATGTTCTATGTAGTAACCAAATAGGATGGAAACTTAGATTGTTATTCCTTAGGGTTTCTAGTTACAAGAAGCTTCTACAATGTTCAAGAATGGATGACTAACATCAACGTAACTAACTAGTTAGTAATGTAACTAGAAAACCTAACTAAGTTAGCTTAAATCTAACTAGGTTATTCTAAGAAGCTTAGGAAGTAACTAAATGGAAGTGAACTTATTTAGCTACTCTTTGAAGCCTAGTTAGAAGAATGTTCTACCATGTCCTAGAATTGGTGACTAATTTCCATGTAACTAGATACTTAGCAAGGTAACTAAATAGTTAGTTAATGAACTAAGTAAACTAACTAGATTCACTTGAAATTAACTAAGAAACCAATTGAACCAAGAACTTGGTTTGCTTCTCCTTGGAGCCCCACGGCCATTTGGTGGTTCTAGGACCTTCAAGAGCAAGCTTGGTGGCAAAGGCTTGAAACCTCCACCCTTGATTCAATCTAAGGCCATTAGGAAATCTTGGAGAGTCAAAGAAAGTGGCCACTTCCTTTGGAGAGTTCCACAGCTATTACCAAGGAAACTAATTATTTTCACTTCATTCTTCATCTCCACTAAGTCTAAGAAAGCTTATTCTCTCTAATCTTTCTCTTACAAAAATAAAAAAACCCCATTGTTGCACTTTGAAGAGCTCTCGGCAGCCACACCATTAACTAACTTCCACTCACCTATAATTCTATCCAGTATCATTTCCTAAAGCCAAATACTATTCTAAGAACATCTCTAGTTGTGAGTTTTCACAAAATCAACCATCTTGAGCTTGAAATCCAAGCTTAAAGTTTCTACCAAAAAGGGTAAACTTCGTATTTCTTGAACCAATCTTTTAGTTTTGATTTTCTAAGCCATGATTGATCCATGGTTTATCTATTTCTAAGCTTGTTGTTGATTTTAAAATTTGTTTAAGATTTTTAGGGTTTTTCCAAGGAACTTCACAAAAATCATAGGAGGGAAAACTTGAAGGATTTGTCTCCTCTTTAAGGTAAGAGGGAGATTTATCTCACCAACCAAGTATGGTGGTGAGAGATGTATTTGTTTGTGAAGGATGGTGAATCCATGTGAGGGTTCATTATTCATGGTTGTGTAATTATTTTTTAGTGTTTATGTGCTTTAATTGATTTAATTGTGCTTTATAGGATTTGCATGATTTTATTGTTTTATGGTATGTTTATGATATGTATGATGTGAATATATTGTATATGCCATGATGGAAGTGAACAAGGAAAATAATTTTTGATTCCAAAGACTATAAGGGTTTCGGCCTCAACACCTCAAAATAGGTGTTTCCAAATTAAGATTTCCATGAATAGTAAAATTGAATGATTAGAAGGAAAATGAAAAGAAAAGATATGATGGTTCCAATGACCATATAGTTACAGTTTTGAAGGTTTGAAATGGTTTTACTTCATGTAAAATTATGATTTAGAAATGAAAAGTTAATTGATTTAGTACAAGAAATTAATAAAAGGATTTAAGAAATACTTTGTCACTTAAGAGATGAAGATTTCGTTTGTACAAGAAAAAGAGAGGTTGAAAGTGTTTGAACCTCAACTTATTTTAAAGAGGACTAATTTTTAGAATTTATTTGAGAATTTTGGGGAATACGTAGATGACTTGAAATTTACTAACGTATAGCTCACTCATTGGGTTTTTGAGCACGTTAGGAAATTTTAGGTAAGAAAGTATGGAAAGGTAAAGAGATGATATTAATTTTTAGAAAGGCCAAAATGAGGTTTAGAATGTTGAGAAATATTTTACGCAGTAGAAAAATGGTGAAAAATGCTTTTTATAACTTTAAAATGTGATTTTAAGCTACGCGATTTCAAAAACATTGAAAAATCGCTACGTGATTTGGAAAACGTTTAAATATTTTTACGCGATTGAGAAAGTGTTGGAAAATCAATACGCGATTTGAAAACGGGACAAAAATGTTATGCGATTGTGAAAATGCGACAAAAATGTTGCGCGATTGAGAAAAATCAGTAAAATGTTTACGTGATTGAAAATACAGTAAAGATACTGTTGGGTCAGTGTGAGGACCCTATATATGAAATTATGAATTTAAATTGGGAATGGTTTATATGCATTAAGCATGCATTGAAAAAAAGTCCGATGGACTATGTTAAGGCAAATTGCCTATGAGAGATTTACACCTCTTGAGTGGGTGCGATATGCATAGTGTAAGTCACTTGTTGACCTTGGGGGCGTCGGGGTGCGGGTTGTTCACAATAGGCAGTTGATAGCTCTTCTGTACCGTGGATTAGACCGATGCAACGCACCGACGATCTGGACCAAGACACTATTCTTAATCAAGATCTGGTAAAGACTGTCGTGTATACGCTAGATGTGTAAACACTTATGAGAATTATGGCACGTGGTCTGAGGCATGTTGGTATAGACAGATCTTTTGGATTAATCTCTCCGACCTGAGTTTAGCTCCATGGAGTAGGAAAATGAGTTAGTGAGAATGTGTATAACTTGAACAAGTTTGAATATTGAGTGATATATTATCTGTCAAATGTTGACAAATGTTAAATGGAATGATTATGTTATTGTTCATTATATCTGTATCATTGAATGATATATTTGTATGATGTATTGTATGTGTTATTTCGGTGCTACCATGTTGGTATTGATGTAGGTAATTTCACCTATTTGTATGTTGTTTTGTATTGTATTTATATTTTGGTGAAGACACTGAGCGTGGTACCAAGCAAGAAGGTGAAGAAGAACAGATTCCTACTGAGAAAGCTGAGTTTTGATAAGATGGCATCCAGATCCAATTTCTTTGGGTATGTTAGACTATAGTTTCGTGGAGGAGCTGGTGTGTGGCGTATTAGTCCTAATAAGGAGGGACTAATATATCAGGGACATTTGACGATCAAAATGAGCATGATATTTCATGGAGATCCATTCTTTTCTGTCACTATTTATGTACATGTAGAATTTTCATTGTCGATTAGGCAGTATTGGTGTGGTAGGTACCACGTCCCAACAGAGATCAGTATAGTGTCGTCTGCACGGACACCGGTCCGTAGGACTTCGCGTTAAGTTGGATTCCTGCCTACTGAGGAATCTGAGGAGGACCCGTCAGAGGGTTCTGCTGTCTAGTCATACTTGGGCAAGTATGTTAGTTTAAATAATGTTCAAATACTTTTGAGAACTATGTCTGTTGTAACACCCCAAACTTTCCTAAATATTTGACAGTAATTTTGACAATTAATAGAATTCTACTGTTTAGTGATTTCTGTATACTGTAAAATTATTTTGAATATTCCATTAGTACATTTGATCGTTTTGTGTGATTTACTCTGTGTCAGAAAAATAATAATTTTCGGGCCAGAGAAAATCTTACGTAATTTAATTATTACTGTTAAGTCTTAATTATTTTACGTAATCTGATTTGATTTTTGTACGTTTTATAATTTTTGTGATTTTGTGGGTGATTATGAAATTTTTATACTACTTTGATTATTTTAGCGTTGTCCGTAAGCCGTCTGTGGGCCTTAGGAGGTCGTATGTGGGCCCCGCGTAGGTCCAGAAAGGTAAAAACTTTTCTGTAGTGAGAAAAATTCATACTGTTGAGATGGAGATGGGGGATCTTACTAAACTTGAATCCAAAAATAGTTTTAGAAATTTTCTTTTACTGTGTTTTATGCTGTATTTAATTATTGGGTGATAAAAATACAGTAAAAATATTATTCGAAAGGCAATAGCAGATAAAAAAAATAAATATTGTACTGCGTAGTCAACATTAATGGCTTGGATATCCACCATTGATGTAATCAACGGTGGAGACTTGATCTTGATTTAATCAACGGTTGAGATTTAGTCTTACAAAGTGGCTACGACCATTAAGGACCCTTGGATGTAAAGTTTGAAGGAGCAATCTTGACCCTTCATTTTGGAGATACATCTAATGGTTAGGATTTCAAGGAGGAAAGATCCAATGACCTAGATTAAGTCTTCTATCTAAAGCCTAAACCTAAAACCTACATTAATCCTAACCATTGATCTAATCAATGGTTAAGATTGCCTAAAATGGTGGCAAGGAAATTTGTTACATTTTGATGATGCATGGAAGGGGGGATGGTTTTTGGAGAAGCAAGAAAGGGGGGACGATTTTTGATGATGAATTAGAAGCTAAAGCAAAGTCTTTAGTCATTACTGATCACCTTGGTCATTTTGAGCATTTTCAAGAAACAAAGTTATCAAATTTTCTCTCCATTTCTCTTCTTCTCTAAGCTCATGGCCAAGTACCCATACAACACCTTCCATCACTCAAAAATTATAAACAACCTTATTTCTTGAATCCTTACTTCAATTCAAGAACCTTTGTAGTTTACACCAAGCTCTAAATCTTCCATCTTGAAGGACTTTTTTCAAGAGCAAGTTCTAGGGTTTTGTGGTGAAGTGTAAGAAAACTTCATTTCTTCTCTTCTTTTTCATGTTCTAAACCATGTTTGATCCATGGTTCCTCTTATTCAAGCTTAATATACTAATTTCTTTGTGTTTGTTTTATGTTTAAGAAACTTTTATTAGTGGAGATCTTGATCAAAGTGCAAAACAAGGAGCTTTTTGTGGTTCTCAAGAGGTAAGAGGGAGATCCATCTCACCAACCAAGTATGGTGGTGAGAGATGGCTATGTATTTGATGGATGGTGAATCCATGTGAGGATTCATATCCATGGTTATATAATTATTTATGTATGTTTATGTGCTTTGATTATTTGCCTATGCTTGGTATGATTTGCATGATTTATTGCTTTGATTATGGCATGCCTGTGATATATATGTTGAATATGTATATGTATGTCATAATTTGAAGATGAAAAGGAAAATGATTTTTGGTTCCAAGGACCATGGTGAATTTGGCCAAACACCTCAAAATAGGTGTTCACAAATTAATATTTTCATGAAATGGTAAAATTGGATGTTTAGAAAAGTTAGAAAAATAAACAAATGGCTTATTTTCATGGAACATGAGCTCACGGTTTTGTGAAGGAATTTTAATGGTTTTGTTTGTGTAAAATTAAGAATGGAACTTGGTTGATTTAAAAGGAGAAATATTTTGATGGTTTCAATGGTCATGTCCACGGTTTTGAAAGCTTGTAAATGCCTTGAATTTATGAAAACAAAGTGGTTTTCAAGTGAAAATATAAATTGAATTAGTACAAAGAATTTGGAAAGGGAATCAGAGTGTTTTGTCACTTGAGAAAATGGAATTTTCATATGAGAATGGAAAAGAGAGGTTAAAAGTGTTTGAACCTCAATTTATTTTAAAGAGGATTGATTTTCAGAATTGATTTGGAATTATAAAGAATACGTTGGTGACTTGGGATTTTCTAACGTATAACTCATCCTTTGGGTTTTGGAGAGCGTTAGTAAATTTTAAAGTTAGAAACATTGATTTAATTCAATGAAATAGTGAATTTATGGAATAAATTTCGAAAAGGATTTTCTTGAGTAAGAAATGTGGAAAATAAAGTGAGAAGTCATATTATTTTGAGAAATGTTGAAATGGAATTTTTAAAGGTTGAGAAATATTTTACGTAGTTAAAAAATGGTGAAAACTGATTTACGTAACTTAAAAACGTGATTTTTAAGCTACGCAATTTGAAAAACGTTTAAATATTTCCACGTGATTTGAAAAACGTTGAAATATTTCTACGCAATTTGGAAAGCGTTTAAATATTTTTATGCGTTTGAGATATTATTGATAAATCGCTACGCGATTTAAAAATTGTGGAATATTTTTACGTGATTGATGAAAACATTGAAAAATCTATATATGATTTGAAAACGTAACAGAAATGTTACAAAATTGTGAAAACGCGATAAAAGTGGTGCGCGACTATGAAAACATGATAATATGATTTTTGCGATTAATTATACAGTAAGATTACTGTTGAACCAATGGATGGACATTGTATGAGAAAATGATAAATTTTGCCTGTAATTGGCATTGGTGCATTTTATATGCAAGAACTAGTGTATGAACATTGTATATGAATTTTGCCTATAATTGGCATTGGTGTATTGAACATGCATTGGAAAGGTCCGATGGACTGTATGAGGTTATTTGCCTAAGAGAGATGTACACCTCCTAAGTGGGTGCGATATGCGTAGTGTAAGTCACTTGTTGACCTTGGGGGCATCGGGGTGCGGGTTGCTTACATGGGTGGTTGGTAGCTCTTCTTTTCGTAAGTTAGACCGATGCAACACACCGATGATCCTGACCGAGACACTATTCTTAATCGAGATCTAGTAAAAACTGTCGTGTATATGCTAGATGTGCAAACAGATATGAGAAATATGGCACGTGGTCTGAGGCATGTTGGTACAGACAGATCTTTCTGATCAATTTCTCTGAACTGAGTATTAGCTTCATAGAGTAAGAAATTGAGTCTATGTGCGCATGCATGAATCTGAGCATTTATATCTGAATGATATATTAATTGAGGAATATTAGCTATGACAATTGTTTTGTTAAGGAATACTTAGATGATGATGATGATAATAATGTTAATGGCATGATGGTAATTATTATTTATTGTATCTGTTATGATAAATAATGTTGAAGGCATGATTGTAATTATGGTATGATATAACTATGTGGTATGTTGTTTGTATTATCTCTGTGCTACCATGTTGGTATTGGCGTAGGTGATCTCACCTCTTTGTATGTTTATTTTGTACTGTATTTATATTTATAAAGAAGCTGAATAAGGGATTGAACAAGAGGGTGAAGAAGAGCAGACTCCAGAGGAAACTGAGTTTTGATCGGATGGCATCCCGATCAAGTTTCTTCGAATACGTTAGATTACAGTTCCATGGTGGAGCTGGAGTGTAGAGGACTAGTCCCAATGAGAGGGGACTAATTTATGAGGGAAACCTGACGGTCATTATGAGCAGAGAGTTTCGTAGAGATCTGTTCTTTTCCGTAACTATATATGTACATGTTGAATTTTCGCTGTCCATCAGGCAGCATTAGAATACTAGATATTATGTCCTAACAGAGATTAGTATTGTGTCGTTTGCTCAGACACCTGTCTGTAGGGCTTCGCGTCGTGCTGGATTCCTTTCTGTTGAGGAATCTGAGGAGGACCCGTCTGAGGGTTCTGCTGTCTAGTTTATACTTAGGCAGTATGAGAGTTTTAAATTATGCTTAAGTACTTTGAGAACTTGGTCTGTATATAAATAATGTTGACAGTACTACTGTAATGTGTATAATGATGTAAATTATATGTGATGATGTATAATATTTTATTTTCTGCTAAGTTTATTTTATCGTTATCAAAGAAGAAAAAAAAATTTACAACTCGTATTTTTATCACAACATCACATTTTATAACTTGGGAGAAATTTGGTAATTAAGTAACATAAATGTGGCACCCTACGGTAGGTGTTACATCTGTAAATATTTAAGTATGTCAGTACTGAGACTTATATATATGATGTAAATTATTTATGATGCTGTTTAGAATTTTATATTCTGCTAAGTTTATTTTATTAATATTCAAGAAATTTTATAACTTATATTTACATTACAAATCATATTCTATAATATTTGGGTAATTAGTAATTAAGTAACATAAATGTGATACCCTATGGTGGGTGTTACATAAAGAATGAAGAATATTTTAGAAATGAATACAAGTTAAGAAAGATACTTGTAAGTCTATTAGCTTAACTCCTTAGGTTTAACTTAACTTAGTGAGGAATAATGAAGCTTAGTGGTTGATAATAGTATATAAGGATAGTTATTGAATGATGAATATGAGAATTGAATAAAATCGTAGAATTTTTTATAACACTTATAAAGTTTAGAAAATTCATCAATGGAATATTAAAGTATCCCTAAGAGATACAATATTTTAAGTCAAAACTAAGAATCATCCTTATCCCTCCAAATTTCTTTCGTCTCCACCGCCTCCCTCTCTCCATCTTTATCTCTTTATTTAACTTTCCTTTCTCACTCTTCACTCACAGTTGCAGTAGAGAAAGGAAGAGAAAAGAAAGAAAGAAAAGCAAGGGAAGAAGGAAGCAAGAAAAAGAAGAGAAAGGAAAGAAAGAAAGGAAAAAGAAGAAAGTATCATCAAGATAGTGTTGAGGTAGGGATTGTTTTTCTTTGGTTCATCAACTCTTTTCTTGTTTCCAAAGAGTTTTGAGTTGGTTACTTGGATGAAAGTTATGAAATGAATAATGGATTGTTAAAGATAGAATGGTATGTTTGTATTATGTTTATGGTTTTGAGCTTAATATTAGCTTTGAAATCTTATGAATTTGTGATTGATAAAATGGGTTTTGATGTTTACCCATTATTGATAAACCATTTTGAGGTTGGTTTGAATGTATATATATTGAGGAACAATGTTGTGGTTGGATTATAAATGGTTTGTATTGGATTATTTGGCCTGAAACCTTTGTCTTCTGCTAAATTTAACTTGGCAATCGATTACCACGAATAGGTAATCGATTACCAAGTTGTGAGAAACATTGCTAGAAGTGTGGTATTCAATTACCATGAGGTGGTAATTGATTATCAAGCTTCTATAAGACAAGAATTGCATGTGGTAATCGATGACCACATGTGGGTAATCGATTACCAAGCTTCTAACTTGTGAATTTCCAGTTGGTAATCGATTACCATGGGTTGGTAATTGATTACCAAGCCTTTGTTTTGAGACATTAGCATGTGGTAATCGATTACCACGAATGGTAATCATTTACCAACCTCTGTTTTGAGAAAATAGAGTTCCTCACTCTATGGGGATCAAATGAAAGCTTATATCATGATTCAATTCACTAATTATAGTATCTTGTGATATGATTGTGCATCCATTAAACTCTAGAAATGATATTAAGATGCACCTAGAATAAATGTGAATGGATGATATGGTGTATTTAGTTACTTGTGGAGTAACCATTTTATACACATGGTATATGATGAAATGAAGTTATTGTACACTTATTATGATTATGAAGTATACTCGAATTGTATTGCTCCTTTGAAATATCAAGTTGAGCTAGAATTGAATAATGAATGTAGAATTGCTCCCTTAGATCATTAAGGTTGAGCTAGTATTTGAATTTGAATAATAAGTGCTCATGTACTAAAAGATATTGGACAATTACCCTTGAAAAGGGGAGGAAAATGATTATGTATTGTTATTCCCACATGAAGAGTTACCCTCTGAATTGAATTATCAATTTATTTGACATTATTGAGTTTTGGAAATGATCCTGGATGGGGAAAAGGGATTCGAAATTTTAGTTATGAATCATGGATATAACTCTCTAGAAGGAAGGTGATCCTAGATTCATAGAAATTCCTCATTAGTTTCCTCATATGCCTTAGTTTCCCTCATAGTATGTATAAGGGTTACTTGGGATAGTTCTGTATAACAAAAAGAGATTGTTATAAATAGGTTGAAGTGCACTAACCTTTAAAGCAGACTATCATCCACTTTATTAGTAATGTGAGGCCCTAATTCACTAATTACCTTTAGTATATAGAACCTTGGGTTATATGAGGTGGTTGGGTTCTAAGAATGAGCATATAAAGATGATAATTAAAAGAGTACTAGTATGAAAATTGTGTATGAATAAAGCATTATGAGAATGTTATCAAAATATATCATAAAGTCGATATGAGAATATGAGACTATTAATGTGATATTGAAATGTAACTCATATCCGAATGTTTGTTGTGAATATAACTTATGATCTATTGATAATGAAAGTTTATGAATTATTAGTAATGGTAATAATTGGAATTATGTCTCGGGAAGAGAAAAGACTTGTTTTGATTTTTGCTACCTTTCTATGTTATATTTTATATAATTAGAATGATTTTTCCTGAAGTAGCTAGAATTATTGTGATGTCAGTATGTATGATAGAATTATTGAGAATTATAGAATTCTCACCCCTTTTATATTGTATTTCCACAATAATTCCAAGGAAAGAATCTTCTGCCAAGTGAAATGAAGAATATGGATGTAGAGTAGATTTGTCTCAACTTTTGTACAAAGACATATATATAGTTTATAAAAATTTGTGTCTTAAAGGCATCGTTTGTATATACTGTACAATATTGTATATTGAGAATTTCAGTTATGTATATTATATTTCCTTCATTAAGCTCACATTTTCATGTATATATCATAAATGTTTCTACAGAGAATGACATTAATTTAGAAGTGACATGCCTAATCCTAATTACTAATGCGTAGATCCGGATATGTTATTAGTATTAGTATTAAGACGTTACATAGTCAAAATTAGATGGTGAGGTTTGTAATTTTATTTAAGTAACTTTACTTTTTTAATTCACTTCTGGAATGCATCATTACTTTTTTATCTTTTAAATATCTTGATGAAGCCATGTTACTATTATAGTAGAGATTTTTTATAAAATTTTTATAAAATTTTTATAAAATATTAAAGTTTAATGTCTTTGATTAAGGGTAATATAAGAACAATAAATTTATAATTCTTACTATTTCATCAACTTCTATTATAATTTTTAAATAATTCATCTTTATATATTAAATTAGAGTTTATCTTTTTTAGAGTGTCTTAATTTCTTATTGTACTTTCTTTTAATAACTGACATGTGTCATTTGTAAGTTCTCTTTATTTTTCAAATTCTCTTCAAATTTAATTATGTATATTCTTCTTTTCAGTTTTGAATATTTTCTCATTTTCAACATATGCTTTAAAATTCTAACTGAATTTTTAAAATATGTATAATGCACAAAATACTCACTAATAGAGTAAAAACTTTTCTTCATTCCATAATTAAATATCTAAATAATAACATAAAAAGTTTACTCTATTCTATTATAGTCCATTTTATTTCATTTCACTCATTATAAAATATCTAAACTAGGTTTTTTTTTTCTTGGTCTACAATATCAAAACAAGGTTATGTAATTTCTTCAGTCTCCTTGGACCTTTACTTTTTGAGTAAATACACAAGTCGGTCCCTAAATTATACAAGTTGTATGCATTTAGTCTCTAAAAAAATGCATGTACACAATTAAGCCCCCGAATTTGTTAAATGACTTACACGTTAATCCTTCCATTTGTTCATGTTACGGAACTCTAACAAACGTGCTGATGTGTCACATTAAGTGCACATGTGACACATTAGTCTCTGTTAGTGGCGCTGAGATTGCATGTTAACAGTAGGAGAGTGATGAAGGAGCAAAACGACGTCGTTTTTTCTTCTAAACCCCCAAAACACATTTGTTTGGTTAGGAACCAAATTGTGTGCATTAAGCCTGAAATTTTCCACCCACAAAACACAATTGTTTTCGCCCATAATCCTAACTACCCAAAACTTCCCCCTATTTTCCCCCAACCTTCTTCGTTTCTTTCTACTTTTTTTTTATGCTTCTACTTTTTTTTTAAAGTGATATCCAAACATGCTAAAATACTTTTTTTTTTTAAAAGTGATTTTTTCTATAAAGAAAAAAAAAAAGAACTTATGGCTCTTGGTCTCTCGATTATTTACATTGAGGTCACAACAATCAAAAGTGCCAACAATAATTCAGAAACGACAAATAATATGTATAATGCATATTTCACATGTAACAAGAAATTTTAAGTGACGAAAAATTCAAATTTCGGCATTTCGCTATAACATAAGAAGTTATTGATCTGTTTCTTCAAAAGACAACTAAGAAATACAATTGTAAAAACAAATTACAAGCAATTATCAACTAGAATTCTTTCAAAAAAGGATCGATTGTAGTTTCTTCGAGAAGACTAGTGAAGCCAGCAGAATCATCTGATATAGTTTGGTCAGAGTTGATTTCGAGATCTCCTTGAGTCATTTCATCTGGATACCAAGAAGGCTTTGGAGGCATTTCAATGCTCTCAACATCTCCTTGGAGCATCTCTATTACTTTGTTCATTGAAGGACGATCATTGGGTTTTAGCTGTATACACCATAGTGAAATTAAGAACATCTTCTTCACATTATTCTTTTCCTCATTGGTAACTTCTTCCATCTCTATCTCCCTTTCTTTAGTCAATTGATTATAAATCCAAGAAGGAAAGTAATCTTGGCTTGAATATTCTGCATGTGGATTTGAATTTCTTCTCCTACTTGCCATTTCCATCAAAAGCTTTCCAAAGCTGTAGACATCAGCCTTATAGGATACTCCTCCAATATTTTTGTAGAACAATTCTGGAGCCATGTAGCCAATTGTTCCTCTTGCTGCAGTCAAAGTGATAATACTATCATCAATGGGATAAAGCTTTGCAAGTCCAAAATCAGAAATCTTAGGGATAAAGTTTTCATCAAGAAGAATGTTATGAGGCTTGATATCAAAATGTAAAATTTGCATGTCACACCCCTGATGAAGATAAGCAATCCCACGAGCCACTTCAAGAGATATTTCATACATCTTTCCATAACTTAAGGGGATACTACTTTCTTTGCCAAAAATGTGTTTATCAAGAGAGCCATTGGGCATAAATTCATAGACAAGAGCACGCTTGGATCCCTCCACGCAGAATCCAAGAAGTCGAACCACATTTACATGGTGTATCCTTCCAATGGTTGCCACTTCACTTATAAAATCCTGACCATTAGCTTTCGATTTGCCCAACATCTTTATTGCTACATATGGTCCACTGCGTAGCTTCCCTTTGTATACAGAGCCGAAGCCTCCTTCACCCAACTTGTGCTTGAAACCTTTGGCCATCTTCTTAATTTCTCTGTATGAGTACCTTATTGGCATGACGTCACAGCCTTGCAAAAAAGTTTCAATATTTGCATACATTGACAAATGTCTTCTTCGCCATCTATAGATCAAAACCGCAATTATGAATGTTACACCAATAAGAAATCTAGCTGCCATAAGAGGCACCAAAAATCGTCCTGTTACTATTCCTTCAAAATAATAGTCACCCACTGGTGTATTACGCGACGTTATTATACTGATGATTCCTACATGTGGGTATGTCCCTAAAAGAGTCAGCATAAGTTGCATCTTTCTTTTTGATAACTTCAATCAAAAGCCTAAATTCTAACATAATAATATAATCGTGAGTAAATAGTGCCAAAGAGAGAGAAAATTTGGAATAATGGTAGGGAATGTCAAGAACTTACCATTTAAGACGTCTATAAGAAAATCTGCAAGAAAATTTAAGAAAGGTCAAAGTTAATAGAATCCTTGACTCGATGGCCACTAGGACCTCCTGAATGAAAATTAAAGTGAATGCTTAAACAAAGCACAATAAAAAGGCTAAATAAAAAAACAATTTTCTCATTTTTCATTGTAACATACTGGATAAAATACATATTAGCCCTTGAACTTGAGGCCATCTCCACATTTAGTATATAATATTTATTTTATCACACATTATCCCATCAATTTTGGTTAACCATAAAACTATTGAGTGGTTTGTTGGAACGCACGCAACCTTCTCCTTTATCTCATTTCCTCTTTTTCATTTCTTAAGAATAGAGAAACAAACCTAAGTTCCTATAGCCAACAGCATATGTTTCATTGTATTACACATGCAAAATAAAGCATGCTAAGAGCATCTGTAATGAAATAGAGGGATGAAACAAAATAAAGCCATGTGTTACACACTTTCATTACTAATATATAAATAAGAGTAGAGATGGATGGTGATACACACACTTTCACGAAAAGGGTTTGTTTCTCTATTGATCCTTCTTTCTACAAAGACTTATAGATGAGACTTAACTTTTGAGCTTAAATACCCAGGATAATTAAGAGATATATGTTGCGTATATTTTTTCTTAAATTTATGCCTCCTAAAAAATAGTTTAATTAATAAATAGATGAACTGCCTAACAAAGATCCAAATAAGGAAGATGCTACGAGATTTATAGTGAAAACGCTGAAATAGTCAGAAAGATGACTTCTTTGTTTTAGGCTTGTAGGGCCATCCTCCAGAAGGACATCCAAAGGGCTACCCATTTGTGGTTGGGATATAGACAGAAACTATCAATATAACTGCCATTGCATATAAAATTTATATATCTTTAGAAAGACTGAATAATTAAATATCTATTGCCATGTAATAAAAATTTATAGAGAATTAACTTCAGGTTGACAACATTTATTTCTTCCTTATTATATCTTTTTCATTATACTACTTTTCTGGACCTAGAATTTGAATCAAATATACAAGAAAATAAAATGATTTAAATGCACTTTTGATCCTTACAGTTTACACTCGTTTTTAATTTAGTCTTTACTCTTTCTTTTTTCTTTTATTTCAAATTAATCCTCATACTTACGATCGTTAACAAATAAGTCCCTACCGTGAGATCCAATTATCACACCATTTGTTTTCTTTCTTTGTGGCAAGCAGTTTGCTGAGTTGGGTGTTTCTTTTTCATGTCATGGCTAAGGTTGCCTCTTATAGTTGGGTGTGTTGTAATTTTAGTCCCACATTGGTGGGTTGTTAGCACTTGTGGAGGAGGTTCTCTTATAAATAAAGACCTCCTCCATTAGTTTTAGATATCCCAAAATTTCCTCTTCTTTCTCTTGTATAGTTCTCTCCTTGTATCTAGAGAGAGGTCTTGTAATTTCTTCCTCATAGTAAAAACTTTTTCTACTCTTGTCCGTGGTTTTTCCCTCATCATTAAAGGGGGTTTTCCACGTTAAATATTGTGTGTCAGTTCCTCTTTTCTCAACTCTATTTTAGTTGCGTGATATTGTTTTCTATAACTCTGGTACCCAACAAGTGGTATCAGAGATCTCGATTACTACGGTGCAAGGGTCGAAGAAAATTCTTAGTATGCTTCTGTGGTCGCAAAGATTGATCGATCTTCCACATCGAAAAGGATTATTCTTGTTCTTTGGAATTAAAGTGTGGTAGTGTGGGAGTGTATGTCTAGAAAAGTTCTGGCTAGGAAAGACTTGGTATTTAAGCGTGTCCATTAGTGACTCACCTCTCTTTCCTAGGAACTTGCCTGGTACACTATTCACGGTCTACGGTCACTATTCTAGAATACGGCACTATTCACGCTGCGGGTACTATTCACGGTGACTATTCATACGTGTAGTTGTATACTTTTACAGTGATTGTTAACGCATACTGGATTTGTTCTAGTATACGGTAATACGTACAATACTGTTCACGTATATGGTACTATTCACGGTGAAATAGTACAAACCGGTTTAGTTAAAAATTATTTGGTGTAAAACCATGGCGACAAAATATGAGATTGAGAGGTTCAATTGGAGTAATTTCTCCTTATGGAAACTGAAGATAAAGGCAATCTTGAGGAAGGACAATTGCTTAGCACCAATTGAAGGCAGACCCACTGGGATACCTGATGACAAGTGGAAGGAGATGGATGACAATGCTGTTGGCAACCTGCATCTAGCTTTGGCAGATTCTGTTTTGTCAAGTGTTGCAGAAAAAAGGACGGCAAAGGAGATTTGGGATGCTCTCACCAAATTGTACGAGGTCAAGTCACTTCACAACCAAATATTCTTAAAAAGGAGGCTTTATACACTTCGAATGAGTGAATCCATGACAATACCGGATCACATCAACAATCTGAACACGTTATTTTCTCACTACAAAGATCGAATACAACATGATGGAAAATGAACGTGCAGAGCTTCTACTTCAAAGTCTACCTGACTCTTATGATCAACTCATCATCAACATAACAAATAATAATATTGCTGATAATCTTCGATTTGATGACGTTGCTGCTGCTATTCTTGAAGAAGAATCCAGGCGAAAGAACAAGGAAGACAGATTGGAAAGCTCACAGCATGCAGAGGCTTTGTCGATGATGAGAGGAAGATCAACGGAACGTGGCTCTAGTGGGAGCCGAAATCAGAGTAGATCAAAATCACGAAGAAGGAAGAACTTCAAATGCTACCTTTGTGGCATGAGAGGACACTTGAAGAAAGATTGTTGGCACAACAAGAAAAATGCAGATAAAGCTCCTGAAGCAACAACATCTCAAGGATGTGTTGCGAGTACCTCTGATGATGGAGAAATCCTTTACAGCGAAGTAGCAATTGGTTCCAAAGGCGGAAAACAACTCAATGATGTTTGGATTATGGATTCAGGAGCAACATGGCACATGACTTCACAACGAGATTGGTTTAGTACTTATGAACCTATCTCAGAAGGATCTGTATTCATGGGAAATGATCATGCCTTGGAGATTGCTGGAGTTGGTACTGTCAAAATAAAATTACACGATGGTATTGTTCGCACAATTCAAGGGGTACGACATGTGAAAGGTTTAAAGAAGAATTTATTGTCTATTGGGCAATTGGATGACCTCGGGTGCAAGACTCATATTGAAGGTGGGATCTTGAAGGTTGTTAAAGGTGCTCTAGTGGTGATGAAAGCAGAAAAAATTGCGGCAAATCTATACATGCTTGTGGGAGATACACTACAAAAGGCAGATGCATCAGTTGCATTAGCAGGCCAAGAAGAATCAACGATAATGTGGCATCGCAAATTAGGCCATATGTCGGAACGTGGTTTGAAGATTCTCACGGAACGTGAACTCCTTCCCGGGCTCAAATCGGTAAACTTACCTCTTTGTGAGCACTGTGTTACAAGCAAGCAGCATAGATTAAAGTTTGATAGATCAACTGCTAGAAGCAAGCGCATACTAGACTTGATTCATTCTGATGTGTGGGAGTCACCAGAAATGTCCCTAGGAGGAGCAAAATACTTTGTATCATTCATTGATGATTTCTCTAGGAGATTATGGGTGTACCCAATCAAGAAGAAGTCAGATGTGCTTCCAATCTTCAAAGACTTTAAAGCAAGAGTAGAACTTGAATCCGGAAAGAGGATCAAGTGCTTGAGGACAGACAATGGAGGAGAATATACAGATGGTAATTTTCTCACATTTTGCAAGCAAGAGGGTATTAAAAGGCAGTTTACTGTTGCATACACACCTCAGCAAAATGGTGTAGCAGAGCGGATGAATAGAACTCTCCTAGAAAGAACAAGAGCTATGTTGCGAACTGCAGGTCTAGCCAAGTCTTTCTGGGCAGAAGCAGTCAAAACTGCCTGTTACGTGATAAATCGATCGCCATCAACTGCAATTGGTTTAAAGACACCAATGGAGATGTGGAATGAAAAACCAGCAGATTATTCTTATCTTCATGTGTTCGGATGTCCTGCATATGTGATGTACAATTCCCAAGAAAGAACGAAGCTGGATCCAAAATCCAGGAAATGCATATTCTTGGGTTATGCTGACGGTGTTAAGGGGTATTGCCTGTGGGATCCTACTGCCCACAAGGTTATTGTCAGCAGAGATGTGATATTTGCAGAAAATGAACTGCAAAGAGAACAAGAAGATGACAGTACTTTGAAAGAGACTACTACAGTACAGATAGATAGAAAAGCTGGAGAAGAAGATTCCTTTGAAGCAGAACAAGAACCAGAGCACGAAGAACAAGAACCATATGAGGCCAATGATACAGAAGTTCGGCGATCAACTCGTCAGATACGAGCACCTTCATGGCACTCAGACTATGTTATGGCAAGCCACGATGCATATTGTCTTCTAACAGAAGAAGGAGAGCCGTCAACCTTTCAGGAGGCTGTGAGTAGCTCAGAAGCTTCTCTATGGATGACAGCAATGCAAGAAGAAATGGAAGCCCTACATAGAAACAAGACATGGGAACTTGTTGAACTTCCAAAGGGACGGAAAGCCATTGGTAACAAATGGGTCTATAAGATCAAAAGAGATGGCAACGATCAAGTGGAACGATATCGTGCAAGGCTGGTGGTCAAAGGGTATGCTCAGAAAGAAGGAATTGATTTCAATGAGATATTCTCTCCGGTTGTCAGACTTACCACTATCAGAGTAGTCCTGGCTATGTGTGCTGCATTTGATTTACATCTTGAACAATTAGATGTGAAAACAACTTTTCTTCATGGAGAACTTGAAGAGGAGATATATATGCTCCAACCAGAAGGTTTTAAAGAACAAGGAAAAGAAAACTTGGTTTGCAGTTAACCAAATCTCTAGACGGTCTAAAGCAAAGCGCCAAGGTGTTGGTACAAGAGATTTGATTCCTTCATTATTAGCCTCAAATACAACAGACTGAGTTCAGACCATTGTACATACTACAAGAGGTTTGGTGATGATGATTTTATCATCTTATTGTTGTACGTGGATGACATGTTGGTGGTAGGCCCCAACAAAGTTCGAGTCCAAGAATTGAAGGCACAGTTAGCTAGGGAGTTTGATATGAAGGACTTGGGACCAGCAAACAAGATTTTAGGGATGCAAATTCACCGAGACAGAAAAGATAGGAAGATTTAGCTTTCTCAAAAGAACTATTTAAAGAAAATCTTGCGGCGCTTCAATATGCAAGATTGTAAGCCAGTCTCTACCCCACTTCCTGTCAATTACAAATTATCCTCAAGTATGAGTCCTAGCAGTGAAGCAGAGAGGATGGAAATGTCTCGAGTACCGTATGCATCAGCAGTGGGAAGCCTTATGTATGCTATGATATGTACAAGACCAGACATTGCACAAGCAGTGGGAGCGGTCAGTCGTTTTATGGCAGATCCTGGTAAAGAGCATTGGAATACTGTTAAGAGGATCCTAAGATACATTAAAGGGACCTCAGGTGCTGCATTATGTTTTGGAGGATCAGAGTTTGTTGTCAAGGGATATGTTGATTCAGATTTTGCAGGTGATCTTGATAAAAGAAAATCTACTACTGGTTATGTGTTCACACTTACAGGAGGAGCGGTCAGCTGGTTATCCAAGTTACAGACTGTTGTAGCTCTGTCTACTACAGAAGCTGAATATATGGCAGCTACCCAAGCTTGCAAGGAAGCTATTTGGATTAAAAGGTTAATGGAAGAACTCGGGCACAAGCAGCAGATAATTACTGTGTATTGTGACAGTCAGAGTGCCTTGCATATTGCAAGAAATCCAGCTTTTCATTCAAGGACAAAACACATAGGTATCCAGTATCATTTTGTTCGAGAAGTAGTAGAAGAAGGGAGTGTGGATATGCAGAAGATTCACATCAAAGACAACCTAGCAGATGTTATGACAAAGCCAATTAACACTGACAAGTTTATTTGGTGTCGATCCTCCTATGGCCTATCAGAAACGTAAGCAACATGGAATGACAAGATAGAAAGAGTGGTGTGAAGATATGATTGACTCAATCAAATCTTCAAGTGGGAGAATTGTTGTAATTTTAGTCCCACATTGGTGGGTTGTTAGCACTTGTGGAGGAGGTTCTCTTATAAATAAAGACCTCCTCCATTAGTTTTAGATATCCCAAAATTTCCTCTTCTTTCTCTTGTATAGTTCTCTCCTTGTATCTAGAGAGAGGTCTTGTAATTTCTTCCTCATAGTAAAAACTTTTTCTACTCTTGTCCGTGGTTTTTCCTTCATCATTAAAGGGGGTTTTCCACGTTAAATATTGTGTGTCAGTTCCTCTTTTCTCAACTCTATTTTAGTTGCGTGATACTGTTTTCTATAACTCTGGTACCCAACAGGGTGCCCCAAGAGAGGTAGACGAGGGTATTGATCATCTGCTATTGGCTATCATGAAATCTGACAATGACTATGTTGTGTCAGCACTCTCTCAAAACCCACCTTCTTCTTCTTCCGTTGACCTTGCAACCATTGCTGCAATGGTAACAAATTCTCCAGAAAGCATGGTTGACAACTGGGTAGCACTACAACTACTAAAAAGCGTGGTAGATATTTAAGTCAAATATTATTAATTGAAATGGTAATGATAAAGATCTATATTGTTGGATTATCTCGGTGGTACGCAATTGCTTTTTGCTTACTAGGAAGAATAGCCAAAGTTGGTTTCCTCGCTCATCTCCTCCCAGCAATGTGAAGATCTTGACTTCTGTGCTCAAAATGGTCAACAAATCCAGGCTTCAACCAGCTTTGTAATCCCTAAGTTTAGAAACAAATGTCATAATTTGTCCAGGAGGCAATGTGATACCACTTATTAAGTTGTATCAACAATTCAGCATGTAATGGGGTAGGACAGGAGACTTTGGGAACATATTATTAGTAAAGGTGCACCATCTTCAGTGCTGAAAACACAATACTTGAGCTTTTGTAATGGCTTCACACACTTGATGAATGCATAATTTTGCCCTTTTTGTATTGTGTACTGCTGACTTTACTATATCCATAGGACAAAACCTCATGATGGATATTTTTTGTCTATGGTCTCTCAAGTGAAGACAAATACTAGACCCATTCAACATGCCTAAGCAAAGTTTTACTATTTTAATAAGCAAAAATCATACTTTTATCTTTTAACTTATTTTTTATTTTCAAATTTGTCCTTTAAATAATAAACGTTCTAAATTTATCTTCTAACTTTTAAAAATCAAACAAAGTTATTATTTCGTCTAACTTTGTTAGTTCCATTTTTATGCATGATAGAAAATAACATAGTTGGTATCTGATATGGATAAAAAACATAAGTGGCATCTAATGTGACAAGGGATAGATGACATGGCTAATGAATAAAAAATTAATCGTTAGTGATTCTTCCCAATTTCACCACCATTTCAACCTAGAGTTTCTGTTTCTGCTTCATCTTCTTCTTTCCACTATTGTGATTCCTCTGTTTCTTCTCCATTTCCATTTCGCCGACGAACAAGGACTCGAGGGCATATTTTGCATCTCGAGGGCCATATAGATTTTTGTCAGTTTCAAATTGAAAATTTCTGTTTGGCACCCATTTTTATGTAAGAAAAAGATAATCATACATCATTTTTAGTAATGTATATATTATTCATATTATTTTTAAAGGATGTGATTGAGTGAGAGAAAGTGATAAGAAAAAGTATGTATAATGAATAGTATTAGATGGAGTGTGAAAAAAAACGTATCTACTATTTGATATAAGAATATAAAGATTATGTTATGTATCAATAAAGTTGCAAAAGGAGCTTAATGAGGGGTATCAGTCTTAATCCATTAATTGTTCCTGCAAAAGACAGTCATTAACCATTAAATATTTACATTAATTTTTTTGGTACAAATGTTTTTATTAATTTGAGTTAAATATATTTAAAGTGTATTATATACCTTTTTAAAAAATATCTGAATATACAAAAATTACAAAGGATTTTAAATTCAATTTTAAATTTTATTTATTAATGTATTACTCTTTCAACATATACTGTATGTTAATGTATGAAAAAAAAAAAATGAACCTGGACTGATCACTTAAGGAGTATGAGAATACTTGTGGTAATATATATATATATATATATATATATATATAAAAGAGGAATATGAGAAGAGTATCGTACGTTTAATATTTGCGAGGAACCTTGGGCGAATACCTGAAACGTAAAATTAAAAAAAAAAAAATTAGCTTGGAGATGTTGGAGATCAAAACAAAATATAATTGCTTACTTATCTACTGTTGACATAAATAACTAAACTTTAATTCACTTTAAAATAAAATTGCCATTAAAGAGCTTATAACTTAATTTGCACTAGTTTAAGCCTTAAAAATTTGAGTTTGATATTTATTTCAGGGTTTGATCCTCCACTAAGTTTTTCCTCTCCACCACCTTGGTATTACACCTCCTAATAAGCAACAAAAAATAAAATATTATAAAAGAAAAAATTAATAACTAATTTAAATTGGTATGTATAGTGGGCTGGAAAAAAAAAATTCCGATATGTTGGAACAGTTAACGTGAGTTGACTTGGAACTGTCCATGTGATTTGAGCCTAATAATGAAAGTTTTGATGTACATTAAGTAACAACTATAAGTTTAAGCATCTAATTATATTTTGGAAGGTTATTCTCTCATTTATTAAAGAAAAATATATTAAATAATACGTTTAATTTAAGTGTATTATTAGTATAAAAAATTTATATTATTATTTAATTATGTATTATTATATCATAAAAAATATTTAATTCTTATAATAATTACTTCAAAAATTATATATGTAATAATATATAATTTATTAATAATATAAAAAAATTAATATATTAAAATTTAACCCATAACTAATATTCTTAACTATTGTTATTTAATTTAAATTTTATTAAATAATATTTTAAATTTAATCCAACGATATATATAATTATATTACTCATATGTCATCAAAAAAATAGTTTGAATTTAATAATCCCAGAGTACATAAAGATTTCTCTTCTTCTCTTTATCTTTCTAAATGCAAATAAATTAAATTAAAATAAAAAGAAAATACCAAAAATTGCATATAAGAATTTTCCCTACATAAGCATTTCAATTTGTTCAGTGAATTGCTAAGTAACTTGTTTAGGCTATAACAATTTTTTTAAAAGATGGAAGATTTTTAAAATTTCAAAATTCAAATTATATAAATTACAAAATATTAATTAAAGTCAAAATTATAGGATAAACATGTTCTAAACAACTCATAAAAACCTTAGTAATTAATCAATAAAATCTCAATTGATTTTCTAACTCATGAATTAACTTGATGCATTCACCTTTCGTTCACATTGCGTAGTGGGTCGGGCAAAAACTTATTCACTTACTAAATGGGCTAGCAATTTTTAAATTTAATAACAAACAGAGCTTAGAATTTTTTTTAAGAAATAATGGTATTTGCTAATATATCAATAGCTAGTAATAGTATATACAGTAATTTGATATTGAAAAATATTAGTAATATATTTTTTAAATAAATTTAATATTTATTTTATTATTAATTTAAAAATAAATATTTTTAATATTACTTTTTTAATAATTTTTTAAATATATAAAATAGATCGATATAATAAAACAAATATTAAAATAGTGTGCTACTAACATTCATAGATGTTGTCGCACTGATCGAAACACAGAACCGCTCCAGCGTTGATGTAGCAAGTTGCTGGTTTACAAGGACAAGAACCTTGCAGCCAGGAAAGCTCAAATCCGTAGTGCAGCGCCCTGTGAATGTCAATGTATGAAATGTTACCTTCGTAATTGTAACCGACAAGACTTGTCATGACTGTACCCCAGAAGGATGTGAGGGCAACTAGCTTCACATGGCACCCAGGCTTCAATCTTGCTAACTCTATATCTCCAACGATTGCGTATATGTGTTGATCCACGCAGGAAGATGTATTCACATAATATGCATCGTCACTTAGTGGATTTGTACAGTTGAAGTAAATTATCTGCCGAAACAGATCTAAAACCTCCATCCTGTCAGTGCTGGCTTCCCATCGATAGAGGGTGGGTTCAAACGGAGACCCATCATAACGGAAATTATGAGTGAAATTATGTTCGTACAAGAGGTATCGAGGGAGGGAGGAGCAATTGGTGGGTTGAATGTTGGGATCAACAAGTCGGATTGTGTAGTTGTTGTAATTGATTGCCCGAACATAGTATTCTCCCGAATATAATTGCAATACTGCCTCGTTGTTGACACAATCCAACTCGTACCTCTTGTCGCCACAGTGTTTTGGGTCGTCTTTTAGTCGGAATGGATGAGTAATGTTTGGGATTTTTCCACAGGAAGAAACACAAGTTTGGAGACAAGTTTGTTGTTGTAGCATAATAAACAGCAACACTATCCAACATCCAGCAGAGCAGGATCCGCCTTTTCCTCCGGATATGAAGGCTGAAACCATTTTCACGACCGACTAGCAATACCGATGAAGATAGCTTTCTAGCAAATCGTAATGTTTGGTGTTTGACGAATCCGGTTTTAAAGGAATTGAATAGAAGGGCTGCTAAGCCAGACCACATATTATAGCTAATGCGTAATTGAATTCTCTACTTTTCTATTTCATTTTCAAGATTAATTAATTAATTAATTTTTAAAAAAATAATTAAATTGTTTTTAGGTTTCTATAGTTCCATTAATTTTATTCAAGTATTTTGATTTAATGAGTGAGAATAATTTCAATCAAGTATATTTCTATAATGTTTTTATTGTTATAATGTGATTATTAAATATAATTTAAAAGTAGCAATCAAATCAAAACACTTTAACTAATAAGAGTCTAGAGCAATATTATTAAATTCAGATTGAATTAGTTGATTTGATTGATGAACCGGTTAGACAACCGATCCAAGTCTATTTTTAGATCGGTCAAGCATACAACTCAGTTAAATTCAATTTCAGTGTGTATTTAGGAGAGTTATAAAAATTATATTATTTCAATAATTAATTATTATATAATTTTTTTTATAATTGATTATAAGAAAAAAGTTTTATATTTGGATATGTTAGTTAAAAAGTGATTTTAAGTTAATTTATTTTGTTTAAATAATATAAAAAAGAATAATTTTTATACATTAAATTATTAAAATAAATATAAAATAATTAAAAAAATTATTTAATTGATTAAAAAAATTATTTAATTAAAAATAAAATAATATTTATATATCAAAGTGAGAAATAATCATAACAACAACATTTTACATATTAGAATGCAAAATGCTCAAATGAAAGCTGAAATGCAAAAGTTGTTGTCGTACAAAAAGCTTAACATCAACAACTTTTTTCTCACGCCTCAAACACGTTGCATTTCTGTAGCAACAATAGAAATGCAAAAAAAAAAAATGTTGGTTCAGCTAAATAAGTTGAACCAAACATGCTCTTAGTCAATTTTTCAAAAAATTAGTGACTCAAATTGGTTTATTTGAATTGGTCGAGTCATTTAAAAAAAAACTTGACTTGAAAGTTGGAACGACGTCCAACTACTACCGTTGAGCCACCGTCCCCCAGACATCGTCCAACCTCCCTCGTACTCCAACTGGTAGTTGCGCCTCAAAAGTTGTGCTGCACCAATGGGTGTGTCCTCAGTTCTTGATGGCGTCTTTGTTGCTCTTGGAGTTTTGTTTATGAAAATAAGATGTTGGCATTTGACTTTGTTCGGTAGTTGATACTAAGGGTACCTGAGATAGGCATATTCGGGGCAGTTTCCTCCTTGAGCAGCAGCGGAGCGCAATATAACAGGGGTGGTTGCAGTATCTGAAAGCGAATTTCCAACGCTTAAGTCGGGTTTTTTGCAGCGGGGGTTTATCCTATAAGCAATATGATACAGATACTTGTTGAAGGTAATTAAGGTTGATATTTATAGAGTATGATTAGAATTGTAGTGTAATTTGTATTGAATGGAGATATTTAGAATTAAGATCTTAGTAGAGATTGACATTCCTTTTTATTGTTGGAGAGGATTCCTATAAGATAGGAACTTAGATACTGCAGTTATAAGCAGTATGAGATAATTATGAGTCTTATAATTTTGTAATATAGTGATTGACAGTTACAGATATTTTGAGATATATCCGCTGCACAAATCTCATAATCTTGATATTATGGCCCAATGTCACGGGTTGATATTCTTGATATTGAGGTCTTGACAAGGTGTCATCAAAGTTTAACTGGGTTGTTCGTGACAGAAGTCAGTGGTACTCATGCCGAGTTGACTCACTAGACAGAGTCCTAGATCACGATCCAGAATATACTTATATGCATCTCTGTTTGTTTAGTGCTCTTGTGTGCTCTCAAAATTTGAATAGTCGATAGGAAACAAAAACATGTTGAAGACGTAAGATGTTGAAGAGAAAGAGAGAATGAAATGAAACGACGCATAAAAAAAGAAAAAACAATAAGGAGGATGAAAAAAGCAAGGAAGGGAGAGAAAGAGTATGCGTACAATCAATTAATATAATATATAAAAAAATATGAATAAAATTTTTGTCACATATTATTTTTAATTAGTAACACATGTTTTATTTTTTTTCATGTGTAAAATAGTTCTTTTAATTATATATTATGTATTTATTTTTTATTTTTTAAATATAACGTTGACATATATGTATAAATAGATAGCACATATTTAAATATTAAAAATTTAATAAATTAAAATGCTAATATAAACGCTTTAAAAAGTAATAATAAAAATTACATAAACAAAAAATAAAAAACACAAATGAAATTAGAAAAAAAATAAAAATAAAATTTAAACTAATTGAAAAAGAAAATTTACATGATTTTTTTTTTTTGGTTTTATAAGATTTTGCCACACACTTTTATTTTGAACTATACTTTTTTAAAGTATAAGAATTTTCTTTTTCTATAAGTACATTTTCGATTAAGTTTTAGATTGTTTATCACTTCTTTTGCATTATATAAACATAAACTGAATTAATTTAGTAAAATTAATTTATCAAAATACTTTTTAATATAAATTTTGGATTGAATTATGTATTTAAAAGATAAATACTTTTGTTTATATTATAAATATTTTGTTTAGACATATAAGTTGTTTTATAACATTTTTTTATTTAATTTTTTTAATATTTATATTTGTGTGACATATTTTTAAAAAATATATTGTATTTTTAAATTAAAATTATAAATAATATTTTTCTTAATAAATTATTATATATATTTATTTAATTAAATTATTTTTATTTAAATTATATTTGATTTTATCATTTAAGACCGTTGCAAAATCTAGTAAAAGCTAATGGGATGGTCAAAGCCTGGGATGGTCAGAGCCAGACTTTGGCTTATGGTCACCAGCTTTTAAGTTCATTATCGTTTTCATTCCCATTTCATTTGACTAAATTTGAATTGCATTTAAGTTCATTGTCATTTTCATTTCAAATGCATTTTAATTGCATTTAACTTCATTTACTATCATTTAATTTCATTTCATTATACATTTACATTTGTTTTGATTCTATTTTCAAGTTTAATTTTTCAACTTAATTTTTTATAATAGAATTTGTATATTTAAGCAATATTTTTGGCTGAATATTTAAAACTTTTATATTAGAATTTGTATATCTAAGTAAATTTAATTAAATCAAAATTTAAATCTATTAATAAGAATTATTTAATACTATTAATTTTATTGTGTAAGTCTTATTTTTATGTAATTTCTTTATTTATATTAAATATTTATATATTTATTTTATTTTATATGATTTGACTAGTTCAATTAGTAATTTACTAATTGTACTAGTGACCCATTGATTCAATAGTTATGGTTGAATACAGTAATAAACGAATCGTATTCTCAGGCAAAGGATTAACGTTTAAATCATGAAAAATTAATTATTAAAAGGGTGTTCTAATTGTGACACTGATGATTAATTTCATGATAATAATTATAGAAATATCTAATCAAAACACACAAAAATCAAAGCACTTTAATAAAATAATTTTGTTATGTTTACATATACTAAACACGTACACCTCTGTCTACACACTATTTTTAAGAAAAAGAGAATGAGAGAAAATGAGGGATTTTTTTTTTTTAATAAGTGATAGGTGTAAGAATAACTGTATATGTTTGAGGTGTAAAAATAACAAAATTGTTAATAAAATTGAAATTGTACGTGGCCAACCAAAGGCTAATTTCTACTTCTACTTGACAGCTGCCTTAAGTAGAAAAGACAGAAAATAGTTACGCATCTTTTGTTCTTTGAAGTTTATAGCATAACATTATCTCTCTCTTCATATTTTTTTTCTTTTGGTAGAAATCTCTCTCTTCGTTTTAAAAGATATAGAAAGTGATCGGTTTAATCGAAAAAGGGAGAATTTTGATCTCTGCTGCAGAGACATTATTTCCAGTATATAGATGAATTGTGTTCGATCGGGATTGAGTAACCATATTACCATAATATCTACAATGATTAACTATTCCTGGTTTTTGCTGGTGATGGTGCTGATCCTGCTTCCCAACATTGGGATGTGTCAGACTAATGGGTGTAGGGGCAGAGATTTGAGGTGCGGGCGTCATGGCCCGCGTATCCGATTTCCCTTCAGACTTAAAGATAATGAGCCAGATTACTGTGGCTATCCTGGGTTTGATCTAACTTGTTCCCATGAAAATGACACACTGCTTCAGCTGCCTGCACTTCCAGATCCAATAGAACTCCGCGTCACAGACATAGATTACCAAAATCGGGTTTTATACCTATCTGACCCAGAAAATTGCCTTCCAAGGCAGTTTGCAAAACTCAACCAATCATCAATTGCTCCTTTCCATTTTCCACAATCCAAGTCTAACAACATCACTTTGCTTACTTGTGATTCAGTAACAGCAACTCTATTCCCGGAAAGACTTTCCTGCAATATTTATGCTTATTACTCTGAGGACAGATTCCTTTCATATGACCTATTATCCTGCACCAAGTTCTTCGACATTTCTTCAAGCCTGTACCCGGACGACCTGAATTCAAATAATTTGGAATTGACATGGTCCAAACCAGATTGTAGCGAGTGTGAAACAAAAGGGAAGATGTGTAAACTGAAGAGCAACTGCACTGAAGACAACATTGAATGTTTCGACCGCGATCCCAAACCAATAAAGAAGATAATTTTAGATGCTACAGGTGAGAGTGTGAGATACCTTCACAATTTGTTTTCTTCTTGACAAAGACAGGGAAGATTTTTATCTCAATTCTCATGGATTTCCTAAACTGATTAATGATCAATGTGCAGGTGTAATCGTTGGTTCAATTATGCTGGTGTTGGTGCTCATTGCATCTTTTCGTATCTATCGCTATTTTAGAGTGAAAGGAGAAGATCAGACCAGAATTGAAAGGTTTTTAGAGGATTACAGGGCATTCAATCCTACCAGATTCTCTTATGCTGATATAAAGAGAATTACAAATAATTTTAAGGAAAAGTTAGGTGAAGGAGCTCATGGAGCAGTTTTCAAAGGTAAACTCTCCAATGAAATTCTGGTGGCTGTGAAGATCCTCAACAACACAGAGGGAGATGGAAGAGAATTTATTAATGAAGTGGAAGCTATGGGCAAAATCCACCATGTCAATGTGGTTCGCTTGCTTGGCTTTTGTGCTGATGGATTTTACCGTGCTCTTGTTTACAATTTCTTTCCAAATGGTTCATTACAGAACTTCATATCTCCACTAGATGACAAGGACCGTTTCCTCGGCTGGGAGAAGTTGCAACAAATTGCTCTTGGCATAGCTAAAGGGATTGAGTACCTTCACCAGGGTTGTGATCATCGAATTCTTCACTTTGACATTAATCCTCACAACGTGTTATTAGATGACAAGCTTATTCCAAAAATTTCAGATTTTGGTTTGGCAAAATTGTGCTCTAAAAATCAGAGTATGGTTTCAATAACTGCAGCCAGGGGAACCTTAGGTTATATTGCACCTGAAGTTTTTTCAAGAAACTTTGGAAATGTGTCCTATAAATCTGATATCTATAGTTATGGAATGTTGTTACTTGAAATGGTTGGAGGAAGGAAGAATATAAGCTTGTCATCTGAGGAAACTTTCCAAGTTCTATATCCAGAATGGATTCACAATCTGCTTGAAGGACGAGACATACATATCACTATTGAGGGAACTGAAGATCATAAAATTGTAAAGAAACTTGCAATTGTGGGACTTTGGTGCATTCAATGGCACTCGGTGAATCGCCCATCCATGAAAACTGTGTTGCAAATGCTGGAAGCTCTAGAAGAAGACAAGTTAACAGTGCCCCCAAGTCCTTTTGACTCAACTTCCATATCTAGTACTAGTGCAATAATGTCGGCAAAATCTTCAGGTTTAGAGTTGGAAGTGATTCATGAATGAGAGAAGAAAGTCATTGTAAAAATATTCCAAAAAATGGAATTTATACAGTTGTTTGATCAATTCTAACAAATCCGTACTCATCGCTTGAGTTGCTCTTTTTCCTACCTTTCGTTTTTCCTTTTTTTTAACCATTTTCGAATACAATTTGGCTAGCCTGATTTTATGACTTACGCAATTGCAGTTGTTTCCCTCCGTTGTCTACTATTACATATGTTGATTTCTCCAATGCGTGAATTTTTACATTATAAATTGAAAAGAAAAAAATGTTTTAATCCTTTTTGTTTGTGTAGTGTAATCTAGTTAGATGTTGTTTTTCTTTTTATTTTATAAAATTACTTTTTGAATAATATTTTTATAACATAATAACAAGACAAGAGTAAATTACATTGATCTTATCGAGGTTTCATAAAATTACACTCAACCTCAACCTACAGTTAGAGCACTTCACCCAATTGACCTTTGTTGACTAACAAAATTTGTTAAGATAAGATAAAATATTTTAACTAATTCCAATAACTAAACGTTGTTTGCTTTTGATAGTTTTGCAACATATGCTAAGCCTAATGATAAAACTTTGATCGTTCATCACCAATTGTTGGTCGTGATCGGCTGCAAAAATTCTTCTTCTATTTTCCTTTTGTTGTCTAATGACCGTTGATATTGATACTGCTAAGTGCCGAGCAATACGGGTTAGTTTAGCATCCCTCAAAATTAATTTAAAATTATTTAACATAAATTAATCAAAAAAATTCAGGTTATTTTACAATTAATTTTAATTTATTTTTAGTTTAGTTAAAATTTGTTTTAAACTAATTTCAAAATCATAAAAGTTTAAATTTTTATTTTTTTGGTGTCTAACCAAGTTTAAAATTTAAATGTTGAGGTAAAAACAAATTTTGAGAGAGAAAGACAAAATAAATAGACAACAAAATTTTGGGGTGTTACAACATTGATATCATGGAATCCCCTCTCATGAATGATGTTAATCTTGTTCAGGTGATTATTGTATGAATATTTTTATTAGTTTTAATTTTGTAAATAATTTTTAATATTTATATCATACCTTTAAATAATAAAATTATAATTAAATTTAGAATTATAATTTTTTATCTTAATTCTTTGACAACTCTAAATTTATAATTTAAAATTTTGAATCAATTTAATTTAAAAAAATTGAAATAAAAATAAAAATTTTATATTTCAATTCTAATTCTGCTATCTAGACAAATCCTTAACAAAATGGCAATGCTAAGAAATGTTTGAACACATAAACGCTCCAACTTCTACAATGCAACTTTTTTTTAAGAAAAAAACTTTCATTGCCTAACACATATCCCAACACCTCTTTTTGCTTGAGTTCAACTTCTTCATTTTCTTGGGAAACTGGTTTATCTTCTTTCTCACAAGATTCTGAGATTTGTTTTTCAACAACATTTCTACTCCTAAGAGTTATCACTGACGTCCATTTGTTGATTTTCTGAATTCCCTTTATTTAGACTGTACTGACCTTTGGGATTTGACTGAGGTTGAGAAAGAAATTTACCTTTCTCGTGAATGGTGAGTGCAGAAGAAAGTTTAGCAAGAGTGTCTTTTATGTCATTCATGGTTTGATTGTTTTGTTTATTAACGACCTCTTATATTTCTATGAATCCATACAATGTTTCTTCAAGGTTTTTCCTACATGGTGGAACATAAGGTGCATATCCTTGAGAATTTTGAGAGTCCTGTTGTGCCTAAGGAGGTGGTGGTTGCACGAATTGTGACTGATTATTATTCCTCCAGCTAAAGTTCGGTTGATTTCTCCATCCCGGATTATATGTATCTGAAAAAGAAGAAGTAAATGACTTTTTAATATTATTCAGCAACCATTTGAATATGTTGATTTATGGATTTGAATAACCTATTTGTTTTCTTTATCATTCTGGTTATTTGAACCCACTGATTTCTAGGTTTGAATAATCAGTTGATTACTTTACTTTTAGGGTATATGAATTGTTGATTACTGGGTTCAAACAACCTGTTGATTTTCTTTATGTGTTGTGTATTTGAACCTGTTGATTTCTAGGTTCAAATAGCCAGTCATTTCCCTTAGCTTGTGCTGAGTATTTGAAATTATTGATTTCTGGGTTTGAATAGCCAGTCATTTCCCATAACTTGTTCTTGGAGTTTGAACTTGTTGATTTTTTAGTTCAAATTACCAATATCCACATATTTTGAATAGTTTATTTATTTTCTTTTTACAAAATTGTATGCCTTTTACTTTGCTTGACCTTTCTACTCGAAAGAGCAAGCAAAAGGGGCAGCTGTCAGCATCCAATTTTGTTCAGGCATTTAAATAAAAATAAAAATTAAATAAAAATTAGTCTTAGGAAGAAAAGGTTTTATGACTCAAAATAAATTCTCAAAGTCCAAACTAATTTTCTGTTAGAGTCCAAAATTCATTAACTCAATGGGAGTGTGTAGATTCATTGCACTTTATTTTCAACATGTGTTTTTTATTCTTTAAGAAAGAATGGTACAATTGGAAAAGACATGATTGAGAATTAAATGACTAATTGATGGAAGAATTATTTAATTGATTTGATTGAGAATTAACTGATTGATTGAAAAATTATTTAATTGAATCTTTGATAATAAATGAGAAAATATGATTTTCATTATATAAAAATAAAAAGGGAAAGTATATTGAAATTTTTGAACCCAAATATATCCCAATTTAAAATAAAATGTTAATAAGGAAAGATATTATTTTGAGGGTAAAGTATATGTTGGGATTTTTAGCATAATTAAATCAAGTTCCAAATCACTTCGCGCCTTAATTGAAACATAATCTGTCAACAATAAAAAAAGTAAAATTTTGGTGATTCTTTCGGACTAAGTAATTGAGGTATCACTTGGTCTATAAATAAGAAGGCACCAAAGGTACAATAACACACGATTTCTTAAGAAAACAACCTTAAGAGAGTGTAAGAGAGAGTACGCACAACCTGCGAGTGGGGTTTCATTGACAGAGAAAGCTCAATTTGGTGCAACAGTTGGTTTTCCTAGAGTTTTCTAATCAAGATTCTAGGCATGATTTTGATGCAAAAATATATATTTTATCTTCAAAAAGTTGAAAGTTATTTTTAGCTTCAAGTCATAGTTTGTATAATAGAAATTGAATTTTGGTTTTCGTGAATCTCTATAAGACTTTATTTTCCCCTCTCAATTAGTTTTTATAATTGGTTTTCTTTGACCATGTGATTGTTGCAACGTTAACCTGTTATTTTTTAGTTAGTCTTTTATATGTGCTATATTATTTTGTTATGATTTTATTTGATTTATTTGCTAACCTTTTCTTACTTTTGTTATTTGTTGTCTTATCTCATTTATCCATTCTAATTATTTTTTTATTATGGATTGAGACTCTGACGAGAGAATACCAAAAATTAGCAGAAGTGACGATAAAGTTTTGGCTTTTTGGATGTGAGGAGCATTCCTTAGGGTTCGTCAAAAGTGTTGGCGAGGCCTTAGACAATCTCCAATAAAAAAAAACTTATTCCAAACATTAATTTTTTATCATTCTTTTACACACATTATTTTGTATTTTATACAATAAACTAAAACCTTTAAACTCAACCGACAATGGAAAATTTGAGAGATGATCAAAGTACAATCAATAAAACTCTACCTAATGTTCTTGAGGTCATTTCATTGAATTTTGGGAGAAGTGCTGGTGGGTCCTATCTCAACAATTAAATAAATAATTCTTTATAATAAAAGTAAAAATTAATATGAACAAGTTCACTTATCCCTAACTTTTGATTGTGGTGAACAAAATTTTATTTTGCAGAAACCTTTTGAAAATCCATTTTAACAATGATGTTTTGTCAAAAATGCTTTTTTTTCAAAATTAATTTGGCCTCTTTAATTCCAAAATCATATTTTGTTAAGAATATTTTTTAAAATTGATTTTTGCTTGACAATTTATTTTTTGAAATATTTTCTTTGAAAGTTAAAATTTTAATTCACCACTTTCTTATCACTTGTTGCTTGGTTTAAATTTGTTTAATAAAATAATGGCTTTATAGCACACATTCCTTGTCATAATCATTTATCACTCTTGATAATATGTCGACAAAATGGGACATGTAAAAAATAAAAAATAAAAAAATATTTTTTTCACAAATAAATAATTATGAATAACATAATTAATTTGGTAGATAACATTAAATTAAATAAGTAACTGTTTATTGAACGGATGATGTAGGGTGCTAACACCTTCTCTACTCGTAATCAACCCTCAAACCTAAACTCTAGAACATAGATCATCTTCTTTTAAGGTGTCCAATTGCACCATTTCATTTTAATGAATAAAGCGATCAGTGGTAACTCCTAAATTTTTTTTGGTTGCCTTCTCCCGACGTGACGCCCTTTGAGATGGTTGTGTCAATGGAAAAATCAAGAAAATTTGTCTACGTACAAAGATCATATTTGAGAGGATGGAGACTACATCCCTTATACATCCATCTTAAAACGATTATTCTAAGTTAATTGCACAATTTATTAATAATCTTCAAATATTTATTTTTTCCCTTAAAAAAAGTTTGAAAAACACTAAATTAAGAAACAAAAAATTAATTTTTGTCTTGACTTTCGCTCCTACGTGTCTCCTGGTGTAATGAAGAGTTCAAAGTTACATACTTATTTAAAATAGGACAAAACTTAGCTCAAGTTCCTTATATTCTTTCTATCCAATTTTCAAATTAAACAATGACATAAGAATTTTTTTTTTCCAACTAACCACCATTTAGTAGTGTTAAGTGTGTATTGCTGAGTTGAAAAAAAATCCATATGTCATTGTTTGATTTGAGAACTAGATAGAAATAATATAAGGAATTTGATCTAAGTTTTGTCCTTTAAAAAATATTTGTGTGTTCGTTGATTTTATTTATTAAAAAAATGATGATTTAGCTTATTTAAAAAAATGAATTGATTTTGGAAACTTGAGTTAATAAATTGTCGCGACTCATCTAATCTAATTAATTTTGAAAGGTAAAAGGACATCACACTAGAGATATGATCAAGAGTTATCAAGTGATTATAACTCAAGTAACCCTTTGTAACTTTTGGTTATCATTTTGGTATTTTATTAAAAAAATGACTTATTTTATTTAAGAAAATTTAAATTTAATTCATTTGTGAAACTTTAGATTAACAAATCATCATAGCTCAACTAATTCACTTAATTTTTGAAAAGTGAAATTCAGCGTTACGCTAGAGATATAATCTATTAATTACCAAATTGTTACAATCCATTTCATTTAAAAATGTCCATGTGTTTTCTCTCACTTATAATCTCTCCTGTCACTTAGGATTTGGTTGTAATCTACCGTTCTTCTCTCTCTTTATGCTATCCCTATTTTTTTCAACTATTCAAATTTTCCTAGTTGCTCTCTCTCTCTCTCTCCACTTCAATTATCCACTTCAAACTTAAAAGAAAAAGAAAACGTTTGGTTGAAAGTTTTCTAATATAAATTCATGAGTATGAAAATAATATTGTTGGGATGGGTATCTGTTTAGACGTTTGATCATATTCTAAAAGATTAATTTCTCACCTATCGAGTGGGAGATCTTCTAAAGAACCAAAAAAAAAAATTAAACATAATATTATAAAGTGTAATAGAGAGACTAAATTAAAATTTAATAATTATATGACTTAATTTTTATTTTTTTCTAGTTTGTGGCATTTTCATATTACACTATTGATTTAAGTTTATATATAACAAAATACTTATATGTAATTTGTATAAATAAAATAACAAATTATTATAATTTATTTTTACTTGTTATATATGGATTTCTATTAAATTAAAAACCTATATAATTTTACTTTTTTTGTTATAGTTTTATAATTTTGTTAATTTTTGAACTCGATATTAATTATATTTTTATAATCTTTTCTTAAGTGTTTAACAAAATTATATGTACATAAAATTGATAGTTAATATTTAATATTTTTATTAACTACTTCTCATAATTAAAAAATAACTGGTGTTATTAATTGCAACCGAGGCAATTTTACTTATGTATTAGGGGAGTTGTCTAAACAAAAGCATTAGCATATGAAAGTTCATATATTACAATAGAAATATAGAATGATCACAACAGCATACATATGTTACACATAGGATGACAAATATAACTCACTTAAACTACAACATAGAAACACAAACATGCACTACTACAAAATCAAGCATCAGACCATGTAATGTCCAGCCAACCCCATTGGTCTTGGGGCACACCCAAGGCTTTCCACACAGCGTCGGAGGCATCAACAATGTTATTGGCACATGGAGGTTGGTAAGCATGGTCTTCATCACATCCCTTGGTAGAGTCACACTCGTCAACCACCATGGCTACCACACTTAGACCATTGGCACTGATGGTAACGTTGTTGAGGCACCTGCTCCCCTCGTTGAACCATCCAGTGGAAAGTGCAACTACTGGAGTGTCATTAGAATGGTATTGGTCGTCACATTCTGATTCGGCACCTCCATCACCACCCTTCTCGAAACTATTAAGTGTGAGAAGTGCCTTGGTGTAAGTAGACACTGGTGGGGAACATTCATAAGTTGGGTACACTTTTCCTTGTACACAGCATTCAGATTTATTCTCTTGGATGCATCCTCCAGGAGGGGGTTCCTTTCCTATGATTTCACCACTTGGGACGCAATTTTGAGCTTCAGAGTATAGGCAATTTGTGATAACCAGAAAAACTAGGAAAAAAAAAGATGCCTTTGGGTAAAAGCTCTTCATTTTGTCTATCCACCTCTCTGTTTCTTCTTCTTCTTCTTTTTTTTTTTTTTTTGTTCTTCTGAGTTCTGAATGCTTAATGCTTGGGTGGAGATTTTAATGGGTATATATAGAATTTCATTGCCTAACACATATCCCAACACCTCTTTTTTATTTTTATTTTTTTTATAATATGATGGTTACAAGGATCGAGTGGATAATAGCAAAATCCTTAACACAAGTTATAAAAAAAATTTAAACTTTGAGTCTCAAGAAGACTGTATATTAGCACATTAAATTTGACGTGGTCGTAAGGTTAAGATAATCCGAGCTTGACTTTTGAAAAAATATACCATTTCATATTGAGTCAACTTCACCAACTCAACTCATTTTTAACCCCACTTTTAAGATAATTTGAGTACCGCAATCGCAAGGAATTCCACAAAGCTGTGAGTGGTCTTAATTTTCCATTCAATCATGCACGCATATACGCGTGGGTCCTGCTTGGAAATTTTGTCATTGATCATCACCGTGGTCCCTTAGTCACGACAAAAGTCTTCCGTTCATGGAGCTTTTGGACTTGTGGCTAATGGCAACAAGGACTAAACGACATTTTCGAAAAATAGAAAGCTCTCTCTCACACAGTGACATATGCAGAGGGGTGAGCAGAGGCCTTGCCCCCCTCTTCCGTTTTTCTTTATAAAATAAATAAGCTTGTATATAAAAAAAGTTTGTTATTTAAAAGTTTTAAAATAAATAAATATCTTGTTATAATTAATCTAAAGCACTTTAATTTAATCTTTAATTTATTAGTATTCACTCTTATTTAACATAAATAATAATTAAAATTATAGATTAAATTTAATCATTCATTATTTGATAAAATGTCATAACTTTACAATTGGAATATATATTTAAAGTTTAAAAACTATTAATAAGTCTACAGACATATTGAACTCCATGCATATTTAATGTGTGCTAGACTAACTCAATAATGATGTGTGACACCTATAACAAAGAAACATTAATTATTTCATTCAATTTCTTAATATTTTAATATCAAAATCTCAACTTACATCGATCTAATATTAATTGTCATGAGAATTTTAAAATTTTTACATATCTTTTAAAATATGTGAATGAAATAATAAGATAAACTATTTAATAAAAAATATATACTATCAATTGCTAATAGAATTATGCTTTTATTTAAAAAATATATAATTAAAAGTAAATATAACTAATTAAAATCTTTATTTATAATTTAGTTTTGGTCCCCACAAAACTTAATTTTTGAATCCATCCCTGCTCTCATATCTGAGTTAATTAGTGACTAGGCAATTTCTGCTATGAATAGTTTTTTTTAGGTCTTATATAGTTTTCTAACGTTTTTTGGGTGGAAAATTAATCCTTACTTGGTTTATTGAGGTTATCCCACATCATAAGTGTTTTCTCGCGGATCGAACGCTTATATTAATGAGGCATCTCAATTACTGATTTAAAATTTGCTTACCACATGATTTATTATGTGCAAATTAATTCACTAGTCTTTGGTTGACTTATATATGCACCAATGTGGAAAATTAGGTCTTGATTTTATAACTATGAAGTACGAGTATTTTATAATGTCTGTCATTCTTGTATTAGATATATACTTGATATCGTACCAGATATTAGAATACTTGATAAATATTTATTTTTTTTAAAAAAAATTGTATCTGAGTATCATATTCATGTCGTATCCGATATTCATATCTATATTCGTGCATCATAATTTTACAGTGACATTATCGTTTGGAGTCATCAAGAAGTTAGGAATTGAACATGAAGAAAGTTCGCTAGCATCTTCGTTTTGGGATGCTTATGCTTGAAAAACATTTTAACTGAAATTATATTGAACGAACAAATAGATAATTTACTTGTCAAACAAAAAGAACAGATAGTTGTACCAAAAAAAAAAAGGAACAGATAATCATTTAAAATGATCATTACTTTGAATTCATTTTAAAAACTGAATTGAATAATCTCACAGAATAATTATTTATTTTTTTATTGGAATATTTTTTAAAGATTTTCAAAAAGCAAGTCTTTCCATCATTTTTCATCCAACCATTTATATATAAATGCTTCTTATGTGAGAATGGTCTTGAGTAATGCTCAACCCCACGAATTGTTTTCATAAAAACGGCATACGAATTGATAAAACTAAGTAACTGCAATTACGTTTTATCAATCCTTTGTTGTTTACTTTTTAATTTTTTTTTATTGTACCTGTAAAAGCAAGAAAGCATATGAATCTTATAGTTCGTGAACTGTTTTGTGAAATGCTATTTCATGTGAAATAGCACTGCTGAATTGTCTCTGATTACCACTGTGGCGGAATACTAATATAATGTCATTGGTATTTTCCGTCATTATTCTTTTATTATTATTTTTTATTACGAAAGTTTTAAGACCAGATGTGAAAAGAGATATGATAGAAAGATTTTTAGGTATATAATGAGCACTCAGATTAATAATTAACATCTATAAAAATAGTTTTAGAAATAGTACAATTTTAACATGACCATACAACTATTGATTGGAATATTTATAAAGAAAAATATTTCTATCACTTTTAAATTACATTCCTTTAAAAGTGAAGTTGTGTAAAAAATGAAGTGAAACTAAATATAATTAGATGGTAAAAATTATGTAAAAGTAAAATAATATAATGTATGAATAACATTACTCATTTATAATAGGTAATATCTACCAAAAAGTTTATTCAAATAAATTATAGACAAAACAATCTCGGTAAATTTGATATTAGAATCAAGCTACCTGTAAAAGTGTTGGGGGAATACCACATCCCTCACCTTCAATCTTGTTTAAGAATATCACATATGATATGTCAATCTTATTAGAGAATATCACATCTCATTATACATAAACATGCATATAAATGTTAGTAATTGATAAAAAGTGTAACACAAATCATACATAAAGTTTAACGTGGTTCGATTAACATGCATATATTCACGGATGGAAAAACAAGTATTTATAACTCATGTAGGCCTTACAAGACAATCTCTCTTAGACTCTCATTCTTCTTCTCATAACCTTATCAATTCCCAAATACAAGTATTTATAACTCATCCTTTTTAATTTCTTATTGTAAACAAATCTCTCACAAATCTTATATGCATTTCACATATCTTTAACATATCTTTCAAATCTCTAACAAATCTCTCTAGTTTTTTAACGAATCCTTAACATATCTTCATTTATCTTTGTATATCTTTTAAATTTTCACAAAACAAAAAATTAACTATAATAATCTTTAATGAAATTTGGGTTAAACCTAACAAAAAGGAGATGATATCACTTGAGATAAGGCTCATATTCATATGCATCATTTATTTATTTTTTTAACACTGTAACTTGCCTGAATGAGAACAATGTCATCATATGTGAGGAAGACTGATCGATAGTCTCATGCAGATTTCTTCACTTTGCCTCAAAAGGATGAATTATTTTACAAAAAATTAGCAACATTTATTATGCTTATTATTTCGATTATGATGTCATCAACAAAATTAAAAATATTTTATAAATCTAAAAATAACAAATGAACTATTACTTAGGTTAACCAATTGGAGTTTTGTTATTGGGATGAAAAGCATTATTAACGTATTGTCATTCAATTGGGCTTTAAAAAGTAAATAAGTTTTATTCAACTAACCAATATTTTAACCAAATAACTAGCATAATTGTTCTTGAAAAATAATCTTTTTAAGGTCGTAACTTTTTAATTCTCAATTATTCGTATTGCATTATAAAAAGAAAACTAGTTAATAGCTCATGCATTGCATAGGATTTTTAAAAGTTTTAATTTGTATTTATAATATATTTTAGAGATTTTTTTTTTGGTTTCCATATTTTAGAGATTTAAATTTTAACATGTTATACATATGTATATTTTTATGAATTTAAACTCCTTAAATTGATAATATTTATTTTAAAGTAATAAAAAATGATAAATAAATAAAATTCTATCATACTTTAGTATCAAAGAAGATGCTATGAAATAGTTTAAAATTTGATCGAAGATAGTTAAGGAAGAAAAAAGAATTTTGGTTGATTGAGGAAATAATATTGAAAAAAGATTAAAGAAAAGTTAAAGAGAAGAAATTTCCTCTTCAAATAAAAATACATATGAGAGGAAAAGTTGAAAAGAAAATTTAAGTAAAGATATGTAATAGTCATGTAAAAAATAAATGTGTTCATATGAGAGAGAGTACAATTTAAATTTTATCATTTTAACAAAAATAAATACTTTCATTTATAATATCGAGTGAGTCAAATAGCATCGTCAGAGTTCGAAGATGACTTGATTTACTTGATGAGGTCAGTTAGTCTACGCATGTGTTCGACTGAATTATATTATACGCAATTATTGTGGAAGCTTTGATATATATTGTGAATTTTGACTATGGTTACTACTTTACGTATACATGCATTGAGTGAAGAAAAGTTGAAAATTTTTACTGTAATTCGTCATTCGTATTGTATTTTTAAAAGAAATCAAAAAACGATTTCAGAATTCCAAGAAAACTAGATGCACTTGTCTCAGTCAGTTAGTCTACACGTAATTTATTTAGTTTACGCATGTGGTCGAGATTTTAGTCTTGGGTTTCCGTTTCGATTGAATCAAAGTACGAATTTCACTGTAGTTTGTTTTCTATTTTTTCCCCCTCATAAATAAGTAGTGCATAATCAGATTTAAATTTTCATTTTTTTTCCCATAAAGCGCGGCTCATTTATCGCTCCTCACCATCCTTATTGGTATTTAAATGCAGTTTCTAATTACATTCACATGCATTGGAGAAGAAAAGTAGTAAATTTTTAAAAATTTTGTTTACGTGTGTTTTTAGAGCGCATTTAAAGGACTCGTAAAAAAAAAAAACACATTTAAAGGAATACAAATAATATTATGTTATTTTCTACTAATTATTTAAATAAAAAGTAATAAATACTTTTTAAATTTTTAAGATATTAATTTTTTTATATTTTAAATTAAGTTTTTTTATATTTTGTAAAACATCCTGATACCAATTTTTCTAATACTTAATAACAAAATATTAAATAAAAAATAGATGTATTTAATATATTGTGATCATAAAAAATTTAATATTTTATTTATTTAATAAATAGGATTATTATTATAAATATTTAGAATTCTACTTTTTAACTTGGAAGTACAACTTTTTTTTTTTAATTTGGGTATTATTTTTTTAATTCGCACTCTCTTTTAATTACGTATAATTTTAATTACTTAAAATGTCTTTCATTAACTTATCTTTTTACTAAATTAAACTATTTAGTACTTATACTTAAGGGAGAAGTAACGAGAAAGACCGTGAACAATACAAAATTAAAGGTGAAGGACTAATAATCATTCCCGTAACAACAATGACCATTCAATTGGTTCTTTTTCTTTATTTTGTATCGTTAGCGATCTTTCCTGTTAATTTTCCCTATACTTAATTATTATACATTTAGATTTCAAATATTTTATTTGTTTATTTTGGTAATAATTATTTAATTATATTTTAATTCATCCTTTTTTATTTACATTTTCGTGTATTAATAATTTTTCTTAAGTAAAACTAAAACTTGTTAAATTAAAACTTCTATTTTATATATATATATATTTTTAGTTATATATTTACACTTTATAATTTTTTTTGATATTGAAGTCAGGTGGTATCTAAGTTAGTAAGTACACCTCAACTAATTTACTTATTTAGTTCGATTAAAGACATGTCATTCACGTTTGGACTAAAAGATTCATAAAAATATTCATTGCGGCTTGATTATAATAAATTGGCGTAATTGAGATTCGAACTTGTAACTGTAAGCCTACTCACACATCAGACTCATCTTCTGTTAAGCAAATCGCTTATACTTATTGATTTTTAGTTTAGACAAAGAATTATATACTTTTACAAAATCAAATTAGGTATATATCAAAGTATCAATCACAAACATGAAAAGTTAATTAAGTGTTAATCCACTTGAAAAGATTGATCTTAGTATATTTATTAATATAGACAAATTTAATTGACTTATAAATTATATTAATTTTTTTATAGAAAGTGTTTATTATCACTCATTTATGTCTATTGCTACTCTTATTCCATTAACTTTTTTTTTAAATGAGTTAATTTGAAACATTAGATCAAAACAAATTAAAGATCATTTAATAAAAAAAAATTAATGAAATAAGAACGACAATAGACACAAAAGAATAATAATAGACACTTACTTTTTATATTGTTTACTTAACTTCATCGAGATTACTTTTTATGTATTTAATCTCTCTCTCTCTCTCTCTATATATATATATATATATATCAAAACTTAATTTTGAAAAAAAAAGGTTTCATATATAATAGCATTGGACGAAATTTAACTCTTAATATTAGAAAAATTAAAAATATATAAAAACACATTAAGAATTCTTTATTTTTTTTTAAAGTTTTAGACAAACTTAATGTTAGTAAAGTGATTCAAATATGACCATCGAGATGGTTATTTGCTGTTATCTATGAAAAATTACAAAAAAAGAAAAAGTCTTTAGCTTAAATAAAACAAAAATAAAAAAATGATGGACAAAAGGAAAGCGAGAAAAAATGTTTTTTCTCTTTTTCGATTCACTTCGTCTCAATAGCCGGCCCACCTTAAAGTAAGAATTAATTTAAATAAAAAAATATTTAAGTAAGAAAAATTTAGGAAATTACAATTATAAGTTCTTAGTTGGGAGAGTCGATAAATAATTAAGAATATCAATAACTTTATCTTTCCCTAACCTATGATTTAATGATACATGTTAAGGAAACTCATTTTTAATTTTCAGTCATCCGTTCTGTATGCCACTATCAAAAGAAATGAAAAAAATATTTTTAGAGATCAAAGAAGACTTCATGCACTTGTCCCAATCAATTAGTCTTTACGTAATTTAATTAGTCTGCGCATGTGATGAAGGTCTTAGTCATAGGTTTCTTTTTCCACTGAATCATATTAGACGCAATTGTGAAAGCTTTGATAAATACTGTAAATTTTCATTGTGGTTTCTAATTACATATGCATGAATTGCGAGGTGGGGTGGGGGTGGAGAGAAAGGTCGTAGTTTTATAATTCTTATTTGCATTATCAAAAGAATTAAATAATATTTTCAGAATTCTAAGAAGACTTGAAGCACTTGTCTCAACCAGTTAGTTTATGCATAATTTAATTAGTCTACACACGTGGTCGAGATTTAGTCATGGGCTTCTTTTTCCACTTACATTTGTTTTTGTTTCCCTCAGCTAAACTCTTTAATTTAATTTGGCTTTCATTGTCAAGACTAAATAGGATTGAGGATACCACACGACAATCAAGCATATACACTCAACCTTAAAGGTCAGACATCTTTTAGACTTGTCGTTGGTGCCGATGAAGTTTCCACAAGCAAAAACCTAGATATTAAGAAGGAAAGTTTGATGAGTTAACACTGCCCGTACTCTTTTCTATGAATTGTTTCCATAAGTACAAATATAATTGTGCAAATAAGAAATCTAATTTTAGAATTTGCAGTTCACTTTTTTCCCCCTTTCTTAAATGAGTTATTATTTTGAAAGTGTCAATTATAAAATCTATTAAGTTACATATTAGTTGAATATATGAGTAAAAAATTTATTACTAACCCAAAAATAATAAGTTGGGCTTACGGATTATAAGTTGGGAGATAAAGTCATGAGCTGATAAGGCCCAATGAGATAAGTAGCCCGGTGGAAATGAAGCTGCAAAAATGGTGTCTTTTGTTGTCTAAAGCTAGGTTGAAATTCGGTTGACCAAGTCAAAAAATGTGGATAAAGAGAGTGGAGAAAGAGACACTTGAAAAATAGGAAGTTGGCATTTGGCAGTTACTGTCAACATTCAAATATGCAGAGAAAAACAATTTTTACAGTTTTCTTTACTAAAGCTAGATGAAAATGTGCCATGGAAGTACCTAAACGGCCTAGGAGTGCAAGGATTGATTGAGTGATTGGAGATCATGCTCCTAAAATTAAAGAAGATAGACTTTGAGGCATGAAAGTGCACTGAAGCTACTATTTTTACAACTCTAATTCTATAAATAGGCCTCTATGACATTGAAGAAAGGATTGCTGAACAATAGCACAAAAATTCATCTATTTTCATACAATTTTATTTTTAATTTTTCAGCATTTTACATCTTTTCCTTTACTTTTCCAGTAATTTATCATTTTCCTTTATACTTCCTAACACTTTACATTTCTTTATAGCTTTCAACTTTATTTTTTGCAATTTCATTTGCTTTGTATTTTGGAGCACAAGTTAATTCACTGTATTTCACCTTTCTCACTTGTAACTCGTTTGATTCAAATTCTTTAATGCAATTCGGTGTTCTTTACATTGATTAAGTCATTTGTATTGAATCCATTGTTGATGGCATGCATTAGTACCTCAAGAACCCACACCGAATGACAAGTTTCCCTTTTTGGGAGTTTTCTAAGATGAAGCTCATACTATAGTGGGACAACAGTGAAAATGTGGAGTTTAGTTTTACTTCGTAGACAAAGCTAACTTTTACTTTTTCCACACCAACAGAACCATTTATAATAAGTTAGTTAACCCACCCCCTTTGAGTTAGCTTTTGGGTGGAGTTAGGCCTAATTATTCTAGTATGATATCAGAGTTTATCTTAGTTGGACCATCTACAAATATCAAGTCCTGCAAACTTCATGCTCCAGATATGACGTCCTGGCCGTGAGAGGGTTGTACATGGTGTTATTGCCTACACTTTAAACTGATTTGAGTACATAAGAGAATAATAAGGGTGAGATAAATGCTATGTATAACATCAACAACATTATTTTTAATTTTTTGGTAATATATTATTTTTGGTTTTAAATTTTATCAAGTGAATTAAAATTGAAAAACTAAGATATAAATGGGCCAAGTTCAAGTTCTTATGTGTGTGCTTGTGTATATTACATTCATTCTATATAGATAGTAAAACTTCAATAAAAACAAAATTGCAATTTTATATAAGAAGAAGTGCAGATAATAATAATTTATTTATAGCTATTACTTACTAAAAGCTTCTATAGGATTGTTATGAGTTTTTTTATGTAATTGATTATGAAAAAAAGCCTTTATTTTTATTTTTAGTTTTTATTCCATCTTCTAGCATAAAGATGTCTACTAATTATTAAATAAAATTAAATATTTTAAAGAGAGATTTGATAAAAGAAAAGAAAACAATCAAGTTATAAATGAGTTAAACAAGTCAAGCTTAAACTTTATATTTTTAAACAAGTCAAGCCCAAACTTTAAATTTAGTTAGTTTAAATAAATGAGGAAAACTTGAATAGCTATTTTATTTCACAAGCTAAGTTTAAATTTCAAGTACTTTGCTTGACTCAACTCATTTATACCTATATTTAAAACTATCTTTGATAAATTTTTTTGGTACAATATATGAGGATTAATGAAAAAAGCATAACTTTAACCAAATAAACAGTTCAAAAGAAAAAAAAATCTTTAATTGAATAAAAAAAAGGTCGTGTACTAAAAAGGCTTATTGGCCCATTAGTGCCAAGGAGGAACATGAAGTCCAATGAAACATAGGATGACTATTAACAAGCTAGCTTGCAGTTGTAGCGTGCACCAACTCAATAGTCACTTGTGTATGGTAGTGCAGTGGAAACGAGCCAGACTTGTATTCGATTATTGGGTAAAACTTTTGAGGAAAAAAGCCATACCATTTTGCTCTCGGCTCAAACGAAGTTGAAATCTCGGAGTGGACCATGCTAACCAATAGCATGCGTCTGTTACCACCTTAACTCCTTTTAAGACTTTATAAAAAAAAAACATTTGTCAATAGTCAATACTTTGGAGAATTTCATTTCTAATTGATTATTTTTTTTAAACTGCATTAAGGTGCATCACCATTCTCCAATGCCGAGCAAAGGGAGAGTATTATATCCATTTACATTCTCAATTCCAGAACCAGAAGATGGAAGAGTTTTAACTAAAATGCTTTGAGAAAATTTGAGAAAAACTGGATGAGGTCACCAAATGTTCGCTTAAAATCTTACTTTCATTTGTCCATCAAAAACTATTTGGGGCGTGTATATGTTTTCCAGTTCACCTTTTGTTTTTTTTCCTAGTTGACAATGGGATGGGAAAACCACCTAAAACAAAGAAAACTAGAGGCAACACTAGCCATATCATCCCAAAGAATATAAGCTAAACAAGAGGAAGGATCCACAAAGTGATGCACTCTAAAACCAAGAGAATGCCCTAAGTTAGTTGTTGCTAAACTTGGCAAGTATACCAAATCACAAAATTAATATAATGAGTGAGAGAATATCATTCCTTAGGGATTATACGTTTCAAATACCAAATTCACTAAATTAATACTATCTAGCCGATGATATATTTGAGTCAAAGAAAACTCTAAAAGCTTAAACAAAAACAAATTCATGCAAAGCTAAGAGTAGTGAAACTAAAAATAAATTATTACAATTGACAAGAACAAATTTAACTTGTAAAAGGAAGGGGTGGAAACAATGGGGTTAGAGTGTTAGGGTTCCAATTTCACTTAATCATTTTCCGATGCAAACTCAAAATATATCTTAACTAAGTTTTATTTCAAGATTCATAACCAAATTCTTAAAGTTAACCAATATCCAATTCCTTGGTATATTAATTCTCTTCAAGCTAATTAGAGTTAACAAATCCATTAGTCTAACCCTAATTAGAGAAGGCTTTACTATAGCAAAGGAATCACAAATAAAGTCACACAACCTACAACACCTAATCCTAAATGTTGGAGAGATTATGGTGTTCATTTCAAGTTTTAAGCTCATGCACAATTTTTCCAAATCATACATAAACCCTAAGATCAAATCAAGAGTGGTCAAGTCAAGAAAAACATTAAGACAAGAAATAAACACTTGAATAATCAAATATAAACTTGGATTAAGCATAAAAATGAGTTTACATCATCTAAAGATAAGATCCATCATCACACTAACAAAGGGGTTTAGTTACACATAAAGAAAATGGAAGAAAAACAAAGAAGAGAAGTAAACTCCATGGAATGATTAAAAGAAAGTTGAAGAAATCTCCCCCTTTCCAAGGTGGAGTGACTCCTCCTCTCTTCTAGGGTTCCAGGCAGCTCTCCAAGTGCTGCTTCCCCAGAAGATCCATTTCCTTTCCTTTATATATGCAGCCCTAATATGTGTTAGTTTTTCTTTAACCGATTAATTGCCTAGTTTTTGACCGACTAATTAGTGGAAGGCAATGTGTTTTTCTTCATGGGAGATTAATCGACCAAAAGTGAGTGATTAATCACGCGCTAAGCTCAAAATGCTGGGCTTGGGTGATTAATCATCTAAAAGTTAGGCGATTAATTGCCCAACATTAGAATCTTCCTTTTTTTGCTTCTTGCCCCTTGTTCAAGCATCTCATCTTCTCCCTTAGTTAGTTATCTATAAGAACATAATTAACACACAATGAACACCTAATGTAACACAATAAACCATGATTAAAAGAAATGATTTTAGTTTTCATTAACAAAAGAAATACATTACTTCTACTAAACAAGCTAAAAACTTTAGAATGAAGCTCAATCAATTGGTTGGATGGTGATAAAAGCAAGGTTTTGTTTAGGAAAAACATGCTTTTCATAAGTTCATCACTCCCCAAAACCTAAAATTTTGCTTGTCCTTAAGCAAAATAAGTGGAAAACAATAAAACTAAGACAAAACACACCAACAAAGTTAATTCACCCAACTTCCAGGGGAATTGATAAGGCTTGCTAAACTTAGCTCAAACTAAACACCAAGGTACAATCCAAGATAGAGAACATCCAATTGTGATGGCCATTATCAAGTGCAAAGGTATATAGGTTTGTGCAATTTTTGAAAGGACCAACATGGATTTAAAAGAAGGTATGATTATAAAAACTTTAAATAACATTAAGCACTTAACAAGTTTTTTAGCCTCTTCTTTAAAGAGATTTCTATTCTTTCTCTTTTCTTTTTTCTTTTTCATCAAATATTTGAATATAAATGAGTGCTCTGGTTTTGAAATGGTGATCGTTCGACAAATCCACACATCATCCTGTTACCCAAGTGGCTTCAGTACTCAAGAGGGGGGGTGAATTGAGTATTTAAGAAATTTTTCGCAAAAGCCTTAAACAAATAAATTATACTGAATTTAATTATTAAAAGTCGTGAATGAGATGAACATAAGAAGAACAGATAATAATTAAATTGCAAGAATAAATAAAGTGCATAAAGATAAAGAGAAAGGGTAGAAAAGCAGGCACGATATTTATCCTGGTTCGACCACCAACCACTTGTGGCCTACGTCCAGTCCCCGAAACACAGTTCGAGATTTTTCACTATTCAACACAAGCTTAAAACAGGTGCTTGCAACCTTTACATAACAGGGATACCTCACCCTATTTACTAGAGGGATACCTCACCCCCTTTGAAGGATACCTCACCTTCTTTACAACAAGGATACCTCACCCTTTTACTAGAGGGATACCTCACCCTCACAAAATCACTAAGGGATACCTCACCCTTTTACAGAAGCAGAGAATAGATTAAAAATAAACTCTCACTTAGAGCAGATATTACAAGTTGAAGTGCTAATAAGCTCTCTAAAGGATATCTCAAGGTTTTGGCAAAGAGAGCACAGAAAAGAAAGAAAATAATGTAAAATTCGTTTTCAGCCAAGCAAAAAAAATAATTCAAGTGGTTGGGTGTTTTCAGAAGAGACCCAAGGTATGTATTTATAGAGCAAAGAAAGCAACTAGCCGTTGGGTGCCAATTAAGAAACCATTAAAAGCAAATATGGCCGTTGCTGCCATTTTTGAACGTTTCGTGAAAATCAATTTTGCAGAACGGTATTCGAATACCTTATGAGGTATTCGAATGCCTCTTGCCAAAACTCTTTTTTAAAAAACTGATTAAGGCTGGGTTATTCGAATACCAGTTAAGGGTATTCGAATGCCTCATTTAAAAAGGTCCATTCTAAAACTAGGGTATTCGAATACCATATGGGGTATTCGAATGCCTCTGTTTTGGCACAGCAGCAAATATCAGTTACGAATCAGGTTATTCGAATACTTGGAGGGGTATTCGAATGCCTCTTTGAAAAAACAGAAAACGTATAGGCTTGAAAAACACTCTATTCGAATACCTAACAGGGTATTCGAATACCTCTGTTATAAAACCAGTTTTAAATGCTTTCAAATGACCAGAAAATGGTTGTTTAATTTTGGAAAAACAATTTTGAAAACATTTCTTTGCAATGCCAAATAATGAGATATCCAATGAGGCTTTTACAAGGATCCTAAGTCCTAAAGCTTATTCTTGAAAATCTTGGACTTGGTCTTCTCATCATCTTCATGTTTGTCTTCACGTTTGTTATCATCAAAACTATTGCTCATGATAGCTAGCCAATTACATTCTCCCCCTTTTTGATGATGACAAATCCCCCTCTTTTTCATAAGAGGTGATTTACATCAGAGATATGCACAGCAGCTCCCCCTTACTTTTGGAATTCAATTTCTATTTTTATTTTGACTTTTTCTTCCTGACTTTTCTCAAGCAAAGACATTTAATCTTGTTCTCCCCCTTTTGTACATTTGATACCATTCTCCCCCTTTTGTCATGATCAAAAAGATGGGGCAAGTATTTTTCTCTCCCATTTTATCATATTAAACAATGTCCTCAAGTTGAATGAATTTTGTCCATTTAAATTTGTGCTTGAGGTAGTGTTCTCCCTACAACAAAATTCAGAGTGCTTTCATTGGTATCCATTAATGTTGGATCCATAGGAGTTAGTCAAACTCATAAGCCAATAAGCATTTAAAACAATGAGGCAAAAGCAAAGCAAATGATTCTCAAGGGCAAAAATATATTTATCGATTAATTTGGCCAAGAAATCACTTGTTTGATATCATTTGTTATCATTTGTTATTACTTGTTATTATGTTCATACCACTTTGATATCACTTGTTGTCAAAATGTAAAGCATTTACCACTTGTTTGATATCACTTGTCAAGATGTTCTAAGCATTTACCACTTGTTAACAAATTCTTATAAATCTGACATATGTCAATAAAAACATAGATATTAAATATTTCATATACCACTTATTGCACTTGTTCGTATATCAAAACAATAGCCAATTACATTTACCTTACAAAGGATTTAAATATGCAGCATATTCTAGAGAAAGATAAGGTGAAAGAGCAAGCAAAAATATGCATTTAAGAACATTATGTGATTTTCATATAAGGCATAAATGAAGGCTTGATGAAATAAGATTAAAAGCATGTTATTTGTATTGCCTATGCAAAAAAAAAAAAACATAGAGGAACGAAACAGAGATCACGATGAACAACTTGCTTTCAGCCTTGTGGTATTCGAATACCTTTTTCCGTATTCGAATACCCATCACATTTTATAAACTCAGAAGGAGCAAGTATTCGAATGCCTAGGAAGGTATTCGAATACTCCAGATAGCATGTAAGAAATACTGATGTGATAGATATCTGGTTATTCGAATAGCTATATAGTTATTCGAATACACTTGCTTTATAAAGACATAAAATTGATGTACTGATGTATGGTATTCGAATACCATGGGAGGGTATTCGAATAGACCTATCGAGAAAAACATGAATTTTCACGTACAGATGCAATGGTATTCGAATACCACAGGAGGTATTCGAATAACTCAAACATAAAAGCATATATTTTGCATCCAGAAGGCATATTTGAGATAAGAAAGCTTACCTTTTGATGAAAATATTCATATGAATGCAAGTCCAAGCCTGGTAGAGACAAGAAGGAGAGCTTGGAATTTATTATAGTCTTGTGCTTGCAGCAACCACTTTCAAAAATGCCGAAGTCAGCTCTTGGCTATCAAGCACACCTGCAACACAATTCAATTTTTGGTTTTTGGTACCCAAATTTTCTTGGGTCCTTGATTGTCAGTTTTGGGTATAGTGCCCTTAGGAACCCATACCATTTTGGTTCCAATTTTTGTATTGATATTTTTCCTTACATTGCATGTTGAAGCACTATGACCCTTCTCCCCACAATAGAAACATTTAACAAATGGGCTACATGAGATGCTAGAATTAACAAAGTAATTTTTATAGGATTTGTGTTGATTATTCGGGTTATATCCTATTCCAGCCTTTTGAAAAACAACCCTTTGTTTTCCTAATAAAATATTTAAATTATCTCTTCCATATGTGAATTTGGCAAGGGTGTTCTTTAAATCTTCAATTTCATTTTCAAGCACATGACATGAAGAACAAGAATACGAAGTAGAAGCATGTGAAGAATGATATGAGCATGCATCAATTAATCCTAATGTCTCATTTTCAATTTTTAATTCCTCAATTTCTTTATTCAAAATTAGAATTTGATTTTCTAAAGAAGAGATAGTTTTCTTAGATGAAGAAATTGATTTTGTAAGCCTAATTGTTTCGTCATGCAATTCTTCAAAGGCATCTTGTAACTCATCATAAGAAGGAGATACGTCAGAATTTACCTCGTTGTCGCTTTCTTCTTCTTCTTCTTCTCCTTTCGCCATAAAACATAGATGGGCTTCTTCACTATCTGAGCTATCAGTGGAGTCCATATCGTTGTCATCCCATGCTATGTAGACTCTTCTTTCTTTAGAGGGTTTCTTTTCAACTTTCTTTGGAAATGGCGATCTTCTTTGAGTTCTCTTTTTCTTTAGGAACTTACCAAATTTTCTTACCAGAAGATTGAGATTTTGTTCATTTAGCTCAATGTTGTCCACGTCATCTCCATCGTCTTCTTCTTCATTATTGATAGTGGAGGTGGTGGCTTTAAGCGCTATCCCCTTTTTCTTTTTATCGTTTTCTTCACTTTGGTCAAGCCTGTTGAGTTCTAATTCATGCTCGTGAAGCTTTCCAAAGAGGGTAGCCAGAGACATTGTTGACAAGTCCCTCGATTCTGAAATTGCTGTTACTTTTGGTTGCCAAATCTGTTAAGACATCTCAACACTTTGTTAATCAAATCTTCGTTAGTAAAATTCTTTCCTAATGATGCAAGATGATTAACAATGTGGGTGAACCTCTTTTGCATTTCTTGAATGCTTTCTCCTTGGTTCATTGTAAATAATTCATATTCGCGAGTTAGAGAATTGATTCTCGACCTCTTTACCTCACTAGTACCCTCATGGGTAACTTGTAAAGTGTCCCACATTTCTTTAGCAGTTTTACAATTTGAAATTCTAAAAAATTCATCATGCCCCAAAGCTGAGGTAATGATATTTTTGGCTACTAAGTTATTTTGAACTTTTCTTTTATCATCTTTAGACCAATCATTTCTAGGTGTCTCGGTTTTTACACCATTGACAACGCGTGTAGGTATAAATGCGCCATTTTCGACAGCATCCCACACATCTAGATCAATAGCCTCGATAAAAATTTTCATTCTTTCCTTCCAATATGCATAACCATCCCCATTGAAAAAGGGTGGTCGATTTATGGAAGTTGCTTCTGATAAAACATTTGATGAAGCCATGTACTCTTGAAGCGGCTAAGCTCTTTATACAAGAGTCTAGCTCTGATACCACTTGTTACCCAAGTGGCTTCAGTACTCAAGAGGGGGGGTGAATTGAGTATTTAAGAAATTTTTCGCAAAAGCCTTAAACAAATAAATTATACTGAATTTAATTATTAAAAGTCGTGAATGAGATGAACATAAGAAGAACAGATAATAATTAAATTGCAAGAATAAATAAAGTGCATAAAGATAAAGAGAAAGGGTAGAAAAGAAAGCACGATATTTATCCTGGTTCGACCACCAACCACTTGTGGCCTACGTCCAGTCCCGAAACACGGTTCGAGATTTTTCACTATTCAACACAAGCTTAAAACAGTGCTTGCAACCTTTACATAACAGGATACCTCACCCTATTTACTAGAGGGATACCTCACCCCCTTTGAAGGATACCTCACCTTCTTTACAACAAGGGATACCTCACCCTTTTACTAGAGGATACCTCACCCTCACAAAATCACTAAGGGATACCTCACCCTTTTACAGAAGCAGAGAATAGATTAAAAATAAACTCTCACTTAGAGCAGATATTACAAGTTGAAGTGCTAATAAGCTCTCTAAAGGATATCTCAAGGTTTTGGCAAAGAGAGCACAAAAAAGAAAGAAAATAATGTAAAATTCGTTTTCAGCCAAGCAAAAAAAATAATTCAAGTGGTTGGGTGTTTTCAGAAGAGACCCAAGGTATGTATTTATAGAGCAAAGAAAGCAACTAGCCGTTGGGTGCCAATTAAGAAACCATTAAAAGCAAATATGGCCGTTGCTGCCATTTTTGAACGTTTCGTGAAAATCAATTTTGCAGAACGGTATTCGAATACCTTATGAGGTATTCGAATGCCTCTTGCCAAAACTCTTTTTTAAAAAACTGATTAAGGCTGGGTTATTCGAATACCAGTTAAGGGTATTCGAATGCCTCATTTAAAAAGGTCCATTCTGAAACTAGGGTATTCGAATACCATATGGGGTATTCGAATGCCTCTGTTTTGGCACAGCAGCAAATATCAGTTACGAATCAGGTTATTCGAATACTTGGAGGGGTATTCGAATGCCTCTTTGAAAAAACAGAAAACGTATAGGCTTGAAAAACACTCTATTCGAATACCTAACAGGGTATTCGAATACCTCTGTTATAAAACCAGTTTTAAATGCTTTCAAATGACCAGAAAATGGTTGTTTAATTTTGGAAAAACAATTTTGAAAACATTTCTTTGCAATGCCAAATAATGAGATATCCAATGAGGCTTTTACAAGGATCCTAAGTCCTAAAGCTTATTCTTGAAAATCTTGGACTTGGTCTTCTCATCATCTTCATGTTTGTCTTCACGTTTGTTATCATCAAAACTATTGCTCATGATAGCTAGCCAATTACACATCCCCCTCAATCACTACATAACTTTAATTATAGAACTAATGGGCTATGAGTTAAAGTTGTGACCGTGTGCCTAATCCGCACAACACATTCTCACTCCATTGCTAAACTTTTATTTATTTGAGAATTGTTTGGCTAGAAGTTAAAGTCATGACGGTGCACCTAATCTACAAATCACCCCCTCAATCCATCACCAAACGTCTCCTTTTATTAAGCTTTGATTAGAAATTTAGTCAACCAGAGGCTATCAATTGAGACTTGCTAAATTTTATTCAAAGTTTAAATAACTAATCTAACTTTTAAAACCATGTATAGCCAAATCAATAAATAGTGCACAAAAACTAGGTACCAATCCACTTAAAAAGGCTAAAAAAGAAATATATGAGTTCTTAACCTAGATTGTAACTTGGTGTAAAAAGAGCTAAATTGAACAGATTATTCAGACAATCCTAAGAAAGGTGGTCCAACTTAGAAAATAAATCACAAAGTAAGAAATAAAAAAATAAAAAGAAACAAAGAAAAAAGTTGAGAAATTTTCTTTGTTGTTGCTCAAGACTTCCATACTTGTTTCAGTTTTCGTCAATTTCTTTCAACTCGACTAGAGCTGCCAAAACTTTTGGAACAAATAAGTTTACAAAAGTAGATCAAATCAGAGTCATCTAGTCTCAGTATTTTCCAAGGAAAATAAACATTTAAACATTCAAAATAAAAAATAAGCAGTTTAAACACAAAGTTTAACATTAAACTAACTCAAAATATTGAAATTAAAAGAAGTTCTAGAGTAATAACCAAAAAATAAAGACATACTGTTGCTTAAAAAATCTTCCTCATCTTCCTCATCTTCTTCATCTTCTTCATCTTCTTCTTCTCTTGAACATACATGGGTAGCCTGCCATGCCCTAGCTCACCAATGGGTCTTTCAATGGAGTTTCCAACAAATTGGAGAAGATAAGGGTGGGGGTTAGGTGTTTAGGTGGATGAAGAGTGAGTGAGAGTGATTTAGGTTGAAGGTGGAAGAGAGGGGTTAGGGATTTGAAAGAGAAGAATAGGGAAAGAGTAAGAGAAAAGGGCTGAGAACCCCTTTTTTAAGAGACTAGCGTGCTATACACGATTAATCGGTGAGGTAATGACCGATAAATCAGTCTTGGACAGATTGAGGAGAGGTTTACTACTGTTACACGATTGATTGGTGCAAATTTGACCAACTAATTGGTCATTGACAAAATAAGAGGGGCTTCGCGTGATTGATCTCCTAAAAAGGGAGTGCCTAATCGGTCTAAGACAATAACATGAGTTTTTGATTGATTGCCCAAAAAGTGACCGATCAATCAATCTATGATAGAAAAATCAGTGGATTTTTATTGATGTTGGACGATTAATCAATGAGTTTTTGGGTGATTAATCACCCAATAGCAAAAATGAAAGTTTTGTTATTGATGTGTAGCGATTAATCATTGGGTTTTTGGGAGATTAATCTCCCAATGGCAAAAACTTACCCATAAAAACCATTATAATTCATTGAATCTTTTTCTCAAACCTAACTGCGTAAGACACGATAGTTTCTCAAAGTCAGAAGCTTCATGAGGTTAAGACAGGGTCGTGTCTGGTGCTAGAATTGCGTAACTTCAACGTTGGGGGCAGACACGACCATGTCTCCTATAGACACGACACTCCTGAGTAGGAATTAGCTCTTGTAGTCTTCATTAAAGTTGTAGATCTTTTTCTTAGCTTTCCAATGACACTAAGATCACCTTGTTTCGACTTATATAGCTGAAGTTATGCTTATTTTATCGTGCAAAGGTCAAAAACTCTACAAATCTTAGCCATATAAATTCCAAGCTCAACTCCATTGCAATGGATCCATCCAAAGTTTCATAAAACCATGTCAACACATCTTTTTTGGACCTAAAAACATAGAGAAAGACCAATCATGAGATACCAAGGATAAATAGAATAAATGTGGCATAAATTCCATCATAAATCAATCAAAGCACACCTAAATCTACCTCAAATCAAGCACAAGATATGTATATTTTATCCACACATCAAATTTTCCCATACTTGAACATTGCTTGTCCTCAAGCAAATAGTAGGAATCAAAATCAAGATTAAACTCAACATCAAGAAACAAGAATTAAGGGAAATTCTACAATGTAAAAATTCAATTAAGCTCAACAATCAATCCAATCAACTGAGATAGTTTAGCACTTAATACAATTAGAGGCTTGAGTCTAGCTTGCACCTTTTTTTCTTTACCAACCATCTGAGATCACTTATCTTTTCATATCTCAAGTGTTTAAGGGCAAAGTGATCACTCAAATTTCTCTTCATAAAAGCATGACCATAAGCTTAATTATCAATCTCATCTCCATTTTCAAGTTCACATACACAACATGAATCCAAAGGATTTCCATTGGTTGTAATGAGGCCAAGGGTTCGTAAATGGTAGAAAAAAATGAATAAAGGTAAAGAAAGTTTATGGATAAAGCTATACAAAGCAGAATCAAGTTGAAAAGACGATTAATAGAGCATAATGTACAAAGTCATTCTCACTTTCAACTAGATTTTTCTCACAATTCTTGACCAACAATCCTTTTTTTTCCTTCCTTTTCATCATTTCATTCTCCTTCTTTTTTTTATTTAACCCTTGAGGATGAAAACAATCTTTTTATGACTTATCAATTACCACATTAGCTGCTCAGAAGAAGTTCAACCTAATTAATCAATAAGGTGTCTAAGAAAATTAATTTCAGGCTCAAATTGGGCAACTAAGGGATCATTTATCAATGCAACTCTGGAAGTCATGAAAGAATTAAGCCTAGGTACCTCAATCATGTTTAAGTATATATGTGAATCAATAAAATCTCAACAAGATATCGAATCAAGTTCTAACACACATAAATCAAGAGAAAATTCACTCCAGAAGAAAAATAGGATTTTGCGTATGAAAAATCCAGTCATTAAGGCTCAAAACTCACTTTCTGGCTTAAGTTAGTAAAGAGAATAAATTGCAAGCAGACATGACTAATTTCTCTAATTTCTCAAATAAAATGCTAAAATTTTCAACATTCAATTGAAAAAAATTGCCTTGTACAAAAATAATTCATGAGTAGTGGATTCCCTTTTCAAACAAATTTCCATCAGCTTAGAAATAATCAAGAAATTAATACACAATTCCAACTTGATTTGATGCAATACTCAAGTGTTCAACGATTTCCCCCACACACTTAAAATAAACATTGTCCTCAATGTTTAAATAAGAAAAGTAACAGAACAAAGGACAATGAAACTTCCCTGAAAATGGAAACACAAGATCACAAAGGTGGTGGGAGAGGATGGAAGAGGGAGGCATGTAGCCATGAACTCGAACATCTGGATTAAAACTACACAAGAAAAATAAATCAAAAACTAAAAAACAAAATAAAGAATGAAATGCGAAAATAAAGAAAAATCTTTTTGGTGGCCGACAACTATATACATCCCCCTACGAAGGCTCCTAACTCAAGGAGGCACCTAAGCCGACTCAACATTAGCTGACTACGAAACAAAAAAATATGTAATCAAAAAAATATGTAATAACAAAATAAGGACAAAATAAAAAATAAGAGAGTAAAAAGAAAAAGAAAGAAAATTTTGGGTTGCCTTCCAAGAAGCGCTAAGTTATAATCATTAACTTGACTATACGCTGATTCTTTGCTTAGGTGATGTCAATGGAGTGGTGCTCAGTCCTCACTCCTTCTTCATAATGTTTTACTCTTTGGCCATTTATCATGAATGTCTTATGGCCTTCTTTCTTCACCTAAAGCACACCGTACGATAAGATTTGAACAATCTCATATGGTCCATACCATTTTGACCACAACTTACTAGGACAGAAACGTAGAAGGGAGTTATCGACAAGAACTTTATCCCCAAGCTTAAATGCACGCTTCATGACACACTTGTTATTTCGCTTCTTTGGTCACTTCTTACAGGGCTTGGCCTTCTCAAAGTTAGTAGCGGCTTTGGGCAAGGTCTTTTCTAGCACATCTTCAGCTACAGATTCTTGTATATCTGAAAGTATAACACTATCCACAATATCAGTAGCATCTATGTGATTACATGAATTAAAGGAACTAGAATTTTTTTAGAATTAAAAACATCAAACACTACTTCCTCATTATTCAATCGCAGAGTCAATTTTCCTTCGTGGACATCAATGATTGCCCTTCCAATGGCAAGGAATGGATGCCCAAGTATGATTGGGATCTGAATATCTGCCTCTATGTCAAGCACAACAAAGTCAACTGGCACAAAAAACTTTCCCACCTTCAAGGGAACATTCTCTAGAATGCCAATAGGACGTTTAATTGACCTATTAGCCCATTGAAGAGAGATGGTGGTCGATTTGAGCTCCCCAATATTAAGTTTCTTACAAAGAGAAAAGGCTATCAAACTCACACTTGCCCCAAGATCACATAAAGCCTTATCGATGTGCATGTCCCTAATTGAGTATGGAATTGAGAAGCTACCTAGATCCTTAAGCTTAGGAGGAAGCTTGTTTTGAATTATCACACTGTATTCTTCTGTCAAAGCAATAATCTCATAGTCTTCAAGCTTCCTCTTATTGGAGAGAATCTCTTTCAAGAATTTAGCATAAGTGAGCATTTGGGATAGCATTACCGTAAAAGGTATGTTTATGTAAAGCTTTTTAAGTACCTCAAAAAATTTGCCAAATTGGTGATCAAGCTTTGCCCTTTGAGATTTTTGAGGGAAGGGCAAATGTGGAACATATGCTGGTGGAGGAACATACCTTTTAGTGCTTTCTTTGTCTTCTTCTTTTTCCTTGAGCTTCTCTTGCTTCTTTTCATTGTCATGGGTTTTCTTTTCTTCAAGCTTTTCTTCTTTGGTGGGGCTTTCAACTTGATTGCCACTTCTCAAGAAAATTGTATTGGCTTGTTCCCATTGGTTGGCATCCGGTTGACTTGGGATTCACCCTTGAACCACATTGAACAAGCTTGCTTGTTGGGCCATTTGAGTTTCAAGCATCTTAGAATGAGTCGCCATTTGGTCTAGGCGAGTATAGATTTGCTTGATGGACTCCCCATGTTGTTGCACTTGAACTTGAATGGCATTATTATGCTCCTTTTGAGTGACTATGAAGTTCTTTATAAGAGCTTCTAAATTGGACTTCACCCCCTGAGAAGATTGTTGAGCTTGTTCGAATCTGGGTGGGCCCTCATTATTTTGATGACTGCCGTATAAGAGATTTGAGTGGTTTCTCCAGCCAGGGTTGTATGAGTTGGAGAAAGAATTCCGCTGAGCCTTGAAGTTTCCATTCTGGACATAGTTCACTTGCCCCAATGATGAATCTTGAGAATATGTCCCCACTGCATTGCATTTCGAAGTCAAATGTCATCCTCCACATGTTTCACAAGTTGCTTTTGGAGTATTTATAGCATTGACATTCAGCTTTTCAAGTATCTTAGCCAAAGTATCAAACTTAGCACTCAACATAGAAATGACACCAAGCTCTATAATTCCGGCTTGCTTCCTTGAAGATGATCTCTTACTTGGCCACAGATAAATATTGGAAGCCACCTTATTAATTAAGGCCTTTGCCTCTGTTGGAGTCTTGGCCATCAAAGCACCGCCAGCTGCGACATCAAGAGTTGCCTTTGTAGAGAAAGACAACCCAGTATAGAAGGTCTGGATGACAACAAAATCCTGTAGGCCATGACGTGGACACTAACAAATAAGATCATTATACCTCTCACATGCTTCATAAAGAGACTCATCTTCCTTTTGAGAGAAGGTAGTGATGTCTTGACGGAGCTTTATTGTCTTTCCAATTGGGTAATACTTATCCAAGAAGGCCTGCTCCATCAAGTTCTAAGTGGTGAGTGAATTAGAGGCCTTCGAGTGGATCCATTTTTTTGCTTTTACCCTAAGAGAAAAGGAAAAAAGCCTGATCCGTATAGCATCCGTTGAAACCCCATTAATTTTGATAGTGTCACACAACTCCAAGAACTCATCCAAATGTTGATTTGGGTCTTCAGTTGGTGACCTGCTGAATTGCAATTGTTGGACCATCTGGATCAATGATGGCTTGATCTTGAAGTTGTTGACTTTTATCCGTGGTCTACAATGGAAGACTGACGAACATTAGCATTGGGAGTTCCATAATCCCTCAACCTAAGCTCTGGATTGGTGACTTGGTTAGTGTTGTCCGCTATGTTATCTTCCTCAAAAATCTGTGTTCTTCTTTCTATTATAATATCACAAAGCATCCTCTCGATCTCAAGATCAACAGGGATAATAAGATTTCTTTGACTCCTCGTTCTGCGCATAAGAAAGAAACAACACCTAAAAATTCAAAGAAAAATAAAATAATGTTAAATTAAAATAAGATTAAAAAAATAGAAATAAAAAATTGCTTAAATAAACTAAATTGCCGCTCATGTTAATATCAACACGATCCCCGGCAACGATGCCAAAAACTTGTGAATTTTTCGTAAGCACACGAATCGTACAAGTAGTAAAATAAAGATCGTTCCCATGACAATCAGTTAATTACTAACTCTTATGGCTACTTCGATTATTTAAGTAAATAGAAATCAATAGTGAAAGCCAAATTAAAATCAAAATAATAAAAAAAGCAAATAAATCAAGAAAAGTCAAGATTCAACTAAGGTTTAAGGCCTAGGACTGGGAATCTACTACACTGCCCCTTATGCTAAATTGTAATCCTATTTTTGTTAACGTTCAATTATCTTCTTGAAGGTGATTTGTCCTAAATTATTTAAAACTCAATTTCTTGGCACTAAAAACGTGCTAAAATTTCACTAATCTCATTCTCATGGCAATTAATCCAAGTTCCAACCCATTAAGATTTATGACAATCATTTAACCCTTGAAAGATTTAAGCCTATGTCTAGATCTCAATTCCTAAGTTCAATTCTTAGATTATCAAGCAATTAGATTTCATCTTTTGATCCTTCACCTAAAGCCTAAGATCATGTAAATATGGTCGACAACATACCACAAGCATTAAGAACACTAAGAATGAATCAAAAACAATAATTTCATTAACAAATAATTAAATTAACAATTTAACATAAAGAAATAGAGAGTTTCATCCTAATCCTAGAAAAAAAGAGTTTAGCCACTCATGATAATTAAAGCACAAACAAGAACAAAAGGTAAAAAAACAACCACGATTCCAAAATAAAAGACAAGATGGAGAAGATGTCTTCAATGGTTGAACTTCAATACTCTTGCTCTTGTCTTCTGAACCCTAGCCTCCAATCCCTGTGCCTCTCAAAGTTTCCTGTAGTCTATAGCCAAAAGGTCTCTAGCCAAAGGGTCCTCTAGGTTTGGTGTTTCTGCCCAATTTATAATGATTTTGGGGCAAAATTTCTTTTTTTTTTCCACATCAGGAAGGGTCACACGGTCGTGTCTCCCTTCAACATGGCCGTGTGAGCCTTAAAAACAACGTAATTTTGATATTCGGGGGAGACACGACCATGTGACATTGAGACACGGCCGTGTCTCAAAGTCAGAAGCTTCATGAGGTTAAGATAAGGCCGTGTCTAGTGCCAGAATTACGTAACTTCAATATTAGGAGGAGACACAGTCGTGTATCCCAGAGACATGGCACTCCTGAATAGGAATTAACTCTTGTGATCTTCATGAAAGTTGTAGATCTTTTTCTTAGATTTCCAATAATACTAAGATCACCTCGTTTCGACTTCTGTAACTCAAGTTATGCTTATTTTATCATGCAAAGGTTAAAAACTCTGCGAATCTTAGCCATATAAATTCCGAGCTCAACTCCATTACAATGGATCCATCCAAAGCTTCATAAAACTATGTCAAAACATCTTTTTTGGACCTAAAAATGTAGAGAAAGACCAGTCATGAGATACCAGGGATAAATAGAATAAATGTGGCATAAATTCTAACATAAATCAATCAAAGTATACCTAAATCCACCTCAAACCAAGCACAAGATGTGTATATTTTATCCACACATCATGAACATTAACATTGTATAATGGTTGGGGGTTCTTGATAGCCAAAGCTTTATGCTTTTTAGCTTGAGTGTAATTGTCAGGGGCATAAAGATTTGACATTAGGGAAGATTTAGCATCACTGAAGACATTGGTGGTCATATAGTGCCCATTCACTCTCAAGATGAGTTCACTCTTAGGTACATCAATTAAAGTTCCAGAAGTTACAAAAAATAGTCTTCTAAGAATAAGAAGGATGTCGGCATCTTCTTGCATATCTAATGTAACACCCTCCTTAGGGTATCACATGTCTGACTTCCGACTCATAATCTGAAAATGTTTTCATAAAAGGTTTGAGTTAAAAACGTGGGTTTAAAAAAAAATTTCTTTCTTGCTGAAATATAAACTTACTGTAATCCATAAGTATTACTGAAAATATATTTAAACTAATTCATATACAACATTGACACCAATTAATATTTCACAATTTAAAGAGAAATATAAAATTAACAGACTTTTTCTTTTTTTTAACAGTAGCAAACCCCATGACGGGTCCTACTAAATAGCACGGTATCACACTAACGATAAAACTTAACATACTCATTCCTTATCTTGTATCCAGCTTGTTGCATCAGAACTCTACTCCTTGTCTACTCAGAACACCTTCGAACTTGAGACAACCACTCTTCAATGTTTTCATCAATCTCTGAGTGTCCATCGCCCGTTATGTCTAAGACAACTCATTCTTTCTACTGTTTAATTTTAACAATACAGACACACAAGACAACATAACAAAGAGGTGAGATCACCTACGCCAATACCAAAGCATGGCAACACAGAGATAACACAAGCAAGTAATATTTTACAGGATATCATATCAAACTTCCAATAATATATTCAATATTAATCAACTATCATCATCAAATCATTTATCAATTCAATTATTATAAACAACAATTACGATAATGTCCTAATTATCATCATCATCATCCAAGTATTCAAAACAATTGTCATAGCCAATATTCCTCAATTAATATATCACACAGATATAAATGTTCAGATTATGCATGTACACAAGACTCGATTTCCTACTCCATGGAGCTAAACTCAGGTTAGAGAAATGATCGAAAAGATCTGTCGGTACCACATGCCTCAGACCACGTGCTATAATCCTCATTTTGATTTTGCACATCTAGCATATACACGACAGTCTTTATCAGATCTTGATTAAGAATAGTGTCTCGGTCCGGATCATCGGTGTGTTGCATCGGTCTAACCTACGGGAAGAAGCGCGACCAACCACCCGTGTAGGCAACCCGCACCCCGATGCCCCCAAGGTCAACAAGTGACCTACACTACGCATATCGCACCCACTCAAGAGGTGTGTTTCTCCTAGGCAATCAGCCATATCCAGTCCTCATCGGACCATTCCAATGCATGTATAATGCACCAAATACCAATCACAGGTATATCTCATAATTTCTCAGATATAGTTTATACAATGCACGAATATATCAGTGCAAGTCCAACCACAAGGGCCATTCTTTTCAAATTCATTTGTTAAATTAAATCATCTTATCATGTTTTCATAGTTATAAAACACTTTTACCGTATTTTCACAATTGCGTAACATTCCTGTTACGTTTTCACAATCCAAAAACGTTTGTTATGTTTTCACAATACCATAACACTTCTTTTATATTTTCACAATATCGTAACACTTTTGTTACGTTTTTAAAATTCCAAAACGTTTTTTATTACGTTTTTACAATACCGTAACACTACTGTTACGTTTACATAATTTCGTAACATTTCTGTTACGTTTTCAAAATGTTGTAACTCTTCTGTTGCACTTTTAAACCACGTACTAATTTTTAACGTTTTTCTCAATCGCGTAAAAACATACGTTTCTCAAATTGCATAGTATTTTTCCACTGTTTCAAAATTGCATAACTTAAAAATCATTCTTTTACGTCACGTAAATCATTTTCTATCATTCTCAAAATATTTAAAATACTTTCCAAATCTCATAACAATGTTCTATCATTTTCACAATCACGTAAAAATATTCTATCACTATTCAAATCACGTAGTGATTTTTCAACAATATTTCAGTCGCGTAAAATATTTAAACGCTTTTCAAATCGTGTAGAAATATTTAAACATTTTTCAAATCGCGTAGAAATATTTTACTGTATTTCAAATTGTTTTTAAGATACGTAAAATGTTTTTCAACATTTTTCAATCACATAAAATATTCCTCAATATTCCAAACATTATTTTGGACTTAAATAAATTAATATCATTTTTAACACATTGTTCAAAATTGCGTAGCTTAAAAATCACGTTTTTAAGATACGTAAAACATTTTTCATCACAATTTCATTCCAGAAAATACTTCTTAACCTTCAAAAATTCCTTTTCAACTTTTCTCAAAATAATATAACTTTATATTTCATTTAATATATTTTCTTACTCAAGAAAATAATTTTCCACAGTTCTTTACTCAAGAAATTCTTTTTCAAAATATACTTCACAAAAATCACTATTCCATTGATGTAAATCAACGTTTCAAAACTTAACATTTTCTAACGTATTTCAAAACTTGAAAATAAGTTATACGTTAGTAAATTTTCAAAACACCATTATATTCTCCATTTTTCCCAAATCATTTCCAAACACAACCTTCTTCAAAATAAATTGAAGTTCGAAAACATTTTTGTTTACAAAAACTTGATTTTCTCAAGTGATAAACGCTCTGATTCCCTTTCCAAAATCCTTGTATTAAATCCAGTTACGTTTCCACTTTGAAATTCACTTTGTTCATAAAAAATCAAGGCATTACAAGCCTTAAAAAACGTGGACATGACTATTGAAACCATCAAATATTTTTCCTTTTTAAATTGATATGGTTTTACACAAACAAAACCATTAAAAATCCTTTACAAAAACGTAAGACTCATAGTCTTTGAAAATCAAATCATTTGTTCATTTTCAATTTTTCACTTTCTTTGCAAATCCATTTTCATTTTCTTTACAAATCCTTTTTCACTTTCTTTGCAAATCCTTAAAATCATCATTGCTATTTTCATTTAAATCTCAAGTTTAGTTAAACACTTAGAAACTTTTTACACAAAATAAATTAATAAAAATCCTTCTAAAAACCGTGTTCTTGTTCTCTTGAAAAACAAACCCTTTGTTTATTTTCCAAATTCTTCAAATCATCCGTTTTCATCATTCATGAAAATCTTAAGTTATAAACACCTATGTTGAGGTGTTTTGTTCGAAATCCACCATGTTCTAAGTACTCAAAAATCATTTCTTTTGTTCATGAAAATTTTCAACATGAGCCCTAATCAAGGGCATCAAAACCATAGCTCTTCCTTGGCTATTGGAGCCAAAAATCAATTTCCTTTCCACCATCAAGTCATGGCATATACATGTATATATTTTATGATAAATAATATAAGCATACCATTAAAGCCATAAAAGCATGTATAGCATATCAAGCATATCATCAAAGCTATAAAATCATGCAAAGCATATCAAGCATAGAAAATTAATCAAAGCTCATAAACACCCACAAATTAATTACATGACCATGGATATGAATCCTCACATGGATTCCACATCCATCAAATAAAATACCATCTCTCACCACCATGCTTGGTTGGTGAGATGGATCTCCCTCTTACCTCTTGAAGATCCTCAAAAGCTTATTGATTTGCTTCTTTTTCCAAGTCCTTCATCACCAAGAGCTTCTCAAATGCAAAACAAAATACATAAAGATTAGTATACTAAGCTTGATTAAGAAAACCATGGATCAAACATGGCTTAGATCATGAAAAAGAGAGAAGAAAATGAAGTTTTCTTACACTTCACCATAAATACCCCATAACTTTGATCTTGAAGAAACTCCTTGAAGATGAATGATTTAGAAGAAATTTTCAACATGAAAGTTGCTTAGAACATCATGGAGATTCAAGATCCAAGGTTGGATGAAATTAAAAGAGCTTGGATGGTGATTTTAGGTAGTATGACCGAATGGTGTATTTTGAAGAACAAAGATGAAATTTTTGATTTTTGATAGAAACTTGAAGCTTGGATTTGAAGATCAAGATGAATGATTTTGGAAAAACTCATAACTAGAGATGTTCTTAGAATGATGTTTAGGTTTAGAAAATCAAGTTGGATGAAATTTTTGAGTGATGAAAGGTGCTCTTGGAGGGCTTGGCCAAAATCTAGAGAAAAAAGGAGATGGAGAGAAAATTTTCTAAGTTTCCTTCTTGAAAATGAATCAATGAAGACCAAGGAAGACAATAATGACTAAAGCATGCAATTATGGTCTTCCAAACTCCTTCATGCAGCACCAAATTCGTAGTCCCCCTTCTTGCATTCTTCTTGAGTGCAAAAAAATCAAAAGTAAGCCATTATGATGTCTAACTTGACCAAGACATGCAAAAATGACATAAAGCTTGCTTTTCTTTGTCTTCTAAACACTCCAAAACCATCACTTTCTTCTTCATAATGCATTCAATAAAGTTGTCTTCATTATTTGCCACCATTTGAAGCATTTCTAGCCATTGATTAATTCAATGGTTAGGATTTAGGTAGATTTAGATAGGTTAGAAGACTTAATCTGTAGCCATTGGATTTTTCTCCTTTAAATTCTAACCATTAGATGTGTCTCCAAAATTAATGGTTAAGATTGCTTCTTCAAACTTTAAATCCAAGGGTCCTAATTAGTCTTTCTTTACTTTAGAAGACCAAATCTCCACCATTGATTGATTCTTCATCTAATGGTCATAAATGGTCTTTATTACTTTTTAAGATTAAATCTCCACCCTTGATTTAATCTAAATCCAATGGTTATAAATGGTCTTTGTCATTTTTCAAGACCAATTCTACACCTTTGATTACATCTATGGTTGATATCAAAGCCTTCCTAACTAAGCTTATTCTCACATCATTGATTAAATCAATGGTTATTATCCAAGGCTTCTTTATTAAGTTTGTTTCTTAACCTTTGATTAAATCAATGGTTAATATTCAAACTAAGTATTCCCATCCAAGGGTATAAATCAAGTCAAGCTCTCTTTGTTTACTACGCAGTATAATATTTATTCTCGTATCCTACAAATAATATTTTTACTGTATTTTTATCATCCGATAATTAAATACAGTACAAAACACAGTACAATAAAATTTTAAAAACTGTTTCCGGATTCAGGTTTAGTAAGATCCCGTCTCCATCTAAACAGTACAAATTTTTCTATGCGTAGAAATTTTTTTCACTTTGTGGGACCCACCTGGGCCCACGTATGGCCACCTGGGCCCACATACCCCTTGCGGGCCCACAGACAGGAAAAATTTCAAAATTATCCATAAAATCACAAAAATTATAAAATGCACAAATATCACATCATATTACGTAAAATAATTACCTAACAGTAAAAATTAAATTACGTAAAGTTTTCCCCGGCCCGAAAATTTTTATTTTCCTGACGCGGAGTAAATCACTCAAAACGATCAAATACGCTGACGGAATAAACAAAATAATTTTACAGTGCACAGAAATTACTAAACAGTAAAATTCTGTTAACTGTCAAAATTACTGTTTAAGAGATAGAAAATTTGGGGTGTTACATCTAACATTACAAAGTTAACAAAAAAAAAACTTATCTACCTTCACTAGCACATCCTCCATAATATCGTATGAGTGTCTAATAGTCCGATTCGCAAGTTGAAGAGATATCATGGTTGACTTGACTTCCCCAATGCCAAACTTCTTGAAGATTGACTACGACATAAAGTTTATACTAGCACCAAGGTCACATAAGGCCTTCTCAATAGTCAACTTCCCAATAGTACAAGGAATATTGAAGATACTAGGATCTTCAATTTTGGAGGCAACTTCTTTTGGATGATGACATTACACTCTTCATTCAACATTACCATTTCATCTTTTTTTAACTTCCTCTACTTTGATAGGAGGTCTTTCATAAACTTGGCATAGGAAGGCATTTGCTCCAAGGCTTCTGCAAAAGGATATTGATTTGTAATTTCTTGAAGACATAAAAAAAAACTTGCAAAGTTCTTTTCCTACTCTTGCTTCTTCAACCTTCGAGGATATGTGACCTTGACATAGGGAGATGACTTATAAGGTTTGTCCTAATCTAGATCCTTCTTCTTTCTTTTTTCTTCTTTCTTCTTTCTCTTTTCAGTCCTTTTCTATTAAAGACTTCTTCTTTAGGTGCATTTAACTTGCTATTCATAGATGACTTATCCTTCCCTTGGTCTTGTCTTGGAGAATTAACTACTTCTTTGTCATTGTTTTCTTTTGATTGACGAATGACAACTTTGTCACTCCTCAAAGAGATTACTATACATTAATCCTTAAAATTAACCACCGTGTCACTTGGTATAGTGCTATGTGATTTCTCTGCAAGTTGCTTGGAAATTTGCTCAATTTTTGTCTCTAAGTTCTGGATGGAGGCTCCTTGATTCTTGAAGTTTGTTATAGTTTCTTGCATAAAAAAGTCTGTAGCTTGGGCTAGTTTCTCCATAATACTCTCTAAGTTGGATGGTTTGTCTTTATGGGCGTGAGAAAATGGAAGATGATGATGGTTTTTGGTAAGGTAGGACCAAAGGTCTTTGTATGCCTTGATTGCTCCATGTAAAATTAGGATGATTTTTCACCGCATATTACAAGTGTTGGAGTAAGAATTGAATTGGGATCTTGAAGGAGTTCCCATGTAGTTAACTTGTTCATGTCTCACTTGGTTGGGATCACTTCCTTCATATATACCATTCAAATGGTTACCACCACAAAAATCATGTATAAGGGGTTAAGAATTTACTGCATCTACTTGCATATTACCAAATTGCTTGGTAAGGTCGGCTAATTATTGAGACAATGTCTTGTTTTAGGCTAGAATTGCATCCAACGTGTGCCACTCCATGACACCTCACTTCATTGTAGATCTTCTGCTAGGCATTTGGTACTCATTAAACGCAATGATTTTAATCAATTGCTTGGCTTCTTTAGGATTTTTGTTGTTAAGAAAGCCTCCAGTCGTTGCATCAACCGTGTACCTTGTGGAAGGGTTTAGGTTGTTGTAGAAGACTTGCATTTATTAGAACTCATCAAACCTATGATTTGAGCATTTTCTTAACATCTCCTTATATCATTCCCATGCTACATATAGAGATTCTGCCTCTTTTTGTGAGAAACAAAAGATTTCACCCTCAATCTTCATATATCTAGATAGGGAAAAGACTCGAACTAGGAACTTGTTAGCCAAATCATCCCATGTAGCAATGCTCCCATTAGATAATGTTTGCAACCAAGCCTTCGCCTTATCCCGTACGGAATATCTGAAATACCTGAGTTTGATAGCATTTACAGTTGCCTTATTGATCTTGATACTTTCACATAGGTGTATAAAGTTAGAGATATGCAAATTAGGGTCTTCATTATCATTTCCACCAAATTGCTCTTGTTGAACAAGATGGATAAAAGTCGGTTTGAGCTCGAAGTTGTTGGCTTCAACAGGAGGAATAACTACACTAGACATTCCTCAAGAACATTAGGCGTAGAGTACTCGCCCAAAGTTCTACATACAAGATGTCTATCCCCATTGGCCATAGCTTCTTCCTCAACTTTCTTCTTTTCCTTTGTCTTCTTTCGATTCTCTCTTGTTGTTTTTTCTATTTCTGAGTCGAAAAGCATAGACTTCAGATCAATGGTACCTCGCATAAACAAAACTAACAAAAATGAAACAAAGAAACGCAACTAAAAAAATATTAAACAAGCAGGAAATAAATGCCTAGCTTTGTATCTTTCTAGCTACATCTTGATATTAACAAAAAAATAATCCCCGACAACGATGTCAAAAACTTGTTGCTAAACTTGGCAAGTATATCAAATCGCAAAAGTAATATAATGATTGAGAGAGTATCATTCTTTATGGATTATATATTTCAAGTACCAAATTCAATAAATTAATACTAAATGGACAATGATATATTTGAGTCAAAGAAAGCTCTAAAAGCTTAAACAAAAACAAACTCATGCAAAGCTAAGAGTAGTGAAACTAAAAATAAATTATTGCAATTGACAAGAACAAATTTAACTTGTAAGAGAAAAGGGTGGAAATAATGGGGTTAGAGTGTTAGGATTTCGATTTCACTTAATCTTTTTTCGATGCAAACTCAAAATCTATCTTAATCAAGTTATATTTCAAGATTCATGACCTAATTCTTAAAGTTAACCAATATTCAATTCATTAGTATATTAATCCTCTTCAAACTAATTAGAGTTAACTAACTCTTTAGTCTAACGCTAATTAGAGAAGACTTTACCACAAGCAAAAGAATCACAAGTAAAGTCACATAAACCATAACACCTAATCCTAAATGTTGGTGAGATTACGGTGTTCATTTCAAGTTCCAAGCTCATGCACAATTTTTTCAAATCATACACAAATCCCAAGATCAAATCAAGAGAAGCCAAGTCAAGAAAAACATTAAGGTAAGAAATAAACACTTGGAATAATCAAATATAAACTTAGATTAAGCATAAAAATGAGTTTACATCATCTAAAGACAATATCATTTGTCACCCTAACAAAGGAGTTTAGTTACACATGAAGAAAATGGAAGAAAAACAAAAAAGAGAAGAAAACTCCATGGAAGGATTAAGAGAAAGTTGAAGAAATCTCCTCCCTTCCAAGGTGGAGTGACTCCTCATATCTTCTAGGGTTCTAGGCACTTCTGCAAGTGTTGCTCCCCTAGAATATCCCGTTCCTTTCCTTTATATATGCAACACTAGCACATGTTAATTTTTCTTTGACTGATGAATCGCCTAGTTTTTGACCGACTAATCAGTGAAAGGTAGTGTGTTTTTTTTCATGGGCGATTAATTGGCCAAAAGTGAGTGATTAATCGCACGCTAGACTCAAAATGCTAGGCTTGGGTGATTAATCATCCAACAGTTTGGTGATTAATCGCCCAACATCATAATCTTCTTTTTTTCTTCTTACTCCTTGTTTAAGCATCCTATCTTCTCTCTTAGTTAGTTATCTATAAGAACACAATTAACACATAATGAACACCTTACTTAACATGACAAAACATGATTAAAAGAAATGATTTTAGTTTTCATCAACAAAAGAAATACATTACTTCTACTAAACTAGCTAAAAACTTTAGAATGAAGCTGAATCAAAGAGTTGGATGGTGATAAAATAAGGTTTTGTTTAGAAAAAACATGCTTTTCATAAGTTCATCATTAGCCAACCTATGAATTTCTCTATTTGTTTCCCTAAAAATTTTTGGAAAACACCACGTTCTAGTCATAAGTCCAACATAATGAATGTAACATTCCCATAACTATCCTTTATGCTAGTATATGGAATAAGCCTTAACAAAATTTAAACAATTGTAACATCTAAATATTTATTTATCTATTTATCTAGAAATAGTAGTGATCGACTATTTATGATGCCTTCATGCATTCCAAGTCTTAAATTTTATATGTTTCCTCTTAATTTTAGTCCATTTTAAGCTAAGAGCCTATACTAAAGGAATATACTTAAATTCTAATAATTTTTTTGTTAAAAATGTATACGAGAAGAATGAGAAAATAAATTAGAGCTCAATTAAAGTAAAGTAATAATAAGTTAGTAGTAAAATATGATAAGAGATGGTGAATTTTCTAGATACTTACCAAGGCCACTAGTGACTTGAGAGAGAACAACTTTCAAGTGTGCCTTCGTTTAAGAAATCCATCATGTATGAATAAGGTGAGGTGGTATATTACATGAGGGACAACTCAGTCCATTGGCTAGGTTTATTGAAAGCCTTGCATTAAATGCATGAGTAGTAAGTGGAAGCATGAGGGAGAGCCACATTTGCTCTCTTTCTTCCCCCACAAAACGCCTAGCCACTTTTATTCCACTACCATCATTCATCACCTTCAGCTTTCTTCTTCAATTTAAAAGAGAGTAGTTCTCCCAAACCCAAGACTTATGAGGTTTGTATATGTGACTTAGAGTAGGAATTTGATCCTTTGAATGATGACAAAAGTGTCGCTGGTCTTGAAAGCTACCAAAAGAGCTAGATAGGAAGGAATTTCAACAAGACAACATAGGGAGCTAGGTGTTGGGGATATTACTGAACCTTGAATTAGTGGGCAACACCTCTTTTGGTAACCGCAAGTGCACGGGTCGTACAAGTAATAAAAGTGATGAGTAAATTCGTCTCCACAGGGACTATGGTATTTTCTGAAGCTAAAAATTAATATACGACCTAATTAATTTTATTTAAGCAAACATAAATTAGAGAAATTGTTATTGATTAAACTACAAAGCAAAAATATAAGATAAAGATAGGGTGGAGAACTTAAGGAATTCTTTTTGACCCCCTTTTCAACTGACAACATGTAATCCTTACGAGCATACAAACGGTTAGATTAGGTTGCTCTGAGAAACTAGCTTAGTTAAAAGCCTATATTTAGGACGATTAACCCTATGCTATTTACCTAGTTCACTATGCGTCCATAAGAACTAGAGCAAACAACAAGCATTAAGATTGATTCTCAAATATGACTATACATAGCTAAGAGGTATATGTCTATCCTATTAGCGAATCAATCTAGAGAATGAACATGCATCTAATCATACAAATGATTTAAAATCCAAAGTCCTATGTCTAGACTCAATAGATTTCATCGAATCACCTAAATGTTGATCAAACAAGCAAGAGCATTAAGCAAAATATGATAGAACGAAACCCAAATCATTCATATAAACTCAAAAGAGAACAAATCCATCAATAATAAAAAAGATATCCAAAAAATATACTAAACACAGCTAGCTACTTAATGAATATGAAAATGTGATACAAAAAATCCATATTCTAGATAAATAGGAGAGAGAGAGAGATGAAGAAACAGAGGAATAAGCTCCATAGGGTTGAGCCTTGAAGCTTGAATCTCTTTCCAAGATGAAGAGAACACCAGATCTTGGCTCCTTCAATCTTATTTCCACCTCGAAATGCCTCTTAGCTGCTGATTCTCTAATGGGCAAAAGCCCCAAAATATACTAAGAGAAGCAGAGGAGAGAAAAATAAGAAAACTTAAGAGAAAAAGAGAAAATTTGAGAGAGAGAAATTGAAGTTTGAGCTTTGGTATTTAAAGATAGACAAATCACGCCACGACGTTAAACATTACGTGCCACGGTGTGTAAAACTTAGGGCACCAATGCCACGACATGAGCTACCTTGCGCCACGGCGCTTAAGCCTCAAGTTCATCAGGGTGCATAGGCAGAAAGTAGAATGCCACAACATGCAGTTCCTTGCGCCGCGGCGTGATGTCCTGAAGCTTGTCTTGTGATTTATTTTCCAATGCAGGACCTTGGCTTGCTTTAAGCTAGTTCTTTTGGGCTTATCCTGCACTTAAGAAATCAATCAGTTACATACAAATGTAATCTAGCTCAAACTAATCAAAGGTTAGGAATAGTTAAAGCAAGATTAGGAGGAAGACTTCAACATGAATTTTACATGAAAAAGGGATTAAAGTCTTCCAACATTGTCATAACACAAGGACAAAGCAACTAATAATGCATAGAGATAGGTCATAAATAACTACATTCCATAGAGTTATCACACCCCCAAACTTAAGCTTTTTCTAGTTCTCGAGCAAAACAAAGTAAGACTACATTTGCAAAGACAATTTCTGCTCACACTAGTGTATGATTGTTGCATTACACCTCAAAGGATACACATGCCTCAAAATCTGGTCCACACATACACAATCCTCATCATATCAACAATCAAGTTTTAAATCATGCACAAGCAACTGTCCACAACATGCAAGTAAAACCTCTTCAATTCAAATCATACTCAACCAAATGAGCTTATGAACAAACACATGAATATAAATCAAAAGAATCCATAAGACTGTAAAGCAACTCTCTCTCCACTAATGTAAATCACACATAATTAAGGATCAAAAGGGTCTTTATCAACTTGTAATGTAAGGCCATGGTTATAAGGTAAATAAGAAAGGGAAAAGGGTAACACATAAACATTGAGAACAAGAGTATACAATTTCAAGAATTGGGAACCAGTGAAAATAGCGGAATATTCAATAGTGAAATATTAAAACTTGCCAGAACCATGCAATGCTTCTTCATTTTTAACTTCTCTTCTTTCTTTGTTTGCTTTGCTTTTCTCTTTTCTCTTTTTCTTTTTTTACTTTTACAAAGCATTTTTTTTTGCAATTGGTTCCTTCAGGCTCTTTTTTTATATTGGAAATATTAATACTCCTAATTGCTGAACTCACTTCAAGAAACAACATATCATGTACTCAACAGACATTGATGGTAGGAAGAAAATGTAATGCTTTCACATACAATAGAATGGTTAACAGGTGAACGAACACAATGGTAGTGAAAAACAAATAAGGCCAAACAATTAACAGGCTTCAAGGGGACCGATGGATATCATCATTAAAGGGTTAGCTTGAAAGGCTCAAACGGTTTAAAGAATGCTCTAATCATCTCCTCAATTATGCATAACCTATGATTTCGTTTCAAGAGATATGCAAAACAATTTCAGAGATACAAGACATATTTACATATACTAACCATAAGCATTCTCTAGAAAAGCACTCAAATTCAATCCAAAGCTAAACAAGCATAGGAATGGAAAACTTATCATGCATAAAAAGAATCAAGATTGATCGGTATGCTTCCAAGATCACATAGGGATTCATAGAAAAATTTGAGGTGAATTTGCATCCCTAATTATCATTGGGCAATCATTACACTAGCTAATGGCATCATGTTATGCATTCAAATAGTTTCACAATAATTAATCATGCAAATCAACCATTATATGCACCAACTCATATAATAAACAGAAAAAATAATAACACAAATATTAATAATTATACTAAAGAAATGAAAATAAAAAGTCAATATATAAATCAAAATACTAAGACACCCCCAAAACTTGGGAGAAACAGTGTCCGCACTGTATCATACATCAATAAAATAAACAACAATAAAAATAATGGAGACTGCCATGTATATATCAATCTAGTCCGCATCATAAACATCAGGAAGGACCTCGGTGCCAGCACCGCTGTCATCATCACCTGGAAGTGGCTCAGTGTCACCACCACTATAATCATGGTGGGCTGCAGGATCTTGATACTGATAGGAAGGGCCAGCTCCATGAAAAGGAGGGTAGGGTTGCTGCTGCTGAAAAGGACCTACCCCAGGAAAAGGTGGGCATGGTGGAATGGGGAAGTCATGAGTGGATATTTGGAGACGCTCCACCAACCATCGGATACTCTCAACGGTGTATGCCTGCATAGCAGCAAGCTGGGGAAGCTCGGCGCCCACTGCGACAGCCTCGTGGGGTATCTAGGGCTGGTCTCGGAGCTTTCCTGTGTGCTCTGTAAGGGACCATTAGCTTTGGAGGAGCTACTCAAACTCTCCTAATGAAATACTCATTGAGAGGCTATCTGACATCTGTAAGCTCCTCGTTGTGGCTGAGTGGTACACCTCGCCTCTGATATAACTGGTGGATGAGAGAGGGGAAGAAAAGGTTGCACGACTCCATGGCAACCCTCTGCAACTGCAAGTATAGGATGCAAGCAATATCAATCGAGTATCGCTACAAGATGGCGTAAATCAAGATGGCATGGACGCGCATGACCTCTGAGAGGTTATCGGAGGGTAGGATCCTGGTACTGTTGAAATGGTACCAGACTCTGGCCTCTGCAGTCAGGCAAGCACTTGGGAAGAATCGAGTACGCCTATGCTGTGAAAAGGTCCATGGGACCGGTTATGACTCCGTTGTGCAAATGCGGGCGGTGACCGCCTATAGGTCAATCCCCTCTATAGGCTCCCATATGATAAACACCTAGTAATTACACATCTCCTGGGCAAGAGGTAGGGATAAAACAGTTCTGATGAACTTGGGGGAGAAAAAGACTCTGCGCCTCTGTACACCAACAGTGGCAGACTCCTGATGAATAAAGGCTAGGTTCACGTAGAACTCGCGAACCAGCGGTATAGGAGCCCTGTCAGGATGTTTAGCAAATTCTTCCCACCAGAAATAATGGATGATGGCCTCTATATTTGGTTGCAAGGAGTCCCTGAAACTGAAACCCCTCTAAATAATGACCTTTTTTGAGACCAGGGTCCTATAGCAGTCCTGCGCCTCAGCAGACATGAATCTAGAATGGTCAAAAGCATGGGGAGAAGATGGCTCCCTAGGTTGCTCGCTGCTCTCACATCTAAATCGTTTAGGACCCATTAAGCAAATGTGACACCTAAAATGAGATGAAAGGGTCTAAACTGAACAATAAAATGAATATGATAATTAAGAGTAATTAATTTTCTAGAAAAAAATAAGGCAGGCATCGTGACATTGATAACAACGCCGTGGCACTCAAAGAGTTCATACCAGCGCCATAACGTTCTAATGCCATGCCGCACATTCAAGGGAAATTCAAACTTATGCCATAGCATAAGAAAGCCACATCGCGGCGTTCATGAACGTTCAAAACTCAACCCGCAGTCCACAGCAATCCCAACCCCAAAATGCAAAGTATTAAGCAACCAAAAGCTGTTAGTCATGGCAACCATCACCCAAGAGGGGGGTGAATTGAGTGATTATAAATTTTAAAACACCTTTGAGAAATTAATCATTTTGAATCACTCAAGTAATAAATGCAACGGAACATACACAACAAAAGTATAACTATTATAGATTACTCAAATACAACTTGGGATATATGATGAATTAAGCAAATGAGCTAGATATCAAGTTCATAGAATCAAATCACCAAGATGACAAGATATGCAATAGATAAATTTACTACACTAAATACTGAAATTAAAGAGTGTAGGGAAGAGAGAATCAAACTCAAGAATTTATCCTGGTTCAGCCACCAACTACTTGTGGCCTACATCTAGTCCCCAAGCTTAAAGCTGGTTCTTGTGATTTCTTTTCCAATGCAGGGCCTTGACTTGCTTTAAGCTGGTTCTTTTAGGCTTATCTTGCACTTGAGAAATCAACCAGTCAAATATAAATATAATCTAGCTCAAACCAATCAAAGATTAGGAATAGTTAACACAAGATGAGGGAGGAAGAGTTCAACATGAATTTTACATGAAAAAAAGGGCTAAAGCCTTCCAACATTGCCTTACCACAAGGACAAAAGCTACTAATAATGCATAGAGATAAGACATAAATAACTACATTCCATGAAGTTATCACTAGGGAAGGAACTTGTGTGATAGCCACCTTTTCCGTGCTTGTGCAACAAATTTTGAAGTAGGTAGCCATGTGATTGGAGACTTTTATTTTATGAAGAATTTAGTAGGGTTATAGAATAAGTAAAAGAGAGAGAAGTCTAGAAAGTGATAATAATATTGATAGGAATAATGTGATAAGATGTGATATAAAAAACAAACTTAATAGTTCTATCTATATTAATAGTAGACTTCTAGTCCTAATTAAATAAGGAAACAAATTAAGAAATATAAATAAAAAATAAATCCTAAGAGATCATTTAATATATCTTAAAATATTCTAAAATACAATAATAATATGATAAGATATTTTCCATATTTCTAACACTCCCCTTCAAGGTAAAGCTTACTAAGCTTTGGCTTGTTACTATTGAAAACACTAAAAGACAATGAACAAAAAAATATAACACACCAAAAAGTGTGATAGTAGCTGACAACTACATCTGGGACAGAGGTAAGACTAGTGCATTTAGGAAAATTATAATGGGAATGAAGTAAAATTGTATCTAGGATGGAACCAATATGCATTTGGGGAAAATCACAATTGCAACATAGTCAATGTTTTAAGATAGAACAAATGGACTTTCAGGTAGTAGCAAAGCCAATCTTTCAAGCTGGAGTGAGTGGAACCAATCTTTTAGGTTGGAAAAATGGAGATGGAGTCATTTCAAGATGGATCAGATGGAAGTGATTAGAGGCTAGAACAACGGAGATGGTGCCAATCTTTCAATCTAGATCAGATGTAACTAACTAGAAGCATAAGAGAGGAGCGAAATGGAAGAGCAGTCTATCAACAAATCAATTAAGATTAGAAGAGAACATATCGAGACTTAAAAAGAGACTGGTCTAAAGGTGGTCAATAATGATTCTAACGAGTTTCATGAACTCTACACCACGAAAAGGAAAATCTCTCCTTAAGGTAGATACAATGTCTCAGATACTATGTTGAAAAGTTAGGTTTAAGGTTATGTAATAAGAAAAAGAGAGAAAATACTATGAAGCGAGAATAATTTCAATGGGAATAATGTGATACAAAAGACAAATCCAACCGTTCTATTTATACTAATAGTAGACTTATAATCTTAATTAACTAAGGAAATAAATCAAGAAATATAAATAAGAAATAAATTCTAAGAGATCATCTAAGATATCTTAAAATATTCTAAGATACAATAATAATATTATGAGACATCTTAAGGTGCAGCATAAACTCTAGAATAATAAGGGTTATCTTTAGCCCTTGCATACCTAATGCTTAAGTTTATAATGACTCCAATTTTAATAGATGCATGCTACTGGTTTTGTGTACATATGTAAATAGTAATAGTTGTATGACTATAACTAAGTTGTGTGTTATCATGTGTATATAGAAGTAATGTAAATCATGTTATGGATGACAATACTTTGGTTTGGATAAGAAGCTAAATGTTGGTTTTGGCTATGTTATGATTAAACAATAACCAATTAAATGACAAATTTGTATTTTGATGTTTAAAGGTCTTATGAGATGATTTTTATACTAAAAATTTTAGGTAGAACTCTTAAGGTCTATAAGGGACAATGGCTAAAACTTCGTGCCAAAATATCAAGCATAAGTTGATTAATAAATTCATAGAAGCTGCTGCACAATTTAGAGTTTCTACATAATAATAATGATTTTCTTGATGCTCACAAGCTGTAAACATAGTTGCATAACTTTGTTTGTAGAAGCTTAAATTTCATGAGATTTGTGGCATTTTAAACCTAAGACATAAGGCTTGTAAAATTAAAAATTTCAGAATTTTTACGTTCTTCATGTACTCCTAGCCGAGACTTGAAGTTAGGTTAATCACCTTATAAGCTCTTTCCCAAATTTGCAACTAATTTTCCTTCACCTTAAGGCTTTCCACCAATATCAGTTTTTCTCACCACTACATCACCCTCTTGAAAACTTCACACCACCACCTTGGAGTTGTATTTCTTAGCGATTCTTTACTTGGTCGCAGCCTGAAAAATCTGGGTTATCTTCTTCCTCTAATAGGTCTAAGTCCATTCTCCATCACTGCTCATTTTGGAGTTCATTAAACATTCTTTTTATGAAGATTTCGTCTCCAAGTTCAACCAAAATCATGGCATTAGAGCCATAAGTAAGCCTGAATGGAGTTTTGTTAGTTGAAGATTGTGGAGTGGTATGATATGCCCATAACACACTTAGTAATTCTTCTATCCATCTTCCTTTTGCTCTATCTAATCTATATTTCAACCCCTTTAAGATCACTTTATTCGTTGCATCAGCTTAACCGTTCTCTTACGGGTGTTCTACTAATGTAAAGCATTACTTGATTCCTTGCCTTTTGCAAAATGCTTGGTATTTCTAATCGATGAATTGAGTTCCATTATCTCACACAATGACAAGAGGAAGATCGTATCTGCAAATGATGCTTTTCTATGTGAAGCTCTCTATCTTTTCTGTACTAAACTTCACCAGGGGTTCAACCTCAATCCATTTTGTAAAATAATCGATCTCTACTTCCAAATACTTAACTTGTCTTGGTGTTGTTGGGAAAGAACTTATAAGTCCATTCCTTACTTATAAAAGGGCCAACATGCGTTTATTAAATAGAGTTGTTCCCGAGGAGCTAGATATAGATCCAAAAATATTTGAAATTTATCATACTTCTTAGCATGCTCCATACAACATTTCTTCATTTTAGGCTAATAATATTTTACTCAAATGATCTTTGCTGCCAGAGATCTTCTTCCCAAATGCTGTCCATAAATTCTTTCATGAAATTTTTTCATAACATATTTTGTTTGATCCATTTCTAAGCATTTCAATAGTGGTGAAGAAAATCCCTTTCGCTATAGTTGATTCCTAATCTTCACATAGAAGCTAATGTCCTTTTTAGTTTAGTTGTCTCTTTATGATCTTCCTGAAAAAATCCTTTTTCAAGAGCCTCTACTACAAGTCTCATCTAAGAAGTTGGTTTTAGCTCAATTATCATGACCTCGAGTACCTCAATGCTTGACTCATCAAGGGTTTCATGAATAATCATTCAGTTGTTCCTTGGACCTTTTGTGCTAGGGAGCTTTGCCAATAGATCGGCTCAAGTATTCTGGTCTTTGGTGAAATGCTCAACTGGAAAGGCTTTGTAGTTTTTAGTAAGATTTCTTACCTTGTTAAGATACCTAGAAATGGTTCACATATTGTGGGCTTCACATATTGAGCACTGCTTGACATTTGTCTGGATTGGGTTTTATGCCAAGGTTTGTCAATAGGAATCTTAGGAATTTGTTGGCTTGCACCCTAAAAGCACATTTTTTTTTGAGTTTAGCCTCATGTTATGCTTACATTATTAGGCGAACATCTTCTTAAGGTCTTGGACATGATTTCCAGTCTCCAATGTATTGACGATCATATCGTCGTTGTAGTCTTTAAGCATCTTACCAATCTATTCATCAAACACTTTGTTCATCATTCACTGGTAAGTTACTCTAGCATTCTTTAGGCCAAAAGGAATGACTCGATAACATTAGCTTACTATTTCTATTATGAACTTTGTCTTGTCTTCGTCATCTGGGTGCATAGGGATCTAGCTGTATCCTGAGTAGGCATTCATGAATGGTAGAAATCATAAACTAGATGAGTTGTTAACTAACTTATCAATGTTGGGAAGTGAGTAAGGGTCTTTAGGATAAACCTTATTTAAATCTATGTAATCAATGCAAATACGCCACTTCTTTTTAGTTTTTTTTTTCACTAACACCACATTGAACAACTGGGTAGTATAGGAGACTTCCCTTATGAAACCTGTATCCAAGAGTTACTTCACTTGTTTCTAGATTATCTTTTGTCTTTCTAGTTCGACTTTCCTTTTACGTTGCGAAACTGGTTTGGCATCCGACCTAATGAAAACTAGTGGGAGATGAATTCGAGATCCAACCCTGGCTTGTCAACGAACGTCCAAGCAAAAAGGTCATTGTTTTCCATAAGGAGTATAACCAGCTGGGACTTCTCTTCCTGAGTCAGTTGTCCTCTATCTTGGTGACCTAGTTCAGCTTAGCTCTAAGTTGGAGCGGTTCAAGTTCCCCTTCTAGTTGAGGACTGGTATTTGTTGTTTAGTGTTCATGGGGGCCTTTGCTACCGTGAGGCTCTCATTGTAGCATCTTTGAGCTATGGCCTGATATCTTTTTAATGTTACTATTTTGTTATCCTTATCAAGAAATTTCATGGCTAAGTGAGGAGTAGATATCACAGCCCCAAAAGCATTCAACAAAGGGCAGCCTACGATCACGTTGTAGGCGGAGGGGCAATCCCCCACAAGAAACTTGACTTTAAACATCTTGAAAAGAGGAACTTTGCACAAGGTCAAGTATGTCTCCACATATCCTACCAAGGTGATTTTATCTCTCGGGAAGCTAATCAACTCTCTGTTGTATGGGATAAGGTCCCTATTTGAAAGTCTCAACTTCTAGAATAAGTCCAAGAACATTATATCTACCGAGCTCTCCTGATCTACAAAGATGCGTCGGACTTCGGCTTTGGTGATCACCCCAGATATCACCATAGGATCATCATTGTCTAGGATCACACTTTCGTAGTCCTCTTCAGAAAAGGAAATTGGTGGGCTTTTCCGCATTCTGTTCCTTAGTTTGGAGATTAGATAGGAAGCCACTCTCAATATCACTCGGAGAGCATTCTTTCTCGTATTGCTAGACTCACCGCTACCTACAAAGCCACTCGATATTGTGTAAATGGTACAAGTTAATTTAGTGTAGTGGTGGTCATCATTCTGAGGGGGAAGGATCCTGAGATTGTCTTCTATCTTGGTTTTGCCTATTACCCTAAGGGGAGCTTTCCTTTTGATTTTCATTTATGGCTGGGGGTTGTCCTCTCTGATATAGGGAAGGGCTTCTTTGAGGGTTGTAACTCATTTTTCTATAGTTTATGGATCCTCATTAGTTTTCGTTTCGAGATTGGCACATAAATCGCCCTAAACGACTATCTCGGATCAAGGATTCGATTGCATCTTAGAGGAAGATAAAGTCTTCTGTTATATACCCATATCCTTCATGAAAGGCATAGTGTTTAGATTTGTCTTTCTGGGCATGTCTTTTTAGTGGTGGAGGTTTGGAAATGTTCTAAAATTTCATGTTCATTACCTCATGCTAAATTTGGGACAAAGGTGTGTTAAGGGGCTATAGTTCTAATACCTCTCTTTTGGTGGCGTCTTGGAGTTGCGTGGTTATGAAGGGTCTTGGGCCGACTTTGGCTTCACCTCCTCACCTTTGTCCATATTCTTTTTTATGTGGATGACATAGGATGACATCTTCTGCATTAATGTACTTATTTGCCCTTACCTTGAACTTGTCTATGGTCTGGGGCTCCTTCTTTGCTAAGATATAAAGAAGGGGCCTGAACATAGGTCGTCCCTGATGTAATGGAGGGCCAACCTCTCATTCTAATCCTATATTTTTAAGCATTCCTTGTTGAACCTAGTTATATAATCTTGTAGGGATCCATCTTTCCTTTGTTTGATGTGGGATAGACATCAAATGAATCTCACTACACTTACTCATGGTGAAATATAGCAGAAAACGTGAGGACATGTTTTCCCAATTGATCACAGACTTTGGTGCTAAGGTTGTGAACCATCTCAAGGCGACTTTCTTCAAAGAGAAAGATAGGGAAAACATGGCACATGGGGGGATCATCTCCTGCAGCAAATAGTATAGCTAAAACGTAGGCATCCAGATGCTCTTGGGAGTTTGAGGTTCCATCGAAGCTTCAATGCTGGTCAAGTACTTGAATCGCCTGGGGATCTCGTAGGCCATCAAGTCATCTGAGAAAGGTTAATTCTAATGAACTACAATTCCTGCCTTCCTCCGTGCTCCGACTCCCAGGAATATTCTCTTTCTTGGTTCTCGGGCCTATGTTCGAGTTCCATTACCTTAGATTTTTCTAGGTCACGATCCCTATCATGCACCAGTCCCCTTCTAGCATTATGATTCCTGTCCAGAACGCAGGTCTCATCCTCTCTTTCCTCGTGAATGGATCTCTCCAATTCCCTTATTTGTTCGTCTTGAAGGCGGACCAAGTAAATCAACTCGCAACGTGACAATCCACTAGGGATTGATTCTTCTTGTCGGGAATGGTCATCTTAGTTATTCTCTCATATGCCGAGGCGTTGCAATACCGAGACCTGTGGTACTGTATTTTTTGATAGGGCTCCACTTGATCCTAACCGCTACTTAGGTTTCAGGTGATCAACCTGTGGGTTACGAGTAGCAACAAAATTGTGGCGATGGCTAGTGGTTGGTTGTTTTTGCATGTAGAGGTGCGATTTTGTTTGGTGGTAACCATTGTGAAGGTGGTGGGATTGAAAGTTTATTTTTTCCCATATACGACGCTAATATTTTGTACATGTTTCAGAGGATTACCTGGGAACACCTGTAGGTGTTTGGGAGTGGTGGTTTCCTCCATAGCACTGCGCCAGTGACAATGGTGTAGAGGGTGGTGTACCTGCAAAAGGTATTCTGACGCTCAAGTTAGACTGTGGACAAGATGGGTAGTGTTTAGAGGTTCAAATATATACCTTGGTGACTTAATCTAGTATTTATAAGAGTGTAATACTTAAGAGATAGCAAAATAATAAGGGGAATCATGTTTGAAATGGATATTAATGGATAATAACTATCATCAATGGTGATCCTAATAAATGGGGGATTTTTTAGAGAGATTATCTCCAAATCTATTAAGAGTCATTATTACTCTAGGTTGCGCATGCCATGGGTCAGCCGCAACTTCAATAAAATAACATTAAAAGCCCTATCTAAGTCACAACCTAGAGCCATGACTTAAATAAAATAAGGGTTTTATTAATGTGTGCTCTTATGGTATAGGTTAAGAAATAAAAAAAGTAATAAATGCAATTTTCAAGTATTTAAAATCTTGAAAATTCAAGAATTATTTAATACTTTCTTCTTTAAGTAATTATGATGAGTAATAAATTTATTATTATTTCTTAACATGCGTCCTAAAGGAACATGTTAGTAAAACTTATAAAATAATATTAATAAGTGCACCAAAAATAAATAATATTAATAAAAGCCTGCCCTAAGTTTTGGCTAAGAATCACAACTTGAATAAGAAAAAAAAAACTACCCTAGTCCTGTCTACCCTTGATTTCTATAATATATTATGAAAAGAAATAACTAACACTAAGTTATGTTATGCAATCATGACTTGCCCCATACAATGTTCAAATAATGTTGAACTTGCACAAAATCGATAATATTCATATCAATTTGCACTTCTTGGTTAAAATAGTTGATGGTCGGTTTTAAGAATAGTTGGAAATGAGCTGAGCTATATTGTGACTTAATTTTTTTGTCAACTTATGTAGCAGAGAATTTTGGCTCATTTTTTAAATGAGTTGTTCTTAAGCTTTCATTTGTTTGACTCATTAATTCGTAAGCTGAATATATAAGTGTAAACACTCACGTTTAGTTTCTCAAAAATAAAGGTGACATGAATTTGGCCTAGTAAAAAAATCGATATCAATTTTGTCCCTTAATAATGAAAATTGACATCAAAATAGTCATTTCCTTATGAACTGTGAGAATACTATTAATGGCACCTTTGTTTAAAGGATTAAATTGTTGTCACTTTCTATGATTGAGGGACTAAAGATATCAACTTTTTTTTTTCGAAGGACCAAATTAATGTCACATGTACTTTTAGTAAACTAAAATAAGTGAGAGCCTTTCCTTTCTCATTAGATGGGGCAGCCAAGGATTGAGTGTATTACTTGAAGTCAGCTGCCATAACGGGTTGGAATGAATGAAGAGTCTATTCCTAGAAAAGTTCTTCCCTACTTCTAGAGCTACTGCCATTAGGAAGGATATATGTGGTATAAGGCAGATATTAGGAGAAAATTTGTATGAGTATTGGGAGATATTCAAGAAGTTGTGTACAAGTTGTCATCATCACCATATCAGTGATCAGTTGCTAATCCAATATTTCTATGAGAGACTTTTACCCATGGATAGAAGCATGGTATATGCTGCCTTTGGAGGAGCTTTAGTGGATAAAACCCCTGGTATAGTAAGAGACTTAATAGCAAACATAGCTGCAAATGCACAATAATTTAGCATACGAGTTATTACCTCAACTAAAGGAGTCAATGAAGTAAGGGTTTCTAATGCTCATTAACAGAGAATTAAGAATAGATTGGTGGAGCTGACCTCCATGGTTAGGCAACTAGCATTGGGATAAAAAGAAATTCAATCCCTAGCAAAACTTTGTGGAATTTACTCCTTGGAAGATCACCCAACAAACCAGTGTCTCACACTCCAAGAAAGCAGTGAAGTAGTGATTGACATCTTTGTTTGCAGACCATACCAGCAATAGCTAAAGTATGACATTTATTCTAACACATATAACCTTAGATAGAGATATCATCCCAATCTATAGTATGACAACAATTCTGGCTAACTTTAGCAACATCAACAATAGACCAGATCTTGGATTCCTTTTCTTATTCACGATTCATACCACCATTGTCTTCTTTAGTTTCACCATTCCTTAATTTTTCCTAGGCGGCCACACAAAGTTGCTTGCTTTGCTTCATTTCTTAAGATTCTACTAAGTGGCCTTGAGCACTTATCACCTTGTTGTTCTTTTGGTTAAGTTTTCTCTTGAGTAGTGACTTGATTAGTTCCTTGGTGATTGCTAAGAAGAACAGCCACGCAACTTGGCTACTTCTCTTCTTTTCTTATTGATTCCTTAAGTGTCTATCTTATAGGTACTTAGCTTAGTTACTATTGCTTAATACTAAGTTTCCTTTGGACACTTAATCTAGTTAATTATGATGTTCTCAACTAATGAAAGGATTATTTTTTATTAACCTTTGGAACCTTTCTAATTACTTATATTATGTGATAAAGATTAATTCTTCAAAGATATGCTTATATTACTTAAGTTTACTCCTAAGGTAGCCATGGTTAAGTTTAATTGGCCTTAGACTTCAAATATTTAATGCTTACTTCTAAGCTTCCATCTTAAGCTAAGATATTTAATTCTAACTTCATCCAACTAATTGTGATGTCTTGTAGCTAAGATGTTATACCAAGCGACCAAGAACGGGTATGCTTAACTTGAACGGTGGGAACCAGCCATTTTATGTACCTGTACAAAACCCTATTCGTGAAACTAGAAGTTTGACTGCCATTTTTCCACTTCAAAATAGGGGTCCAAGACCATCTGCATGTGACTCCCAACTTCATCTAAACACATGGCATTTCGAGTGTTTGAACTTCTATACCGGCATCTCAAACTTTCGTATTCTGTTTAAGCCTTCTTCTTCCTTTTCTCCTAGGTTAAACCTTCCAGGGTTGGACATACTAGAGGGCCCATGTCAGATGAAAGGTCTTTGAGCCATACTAGGAGTCCTACAAGTATTTTAAGAAGGACTACTTCTAGTTGGAAGTAGTTCCCAAAACGCGCCCTTTTTATTTGACAGCAAAAGGTGACACCATGATCCATTTGTATTGGACCTAACAGATGTGGGTGAAAACCCTAAAACAACTCGATATCAAGGAAGAAGATTTATCAACTGATGATATCGAAATAATCTCTTTCCTTGTTGAGTGGGCCAATAAGAAAAAAAATATATTCGGTGTGCCAATATCATAGACTGTCCTAAAGAAGACCTTAGGGCCATTTGGGGTATATGTCGAGTTTTCGTCATATTGTCATTTATCTCATTCTTATATGTTTCCATACTTGGTAAAATTTTGTATGATGAGTATATGTTGATGATTTCTATTTCTGACTTTTGCAAAGAGAAGGATGATGTGGGCATATGAAAAGAAAAAGCTACATGTGTTTATTGGCTCAAAGTTAGCTACTAGGGATCTATGATGGAAAAGGTTAGCTTGAAAGGCACAAACGTTGATCATAAGTTGACCTTCGTCATATCCTAAGTATGTCCATCATCTTATCACAAACCATATAATGATATTCTTAAAAGAAGTGCCCAATTCAATAGATCAATGAACGCTTATCACAATTTACTGTATTTGTAGGTTGTCAATTCTCTCCAAAACTAATATGAATACTCAAGCAAAAAAGTTCTCTAACTATATGTTTCACACCACCATCATACCATAAAACTTGGATGAGTGCATTGGGGTTCTGTGGGTGCTTCAGCAAAAGTGATTATGGTGGGTTTGGTGAATTGACAAAGATAGCTATGAATGAGAATGAGTACACATGTGATAAAGATGCACGTGTGATGCAAATTTTAAAAAAAAGTTGACACATGAAAATAAAAATATGTCACAAAGTTCCAACAAGTATTTTAAATACAAAATTTGTACCACCAACACCCCCCAACTTAAAAGAAACATTGTCCTCGATGTTTAAAATTAAATCTAGACTAAAAGAAATAATCACCAATATGCATCAAAAAAATTATTGGAACAAAAATAAATAGAGTAATGTGAAGGAGTCACATACTTGAAATGCTTAGCGATTAAAAAGAGAATATGAGAAGAGGATAACTACACCCTAATAATGGTTAGTAATGACAAAAATCACAAAAACAAAATAAAGTAAAATGAAATAAACGAGCACGCAAACTAAACTATTATTATTATTATTATTATTATTATTATTATTATTATTATTATTATTATTATTATTATTATTATTTGGATTTTGAATTGTTTAAATTTTTTTATTAGTCGACACTATTTGCATCCCTATACAAAGGCTTTAAAATTTGAGAGACACTTAAGCTGATTCAATAATAACACAAACAAAATACTAAATTTACCATCAATCTAATGAGTCTTGAACTAAACTATCAATTAAATTCAATTCATACACCTCATTATCATTATCATCAAGCATATCCTCAAACTTTGGTTTCCATGCCTGAGTGCCATAATCATGAGTTCTATAAAACATAACACAAATATTAACTACATTAGATAGATTATTAATAGAATCAAACTCAGAATTAACAAGAAAATACTTAAGGGGATCAAAATCATAGGTTGTAGAAACTCCCTTATTCATGAGTGAGTCAATCATATATATTTGGTGGCCCTCGTTATCATCTTCTAACTATTTTGAAATGTGGAAGATATTCACCTCGAGAGTCTTGTTTCTGAAAGACAGCTTCATGAGCTCATTCCTGCAGTTAATAAGAGCATTAATGGTGGCAAGGAAATGCCTACCTAAAATCAAAGGAATTTTAGAAGTAGTATCAACAGTAGAGCTAGTGTCGAGGATTAGGAAATCAACAGAATAATAAAATTTGTCAATTTGAATTAGAACATCCTCTACCACACCCTGAGTTACTCTGACTGAATGGTCAGCCAATTGTAATACCACAATGATTGGTTTGATTTCTCCTAACCCTAAATGTAAATAAATAGAATATAACATTAGATTCACGCTAACTCCTAAATCTAGCAATGTTTGGCCAAACTCATGATTTCCAATGTTGTATGCAATGGTCAGACAACTAGGATCTTTGTACTTAGGAGGGATCTACTGCTCAATTAGAGCACTAACTTATTCTATCAGGAACACTATCTTCTTCACATAGTGTTTCCTTTTAATTGTACATAAATCCTTGAGAAATTTTGCGTAAGTAGGAACTTGTTAAATCATATGCAAAAGAGGAAGATTGGTTTTTACTTGCCTTAGATTCTCTAGGATTTCATTGTTAGGATACAGAATTTGCTTACTTGATTTTAAAGCTTGAGGCAATGTTACCTTAACATGATTAATTGTCACCTTAGGTTCCTTGGGCAGTTCGGCATCACTACTATCCTAATTCTTTTCCACATCCTCTAAGTTGTTTGTTGTTATGATGTGTAATGATGTACCACTTCGTGTCATAATGGCATTCACATATTTGAAATTCTTTTGCACCATGTGTTGACCATGGGGTACAGACTGAGCTTGAGAAGGGAACTTACCTCGCCCATTCACACTCAAGGAGTTCATCAATTTGGACACTTGGCCCTTCATCTCCTTATTTTCTTCAACAACCTGCATAATCAAAGATTCAATCTTTTGGTTAGTCTTAACCTGTGCCTTAATAAAATCCTACAAAGTGTCTTCTAAAGGACTTCTAGAAGATGAAGGTGCATGATATGGAGCAGGATAGTATCTAGGGGGTTGTGTAAGCAATTGGTTTTCAGACTTCCAACTAAAATTGAGGTGATTGTTGTTAGTGTATGCCCTAGAGGCCGATACATTTTTTCTATATTTATATACATTGTATTATGCTATTTTTAATATATGAGGCATTTTATTTATTGTGTTCTTTTTTATAAACATAATAAAGTCCTTAGAATAGTAAGTTTGACGCCGTAGGACAACAAGTGGATGACTTAATTATGAGATCCTATTGGATAAAATATTATTCTTAAATGTCCCTAATCAAGTATTATTGTTAATTAGGACAACAATAATGCATTAAGACTAGTATGTGTGTAGACTAATGGCTACATCTCACAGGTCTTGGATATGAGATATCAAGTTTTCACATAGATACATATTAGAGTAATAATGTATTAGATAGGCCCGCCATGAGAATGCTACATATATCGTTACGTGAGTGTCATAAGCGATTCTCATAGTGACAATGATGTATGTGGTCCTTTGACCTGAAATCATTACAATTTCTACATGAGGAGTTGTGTGTTTTAATGTCGTCAAACGTCATTTGTAATAAGGTGATTATAAAGTTAGTTATTGGACATACCGCGAATTATGCGGAGGGATTTGAGTGATCTATATGAGATTTGTCCCTCCTACATAATGGGAGCGATATCTTTGGGCCCTCTGATTGAGTGAGACTAAGAAATGCATGGCTATGCTCAAATGAGTCAATATAAGATATCAATCTCATTTGTTGTTATTAAGTCTACTCGGGTATCAGGAAACAAAGAATTGAACTATACAAGGGTGATGCTTTCCATGCCTTGTGTTCAATCTAGATATCTAGACAAAGGGACTAACGTGCATGGTAACATTGATCACAAAAAGGTTATGTCAAATCACTGACATTCTCATTACTTAGGTAGCAGCGATGTATTGTTAGATACTGCTCACTACTTGTAATATTAAAATAGGATTTTAATATTAGTGCTAATGTTATAAGAACCTACAGGGTTACACACTTAGAACAGACTAAATTGGAGTAAATAGAATCCAAGTTGGACTGGGATTCCATCGTGGACCAAAACTCATAACAAATAAGCCCAAGGCTTCACACCTAACTTTACTACTGCTCTTTCACTTGAGGCTTCTTGAAGAAGCTATTGGAGGCTTGTTGGAGAAGCTATTAGAGGCTTCTTGAAGAAGCTAATGGAAGGCTTCTTGAAGAACCTAATGGAAGGCTTCTCGAAGAAGCTAATGAGAGGCTTCTTGGAGAAGCTATTGGTGGCTTCTTGGAGAAGCGATCAGAGGCTTCTTGAAGAAGTTAATGGAAGGCTTCTTGAAGAAGATAATGAGAGGCTTCTGGGATAAGCTATTGGAGGCTTCTTGGAGAAGCTAATGAGAGGCTTCTTGGAAAAGCTATTGGAGGCTTCTTGGAGAAACTAATGGGAGGCTTCTTCAATAAAAGGGCATGGATTATAACCCTTGCAATACTTACAGAACATAGAGAGTGAAAGAGTGTAACAAGTTTCCTTCCCTTCAAGAGCTAGCACTGTGTTGGGGAGGAAGGACTCCATGCGGACGTTAGACATTCGTGGGTCTGTTTATGTGGACTATATAGAGATATTATCGTTGTTACGGTGTTAGTGGTTTGCGTTGATCATCTTTCTTCTGGCTTCAAGAGGTAAACTCAAAAATCACGTTTCATGGTCCCTTTTTCGCATGGATTCTTGGTAGGAATTCCCTTTTTTCACTGCAATTTTTATCTCGAAATTCCCAACAGTGGTATTAGAGCCACTTATGAAACCATGATTCGATTTTTCTATTTCGTTTTGTATGAGATAACATGATTGTTGTTCTATTTTGTAGATAGATATGATCTTTATGCGTTATTTCTGAAACCTTTTGCAAAAACATATTTTGTTTTATGTGTTGTATGCAAAACTCTGATGTTGTTTTCAAAAACCATGAAGTTGTTCATATGTTCTGTGAAAACCATTTTGTATTGACATGTATGTTTTAGCGAAATTTTCTGGTATATATGTGATATACACAGCGGCACAATGCAAAGGTTCTGGAAACCTCGTTCTTGGTATGCGGTGACATCAAGTTTTGATGTCAAGTAAACCTTGTTTCTGGACAACAGCGCAAAGGGTGGCTTCCCCTTGAACCCCATCCGCTAACTGGAGCACGGGAACCTCGTGCTACCTCTATGTAGAGTGTCTTTTCAAAGGCGTGAAATTCAAAACCATTTTTATAACTCACAAAATAATAATGTGTTATTGTTATGGTATTTTGGTTATTTTAAAAAAAAAATACGACCTGCGTGTTATGCCTTTCTCTCTATATTCTGATTGTACATTCTCTTCTCACCTAACTCCCTTCAAATGTAAAAGAGCTTTCTATATAATGTAATCTTGATGTGGAGGTATGAAGGTGGCATCAAATGAGGACATTAGTGGGAGATGCTTGTGAAGTTAGTTCGCTCATCGTTTTAGTTTATGGTTCTCTCTTAGGGGCTATAACTATGTCACATTTATTATATGCTTTATATGTATGAGATGTATGGATGATGTTTATGGTATGTTAAACAATTTAATGAATGGTGAGATCTAATAATAATTATAAAAATTCCCTCAAAAGTAAATATTAAGTCATTATGTGATGCCTTCCAATGTGTGGCACTCGTCATGACTAGTATCAATTAAGTGTAGGTTATGCCTTTATCTATATTAGTAAAACGCGATGGGATAAAGGTAATATCCAACTTCCAACCATTGGGTCTGACTTAACTAGGCTATTTCAATAGGATTGAAGGCTTAGAGGCATAGAGTTAGGCTTTAATCCATTAGATGGATTAGAATAAGTGTTATTCACCTAACTATCCAAGAGTTGCATATGATATAATTGGAAAATGTTTTCTACCAAAATAACCAAATTTTGAGTGATCAGCCAAAGTTGACTCAAAGCTAGGTGAAATATGGATCTTGGCCCACTAGGAAGTCTTGCGATAGGATTTTTTGAGTCAATGTTGAAGGTCATTGATTTGAATAAAATAGTGGGAGGCATATTTAATTAAAGACCTTATTAAATATGTTTATGACATGATAGTTACACTTTGTATATTTTTGTTGATAGATTACCATAGCAATAAACACTTCAAATAACTTGTCATTGCGTTCCGTCCTTGAGAAGGACAAATTATCTGGAACAAATTTTCTAGACTGGTATAGGAATCTGAGGATTGTCCTCAAACATAAGAAAAACTTGTATGTTCTAGAGCAGCCTATTCCTGACCCACCTATTGCAAATGCCCCTAAAACTGATAAGGACGCTTATAAGAAGCATCAAGATGATGCCTCAGATGTCTGTTGTCTCATGCTAGCCAACATTAACTCTGAGCTTCAAAAGCAACATGAGAACATGGGCACCTATAATATAATCGTACACCTCAAAAAGCTCTATCAATAATAGGCTAGACATGATAGATACGGGGTCTCTAAAGCACTATTTCAGTGCAAGTTAATAGAAGGAAGCCATGTTGGTGCTCATGTACTTAAGATGATTGGGTACATTGAAAACCTAGAGAGACTTGGTTTTCCTTTAGGCCAAGAGTTGGCCACTGACTTAGTCCTACAATCATTGCCAGAAAACTTTAGTCAATTTGTTATGAACTACAACATGAATGAAATTGAAAAATCACTACCAGAGCTGCTAAGCATGTTGAGAATTGCTAAGCAGAACATAAACAAAGGCAAAGGAAGGGCCATAATGTTGGTCCAAAAGAATAAGGGCAAGAAACAGCCAAAAAAACCTAAGGACAAGTGGAAGGGCAAGGGCAATGATAAGTCCAAGCCCAACACTTCTAGCTTGAAACCAATGGGTTGAGTGGCTAAGAAAGGTACATGCTTTCATTGTGGTCAGACCGGACATTAGAAGAGGAACTGTGCCAAGTACTTGGAGGAGCTTAAGAAGAAGAAAGGAAGTGAGACTTCCATTTTAGGTATTTTTGTTATAGAAGTCAATTTATCTACTTCTGCATCACGGGTATTAGATACTGGATGTGGATCTCATATTTGTGTAAATGTGCAGGATCTAAAGAATAATAGACTGTTGACTAAAGGAGAAGTCGACCTACGAGTTAGAAATGGAGCAAAGGTTGCTGTATTAGCCATAGGGACTTATCTTTTATCTTTGCCTACTAGGCTTGTAATAGAGTTAGAGAACTGCTATTTTGTGCCTGCCATAAGCAGAAATATCATTTTTGTTTCTTGTTTGGACAAGAAAAGCTTTACTTTTATTATAAAGGACAAATGTTATTCCATTTTTTTGAATGATATTTTTTATGGTAGTTCACAATTGAGTAATGAACTTTATGTCCTTGATCTTGAAACGCCCGTCTATAACTTAAGTACAAAGAAGTTTAAATCAAATGATATGAACCGAACTTATCTCTGGCATTGTTGTTTGGGCCACATAAATGAGAAACACATCTCCAAACTCCATAAAGATGGATTCTTGGACTAGTTTGATTTCAAATTATATGAGATATGTGAGTCTTGTTTATTGGGAAAGATGACAAAGGCCTCATTCACTAGACAAGGTGAAAGGGCTAGTGATCTTTTGGGCCTTATACATAGTGATGTATGTGGACGTCTAAACACACTGGCTAGAGGTCGTTTTCAATACTTCATTATATTTACTGATGATTTCAATAGATATGGATTTGTATACCTTATGAAGCACAAATCAGAATCCTTTGAAAAGTTCAAGGAGTTCAAGAATGAAGTACAAAACCAACTTGACAAGAGTATTAAAGTCCTTCGATCAGATCGAGGTGGTGAATACTTGAGTCAACAGTTTGATGATCATCTGAAAGAGTGTAGGATAATATCTCAACTCACTCCTCCAAGAACACCACAATGGAATGGTGTCTCTGAAAGGAGGAATCGAACCTTGTTGGACATGGTCCGATCCATGATGAGTCATGTAGACCTTCCAGGCTCTTTCTGGGGACATGCTCTATTAACAATAACTTTCACACTTAACCGTATTCTATCTAAAAAGGTTCAAGAGACACCATATGAGATATGGACTGGTGATTGCGGGATTAAAGGATGCAAACCTAAGTACAGGTTGTTTCAAGTAATAAATTTCTCGAGAGTCCAAGGTCGATCTACAGGGAATTGATGAAAAAAATTAATTGAGGTAAGAAAAAGATTTGTCACAACACCAAAAGTAATAAAAGATATTCACAAATGAATTTAAAAACTTGCTTGGGTTAGGAGATCCACTCTTGGTAATAAATTAAAGGCAAAATTATTTCTCTTTATAACTCAATTGAAATCCATACACAACGGAAGTTCTAATCGGAAAATATAATATTCAAAGTTCAATTATATATGGAATCAAGATTTGTAAATAAGTTTGCCTTTATTTGTAAATAAGTTCAAACATTCAATATGCCAATCTTATTGTCTACAATAAATCAAGATCTCCATTATACAAAGAAGGTTTCTAAATTGATTGGAAACCAAATACAACACATATAATGTCTATTTGATAATATATCATTTAAGCACAAGAAATACAATAATCTAACCTTATTTCATTAACAAGAGCTTCACTCTTTCACCAAGCAAGATGAAGATTTAGTTACTCATAAATAAGAAGAAAGAAAGAGAGAAGAAAAGAAAGATAAACATAGCTTCAATTTAGAGCAAGAGAAAATTACAACAAAGGAAAACAATAAACAAGCATAACCATAACTTCTAAAAACTAAGACTAACACCAAGAACACCAAATAATCAGCTAATGGTGCCTTTTGTAGAGGATTAGAGATACACAATGACAAGGGGGCTAATTAAGAGTAGGTAAGGAGTAGGTGGATGAGTGGAAAATGCCAAATGGTGAGTTGGTGAGTGAAAAATTATTGAGATTCTTTGTCTCCAAAATCATTCAATGTTGATCTCATGGATGCCATCAGAATGAAGTAACATGGTCTTCATGAAAGTTGTAGCATTTTGTCTCAGCTTTCTAATTCCACTAAGATCATCCAAAAATTTAACCTACAGCCCAAGATATGACCCAATTACTGGAGACTATTTAGGCCTAGTTTTAGCACCTCTGTTTTGACTTCCAGACCCAATATCAACTCCAAGTTGTTCGAATGATCTCTTATGTTCTTCATGAAAGTTGTAGATATAGATATTAACTTTCAATTCTCTAAATTTTAGCCTAAGAAAGTTCCTATAGCCCGAGTTATGCTTTGATTACTGCACATTGTTCAGGTTCCAATCACAAAACTCGTATTCTAACTTTCAAGCCCAATTAGCTCCTCTAAATGTCCATATTTTACCTGGAGCTCTTCATGAAAGTTATAGAGCTCTCTCTTATCTTTCCTACAAGGTAAGATATATATTTTTTACACATCTAGAACTCAAGATATGGCGGAAATATAGAAATAATGTAAGACCCAAATAATGCTAAAAAAATCAATTAAGTCTAATTTGAATCCAAACTTACAAAACATAATCAAACTTAATTAATTAAGTACATAGAGAGTGTAAATGACTAAAAATGAGAGTTTATTAATATATAAAATATGTAATCATTAAATTCTCTCACATTTAACTTTTTACACTCTTGGGCAAAACACATAAGATTAAAGCTAGGAAACAAAGAAAAACGACATAGACTCAAAAACTAAAAACTCTAAAAGACTCGATAAAACAAGAAGAGCAACTAGAAATTCAAGGGATCAAAGCATTAATGAGGTAGCATTTCTTCACATCTCAAACCAACAAGTAAGCAAATTTCAATTGAAAAGAATGAATCAAGAATGATAGATCCTCACAGAATTCACTTTCAATCTCTCAAGTGTTTAAAAGGTAAGTATTTCACTCTATTCAACCCATGAACAATTGTACTACTATAAGCTTGCTTATCTTCTACTTCTCCGCTACTCAAACCACATACATATAAAAATCAAGAGGACTTTATTCAAGGTTATAATGAGGTCGTGATAAAGGAGGGGGGATAATATGGATATGAGAAGATAAATACCAAAGAGAATAAAAGAGTATTATGGTACAGTTATAGTGGAGAAAATGTTTGAGAACATTCATCATAAAGGATAATCACCAATATTTGACTAATGTTTTATTGAAAATCAATCTCAAATTGGTGAATTGAATTCATTGTTAGACCTAAACCTTCTCATTTTCTTCCTTTTGTTTCCAAGTATCCACCTTTATTCTAGACTCTGATAATCTTTTGATTGCAGCGGTGGTCAGTTTGTTTTTGTTTTTGTTTTTGTTTTTGTTTTTTTTATCATTTTGTGCATACACCCCCATACTTATTCAAGAACAAAGTCAATGCTCTCTTATTCCCTAAGGTTGAGTAAAACATTTTTTTTCTTTTTTTTCTCTTTTTTTTTTAAAGGCACGTAATGAGCTAAAAACAATGAATGATCAAATAAGTTCAAAGGGGTTACACAAGGGAAAATATACAAAGATGGCTATTTGGTCAAAGTAGCTATTTCAAAATACCTCAATTATATTTATGTATGTATTTGAAAATGTAGCCTAAAAAAGAATCAAAGTAAGTTCTAGAGTAACAATTCTATGAGTGAAAATCACACAAGAAAGAAGAGAATGGTACAGATATTCAATCTATTCATCAATAGGCTTAAAATCTCACAAGGCATATTTCTATCATTCTCAATCCACCATATCAACATTCATATCCAAGCTTGTGATTTTTAAGAAAGAAGATAATTTATTCAATCATGCTATGATCCTTGAATTTCAATTGCTTCAAAGGATGTGAAAGTGCATTCACTTGAATCTTTCAAAGGAAATCTAACAGCAAACCTTTGTTGCTTCCACAAATAAATACTAAGTAGTTACTACCCCAACTAAGATGCGTGTCAAGAGTAATAAACTGTTTCCAAAATTTACTCTTTACTCTGTCATCCTTAATTGATTTTACTACAAATAGGTTTCTGACAGTCATATCACTAAACATACTTCCTAATTTAGATGCGTCTCAGACGTAAAATTACTCCTTACTCTGCCATCATTCATTGGTTTAGTAAGTTCATGATAATCATATCATACTTCCCAAAAAAATATTTTTTTTAGGTCAACTATCCTTCCCCCCCAACCAGATCACAACATTGTTCTCAATGTTAAAATATAGATGAGTAAAGGATAGAAGATATTACCTGTTGGAGAAATCTGACACAAATTTAAACAGAAACAAAGTACGACAAATAAAATCAAAAGTAAAGGAAATCTATAAATGAAGCGTCAAATATGGCTTTCTTTTCATCCTGCTTCCCTCACTGCTTCTTGTTGACCAATCTATCTAAGCTATTGCTGGATCAGGATCAAATATCAAAGGTAAAGAAATTTTTTTTTGTTTTGTTTTTTTACTTTTTTTTTTGTTTTTGACTTCAAGAAAATCATCAAGGTAAAGAAGTCTAGAAATCCCTGAAGGACCCTACTCAAAGGATCGTCTGTCCAAAACCAAAATACAACAAAATCATACAAAGATAAAAGAAATATAATAACAAATGATGACATACCTTTATGTACAATTTTTATAGCATATCTTTATACTGCGCGTCATGAGTGCAGTAGTGGCTTATCTTTATACTACGTGTCACCAGTGCAGTAGACACTCATGTCCGTTTATTCGAAGAAAAGAGAAAGAAGAAACCATCATGGGTTTCCATCCTAGGTCTGGAACTTGGAGAGTTCACACTTGGACTCATAACATAAACAAAGATGCTAAAACCTGAAACCTGTAATGTCCAAGATCCAGAACGTCCCATCTCAAGGCACTGAGAGCCCCTTCTAATAAAAGAGAGGATCAAGCTCAGATGCCTCATACGCTTTGGCAACCGCGGGTTACTTCTCACTAATAACCAGAGTGGGACGCTTCTGCCTGTCCATCAACTACACAGTGCCTAGATGGTAAACATTAGGTTATGGAGTGCGGCTTTCTACAGAGCATGGTACACAAACCTTTTTTAAGGATCAGCGTGCAAAGGTCCACCTGAGTCAATGACGGGTCAGCCAAAGGCTGGGGCTCCACAACTAATTAAAGTCATGGTACTCCTTCCGGATCACCCTTGTTCAAACATTTTTTTTCTATTTTTTTTTTAGAAAACATGAAGAAGAAGAAAATAATATATACAGATTGTTGTGGAAATAGCTCATATATGCCTCTAGTTTCACTCTAATAACGGCTTAAATGCTTTCTATGAGTCGAGGATAAGCTTCCTATCCAATTTTCTTATAAATTGACAAACAGTGCCTTTTAGTGTCAGATTACCAAGATTGTTGAATTTTTCTTCATCCTTGAAGAGATTCTATAAATTAAGAAGTTCACAATGCACAAATCCACAAGAATGCGTCTCAAGAGTCAATAAGATATCATCTAATGACTTCTTACTCAGTCCATTCTTAATGAAGAAATTTTATCTTCTCTGTTTGCGGAAACCATCACCAAAGAATGACATCGCTTATTACAATTCCATCGTGCACATTTGTGACAGACTTGTAACCTTTTTGCTCTTCTCCTTTTAGAATATGAACTTCTTCCAAGACCTGATATGTATGAGTTAAATGAAATTGAAGACTCACCTGCTAGTCGGACCTTTGCTTCAATTATCCATCGTACATCTTCTGGCATACCCTTGTGCATTAACAGTCTCAATCTTTCACATCTAATTTTGTAGATTTTTGTCAGAGCATTTTGAGGGAGAGAAGGAAAATGTTTTCTCAGGTTTGAAAGAATGACATCCATTTTAAAGGAGAAGAAGGATTCAGTTATTTTGGAAAACTAAAAAATAAACCGACTTGAGAGCCACGGAGTACCGTTATCCGCCACTTAACCAGTAACACAAAGAACTGCAAAAACAAGGCAATAAAATTAGAATAAATTCTATTCATAACAAGGATCAGAAAGAGAGATGAATTCTACCTCATCAACTTAGTTTTCTAGAAATGGTAAGGCTTTGTCCATTGACTTTAAACACATTACCATTCCTAGGATTTTCAATATCTATAGCCCCATGAGGATACACATATTTGACAACAAAAGGACTACTCCACCTAGATCTCAATTTTCCAGAGAATAACTGCAGATGAGAATTATAAAGCAGAACTTTTTGACCAATTTCAAAAGATTTTCTCAAAATTGTATTGTCATGAAAAGCTTTTATTCTAACTTATAAATTTTTGAATTTTCATATGCATCATTTCTCAATTCCTCAAGTTCATTTAATTGCAATTTGCATATCTTGCAAGTATCATCAAGATTTAGATAGAAAGCTTTAATGGCCTAAAATGCTTTATATTCCAATTCTACAGCAAGTGACAAGGTTTTCCATAGACTAACTGATAGGGTGACATGTGACTGCGGGATTTAAAAGGATGCAAACCCAAGTGCAGGTTGTCTCAAGTAATAAATTTCTCGGGAGTCCGAGGTCGATCCACAGGGAAATGATGAAGAAAAAATTAATTGAGGTAAGAAGAAGATTTGTCACAACACTAAAAGTAATAAAAGATGTTCACAAATGAATTTAAGAACTTGCTTGGGTTAGGAGATCCACTCTTGGTAATAAATTAAAGGCAAGATTATTTCTCTTTATAACTCAATTGAAATCCACACACAACGGAGGTTCCAATTAGAAAATATAACATTCAAAGTTCAATTATATATGCAATCATATTATGATTCCTTTATTTATCTACCAACATTTGTAAATGAGTTCAAGCATTCACTATGCTAATCCTATTGTCTACAATAAATCAAGATCTCCATTATACAAAGAAGGTTTCTAAATTGATTAGAAACAAAATATAACACATATAATGTCCAATTGATAATATATCATTTAAGCACAAGAAATAAAATAATCTAACCTTATTTCATTACCAAGAGCTTCACTATTTCACCCAAGCAAGATGAAGATTTAGTTACTCATGGATAAGAAGAAAGAAAGAGAGAAGAAGAGAAAGATGAACATAGCTTCACTTTAGATCAAGAGAAAATTACAACAAAGTAAAACAAGAAACAAGCATAACCACAACTTGTAACAAACTAAGCCTAACACCAAGTGTCTAACTCCCCCCTACATCCAGCTCATGGTGCCTTTTATAGAGGAGTAGGGATACAAAATGACAAGGAGAATGATTAAGAGTAGGTGGATGAGTGGGTGGAGTGGTTGGATGATTGGATGAGTGGTTGGATGATTGGATGAGTAGTTGAATTATTGAGATTCTTTGTCTCCGAAATAATTCATTGCTTAAGTCATTGATGCTGTCATCAAATGGAAAAGTCATCTTCATAAAAATTGTAGATCTGAGTATTAACTTTCAGATGTCCAAATTTCAGCTCATTTGACCTCCTACAGCCCGAGATATGGCTCAATTACTGCAGACTATTCAGGCCCAATTTCAACACCTCGATTTTGACTTCCAGACCTAATATCACCATCAAGGAGCCCGAATCAAGTTTTGTATTCAACATGAAAGTTGTAGATATGGGTCTTAACTTTCAGATTCCAAATTTTCAGCTCATTTTATAATCCAAAACTCGAATTATGCTCTAATTACTACATACTGTTCGGGTTCCAATCACAAAACTCATCTTCTATCTTTCAAGCCCAACTAGCTCTACTAGATGTCTGATTGAGACTTTGAGCTCTCATCAAAGTTGTAGAGCTCTCTCTTATCTTTCCTACAAGGTAAAATTCATAATTATCAGACATTTAAAACTCAAGATATGGCCGAAATACAGAAGCAACGTAAGACCAAAATAGTGTTGAAAAAATCAATTAAGTCCAATTTGAGTCCAAACTTACAAAATATAACTAGGCTTAATCAATTAAGTACATGGAGAGTGTAAATGACTAAAAATGAGGGTTTATTAATGTATAAAATATGTGATCATCAACATGCCCAAAGATGTTTTGAAAGCAGTACGGTAAGCCCAAAGTGCATTGTTTAGTCTTAAAGACCAATCTGTACGATTTGGGTTAATCATTTTTCTCAAAATTTGTTTAATCTCCCTATTTGCTAATTCAACTTATCCACTTGTCTGAGGGTGATAAGGGGTGGCAATTTTGTGTGAAATACCATATCTCTTCATCAAAGATTCAAATGGTTTATTGTAAAAATTTGTTCCCCCATCACTGATGATAGCTCGAGGGATTCCAAATCGACACAATATATTTTCTTTTAAAAATTTGCAAACAATTTTATGATCATTGTATCACCATGAAATCGTCTCAATCCATTTTGAGACATAATCAACTGCAACCAAAATATACACAAATCCAAATGAAGATGGAAATGGGCCCATAAAATCAATTCCCCAACAATAAAAATTTCAATGACAAGGATGGGGTCCAGAGGCATCATATTTCTTTTTGAAATTGAGTCTATTTTTTGACAATTTTTATAACTTTTGCAAAAAGTATAATCGTCTTTAAATAAAGTGGGCCAATAAAATCTACACTGCAAGATTTTCGCAGCTGTTTTCTTTGAAGAAAAGTTACCTCCACATGCTTCTGAGTGATAAAATTTAATGACACTACCTACCTCACTGTCGGGCACACATCTCCGAAAGATTTGGTTAGAACAATATTTGAACAAGTATGGGTCATCCCAATAAAATTTTTTTACCTTTGTCAAAAATTTCTTTCTATCTTGGTGTGTCCATTGAGGCAGCATCTTTCCTTCTTGTTCTTCAGTCAAAGACGAGGAAATTACCACTGGAAAGTTTTGCTCTTCTCCCAAAAATGTGTATTTTAACCCAGCAGGTAATGACTTTAATTCCAGTGTGGGTACTTCTTCATAAGTATTATCATTCATGGGTTTTAGCTCTTTGAATCTTGGTTTCCATCCTTTGTATTCTATTTCCTTTGTATAATCAACCAAATCAAATGAATTAATTAAACAAACTTCTAATGGGTTAGAAGAACTCCCTTTTTGAAGATGATCATCTACAATGACTTCAATCCCTTCAACTTCCTCCTTTTCATCAAAAACTTCTTGTGGTTGCTTACACATGTTAAAAACATTGAGTTCCAGTGTCATGTTTCCAAATGTTAGTTTCACCACTCCATTTCTACAATTTATCAAAGCATTAGATGTTACTAAAAATAGACGACCTAAAATAATAGGAATTGACTTGCAACTATCAATCATAGGTTCAGTATCCAAGACAATAAAATTCACAGGATATATAAATTTATCAACTTATACTAACACATCTTCCACTATTCTTCTTGGAATTTTAATTGATCTATCGGTAAGTAGAAGAGTTACAGAAGTTAGTTTTAACTCACCCAAGTTAAGTTGCTGATAAACCGAATATAGAAGCAAATTGATACTAGCACCAAGATCAAGTAAAGCTTTTTTAACTTTATGTTCTCCAATAATGCATGAAACTGTAGGACAACCAAGGTCTTTATATTTCAACGCATTATTATTCTAAAGAATGGAGCTTACCTGTTTAGCTAAAAATGCTTTCTTTTTCACATTTAGTTTCCTTTTAACAGTGCACAAGTCCTTCAAATATTTGGCATAAGAAAGAATCTGTTTGATAACATTTAACAGAGGAATATTGACCTTTACTTGTTTCAAAATTTTAAAAATTTCAGTATGGTGGTCCAATTTCTTTGGATTCTTTAATGCTTGAGGAAATGGAGGTGGAGAAGAGAGTTCATCTCCATGCGGTCAACTTCTTCATTTTCTTGGGGAATCTGTTCATCTTCTTCCTCACAAGGTTCAGGAATTTGTTTTTTTAACAACCTTTCCACTCCTAAGAGTTATCACTAACTTCACTTAGTCCATTTGTTGGTTTTCTGAACCCCCCTCATTTAGATTGTACTGACCCTTAGGATTTGGTTGAGGTTGAGAAAAAAATTTTCCTTTCTCGTGAATGATGAGTGCAGAAGAAAGTTTAGCAAGAGTGTCTTTTATGTCATTCATGGTTTGATTGTTTTGTTTATTAATGGCCTTACTTTTCTATGAATGCATGCAGTGTTTCTTCAAGGTTTTTCCTATATGATGGGACATAAGGTGCATATCCTTGAGAATTTTGAGAGTCCTATTGTGCCTGAGGAGGTGGTGGTTGCACGAATTGTGACTGATTATTATTCATCCAACTGAAATTCAGGTGATTTCTCCATCCCGGATTATATGTATCTGAAAAAGAAGAAGTAAATAACTTTTTAAAATTATTCATTGCATTTACTTGCTCATGTACAACTTCTTTAAAAATAGGAATATTTAGACATTCATGTGTTGAGTGTCCTAAGTCATCACAAAGGCCACAAATTTCTTCATTTTGCACAGATTTGTTTTCTTTTGCTTTTCTTAATTCAATGGCTTCAACCTTTCTAGCCACACTGGCAAACCTAGCATTTAGATCTTCCTCTTGACTAAGGTGATATTTTTCTTTATTAGCACTTGCAAGATTAGATCTAATTGAATTTTCAGAAGAGTTAGTACTATGCCAAGATTGAGAATTTTCAGCCAACTAGTTTACATAGTCTAAAGTTTCATCAGGTTCTTTGTCAAGAAACTCACCATTGCACATTATTTCCACAAATTGTTTAGTTTTAGATGTTAAACCTTTATAAAAGAGGCTTATAGTGCGTCATTTTTCAAAACCATGATGTGGGCAAGAATTTAACAAATCTTTAAACCGTTTCCAACATTGAAAATATGCTTTATTTGAATTTTGGGAAAAATTTTGGATTTGTCTTTTCATAGCATTGGTTTTATGTGTTGAAAACAATTTCTTTAAGAACTCACTTTACATTTCTTGCCATGTGCCAATTGATCTTGGTTTCAAAGTGTTAAGCCAAGATTTTGCTTTATCTTTTAAAGAAAAAGGAAACAATTTAAGCTTAACAATCTCTTCAGTGCAATTTTGGTCATTGAAAGCAATATATACTTCCTCAAATTCTTTCAGATGTAAATATGGGCTTTAAGACTCTAAACCATGAAAATTAGGAATTAAAGAAATTATACCTGTCTTGAATCTAAAATTATTGGCATTGAGTGAAAAGATAAAATATGATGGACTAGAATTTCGAGGTGGTTGCAAATATTCACGCATGGTTCGCAACAATTGATTTTCATGTTCATCATGTACACTTTCATTTTCAGTCATTGTGTTAATTGTGTGTGATTGTGATTCAAACAAATCAATATATAAAGTATTAAGATTAATTTTAACTAAATGACCAGAATTTAAATTACGATACCAATTAAACATAAATAAATGACTTAAAATAAAAAAAATGTACAAGTCGACAGTTTACACCAGCCATTAAATATTAACAAGGATGTGGTATAAACTAACCACCCAATAAATATTAACAAGTAAAAAGTTAGATAACTGATAAAGTAAAAAGTTAGATGATTAGAGAGTTAATAATTAGTAAGTTAGAAAGTGAAGAAAGTAAAATACAGAAAATAAAGTGCAAAAAATAAAGTACAAAAAGTAAATTACAAAAAATAAATTGTAAAAAATAAATTTAAAATATGAAAACTGGAGAGAGGCAAAGCCCCACCAGAGTTGGCGAAAGAGACGAGAAGAAAAAAGATTATTTCATTATGTTAGAAAGTAATAATAAATAACAAAAATTTAAAAGTTAGAGAGCAGAAATTAAATGACATAAATTAAAAGTTAGAGAACATAATTTAAAAGTTAGTAAGCAGAAAATAAATGACATAAATTAAAAGTTAGTAAACATAAGTAAATGATATAAATATAAATGTTAGAAAGTTAGTAAGTTAGTAAGTTAGAGAGTTAGTAAAGAAACCGAAGAATCGGCAAGCCGATCTTTTGCTCCGGTGAGGGAGAAGAGAGAATAGATTTTATTAAAGAATAAGAACCTCAATAAATTAAAACTTCAAATCAAGTCCTCAGCAACGGTGCCAAAAACTTGATTGCGGGATTAAAGGATGCAAACCCAAGTGCAAGTTGTCTCAAGTAATAAATTTCTTGAGAGTCCGAGGTCAATCCACAGGAAATTGATGAAGAAAAACTAATTGAGGTAAGAAAAGGATTTGTCATAACACCAAAAGTAATAAAAGATGTTCACAAATGAATTTAAGAACTTGCTTTGGTTAGGAGATCCACTCTTGGTAATAAATTAAAGGCAAGATTATTTCTCTTTATAACTCAATTGAAAAATATAACATTCAAAGTTCAATTATATATGCAATCATATTAGGATTCCTTTAATTATCTACCAACATTTGTAAATGAGTTCAAGCATTCACTGTACCAATCCTATTGTCTACAATAAATCAAGATCTCCATTATACAAAAGTTTCTAAATTGATTGGAAACAAAATACAACACATATAATATCCATTTGATAATATATCATTTAAACACAAGAAATAGAATAATCTAACCTTATTTCATTACCAAGAGCTTCACTCTTTCACCAAGCAAGATGAAGATTTAGTTACTCATAGATAAGAAGAAAGAAAGAGAGAAGAAGAGAAATATGAACATAGCTTCAATTTAGAGCAAGAGAAAATTACAATAAAGGAAAATAATAAACAAACATAACCATAACTTCTAAAAACTAAGACTAACACCAAGAGCACCAAATGATCAGCCAATGGTGCCTTTTGTAGAGGATTAGAGATACAAAATGACAAGGGGGCTGATTAAGAGTAGGTGAGGAGTAGGTGGATGAGTGGAAAATGCCAAATGGCGAATTGGTGAGTGAAAAATTATTGAGATTTTTTTGTCTCAGAGATCATTCAGTGTTGATCTCATGGATGCTATCAGAATGAAGCAACGTGGTCTTCATGAAAGTTGTAGCATTTTGTCTCAACTTTCCAATGCCACCAAGATCATCCAAAAATTCGTCCTACAGCCCAAGATATGACCCAATTACTGCAGACTGTTCAGGCCTAGTTTCAGCACCTCTGTTTTGACTTCCAGACCCAATATCACCTCCAAGCTGTCCGAATGAGCTCTTATGTTCTCATGAAAGTTGTAGATATAGGTCTTAACTTTCAATTCTCCAAATTTCAGCCTAAGAAAGTTCCTATAGCCCGAGTTATGCTCTGATTACTGCACATTGTTCAGGTTCCAATCACAAAACCCGTATTCTAACTTCCAAGCCCAATTAGCTCCTCTAGATGTCCATATTTTACCTAGAGCTCTCATGAAAGTTGTAGAGCTCTCTCTTATCTTTCCTACAAGGTAAGATATATAATTTTTACGCATCTAGAACTCAAGATATGGCAGAAATATAGAAACAGTGTACGACCCAAATAATGCTAGAAAAATCAATTAAGTCTAATTTGAGTCCAAACCTACAAAACATAACCAGACTTAATCAATTAAGTACATAGAAAGTGTAAATGACTATAAATGAGAGTTTATTAATTGCATTTTGACTATGAAAAGTCGCAACTACTTCCTCAAACTCCCTGATAGGCAAATATGAATTTTCATTTTCTAAGCCATGAAAAATATAGAGTAACTTTATCATCCTTGTTTTAAAATTCAGTTGGGGAGCATTAATTGGAAACATGATACATAATGGTGTGGCTGTGTATGTAGGGTGGAGATAATCCTGAAAGGTCTTAGTGGGTTAATCTTTGTGTTCGCTCATTTCCTCATAATTAGAAGAAGTATAAAACAAATGAATAGAAAAATCAGACTCTAACTCTGGCACAGGTCTACAAGCAAATCGACCCAAGGCGTCTCTATATTTGTTTATGCAAGGTAAAGAAGAAATGAAACACTAAAAAAAACTTCAAAAATAAAATAAAATAAAATAAAGATGCAGCAAGATAAAAGAAGAAACGAAGTTACCGCCTTTATAAACTGCTGAAAAGAAAAAATTACCTAGCAATTCTTCTACTATCTCTCCGGCAACGACGCCAAAATTGATTACACCCAAAAAATAACATGGTAATTGTAGAACAACTTTGGAGTGTCGATTTCACAGAGAAACAAATTAAAAGAATAACTAAATAAACAAAGAAATTGAAAAAAAGTATTAAATGATTAATAGTAAATAAATATTAATTTGAATGCAAAATTAAGTAAAGCAAAGTAAAGCAAATTTGGTTTCTACTAGATGTAAGATTAATAAAGTTCAGGGTTCACCAAGATTAATTTTAACATTAAATATATCAAATTATTATACCTAAATAATTTAATTCATGAACATCTAGCAGTAAGCATGTGATCACGGAAAATCTATCAATAAAGCACTAAAAATAATAATCAAATGTATAATAAAATCTCCCTAATTAATAGTAAATTGTCAAATCATCAAATGTATCCTTAATAAGAAAACACAATTGATATCCAACAATTACCACTAACATTCAGATAACAAAAACAAATTACAAAACATGAGAAAAACATGATTGAACTCATCTTAAAATTCATTCATATAATCTGATAGGAAAATAAAATAAATAAACATTAAATCCTAAAATTGGGTAAAAATAATTTAACATACCAATGTCAAAACAATCAAGGTTTCATCATCCCCTTAGTACAGAGAATTTAGCAAGCCATGATAAGATTAGAACACAATAAAATTATCTCGCTAATATTCTCTATTGCATATATCTTGTTGCATTTTTTTCTTCCTTGCACTGTGCATTGTTGCACTGTGCCTCCTTCTTTTCTCCTATCTCAAACATTGTGCTACCTATGTTGTTGCACGTCCTTTCTTCTTTTCTTTCTCACACTCTGTTCAGTGTAGTACGTACTCTTTTTCAATTCTCCTCATCTCCTTTTATAAGCTGCTGCAAGCAGCTTTTTAGTATTAGGTTTTTCTCTTCTTTTTTCTTATTTGCACCGCTTCCTTTTTTATTTGGGCTTCACTTAAATTTTGATCACAAATATTATCAGAATCCTCCTTTGAAGTTGACTTGCTTTTTATAAATTCTGAAATTAAACATAAAAATCTATTTAAGAGTATTTTAAAGTAAATATAATTCAATTTAAAAATGCACACTAATTCTAATAATATCTATTAACATTCTAACATTTTAGTCCAATAATAGGGTATTTAGAAAGCACTTATGTACCCTCATCAGTATGTCAGTTCGAGAATTGTGTTTTCTTGAAATGTGTTTAATCTTTGTTTTCACGAAACCGTTGAGGAGCTCTTTTTCTTTTATTAAGTATTTGTACAAGAAGGGCTCCTTGGCCTGATATTCACCGAGGGCCTATGAGGTTACAAGTTGTGAGTCGCTATAAAGAACAATCTAGTTGCCCCCAAATCCTTTGTCGTTGTCTGACTAGCAATACACGCTTCGTACTCAGCCTGGTTGGTCGAGATTGAGAACTCAAATCTCAAAGAATACTCAATAGTCATGCCATCACCATTGTCTAACATTACCATGGAACCACATCCTTTAGGTTTAGATGACCTGTCAACATAAATGGTCTATGCATTTCCCTTGGGGGGTCGATATCTTGTGTTAACTTAACGATGATGTCAGATAGGGCTTGGCCTTTGATGGCTTGCTAGGGTTTATATATAGTCCCGACACAATCATACGCCAAGCAAGGTTCGACTTGTGGAGTATTACCAAATTGGTTTATTCATCCTCACAAAGACTGGATGACATTGGAAGTATTGTCGAAGTCTGCAAGCTGTTATATGGAGAGTCAAATCTATCTTTTCAATTTTATGATAGCAAATCCTGAGGCCATAGAGTACTTCATTCACGTAGTACATTGGTCGTTGTCCTTTTTCTATCTTTAATCAACACGGAACTCATGGCTTATTCATTAACTGAGAGGAAGACATAAAAGGTCTCACTAGGTTTCGGTCTCATGAGTATTAGGGGCGATGTCAAGTAGGCTTTTAAATCTGTGAAGGAAATCTCGCATTCCAGAGTTCGCTTAAAATCCTTTCCTTTATTGAGGAGTTTAAAAAAGGGAAGAGATTTATGAGTTACTTTTGCTATAAATCGAGTAATGGTTGTGATCTGTCTTGTCAGTTACTGGACTTCTTCCACAGTTTGAGGGCTAATCATGTTTATGACCACTTGGAATTTGTCCAAGTTCACCTTAATGTCGCTGTGTCTTAACATGAAGCCCAAAAACTTGCCTGCTTGCACACCGAAGGCACATTTTCCTGAATTGAGGCACATATTACGCTTCTGGAGTTGCTAGAAGAATTCTTTGTGGTCCTGGATGTGGTTACCCGAGGTTGAGGTTTTGATGATCATGTTGTCAATTTTTACTTCCAGCATTATGCCCATTTGCTCTTTAAAAACTTTGTTCATCATGCATTAATAAGTTGCTCTATCATTTTTTAGGCCAAACGACATGACATAAGAGTAGTAATTGGCATTGTCTGTTATGAATGATGTTTTATCTTCATCATCTGGATGCATAGAGATTTGGTTATACCGCGAGTAGGCGTCTATGAAGGAAATAAAGTCAAAATCCAGAACAGTTATCCACTAACTTGTTAATATTGGGAAATGGGTAGGGGTCCTTAGGACATGCTTTGTTGAGGTCCGTGTAGTCCATGCACATACACCACTTCCCATTGGATTTCTTGGCAAGGACAACATTGGATAGCCAAGTAGTGTACATTATCTCTCTGATGAAACTAGCATCCAGGAGCTCTTTAACTTATGCTTTTATGATCTTTTGCCTTTTTGGACTGACTTCTGCTTCTTCTAGGATATCAGCTTGGCATCAGGATGAATTACTACTAGAATTTTCAGATTTAAAGATGAAATTTGTTCCATCTCTATTTCCATCTCTAAATATTTAGAAATGGAATTAAAGACAAAAATTGTTTCATCTCTAAATCTGGAGTCTCTGATTGTTAGAGACAGAAAAATTAATTTCGTCTCTAATTTAGAGATGAAAAAATTTTGTCTCTATTTTCGTCTCTAAATTAGAGACAAATTTTCCGTGTTTAATTTTGTCTCTAATATTTTAAAAAATATTTAAAAAAATTAAGCATCTAATTAGGATTTGCCACAACTAGACGCCTTCACTTTATTAAAAAAAAATTCTATTTTCTTATGCATATAATTATCCAAAATCAAAATTTACCAAAAATTACAATAAATCATTAATTATTATAATTATCCAAGCAATTATAGTCTAAAAAGTTCTTCCTCAAGTTCATCATCTGAAAATACACTTGGATTTTTAACACTAGAACCCAAACTTCTTCAATATTAAAATCAAACGAGAAAGTAACATACACAACTTTATATATTGCATTGCTAATATGAGAAGTGGTTGAAGCTTACCAACTGAGCAATCATAAAACCACCAAGTAGGAGAATACCAGGTCTTGGGAATCATAAGTTGGAATACATAGTAAAGTCATAATTTAAAATAATAATTTCTTGGGCTTCTGCTGGAAGACTAATATAAAAAGCATTACTTGATATTGTGACAGAGTTCAAAGACAAACTTAAATTAGAATGCATTTTCATTCATTTTTTCTGTGTGTAACTTGAATTCCTATACGCCCTTCTCCCCATATGTAGACAAATATCTAGATGAATTAAGTATAACATACACCAGCTAGTATAAAGATAAATACATAAAAGCTATACGCCTTTAGACCATGAACAACCTATATTAATCTACCAAGCAGCCAACTAACTAGGTTGCATAATTGCTCATCAAGCAAATACTTCAGTACAAGATTATATGAATATTATATTAAATAAACATTACTGGCTTATCAAACTGATATTAAGTTCATGAGTTCATCTACCGTAAGCTTGATGTGGCTCGTTCAATACACAAGTGATTTGCTTGGTATTGTGTTTGATGAGTATTGAGTTAAAACAACCATGTTCAAATTACCCTATCTATCTTAAGGCCTAAACAAATATACAATGGCACAATCCTAACACAACTAACCACACTAAAATAACAGACATATTGTTCTCTAGGAAGAGACCGAAACAAAACCAAAAAAAGATATGGCAGATTTATACAATAAGATAAAGGCATGCCTCTCATAAATAATATAAATATGAGTGGGAGGGGAGGGAGGGAACCAGATAAAAGAAAAGATTGAATGCTATATAAAAATATAAATAATATAGTGTTAGAATGAATACATGATAAGTGGATGTATTAAAATATCCTTAACTAGCATGCTTCCACTCATCAAAAAGGGAGCCATAAGAGAGAAATGGATGGAGAAATCACACTTTCTCTAGCCTCTTGAACTCAGGAGGATTTATATAATTAATATTACATGTTCATAAAGCCCAGGTACAACTATTGTAACTTCTAATCAGTACAATGATTAGAAAGAAATTATATATCTCTAGTAAAGGTTGAACAAATAGCCTCTAGGATCAGTACTTAACATGCTACATCAGAATCATACACTCTCTAATTGAAACTATTGGCTAACCTTATCACCCAGGCGGCGTTGCTCTAGTCCCTACAATTCTTTCACTTTCAAAGAAAACAATGGACTGATCTCAATCCTCAATAAGTAATTTACACTGAAACAAGGGATTGAGGCTAAATTATGTGATAAGGGTGCGTCAGGTGCATTTAACTCTATAGTCAACTCCAAAGCATCATTTGTTACATACTTGAAACACTGCTCAGGATATGCATTCAATCGTTTCTTGAACTTGAGGTATGTTCTATCAACAGTCAAATCTTTATCATATTCATAATGTTCCTTTTCCCAAGTTTCTTCTGTTTGTGAATGATCCTCAACATCACTTCCATTCTCCTTAATGGAAAGTGATGAGTAGTTAGAACATACAGAACTAAGATCCCCTAAAGGTGGCTCTTCCTATATGTGTATATATAAAAGCAAGGAACCACTGTAAACAATCAACGCACCAACCAATTACAACAAATTTAGTATAAAATCTATAGTGCCTCAAGCTCACTAGTTCAGCTTTCAGAAAAAGTTAAATAGAAATAGTAGAGAAGGCTCAACTTGGACAATCATTCAGTGTGACGTAAATCATAATACAATTCACATCACAATCACTTGTATTATTTGAAACAAAGGAAGCATCATGCAAACATCTCAAGTCAACCAACAATGCTAAGCTAAAATAGATTAACCAAAACTGTTTCCCATTCTTTTCGTTCAAAATTCCGAAGAAACACGAAAAGCATCAATTTTTAAATACAAGTTTCAATTGTTTTAACAGAGAGAGAGAGAGAGAGAAAGGAATTGAATGAAGGAACCTGGATGCTGAAATCGCCGTCGAGGGAGACATTGTGGGACTCTTCAGAGAAGAAATCGCTAGAGGAGAGAGGGAGTAACATCACCTATCGCTCCTTGCGATTGAGATCGAAAGCCAGAGCGGCCAAATCGAATTCGGAGAAGAAGGGACCCTGGAGGATTGTGTTGACGCAATGTACGACGCACAACTTCGACTCTTGTACCTTGTGGTACAACATCCCTCCATTGCTCGCTCCTTCCATCGCTCCTTGGCATTAGAAGCACTTCTTATCAGTACCTGGTCTGTGATGATCTTGTTATCATTACTCAGAAATTTCATCGCCAAGAGTGTAGTTGACACCGCCCCCCAAATGCATTCAAAAAAAGGCGACCAAGGATCATGTTGTAGGTAGAAAGGCAGTTTATTACCACGAATTTGACCTTCACCATTTTGACTTTAGGTTTAGTTCCTAACGTCACGTGTAATTCAATATATCCTTCTAGGGTGATCTTATCACCCGTGAACCCAATGAGCTCACCTTTATAGGGTACAAGGTCCTACTTTGGGTGCTCTAGCTCTTTGTATAGATCCTTTAATATGATATTGATAGAACTCTCTTGGTCAACAAAGATCCGTTTTACCTCCACGTTAGTCAGGATCCCCATAAATCTCCAAATAGTGATCATGTCCAGGATTATTCTGCCATAATCTTCATCTATAAAAGATATAGATGGCATGTTCTGTGATCCTGATCCCTTTTTGGAGATTGAGCGGGAAGCCACACTCATTAAAGCTCTTAGGTTCCATTTTCTGGTAGAGGTAAATTCATCACCTCCTGTGAAGTCACCCAAGTTATATTGATGATTCAAATGACCTCCGTATGACTGCAATCGTCTTCTTATGGTGAAAGGTCATGCGGTGATCTGCTTTCCCGATTTTATCTGGAATCCCAAGGAGTTTTTTCTTTGATCGTTCATTGGAGTGGTCCACTTTCTTTGGCAGGAAGAAGGGCTTCGCCTTGAACTAGGACTCCTTTTTCTATAGTTTTGTGATCCATGTTGGGTTCCTTCATTCTAGGATTGGCATATGTATTGTGTGAGATGACCATCCCAAATGAGAGACTCAATTTTGTCCTTTAGCCAGACGTAGTTCTTTGTGGTGTGTCCATAACCACCGTGATAGTCATAATGTTTTGACTAGTCAATGTGTTTCTTTAATTGAGGTGGCTTGCGTATACCATAAAACTTTGTGTGATACACTTCTTGGTTCATTTGGCTCTTGGTGGCGTTTAGAGGAGTATATTTTTCATATTTTTCCCTTGGCGTAGGTTAGAGGAGGTCCGAGATGGACATTGCTCTGGGGCCTTCTTTGGTTTGGAGTCGTCCATCTTGTTAAGCTCCTTCTTAGCTTTGTTTATCTCTTCCATATTAATTTACTTTTCAAATTGATTTTTCAGTTCATCTAGGTCCTTGGTATTTTTCTTAGGAATGAAAGAGGCAAAAGGTCTAGGAAAAAGGCTAGCTATGATGGCATGTATAACGACCACTTTGTCGAGGTCCTTTATCATAAGTGACTCCTTATTAAATCTAATCATGAAGTCTTGGAGAGGCTCACCTTGTCCCTGCTTGAAATTAATGAGGTTGCATGAAGTTTTTGGTTGGGCTTTGCTTGTTGTAAAGTGCCTCAAAAACTTTATACATAGCTCACTAAACTAGTTGATGGACCTCGCAAGCAAGGTGGAAAACCATCTCAAGGTGGCTTTTTTCAGAGTTGATGGGAACACTCTACATAGGACATGATCCGTGGCTATGTGGAACATCATGGCTATCCTAAAAATGTCTAGATGTTCCTGGGGATCCGTTGTCCCGTTGTATGTGTCAATATTGGCTGGAAATTTTAATCCTCTAAGGATATCAACCAACATAATGAACTATGAGAAGGGATGCTAGAGCTCGTCATGAGGCTAATCATCTTGTTTTGTCCTGGATGAAGGTTATCGATGAACGATTTCCAGTCCTTCCATGCAAACAGAAGGCTATCTTTGATCACTGCAAACCGGGATTGTTTTCATCTTGACGTTCAACATTAATCGCCCTCTGAAGTTCAAAGATCCTTCTTTCTTGTTCTGCCAATCTTTCGCCTTGGCATAGGGTGACGTCCATCAGATCTCGGTTAGTGGGTTCCCTTTGAACGAGGGGGGGTTCCCTATAAGATGATGCCTCTAGCGATGAAAGGTGATCCTCGTTTCAAGGCTGTTTATCCTTTTGTCTCAAATCTCGAACAAGGATCATTTCCTGTTGGCGTGGGTCTGAGGTTGCCTTCTAGGATTCCCCGAAGGTGGTGGAGGAGGAAGCTTGTTCTAGTTAGTGATGGATGCATCCACTCCATCTTGTCGCACATCCTAATTCTTAGGTTGGTGTTGGTTAGTAGCAGCTTGCTTCCTGGTGTTAACCATGTTAGAGATAGGAGTAGCAATTTAGTGTTTTCTATAGCCATCACCAATGTTCAAAGCCAAGAATAGAGGTATGTACCTGATTGCATCTCCAAGTGGTTGATGATGGTGGACTCCTCCTTGATGCAGCGGCGACAACAATAGAATGAAAGGGGTTGTACTTGCAAGGCACTCCGAGCTCAAGTTAGCGTTATGCACTACGAAAAGATAGTGTATGGGAGAAGATGCATATCTAAGTGTTTAGTCTTGTATTTATTGAGGGAATTGCTTGCAAGCTAATAGTATATGAAGAGATACTGTTATAGTGGGATTAGGTTAAATTGGTTACTTGTAGATAAAATCGTTACATCTCCTTGTTTGTTAAGGATTTGTTAGGATAAGATGTTAGTTAGTTATTAAGCTAGTAGTTACCCATGATGATTCCTTCAACTAGAAGCCACAATTAGGCTAGGTTGTGTTGGATTGATCATGTTGGGCTAGGATCCAAGGCACCAGTCCTGAACACTACCAATTAAGCTATTAAGTAAAATAATTGTGTATCGTCCCGTGTGAGTAGCTCAGCTAGTAAAAAATGGAGACACAAGGAGAGTAGCAATGTTCGATTCATGTAAATGCTTTCAGCCTCAATTTTCTTTCCCGTATCCTTTAATCCCCTCCCCTAAACCCTATCAGTGAATCATCTAAGGGTCTCTTTAAAGGACATTTCCTCGATATCCATAGGGTGGGTCCTAGGCCTAACCAAAAAAATAAATTGTATATCAGACACTTCCTCAAATTAATAATAGGCATTTACGGTCAAATTACTTATTTACTAGTAAAGGAGAAAGAGAATTAATTTTCATTATCACTTAATTAATAGAAAACAAATTAAATTAATTTCAATTAATCAACTTAATTACCTAATTTATGTGCTTTCTAAAATGAAAAAAAAAGGAATTGCATACATTTTTTTATTTAACCTTATCAACCAGATTATTCCTAGAATTTAGACTATATTTGAAGTGGTTTTAAGATGGGTTTTGAAGACGAGAATCGTTGCATCATAAATTAGAAAGGAGACTGGAAATAGGCATATCAATTATACCATGTATAGCCCGTTTCAAAAGTCCCACATTGGGTTCATCCCACTCCCATGCCACTTCTGCAAGTCCCAAGCATATTAGCAGCTATAAAATGCTAAGAGGTGGCAGTTTCCAATGTTGCCAGCTGCCTTTCCTCGGCAAGCCTGTTTGTTGTATTTTTGAAAAAAAATAGTCATATATTATTTTAAATAGTATATATATTATTTATATTTTTTAAAAAAATATAATTAAGTAAAAAATAATAAAAAATATATATAATAAATAATATTAAATAAAATATAAAAAAATATATTATTTAATATAAAAATATAAAAATTATTTATTTCTTTCGATAAAAAAAGGAGCCCTGTAACTAGTGCATGAAAGTTAAAAGTTTTAAAAGATTGGACTTTCCAACCTTTGGGCGGTTTAGACTGATTCATATTAGACAAACCCATGTCCTTGTCTTCTCACGTAGACAAGTCTAAAAACTTGCCATTTGTACTTTGTCCCTGTCTTCACACGTAAACAAGTCTAAAAGCTTGCCCTCCAATTAAAAACCACAAGTCAATCAAGAACAATGAGAAAACCAAAGTCATTTTATGGTGGGCCGTGAAAATCAGAGGCAATTTCTGCACTTCACAAGTGAATATGACTGAACGGAAAATTAAGATGTCCTCTAGCGGAATTTTCGTCGGTGGGCGCTGCAACCACGTGTGGACCATGGTGTCCTCAAAACGACAGTGACAGTCTCGAAAAGAAAAAAAAAAACAAAAATTCGTGTATAAGTCAACGAAAACGGCTGATTACACATCATTCTATAAAATAAAATTAGAATAAAATTGTGTAAAAAATGAGATAAAAATAAATATAATTAAATAATAGAAATTTTATAAATATCAAATATTATTTTGAAATTTAAATTTAAAATTAATTGATATCAAATAAAATGACATAATAAATATATAAATTACATTCAGAAGATTAAGATAGGTAATGTAACACTTTTAATACCATCTTTCACGGATACTTAGACAGAATAGGTAATTCTAGTAGAATAAGCAACTGAGAAGCTTAGCGGAATAAGCGACGAAGATGAGATTTTGACTCTGATATCGTATGAGATTTCAACTTAAAATCAATTGAAATTAACCAGAGTGACCCAATAGATATATAAACCGTACCCAAAAGATTGAGGCAGATAATATAAGACTCTAATACCCCCCCTCCATAGATACTTAGACGAAATAGACGAACTTAGCGGAATAGACGACAGAAATGAGATCTTAATTCTAATACCATGTGAGATTCTAACTTAAAACCAATTAACATTAAGTGAAATGACCAAATAAGTATATAAATCACACCCAAAAGATTGAGACAGATGATGTGAGACTCTTAACACCTTACTCAACAGATGTCTGGATAGAACATGCAAGTCTAACAAAATAAGCGACGAAGATGAGATTTTGACTCTGATACCATGTGAGATTCTAACTTAAAAATAATTGATATTAATTGAAGTGACTCAATAGATATATAAACTGTACCCGAAAGATTAAGGCAGACAATATAATACTATTAACAAATATAAAGATATATATGCATTATTAGTATTACTCATAAATTAACATAATCAATTTCATACCAGAATGGTAAGATTAATAAAAATATGAAAAAGTGTATTATATCTTCTCACAAAACACCACAACTTTTAAAAGTCTCATTCAATTTTTAAACTTTAATTATTGTTACAATATATCCTTCTATTAGGGGTTAAATCAAATCATTAAAGGTAATGCAACATCACAAAATCTTAATTTTTCATTTGTGTTAAATATGAGTTGTTGATTAATTTATTCATTAAATTTAAATTTTAAGTCATTTTTAAATATTATTACATGAAATAGATTTAAAAATCTTAAAATTAAAAAAAAAAACTATAATCAAACTACTTAGAAGTCATATGATCTTTTTTTCCGTTAATTTGATAGAAAACTAACTAGAAGACAAAAATGCACATGAAAAAAAAATTCTCATTGTACATTTTTAAAGTTATGACTAAAGTGCACATTATCCCAATTTAAACAGAGATAAATTAGACTTTGTCATAAAATAATGTAAGCATCTTAAATCATAATGTCTATTTTTTTGGAAAACGTTTTTCGTCTAACTAAATACTCTAACTTTTATCTACCGTATGTTTTCGTATGTATGTTTGTTGACTTTTTCATATGCCAATGTTTTTATTTCCCGTTTCTCATTTTTCTTTTTTTCACCAGAAACCTATACTGATTAACCACTTATTCCTAATGTATTAACTATTTATTCATTATTGGAAATTCTTACCTGAATTAATCAAATACTGATATAGATCAACCACTTATTTCTAATGTATTAACTAGTTAATTTGGATTCACCAATTAATGAGATTCACCAGAAACTTATATTGATTAACCACTTATTCCTAATATATTAACTAGTTATTTATTATTTGAGAATTCTTACTTGGATTCACCAAAAATTGATATAGATTAACCACTTATTTATAATGTATTAATCAATTAATTTGGATTTACTAATTAATGAGATTCACCATAAACCTATACTGATTAACCACTTATTTCTAATATATTAACCAGTTATTCCTTATTCGGAATTCTTACTTGGATTCACCAGAAACTGATATAGATTAACTACTTATTTTTAATGTATTAACCAGTTAATTTGGATTCACCAATTAATAAGATTCACCAGAAACCTATACTGATTAACCACTTATTCCTAATGTATTAACCAATTATTCATTATTTGGAATTCTTACTTAGATTCACCAAAAACTGATATGGATTAACCATTTATTTCTAATATATTAACCAGTTAATTTAGATTCACCAATTAATGAGATTCACCAGAAACCTATGCTAATTAACCACTTATTTCTAATGTATTAACCAGAAATCTTGTGTCGCATCTACAGTGCCATGCGAACAGTTTTAGCTTCAAATTTCAAATTCTCTCAGGTGAATCAACAAAATACGAAGATGGACAATAGTTGGAGTCTTTTAGATGGGCAAATAGCGCGACCATTTTTTTTTTTGTGACGGGGACAAAAACAAAGAGAGAAAACTATAGTCTGACAAACATAACCCCTTCAGCATGTGCGAGTCCGATTTATATCCAGGCAATTTATTTTGAATTGTCAAATTTGTTATCTAGTTAATTTTTTTTCTGTTTATAAATACACATTCTTCATTGGTAATTTCACTCTCACGTTAATTTCAAATTTATAAAAAAATTTATATATGTAATAATAAGAAAAGTTACTAATTTATTTAATTATTAATACCTCATTGTTTCTTTTATTATCAAATAACCATACAATAATTAATGTCATTATGTTATTAAAATATCAAATTACATGTTTTGATGATTTTTAATTAAATTTTTATGAATGAATCATTTACATTTGTAGATATACTTTGTTCTTATCAGGTTAAAAAAGGTTACATGAAAGGATTTTCGGTGAATTGAAGGTGGTGTTTTTCTCCTTGGTGTAGCAGCAAAAACAGTGGAGCAGAAGGATGGTGTACCTGCAAAAGATACTTCAATGCTCAAGTCAAACTTTGCGCACTAGGAAATAGTGTTTAGGGTACAAAGACACTTGAGTGGTTTAACCTGTTATTTATAGGGGAGCGTTGCTTAGTCATTAAATATAATATGACGAAATTCTAATTTGAATTGCTATTGATGGGCAATTATTGTTATTAATGAGACATGTAATCACTCCTATTTGCGTGAGATTTGTTGGGAGTGATTGTCTCCTGATTGTGTAACTTCCAAAGATGAGGTGGCATTGACTCATGTCATGTTCTGTGGTGTGCGTGGCCTAGATGCTCATGTTGATCGGATTACCCCCAAGGGCATAGGAGCCAGATCTCGGTCTAGAACAGTTACCCATAGCTCAATGCTTCGTTGTAAGTGGAGTGTCGAGGTACTTCGAACAAAGGTCAACGGGAGCATTAGTTGCCCTAAGTGATGTTGTTGGCTAAGAAGCGTTGATGCCGGTTTCTTTGATGATGGGATAATAATTGTTATCTGATGTTCGATGTACAGGTTTTCCCAATCATTTCCTCCAACATCCATCTTGTTTGGATCATTGTGGTGTTTATAAAATCTCAGCGAAAATGGTGCGCAATAAGCACAAAAATCCGTGATTATTTTGAGTCGAATTAATCCGTCAAATCGGGATCCTAGTTAGTATTGCTTTCGATGGAAGAAATCTGGGAAGTCAATCTGGGATCCTTCATCTGAGATCATCTTTGGTCGATATTTGATATTCTGTTTGCAAAGTTAGTGACGCTTAGCTTGTCTACAACATTTCATCTACGACCAGAGTCGTTTCACATGTTACTGGCAGCTTTTAGGGGAAATGTGGTGGATAGTGAGTGGATGTTGTCATTTGTACTTTGTGCTACCATCATTTTAAACTTTTGAAATGCCCAGCATGTCCCTGACATGATGGTGGCAGTTGAGGCACTAAAGGCTTATAAATAGGAGAGTGGGAGAAAACCTCCCACTTTTCTACTTCTCCAACCTTCTTTAGAGACTTTTCGGGGATGCAGGCAATTTTCAGCGAGCTCACAGACGATGATTTACGGTGATGTAACTTCTAACTCTTTACTTCCTGTGCGTTTTCCATTTTCCCTTCTCAGTTCCCTTTCACTCTCCATCACTTAACGTCTTTCCCAAACCCTTCTTTCCTTTATTTACCCCTATTTTTTCTTTATCTAGACAATGCTAAGGGTGCAAGAGTTAGAAAGCAACAGTGAGGAGGGTAGCAATTATATGGCGGCGTTATCTGTAGTGCCACCTATGTGCACAGTAGAGGCGCAACTAAGCGTGTCACATGGGGACAATGCTAGGGAACAGAGGCCACTTCCGAGGTCTGAGATCCATAATGTTATCTGGAGGGTAGAGGCCACGAAGCAAGTGGCTAGGCTTAGACCCTCACATCCATTTTCCAAGATCATAAAAAAGTTGGTTCATAAGAGTTTTATTCCTTCTAGTTTTGATGAAAGCTCGGCATCTGTAGGTTGTCCTTCTAGTATTCGACATATGGGGAGAAAGAGGAAAGCTAAGGCCCCGGCACAAGCGTGAAATGTGGCTCTGAGCCTAGATATATATAAATGGGTGAGCCCCAAGGTAAAAAGCATCACTTCACAGTATAGCACCATGGTAGAGGTGTCTGACTTGCGATCATACCTTTAGTTGAAGAAGGATGGTTTTTGGGATGTGGAATTCGAGGTGCATCCTATGAGCTAAGAGGAACAGATTTGTTTAGCGCGGACCTCGAGTGACAAACATTTTATGTACCTATACAAGACAATGTTCGTGAAACTTGGAATTCGACTTCTGTTTTCTCATTTGGATATGGGCATCCTATACCATCCCAAGTTGGCACTAACTCAATTGCATCCAAACGCGTGGGTCTACGTCCTAGAATACCAGTTACTACACTGGCACCTGGATCTTCCATGCAATGTCCCATCATTCTTCAAATTTTTTCAAGTGGTTTGGCCTCATAGAGGTGGTCCGACCAAAGTTTAGGTCACTCTCCGCACTCGAGGTGGCTAAAAAATCTTGGAGACCTTCCTCGAGTTCTATAAAAATTTCAAGGATGAGTATTTCCAGTTAGAGGCAGCTCTCAGAACGCGACCATTTTTCTTGACTACACAGAGAATGCCAAAGATGTATCTTTACTAGACATCCCAACACTTCAACTTCTACCGTGAAGAGTATAAGGTATGAGGACCTAATGGAGGACGAGGTGGTTGTGGCAACCTTCTTAACTGGATGGGTCACCAATTCAAATGTCATCCATTCGAGGGATTTAATTGAGATACCAAACAATGAACTCCACACTTGTCTAGGTGTAATGATATGAACTTGTTTATTTATGCTTCCTTTTGATTATATTCTGAAACTGAGACTTCTTTTTTTTTCTTTTTCTTTGTAAAAAGCATGGTCCCTGCTGACAACCTTGGTGATCTCCACAGGTGGATCGTAGAGAGAGCGGGTCATAAGGTGGCAAAGGGAAAAGGTGTAGCCTCTACTCCCCCCAATGAACCTGTCCTAGAGATCTGGGACCAAAACACTGAAACAATGGATCAAGGCACCTAGCTCCAGCCCTAGAAGCGGAGGGCAGGGTGTCAACGTGGCCAACCCTAGAGACCTCTGGCCGAGGGCCCAATCTTGGACTTAACTGCTCCCCAATGTCATGAGCTATCACATGCCCCCATCTGCTTCATGGCCTCTTCAATCTAGGGCAAAGATTTCCCAGTCGCTAAATTTATCGAGAAGTCCTTGATGTCAGACACCAACTTGGAAAAGATGGTTGAGGTAGACATGACCCATCAAATCCATCTTGGGAAGGTCTGATGTCAACATAATATGGCTTTCTTGCATTTTCTCAAAAAATCACTCCTCTAGGCTAATAAGACCACAGAGTTGGAAGTCGATGTCGAGAGGCTGAGCGAGGAGAAGGAGGCCCTGGAGAAGGATCTTGGGGAGCAGTGAGTGTAGGTGAAAAAGGCAGGCAGGAAAGAAGCTTGGAACAACTAATGGCGAGAATAAGACTCTAAAGTAGCAAATTGTTAACTTAGAGAATAAGCTGGCAAACTCCAAGTTGATAGTGACTAGTCTAGGATGAAGGTGGGGGAGCTGGAGGCATAAAAGAAAGCCCCAGATACTGAGATCGAAGTGAAATGGGCAAGGTCTAGGGATGATTCTTTTGCTAATGCATTGCACCAGCTAAAGACACTAAACCCATCTGGGCTAATAATTGAGGGTGCCGGATCCCATTGTCGTGTGAGAAATGAGTTCATTGTGGACATAGCTCTGTGACCCTCGAACTTGGGTTCTTCTGCTCAGACCAACCTTACCTCATCCACTGTTACTATTGATGATGAGGCCGCCACAGTTGATCCTACTCTGTCATGACTATTTTTATTTGATCCTACTCTATCGTGACTGTTTTTATTTTTCCTTTAACTGCCCCCTAGGTGGGGCTTTTTATTGTTTTGAGGACAAGTCCCAATGTTAGGCATTTTGATTTTTATATGAAAAATCCTAGATTTTAGGTGTCTTTCTAATTACTTGTTATTCTATTCATTATTGCTTTATTATGCATTTGCCTTCCATAATTGGCTTTTGGGTCCAATGCCCATAAGTTTTTAGCATTGCGAATGTCGGATATCACATATTTTGGATCTTGGTAACTAACATTATTCGTTTGTAAAATGGCAAGAATTTCAATTATTTGTGTTGTTCAAGGTAATCCTCAGGGAAGGTCAATTAGCGAGACCTCGATAAGGGCAGTTGTCATGTCTCGGTCAAACTATATTTTTTAGTATTTTAAAACAGCCAACAAATCCTTGTTGGTTAACGTTGTCGTTTGAAGTATAAGTTAAAATTTAGTGTAAGCGTTGGATGGCAAAAACTGATCTTAAGGTAGGGTCATTTTGACCTTATAATACGTAGTCAAGATGGCAGACCCTAGAGGGGGCGCACATCCCTCGGGCCTCTTCAGGATGGCGAACGTTGTCCTGCAGGTTGTGTGTTATGTATTATCGAGATAGCTAAACCCGAAGGGACAGCCTTGTGGGTTGTGCAAAAATTGTAAACCAAATAACAAGTGAATAATTGAACTTCTTTATTTAATAAAGTTGTGGTTCAACATATATTTACAAACTTCATAAAACTAGAGTCTGGAATGACTAATACAACCCTAACTGTAATCTTTTCGGAGCTTAGTCATGTTCTAGTAGTTTTTTATTTATTTTTTGGTGAAAGTCTCGAGAGTGTAAGCCCCAGTTCTCGTTTTGCTCGTGATTCGATATGGTCCTTCGTAATTTGGGGCCAATTTCCCTTGGCAGTGTTTTTACCTCCAATATTTGTTGTGCGTAGTATGAGGTCACCAGGCACAAACCTCCATGGAATCACTTTAGTGTTGTACTTGGCTACTATTCTTTGTTTCACAGTAGCATCTCAGATATGGCCAATGCAACGTTGTTCTTCCAACAAGTCTAAATGTTGGCAGATGAGCTCCGAGGTGGAATTTTCTGAGAAGTGTTGTGTCTGCCAACTAGGCTCTCCAATTTCTACTGAGATCATTGCCTTACATTCATATGTTAGCTTAAAAGGGATCTCTCATGTGGTTGTGTAGGGTGTGTGTAACATTCTCCTTAACCTAATAGTCCTAATCAAGGTTATAGAAGCTCAATAATAATAATAAAAATTATCAGTTAAATTTTGAATTAGTTTGAACGTAATTTTATAATACAAATAATGAAGAAATAGCTAAAGTTTCTGCATAAACAACTAATAGAATGGAAATAAATATAACAAATTTATTTCCTAGCTATAAGAGTTGTAGTAAATTTTAGAGAATCAACTGAGTTAGTCTAATATTTTTAAGGATACTGAAGAGGAATCAGTGAAACAGATAAGAAGCTGAAAAAATTATGAAATTACATGGAGATGACAACTAAAACATGGAGAATATTTTGGTATAAAATACAAACTAAGATAAATATCAGTAAGCATATTTACTTAATTCTTAGGTTTAACTTAACTGAGGATAGAGTAATGAAGTTAACTGATAAATAGCAGTATATGAAAAATTATGAAAAAATAGATCCAAGAACTAAGTTGAGTTCTAAAATTTTTCATAACACTTATGGATACTTGAAATCTTAGTTTTGGAAGATTAAAGTGTACATAAAATATACAAAAGTTTTAGCATAAAAATTTTCCTTACTTTTCTCCAAATCCACCGCCTTACTTTGTGCTCATCTTATTCAAACAAACTGGCTTTTCTCTTCATCTTTTCAATCTCATTTTCACACACAAACAGCAGCTGGAAATAGAGCAAGGCAAGGCCAAGAGGGAAAAGAAGAGAAAAGAGAAAAGAGGAGGAGAAAAGGAAAAGAAAAAGAAGGAGAATCAAGCTTGACAAGCTAGGAAATTGAGGTAGGAAATACTTGCTTCATCTTACTCTTTTCCTTTAATGGATTTTGAGTGAAAAATTCTCTTTTTGGTTTTGTATTTTGGAGGCTTTGATTCATGGCCAAATGATGAGAAAGAAGGCAATCTTTGCTTTCAATTTGTTCCTCTTCATCCATAGAACTTTGAATTGAGTTTGTGATTGTTTAAATGAAGCTTAAGGCCAAGCTTTGCCCTAGTAAGGCTCACGACCAAAGCAAGATTTGGTGGAGATTTCTTTGTTTCAATTTCTTCTTTCTTTCCTATTGATTCTTATCTTGAATTTGTGATGTTGGTAATTGTAACACCTCAAATTTCCTAACTAGTTTACAGTAATTTTGACAGTTAATAGAATTCTACTGTTTAGTGATTTCTGTGTGCTGTAAAATTATTTTGATTATTCCGTCAATACATTTGATCATTTTGTATGATTTACTTCGTGTCAGGAAAATTATAATTTTCGGGCTGGGAAAAATCTTTATATATTTATTTCTCTTTATTGTTAATTATTTTTAACAATCTGACTTGATTTTCATACGTTTTTTAATATTTGTAATTTTTGTAGATGATTATAAATTTTTATATTTCTCTGATTGTTTTTAGGCTGTTTGTGGGCCCAGGTGGCCTTACGTGGGCCCAGGTGGGTCCCACAAAGTGAAAATTTTTCTACAGATAAAAAAATTTGTACTATTTAGATGGAGACAGGGGATCTTACTAAACCTAAATCCGGAAACAGTTTTTAAAATTTTCTTTTACTGTGTTTTGTACTGTATTTAATTGTTGGCCAATAAAAATACAGTAAATATATTCTTTCGTGGGATTATAGCAGATAAAAATAAATATTGTACTACTAAGTCAACATTAATGGTTATGACAACTTTTGATAGACCAATAGGAAGCAAGTTTAATTTTTGAAGCTTTGAATATCGACCATCGATTTAATCAACGATGTAGAATCGGTCTAATAAAATGGCTATGAACATTTATAACCGTTGGATTTAGATTTAAATCAAGGGTGGAGATTTGGTCTTACAAAGTGGCTAGGACCATTTTGTGACCATTGGATTTAGATTTAATCAACGGTGGAGATGGATCAATTATAACCATTGGATTTAGATTTAATCAATGGTAGAGATTTGGTATTCTAAACTGACTATGACTAATTATGACCGTTGGATTGAAAGTAAAAAGGAGTAATCTTAACCCTTCGTTTTGGAGATGCATCTAATGACTAGGATTTCAAGGAGAAAGATCTAATAGCCTAGATTAAGTCTTCTAATCAAAAGTCTACCTTAATCCTAACTATTGAATTAATCAATGACTAGAAATACTTAAAATGATGGCTAATTATTATGGTCATTTATTGAATGCATAAGAAGAAGCATGAAGAGGGGGGGACAGTTTTGGAGGAGCTTAAGAGCTTAGCAAAGTTGAAGACCACATTATTGCTATCATAATTCATCTTTGTCTTCTCCAAAAAGCCAAGACTTCATCAAATATTTTCTCTCTTTCTTTCTCAATGCATGTTTCGGCCAAAGCACCCAAGAATGCCTTCCATCACTCAAAAATTTCATACAACCTAGTTTCTTGAATCCTTACCTTATTCTAAGAACATCTCTAGTTATGAGTTTTCACAAAATCATTTATCTTGAGCTTCAAATCCAAGCTTCAAGTTTCTATCAAAAAGGAGATTTTTCCATGGAGCTCTACGAAATTGGTAGGAAGGAAAACTAAGTGTTTTCACTTCATTCTTTATCTTAACCAAGTCTAAGAAGCCTTTCCCTCATAAAAATCAAAAACTCCAACCTTGTTCTTCAAGAGGAACCATTCAGCCATTCATCCAAAATCACCATCTAATCTCTTTTAATTTTATCTAACCATAGATCTTGAATCTATATGATTTTCTAAGCAACTTTCATGTTGGAGACTTTCTATAAATCATCCATCTTCAACCTTGTTCTTTAAGCTAAAGATTGAAGCTTTATTGCCCTTGGTGGTGAAGGACTTGGAAAAAGAAGCAAAGCAAGGAGCTTTTGAGGATCTTCAAGAGGTAAGAGGGAGATTCATCTCACCAACTAAGTATAGTGGTGAGAGATGGTTGTGTATTTGATGGATGGTGAATCCATGTGAGGATTCATATCCATGGTCATGTAATTATTTGTGGGTGTTTATGTGCTTTGATTATTTGCATATGCTTAGTATGATTTGCATGATCTATTGCTTTGATTATGACATACTCGTGATATATATGTTGATTATATGTGATGTATGCCATAAAAATTGTTGGAAAGGAAAATAATTTTTGGTTCCAAAGACCATGAGGATTTCAGCCTCAACACCTCAAAATAGGTGTTCATAAATTAATATTTCCATGAATGATAAAATTGGATGATTAGAAAAGCAAGGAAAATAAACAAAGGTTTTGTTTTTCAAGAAGTAGTGTTCACGGTTTTGAGAAGAATTTTTATTGATTTATTTTGTGTAAAAACAAGAATGGAATTTAATGGAACTCAAGGACATTTTTGAATAAAAATATTCTAAGTATTTTACAAATCATGAGTTTTAAATGAAAAGAGCAATGAGTTGTTAATTTTAAGGATTTGCAAAGAAAGTGAAAAATGAAAATGAACAAATGAATTGGTTTTTAAGACTATGAGTCTCACGGTTTTGTTAAAGAATTTTTAATGGTTTTGTTTGTGTAAAACAATATCAATTTAGAAGGAAAAATATTTAATGGTTTCAACGGTCAAGTACCACGGTTTTGAAGGTTTGTAATGCCTTGGTTTTATGAAACAAAGTGATTTTCTAAATGGAAAGACAATTTGGTTTAGTACAAGGAATTTGGAAAGGAAATCAGAGTGTTTTCTTACTTGAAAAATAGAATTTCGTTTACGAAAGACAAAAAGAGGTTGAAAGTGTTTGAACCTCAATTTATTTTGAAGAGAATTTGTAACACCCTCCTTAGGGCATCACATTTCCGACTACCAACTCCCAATCTGAAAATGATTTCATAAAAAGGTTTAAGTTATAAAATATGGGTTTTAAAATTTCTTTTCATCAACGACAGAAATATAAACTTACCAAAATTTATAAGTAATACTGAAAAATAAATTTAAACTGTTTAATATACAATATTGACACCAATTAATATTTAACAATTTAAAGAGAAATATAAAACTAACAGACTCTCTTTTTAACAGTAGCAAACCCCATGACTGGTCCTACTTAATAGTACGGTACAACACTAACAGTAAAACTTAACATACTTATTTCTTCTTGTATCCATCTTAATGCATTAGACATCTGTTCCTTGTTCACACTGCACACTATCGAATCCTGAATGGCTACTCCTCAATGTTGTCACCAATCTCAAAGTATTTATAGTCCGTCATGTCTAAGACAACTCGTTCCTTCTACTATATAATTTTAATAATATAGACACAGCAAAACAATATAACAAAAAGGTGAGATCACCTACGCCAATACCAATATGGTAGCATAGAGATAACACAAACAACATATCATACAGATATATCATACCATAATTCCAATAATGCACTTAACATTGATCAACTATCATCATCTAATTATTTATCAGTTCAAATATCATTCAACATTCACGATGATGTCCTTAACAATATCCAAGTATTTCAACAGTTCAATTATCATAACCAATGCTCAATAATGATGCATATGTTATGCATGTAGACTCAATGTCCTACTCCATGGAGGTTTTCACAATTTCGAGAAGAATGCTTTGTTAATTGTTAGCCTTAACCCAAAGACAATCTTCCAGATTAGCCCACAGACAAATATCCAGCTTTTGAAAAGAATCGTGTTCTGGTCAGGTATCGTCAATGTATTGCAACGGACCGAATCGCCAAGTGGCAACGGTCCAGCCTTAGCCCACCGACAGATATCCACTAGTCGACCGTCGCGCCTTGACGCCTCCAAGATCTATCACAGACCTTACTATCAATTCACATTCTCTCTTCAACCACAAGGGTCACAATAGCATCAGCTATCAAATTTTTGTTCAATGCACGAATATCTCAATGCAATTTTGTTCAATTTCCTCATATGCCACAATGCATATTTTTCCAATGCATATTCAATGCACTAATGTCAATCACAGGCAAAATTCACCATTTCCAATGCATGTTCAATGCACCAATGCCAATCACAAGCAAAATTCATAATTTCATATTCAGGGTCCACACGTTGGCACATTCTCAGTTTAATTTCATAATCTCATAATCAGGGTCCATACACTGGCCCAACAGTAATCATACTGTATATTTAATCGTAAAATCATGTTATCGCGTTTTCACAATTTTGTAATATTTCTGTTACGTTTTCACAATTTTGTTACGTTTTCAAATCACATATTGATTTTTCAACGTTTTCATCAATCACGTAAAAATACTTCACCATTTTTAAATCGCATAGCGATTTTTCCACAATATCTCAAATGCGTAAAATATTTAATCGCTTTCCAAATTGCATAGAAATATTTTAACATTTTTCAAATCGCATGGAAATATTTAAACGTTTTTCAAATCGCGTAGCTTAAAAATCACGTTTTTAAGTTACGTAAATCATTTTTCACCATAATTCTATTACGAAAAATATTTCTCAACTTTCAAAAATTCTATTTCAACCTTTCTCAAAATAATATGACTACTCACATTCTTTTTCATATTTTCTTACTCAGAAAATCCTTTTCACAATTTATTCCACAAATTCATCATTTCATGGAATTAAATCAATGTTTCTCATTTAAAATTTCCTAACGCACTCCAAAACCCAAAGGATGAGTTTTACGTTAGTAAATTTTAAATCACCATTATATTCTCTATTTTTCTCAAATCAATTCCAAAATCAATTCTCTTCAAAATAAATTGAGGTTCAAACACTTTCAACCTCTTTCTGTCTTTCATAAATGAAATTTCATCTTTCAAGTAACAAAACACCTTGTTTCCATTTTCTTTAATCCTTGTACTAAAACACTTTGTTCAAACACTTTGTTTCCACCTTCAAATCACTTTGTTTTCATAAAATCAAGGCATTCACAAGCTTTCAAAACCGTGGTACTTGGCTATTGAAACCATCAAATATTTTTTCTTCTAAATTGATATGGCTTTACACAAACAAAATCATTAAAAATTCTTTAACAAAACTGTGAGACTCGTAGTCTTAAAAACCAATTCATTTGTTCATTTTCATTTTTCACTTTCCTTGCAAAACCGTAAAATCATCAACTTGTTACTCTTGTCATCTAAAACTCATGATTAATAAATTATTTAGAATCTTTTGATTCAAAAACATCCTTCAAAAACCGTGAACACTTATTCTTTGAAAATAAACCCTTTGTTTATTTTCCTTACTTTTCTAAACATCCAATTTTACCATTGATGAAAATATTAATTTATGAACACCTATTTTGAGGTGTCTTGGCCAAAATTCCTCTTGGTCTTTGGAACCAAAAATCAATTTCCTTTCCATCATTAAATCATGACATACATATACATATTTCATCATATATACCATAAGCATGCCATAATCAAAAGCAATAAATCATGCAAATCATACCAAGCATAGGCAAATAATCAAAGCACATAAACACACACACAAATAATTACATGACCATGGATATGAATCCTCACATGGATTCACTATCCATCAAATACATAACCATCTCTCACCACCATACTTGGTTGGTGAGATGAATCTCCCTCTTACCTCTTGAAGATCCTGAAAAACTCCTTGTTTTGCTTCTTTTTCCAAGTCTTTCACCACCAAGGGCTTCTCAAATACAAAACAAAACACACACATAATTAATATATAAGACTTGAATAAGAAAACCATGGATATGAATCATGGTTAGAGCTTTTAAAATCAAAAGAAAAGTGAAGATTAATAAACTTCACCAATAAAGCTTCAATCTTTAGCTTGAAGAACAAGGTTGAAGATGAATGATTTAGAGAAAGTCTCCAACATGAAAGTTGCTTAGAATATCATGTAGATTCAAGATCTATGGTTGGATGAAATTAAAAGAGATTGGATGGTGATTTTGGGTGGTATGGCCGAAATTCCTCTTGAAGAACAAGGATGAAGTTTTTGATTTTTGTGAAAGGAAGACTTCTTAAACTTGGTTAGGATAAAGAATGAAGTGAAAACACTTGGTTTTCCTTCCTATCAATTTCGTGGAGCTCCATGGAAAAATTCCTAAAAATCATAAACAAATGTTACAATCAATAACAAGTGAATAAATAGGTAAACCATGGTTCAAGCATGACTTAGAAAATTAAAACTAAAAGATTGGGTGAAGAAATATGAACTTTACCCTTTTCGATAGAAACTTGAAGCTTGGATTTGAAACTCAAGATGAATGATTTTGTGAAAACTCATAACTAGAGATGTTCTTAGAATAAGGTAAGGATTCGAGAAATAAGGTTGGATAAAATTTTTGAGTGATAGAGGGTAGATCTAGGGTGCTTGGCCGAAACTTGCTTGGAGAAGGAAGGAGAGAAAATTTTGAAGAGCTTGCTTGAAGGAAATGATCAATAATGATCAAGATGGAGTAATAATGGTCTTGAAACCATTCTATGCTCTTAAGCATGCACCAAAACCGTCCCCCCTCCATGCATTCTCCTAAGAGTGTAAATAATCAATAATGATACAGAATTGACCAAGACATCTAATAATGTCTTCAAACTTTTTCCTTAAGCTCCTAAACAACACAAAAACCATCCCCCCTCTATGCATTATGCATTCATAAAGTTGTCATCTTTTCTAGCTACCATTTAGAGCCATTTAAGCCATTGATTAGATCAATGGTTAGGATTAAGGTAGACATTTGATGAGAAGACTTAATCTAGGTCATTAGATCTTTATCCTTGAAATCCTAGCCATTAGATGCATCTCCAAAATGAGGGGTCAAGATTACTCCTTCTTACTTTCAATCCAAGGGTCATAATTAGTCATAGCCATTTTAGAAGACCAAATCTCCACCATTGATTAAATCCAAATCTAATGGTTATAAATGATCCATCTCCACCGTTGATTAAATCCAAATCCAACGGTCACAAATGGTCCTAGCCACTTTGTAAGATCAAATCTCCACCCTTGATTAATTCTTCATCCAATGGTTATAAATGTTCATAGCCATTTTATTAGACCGATTCTACACTGTTGATTAAATCGACAGTTGATATACAAAGTTTCAAAAATTAAACTTGCTTCTTATTGGTCCGTCAAAAGTTGTCATAACCATTAATGTTAACTTAGCAGTACAATATTTATTTTTATCTGCTATATCCTCACGAAAGAATATATTTACTGTATTTTTATCACCCAACAATTAAATACAGTACAAAACACAATAGAAAGAAAATTTTTAAAACTGTTTCCAGATTTAGGTTTAGTAAGATCCCCTGTCTCTGTCTAAACAGTACAAATTTTTTTATCCGCAGAAAAATTTTCACTTTATGGAACGCACCTGGGCCCACGTAAGGCCACCTAGGCCCACAAACAGTCCAAAAACAATCTGACAAATACAAAAATTTATAATCATCCACAAAAATCACAAATATTGGAAAATGTATGAAAATCAAGTCAGATTGTTAAAAATAATTAACAATAAAGAGAAATAAATACATAAAGATTTCTCCCGGCTCGAAAATTATTATTTTTTTGACACGGGGTAAATAACTCAAAACGATCAAATACGCTGCTAGAATACTCAAAATAATTTTACAGTACACAGAAATCACTTAACAGTAGAATTCTGTTAACTGTCAAAATTATTGTCAATAGATAGGAAATTTGGGGTGTTACAATACTCCCCCTCTCAAAAGAAATTTTGTCCTCGAAACTTGATAAACCTGATTTCACACCCTCAGAATAAATATGGATATTGCTCTTTTATCTTTTCCTCTAACTCCCATGTTGCTTCACTGCTTGCATCGTTCCAAACAATTCTAACCAATGAAATCTCTTTGTCTCTCATTCAACTTCTCCTGATCAAACAGATATCTCAGATTCCTATAATTACTAGAAATATTGAATGTTACTCCATAAAGAAAGTATATCCATACCTCTAATTCCAACACAACGGTTACCAAATTCTATTCATGCGTAGAATAGTTCTTCTTATGTAACTTCAATTTCCTTGAAACATTACAACTCTTTTATTCTACATAAGCAAACATCTTAAACTCCAATGTAACGCATCACAATACACCTCCAATGATTCACTGGGATTAGACAAAACTAATACCAGAGAGGTAGTCAAACATATTTTCAACTTCTGAAAATTCTCCTTGTGTGCATCAGTCCATACAATCACTTAATTCTTTCTAGTAAGCTAGGTGAGAAGTCTTACGATCTTAGAAAATATCTCAATAAATTTTCTACGGATTTCCGTTACCATCTTGATTTTTCCTATTGAAAAACTATTTCAACCTTTGAAGGATCCACCACGCTTCCGCTGCGTCATTCTGATACTATGACATGGATATAAATAGGAATATCCTTTCTTGCAAAATGTTCCTTCTTCTTGCAATTTGCAATACATGAAAAACATTATGAAAGACAACAAAACTATCTGATATGTTACCGGATATATCTAACAAAGAATTTGATATAACCCGATTTCAAGAACAAATTTTCTGGAATACTAACACTTTACTGAGATAATCGCATAGGATATGGTTAGAAAATAACCAATCTGTTTCAAAGATCACATCTATTTATGAAAGAGATAAACAGATCAAACTAACATAAAAATTTGATTCATAACAACAATAGGATAATTTGGATAACTTGAGTAGCACGATAGGCTAATAATAGAAACTAAAGTAAACAAGTCAGAAGATAACAAAGACATGGATAACTCTAATTGATCTACACGATCATATGCCATAGAGAAATTGGTTACCTCCAGAATTATACAGTACCATCAAATGATCACTTTCTGCGACACAATCTTCTTTACTTAGGTCTTCAATTTGGAGTACTTTTGCTCCACTTGGAGAATCGACGCTCCATTCTGCTTGAGATATCGAAGCACGTTCATTACTAATGGATGACTTCGTCTTTGATGGAACACAATATTTGGAAATGTGTCCAGGCTTTCCGCACTTGAAACAAATTTTTTCCTTGAACGTACAATTCTTTGTCAGATGATCTTTCCTATACTTTCGATATTTTGGTGCAGATGTCGCAATCAGACCAAACCTGCCACTATTAGTACTTCCTCCACAAGATTGCTGTTGTTGTTGACTTCCCGAAGATTTCGAGTACGTTTTCTGCTGGAATCGCTTGGCCTTACGATTTCTCCTTCTTCGTAACCAATATGGTCCAATGTTACAGGGTCTCTCATCCTGAAACTGATTCTCTTCCATCAGATCTTGAACCTCAACTTTCAATTTCCGCTGTTCGGCGATCCTCTGTTCCTGTTGTACTATCACGTCAGTTGTCCTCCACATTGCTCCCGTAGTGGTAACCATATTATTAGTGTCACGTTCTGCTTCCACACGCGTACGTCTACTACGAGCCATTTCCTTTCTTCAAAGATGAACAAATCGAAATAAAATGGATACCAGATGTAACCATTTCAAACAACATTGTTTCCTTTCGGAAATCAAACACATAGAGAACACAACACAAGCAAAATAGACCTAACCACAAACCCCAAAAGACTCAAATCATGCTCTAATACCAACTAATGTAACACCCTCCTTAGGGTATCACATTTCTGACTACCAACTCCCAATCTAAAAATGATTTCATAAAAGGTTTGAATTATAAAATATGAGTTTTAAAATTTCTTTTCATCAACGACAGAAATATAAACTTACCAAAATTTATGAGTAATATTGAAAAATAAATTTAAACTGTTTAATATATAATATTGACACCAATTAATATTTAACAATTTAAAGAGAAATATAAAACTAATAGACTCTCTTTTTAACAGTAGCAAACCCCATGATGGGTCCTATTTAATAGCATGGTACAACACTAATGGTAAAACTTAACATACTTATTTCTTCTTGTATCTATCTTGATGCATTAGACATCTGTTCTTTGTTCACACTGCGCACTATCGAATCCTGAATGGCTACTCCTCAATGTTGTCACCAATCTCAGAGTATTTATCGCCCGTCATGTCTAAGATAACTCGTTCCTTCTACTATATAATTTTAACAATACAGACACAACAAAACAATATAACAAAGAGGTGAGATCACCTACGCCAATACCAACATGGTAGCATAGAGATAACATAAATAGCATATCATACCATAATTCCAATAATGCACTTAACATTGATCAACTATCATCATCTAATTATTTATCAGTTCAAATATCATTCAACATTCACGATGATGTCCTCAACAATATCCAAGTATTTCAACAGTTCAATTATCATAACCAATGCTCAATAATGATGCATATGTTATGCATGTATACTCAATGTCCTACTCCATGGAGGTTTTCACAATTTCGAGAAGAATGATTTATTAATTGTCAGCCTTAACCCAAAGATAATCTTCTAGATTAGCCCACAGACAATGCCCAGCCTTAGCCCACAGATAAATGTCTAGCTTTTGAAAAGAATCATGTTCTTGTCGGGTGTCGTCAATGCATTGCAACGGATTGCATCGCCAAGTGGCATATGGTCTAGCCTTAGCCCACAAACAGATATCCACTGGTCAACCGCCGCGCCTTGACGCCCCCAAGATCCATCATAGACCTTACTATCAATTCACATTCTCTCTTCAACCACAAGGGTCACAATAGCATCAGCTATCAAATTTTTGTTCAATGCACGAATATCTCAATACAATTTTGTTCAATTACCTCATATACCACAATGCATATTTTTTCAATGCATATTCAATGCACCAATGGCAATTACAGGCAAAATTCACCATTTCCAATGCATATTCAATGCACAAATGCCAATCACAGGCAAAATTCATAATTTTATATTCAGGGTCCACACATTGGCCCATTCTCAGTTTAATTTCATAATCTTATAATCAGGGTCCACACACTGGCCCAACAGTAATCATACTGTATATTTAATCGCAAAATTATGTTATCGCGTTTCCATAGTCATAAAACACTTTTGTCGCAGTTTCACAATTTTGTAACATTTCTGTTACGTTTTCACAATTTTGTTACGTTTTCAAATCACATATTGATTTTTCAACGTTTTCATCAATCACGTAAAAATACTCCACTATTTTTAAATCGCGTAGCGATTTTTCCACAATATCTGAAATGCATAAAATATTTAAATGCTTTCTAAATTGCGTAAAAATATTTCAACATTTTTTAAATCGCATGGAAATATTTAAACGTTTTTCAAATCGCATAGCTTAAAAATCACGTTTTTAAGTTACGTAAATCATTTTTCACCATAATTCCAATACAAAAAATATTTCTCAACCTTCAAAAATTTCATTTCAACCTTTCTCAAAATAATATGACTACTCACATTATTTTCCACATTTTCTTACTCAAGAAAGTCCTTTTCGCAATTTATTCGAAAAATTCATCATTTCATGGAATTAAATCAATGTTTCTCATTTAAAATTTCTTAACGCACTCCAAAACCCAAAGGATGAGTTTTACATTAGTAAATTTTAAATCACCATTATATTCTTCATTTTTCTCAAATCAATTCCAAAATCAATTTTCTTCAAAATAAATTGAGATACAAGCACTTTCAACCTCTTTTTGTGTTTTATAAATGAAATTCCATCTTTCAAGTAACAAAACACCTTGTTTCCATTTTCTTTCATGCTTGTACTAAAACACTTTGTTCAAACACTTTGTTTCCACTTTGAAATCACTTTGTTTTCATAAAATCAAGGCATTCACAAGCCTTCAAAACCGTGGTACTTGGCTATTGAAACCATTAAATATTTTCCTTCTAAATTGATATGATTTTACACAAACAAAACCATTAAAAATTCTTTAACAAAACCGTGAGACTCGTAGTCTTAGAAACTAATTCATTTGTTCATTTTCATTTTTCACTTTCTTTGCAAATCCTTAAAATCATCAACTTGTTACTCTTGTCATATAAAACTGATGATTAATAAATTATTTAGAATCTTTTGATTCAAAAACATCCTTCAAAAATTGTGAACACTTATTCTTTGAAAACAAACCCTTTGTTTATTTTCATTGCTTTTCTAAACATCCAATTTTACCATTCATGAAAATATTAATTTATGAACACCTATTTTGAGGTATCTTGGCCAAAATTCCTCATGGTCTTTGGAACCAAAAATCAATTTCCTTTCCATTATCAAATCATGACATACATATATATATTTCATCATATATACCATAAGCATGCCATAATCAAAAGTAATAAATCATGCAAATCATACCAAGCATAGGCAAATAATCAAAGCACATAAACACACATAAATAATTACATGACCATGAATATGAATCCTCACATGGATTCACTATCCATCAAATACACAACTATCTCTCACCACCATACTTGATTGGTGAGATGAATCTCCCTCTTACCTATTGAAGATCCTCAAAAACTCCTTGTTTTACTTCTTTTTTCTAAGTCCTTCACCACCAAGGGCTTCTCAAATACAAAACAAAACACACACATAATTAACATATAAGACTTGAATAAGAAAACCATGGATATGAATCATGGTTAGAACTTTTAAAATCAAAAGAAAAGTGAAGATTAATAAACTTCACCAATAAAGCTTCAATCTTTAGCTTGAAGAACAAGGTTGAAGATGAATGATTTAGAGAAAGTCTCCAACATGAAAGTTGCTTAGAATATCATGTAGATTCAAGATCTATGGTTGGATGAAATTAAAAGAGATTGGATGGTGATTTTGGGTGGTATGGCCGAAATTCTTCTTGAAGAACAAGGATGAAGTTTTTGATTTTTGTGAAAGGAAGACTTCTTAAACTTGGTTAGGATAAAGAATGAAGTGAAAACACTTGGTTTTCCTTCCTATCAATTTCATGCAGCTCCATGGAAAAATCCCTAAAAATCATAAACAAATGTTACAATCAATAACAAGTGTAGAAATAGGTAAACCATGGTTCAAGCATGGCTTAGAAAATTAAAACTAAAAGATTGGGTGAAGAAATATGAACTTTACCCTTTTTGATAGAAAATTGAAGCTTGGATTTGAAACTCAAGATGAATGATTTTGTGAAAACTCATAACTAGAGATGTTCTTAGAATAAGGTAAGGATTCAAGAAGTAAGGTTAGATAAAATTTTTGAGTGATGGAGGGTAGATCTAGGGTGCTTGGCCGAAACTTGCTTGGAGAAGGAAGGAGAGAAAATTTTGAAGAGCTTGCTTGAAGGAAAGGATCAATAATGATCAAGATGGAGTAATAATGGTCTTGAAACCATTCTATGCTCTTAAGCATGCACCAAAATCGTCCCCCCCTCCATGCATTCTCCTAAGAGTGCAAATTATTAATAATGATGCATAATTGACCAAGACATCTAATAATGTCTTCAAACTTTTTCCTTAAGCTCCTAAACAACACAAAAATCGTCCCCCCTCTATGCATTATGCATTCATAAAGTTGTCATCTTTTCTAGCCACCATTTAGAGCCATTTAAGCCATTGATTAGGTCAATGGTTAGGATTAAGGTAGACTTTTGATTAGAAGACTTAATCTAGGTCATTAGATCTTTATCCTTGAAATCCTAGCCATTAGATGCATCTCTAAAATGAAAGGTCAAGATTACTCCATCTTACTTTCAATCCAAGGGTCATAATTAGTCATAGCCATTTTAGAAGACCAAATCTCCACCATTGATTAAATCCAAATCCAATGGTTATAAATGATCCATCTCCACCGTTGATTGAATCCAAATCCAACGGTCCCAAATGGTCCTAGCCACTTTGTAAGATCAAATCTCCACCCTTGATTAATTCTTCATCCAATGGTTATAAATGTTCATAGCCATTTTATTAGACTGATTCTACACCGTTGATTAAATCGACAGTTGATATACAAAGTTTCAAAAATTAAACTTGCTTCTTATTGGTCCGTCAAAAGTTGTCATAACCATTAATGTTAACTTAGCAGTACAATATTTATTTTTATCTGCTATATCCCCACGAAAGAATATATTTACTGTATTTTTATCGCCCAACAATTAAATACAAGACAAAACACAGTAGAAAGAAAATTTTTAAAACTGTTTTCGGATTCAGGTTTAGTAAGATCCCCTATCTCCGTCTAGACAGTACAAATTTTTCTATCCGTTAAAAAATTTTCACTTTGTGGAACCCACCTGGGCCCATGTAAGGCCACCTAGGCCCACAAACAGCCCAAAAACAATATGATAAATACAAAAATTTATAATCATCCACAAAAATCACAAATATTAGAAAACGTATGAAAATCAAGTCAAATTGTTAAAAATAATTAACAACAAGGAGAAATAAATACATTAAGATTTCTCCCGACTCGAAAATTATTATTTTCTTGACACGAGTAAATCACTCAAAACGATCAAATACGCTGACGGAATACTCAAAATAATTTTATAGTACACAGAAATTACTAAACAGTAAAATTCTATTAACTGTCAAAATTATGTCTAATAGATAAGAAATTTGGGATGTTACAAAATTGATTTTAGAATGGATTTGAGAAAAATAGAGAATATAATAGTGATTTGATATTTTCTAACGTGTAACTCATCCTTTGGGTTTTGGAGAGTGTTAGTTATTTTTTTAAAGTGAAAAACATTGATTTAATTCAATGGAAGGGTGAAATTGTGGAATTTATTACGAAAAGGATTTCTTGAATATGGAAATGTGGAAAATAAAGTACGAAGTCATATTATTATGAGAAAGGTTGAAATGGAATTTTTGTAGGTTGAGAAATATTTTTGTAATGGAATTATGGTGAAAAATGATTTATGTAACTTAAAAACGTAATTTTTAAGCTACGCGATTTGAAAAACGTTTAAATATTTCCACGCGATTTGAAAAATGTTAAAATATTTCTACGCAATTTGGAAAGCGTTTAAATATTTTTACGCGTTTGAGATATTGTGAAAAAATGCTACGCGATTTAAAAATGGTGGAATATTTTTACGTGATTGATGAAAACGCTGAAAAATCAATATGTGATTTGAAAATGTAACAAAATTGTGAAAACGTAACAGAAATGTTAAAAAATTTTGAAAATACGACAAAAGTGTTTTGCGACTATGAAAATACGATAAAATGATTTCGTAATTGAAAATACAGTATAATTACTGTTGGGCCAGTGTGTGGACCCTAATTATGATATTATGAAATTAAATTGAGAATGGGCCAATGTGTGGACCCTGAATATGAAGTTGTGAATTTTGCATGTGATTGGCATTGGTGCATGGAACATGCATTGGAAATGGTGAATTTTGCCTGTGATTGCCATTGGTGCATTGAATATGCATTGAAAAAATATGCATTGTGGCATATGAGGAAATTGAACAAAATTGCATTGAGATATTCGTGCATTGAACATAAATTTGATAGCTGATGCTATTGTGACCCTTGTGGTTGAAGAGAGAATATGAATTGATAGTGAGGTCTATGATGGATCTTGGGGGCATTAAGGCGCGGCGGTCGACCAGTAGATATCTGTCTATGGGCTAAGGCTAGACCATATGCCACTTGGCGATGCGGTCTGTTGCAACGCATTGACGATACCCGACAAGAACACGATTCTTTTCGAAATTGGATAATTGTCTGTGGGCTAAGGCTGGGCATTGTTTGTGGGCTAATCTGGAAGATTGTCTTTGGGCTAAGGCTGGCAATTAACAGAGCATTCTTCTCGAAATTGTGAAAACCTCCATGGAGTTGTTTTTGAAAAATTGAGTCTTTGTGCACATGCATATTGGTTTGAAAATTGAACTGTTGAATAATACTGGATGATGATAATGATAAATAATGTTGATGGCCTTATTGTTATTATTGTGTGATTTGAATTGATGACTACTTGGATATTGTTGAGGACATCATCGTGAATATTGAATGATATTTGAACTGATAAATAATTGGATGATGATAGTTGATTAATGTTGAGTGCATTATTGGAATTATGGTATGATATATCTGTATGATATGTTGTTTGTGTTATCTCTATACTACCATATTGGTATTGGCATAGGTGATCTCACCTCTGTTATATTATTTTGTTGTGTCTGTATTGTAAAAATTATATAATAGATGGAACGAGATGTCATAGACATGACGGGTGGTAAATATTCTAAGTTCGATGACAACATCGAGGAGTAACCAACCCGGATTGGTTAGTGTGCAGTTTTGAGGAGGAACAGATACATGGTACATCAAGATGGATACAAGAAGGAATAAGTATGTTAAGTTTTACCATTAGTGTTGTACCATGCAATTAAGTAAGACCCGTGATGGGGTTTGCTACTGTTAAAAAGAGAGTCTGTTAGTTTTATATTTCTCTTTAAATTGTTAAATATTAATTGGTGTCAACATTGTATATTAATTAGGTTAAATCTATTTTTCAGTATTACTTATAAATATCAATAAGTTTATGTTTCTGTCGTCGATGAAAAGAAATTTTAAAACCCATGTTTTATAACTCAAACCTTTTATGAACTGATTTTCAGATTGGGAGTTGGTAGTCAGAAATGTGATGCTCTAAGGGGGGTGTTACAGTAATGATATGAAAGATGAAAATTTTTGTAAACAGAACCAAACAAGATTGGTTGCTTAGTTTATGCTTCCATATTGTTTTTTTTTTAATTTTTGAGAACTTTGTGAAAGATTTTAGTATGTAAGCATAGAAAATATTTAGTTTGGCTCTAGGGTGGTCACGACCAAGCTCTAGTAAAGAAGGTTTTTGATAATTTTGTGATTCTTTATGCTTCTATATTCATGTATTAATTAAGTTGATTAAGCAAATGATGTGTAGATGTTGAGTTTGTAAAAATGGTCTCATTAAGAACTTTGGCCGTGACACATTCTTGATCAATTATGCTTGATATTGTGACATATTCTTAATCTTTTATGCTTGATCTTGATTAATTGAGGTGTTATGAGTTTATGGAGGAATTCTAGCAAATTGCATTCTTGAAATGACCATATAGGTCTTGAATTGGCCATGTAGGCCGAATGGTAACTCAAGGAGAGATGGTAATTTCCTTGATGTATTTAATGTCTATGTGTTTGAATTTATTATTTATATAGAAACCTCTTGGTTAGTTGACCGAATGACAAGTAATATTGTTTATGCTCTTTTTGATATTCAATTGAGAATTGGATGTCTTTAGCATTGTTCACTTGTTGAGAATTTGTTGAATATGAAGAATAAAAGGGTATTGAATACTTATGGTGTATTTGAGATTACATTGCTCCTTGATAAATCAAGTTGAGCTTGAATTTGAATTTGTATTGCTCTTTGAATGCAAAGTTGAGCTATTTGATATGAATATGAGAATTTGGTCCCTTAATTCTTTAAGGTTTAGCTAGAATGGTAATTATATTGTGCTTGAATAATCAGTCCTCATAGAAATTGTATTTGATTTAGTTATGAGAATACAAGCATTTGTATTTTGTCCTAGTATGCTATTCCCAACATGTGAGTATCCTCTTTGTATTTGATTATGTTAGGCATGAGTGAATTTTGTAGTTGATCCTCTTTGCGGGAAGGGTATCCAAAATTCCATTAGAATTATGAAGATGAACCTCCGTGAGGAAGAAGATTCTATATTCTTAAATTCCTCACTAGTTTCCTCATTTGCCATAGTTTCCCTCATGTATATAAGGATACTCAGGAATAGTTCTGTGTGACAAACCTGAAATTGTCATGAATAGGTTGGAGTGCATCAACCTAAATCAAACTATTACCTAGTTTGTGGTAGTGAGACCTACTTTGAGTATATAGAACCTAGGTTTGTGAGGTGACCTTAACTGACTTGGTACAATATTGTGGGTTCTGTGGGAATTAGTGCATGGATAAATGAGCACTAAAATGAATTTAAATTTGAATGTCATGTTTTGACATAGTTATGTTAGTAATACCATTTAAAAAAAATTGAGATAGTGATTCTTGTTCGGAAATTAATTCTGTAACTATTTATGGATGAAATTTGTGATGCTTGATAATAAGCATTTTTGGAAACTGATAATAATTAGAATTCTATTTCGAGAAAAGAAAGGACTTGATTTGGTACTCTGCCACCTTTCTAGTATATAAATAATTTGAGTTTTAAAAATGTATTTTTCTCTGAAACAACTGAAAATATTATGATGACACTGATTTTTAATAGTATTACTGAGAATTTTTAGAATTATCACCCATTTCTATTTGTATTTTCGTAATATTTCTAGGGATGCATTCTTCATCAATGAGACAACAGAAGAAGATGTAGATTAGTTTAATAGCATTTTGTATTTTGAGATGTATTTTAGTATCTTGAAACATATTATATTTTGTATAACGTTCTTCATAATGTATGTACAACATCTTAACCTTTTACAAGCTCATATGCTTCGTATATTGTATAAATGAAATTATAAATTATTTTATTATTAATACGTGACATACTTAATTTTAATTGTTAATACGTAATTCTGGATACGTTATTAGTAATTGTATTAAGAATGTTACAATGTGTTCCGATATGCCTAAAGTACATGGTCAAGCTACTCGGTCCATTTCTATTTGGCTTCATCAAGTCTTCTTTTAAGGCCTCAGATGATGAATCAGTTTACAACTTCGTCTTGTCCAATCATCTAAGGGTGTTCCATTGCAAAGAAATGGTGTTTAATACAGAGCCTGGAGAGTAGGTCTTCAAAGTTCTTGTTAGTGAATTGGGTACCGTTATCCGTAATAGTGGACTCTGGGATCCCAAAACGACTGATAATGTTTTTATACGTAAACTTTTGTATTGGAGCCGAGGTGATCGTGGCCAATGGATCAACCTCAATTCACTTGGTGAAGTAGTCTACGGCTACCACCAAGTACTTCAGTTGTCTAGCAGCACATGGGAATGATCCTAGAATGTCCATCCCCTATTTGTAAAATAGTCGAGGGACCGAGATGGTTATGAGCTCCTCTGGTGGGGCAGTTTTTGGACGTGCTCTATGGAATCTTCCTTCATAATGGGCCAAAAATATCTGGCGCACAATGCTTTTTGTGCTAAGGGCTTTCCTCCAAGATGATGTCTGCAACTTCCTTCGTGGATCTCGGCCAAGGCATATTCAACTTCCTTGGGATTGAGGCACTTGAGGAGAGGGGAAGAGAATCCACAATGGTATAGTTGGGTGTCGTAGAGTCTATACCAAGTCACAGTCCATACTAACTTCTGTGCATCTTTGGAATCTTCAGGCAGGATCCCGTCGTGTAAGTAGGTGGCAATTGGGGTAATCTAATTTTCTACTTCATCTTCAAGCAAGAGGACCTCAGGATGTACAATCAAACTAAAATAAACTAAAATAAAAGCCTACATGCCATTGCCCTATTTAGTTTGTATTGTATAATAATCAAAGGAAGCTATTTTTGTTGGGTGGCCAAATTGACATTTCTTTACGAAGTGAAAGCTTTATAGTTTGTGCATATTGGAGGAAGAAAGCTTTCGTGACAATTGTGGACAGGTTCGTAAAATTTCTGTCCTTTATTTTGTTCCTAATATATATTGGCTCTTGTAGTATGAGCATATGATGTGTTTATGTTTGGATTTAATTGATTAAATTTCCTAAACTTGTGCATTGATTTGTAATGGCTGTGGAGTACCATAGGATTATGTTCGCGAGCCAGTAGCCACCATGAACATATTAGACCCTAGCTAGTTGCAAAGAGCCACCGAGATCCCATTTGGCTCAAAAGATCAAATTTGTTTAATGGAAAATACCATTGAAGCTCTTGATTGATCTTTAATTGACAATTTCATTTATCGTCTCCATGTGAACAATTGTTTGCAAAATTAACAAATTAAGGGTATTATTGCACTATATTTCATCTTGTGAATATGTTCTTTATAACCAATTGCAGTTATGCTTTATGTTAATGTGCGACCAGTGGCAATTTGATTTGGGCTTTGAGGAAGCTACCTAGGAAACCGTAGATACCAACATCAAGTATTGCACCAGACGCACCTAATTTCAAAGCATTTGTTTAGTTTTGTATTAATAGGATAAGTTTCAGAGTTGAACCCAGATTGTTATCTCCATCTGTTTAATAGCCCAAAACATCATAGCATCCAACATCCTCACCACGTAGGCACTTTTTTGGTACAAATGCCTTATTATTAATGACAAGTAACTAAATTGAGCTAAATAATGATTAATTAGGACTAAATTGCTAACATTGATATGAGAGAGATTAAATTAGGAAAGAAAGAATTATTGAGAGACCAAAATAAAGTTTTTGTCTAAAAAAATCTTCTAAAAATATAGATAAAAAAATGAACGAAAATATCATCTTAGTTATGTGACTTTCGTTATCTCTTATTTTAACAATATTTCTAATTTTTTTTAAAAAAATTAATTTTTAATAAATTATGTATCACGAACACTTTTTCTTTATTGGAACAAGGATTTCTCTTTTGAAATTCTGAAATGTAAAGCAATAATAACGCATAAGATAGGCAAGAAAGGGATCCAGTTTTCATATCTTCTTGATGGATGGAGAGGGAAATTGTTCCGTTCTCAACCCGAGGGGAGGTCATTAGAGAATTCCAAGTCGGTCGTTCGACAGCTACACTAGGAAGACAGGGTGGAATACCTTCTAAGACACTTCGACCGATCAATCTTGGAGTCAAGATTATGATAAAGGTATAGGTAGAGAAAAGTGAACATGTCTGACTTAGGTTGCCAGGTCGGTTTATATAAAGATCCGGATGACTGACTCTCTGAATACTTTCTGTTAGGCCATTTAAGATTCTGAACGTTATGTGTAGTCATTATGGCGCAAGGCCGTTATGTTTGATTATTATGTCACAATGTCGTTATGTCCATTGGTAGGTCGTATTAAACATGTGCTTATCGAGCCATTACCTATTTGAATATAAGCCGGTCGAACCTTGCAGAAATGAACTTAACTTATGGTCGGATGTCAATTGGGCCTTGACGGTCCACAATCTTTCAACTTGGTCATCTTTAAAAATGGGTTGACCTTATGAGTGGTCATATGCCAATTGAGTCAGGATGGTCCAGAAACCTCATATTCCTGCTCTTGCCATGCATGCACACTTGTCTCAACCTTTGCTACCATCCTTCTCCTATTCCAACAAACTTGCGCCACTAAGCATCACCAACCATAACTTATCCATTTTGAGTCAAAGGCAACCCAAGCCACTGTGGCGACCGAAGGTACGAATTAAATTGCGAGAACAACGCGACAATGTTAACTCTGTTTTCAGGGAAGTTTGAACTTCGAAGCTGGAGCATCACCTTATCAGAGCTCATTTAAATTTCAATACGTGATAAATAGGTCATTTACTTTTGCATGAAGATACTAAGCTTAGTTTAATATTTATTTTATGGTTGGTTTAAGGAGTGCTTTAAAGACATGTTGTTAAAGAATAAGAAAAATAATAAGTATTAAATAAGAAATAAAATAATCAATGTATTTTAAAATTTAAATTTTTTTACTTTTTTATTTAATACTTTTTTTAGTGAACATACTTTCAATATTTTTTTATTTTTTAATAAGTGCTTTAAGCAAAAAATTTTATTTTATAGGAATGAGAATTTTTAGGTTAATAAGTAGGAAAAAATGACTAAAATAATAATTTTTTCATTCTTGGTTTCACAAAACATAAATCACTACCTTATTTAAAGGAGGTATAGGATTAATGATTCCAAGTAGTTAAGAATGAATTAATTATTATTTTATTTTGTACATCATATAATTGTGATTTCATTTCATGCTTATTTTTAAACTGAAATAAGAATATGATACTTGTATGCCTATCTATTCTATATCCAGTGAAAAGAATGCAGTTGAAATGCGAAACTTGATGAAATAATCGTGTCCTAGATAATATGTCTTTCAATATATCATCAGTATAAGTAATTTCATTTTTATTTAAAGCTAATAAATTTGTGATATTTTCGTATAGAAAAGGCTATTTACCAAACATTAAAACTTTGAATTGGTTAAATGCCCGAATATAAGAAAACTAAACTGGTTATTCATAGTTTTATTGCATGTTTACAGAAATCGTAAGTTTGATGTGCAAAATTTGTTTATACAGGAAACGTGAAATTGTAATTCACAAGGGACAACCCTATTTTAATTTCCCTCCTCTAAACTTTAATCCTAACTGAAACAAAAAATCTATTTTTATTCTAAATAATTACTCTTGTGCATTATTCAAGATTATTATGTGGATTTTCCCAGAAATGGACATGTTTATTTACTGACACAAATCAATCTTTATTTGTTGTTCCATATAAATCTTTTCTGTCATTTCCTGAATTTCATTATAAGCTAATCTTATTGTTTTGGGGTGTTTTAGGAATTTGGCAACAGATTATTGGTTATACACGAGGTAAGGATAGGTTCCACCGTTATTCTTTCTCTCGTACTTGTATTTTTTTTCTCGTACTTGCTTCGGTATTTAATAAGTACTGCTAGATTTTTTTTACGTGAAATAAGTACTTCAATTTTAAGCTTTTTTGGTTTTTTAATTCAAAGCGATTCGAATTTGATACAAATTATCCGTCGGTCCAATTCATGGCTAGTATAATTGGTGGATAGGATAATTCACAATATTTATCTAATAATATGCCTCGCTCTAATACCAAAAGTATGAAAGTTCAAAATATTATCGGTTTGAATAATGTTATTTATACACTTAAAATATATATATTATATTTATATCATATATTTATATGAAAAATATATTAAATCAAATTATATATAATTATAGTATTTTTTGAATATAAAATAAATTTGTGAGTGAATTAAAAAAAAATTAGAATATTTTTAATAGACGAATAGTGTTATCGTTTTACATTTTTTCTAGGAAAGAATTCTAACAAGCTGTAATCAACATAATTATTTCCAATTTAAATTTGCATTTGTTTATTTAGGATTATTTTACTGAGTTTATTTATGATTATTAATGATTATTTCGTAGTAGATATTGTGAGGTATCAGGTTGGTGTAGAAAAAAGAAAAGAAAGATGAGAAAAGAGAGAGTTCTTGAATTGAAGATTTGAAAACAGAAACGTGATCTGATTCATTGACCTTCACTACTGCATAGTGTGGATTATATACACTGATGAGCTACATTACAACCATAACAGATTTGTAACTAATTATAACAAACAAACTAATTTGGTAACTGTTATAACTAACTCATTCATCTTTTCTCTCTTACATCTCCCCACAAACTCAACATTTGAAGTGGTTCAACTCTGAGTTTGTCTCAAAATATGGTGCATAAGGAGCTGAAAACAACTTTAGTGAGAACATCAGCCACCTGTTCATAGGCTAGAATATGACTGACATGCGACTTATGAGAGGCAACTTGTTCTCAAACAAAATGCAAGTTAAGTTCAAAATGTTTAGCTCGAGAATGAAGGATAGGATTAACAGCTAAGAGGATGGTACTCAGATTATCATAGAAGACCTGAGGAGAATGAGACAGTGAGACTTGGAGTTCATTGAGTAAGGTCTGCAACCGGATGAGTTCAGTAGCCAAAGTAGCCAGACTGCGATACTCTGCCTCAATGCTACTTCTGGATACAACATGTTGCTTCTTGTTGGACCAAGTGATCAAGTTCTGACCGAAATACACACAATAGCCACTGGTGGATCTCCTGTCATCCAGATCAGATTCCTAATCAGAATCACTAAACCCCAAGAGTGATAGAGAATCAGATTTTTGAAGATGTAAGCCATGTGTGGCAGTACTATGAAGGTATCTCAGTATCCGTTTGATAGCTTTCCAATGAGATTCCAAGGGAGATTGCATGAATTGACACACCTTGTTTACTGAATAGGAAATCTCAAGTCTAGTTATAGTAACATACTGCAAGGTGCCTATAATAGATCTATATAAACTAGGATCTGAAAATAGCATACCCCCTTGAGCTGAAAGTTTTAGGTGAGCAGTCATTGGAGTAGCATAAGGCTTACAATTATGCATGTCAGCTTTAGTCAACAAATCATGAATATACTTTGTCTGAGACAAGTGCAAGCCACTAGATTTAGTAGGTTGCACCTCAATGCCAAGAAAATAAAGGAGCTGGCCCAATCTTTAAGAGCAAAAGTGGAATTGAGTATGGCAATCAGAGATTGAATCTCAGAATTAGATGAGCCAGTGATCAAGATATCATATACATAAACTAGAATGAAGATAGTAGATGTGGAGGAAAACCTTGTGAATAGGGAGACATCAGACTTGGTAGCAAAGAAACCAAGAGAACATAATGCAATGGACAATTTTTGAAACCAAGCTCTAGGAGCCTGTTTGAGTCCATAAAGAGCTTTGTGAAGCTTGCATATTAGCTTAGAGTCCCCAAATACAAACCTTAGAGGCTGTTGCATATAAACTTCCTCTTGTAGATCACCATTTAGAAATGCATTATTAATGTCAAGTTGATGGATAAACTAGTTTTTAGCCAAAGCCAAGGTCAGAACCAACCGAATAGCAGCAGGCTTGATGACAGGACTGAAGGTCTTAGTAAAATCAAAACTAAGCCTTTGATTGAAACCTTTGGCAACTAGTCTTGCCTTATATTTATCTATTGTGCCATCTGGTTTATACTTCACATGAAATACCCATTTGCTTCCAAAGGTAACTCTGTTAGGAGGAAGCTCAACCAAAGACAATGTGTTGTTTCTTAATAAAGCTTGATAGTTAGCTGTCATGACTTGCTTCCACTATGGTTGAGCAAGAGCTTGAGACATTGAGGTTGGTTCCAAACTAGCTGAAAAGACCTTTGGTTTGTATACACCAGCCTTAGCCCTGGTTAACATAGGATGTGAGTTCTGAACAATTAGTGTAGTATTGACTAACTACTGAGAAGTTACAAGACTGATCTGAGAATCTACAAGACTAGCCTATATTGCAACAGAAGGCAATGTGGAAGCAACACTATGCTGAGAAGTAGAATACAATGTATGATCATTGTTAGGCACAAAAGCATGATCAAATGTAAGAGGATTATAGTAAAGTCTATTTGCAGGCGGGGCATTTGATGATAACACTGGAATAGAAGGGATAGAAATAACAGAAGAAGAAGGAACAACTGACTGTGACACTAAATGACTGGAAGCTAATTTGAAAGGAAAGAACAACTCATAAAAAATAACATATAGAGTAAAAAAGAATTTACCAAAGGGAGATAGACATTTGAACCCTTTGTGTAGAGGAGCAAAGCCTAGAAAAATACACTGGACAGACCTATGATTCAACTTGAATCTATTGTAGGGTCTTGCGAATGGATAACATGTACATCCAAATACCTTAAGGTTGTGATATGATGGTTGTGTCTTGAATAGAGTCACCAATGGGAATAGATTATGTAAAACATAAGTTGGCAATATATTTATAATTGAAGTAGCATGAAGAAAAGCATCCCCCCAAAACTTAAGAGGAAGGGAGGAAGCATCAAGCATTGTAAGTCCAACTTCAGTGACATGCCTATGCTTCCTCTCAACACTTCCATACTATTGATGCACATATGGACAAGTTATTCTATGTTGAATGCCATGTGACAATAGATATTTGGAAAAAGGCTAAACATTCTTTAGCATTATCTGTTTGTCAGGCCTTAAGCTTAGTGCCCAATTGTAACTCAACCATCTGTTGAAACTGATGAAAAATAGAAAAGGCTTGAGATTTGGAATGCAACAAATAAATCCATGAGTACTTGGAATAAGCATCAACAAACAACAAGTAGTATTTAGCACCAGACAATGAATTCACAGGGGCTGGACCCCAAATATCAGTATATACAAGTTGTAATGGAGAAGTGTATACAAAAGTGGAATCAGAAAATGGTTGCTGATAAGATTTCCCCATCCAGCAAGTGATAACTTCATAAAATATAGTTATTTTGGCCCTATATATGTGCTTTAATGATTGCTTAGTCCTTATGATCATGCATATCTGAAAGATTTTAAGCTTATATTCATTGAATTCAATTGTGATATCTTCTGACATGATCTTAAGCAAATTGGTATGATTCTTCATATGATTAGGTGAATTTGTATCTGTTATTGAATTGGTGATTTCTCTAATGCAGGAATGGCTCAAAACAAGCAAAACTGTTGAAGACTTAGAGCCGCATATGAAGAGAAAGCCAAGTGTAAAATTCAGCATATCACGATGCAACACAAGCATGTGTACACTGCGGCGTGGTACATTCAGATAGTAGCATACTAAAACCCGAGACTAGAGTGTCGCGGCACTGGGAAGTGAATGTTGTGACGTTGTGACCTAATTCAACACGTGCTGTAACACAAGGAGGTTAACCCCGTAGCATGCAAGTGAAATTTTTGGCCTATAAATACTGTTTCATTAGATTTCATAAATGGCGTTTTGATATTTTTAGAAAGCAGCTGCTAGGGTTTCGTTATTGGACTGAAAGGAAGTTAGGGAAGCCAAGTTTGGATACCATCTTAATCTTAGAGGAAGATTCAAGCTTCAAGGATCATCATCATTGAGCTTTTCTCTTCTATTCCTTTTCCTTCCTCTTTTTCTTTCTTATGAACATGACGTATATGTGTATATTATTGTGTTTCATGGCTAGCTAAGTTGTGTGTAGGGATTTATTTGGATCCTTCTATGGATATTGAGTGATTTTGTAATCCTTTGAGTTTATATACATGATTTGGTTTTGTTCAATCATATAAACCTTAATGATCTTGAATGTTTGATAAGCTTTTAAGTGATTTGTTGAAATCTAATGAACCTAGACATAGGAATTTGGATTTGAGATCATAAGTATGGTTGATGCATATTTGATTTCATTCAATTGGTTTGGATAAGTTGATTCACTAATGGGATAGAAATATACCTCTTGGTCATGCATAAAAATTGATTAAGAATAGATCTTAATGAGTGGATTTACACTAGTTCTTATGAAAACATAATGAATTAGGTAACTGAAGCATGATTGATTGACCTAGACATAGACTGTGAACTAAGTTAGATTATTAAGCTAACTGAATCATTTCATTTATATTGCTTATAAGGATTGCTTGTTGTCAATTGAAGTAGGAGGTGAAAAAGGATTTCCTATTCTCTAATTAACATCTTTAATACTGATTTACTGCATTTTAGTCTTTATATTTGATTTACACAAACCTTTTATAATTTGAATGTGCTTGGATAGTATTAGATAAACTATTAGTTAATATTTAGTTCATAAGATTAATGTATTCCTCGTGGGAACGATATCCAACTTTTGACTATATTACAAGTGTAACCCATGCACTTGCGGTAAGCAAAAGAGCGAATAAGTTTTTGGCGCCGTTGCCTGGGAGTACAATTTAATTTTATTATTACTAATATTAATAACGAGTTTATTTAGTTCTAGTTCAAGTTCCGTTCTATGCATATTAATTTAAGTTTTAATTCTTTAATTGTTTCAGGTATTTGCGAGAATGGCGGATAAGCATAACAACACGTGGCCCTTGAGGGAGTTTGTAACCTCTCAAATGGACAACTTGCAATCAAGCATTAGATGGCCAACCATCCGTGCTAATAACTTTGAGATAAAGCCAACCATAATCCAAATGATCCAAACCTTTATACAGTTTGGCGGCTTATCCAATGAAGATCCCAACGCTTATCTCTCAAATTTCCTAGAGATCTACGACACATTTAGGCACAATGGTGTTTTTGAGGATGTCATTCGCCTGAGGCTCTTCCGTTTTTCTCTCCGAGACAGAGCCAAGAGCTGGTTGTAATCTCTGCCTACAGGATCCATAACAACTTGGTCTAAGGTATATAACAAATTCCTTAACAAATATTTTCCTCTAGCCAAGACTGTTGAGATGGTGAATGATATTACATCATTCACCCAAATTGAATCACAATCCTTGCATGAAGCCCAGGAAAAAGGTACAAGGATCTGCTAAGGAGGTGTCCACATCATGCTATTCCGTCGTGGCGTCAAGTCTATTCATTTCACAAGGGCTTGTTGCTGCATCATCATCCAATAGTGGATGCTACAGGTGGAGGCTCTTTATTGAGCAAATCTTTCGATGATGCCTTCCAACTGTTGGAGGAATTAGCTGCTAATAGATACCAATGGCCCTTTGCAAGAAACACTCCACGAAGGATGGCTGTAGTGCATGAGGTGGACGCAATAACATCACTGTCAGCTTAAATGGTAGCAATAACAAGTAAGCTAGACAGTATGGGGCAAAGTCCTCACCAGAGCCCATTTGTGTTGTGTGACAAGTGTGGCAACAACCATGCAGTGATAGGTGCCCTTTCTTTGTTAGAAAGTGCACATTATGTTGGTAACTATCATCCCTAACAAAATAACCCATACTCAACCCAATATAATCCGAGATTGAGGAACCATCCAAACTTCTCTTAGAGGGACAACCAAGTAGCTTCCTCCTCAGGTCTTGGAAATGAGAGACCTTACAATCCTTTTGGATTCCTCTCTCAGTCAAGATAGCCAGTGTAAGACAAGAAACCATCTCTTGAAGACATGTTCATGTAGTTAATGGTGAAGACAGATTCCTTCATGACCAAGACAGAAGCTCATTTAGCAAAGAACGATTCTATGATTTAAAGCCAAACGACTTTGAAGAGAGCGTTGGAAACTCAAGTAGGGCAATTGGTTAATGCCATCAGCAATAGTCCTCCGGGCACCTTCCCAAGTGATACTATGAATAATCCGAAGGGTGCCTCCAATGAGCACTGCAAAGCCATCTCGTTGAGAAATGGGAAGGATATTGAAGATAATCTAAAAACAAAGCTTCTTGAAGAAGAGGTAGAAAGGAGTAAGGACTAAGAAGAAGTGAGTGATGAGAATGAGAAGAATGAAGAAATTGTCCACAAGAAGGTGGAATACAAGAAGGTGGAGGACAAAAAGGTAGAGGATAGGCAATATATACATCGTCTACCATTTCCTAACAGACAAATTAAGCATAAGATGGATGCACAATTTAAAAAAGTTTTTAGAAGGTTTTAAGAAGCTTTATATCAACATTCCATTCGCTGAGGTATTGGAGCAAATGCCCAATTACGTCAAGTTCATGAAGGACATTCTTTCAAAGAAGCGTAGACTGGGTGAGTTCAAAACTGTAGCATTATCAAAAGAATGCAGTACTGTTCTGCAACAAAAGCTTCCTCCAAAACTGAAGGATTCAGGGAGCTTCACAATCTCATGTGCAATAAGAGATCAATTTTTCGGCCAAGCTTTATGTGACATGGGGGCAAGCATTAATATCATGCACCTATCCATTTTTTAGAGGCTAGGTTTAAGGGAATGCAAACACACATCAGTAACCCTCTAATTAGTTGATCGTTCCTATATGATGGGGATAATTACAAGTTTCAAACTCAAGTGCAGGTTGTTTCAAGTAATATATTCTCGGGACTCCAAGGTCAATCCACAGGGAATTGATGAAGAAAAATTTTTTGAGGTAAGGAGTAGATATGTCACAATAATAAAGATGATATAAGTTGTTCAAAGATGAAAAGGATTTACTTGGGTTAGGAGATCCACTCTTGGTAATAAATTAGAAACAAGATTATTTCTTTTTATAACTCTATTGAAATCATACATAATGAAGGTTCTAATCAGAAAATATAACATTCAAAGTTCAATTAAGATTATATATGTAATCATATTATGGTTCCATTAATTATCTACCAATACTTATAAATGATCTCAAGCATCCATTGTGCCAACGTCTTGTCTATAATGAATCAAGATATTCATTATACAAGAAGAGTTTCTAAATTGATTGGAACCAACATACAACACATATAAAGATCACATAAAAATATATCATTTAAGCACAAGAAGGAAATTAATCTAACCTCAACTTATTACCAAGTGCTTCACCCTTTCACCCAAGCAAAATGAAAATTAGTTACTCATGACTTAAGAAGAAAGAAAGAAGAAGAAGAAGAAAATGAATATAACTTCAATTAAGAACAATAAAAAATTACACAAAGGAAACAATTAACATATAAGCATGAAAGTAAACTCTAAGCTAACCCCCTGAAATGATCAACCCTTGCCTCCTTTTATAGAGTTAGAAGAGTACAAAATGCCAAAAGAGATGATGGATGATGAGAACAAAATGCCAAAATAGTTGTTTGATGATGATGAATGGGTGGATTCTTGTCTCTGAAATGTTTCACTTTTGAACTCATGGCATGCATCATTTGTTGGCCAGGTGGTCTTCATGAAAGTTCTAGGAAATTATCTTAACTTTCCATAGACACTAAGTGTAGCCAAATCCACTACCTACACCCCGAGATATAGCCCAATTACTACTCATGGGTCAGGACCAACTTTAGTTCCTCTGTTCTGACTTCCAAGCCCAATATCACCTTCAACAAATTCGAACAGAATTTTGTGTTCTCATGAAAGTTGTATATATGAGTCTTAACCTTCTACTGTCAAAATTTCAGACTTGTTGAACTCCTATAGCTCGAGATATAGGCTAATGAGTGCATAGAGGTCAAGTTGTTAGGTTCAAAACTCTAGATTTTACTTCAACTCCAATTTGACTTATCCAAACGTGTGTTATCAGTCTTGAGGCCTTCATGAAAGTTGTAGAAATTTGTATTAACTTTAAAACAAGACCAAAATCACATCCATCAGATATTTGTAACTCAAATTATAGCCAGTTGACGAGCGCCGAACTCAGTCAAAATTATAACCGAAGTTATTAACTAAGTTTGCAGTATAGTGAACAACACCGGATCGTCTCCTCAAGGATCGTAAATGTAATTTTATCAAATTAAGTTAAGTTAGAAAGGGGAGTTTTGATTGTTCAAGGATTACAATGACAAAATCTGAAGAAAAATAACAATTAAAAGAACAGTCAATTCAGAAATCTATCCGAGATTGGGTGGATTCAATCATAGACCTTTCAACAAACACCGAAATACATTTGAATGGTTAACTTGGATCTAACCGAGATCTCTGCATCAGATCCGAGAATTCATACTAGACAATCGTCGTAATTCAATTGACAAGTGATAAACACAAATCTGAATCGCACCATTCATGTAAATATATGTCAATTTAAGCACCGAATTTAATTAACCTAGGCACAAATCAGTAACCTAACCTCTTCAATTACGTGATTAGTTTAGATCAATCAGCTCTAAGTTTCATCACAAATCTCAATCTTCAGTTATGTGATTAATTCAGATCAATCAGTTCTAAATTTCATCACAATACTTAATCTTAAACCAAGATCAAATAAGATCAAACATAAACAGAATCACCATTCATGCATTCAAGATCAAGAGAATAGAAGAAGAAGAGAAGAGGAATTCAAATATAAATCAAATACATTACATAACCAAGGTCTCAAGAATCCAAGCCACAATCTCTTCAAGAGTCCCGAATTGACTAGAAGTGACTTAGCTCTCCATTACAATGAAAGAACTATGAAAAGCTATCTCTAACACCAAGTGTGTGTTTTTTTGTTGTTCCTAGAGCTCTCCACATGCTTCCTTTTATAGAGGATTCAGAGTAGTAGTAGATGGGTAGATGGGATTAGTAGGTGGGTGAGTAGGTGGATGAGTAGGTGGGTAAGTAGGTGGGTGAGTAGGTGAGCTACCTTGTCTCCGAAATTCTTTATTGCTGAACTCATTGATTTCGTCATTTCTGAGCCAAGTGGTCTTCATGAAAGTTCTAGGAAATTGTCTAAGCTTTCCAATGGCTCTGGAAACACCCAAAAATTCGTCCTACAGCCCAAGATATGACTCAATTACTACAGACTGTTCAGGACCAGTTTTAGCACCTCTGTTTTGACTTTCAGACCCAATATCTCCATCAAGGAGCCCGAATCAAGTTTTGTGCTTGACATGAGAGTTGTACATATGGGTCTTAACTTTCAGATTACAAATTTTCAGCCCATTTTATATGCCCAAACTCGAATTATGTTCTGGTTACTACACACCGTTCGGGTTCCAGTCACAAATCTCGTATTCTGATTTCCATGCCCAATTAGCTCCACTAGATGTCTGAAATTGACTTTGAGCTCTTCATCAAAGTTGTAGAGCTCTTTCTTATCTTTCCTACAAGGTAAAATTCATAATTATCAGACATTTAGAACTCAAGATATAGCTAAAATACAGAAACAGTGTAAGACCCAAATAATGCTGAAAAAATCAATTAAGTCCGATTCGAGTTCAAACTTACAAAACATAATCAAATTCAATCAATTAAGTACATGAAGAGTGTAAATGACTAATAATGAGGGTTTATTAATGTATAAAATATATGATTATCAGATTAAAATTCTGACGAGCGCCGAACTCAGTCAAAATTATAACCGAAGTTATTAACTAAGTTTGCAGTATAGTGAACAACACCGGATCGTCTCCTCAAGGATCGTAAATGCAATTTTATCAAATTAAGTTAAGTTAGAAAGGGGGAGTTTTGATTGTTCAAGGATTACAATGACAAAATCTGAAGAAAAATAACAATTAAAAGAACAGTCAATTTAGAAATCTATCCGAGATTGGGTGGATTCAATCATAGACCTTTCAACAAACACCTGAAATACATTTGAATGGTTAACTTGGATCTAACCGAGATCTCTGCATCAGATCCAAAATTCATACTAGACAATCGTCCAGAATTCAATTGACAAGTGATAAACACAAATCTGCAATCGCACCATTCATGTAAATATATGTCAATTTAAGCACCGAATTCAATTAACCTAGGCACAAATCAGGAACCTAACCTCTTCAATTACGTGATTAGTTTAGATCAATCAGTTCTAAGTTTCATCACAAATCTCAATCTTCAGTTATGTGATTAATTCAGATCAATCAGTTCTAAATTTCATCACAATACTTAATCTTAAACCAAGATCAAATAAGATCAAACATAAACAGAATCACCATTCATGCATTCAAGATCAAGAGAACAGAAGAAGAAGAGAAGAAGAATTCAAATATAAATCAAATACATTACATAACCAAGGTCTCAAGAATCCAAGCCACAATCTCTTCAAGAGTCCCGAATTGACTAGAAGTGACTTAGCTCTCCATTACAATGAAAGAACTATGAAAAGCTATCTCTAACACCAAGTGTATGTTTTTTTGTTGTTCCTAGAGCTCTCCACATGCTTCCTTTTATAGAGGATTCAGAGTAGTAGTAGATGGGATTAGTAGGTGGGTGAGTAGGTGGATGAGTAGGTGGGTAAGTAGGTGGGTGAGTAGGTGAGCTACCTTGTCTCTGAAATTCTTTATTGCTGAACTCATTGATTTCGTCATTTCTGAGCCAAGTGGTCTTCATGAAAGTTCTAGGAAATTGTCTAAGCTTTCCAATGGCTCTGGAAACACCCAAAAATTCGTCCTACAGCCCAAGATATGACTCAATTACTACAGACTGTTCAGGACCAGTTTTAGCACCTCTGTTTTGACTTTCAGACCCAATATCTCCATCAAGGAGCCCGAATCAAGTTTTGTGCTTGACATGAGAGTTGTACATATGGGTCTTAACTTTCAGATTACAAATTTTCAGCCCATTTTATATGCCCAAACTCGAATTATGTTCTGGTTACTACACACTGTTCGGGTTCCAGTCACAAATCTCGTATTCTGAATTCCATGCCCAATTAGCTCCACTAGATGTCTGAAATTGACTTTGAGCTCTTCATCAAAGTTGTAGAGCTCTTTCTTATCTTTCCTACAAGGTAAAATTCATAATTATCAGACATTTAGAACTCAAGATATGGCTAAAATACAGAAACAGTGTAAGACCCAAATAATGGTGAAAAAATCAATTAAGTCTGATTCGAGTTCAAACTTACAAAACATAATCAAATTCAATCAATTAAGTACATGAAGAGTGTAAATGACTATTAATGAGGGTTTATTAATGTATAAAATATATGATTATCACCAGTTTACTGAAAAAGCCAAGTTAGAAGATTATTCAATGAATGAAATATATTGCTATCAATGTGGCTCATGCTATCAAGTGAATAGTTATTAGAGAATTATCTTAACCTTCCAACAAGACCAGAATCATATTAATCAGATAACTGCAACTCAAATTGTGACCACTTTACTTAAGAATACAATCGCCCAAATTAATGATAATTCAAGCAATAATTTCTTCAAAGATCCAATTAAGCTTAATTTCATAAAATGTGACAAAATTAACTTAATTAAGCCAAATTGAACCTTAAGAAGCCTAGTGAGAGGATTATAAAATGAATAAAATACATTATTATCAAATTCTCTCATACTAAACTTTTGCACTCCTGGGCAAAACATATAAGAAAAAACTAGGGAACAAAGAAAAACGACACAAACTCAAAAACTAAAAACTCTAAAAGATTTAATGAAACAAGAAGAGCACATTGTCATTCAAGGGATCAAAGCATTTTTGAGGTAATATTTCTTCACATCTCAAATCATTAAGCAAGGAAACTTCAGTTAAAAAGAACGAATCAAGAATGAAAGATCCTCATAGGATTCACTCTTAATATTTTAAGCATTAAAAATGTAAGTATTTCACTTAATTTAACCCATGAAAAATTACACTACCATAAGCTTGCTTATCTTCTACTTCTTCACTACTCAGAACACATGCATACAAAAATTATGAGGACTTTATTCAAGGTTGTAATGGGGTCAAGGTAAAGAAGGGTGGTAATATGGATTTGATAAGTTAAAAACCAAAGAGAATAAAAGAGTATGAGAGCTGAGTTCAATTAACAAGCATGAAAGTTCATTCCAACTCCACCTAATACACATTCCCTTTACATATTCTTCTCCTTTCCCTTTTTGCCTTGTTGGCCCTTATTTACACAATTGTTTTTTTTTTGTTTTTGATGAACATACATATTTTTTTTAATTAGCCACTTTTTTTTAAACTATTTTGCACACGCACCCCCACACTTGCTCAAGAGCTCATCCAATAACAAAGTCAAAGCTTTCTTATTCCCTAAGGTCGGGTAAGCATATGATTTTTCATTTAAGGTACATATTTTTCATTTCATGCTAACTATCCTGAAAACCCTCTTGAATTATCATTGGCTTCATCAACTAAGAATGATGAAAATACTAGGGATGATGTTTCTAATTTCATCAAATGCCTTGATGTTGTTCCTAAGTATTTCAGTTCACCAAATTTTGAGCCTTTGGAGTTTAATACATCTAAAGAGGCATTCAAGTTCTATTGAAGAACCTCCAAATTTGAGTTGAAGCCTTTGCCTAACCATTTTCAATATACATATTTGGGAGCGACCTCCATCTTTCCAATCATCATATCATCATCCCTCTCGAATGATCAAGAAGAGAAACTTCTTCGTGTGCTTCGGAAGTATAAACATGTCATTGGATTGATAATTGCTGATATTCATGGCATTAGCTCTTCTATCTGCATGTATAAGATCTTGTTGGAGGATAGTCAGAGTGGGGTTATGGAGCACCAAAGGCGGCTTAACCTAATTATGAAGGAAGTAGTGAGTAAAGAGATAATTAAATGGCTTGATACAGACATTATTTATCCTATTTCTGATAGCTCTTGGGTTTCTCTAATTCAATGTGTTCCGAAGAAGGGTGGCATGACAGTAGTCATTAACGAAAACAATGAGTTCATTCCTTCTCAGAAAGTTACTGGCTGGAAGGTGTACATGGACTATTGCAAGTTGAATAAGGCCACCTGGAAAGATTATTTCTCACTCCCTTTCATAGACCAAATGCTGGATAGATTAGCAGGAAAGGCCTATTATTACTTCTTAGATAGTTATTCTAAATATAACCAAATTTCCATAGCGCTTGAAAATCAAGAAAAGACGACATTCACTTGTCTCTATAGTACATTTGCTTTCCGGATGATACCCTTTGGGTTATGCAATGCTCCAGCAACCTTTCAACATTGCATGATGACCATCTTTGCATACATGATTGAACATGGCCTTGAAGTGTTTACAGATGACTTTTTAGTGTTTGGAGACACATGTAAGAGTTGTTTATTGATTCTCTCATCCGTGCTGAAAAGATGTGAAGAGACCAACATTGTCCTCAATTGGGAAAAAGTGTCACTTTATGATCCAAGAAGGCATAGTTCTTGGCCATAAAGTTTCTATTAAAGGGATGAAGGTTGAAAGGCAAAAATTGAGGTGATTGACAAGCTTCCTCCGCTAATTTCAATTAAAGGAATCCGCAGTTTTTTTGGCCATGTGGGCTTCTATCGGAGGTTTATTAAAGACTTTTCTAAGATAGTAAGCCTCTTTGCAACTTGTTAGAGAAAGACGTTCAGTTTACTTTTGATTAATCATGTCAGGTTACATTTGAGGAACTGAAGAAGAAGCTGGTGTCAACTCTAGTGATTACCACTCCAGATTGGGACTTACCTTTTGCACTCATGTGCGATGCCAGGGATTATATTGTGGGTGCAGTGTTGGGGTAGAGAAAGGACAAGGTGTTTCTCTCCATTTATTATGCAAGCAAAACACTTAATGATGCATAACTAAACTACACCACAACAAAAAAAGAGTTATTGGCCATTGTATATGCATTCGATAAGTTTCGAGCATACTTGGTGGGGACTAAGGTGATTGTTTATACGGATCACTTTGCCATTAAATACTTGATCAGCAAGAAGGATGCGAAATCGTGGTTGATTAAGTAGGTTTTGTTGTTACAAGAGTTTGATTTGGAGATTTAAGATAAGAAAGATGCATAGAATCAAGTTGCAGACCACCTTTCTAGACTTGAAAATGAAGATTATCAAGCTAAACCGATCACAATTAGGGAAACATTTCCTGATGAACAACTTTTTGCAACCATAACTCAATCATGTCCATGGTATGCTGACATGGTGAACTACATAGTGAGTGGTGTGTTGCCCCCTGATTTGACTTCTCACCAGAAGAAGAAATTCTTGTATGATGTCAGGCACTATCTCTGGGATGAGCCGTTTTTGTTTAAACAATGCCCTAACCATATGCTAACAACCAATGTCATTCTTCTTCATATGGTGGACATTACAGTGGTGAGAGGACAGCTGCAAAGGTTCTCTAGTATGGCTTTTATTGGCCATCTCTATTCAAGGATGCACATTTTCATGTACAAAGATGTGATTGGTGTCAAAAGTCAGGGAATATCTCGAGGAGGAATGAGATGCCCCTCAATTCTATTTTAGAAGTTGAGATTTTTGACATTTAGGGCATCGACTTCATAGCCCCTTTTATTCCCTCTTTTGGAAATCAGTATATTCTAGTGGCAGTGGACTAAGTGTCCAAGTAGGTAGAGGCATGTGCATTTCCTACCAATGATTTAAAGGTAGCGATTAACTTCATGAGAAAACATATCTTCACCCGGTTTGGAACACCTAGGGCTATAATCAGTGGCAGAGGGTCACATTTCTGCAATAAACATTTTGCAGCTCTCCTAGCTAAGTATGGGGTAACGCATCAAATTGCCACTGCTTATTACCCACAAACAAGTGGACAATCAGAGGTATCCAATCGCAAAATCAAGTGAATCTTAGAAAAGACAGTGTCTCCATCTAGAAAGGATTGGTCAAAAAGACTAGATAACGTATTGTAGGCTTATAGGATAGCTTACAAGAGTCCCATAGATATGTCTCCATACAAGTTGGTATTTGGGAAGGCATGCCATCTGCTAGTTGAGCTTAAACATAATGCTTACTGGGCAATCAAGCAGCTAAACTTCAATTTGCAAACTGCTGGAAAGAAAAGACTTTTGCATCTTAATGAAATAGATGAATTTAGGTTACAAGCCTATGAGAATACAAAATTGTATAAGGAGAAGCTGAAATTCTGGCATGACAAGAAAATCATGCAGAAGATATTTGAAAAAGATCAACAAGTCCTCCTTTACAACTCTAGGCTCAAGCTATTCCTGGGAAAGCTTAAATCCAGGTGGTCTTGGCCATTTGTGGTAATAAAAGTGTTTCCCCATGGAGCCGTAGAGATTGCTCCACCGAATGGTTTATCAAGCTTTAAGGTTAATGGCCAGCGCCTAAAACCTTATTATGGAGGAGAGATTCATAGGGGGAAGACCTCCCTCACTTTGACAGCTCCAACATGAGGTTTACAAAATCCTACTAGGACTATAAATAAGGTCATTTTTGGGAAGGAACCCCAATTTTTAACCCTTTGAGCAAGTTTTGCAGGTGATATAGGTTGGAAAACTGCAAAAACAGTTGCAGAATGCAATTTTCTATAGAATTATGCAGATAGACCTCTCACACCATGGCGTGAGGGGTCAGTTCTAGTGCATCAGCCAAATTTCAGAGAGCAAAGTGCTGCAGTGTGAAACTTGTATGCGTCGCGACGTGAGTGTATAATAATAATAATAATAATAATAATAATAATAATAATAATAATTAAATATTAATTATTTAAATTAATTTCTTGTGGGAGTTAATGCACGCCGCGGCGCATGTATGTGTACGCCGTGGCATGCAGGGTCAAATACTCTTTCCCAGTTTCTCCCTAGATTTTTGTTAAATTTTTGTTGTTCTCTGTCTTTCTTTCTTGTTATCTGCCACTTTCCCCCTCTTTCTCAACCTTCAACACTTGTTTTTCAAGGTAATTATTGTGTTAATTTTCTTATTTTGCTAATTTAAAAGTTGTTTAAGTGTTATTTTTTTGTGTATGTTTGTTTTGGTATTTACGTCGCGGCGTGACATATGTAATGTCTCGGAGTGTATTTGAATTTTGTTGAATGTTGCGGTATTCCATGATAACACCGCAGCATATTGTTGAATATAGTTTGAGTGCCACAGTGTGGCATGATAACGCCATGGCGTGGGTTTGAATTTCATTGAGTGTCGCGGCATGACACAAGAACACTACGGCGTGAGATGTTTTGCCTTGAGTGCCGCGACATGACTTTTGTGCGCCACGGCGTGTGTTTAAAAGTGGTATAAATGTTATAGCGCAAGTTTTAATGTCGTGGCGTGAGGACCAATTTTGTGTATAATTGATTATTTTATATATTTTCATACTTTTTAATGATCAATTCTCACAATTTGCTTCTTTTGGCAGGTTTAGGTACGTATTCCTTACACATCATGCCTCCTAAATGCCAATGCAGATCTAGTAGTTGTGACAATAGGGAGCCTTCTCCCCCTCCTCCTGAGTATAACAGGAGGAGATTTGTATTTGTAGCCGCGGCCCAATGGCATACTGTTCTAGTTACCAGACCACTGATACCAGAGCATGGATTTTCCTTCTCCCGAGCTATGCATCCAGAGATTGAGGGGCACTTTGATAGCAATATATTTTATACATTTTACAACTCTCTCACTAGGCTTCTTAAGGTTCAATTAGGCTTAATTAAGTTAGTTTTGTCACATTTTATGATATTGAGCTTAATTGGATCATTGAAGAAATTATTGCTTGAATTGACTTTAGTTTGCTTGATTGCATCTTTCAGTAAATTAGCTATAATTTGAGTTACAAATATCTGATTGATGTGATTCTAGTCTTGTTAGAAAGCTAAGACAATTCTCTACAACTTTTATGAGACTTCAAGAGTCATGTCACATGTTTCGATAATTTAAATTGGAGTTGAAGAAAGATCTAGAGTTTTGAACCTGACAACTTGACCTAGGCGAACTCATCAGACCATATCTTGAGCTATAGGAGAGGTTTGGGACTGAAACCAGTGCCATTTGAAATTTAAGACCCAAATCTATAACTTTCATGAAGAACACAAGAGTCAAATCGAATGTCTTGGAGGTCATATTGGGCTTGGAAGTCATAACAAATAAGCTATAGTAGGGCCTGAACAGTGTGTAGTGATTGGGTCATATCTTGGGATGTAGGTGGTTTTAGGAGCAGGAATTTAACCAGAAGATAATTAAGACACATATCTATAACTTTCATGAAGACTATTTTGCTCAGTTATGACGGAATCCATAAGATAAGCATCGAATCATTTGGTGCTAGTGGGGAGACAAAGATCAAAATAATTTTCTACTCACTTATCATAATAAAACAACTCCTTTGGCATTTACTTATCATCATCAAACAACTCCATTGTCATTTTGTACTTCTTAAGCTCTATAAAAGGGAGCATTGGTTGATCATTTTGATCATCTTGGCTTAGAGATTAAGATTATGCTATTGTGTTATTTGTTTATCTTGTAGTTTTCTTTGTTCTAAATTGAAGTTGCATTCATCTTTTTCTTCTTATCTCTTTCTTTCTTCTTGTTCATGAGTAACTAATTTTCATTTTGCTTAGGTGAAAGGGTGAAGCTTTTAGTAATAAATTAAGGTTTGATTAATTTCTTTCTTATACTTAAATGATGTATTATCAAGTGGTCATTATATGTGTTGTATTTTGTTCTAATCAATTTAGATACCCTCCTTGTAAAGTGGAGATCTTGATTCATTGTAAACAAGAGGTTGGCACAATGAATTCTTGAGCCCATTTTTAAGTGTTAGTGTTAGTGGATAATTAAAGGATTCATAATATAATTACATATATAATCTTAAATGAACTTTGGATGTTGTATTTTCTGATTGGAACCTCCAATATGTGTGGATTTCAATTGAGTTATAAAAAGAAATAATCTTGTATTTAATTTATTACTAAGAGTGAATCTTCTAACTCAAGCAAATCCTTTTTTTCATTTGTGAACAACTTTTATCATCTTTATTTTTGTGATAAATCTTTTCCTTACCTTAAAGAATTTTTCTTCATCAATTCTCTCTGGAACGACCTCGGACTCTCAAGAATTTATTACTTGAAACAACTTGCATATGAGTTTGTAACTTTTAATTCGCATCAAGTTTTTGGCACCATTGTCGGGAACTTGATTTGAAGTTTAAATTTATTGAGGTTCTCTTTCTATAAGTAAACTTCACCATCAAGTATATTCTTTCATTATTCTTTTAACTTTTTAACTTACTAACTTACTTACTAACTTATTAACTAACTTATTAACTTATTAACTAATTTTTTTATTTATGTATTTATTTACGCTTTCTAACTTTCTATTTTTTTATTTATATCATTTATTTATGCTTACTAACTTTTTTTATTTATGTTTTCTAGCTTATTTATTTACGTTTTCGACTTATTAACTTACTAACTTCTTTATTTATGTCATTTATTTTTGCTTTCTAACTTATTTACTTATGTCATTTATTTTTACTTTCTGACTTACAAACTTGTACATTATTTTTTTATTTTATGTCATTTATTTGCATAATATTTAATGGATGGTTTATACCACCGACTTGCACATTATTTCTTTTTATTTTTAAGTAACTTATTTATGCTTAATTGGTATCGTGATTTAAATTCTAGTCGTTTGGTTAAAATTAATCCTAGTACTTTATATATTGATTTGTTTGAATCTCAATCACACACAATTGACACAATGGCTGAAAATGAAGGTATACATGTTGAACATGAAAATCAACCACCACGAGCTGAAAATGAAAGTGTAGATGATGAACATGAAAATCAACCATTGTGAACTATGCGCGCATATTTGCAACCACCTCAAAATTCTAGTCCATCATGTTTTATCTTTCCACTCACTGCTAATAATTTTAGATTTAAGCCGGGTATGATTTCTTTACTTCCTAATTTCCATGGTTTAGAATCTAAAAGCCTATATTTACATCTAAAAGAATTTAAAGAAGTCTGTATTACTTTTAATGATCAAAATTGCACTGAAGAGATTGTTAAGCTTAAATTGTTTACTTTTTCTTTGAAAAATAAACCAAAAACTCAGCTTAACACTTTGAAACCAAGATCAATTGGCACATGGCAAGAAATGCAAGGTGAGTTTTTAAAGAAATTTTTTCCAACACATAAAACCAATGCTTTGAAAAGACAAATCCAAAATGTTTCCCAAAATTCAAATGAAGCATATTTTCAATGTTGGGAACGTTTTAAAGATTTGTTAAATTCTTACCCATATCATGATTTTGAAAAATGACACATTATAAGCTTCTTTTATGAAGGTTTAATACCTAAAATCAAACAATTTGTGGAAACAATGCGTAATGGCTAGTTTCTTGATAAAGAACCTAAAGAAGCTTTAGATTATTTAAACCATTTGGCTGAAAATTTTCAATCTTGGCATAGTACTAATGTTTTTGAAAATTCAATTAGATATAACCTTGAAAATGCTAGTAAAGGAAAATATCATCTTAGTCAAGAAGAATATCTAAATTCGAGGTACGCCAGTTTAGCTAGAAAGGTTGAATCCATGGAATTAGGGAAAGTGAAAGAAGTCAAATCTATGCAAAATGAAGAAATTTGTGGCATTTGGAATGAATTAGGACACTTAACAAATGAATGTCCAAAGATACCTGTTTTTAAAGAAGTTATGCATGAACAAGTAAATGCAATGAACAATTTTAAAAAACTATTTACTTCTTCTTTTTCAGATTCATATAATCCGGGATGGGAAAATCACCCGAACTTTAGCTGGAGGAATAATAATAATGCACAATTTATGCAACCACCGCCTCCTCAAGAATAACATGATTTTCAAAATTCTCAAGGATATGTATCTTATGTCCCACCATATAAGAAAAACTTTGAAGGAATACTGCATGCGTTCATAGAAAAGCAAGAGGGCATTAATAAATAAAACACTCAAACCATGATTGACATAAAAGAAACTCTGGCTAAATTTACTTTTGCACTCACCATTCACGAGAAAGAAAAATTTTCTTCTCAACCTCAACTAAATCCCAAGGGTCAATATAGTTTAAATGAGGGTAGTTCAGAAAACCAAGATCAAGTCAATTCAGTGATAACTCTTAAGAGTAAAAAAGTTATTGAAAAACAAATTTCTGAACCTTGTGAGAAAGATGATGAAACAATCCCCCAAGATAAGGAAATGGTTGAGAAGCCATCTGGTCAAAATGAGACTAAACTCTCATCTCCTCCACCCCCATTTCCTCAAGCATTAAGCAATTCAAGGAAATTGAACCACCACACTAAAATTTTTGAAATTTTTAAACAAGTGAAGGTTAATATTCCGTTGTTAGATGCTATCAAATAGGTTTCTTCTATGCCAAATTTTTGAAGGACTTATGTACTGTTAAAAGAAAATTAAATATGAAAAAGAATGTCTTTTTGACTGAACAGGTAAGTTCCATTATTCAGAGCAATAATGTTTTGAAACATAAAGACCCTGGTTATCCTATGATTTCATGCATTATTAGAGAACATAAAATTAAACAAGCTTTACTTGATCTTGGTGCTAGTGTTAATTTGCTTTCATATTTAGTTTATCAACAACTCAACCTAGGTGAGTTAAAACTAACTTCTGTAACTCTTCTACTTGCCGATAGATCAATTAAAATTCTAAAAAGAATAGTAGAAGATGTGTTGGCATAAGTTGATAAATTCATATATCTTGTGAATTTTATTATCTTGGAAATTGAACCTGTGGTTAATAGTTCCAAGTCAATTCTTGTTATTTTAGGTCACCCATTTTTAGTAACATCTAATGTTTTGATAAATTATAGAAATGAAGTGATGAAGCTAACATTTAGAAACATGACACTGGAGCTTAATGTTTTCAACATATGCAAGCAACCACATGAAGTCCATGATGAAAATGAAGAAGCTGATGGGATTGAGACCATTGTAGATGATCAATTTCTAAAAAAGAGTTCTTTTGACCCATTAGAAGTTTGTTTAATTAATTCATTTGATTCATGTACGCAAGTAGATGATGATATTTTTGAAATATACTCTTTGCTTGATTGTACACTGGTAATGGAATACAAGGGATAGAAGCCGAGATTCGAAGAGCTAAAACACATAAATGATAATGCTTATGAAGAAGTACCCACACTAAAACTAAAGCCGTTACCTGCTGGGTTGAAGTACACATTTTTGGGAGAAGAACAAAGCTTTCTAGTAGTAATTTCCTTGACCCTTACTGGAGAACAAGAATATATGTTGATAAAAGTACTTAAAAGACATAAAAGTACAATTGGATGGACATTAAAGGATATAAAAGGCATTAATCTATTAATTTGTACACATAGAATACATTTAGAGGATAATGCTAAAACATCACAACAACCTCAAAAAAGATTAAATCCACCCATGAAAGAGGTAGTTAGAGCTGAAGTTCTTAAATTACTTGATGTTGGAATTATCTACCCTATCTCCGATAGCCAGTGGGTAAGCCCTACACAAGTTGTGCCTAAGAAATCTGGAATAATAGTTGTTGAAAATGAAAAAGGTAAATTAATACCTACACGAGTCTCATCCAATTGGCATATGTGTGTTGATTTTAGAAAATTAAATGCAGCTACTAGGAAATATCATTTCCCTTTGCCATTTCTTAATCAAATTCTGGAAAGAGTAGCAGGACATCCCTACTACTATTTTCTTGATGGTTATTTGGGGTATAATCAAATACCAATTGTATTAAAGGATTAAGAAAAGACCACTTTTACGAGCCCTTTTAGCACTTTTGCATATAGAAGAATGTCTTTCGGCCTTTGTAATGCTCCGACAACTTTTCAAAGATGCATGCTAAATATTTTTAGTGACATGATTGAGCATTATTTAGAGGTTTTCATGGATGACTTGACATTTTTTGAAAATTCTTTTGAAAATTGTCTTAATAATTTAGATAAAGTTCTTAAAAGATACGAAAAAAAATGATTTGTTTTAAACTAGGAAAAATGTCATTACATGGTTATCTCAGGAATCGTGTTAGGTTATGTGATATCTTTTAAAGGAATTGAAGTTGATAAGGCCAAAGTTGAATTAATTGCTCATTTGTCTTCCCCAAAAATAGTCTGAGAAGTTCATTCCTTTTTAGGACATCCAGGATTCTATCGAAGATTCATTAAGGACTTTAGTGCTATATCTAGACCATTATGCAATCTTCTAATAAAAGATGCATCATTTGATTAGACTCAAGAATGTCAAAAATCTTTTGAAAAATTAATTGGTCTTCTGACATCTGCTCCTATCATGCAATCCCCTGACTGGTCTTTACCTTTTGAGTTGATGTGTGATGCTAGTGATTTTGTTGTTTGCGTTGTTTTAGGCCAAAGAAAGGAAGGTAAGCCTCATATGATTTGTTACGCAAGTAGAACTTTACATAGTGTACAAATGAATTACACCACTACTGAAAAAGAACTACTTGTTGTAACTTTTGCATTGGACAAGTTCCGAGATTATTTAATTGGTTCTTCTATTATTGTTTTCACTGATCACGTTGTTGTTAGATATTTAATGTCTAAGCAGGATGCCAAACCTAGATTGATACGATGGATCATATTGCTTCAAGAATTCAACATCACAATAAAAGATAAAAATGTTGTTGCAAATCATTTGTCCAGACTTACAACAGGCTCACCTTTTGATAACAAACCTATCAATGATTCTTTTCCTGATGAATTTTCATTTTCTATTAGTTCCATGCCTTGGTTTGCTAACATAGTCAATTTTCTTATAACAGAAAAGATGCCGCCTTAGTGGTCACACCAAGATAGAAAAAAGTTTTCGACTAAGGTGCAAATTTTTTATTGGGATGACCTATATTTGTTCAAATATTGTCCTGATCAAATCTTTCAGAGATATGTACCCGACAGTGAGATATGTAGTGTCATTAAATTTTGTCACTCAAAAGCATGTGGGGGGTCATTTTTCTTCAAAGAAATCAACTGCGAAAATCTTGCAGTGTGGATTTTATTGGCCCATTTTATTTAAGGACAGCTATACCGTTTACAAAAGTTACAAAAATTGTCAAAAATTAGGTTCTATTTCTAAAAGAAATATGATGTCTCTGAACACTATCCTTGTCATTGAAATTTTTGATTGTTGGGGAATTGATTTCATGGGTCCATTTCCATCCTCATTTAAATTTGTGTATATTTTAGTTGTAGTTGATTATGTCTCAAAATGGATTGAAGCGATTCCATGTCGACACAATAATCATAAAACTATTCTTAAATTTTTAAAAGAAAATATCTTGAGTTGATTTGAAATCCCTCCAGCTATCATCAGTGATGGGGGAACACATTTTTGTAATAAACCATTTGAATCTTTAATGAAGAAATATGGTATTACTCACAAAATTGTCACCCCTTATCATTCTCAGACAAGTGGACAAGTAGAATTAGCAAATAGGGAGATTAAACAAATTTTGGAAAAAATGGTTAACTCAAATTGTAAAGATTGGTCTTTAAGACTAAACGATGCACTTTGAACTTATCGTACTGCTTTCAAAACATCTTTAGGCATGTCACTCTATCAGTTAGTTTATGGAAAACCTTGTCACTTTCCTGTAGAACTGGAGCATAAAGTATTTTGGGCCATTAAAGCTTTTCATGCGGATTAAATGATACAAACCCAAGTACAGGTTGTCTCAAGTAATAAATTTCTCGAGAGTCCGAGGTCGATCCATAGGGAATTGATGATGACAAATTCTTTAAGGTAAGGAAATGATTTGTCACAATAATAAAGATAATAAAACTTGTTCACAATTAAATTAAAGAACTTGCTTGGGTTAGGAGATTCACTTTTAGTAATAAATTAAGGACAATATTAATTCTTTTTATAACTCAATTGAAATTCACGCACAACGGAGATTCTAATCGGAGAATAAAACATTCAAAGTCCATTTAGAATTATATACGTAGTTATATTATAATTCATTTAATTATTTACCAACACTTATACTTGTAAATGGGTTCAAGCATTCATTGTGCCAAACCACTTGTCTACAATGAATCAAGAACTCCACTTTACAAGGAGGGTTTCTAAATTGATTAGAAACAAAATACAACACGTATAATGATAACTTGATAATACATCATTTAAGCACAAGAAGGAAATTTATCAAACCTTATTTTTATTGCAAAAAGCTTCACCCCTTCAGCTAAGCAAGATGAAGATTAGTTATCCATGAGCAAGAAGAAAAAAAGAGAGAAGAAGAAGATGATGATCATAACTTCTATTTACAACAAAAGAAAATTACAACAAGTAAATAACATAAGCATAATCTTCCTCCCTAACCCAAGATTTTTCAAATGATCTGCCTATGGTCCCTGTTACAGAGGATTAGAGATATAAAATGACAAAAGAATTAATTAATGAGTGAGTAGATGAGTGGGTGGATGAGTGGAAAATGCCAAAGAACTTTTGTGATTGGAAAATTATTAAAATTTATTGTCTCTGAAATCATTCAATGATGAACTTATGGATAACGTCAAAACAAAGCAAAGTGGTCTTCAAGAAAGTTCTATGAAATTGTCTCAGATTTCCAATGCCAACAGAATCAACCAAAAATTAGTCCTACAGCCTAAGATATGACCCAATTACTGCAGACTGCTCAAGCCCAGTTTTAGCATCTCTATTTTGACTTCCAGACCCAATATGACCTCCGAACTGTCCGAATGAGCTCTTGTGGTCTCCATGAAAGTTGTAGATATGGGTCTTATTCAGATGCCAAATTTCCAGCCCATTTTAGTTCCTTTAACTCAAATTATGCAATGATTACTGCACACTATTCGGGTTCCAGTCACAAAACTCGTGTTCTGACTTCCAAACCCAACTGGCTCCACTAGACGTCTGATTTTTCCCTGGAGCTCTTCATGAAAGTTGTAGAGCTCTCTCTTATCTTTCCTACAAGGTAAGATACATAATTATAAGACATCTAGAACTCAAGATATGACTAAAATACAGAAATAGTATAAGACAAAAATAATGTTGAAAAAATCAATTAAGTTCAATTTGAGTCCAAACTTACAAAATATAACCAAGCTTAATCAATTAAGTACATGGAGAGTGTAAATGACTAAAATGAGGGTTTATTAATGTATAAAATATGTGATTATCAAATTCTCCCACACTTAGCTTTTTGCACTCTTGGGAAAAACACATTAGCTTTTTGCACTCTTGGGAAAAACACATAAGACCAAAGTTAGGAAACAAAGAAAAACGACACAGACTCAAAACTTAAAAACTCTAAAAGACTTGATGAATCAAGAAGAGCAACCAGAAATTCAAGGAATCAAAGCATTAATGAGGTAACATTTCTTCACATCTCAAACTAACAAGCAAGGAAACAGCAGATGAAAAGAATGAATTAAGAATGTTATATCCTCATAGCATTCACTCTCAATCTCTCAAGTGTTTAAAAGATAAGTATTTCACTCTATTCAACCCATGAACAATTGTACTACCATAAGCTTGCTTATCTTCTACTTCTCTGCTACTCAAAACACATGCACACAAAAATCAAGAAGACTTTATTCAAGGTTGCAATTGGACCATGGTAAAGGAGAGGGGATAATATGGATATGAGAAGATAAATACCAAAGAGAATAAAAGAGCATTATGGCACAGTTAGAGTGGAGAAGACATTTAAGAACATTCATCATAAAGGACAATGACCAATATTTGACTATTGTTTTGTTGAAGATTAATCCCAAATTGATGAATTGAATTCATTGTTAAGTCTGAACCTTCTCCTTCTCTTCCTGTTGTTTCCAAGCATCCATCTTTATTCTAGGTATGGATATGTCACATGGTGTATCAGGGGACTCTGATAATCCTTTGATTACAGCGATGGTCAGCTCTTTCTCTTTTTTTTTTTGTTTTTTTTAACATTTTGCACACACATCACCACACTTTTTCAAGATCAAGGCCAATGCTCTCTTATTCTCTAAGGTTGGGTAAAAACATGTTTTATTTTTTATTTTATTTTTATTTTTTTAAAGGCACGTAATGAACTAAAAACAATGAATGGTCAAATAAGCTCAAAGGGGTTACACAAGGGAAAATATGTAAGGATGACTATTTGGTCAAAGTAGATATTTTAAAATGCCTCAATCATATTTATGTATGCATGTGAAAATATAGCCTAAAAAAGAATCAAAGTAAGTTCTAGAGTAACAATTCCATGAGTGAAAAAAAATCACACAAGAAAGAAGAGAATGGTACAGATATTCAATCTATTCATCAATAGGCTCAAAATCTCACAAGGCATATTTCTATCATTCTCAATTCACCATATCAACAATCATATCCAAGCATGTTATTTTTAAGAAAGAAGACAATTTATGCTAAGATTCAAGAATCCATTTGCTACTTCTACACAAAATAATTATTTCCTCAACTAAGATGCGTCTCAAGAGTAAACTTACCTCCAAGACAAAATTTACTCCATACTCTGCCATCCTTAATTAGTTTTACTACGAATAGGTTTCTGACAGTCATATCACTAAACATACTTCCCAATTTAGATGCGTCTCAGGAGTAAAATTACTCTTTACTGTGCCATAATTCATTGGTTTAGTAAGTCCATGACATTTATATTATACTTCCTAAAAAAAAAAATTTTTGGTCAACTATCCTTCCCCCCAACCAAATCACAACATTGTCCTCAACATAGATGAGTAAAGGATAAAAGATATTACTTGTTGGAGAAATCTGACACAAATTTAAACAGAAACAAAGTACGGTAAATAAAATCAAAGGTAAAGAAAAGTTATAAAAGAAGTGTTAGATCAAACTTGTGTTTCAAGTTGCTTCCCTCACTGCTTCTTGCTGACCAATCTATCTGAGCTATTGTTAGGTCAGGTTTATAAAAAAAAGCTTCTAATTTATCAATCAACTTATCAATAGTGAAAGCAGAGATAAGAAGTTATCTTACCGAAGGTGTGATAAATTTCTATTCCACAGCATGGTCAAGAAAAAGAAACAAAATATCAAAGAAATTATTTACATTCAACAAACCTATCGGTTTATGATGGATGTTCAGTTGGGCCCAAGAGACAATTTGAAAAATTTCTTCCAAAGTACCAAAATCACCTGGTAAGGCAATGAATGCATCAGAGTTGTCAAGCATTATCTTCATTCGTTCATGCATAAATGGTACCTTAAGTTCCTCCCCAATTATCTTTCTAGTGATGTTCTATTGAGTGAAAGGTCTAAGAATGACACCTAAAACCTGACTGTCTCCCATATATGCAGCAAGTAATACAACCTCCATTAACCCACAGCAACCTCCCCCATATACAAAATGAATATTTCTTACAGTAAGTAATCAACCAAGAGTGGTAGCTATGTTTACAAACTCTAAATCCTTCCCATACTTAGATCCACAAAATACACAGATATTTTTAATTTGACGAACAAAAACACCTTCCATTTCTATACTCATATTTCTCTTTAAATGATTCTGAGTTAAAGGAAAGTGGAGAAAAGGGAGTGTTTAAATAGGAAAAAGAATAGAAAGGGTAATAATAGCACCTATAAGGGTAGGTTGGCTGTTGTCAGAAAAGTTTGAAATTAAGAAACATAGAATCTTTTTTTTATTCTTTTGTTTGTATGTTTTTTTTTTACTTCAAGAAAACCATCAGGGTAAATAAGTCTAGAAATCCCTGAAGGACCCTACTCAAAGGATCGTCTGTCCAAAATCAAAATACAACAAAATCATACAAAGATAAAAGAAATATAATAACAAATGATGACATACCTTTATGTACAATTTTCATGTCGTATCTTTATACTGCGCGTCATAAGTGCAGTAGTGACATATCTTTATATTGTGTGTCACCAGTGCAGTAGACACTCATGTCCATTTATTCAAAGAAAAGAGAAAGAAGAAACTATCGTGGGTTTCCATCTTGGGTCTGGAACCTGGAGAGCTCACACTTGGGCTCGTAACATAAACAAAGATGCTAAAATCTGAAACCCGTAATGTCCAAGATCCAGAACGTCCGATCTCAGGGCGCTGAGAGCCCCTTCTAATAAAAGAGATGATCAAGCTCAGATGCCTCATACGCTTTGCCAGTTGCGGGTTACTTCTCACTAATAACCAGAGTGGGACGCTTTTGCTTATCCATTAACTACACAGTGCCTAGATGGTAAACATTGGGTTATGGAGTGTGGCTCTCTATAGAGCATGGTACACAAACCTTTTTTAAGGACCAGCGTGCAAAAGTCTACTCGAGTCAATGACGGGTCAGCCAAAGGCTGGGGCTCCACAAGTAATTAAAGTCATGGTACTCCTTTCGGATTGCCCTTGTTCAATTTTTTTCTCTTTTTTTAAGAAAACATGAAAAAGAAGAAGATAATATATAAAGATTGTTGTGGATATGGCTCACATTTGCTTTTGGTTTAACGTCCAGTAATGGCTTAAATGCCTTCTATGAGTCGAGGATAAGCTTCCCATCCAATTTTCTTATAAATTAGCAAACAGGGTCTTTTAGAGTCAGATTCCCAAGACTATAACGTTTTTCTTTATCATTGAAGAGATTGCACAAATTAAGAAGTTCACAATGCACAAATCTAAAAGAATGCGTCTCAAAAGTTAATAAGATATCATCTAATGACTCCTTACCCAGTCTGTTCTTAATGAAAAATATTTTATCTTCTCTGTTTGCGGAAACCATCCCCAAAGAGCGACATCGCTTGTTACAATTCCATCGTGCACATTTGTGATAGACTTGTAACTTTTTTGCTCTTCTCCTTTTAAAATACGAACTTCTTCTAAGACCTGACATGTATGAGTCAAATGAAATTGAAGACTCACCTGCTAGTCGGACCTTTGCTTCAATTATCCAGCGTACATCTTCTAGCATACCCTTGTACATTAACAATCTCAATCTTTCACATCTAGCTTTGTAGATTTTTGTCAGAGCATTTTAAGAGAGGGAAGGAAAATATTTTCTTAAATTTGAGAGAATGACATCTATTTTAAATTAAGATCGGCTTAAATTGTGATTCAAACAAATCAATATGTAAAGTACCAGGATTAATTTTAACTAAACGACCAGAATTTGAATTACAATACTAATTAAGCATAAATAAATGACTTAAAATAGAAAAAATAATGTACAAACCGGTGGTATAAACCGGCCATTAAATATTAACAAGGATGTGGTAAAAATCAGCCACCAAATAAATATTAACAAGTACAAAGTTAGATAACTGATAAATTAAAAAGTTAGATAGTTATAGAGTTAATAATTAGGTTAGTCGGTTAGTAAGTTAAAAAGTTAGAAGTAAAATACAGAAAATAAAGTAAATAAAATAAAATACATAAAATAAAATATAGAAAATAAAGTGCGTAAATAAATTTAAAATATGAAAACCATAGAATCAAGAAGCCAATTTTTTGCTCGGCAAAAGAGAAGAGAAGAAGAAAGATTATTTCATTACGTTAGAATGCAAAAATAAATGACATAAATTAAAAAATTAGATAGCGTAAATAAATGACATAAATATAAAAGTTAGAAAGTTAGTCAACATAAATAAATAACATAAATATAAAAGTTAGAAGGTTAGTAAGTCGAAAGCGTAAATAAATAAGACATAAAGCATAAATAAATTACATAAATAAAAAAAAAGTTAGTTAATAAGTTAGAAAGTTAGTAAGTTAGTAGTAAGTTAGAGAGTTAGAGAATTATAAAGTTAGAGTTAGTAAAGAAACCGAAGGACCGGCAAATCGATCTTTTGCTCCGGTGAGGGAGAAAAGAGAATAGATTTTATTAAAGAAAAAGAACCTCAATAAATTAAAACTTCAAATCAAGTCCCAGGCAACGACGCCAAAAACTTGGTGCAGATTAAAGGATGCAAACTCAAATGCATGTTGTCTTAAGTAATAAATTTATCGGGAGTCCGAGGCCGATCCACAGGAAATTGATGAAGAAAAATTTTTTGAGGTAAGGAAATGATTTGTCACAATAATAAAGATAATAAGACTTATTCACAATTAAATTAAAGAACTTACTTGGGTTAGGAGATCCACTTTTAGTAATAAATTAAGGACAAGATTAATTTTTTTAAAACTTAATTGAAATCCATGCACAACGGAGGTTGCAATCGGAGAATAAAACATTCAAAGTCCATTTAGAATTGTATATGTAGTTATACTATAGTTCCTTTAATTATTTACTAACACCTATACTTGTAAATGGGTTCAAGGATTTATTGTGCCAAGCCACTTGTCTACAATGAATCAAGAACTCCACTTTACAAGGAGGGTTTCTAAATTTATTGGGAGCAAAATACAACACGTATAATGATCACTTGATAATATATCATTTAAGCATAAGGAGGAAATTAATCAAACCTTATTTTTATTACCAAAAGTTTCACCGCTTCACCCAAGTATGATGAAGATTAATTACCCATGAATAAGAAGAAAGAAAGAGAGAAGAAGAAGATGATGATCATAACTTTTATTTACAACTAAAGAAAATTAAAACAAGTAAATAACATAAGCATAATCTTCCTCCCTAACCTAGATTTTTTAAATGATCTGCCTATGGTCCCTTTTATAGAGGATTAGGGATACAAAATGACAAGAGAATTGATTAATGAGTGAGTGGATGAGTGGGTGAATGAGTGAAAAATTCCAAAGAACTTTTGTGAGTGAAAAATTATTGAAATTTTTTGTCTCAAAAATCATTTAGTGAAGAACTCATGGATAACGTCAGAACAAAGCAAAGTGGTCTTCATGAAAGTTCTAGGAAATTGTCTTATATTTCCAATGCCACTAGAATCATCTAAAAATTCGTCCTACAGCCCAAGATATGACCCAATTACTGCAGATTGCTCAAGCCCAGTTTCAGCACCTCTATTTTGACTTCTAGACCCAATATAACCTCCAAGCTATCTGAATGAGCTATTAGATTCTTCGTGAAAGTTGTAGATATGGGTCTTAACTTTTAAATGCCAAATTTTCAGCCCATTTCATTCCCTTCAACTCGAATTACGCAATGATTATTGCACACTGTTCGAGTTCCAGTCACAAAACTCATGTTCTGACTTTCAAGCCCAATTAGCTCCACTAGATGTCCAATTTTTCCCCAGAGCTCTTCAAGAAAGTTGTAGAGCTCTCTCTTATCTTTCTTACAAGGTAAGATACATAATTATAAGACATCTAGAACTCAAGATATAACCGAGATATAGAAACAGTGTAAGACCAAAATAATGCTGAAAAAATCATTTAAGTCCAATTTGAGTCCAAACTTACAAAACATAACCAAGCTTAATCAATTAAGTACATAGAGAATGTAAATGACTAAAAATGAGGGTTTATTAATGTATAAAATATGTTATTATCAGCTTTCAATTTAAATCTTGATGATGCTTACAGGTTATGCAAATTGTAAATAAATGAACTTGAGGAATTAAGAAATGATGCATATAAAAACTCAAAAATTTATAAAGATAGAACAACAGCTTTTCATGACAAATCAATTTTGAGAAAATCTTTTGAAATTAGTCAAAAAGTTATGCTTTATAATTTTCGTCTTCACCTATTCTCTGGAAAATTGACATCTAGGTAGACTGGCCTTTTTATTGTCAAACATGTATATCCTTATAGGGCCATAGACATTGAGAATCTTAGGAATAGTAATGTGTTTAAGGTCAATGGACAAAGACTCAAACCATTTATGGAAAATCAAGTTGTTGAGTTAGAATTTATTTCCCTTTCTAATCATTATTATGAGAAAAATTTACTCTAATTTCGTGATTTTATTTTGTTTTGCAGTTCTTTATCACCCCAGTTAAGTAATGGATAATGGTAATTTGTGGCTCTCAAGTCGATTTATTTTTCAATTTCCCATAATAACTGATTCTTTCTCCTTTAAAATGGATGTCATTCTTTCAAACCTGAGACAACAATTTTCTTCCCTCCCTCAAAATGCTCTAACAAAAATTTACGAAGCTAGATGTGAAAGATTGAGATTATTAATGTACAAGGGTATGTCGAAAGATGTATGTTGGATAATCGAAGCAAAGGTTCGTTTAGCAGGTGAGTATTCAATTTCATTTGACTCATACATGTCAGGTCTTAGTAGAAGTTTGTATTCTAAAAGGAGAATAGCAAAAAGGTTACAAGTCTGCCACAAATGTACATGATAGAATTGTAACAAGCGATGTCATTCTTTAAGGATAGTTTCCACAAACAGAGAAGATAAATTTTTCTTCATTAACAATGGATTGAGTAAGGAGTCATTAGATGATATCTTATTGACTCTTGATACACATTCTTGTGAATATGTGCATCATGAACTTCTTAACTTATGGAATCTCTTCAAGGATGAACAAAAACGTTATAGTCTTGGGAATCTGACCCTAAAATATCATGTTTTCCAATTTATAATAAAATTGGATGGGAAACTTATCCTTGACTCATAGAAGACGTTTAAGCCGTTACTGGATGTAAAACTAAAGGAAGATGTGAGCTACAACCACAACAACATATACATATTATCTTCTTCAAAAAAAGAGAGAAAAAAAAAAGAGAAAGAAAAGGAAAAAAACAGAGAAAAAAATGAGAAAAGAAGGGCGAAACTTCGGTTGTACTTGGTCTTTAATTAGATTAGGAGCCCTGAGTGGATGTTAGTCTTATCATAGACTCAGGAGGAGACCTTCGCACACTGGTATGTAAATAAGGTTTGTGTGCCAAGCTCTGTAAAGAGTCGTTCTCACTATCCCAAAGTTTACCTTTTAGGCAAGTTGAGATGATGGGTATATAGAAGCGCCCCGTGTTAGCATACTCGTGTGACTATGCAATTGAGTTGGATCCTATGATTTAATGTCATGGGCTCTCCAGCGACCTCTCACTGACTATGTTCGTTGGTGATAGCTGTCAGATTTACACACTTTAATTAGTTGCATCGTAGCTCAATCCAAAATATCCCACAAGCAAGAGGGAGAAGAATTCCAAGATTGGCTGAGCCGTCTTAGCATTACTGCACTCATGATATGCAGTATAAAGATAAGCCATGAAAACTGTACATAAAGGTGGTTTTGGTACTTTCGGAGAAGTTTTTCAAATTGTCTCTTAGGCCCAACTGAACATCCACCATAAACCCATAAGTTTGTTGAATGTTAATAATTTCTTTGATCATTTGTTATTTTTTCTTGACAAAGTTGTGGAACAGAAATTTATCACACCTTCGGCAAGACAACTTCTTATCTCTACTTCCACTATTGATGAGTTAATTAATAAATTAGAAACTTTTGTTTATAAACATGATCCAGCAATAGCTCAGATAGATTGGTCAGAAGTAAATAGTGAGGGAAGCAGTATGAAAAGAAAGCCAGATCTGACACTTCATCTATAACTTTGCTTTACCTTTGATTTTATTTATCGTACTTTGTTTATGTTTAAATTTGTGTCAGATTTCTCCAACATGTACTATCTTCTATCCTTTACTCATTTATATTTTAACATTGCGGACAATGTTGTGATCTGGTTGGGGGGGGAAGGATAGTTGATCAAAAAAAAATTAGGAAGTATGATATGATTGTCAACAACTTACTAAACCAATTAAGGATGATAGAGAAATGAGTAAATTTTGCTCTTAAGGTGCATCTTAATTGAGAAAGTATGTTTATTGATATGATTGTCAGAAACCTACTCGTAGTAAAACCAATTAAGAATAGCATAGTAAGAAGTACATTTTGCCTTGGAGGCAATTTTACTCTTGAGACTCATCTTAGTTGAAAAAGTAATTATTTTGTGTAGAAGTAGCAAATGGATTCTTGGATCATAGCATAAATTGTCTTCTTTCTTAAAAATCACATACTTGGATATAAATGTTGAATTGGTGGATTAAGAATGATAGAAATATTCCTTGTGAGACTTTGAGCCTATTGATAAATGGATTGAATATTTGTACCATTTTCTTCTTTTTTGTGTGATTTTCACTCATAGAATTGTTACTCTAGAACTTGCTTTGATTCTTTTTTAGGCTACATTTTCACATGCATACATAAACATGATTAATGCATTTTTCTTGAAATAGCTACTTTAACCAAATAGCCAAGAATGATTGGCACACAAATAAGCAGCCTTGCTCACCAACATATTGTCTCAATATGATATCAAGCACTCTTATGACTTCTTGGAAATTCTCTGATTCCTGCCAACGTAAGGCATTGGAAATGGCCTATTTCCCCTTACTTAACCCTTTGAGCTTATTTGATCATTCCTTGTTTCTAGCTCATTATGTGTCTTAAATGAAATACCATGTTCTTTCCCGACCTTAGGAAATAAGAGAGAATTGGCTTTGTTAATAGATGAGTTCTTGAACAAGTGTGGGGGTATATGTGCAAAATGGTTGATGAAAAAGGAAAGAGTTGCTAAAAAAATGTGTATGTATATTTATGATTAAAAAAATGTGTAAAGAAGGGCCACCAAGGCAAAAAGGGAAGAGAAAAGAATATGTAAAGAGAATTTGTATTAGGTGGAGTTGGGATGAACTTTCATGCTTGTTAATTAAACTCAGCCCTCACACTCTTTTATTTTCTTTAGTTTTTAACTTGTCATATCCATATTACCTCATCCTTTTCCTTGACCCCATTACAACCTTGAATAAAGTCCTCATGATGTGTGTGTGCATGTGTTTTGAGTACTGGAGAAGTAGAAGATAAGCAAGCTTATGGTAGTGTAATTTTTCATGGGTTGAATTGAGTGAAATACCTACCTTTTTAATACTTGAAAGATTGAGAGTGAATCCTGTGAGGATCTATCAGTCTTGATTCATTTTTGCAACTGAAGTTTCTTTGCTTGTTAGTTTGAGATGTGAAGAAATGTTACTTATTAATGTTTTGATCCATTGAATCTCTGGTTACTCTTCTTGATTCATTAAGTCTTTTAGAGTTTTTAGTTTTTGAGTCTGAGTCGTTTTTCTTTGTTCCCTAGTTTTTGTCTTATATGTTTTGCCCGGGAGTGCAAAAGTTAAGTGTGGGGGATCGCAATTGTTTATGTCAAGGGGTGCAACGTTTCCTACACTGCGGTAGCTATCAGAGCTACCTTGCTTCTGCCGGAGCCCCCTATTTTATATGTGTTGGTGTGTGCCCTAGAAGCCAATACATTTTGTCTGTATTTACATACATCGTATTATTCTATTTTTATATGAGGTATTTCATTTATTGTTTTCTTTTTTGTTAGACATAATAAAGTTCTTAGAATAGTAAGTTTGATATCATAGGACATCAAGTGGATGATTTGATCGTGAGATCCTATTGGATAAAATACTATTCTTAAATGTCCCTAATCAAGTATTATTGTTAATTAGGACAACAATAATGCATTGAGACTAGTATGTGCATAGATTGATGACCACATCTCACGGGTCATGGATATGAGATATCAAGTTTACACATAGATACATATTAGAGTAATGATGTATTGGACAGACTCGCTATGAGAACGCTACGTGGATCGTTACGTGAGTGTCATAAGCGATTCTCATAGTGATAATGGTATATGTGGTCCTTTGACCTGAAATCACTACGATTCTTACATGAGGAGTTGTGTGTTTTAATGTCATCAAACGTCATCTATAACAAGATGATTATAAAGTTAGTTATTAGACATACCGCGATTCATGTGGAGGGATGTGAGTGACCTAGATAGGATTTGTCCCTCCTACATCACAGGAGTGATATCTTCAGTCTCCCTGATTGAGTGAGACTACGAAATGCATGGTCATGCTCAAATGAGTCAATATGAGATATTGATCTCATTTGTTATTACTATGTTTACTCGGGAATCAAGAAACTGAAGATTGAACTAAACAAGGGTGACACATTCCATGCCTTGTGTTCAATCTAGATATCTGGACAAAGGGACTAAACTACACGAAAACATTAGTCACAGATAGGTTATGTCAAATCACTGACATTCTCATTACTTGGGTAGCAGTGATGTGTTGCTAGATACCGCTCACTGTTTGTAATATTAAAATGAGATTTTAATATTACTACCAACGTTATGAGTACCTGCAGGGTTGCACACTTAAAGTATATTAAATTGGAGCAATAAGGATCTAAGTTGGACTTAGATTCAATTGTGGGCCTAACTCATGATAGATGGGTTTAGGGTTGCACAGCTTACCTTGCTACTGCTCACACTTACTTAAGGCAGCCACTATTATAAGTAGTACTGCTAAGGGGGCTACTATGCACATTACATCACAACCCTAGCCGCACCTAAGAAAGTGAGTGAGAGACAGTGAAAGGTTCTTCTCTTCTATTCGCAGCTAGCACCGCGAAACAGAGGCGTGACTCCTTTTTGCAAGTCTGTTCGTGTGGATACCACAGAAACATTGTCGCTATTACGGTGTTAGTGATTCACCTCGCTTGTGTTTATCACGCTTCAAGAGGTAAACTTTTAAAACTCGGATTATGGACTTTTCGCATGGATCCTGTGAGGGAATTCTATTATTCTACTACGAGTTATTTTGATCCGCAATTCCCAACAATGTGAGTATGCTGTATTCAACAAAAGGGAGCCGGAGAAGGGCATTGACTTGACTCACTGCCAGAATCTGCATGGCCGAGTCTCTGCTAGTGGTCTGTACCATGAGCGTCCAGACCAACATACCTCAGTTCTTCCCCAAATCTTGTTTGACATCTGAGGCCCAGGTCTGGTACCATTTTATCAACACTCGCATCCTGCCGTCAAACAACATATCAGAGGTGACGTGCGACCGGGCCATTCTTATCTATACCATCTTGGAGCATTGGTCTATTGATGTCGCCTAGATCATTTATGACTAGATCAGGCAGGTGACACGGGAGCCGCATAGCCTTTTCTTTCCATATCTGATCCACACTCTCTGTAGCAGACAACATATGGAGTAGGGGCCACATGAGGAACTTTCAGACGTCAAACAGTCCCTCAATGACTCCTTCCTTGAGAGAGTAGAAGGAGCAGCAACCCCATCACCGGCCAGCCAGATATAGGCTCATCAAGTGCCTAAAGCAGCTCCTCCGCCAGACGAGGGAGACTTATGGGCTCATGTGGTGCATTTGGCAACCATGCAGACCTACACCATCAAGACCATTAGGTGGATGGCCAAGCGACTGAGGCTTCCGATAGATGACTTCCCGATGCCACAGTTCCCGCCCCAGGCTGTTGCTGATCCTCCCCAGCCGCAACAAGATCCTCAGTAGGATGATGATGAGGATAATGATGATGAGGACACAGATGACTAGCCCTATTTCATACAAGGCACTTTCTTTCATTGTCTTTCATTTTGTTTTTATACAGTGGGACACTATTTCCAATATGTTTGGGGGAGGGCATTATAACATGTATGTATGCTTTTTTAATGTATGTCTTTAATGTTTAAAAGCATGTAATAATGTTAGAATTTTTTTTTATGATTAATGGATATTGTATAAACTATTATGCCTAGATTAAGTATTTTGCTTAATTATGTTGTGAGTATTTAGTTTTTATGATTTAATGCCCATAAGCCAAATGAATGCATGTTTAAAATATTCAACTCAAAGTTGAATATGTTAAAATGCATAACAGTGGGCTAAATAATTAAATACCAGTTAGATCTGATAACATCTGAAGGAATAGATAAATGTGAAAATCTTATTTAAGATACTATTGTCATTCCCTTTCACATGATGGGTCGGATGTTTATCACTATTGAGCACATGTCAGTTTGAATGTATAATGGACAAAGATGTAAAATTTTAATGTATATCATGTGCCAAATGCTAGTGAGATTTTGATTGTCCTATGATTTTAGTATTTGCGAATTTCTAATTTTTAAACGAAACCATATGCAATCAAGAAGCATGTTTAACAATTTAGTCGCTTTTCAAATGCATGATTTAGCTCTCACTCGTATACTGGTGTAACTTTGAACACGATATGAGTGTTGTCTAGAGAATGTTTATGAATAATGCATGTTGAGGTTTTGATTATCTTTGAGATTGTGTTTAAATTCTCTTGAATTGAAATCTTACATTGTGCATGATTGAATAAATGATTAGGGCATTATTTGGACCGATTGAGCTTGAAAAGCTTACCGTTACATGATCATATCCATAGATCTCCTTTTAAGCATAATATATGTTTGGCCTTATATGTTTTTCATCATCTACATATTCCTTACCATATAACCATTCAAATGCATGTGAAAACATTACATTTTTTATCCTATCGTCATTGTTTGTTGAGGACATACCATGTTATTTCCTGAAGTGAGTCCAGTAATTAGGGGTATTACGTGTGTCAATTACATAATTGAACTTGAAAGAACCATAATAAAAAAAAGATGAGAAAAGAGACAAGCAAAGCAAATGAATGAAATAAAAAAAAAAAAAGTTAAAGACAAAAAGCATTGAATGGTTCTTTTGAGTTCTAATCTTTCATTTTTGAATACCCTAATAGTTCACTTGGAGGCTCAAGTCTTAAAATAATATGTTTATGTTTCTCAAAGTTTGTATTTTATCCTTTCCCTTTATTCTTCTACCCATAACCATTGGCCTTACATTATAAGCTATTGAAATCCCTTTTGATCCTCAGTTGTGTATGATTTACATTAGTGGAGAGAGAGTTTGAATACAATCATGTCGATTATTGGATTCCAATGCATGTATGTTCATAAACTTATCTAGATGAATATGGTTTGATTAAGATAAGTTTAGCTTGCATGCTTGTGGGAGATGTGATTTGCATGAAAAGAGATTTTTAATGTTTGCATGCTGAAGATTGTACATGTGTAGAGTTGATTGAGTGACATTAGCAATCTTTGAGGACTTAAACAATCATTGTTCACTAGTTGTGGTTTCAGTGAAAATTTGTAATTCATGTTAAAAGTTGAATGTATGTTGAAACATGTGTTGATAAGCAAGTTTGCTTAATCAGACTTTATTCTGCTCAATGACTAGCAAAAACCTAAGTTTGGGGTTTGATAACTTCATAAAATGTAGTTATTTTGGCCCTATATCTATGCTTTAATGATTGGTTAGTCCTTGTGATCATGTATATCTGAAAGATTTCAAGTTTATATTCATTGAATTCAATTGTGATATCTTCTGACATGATCTTGAACAAACTAGTATAATTATTCATATGATTTGGTGAATTTGCAACTGTTATTGAATTGGTGATTTCTCTAATACAGGAAAGGCTCAAAACAAGCAGAATTGTTGAAGACTTAGAGCTACATAGGAAGAGAAAGCAAGGTGTAAAATTAAGCATATCACATCGCGGCGTAGGCATGTGTATGCCGCAGCGTGGTACATTTAGATCGTAGTATACTGAAACCCGAGACTAGAATGCCGCGACACTGGGAAGTGAATGCCGCGGCATTATGACCTAATTCAACACAAGCCGTGATGCAAGGAGGTTAACGTTGTGGTGTGCAAGTGAAATTTTTGGCCTATAAATACTGTTTCATCAGAATTCATAAAGGAGGTTTTGACATTTTTAGAAAGCAGCAGCTAGGGTTTCGTTGTTGGACTGAAAGGAAGCTAGAGAAGCCAAGTTTAGAGGCCATCTTCATCTTGGAGGAAGATTTAAGCTTCAAAGATCATCATCATTGAGCTTTTCTCTTCTATTCCTTTTCCTTTCTCTTTTTATTTCTCATGAACATGATGTATATGTGTATATTGTTGTGTTTCATGGCTAGCTAAGCTGTGTGTAGGGATTTCTTTGGATCCTCCTATGGATATTGAGTGATTTTGTAATCCTTTAAGTTTATATACATGATTTAGTTTTGTTCAATCATATAAACTTTAATGCTCTTGAATGTTTGATTAGCTTTTAAGTGATTTGTTAAAATTTAATGAACCTAAATATAAGAATTTGGATTTGAGATCATAAGTATGGTTGTTGCATGTTTGATTTCATTCAATTGGTTTGGATAAGTTGATTCGCTAATGGGATAGAAATATACCTCTTGGTCATGCATAGTAATTGATTGATAATAGATCTTAATGAGTGGATTTACACTAGTTCTCATGAAAACATAGTGAATTAGATAACTAAAGCATGATTGATTGACCTAGACATAGGTTATTAACTAAGTTAGATTCTCAAGCCAACTTAATCATTTCGTTTATATTGTTTATAAGGATTACTTGTTATCAATTGAAGTAGGAGGTGAAGAAGGATTCCCTATTCTCTAATTAACATCTTTAATACTGATTTACTGCAATTTAGTCTTTACATTTGATTTACACAAACCTTTTATAATTTGAATGTGCTTGGATAGTATTAGATAAACTATTGGTTAATATTTAGTTCTTAAGATTAATGTATTCATCGTGGGAATGATATCCGACTCTTGACTATATTACAAGTGTGACCTTTGCACTTATGGTAAGTAAAAGGGCGAAAAGCATGCCTCACAGCCACTACTTTACTTAGTTTTACAGAAAGAAAATGGAAAATTACAATATTTCAATACTCGAGTCACTACTTGAAGTAAAGCATGACCAAGTCTTGAATGCCAAAGAGAGAAATCCGTTGTTAATGATGTTGAAGCAACATTGCAGTTAGACTGAGATGAATTTGTGAGATGAAAGTTGGGAAAAACATACAAGCTGTTTCTAAGGGTGCCTTGGAGTAGGATATCCTTAGTATCCTGAGATTTGACAAGAGATTTATCAAAGTGAAATTCAAAAAATACACAATTGTCTTTTGTAAATTGAGCAACACTCAACAAATTTTTAGAAATTTTAGAACATGTAAAAGATTGTTTAAAACAAAGGAATTATGAATAGAATCTAAATGACACCTAGAATGCCCAACATGCTGAATAGACAAACCTATGTCATTGCCTACAAAGACTTTCTCAATGCCATCATACTCCATTTTATGCTACAAGTTCGAGGAATCTGGTGTGAGGTGATGTGTGGCACCAAAATCAGGATACCATACTGGATCAAATAAGGTTGAAGGAGTGGCCATCATTGCATTCATAGAACCACCAGGGAAATTTGAATCAAAACTTTGTGCCATCAATGCACTTGGAATATTGCCATTACCTTGATTTTGATTTCTAAAGTTCCGAGGAGACTGTCTTGCAAATGATTGATCATATTTATACCAATAATCTACAACAGTGTGACAATTTTTCTTGCAGAGTTGACATTGAGGCTTCTCACCAAATGAGAATCTACCTCCTCCTATTCCAAAACGACCTCTAAAGTTGTGTTGAGTTCTTCCAGTAAAACCACTTCTTCCTTGATTCATAGCATTGAAACCTAGACCAACACTGTAATTAAGAAAACTAACTCAAAGTTGGTTTTTTCCTAATCCAAACTTTTTGTGGACTCTTTCTCCTCCTATTCATTCTCTCTCATAATTTGTTTATATCTTAATATTTAAATTTCAAACTTGGTTACATACCAAAAAAAGAAAAAAAATAAACTTTCATGATTTTAAAACTTGTTTAAGACAAATTTTAACCAAACTAGGAATAAATTAAAACTAATTATAAATAACTTGAATTTATATGACCAGATTATCTTAAACAGTTCAGAACCATTTTTGAGCTGCCAAACTGCCCCTAAAAGTTTGATAGATTCCATTCCTCACCAGTGGTCCCGTTATATAAAGTCGATGCTAATATGTGTTGGACTTTACTATTCTAAGATAAAAAGGAAATTTCCCCCTGGGAAGCAGAGCCACTACCCTATAATGACCAGATGCACTGAATTAAACATCATGTTAAATAAATAAATTATAAAGGTAGATATTTGAAGATAAAGAACATATTAATCCATTAAAAAGGTGCACATTAGCATTACATAGACACACTCTCAGGGAAAGGATAATAGACCTTGAGTGGTGGAAAATGCATAAGCTTTGAAGGATTAGCCAAATCCCAAATGCAAATTTCACCATCCTCAACACCAGATGCAAGAAGATTTGGCGCAATGACATTAAACTCAAGACCACAAGCTTGAAGTATAAATGCCAAACACAGGATTACACATGTTAAGCAAACAATTCAAACTCCAAAGATAGGTATACATTGTTTTGAAAAAAAGACTTACACTTGTGTAAGTTAATCCTTCCTCATATATATATATATATATATAGTTTTGAAATTTGAAATCAAAGATGAAGGTCATCTCTTCAGTTTTAATTGTTTTGACCACAAGCTTGAAGTATAAATGCCAAACACAGGATTACACATGTTAAGCAAACAATTCAAACTCCAAAGATAGGTATACATTGTTTTGAAAAAAAAGACTTACACTTGTGTAAGTTAATCCTTCCTCATATATATATATATATATAGTTTTGAAATTTGAAATCAAAGATGAAGGTCATCTCTTCAGTTTTAATTGTTTTGCTTGTTCTTTCCATTGAATAAATATTTTAAAAGAACATTAAATGTTAATTAACCATATATATGGGGCGTTATATTAACCTAATAGCCAAAATTAAAGATAGGTATACATTGTTTTGAAACGTGTGTGTATACATTATTTTGAAACGTGTGTGTGCATGCTTGCATGTGTACATACGTGTGCGTGTGTGCATACGTGTGTGTGTGTGGCTTTATATTAATCCAGTAGCCAAAATTAAAAATAAGTATACATTGTTTTGAAATTTGAAATCAAAGATGAAGGCCATCTCTTCAGTTTTAATCGTTTTGCTTTCCATAGGTCTTATATAATCAGCTATTATTTTTCTTATAATTTGAATGCTGGCGATTGTTAGACCATTTGTGTACCGCAAGTGCACGAGTCGTTCAAGTAATACAGATACGAAGTAAAAGTTCGTTCCCACGAGGACAAGGTTTCCATTACTAAGTAGCAACAATAGCTCAGCTAGATTCTAGTCAAGGACATATAAAATAAAGAAAAACAATTAATCTAAATCTAAACTACCAAAGCAATAACATAGGGGTTTGGAAATCTAGGGAATCCTTCTTCACTTCCTACTTCATACTAATGATATGCAATCCTTACAAGTAACATCAATGCTTAGTTAGTTTAGCTTGAGAATCTGATTTAGTCAAAAGCCTATGTCTAGGTCGATCAACCCTGGTGTCATTTACCTAATCCACTATGGTTCTTATGGTTGCATGAGGACTAGTGTAAACTCCACTAATGAACGATCTATTCTCAAACACACGCTAATACATGGCTAAAAGGTATATTTCTATCCAGTTAGCGAATCAACTCATCCAAGCCAATTGAACTCGTCAAACATGCATCAACCATACTATGTCCATCTCCACAAATTCCTATGTCTAGTTCATTTGCATCAATTAAGATCATGCAATTGTTGATCAAACAGAAGCAAGCATTAAGCACAGGTATGAAAGAACAAAGCTAAACATCAATAGAAACTCAAATTCATACATAAACATCAATAATCATATAAAGATTCAAAGTATTTCCTAAATACAGCTTCTAATCCAATGAACACGAATTTACAGAGCAAAACAGTGCTCAAAAGATAGAGGAGAAGAAGAAAACTCAGGGAGAAGAGGAAGGATGCCACTGATGAGATCCTTGAAGCTTAAATCCTCTTCCTTAAGGAAGAAGACCTCTAACCTAGCCTCCCTTGGCCTCCAATCAGCCCAGAAATGAAGCACAAAGCCGTAGCTCCTCTAAAACCTAAAACTATCTACGGAGCTCTCCAAAACTCTCTACAAAATATGACAAAATTCTATTTATAGACTCAGCAAAACAGGGGCACGCCGCGACATTATCATTACCACGCCGCGGCGCGTGTCTAATTAGGTTACGGGCGCGCGACATTATTTTTCTTATGCCGCGGCGTTCAATTCTTCGAAGCCCCTGACTTTTGATGCAGGGGATGTCACGCCGCGACATTAACATGCCACGCCGCGGCGTTGAATGCTGATATGCTAATTTGGCTTCCTCTTCTAATTTCAACTTAATTGCTCCACATATCATCTTGTTTGGAGCCCTTCCTATGATAGAGAAAATACCAAATCAGTAGCACATATAAATTCACTTAATCACATATCAAATATGCACAAATTGCTCCATTACATATAGGAAAGGTATCAGAATTGGATATAACAAATATAAGTATAAAGCCTTCCAAATATGCATGAATACAAGGATTTTAGCAATCAATGAAACACAGATATGGGACACAAATAACTACACTTTGTGGAGTTATCAGCGATGTCTAATATACACCATCTTAAAGAGAGTGTAACATATACCTTAAAAATTAAATCGTTAATTTAATATTATATCAATTTAAAGGTAGTTATTAATTACATAGAATTTGACAAACCGATTAATATTAAATGAATTATTTATAAAAAAAATTTGTTTATTCCTCTCTCTCCCCCTTTCTCTCACAAGTTTTAGTGGTGAGATAAAATGTCGATCTAATTCTAAGTTTTCGCAAAATTCAGCTCTTGCTCTTCTCTGATAGCATAGCCAGAATCGGAACCAGAACCTTTGTTCTTCTCCTGAAACCAAATAGAGATCTTTGATTTTTCTTTCCCACCCACTTTCTTCTCCAAAACCTCAACAATAAAAGATGAGTGGTAGTAAGAAGGGGAAAAAATAGATGTATTGGGACTTTAAGGGAGTGGGACACATTCTACAAAACCACATTTCAAATTTTTTTTAATGTTTTTTTTTTGAAAAGTCACAATTCTTTAGAATTAGGAAGCACTATTCATGCGGCACATCATAAGAGGATGCAGCGGCACATCAATTTGAAAATTTTGAATTTGGGTGCACTGTTCACGCGGCACTTCTTTGTAATGCCGCGACACTTTTTTTTAAACTTTTATTTTTTATTGTTATTTATATTTTTTAAAATTTTGAATTTGGGAGCATTGTTCACACTGCACTTCAATTTGTGATGCCGAGACACTTTTTTTAATTTTTTTAAAACTTTTTTTCAAAATTATTTTTTATTTTTTAAGTCAATTTGAAAAAATTGAATTTGGGAACACTGTTCACGCAGCACTTCAATTTGTGATGCCGCGGCACCTTTTTGATGCCTCAACAATGAAAGATGAGTGGTAGTAAGAAGGGAAAAAAATGGATGAAATGAGACTTTAAGAGAGTGGGACATGTTCTGCAAAATCACATTTCAAAAATTTTTTTTAACGTTTTTTTTTCGAAAAGTCAATTCTTTAGAATTAGGCACTATTCATGCGGCACATCATAAGAGGATGTCGCGACACATCAATTTGAAAATTTTGAATTTGGTGCACTATTCGTGTGACACTTCTTTGTGATGTCATGACACTTTGTTTTAAAAAAAATAACTTGTATTTTTTATTGTTATTTATTTTTTAAAAAAATTTGAATTTAGGAGTACTGTTCACGCGATACTTTAATTTGTGATGCTGCGGTGCCTTCTTTTTATTTTTTTTAAAACTTTTTTTCAAAATTATTTTTTATTTTTTAAGTCAATTTGAAAAAATTAAATTTGAAAATACTATTCACGTGATATTTCAATTTGTGATATCGTGACACCTTTTTGTTTTATAATAACTTTTGTTAATAAGTATTAATTTATTATAAAAAAAATTAACCACAAATAATTTTTTAATTATTACTTGCTATAAAAAAATTATTTTTTAATAAAAAATAAAGTCAATAAAATACAATATACTATAATATAGATTGATGTACAATTGAATCGGTTTTGAATGCTCCTAAACAAGTTTCTATGAGTTTGAGATCCATGATTCAGTATCCAATAATGTATATGTGTGTATGTGTGTGGCATAGGAAATGAAGGGCTAGTGGAAAGTAACAGAGGCACGATGGTGTGACAAACAACTGTACCACAACTGTACCACAACTGTATAGGCAGTGACGTGTGCAACAGTGATTGCCAGAACAAATATGGAAGCCAAGCAAGTGGGATGTGCAATAGTATAGAAGATTGCATATGTCATTACCCATGTTAAACTTTAAAACTTTGTCTGCAACATTGTCCCCTTGAATAGTTGAATAGCAGTTCAACTAATGGGCAATGGTGAATTTTAAGAAAATAAAATGACTCTGTTATTACTATCAATTTGCCCTTTTTTCCCCCTTCTTTCTTCCTTTTACTAGATTTCAATAATCCACGTTCCTGAAGTGTAGTTCTTGAATCTGGAATGCTCATTATAAGAATGCTCATTTCCAATCTAGTTACCTAACCAAACAAGGGATTTCCCCTTTCCAGCCAATCATGAATGTTGTTGGAGAGGCAATTGATTCCATCTATAACATCGTAGTCAACCAAAGGTTTAGGAGAGACATTGCTGAATAGGAAATTGAGATCCTCTACCTTATCATAGTCAACAAAAGCTTTAGGGGTGTTGTTGCATACAAAAGTTATACATTTTGCAGCATCACAATCTACAAACGCTTTAAGGACATTGAGGCAAAGAGAATTGACTCCCTTTACCATATCAAAGACAACAAAGGCTTTAGTCGTTTATGCATAAGGAATTAACTCACGTTGTATAATCACAGTCAACAAAAGATTAAGGACATTATTGAATAGAAAATTGGCTCTATGAGTCGCATTAAAGTCAATAAAAGCTTTTGTAAACGTTTTGCGTAAAGAATTCATTCACTTCGCCGAATAAATCCGTTTCACTATCACATAAATGAACCAAGCAAGAAAACTAACGAAAACGCACTGTGTGTAAACAGCATTTTAAGAAATACTATTTAAATAATAGTTACTTTATATTTGTGCACAAGATTTAAGAAACTTAATAAACGATCTTGATTTTCGGAAGAAATAATCACATTAGACAAAATTACCCTTTTATTAAAAGATTTAAAATATTATCACCTCATTAATTCTCTATTCTTTAACATTCTCTCTCTTACTTTGATAATTGAACACTAATTAAATATGACATAAGAGAGATAGTAATGGATAAGGGTAAAATTGAAAAAAAAAAATTAATGTTTTCTTAATTTTCTAAAGTGATAAATAATTTGAAACAAATTAAATATTAAAAACTGACTAATAACAAGAAAGGAAGGAACTAAAAAATAATTTTGTTAACAAGTGTTTTTAGGGTATTAATTTTGTTAACTTATTTTGTCAAGTTATGTGAATGTTTTATATGATATGAAACAAATTTAATGTTTGATAATTAATATATAATAATATATAGAGTCATTAATTTTTTTAAGTCTTCTTTTAAAGTAATGATTAATAAGTAACATTGTTATTAATGCTTCTCAAGACAATTTCACTAAAAAAATTGTTTGATAATTACTATTTAACAATATATAGTGTTAATAATTGTTTTTCAAAGAATTACTATTTAACAATATATAGTGTTAATAATTTTTTTCAAAGAATTTTTTTTTGTGTGATGATTAATAAATAATATTGGCATTAATGCTTCTTAAGTCAATCTTACTTTTATATATATATATATATATATATATATATATATATATATATAGGGCGACAATAAAATTTATTAATTTTTAATCTATTCAATTTATTCATATTAAAATCAGTTCAATCCATTCAATTAAAATAATATATTTTATTAGATTGAATCTAATTGATTAAATCTAGTTATAGATAGTTAGTAATTCAATCAAAACATGCATTCGATATCCAACAGATATCTAATTAAAAATAAATTCAATAAATATCTAATATATTTAGCATTTTTTTGTTCAAACAACTTATCATTTTCAAGTTTCCATTTTTTGTTAAACACTTTTACTTTCAGTAAAGCTCGAAAGCTCATAGTACACAATATTGAGTCCTAAAAGTCTAATGTCAAATGAGAAAATTTTTAGAGAGAGAAATTTTTTTAGAGAGAAGAACATTTTTTAGAGAGAGAATGAAAATTTTGAGAGAGAAAGAAAACTTTTAGAGAGAGAAACATATTTTAGAGGGAGAATGAAAAATTTTAGAGAGAAAAACATTTTTTAGGGAGAGAATAAAAATTTTTAGAGAGAGAAATATTTTTTAGAGAGATAATACAAAAATTTAGAGAGAGAATGAAAATTTTTAGAGAAAGAAACATTTTTAGAGAAAAAATGAAAATTTTTAGAGAGATAAATATTTTTTAGAGAGAAAATGAAAATTTTTAGAGATAGATTTTTTTAAATAAGTAGATTATATATTCATTCATCTAATTCATTAAAATAGATTAATTGATAGATTAAATATTCATCTATTAAATTAGATCGTTGATAAATTGAATAATATTAGCGATTTTTGTAATGAATCTTAAATAGATTAATAGTTTATTTTAGATCCATCTATTATGATTCAATCTAAAATCAAAGAACGAGAGAGAGATTGTTTTTCAAAGTAATTTTTTTCATGTAACGATTAATAAATGATATTGTCATTAATGTGCATTTTTTTATTTAAAAAAATTCATTCAAACATACAAAAATATATATATATATATATATTTTTATAAAAAAAAAAAGCACGTCCAAAATTAGCACCACATAAAAAGGGTAAAAGATGTTTTAGCACCAATTAATTTTTCCTTTTATGAAGTATTTATTCTTTAAAAAGAATTAAAGATGCATCCTGATTTTAGATTAAAAATTACTAGTAGTATAACATGTACCCTTATTTTTTATTTGTTGCAATTTAATTTGCATAGTGTAATAATATTATAAAAGATAAATAAATTGATAAGCAAAATATAATTGATTATACAATTAATGAAAAATTAGAGAATATTAAGAAGTGTATAAAATAAGATTAAATCAATAAGTATTTTAAAATAACGTTAAATGTTAATTAATCATATATATAATAAACCCAGAGTCAGAATTAAAGATAGGTATACATTGTTTGGAAATCTGTGCGTTATTTTGAAATGTGTGTGTGCATGCGTGCGTGTGAGTGTGTGCGTGTGTGCATACGTGCGCGCGTGTGTGTGGCTTTATATTAATCCAGTAGTCAAAATTAAAGATAGGTATACATTGTTTTGCTTGTGTGTGGCTTTACATTGTTTTGAAATTTGAAATGAAAGATGAAGGCCATCTCTTCAGTTTTAATCGTTTTGCTTGTTCTTTCCATTGGTATTGGTATGTTTTACTTTCCATAGGTCTTATATAATCAGTTATTTTTTTTTCTTATAATTTCATTGCTTCTAAACAAGTTGCTATGAGTTTGAGATCTATGATTGGGTATCCAAATGTATATGTGTGTATGTGTGTGGCATAGGAAATGAAGGGCTAGTGAAAGTAACAGAGGCAGGATGGTGTGACAAACAACTGTACCACAACTGCATAGGCAGTGACGTGTGCAACAGTGATTGCCAGAACAAATATGGAAGCCAAGCAAGTGGGATGTGCAATATTATAGAAGATTGCACATGTCATTACCCCTGTTAAACTTTAAAACTTTGTCTGCAACATTGTCCCCTTGAATAGTTGAATAGCAGTTCAACTAATGGGCAATGGTGAATTTTAAGAAAATAAAATGACTCTGTTATTACTATCAATTTGCCCTTTTTTCCCCCTTCTTTCTTCCTTTTACTAGATTTCAATAATCTACGTTCCTGGAGGATAGTTCTTGAATCTGCAATGCTCATTATAAGAAAGCTCATTTCCAATATAGTTACCTAACCAAACAAGGGATTTCCCCTTTTATTCCTTCCAGCAATCATGAATGTTGTTGGAGAGGCAATTGATTCCATCTATGACATCTTAGTCAACCAAAGGTTTAGGAGAGACATTGCAAAATAGGAAATTGAGATCCTCTACCTTATCATAGTCAACAAAAGCTTTAGGGGTGTTGTTGCATACAAAATTTATACATTTTGCAGCATCACAATCTACAAACGCTCTAAGGACATTGAGAAAGACAGCAAAGGCTTTAGGATAGTTTAGGAAAATGTTATTTTGCACAGTATTTCACAAAACGTACACGAAAAAAAGGTAGAAATTTGCGTTAGTGAAATAATATTTTTTTAAAAAAAAATGAAAACAGTTACATTTTTTTCTCAACCTATGTGCGTCTTTATGCTTTCGTAAATCATGTCACGAATCTCAATTTACAATATATAACAGTGCTCGATCGTTTATGCACAAGGAATTAACTCTCACAGTCAACAAAAGATTAAGGACATTATTGAATAGAAAATTGGCTCTACGAGTCGCATTAAAGTCAATAAAAGCTTTTGTAAACGTTTTGCGTTAAGAATTGATTCTCTTCGTAGCATAAATCCGTTTCACTATCACATAAATGAACCAAGCAAGAAAACGAACGAAAACGGACATTGTGTGTAAACAGCATTTTAAGAAATACTCCTTCTATTTAAATACAATTTTGATAATCTTATATTAAAGAGTATATATATATATATTTTTATGTTTTATTTAATATCATTCATTATATATAATTTTTTATTATTTTTTTATTAAATTTAATATCTTTAAAAAAATATCAATAATACTTACACCATTTTTAAAAATATAAAATAATATTTTTTCATTCAAATAATAATTACCTTTTTTTATGCACAAGATTTAAGAAACTTAATAAACATCTTAATTTTAGAAATAAAAAATCATACTAGACAAAATTACCCTTCTATTAAAATTTTTAAAATATTATCACCCCATTAATTTTCTATCCTTTAACATTCTCTCTCTTACTTTAATAATTAAACACTAATTAAATATGGTATAAGAGAGATAATAATGAATAAAGGCAAAATTGAAAGAAAAAACAATTAATGTTTTCTTAATTTTTAAAGTGATAAATAATTTGAAATAAAATAAATTTTAAAAAGTGACAAATAACAAAAAAGGAGGAAGTAAAAAATAATTTTGTTAACAAGTGACTTTAGGACAATGATTAAGATTTTTTTTTAAAAAATTGATTGAATAGAAAAATTAAAAAAATAAAAAGTTGAAAGGAAAACATTTAATATATTGAAAATATAAAAAATATTTAATATTTTTTTTAAGTAACGGATTTGATAATTAACAAGTACCTTGGTTAAAGAAACAAAAATAAAAAATATTAAATAAAAAATAAAACATTGATTATAGTAAAATTTAAAACAACGCTTAGTTATTTTTCTTTTAAGTAAGTTATTAAAGAATATTAAATGAGACTGTCATATTATGAATGAGAAAAAAATAAAAGTAATTATAGTAGGATATATAATTTGTTCTGGACCGTGATCCGGGGTCTCATCCGGAAGGATTGACCCCATACACGAACCATCGGATTCTTCCAAAAGCACCTCGGTCAAAGTCTTATGACCTCGGTTCACGGCATCGGACACTAACGATAGCCAAACCTATACAGATTTTCCTAGAACAAGGATCGGCCACCAAGGAAACAGTCTCGACAAGGTCAAAGATGGACCTCAACGATCGTAGGACAGTCTCGACAAGGTCAGAGACGGACCTCAACGATTGTGGGATGAAACCTCTGCCAAGGCACGATCCTAATGTACCTTCGTCCTACGTGGATTGCATGAGGATTCCAGTCACGCTCTATATATATATATATACCAGGCTAAGTTAACCTAAGTAAGATATGATATTCCCTTGCATAATACCTACTTGTGCATTGCCTGACTTGAGCATTGGAGTCCCATTACAGGTACCCACCCCCTAACTCCATACGCTTGGCAGCCGCTGCGCAAGGAGCAAACCACCGTACACGTGCCTAACTCAGATACCCTTTGAATCCACTTTAGAACATTGGTGCCGTATGTAGGAAAGTTGATAAACTTCCATTCCCCCGTCAACCATGGTGAGCACAAGACACAACCAGAGGAAGGGAAGCACTGCGCATGCTGCCCTTGGCCAAATACAAGGCCCAGCAGCACAATGCGACCCTCCTTCCATCACACCACCAGAAACCTCGGCTGCCAGAAATAGGCCCGTTATGGTGGAAACTCTCAATGATGGACACGAGACTTCAGCTTCTGCTAAAAGCCCTGCTCCATCTTGAAGGGTTTCAATTCGTAACAGGCTTGTCTTTCCTTATGGTGGAGCAAACAATACAAACCATGAGGTTAGGATCCCTGTGCATGCTCGCTTGGGAACCTCCCACGACAACGTGGACCATGCATCTCACTATGAAGACAATGTCGAATATGAAACAACGAAGAATGGCCTTCGAGAGTTGTTACGTCAACAAACAGCGCTCATCGAAGGTCAATGGCGTCAGTTGGAAGAACAACGTCATCAGTTAGAAAACCTTGAAAGATTGGTGAGGACGAACAATGACAACGGAGAACGGGATGTAGCTCATAACGAGCGCACCATCCAGCATGCTGACGCCGAGGTTTATGGAAACCATAACTCGGTCCCCGATCGTCAACAACAATTCTTGGATGCTCTAATGGCGTATAGGGTTCCGAGGAACTTCAAGCCTCTGAGCAACTTGGAGGCCTATGACAGAACTATGGACCCCCAAGAACACATGGACGCTTACACACAGTCCATGCAGCTCTACGAATATACCCCGGAGTTGCTATGCCGAGCTTTTCCCCTCTTTCTAAAGAAGGACGCCCTTCGTTGGTTCGTCACCTTACGAACAAAAATCACCGGGTAGGAAGACCTGACACAACATTTCTTGCAACACTACACCACAGCAAAGGAACGACCGAAGTCGATCTACTCCCTTTCCGGGATCCATCAGGAAAATTCTGAATCCCTGCACAAGTATGTTAAAAGGTACAATAAGGCATGCGTAGGCGTTGAAAACCTGGACGATAGGATAGCCCTGCATTACGCTAGAAACGGACTCCGAACCGACTCGGGCTTCTTCATGTCTCTGGCAAAAAAGAAGCCGGCAAGCTTAGATGAGTTTCACTTGCGGACTGACAAGTACGTCGAGCTAGAGGAAGTCACCAGGGCCAAAGAGAATCTGGAAAAGGGCGAACCGACCCACCAGAAAAAGAACCACAACTCTAACTAACCCCGTGACTCCTCCAAAAGCGAACGGTATCGGCCCAAGTATTCTGAATACACTCCTCTGAACACCCCTCAATAGATAATCTTGAGGAGGTCCTTCAAACCGAGTTACAGGATATCAAGAGGTCTCTTCCCGTAAAGAAGCAGTTCCAGAGGGACCACTCGAAACACTGCAGGTGGCACAAGAGTTATGGCCACGAAACCGAAGACTGTTACCAACTCTGGGATGTTATCGAATCCCTGATCAAGGAGGGACGACTGCAAAAGTATATCAGCGGTCTCTGAGGAGGAGAAGACCGCAGTAGGCGCAGGGATCGGAGACTAAGCCGCAGTCCCAGGCGAAGTCCAAACCAGCGCCCAAAACGAAGCCAGAGTCCTGCCAGAAGATCCCGAACCCCACCACGCCGCAATGCTGAAAGTAGGCAAGACGAGGAGCGAGATTCTCAAGGAGGGGTAACAGGAAAGACAGACTCATTAGTACCATCTCAGGAGGATTTGCAGGGGGCGGTCCGTCTAATAACTCCTGGAAGAAGGCACTCCGGACAACGGTCCTAAGTGTATTTGGCTCTTCTTCACGAAAACCCCACGTTGAGAAAAAAGACGCACCATCCGTCTCCTTTTCCGATAAGGACTATGACGACATTATTCGAGATCATGATGACCCTCTGGTCATATCCGGAATAATCTCTAACGCCGAAGTCCATCGCATCTTTGTAGATCAGGGGAGTTCAGCGGATATCATGTTCATGGATGCCTTCGAGAGATTGGAATTCCCTCTGTCTGCACTTACACTGTATGAAGGTGAGCTAACCGGTTTCTCCGGAGAAAAAGTTACCTCAGTTTTACTTTGAAACTTTCTTGACCCTGGGTAACGACGACACCTACAAAACGGTGAAGATGAGATTTTTTGTCGTGGATTGTCCCTCGGCTTAGTCTTTACTGGGCCGCCCTACGTTAAATGGCATTGCCGCTGTAGTCTCTACTGCCCACCAGGCTATGAAGTTCCTCAACAGGAACAACGAAGTGGTCACGGTCAAGGGCGACCAGATTATAGCCCACAAATGCTATAATGAGAGTTTGAAGATCAATAGGGCTTCCAGAAAAATAAAGGCGCGAACATCTAGCCCCGCCCACGATCAAGTCAACATCCTAATAACCGAGTTGGATATCTGTGAGGAAATCTGAGGCATAAGACCCCAGCCCGAAGGAGAATTGATCCCACTCCAGCTGGGTGACAACCCCGACCAAGTCACCAAGATAAGAACAAACCTTTAAGAGCAAGAAAAGACCCAGTTGATAAAGCTCTTACGGAAAAATAAGGATCTTTTCGCTTGGACATCCGCTGACAAGCCTGGGATCGACCCCGCTTTCATCTACCATCGTTTATCCATTAAACGGGATGCAAAGCCGGTCTCCCAAAAAAAAAAAAAAGAAAAGTTGGCCCCAAGAGGCAACAAGTCATCAAGGAACAAGTCAAGGAATTACAAAACGTCGGCTTCATCAGGGAGATCTCGTACACCACTTGGCTCTCAAATGTTGTCCTGGTAAAGAAGTCAAACGGAAAATAGAGGATATGTGTGGACTACACCGACCTGAATAAGGCGTGTCCTAAAGATCCATACCCCGTTCCAAACGTTGACAAGCTAGTTGATAGCTCCTCTAGCTTCCGGCTACTATCCTTTATAGACACTTACTCTGGTTATAATCAGATTCCGATGCACCCCGGAGACTAAGATAAAACAGCCTTCATCACCAAAAGGGCAAGTTACGGTTACAAGGTAATGTCATTCGGATTAAAAAATGTTGGGGCCACCTATTAGAGGATGATGAATAAGGTTTTCGAAGAACAGATAAGGAGAATACTAGAGGTCTATATCGACGATATGATAGTCAAGACCCCATTATCTGGATCACACACCTCAGACCTCGAAGAAACGTTCGCGCAGCTAAGAAAGCACGACATGAGACTCAACCCAAAGAAATGCACATTCGAAGTCTAGGCCAGGAAATTCCTGAGATTCATGCTGACTCACCGCGGTATCGAGGTAAACCCCGACAAATGCAAGGCAGTGCTCGACATGCATAGTCCCTGTAACTTCAAAGAGGTACAACGGTTAAATGGACAGGTTGCGGCTCTCACCAAATTCTTGGCCAAAGCCGCTCACAAATCCCTCCCTCTCTTCAAGCTACTGAAAAAGAGGACTGGATTCTAGTGGACACAGGAATGTGAATATGCTTTTGTATCCTTGAAGAACCTTCTGGCATCCCGTCCTGTCCTCACAAGGCCAGAGTCAGGGGAAAACCCTTTACGTGTACCTCTCTGTCCATGAGAAGGCTGTGAGTTCGGTACTCATAAGGGAAACATCGGAAGGCCAAAAACCAGTCTATTCCGTGAGCAAAGTGCTGCAAGCCCCCAAACTCAGATATCAAAAGATAGAGAAGGTCGCCTTTGCACTCATCATCACGGCCAGAAGACTAAGGCAATACTTCCAGTGCCATCCCGTGGTAAGGACGGATCAACCTATCCAATAGATACTGCATAAACCAAACTTAGCAGGAAGGATGATTTCTTGATCTATCGAGCTTTCCGAGTTTAGGATAACCTACGAACCCAGAGTGGCAATCAAGGCACAAATACTCTTGGATTTCCTGGTTGAACTCACTTCGGACTCCAGTAATGTCGGGAAAATTTTCTGGACCGTGTTTGTGGATGAATCCTCAAACCCAAAAAGGAGTGGCGTTGGAGTAATCTTAGAAAACTCTGAAAGAATGACTATCGAGAATTCGTTAAGGTTCGAGTTTCCCACTTCGAACAACCAGGCAGAATATGAAGCATGCATCGCTAGACTGGCAATGGCCAGAGACTTGGGAGCTGCAAAGATTCGACTTTGTAGCGACTTCCAGCTCGTTACCTCCCAGATCCGAGGCGAATATCAAGCCAAGGAGCCCCTCCTACAGAAATACCTGGCGAGAGTGCAAGAACTCCTCCCAAGCTTCCAGCTAGTTAAAGTAGAGCATATACCCAGGAAACAAAACTCTAAGGCCAATCTCTTGTCCAAGCTAGCGAGCACCAAGAGTCCGGGTAACAACTGATCGGTGATTTAGGAAACCCTCTCGCACCCCGCTGTCTCCAACGTAGCCGTCTTCCAGGTCGATGGGTAAGAGCGTACTTGGATCACACCACTATTGGAATACTTACAGTCCGGTAGCCTCCAAGAGGATTCCAAGGAAATGGCTAAATTAAAGAAATCCACGGTCAGATACACCATCTTCGATGGGCAGTTATACTGGCGTGGGTTTTCTTTACCCTTCCTCAAATGCCTCACACCGAAAGAAGCAGAGTACGTCCTGGCCGAAGTCAACAAAGGAAGTTGTAGGCACCACCTAAGAGGTAAGGCTTTAGCATTAAAGGCACTCATGACAGGCTACTATTGGCCCACGATGGAGGTAGACTCCCTTGCACACGTCCAAGTGTGTGATAAATGCCAACGGTATTCCAACCACTATCGCGCCCCGCCAGAGGAACTGTCCACGACATCCATACCCTGGCCTTTCTACCAATAGCGCATGGATATCTTGGGTCCTTTCCCTCAAGTGCCCGGGCAGTTGAAGTTTTTGGTCGTAGCCATGGACTACTTTACCAAGTGGATAGAAGCAGAGCCCTTGGTCACCATCACCTCGGCCTGGATTCAAAGGTTCACCTGGCGCTACATTATTACCAGACTCGGGATCCCAGAATCTATCGTAACGGATAATGGAACGTAGTTCAAAGACAAGGGGTTTAAAGAACTACTGAATGGGCTGAAGATAAAGCATCATTGCAGCACCGTAGAAAACTCCTGTACAAATGGGCAAGTTGAGGTGGCGAACCGTGTTATCGTCAGGGGGTTAAAGAAAAGACTGGACGATGCCAAAGGAAACTGCGCCGAGCAGTTGGACCACGTCCTTTGGGCCTACCGAACCACTCCTTACTCCATAACATGTGAAACCTCATTCAAATTAACCTATGGATGTGAAGCAATGATCCCAGTGGAAATAGGAGAACCGAGTTGGCGTCTCTAAAACTTCTCACCAGATAATAACCCCGGGTTAATCAGGGAAGACTTGGATCTGTTGGAGGAAAGAATGTGCATCGCGCACATATGCGATGCCACAACTAAGCAAAGAACGACAGCCCGGTACAACCTGAAGGTCGTCCCCAAAAGGTTCCAACTAGGCGATCTTGTTCTCCGAAGAGCTGACATCGGAGGAAGGAATGCCTCCCAAGGGAAATTAGCCCCTAACTGGGAAGGCTCCTATCGTATCGTGGTTAGTACCGGCAAGGGAGCTTACATTCTAGAGACGTTGAAGGGCAAACCAGTGATGAATTATTGGAATACAGATAAACTTAGGAAGTACTACAGTTAAGTGCCTTTTAAGACCTAGTCTCCTAGTCTACTACTTCATGTTTTACCTGCCCCCAATTGTCACATGGACCTTAGTCATTCAAGATATTTAATGAAACAAGCACCACGGGGTTAATGCATTTTGATTGAACAAAATTTCCATAGACCCACCGCGATGTCCCAAGAAGTAATGATACCAAGCGTGAAGTTGTCTTATACTAAATAGGTCGTGCAATAAGGAAAATCCCAACTTGGGAAAATTCTCGGCACCAAACCATACGCACGAAAGACCAATGGTACCACCCAGGAAATTGTCTTGTGCTAGGTAGGTCGTGCAGTAGAAAAATCCTAACTCAGGAAAATTCTCACACCAAACCACAAGCACGAAAGACCCTGGTAAGGACTAGTCCTTCAAACCGAAGTCACGCGGCATCCTAAATACCAAAGCAACTGGTAATGGACCCCGGGCAAGGTTTCTTACCTTAGGCACAGATCCCAAATGCCAATTTACTTTGGACATCGGATCCCAAGCTAAGGTTTCCAAATTTCTTATCACGCGAAGACAAACCTAAAATGCTCATCGGTAATGGGCATTGGACCCAGACTGTGGTTTCATCTCATCAAATTCGCAAGGTCAAAAAAGGGCATTGGACCCCAAAATAGACAAAAAGAATATAACAGAAATCAACTCGATTAAAAAAACCCCGAAAAACGGAGTAGCTTTCTTGTCCATACAAAAATAAAACCCCACGCAGGGGGCAAGAAAAAACATTGGAATTACTCCGCAAGGGGAGCTGAACCGCGAGCCTCGGTGGAAGAACCTTCAACACTCGGACCCTCAGCAGTAAGATAAGGAAGGACGAGTTGGCCATCCCGAACGACCTTCCCGGAGTCCAAGAAATTCAGAACCAGATCAACCCCAGGATTGAAGAGCTGAACTTGGCTAATGGCATTCTGAAACTGCTCTTCCTTGATATCGGTACAGACAGTAATAAGTGTCCTGACATCATCCTGCAAGGAAGTAACCTAGCTGCCAAGACGTTCGTTCTCGACGCGAAGACCTCCATTCTCAGCTCTTAACTCGGCCATACACCTTCTGACCTCCGCCAAGTTGGCCTCTTTTTCCTTCACTGCATCCTTCAAGGTGGCCACTTCATTCCTCAGCTCTCGGTTCAAGGCCTCAACATCATTCTTGGCCTTAATAGCCTCCTCATTTTCCCTAAGAGCTTGGTTTTCACCTCGCTCCGCAGTAGCAACCTTCTCCGCAAACGTCTGCTCATGGTCCTCAATCATATGCTTCAAGTACCGAGCCTCCAAGGCAAGACGGAGCCCAAGAGTCTAGAAGCAAGATAGAGTATCCTTCCCGCTACGCGGGGCCAGTTGAGCCTCTACTTCTTCATCAAGGAGGTGGAGATCGATGAATCCACGAGGATCTGGATTTTCGCGGTATAGGTTGATTGGTCCCCCGCTACTTGGATCGGTGCCTTCCTCCACTGTGGTCTTCTTACCCCGGTTGCTTGACTGTCCCTCGCCAGTCGCTTTCCTCTTACACCTCGCAGGTGGGGAGGAATCCTCCACTTGGATCGGTTCCCCGGTTTGACGGGATTATGAGACTGGCACAACATCAGGGGTGAGGTCTAAAGGCCTCGGCTCACCTCTGGCCCTCAGAGCTTCAAGAATGGCCAACGTATTTCCTTCCTGAGACATCTCGGCCGAGCTCTCTGAAAAGCAAATACAAGTAATTAGATCCATATAAATGGCAAAGGAAAAGAAAATAAACATGAATAACGGCTTATACTACCTAGCACAGCCCAAAGTTTCACATCATCCACGACATCCAGTATATCTTTAGGCCGGATTTTATCGACCTCACCAACCCACATTTAGAAGAAATTGACAGACAATCTCTTCGTCATCTAGGTGGCCGATCTCCCTCTTGAAAGATTGGGGGGGATGCTCCATACTGCCGGATTCCAGTATAGACTGAATGTTGGCTCCCCGCCACTCCCCAACTAGAAAGGACGAGTGCCGCCGACCGCCATCAACTTAAAGAACTTTTCCTTGAAGTCCTTATAACTTTTCAAGTATAGAAAGAAGATCGCACCGACAACCAAGATTGTTGACGAGCGTGGGCACCATGAACAGAATACCTTGTATGGAAATAAAAGAATGCCCCATCAGAGCATCGCAATCCCAACAACCGACATATCCTCTCGAAAGCCAGGATATTTGCGCAACCATTGGGGTGGATTTGACTGGGGGCAGCGTGAAGAGTCCGGAGGACGGCAATGTGGAAATCGTTGAAGGGGAGGCGAAGCCCAAACCTCGTGAAGAAGTCCTCGTAGAGAAACATGAAGTGTTCCCCCACTTGACGAGTCGAACACACCCGTTCTCTCCCCAGGGACAAGATCAGGAACTCATCATCCTGGGATCCTCCCTCGATAAGTTCCAAGTATTCTTTTAATTTCTCCAACTCGGCTCCAGACTCATAGCGGGAGATCCTATCGAAGGCATCGTCCGTGACCCAGGTATAAGGCAATCCCGGACCTCGGCGAATACGAACCGCCTCCTCCTCAGCCTTTTGATTCTCCGATTCTCGAACTTCTGGAACCGGGGCAGGCACTTCAAGAATGAGTGCTCTCCTTCTGGCCATTTGAATCCCTGGAAGGCACACAGAGGCATAGGGTTAGAACTAGTCAAGTTCAAAGATCCAAACATGGCAATAGGCGAATAGAAGAAAATGAATGCACCCATGCACTGGCCTCCGCACCCACCAAGGTTAAAACCTTGGAAGGACACCTTCGTCACATGCAGTACGATGGAGGAGGTGCTCCGAAGGGTAACACCATTAGAAGATAGAGGGCTAAAGCAATTTTACCCACCCTCGTTCGCTGAAGAGGAAAGGTGCGTAACCGTTCACAAAATGGAAGTAAACAGAATCAAAGTCGAGAAAAAGAAGTACCTTGAACAATGGGCGAAAATGGAAGGCAGAAATCAAGCTCAGGGAAGCACAAAAACTTCAAGAAACGTTTCGCACCGTCGTAACGCTCGTCGAAAACCACCTCAGGCCACTAGTTTTTGATGAAAATCAACGAAACAAAACAAAAAGGTTGACACCCTACTTATAGGGGCTACAGTTAGGGGGCAATTCCGTCCGAGAACCTCAGATTCGAAAAGATATACATTATGGCGCGCGAAGCACTATGCACGTCCCTTCAACACAAACATGCCACGTGACCTACGTAGGCGTCATGATAGTTTAAAAGACAGTTATCCAGCAATCTAAGAGACACGCAACTGTAGGGTCCAAGAGCTCGAAAAACTCGTTCAGACCCCGGAAGATTACCTACCCTGGTTGAAGTTCCCCTAAGGTACTGAGATCCCGGGTCCAGGGCATTAAACTTGGCACTTCGCCGGTCTCGAACTAAGTAACAAGCTGGGGATAACTTAACATATCGCATCGTCAAGATGAGCATTGGACTCACCCCGGTATAATATAAATACCATAATTTACAGAAGAAAGAAAGATAGAAGACATGAGATTCAAAGCAAACGAAAAATTTCATTAAATCTCTCATTCCATACATCATTTTACATCAAAAAGAGGGAAAAGAAAGTATAGAGGCATGAAAGACCCCAGAGGAGGAAACTAACATCATTGGTATCCCGGGTCATGTCGCATCCACATTTCCTCTAAGAACTAGCACTGGTCTCCTCTCCTCGAAGCAACCTCTTGAAAAAGCGGATAGGCTTCGTAACTCGGAGCAGAACACTGCTGCTGAACCCCAGGACCCCACCACGTCCTTCGCGGCCTCCTTCGCCAAGATAGTAGAGACCGGGGAGCATTCCCCTTTATTGGACGGGGCATGGCTCTTCTAGGGGAAGATCATTCCACCGGAACTTTGATCACCCCAAGCAGCTTCAAACCACGGAGCAGTCCCAATAGTTCCTCTTGCATATCCAACTACTCTTAGGAGCTGCTGGCAAGGAGAACGACTTTGGTCTCTACCCCTCCAGGTGCCTCCGTCTAACGTGACAGATATCTCAAGCCTCCCCAGCGACGAGAAATATCAAACAAGCAATTAGGGTACGCTGGGAAAGTGAGACATCTACCGCTAATACCCTGAGAAAGTGAGATATTTACTCAAGGAAACCTTCACAAAGACATGATAGAGTTTCAGAGATTTGGGAAAGAACAAGAAAAAAACCCTCGCAAGAGGCAAAACTCTTCGGAAACGCACAGGAAAGGAAGAAACCATTTCTATGAGAGAACTCACTCCCAAATAAAGTCGCAGAGAGGAAGTAGGGAATGCCAAAATCGAACGCAAACATCCCTTATTTATAGAAAGGATGGAATGCTCTGATTGGTTCCTAAGAAAAGAAGAACCTGTCAAGCCATAAAAGCTACGTTTAATGCTCCTCTGTTGCCATTGGCTACAAGAGCAGTGGACGGTTAGAAACTGCGCGAAGCTGACGCTCCCCATTAAAGACTCCTCAATTCTCGAGGAAATTAAGAGCAATGGTTCCCAAAGGATCCAAGACCAACAAAAGATGCTGTTGCAAGCCAAAAGACCCTGCGAACCACACTCGAGGGTAACAGGAGAAAAACCTCAGAACAAGGAATGACAATGTAGGCAAGGACCCACTGCGGTCTCCAATCACATCCCAACCTCTAGGGTACCCCATACTCAATGATGGACCTCGGCCTCAACACGAGACACCGTAAAACCTGGCTTCAAAGCTGGGGCGAAGTTCGTGGCGAGTCTGGTGATCTTATATCTTGACACTTAGGTCTTATCCAAGCGACAAGCTGGGGGAAACTGTTCTGGACCGTGGTCTGGGGTCTCATGTAAAAGGATCGACCCAATATATGAACCACCAGACTCCTCCATAAGCACCTCGGCCAAGGCCTTATGACTTCGGTCCACGGTATCAGACACTAACGATAGCCAAACCTATGCAGATTTCCCCAGAACAAGGATTAGCCACCAAGGAAATAGCCCTGACAGATCAGATACGGACCTCCACGATCGTGGGACAGTCCCGACAAGGTCAGAGACGGACCTCAACGATCGTAGGACAGTCCCGACAAGGTCAGAGACGGACCTCAATGATCATGGGCTGAAACCTCTGCCAAGACACGATCCTAATATAACTTCATCCTACGTGGATTGCATGAGGATTCTAGTCACGCTCTCTATATATATTCCAAGCTAAGTTAACCTAAGTGAGATCTGTTATTCCCTTGCATAATACCTACTTGTACATTGCCTAACTTGAGCGTTGAAGTCCCATTGCAGGTACCCATCCCCCTGATTCCATACACTTGGTAGCCGCTGCGCAAGGAGCAAACCACCGTACACGTGCCTAACTCAAGTACCCTCTGAATCCACTTCAGAACACAATTATTTATGTAAGATCAATTAATTGTTTATTATGTACTCCTGTCTCGTAACATGACTTCTTTTATTAGTAAGTAATACGAGAAAATATTGATCCATAATCTTTAACCGATGCCTCTAGTGTACTTGTTAGCAAAACCTTTCAAGTAATTATAAACAACATATATTAAAAGTTCATTTACAAATGCTCTTAGAGCACTTGTTAAATAGATCCAATAAAAAATAAAAAACATTGAATGTGTTTAAGTAATTTATATTATTCAAGAACATTAAATACTTTTATGAAAATATGTTTGTCTACATTGTCAATAATAATATATGAGAAATTATTAGATATTTATAACTTATAATATGAGAATTTCTCCTAATACATTGATGAAAGACAAAAAGAAAATGTAATTCATTCATATAATTAAATATCTATGGCCACTCAATTCAATTTTACTATACATTAGAAGTATAACTTTATGGAAAATAAAAAGGAATAAAAATAGAATTAGTAAATTGAAATTGGAATATAATATGAATATGTTTATTTTAAAACAATGTTACAGTTATGATTAAAAGAATTATATATTCAAGATTAATTTTTCAATAAACTAATAATAGAAATTAATTTATTCTTTTATGTGAAAATTATTTTAATTTCTTATTTTCTATACTATTACATTTTTAAATATTTTTAGTGTATAATTATTATTTGATATAAGTATAGTTCACAAAATATGTTTTCAATTAATAATTCTCTAATGCATATAAATAGAATGTTGGAATTAATTTCAACTTTTTTAAATGTTATCAATTTCAAATTTGTTAAATGATATCAATTATTATTTTATTTAATATTTATTTTCACCAACTTATGTTTTTAATGTTATATTAATTGCTTATAATAAAAAATTTATAATAGTAATAACGATATATTAAATATAAATATGTTATCATTAATTCTACGCATTTAATACTGATAGTAATACATTTTATTCATTTTATAATCCCCTCACTAGGCTTCTTAAGATTCAATTAGGCTTAAGTAAGTTAGTATTATCACATTTTATGATATTGAGCTTAATTGGATCATTGAAGAAATTATTGCTTGAATTGACCTTAATTTACTTAATTGCATCTTTCAGTAAATTGACTATAATTGAAGTTACAAATATCTGATTGATATGATTCTGGTCTTGTTGGAACATTAAGACAAATTTTTACAACTTTAATGAGACCTTAAGAGCCAAATCAAACGTTTGGATAATTTAAATTGATAACTTGACTTATGTGCACTCATCAGACCATATCTTGAGCTATAAGAGAGTTTTTGGACTGAAATCAGTGCTATTTGAAAGTTAAGACTCAATTCTACAACTTTCATGAAGGATACAAGAGTCAGATTGGATGTCTTGGAGGTCATATTAGGCTTGAAAGTCAGAACAGAGGAGCTGTAGTTGGGTCTGAATAGTGTGCAGTGATTGGGCCATATCTCGGGTTGTAGATGGTTTTAGGAGCTGAAATTTTACCAGAAGACAGTTAAGACCCTTAATACAACTTTTATGAAGACCATTTTGCTTAATTCTGACTGAATTCATGAGATAATCACCAAATCACTTGGTGTTAGTGGGGAGACAATGATCAAAATAATTTTCCACTCACTTATCATAATCAAACAACACCTTTGGCATTTTCTCATCATCATCAAACATCTCCATTGTCATTTTGTACTCCTTAAGCTCTATAAAAGGGAGCATTGACTAATCATTTTGATCGTCTTAGCTTAGAGATCAAGATTATGCTATTGTGTTATTTGTTCTCTTGATGTAGTTTTTTTTGTTTTAAATTGAAGTTATGTTCATTTTTTTCTTCTTATCTATTTCTTTCTTCTTGTTCATGAGTAACTAATTTTCATTTTGCTTAGGTGAAATGGTGAAGCTTTTGGTAATATATTAAGTTTGGATTAATCTCTTTCTTATGCTTAAATAATGTATTATCAAGTAGTCATTATATGTGTTATATTTTGTTTCCAATCAATTTAGAAACCCTCCTTATAAAGTGGAGATCTTGATTCATTGTAAACAATATATTGACACAATGAATTCTTGAGTCCATTTATAAGTGTTGGTATTAGTAGATAATTAAATGAATCATATTATAATTACATATATAATCTTAAATAAACTTTGAATATTGTATTTTCTGATTGGAACCTCTATTATGTGTGTATTTCAATTGAGTTATAAAAAGAAATAATATTGTCTTTAATTTATTACTAAGAGTAGATCTTTTAGCCAAAGTAAATCTTTTTTCGTTTGTGAACAACTTTTATTATCTTTATTTTTGTGATAAATCTTTTCTTTACCTCAAAGAATTTTTCTTTATCAATTCTCTATGGATCGACCTTGGACTCCCGATAATTTATTACTTGAAACAACCTACACTTGGGTTTGTAACTTTTAATTCGCATCAAGTTTTTGGCGCCGTTGCCAGGGACTTGATTTGAAGTTTTAATTTATTGAGGTTCTCTTTCTTTAAGTAAACTTCATCATCAAGTATATTCTTTCTCTACTCTTTTAACTTTTTTAACTTACTAACTTTCTAACTTACTTTCTAACTAACTAACTTTTTTATTTATGTCATTTATTTATGCTTACTAACTTGTTTATTTATATCATTTATTATATGCTCACTAACTTTTTTTATTTATGTAATTTATTTTACTTACTAACTTATTTATTTATGTCGTTTATTTTTGCTTACTAATTTTTTTATTTATGATTTTCGACATATTTACTTACGTTTTCTGACTTACTAACTTGTACATTATTTTTTATTTTAAGTAATTTATTTATGCTTATTATTTAATGGATGGTTTATTCTGCCGACTTGTACATTATTTTTTTTTATTTTTAAGTCACTTATTTATACTTAATTGGTATCGTGATTCAAATTCTAGTTGTTTAGTTAAAATTAATCCTGCTACTTTATATATTGATTTGTTTGAATTACAGTTACATACAATTGACACAATGACTGAAAATGAAGGTATACATGATAAACATGAAAATCAACCATTGCGAGCTGAAAATGAAAGCATACATAATAAACATAAAAATCAACCGTTGTGAACTATGCCTGCATATTTGCAACCACCTCGAAATTCTAGTCCATCATGTTTAATCTTTTCACTCACTGCTAACAATTTTAGATTTAAGGCGGATATGATTTCTTTACTTCTTAATTTTCATGGTTTAGAATTTGAAAGTCCATATTTTCATCTAAGAATTTTATGAAGTCTATATTGTTTTCAATGATCAAAATTACACTGAAAAGATTGTTAAGATTAAATTGTTTCCTTTTTTTAAAAAAAGATAAAGCATAAACTTGGTTTAATACTTTAAAACTAAAATCAATTGGCACATGACAAGAAATGCAAGGTGAGTTTTTAAAGAAATTTTTTTCAACACATAAAATAAATGTTTTGAAAAGAAAAATCCAAAATTTTTCCTAAAATACAAATGAAACGTATTTTCAATGTTGGGAACGTTTTAAAGATTTGTTAAATTCTTGCCCACATCATGGTTTTGAAAAATGACGCGCTATAAGCTTCTTTTACGAATGTATAACACCTGAAACTAAACAATTTGTAGAAACAATGTGCAATGGCGAGTTTCTTGATAAAGAACCTGAAGAAGCTTTAGATTATTTAAATCATTTGGCTGAAAATTTTCAATCTTGACATGGTACTAATCCTTCTAAAAATTTAATTAGATATAACCTTGCAAATGCTAGTAAAAGAAAATATTATCTTAATCAAGAAGAAGATTTAAATACTAGGTATACCGGTTTGGCTAGAAAGGTTGAATCCATGGAATTAGGGAAAGTGAAAGAAGTCAAATATGTGCAAAATGAAGAAATTTTGTAACGACTTAGGACATTCGACAAATGAATGTCCAAAGATACCTATTTTTAAAGAAGTTGTGCAAGAGCAAGTAAATGCAATGAACAATTTTAAAATGCCATTTACTTCTTCTTTTTCAGATTCATACAATCCGAGATGGAGAAATTACCCGAACTTCAGTTGGAGGAATAATAATCAAGCACAGTTTATGCAACCACTGCCTCCTCATGAACAACATGACTCTCAAAATTTTCAAGGGGATGCACCTTATGTTCTACCATAAAGGAAAAATCTTAAAGGAACATTGCATGCATTCATTGAAAAGCAAGAAGCCATTAATAAACAAAACACTCAAACCATGATTGACATAAAAGAAACTCTTGCTAAATTTACTTCTGCACTCACCATTCACGAGAAAGGAACATTTTCTTCTCAACTTCAATCGAATCCCAAGGGTCAGTACAGTCTAAATGAGGGTAGTTTAGAAAATCAACAAATAAATCATGTCAACTCAGTGATAACTCTTAGGAGTGAAAAGTTGTTGAAAAACAAATTCTTGAACCTTGTGAGAGAGATGATGAAATAATTCCCCAAGATAAGGAAGAGGTTGATAAGCCATCTAGCCAAAATGAGACCAAACTCTCGTCTCCTCTACCTTTATTTCCTCAAGCATTAAGCAATTCAAGGAAATTGAACTACCACACTGAAATTTTTGAAATTTTTAAACAAGTGAAGGTCAATATTCTGTTGTTAGATATTATCAAACAGGTTCCTTCTTATGCCAAATTTTTGAAGGACTTATGCACAATTAAAAGGAAGTTAAATGTGAAAAAGAAGGCCTTTATGACTGAACAGGTAAGTTCCATTATTCAGAGCAATAATGTTTTGAAACATAAAGACCCTGGTTGTCTTACGGTTTCATACATTATTAGAGAACATAAATTTGAACAAACTTTACTTAATCTTGGTGCTAGTGTTAATTTATTTTCATATTTAATTTATCAGCAACTCAACCTGAGTGAGTTAATACTAACTTTTGTAATTCTTCTACTTGTCGATAGATCAATTAAAATTTCAAAAGGAATAGTGAAAGATATGTTGGTACAAGTTGATAAATTCATATATCGTGTGGATTTTATTGTTTTAGAAACTGAACCTATGATTAATAGTTACAAGTCAATTCTTGTTATTTTAGGTCACCCATTTTTAGCAACATCTTATGCATTGATAAATTACAGAAATGAAGTGATGAAGTTAACATTTGAAAACATGACATTGGATATTAATGTTTTCAACTTATGCAAACAACCATATGAAGTCCATGATGAAAATAAAGAAGCTGACGAAATTGAGGCCATTGTAGATGATCATCTTCTAAAAATGAGCTCTTTTGACCCATTAGAAGTTTGTTTAATTAATTCATTTAATTCAGGTATGCAAGTATATGATGATATTTCTGAAATATGCTCTTTACTTGATAGTACACAGGTAATAAAAAACAAGGGATTGAAGCCGAGATTTGAAGAGCTAAAACCCATGAATGATAATGTCCATGAAGAAATACCCACACTAGAACTAAAGCCATTACCTGCTGGGTTGAAGTACACATTTTTAGGGGAAGAACAAAGCTTTCCAGTGATAATTTCCTCGACCTTTACTGGAGAACAAGAAAGTATGTTGATAAAAGTACTTAAAAGGCATAAAAGTACAATTGGATAGACATTAAAAGACATAAAAGGTATTAATCCATTAATTTGTACACATAGAATACATTTAGAATATAATGCTAAAACATCACAGCAACCTCAAAGAAGATTACAGTCACACATGAAAAAGGTAGTTAGAGTTGAAATTCTTAAATTACTTGATGTTGGAATTATCTACCCTATCTCTGATAGCCAGTGGGTAAGCCCTACACAAGTTGTGCCAAAGAAATCTATAATAACAGTGATTGAAAACAAAAAAGGTGAATTAATACCTACGTGAGTCTCATCCAGTTGGCGTATGTATATTGATTTTAGAAAATTAAATGCAATCACCAGGAAAGATCATTTTCCCTTGCCATTTCATGATCAAATTCTGGAAAGAGTCGCAGGACATCCCTACTACTATTTTCTTGATGGTTATTTGGGATATAATCAAATATCATTGTATTAGAGGATCAAGAAAAGACTACTTTTACATGCCCATTTGGCACTTTTGTATATAGAAGAATGTCTTTTGGCCTTTGTAATGCTCCGACAACTTTTCAAAGATGCATGCTAAGTATTTTTAGTGACATGATTGATCATTATTTAGAGGTTTTCATGGATAACCTGACAGTTTATGCAAATTCTTTTGAAAAGTGTCTTGATAATTTGGATAAATTTCTTAAAAGATGCAAAGAAAAAGGATTTTTTTTAAACTAGAAAAAATGTCATTACATGGTTACCATATGAATCATGTTAGGTCATGTGATATCTTCTAAAGAAATTGAAGTTGGTAAGGCCCAAGTTGAATTAATTGCTCATTTGTCTTCCCCAAAAATAGTCAGAGAAGTTCATTCCTTTTTAAGACATGCAGGATTTTATCGAAGATTCATTAAGGACTTTAGTATCATATCTAGATCATTATGCAATCTTCTATTAAAAGATACACCATTTGATTGGACTCAAGAATGTCAAAAATCTTTTGAAAAATTAATCAGTCTTTTGACATCTGCTCATATCATGCAATCTCTTGACTGACTTTTACCTTTTGAGTTGATGTGTGATGCTAGTGATTTTGTTGTTGGCGTTGTTTTAGGCCAAAGAAAGGAAGATAAGCCTCATGTGATTTGTTATGCAAGTAGAATTTTAAATAGTGCACAAATGAATTACACCACTACTAAAAAAGAACTACTTGCTGTAATTTTTGCATCGGACAAATTTCGAGCTTATTTAATTAGTTCTTCTACTATTATTTTCACTGATCATGCTGTTGTTAGATATTTAATGTCTAAGCAGAATGCTAAACCTAGATTGATACGATAGGCCTTGTTGCTTCAAGAATTCAACATCATAATAAAAGATAAGAAATGAGCTGAAAATATTGTTGCAAATCATTTGTCCAGACTTACAACAGACTCACCTTTTAATAACACACCTATCAATGATTCTTTTCCTGATGAATTTTTATTTTCTGTCAATTTCATGCCTTGATTTTCTAACATAGTCAATTTTCTTGTAACAGGAAAGATGTCGCCTCAATGGACACACCAAGACAGAAAAAAGTTTTTGACTGAGGTAAAAATTTTTTATTGGGATGACTCATATTTGTTCAAATATTGTCTTGATCAAATCTTTCGGAGATGTGTGCCCGACAGTGAGGTAGGTAGTGTCATTAAATTTTGTCACTCAGAAGCATGTGGAGGTCATTTTTCTTCAAAGAAAACAGTTACGAAAATCTTACAATGTGGATTTTATTGACTCACTTTATTTAAGGACAACTATACCTTTTGTAAAAGTTGCAAAAATTGTCAGAAATTAGGTTCTATTTCTAAAAGAAATATGATACCTCTGAATCCTATCCTTGTTGTTTAAATTTTTTATTGTTGGGGAATTAATTTCATGGGTCCATTTCCATCCTCATTTGGATTTGTGTATATTTTGGTTACAATTGATTATGTCTCAAAATTGATTTATGTGATTCCATGTCGACACAATGATCATAAAATTGTTCTTAAATTTTTAAAAGAAATTATCTTGAGTCGATTTAGAATCCCTCGAGCTATCATCAGTGATGAGGGAACACATTTTTGCAATAAACCATTTGAATCCTTAATGAAAAAATATAGTATTACTCACAAAATTATCACTCCTTATCACCCTCGGACAAGTGGATAAGTAGAATTAGCAAACAGGGAGATTAAACAAAATTTGGAAAAAATGGTTAACCCAAATCGTAAAGATTAGTCTTTAAGATTAAACGATGCACTTTGGGCTTACCGTATTGCTTTCTGAACATCTTTAGGCATGTCACCCTATCGGTTAGTCTATGGAAAACTTTGTCACTTTCCTGTAGAAGTGGGACATAAAACATTTTGGGTCATTAAACCTTTCAATTTAAATCTTGATGATGCTTGCAGGTTAAGCAAATTACAAATAAATAAACTTGAGGAATTGAGAAATGATGCATATGAAAACTCAAAAATTTATAAAGATGGAACAAAAGCTTTTCATGAAAAATCAATTTTGAGAAAATATTTTGAAATTAATCAAAAAGTTCAGCTTTATAATTCTCGTCTTCACCTATTCCCTATAAAATTGAGATCTAGGTAGACTGACCTTTTTATTGTTAAACATGTGTATCCTTATATGGCCATAAATATTGACAATCCTAGGAATGATAATGTGTCGAAGGTCAATAGACAAAGAATCAAACCATTTCAGGAAAACCAAGTTGCTGAGGTAGAATTCATTTTCCTTTCTAATCCTTGTTATAAGAAGAATTTATTCTAATTTTGTTGCTTTCTTTTTTGCAGTTCTTTGTATTCCGGTTAAGTGGTGGATAACGATATTCTGTGACTCTCAAGTCGGTTTGTTTTACAGTTTCCCATAATAACTTATTCTTTTTCCTTTAAAATGGATGTCAATCTCACAAACTTGAGAAAACATTTTTCTTCTCTTCCTCAAAATGCTCTAACAAAAATTCAAAGTTAGATGTGAAAGATTGAGACAGTTAATATACAAGGGTATGCCGGAAGATATATGTTGGAAAATCGAAGCAATGGTCCGTTTAGCAAGTGAGTCTTCAATTTCATTTGACTCATACATGCAAGGTATTGGTAGAAGTTCGTATTCTAAAAGGAGAAGAGCAAAAAGGTTACAAGTCTATCACAAATGTGCACGATGGAATTGTAACAAGCAATGTCATTCTTTGGGGATGGTTTCTATAAACAAAGAAGATAAAATTTTCTTCATGAAGAATAGACTGAGTAGTGAGTTATTAGATAATATCTTATTGACTCTTGATACGCATTCTTATGAATATGTGCATCGTGAACTTCTAAACTTGTTTAATTTTTTCAAGGACTAACAAAAATATTACATTCTTGGGAATCTGACTCTAAAAGACCATGTTTGCTAATTTATAAGAAAATTGGATGGGAAGCTTATCCTCAACTCATAAAAGGCGTTTAAATCGTTTCTGGATGTAAAACCAGATGAAGATGTGAGCCACAACCACAACAACATGTACATATTATCTTCTTCTTCTTCTTCTTTATCTTTTTTAGAAAAAAAAAGAAAAGAAAAGAAAAAGAAAAAAAAGAAAGAAAAAAAGAGGCGAAACTTCGGTTGTACTTGGTATTTAATTAGATTAGGAGCCCTGGGCAGATGCCTGTTGATAGCAATGCATTTTATTCAATTTATAATCCTCTCCCATGACTTCTTAAGGTTCAGTTTGACTTAATTAAGTTGATTTTGTCACATTTTATGAAATTAAGTTTAATTGGATCATTGAAGAAATTATTGCTTGAATTATCATTAATTTAGATGATTGCATTCTTAAGTAAACTGGCCACAATTTGAGTTACAATTATCTGATTAATGTGATTTTGGTCTTGTTGTAAAGTTAAGATAATTCTTTAATAACTATTCACTTGATAGCAAGAGCTACATTAATAGCAATATATTTCATTCATTGTATAATCTTTTCACTTGGCTTATTTCAGTAAATTAGCTATAATTTGAGTTACAAATATCCGATGGATGTGATTTTGGTCTTGTTTTAAAACTAAGACAAATTTCTTCAACTTTTATAAGACCTCAAGACCCAGAACGCACGTTTGGATAACTCAAATTAGAGTTGAAGTAAAATCTAGAGTTCTGAACTTGACAGTTTGACCTATGCGTACTCATCAGATCATATTTTGAGTTATGGGAGAGCTTTGGGAATGAAACCAATTCCATTTGAAAGTTAAGACCTAAATTTACAACTTTCATGAAGAACACAAAATTCAGATCGAATGTCTTGAAGGTGATATTAGGCTTGGAAGTCAAAACAGAGGAACTAAAGTTGGGTCTGACCTATGTATAGTAATTAGGTCATATCTCAGGTTGTAGGTGGTATTTTTAGCTGAAACTAGTAGCTATGGAAAGTTAAGACAATTTCCTAGAACTTTCATAAAGACTACTTGATCATATTCTGACGCATGCCATGAGCTCAGAGCAGAAACATTTCAGAGACAAGAATCTCTATAATTTCAGCTCATTCATCATCATCAAGCAACTATTTTGACATTTATTTCTCATCATCAAACAACTCCATTGTCTTCTTGTACTCCTTGAGCTCTATAAAAGGGAGCTTGGGTGCTCATTTAGATGATCTTTGATCTTAGTTTAATTTATGCTATTGTGTTATTTGTTTCTCTTGTTGTAGTTTTCTTTGTTGTAAATTGAAATTATGTTCATCTTTTTCTTCCTATCTTTTTCTTTCTTCTTATTCATGAGTAACTAATTTTCATTTTGCTTGGGTGAAATGGTGAAGCTTTTGGCAATAAGTTGAGATTAGATTAATTTCCTTCTTGTGCTTAAATGATATATTTTTAAGTGATCATTATATGTATTGTATGTTGTTTTCAATCAATTTAGAAACCCTTCTTGTATATTGAATAACTTGATTCATTGTAGACAAGACGTTGGCATAGTGGATGCTTGAGACCATTTACAAGTGTTGGTGGATAATTAAAAGAATCATAATATGATTACATATATAATCTAAATTGAACTTTGAATGTTAAATCTTCCGATTGGAACCTCCATTATGTGTGATTTCAATTGAGTTATAAAAAGAAATAATTTTATCTTTAATTTATTACTAAGAGTGGATCTCCTAACCTAAGCAAATCCTTTTCATCTGTGAATAACTTTTATTATCTTTAGTATTGTGACAAATCTGCTCCTTACTTCAAATAATTTTTTCTTCATCAATTCCTTGTGGATTGACCTCAGACTCCCGAGAATTTACTACTTGAAACAACCTGCACTTGGGTTTGAAACTTTTAATTACCATCACTTGTCCTGTCATAGACTCAAGAGGAAACCTTCACAAGCCGGTATGTAAATAAGGTTCGTGTGCTATGCTCTATAGAGAGCCATGTGCTACATTCCCAGTTCTTGGAACCAAGGCTTTGTAGCGCTGATGGACAGATAAAAGTGTCTCATCTTTGCAGTGCACATAAAATTGTTACTGAGTCATATACTTACTTTAATTAGTAGGCCTCTATGGTGAGTTTTGACTGATTGTAGTCATGTACCATCTTCTTAGAATACATGCCTTTAATTAGGTTTGCAGGAAGATAGAGGACTATTATTCCGTACGCAGAACAGAAATGACTCATAGGTTCTTGTTGCCAATTTCAGTAATCCTTGTGGAGTTCTTATGTTACATTGGTGACACACAACTCAAAAATATGTCACTACTGCACTCATGATGCACAACATAAAAATACACCATGAAAACTATACAAAAAAATATGTCATCATTTGTTATTATATTTCTTTTATCTTTGTATGATTTTGTTGTATTTTGGTTTTGGACAAATGATCCTTTAAGTAATGTCCTTCAGGGGTTTCTAAACTTCTTTACCCTGATGGTTTTCTTGAAGTTAAAAACAAAAACAAAAAATAAAAAACAAAAAATGAAAACAAAAAAAATGTTTCTTAATTTCAAACTTTTTTGACAACAGTCAACCTACCCATATAGGTGTTATCATTACTTTTTCTATTTTTTTTCTTATTTAAACACTCTATTTTCTTCACTTTCCTCTAACTCATAATCATTCAAAAGGAAAGTGAGTATAGAAATAGGACCTTCTATTTGTAACCTTAAAAATATGTATATTGTGTGGGTCTACGTATGGGAAGGGTTTAGAGTTTGTAAACGCAGCAAGCACTCTTGGTCGAACACTTGCTGCGAGGAATATTCATGTTGTATATGGAGGAGGTTGTTGTGGGTTAATGGGGGATGTATCACTCTCTGCATTTCTAGGAGACAGTCAGGTTTTAGGTATCATTCCAAGAGCTTTGACTCAAAAAAACATCACAGGAAAGACAATTGGAGAGGAACTTCAAGTATCATCTATGCATGAATGAATGAAGACAATGCTTGAAAACTCTAATGCATTCATTGCTTTACTAGGTGGTTTTAGTACTTTGGAAGAAGTTTTTCAAATTGTCTCTTAGACCCAACTAAACATCCACCATAAACCCATAGGTTTGTTGAATGTTAATATTTTTTTTCTGGTTTGTTATATTTTCTTGACATGCTATGGAACAAAAATTTATTACACCTTTGGCAAGACTACTTCTTATCTCTGCTTCCACTATTGATGAGTTAATTGATAAATTAGAAGCTTTTGTTTATAAACTTGATCCAACAATAGCTCAAATAGATTGGTTAGAAGGAAGCAGTGAGGGAAGCAGTATAAAACACAAGCCAGATCTGACACTTCACCTATAACTTTCCTTTACCTTTGTTTTTTTTTCTCATCATCCTTTGTTTCTGTATAAATTTGTGTCAGGTCTCTCTTTTCAATAATTGCCACAATAGGTACTATCTTCTATCATTTACTCATCTATATTTTAACATTGCAGACAATGTTGTGATCTAGTTGGAGGGAAGGATAGTTGATAAAAAAAATTAGGAAGTATGATATGATTGTCAACAACTTACTAAACTAATTAAGGATGACAGAGTAATGAGTAATTTTACTCTTGAGAAGCATCTTAATTAGGGAAGTATGTTTATTGATATGATTGTCAGAAACCTACTCATAGTAAAACCAATTAAGGATAGCGGAGTAAGGAGTAAATTTTGCCTTGGAGGTAATTTTACTCTTGAGACACATCTTAGTTGAGGAAGTAATTATTTTGTATAGAATTAGCAAATTGATTCTTGGATCTTAGCATAAATTATCTTCTTTCTTAAAAATCACATGCTTGGATATGAATGTTGAAATGGTAGATTGAGAATGATAGAAATATGTCTTGTGAGATTTTGAGCCTATTGATAAATGGATTGAACATTTGTACCATTCTCTTCTTTCTTGTGTGATTTCACTTAAGGAATTGTTACTCTAGAATTTGCTTTAATTCTTTTTTAGGCTACATTTTCACATGCTTACATAAACATGATTAAGGCATTTTTCTTGAAATAGCTACTTTAACCAAATAGCCAACTTTGCATATTTTCTTTTGCTCAACCCCTTTAGGCTTATTTGACCATTCCATATTTCTAACTCATTATGTGTCTTAAATGAAAAAACTATGTTCTTACCTGACCTTAGGAAATAAGAGAACATTAACTTTGTCATTGGATGAGTTCTTGAACAACTGTGGGGGTAATATGTGCAAAATGGTTGGTGAAAAAGGAAAGAGTGGTCAATTAAAAAAAATGTGTATATTTACAAAAAAAAAATGTGTAAAGAAGGGCTAACAAGGCAAAAAGGGAAATGAATATGTAAAGAGAATTTGTGTTAGGTGGAGTTGAGATGAATTTTCATGCTTATTAATTGAATACAGCTTTCATGCTCTTTTATTTTCTTTAGTTTTTAACTTGTCAAATCTATATTACCACCCTCCTTTACCTTAATCCCATTACAACCTTGAATAAAGTCCTCATGATTTGTGTGTACATATGTTCTGAGTAGTAGAGAAGTAGAAGACAAGCAAGCTTATAGTAGTGTAATTTTTCATAGGTTGAATTGAGTGAAATACCTATCTTTTTAACGCTTCAAGGATTTAGAGTGAATCTTGTGAGAATCTATCATTTTTTATTCATTCTTTTCAACTAAAGTTTCCTTGCTTGTTGGTTTGAGATGTGAAGAAATATTACCTCATTAATGCTTTGATCCCTTGAATATCCGTTGTTCTTCTTGATTCATTGAATCTTTTAGAATTTTTAGCTTTTCAGTCTGTGTCATTTTTCTTTGTTCCCTAGTTTTTTTTCTTATGTGTTTTGCCCGAGAGTGCAAAAGTTAAGTGTGGAGAATTTGATAACAATATATTTATTCATTTTATAATCCTCTCACTAGGCTTTTTAAGGTTCAATTAGGCTTAATTAAGTTAGTTTTGTTACATTTTATGATATTGAGCTTAATTAGATCATTGAAAAAATTATTGCTTGAATTGACCTTAATTTGCATAATTGCATCTTTCAGTAAACTAACTATAATTTGAATTACAAATATCTGATTGATGTGATTTTAGTCTTGTTAGAAATCTAAGACAATTCTCTGCAACTTTCACGAAGACCTCAAGAGCCAAATCACACATTTAGATAATTTAAATTGGAGTTGAAGCAAGATCTAGAGATCTGAACTTGAAAGCTTGACCTATGTGCACTCATTAGACCATATCTTGATCTATAAGAGAGGTTTTAGACTGAAACTAGTGCTATTTGAAAGTTAAGACCCAAATCTACAACTTTTATGAAGAACACAAGAGTCAAATCGGATGTCTTGGAGGTCATATTGGGTTTAGAAGTCAGAATAGATGATCTATAGTTGGGCCTGAATAGTGTGCATTGATTGGACCATATCTCGGGTTGTAGGTGGTTCTAGGAGCTGATATTTTACCAGAAGACAAGTAAGACCTTTATCTATAACTTTCATGAAGATCATTTTATCCAATTCTGACGAAATTCATGAGATAAACACCGAATCATTTGGTGCTAGTGGGGAGACAATAATCAAAATAATTTTTCACTCACTTATCATCATCAAACAACTTCTTTGGCATTTTCTCATCATCATCAAACAACTCCATTATCATTTTGTACTCATTAAGCTCTATATAAGGGAGCATTGACTAATCATTTTAATTATCTTAGCTTAGAGATCAAAATTATGTTATTGTGTTATTTGTTTATCTTGTTGTAGTTTTCTATATTCTAAATTGAAGTTATGTTCATCTTTTTCTTCTTATCTCTTTCTTTTTTCTTGTTCATGAGTAACTAATTTTCATTTTACTTGGGTGAAATGGTGAAACTTTTGGTAATATATTAAGTTTTGATTAATTTCTTTCTTGTGCTTAAATGATGTATTATCAATTAGTCATTATATGTATTATATTTTGTTTCCAATCAATTTAGTATCCCTCCTTGTAAAGTGGAGATCTTAATTCATTGTAGACAAGTGGTTGACATAATGAATTCTTGAGCTCATTTATAAGTGTTAGTATTAGTGGATAATTAAAAGAATCATAATATAATTACATATATAATCTTAAATGAACTTTGAATGTTGTATTTTCTGATTAGAACTTCCATTATGTGTGGATTTCAATTGTGTTATAAAAAGAAATAATATTGTCTTTAATTTATTATTAAGAGTAGATCTCTTAACTTAAGTAAATTTTTTTTTCATTTGTGAATAACTTTTATCATCTTTATTTTGTGATAAATTTTTTATTTACCTTAAAGAATTTTTTTTTCATTAATTCCTTGTGTATCGATCTTGAACTCCCAATAATTTATTACTTAAAATAACCTATGCTTGAGTTTGCAACTTTTAATTCGTATCAAATACTATTTGTAATTACTTTTCAACGCAATTTTAATAATAATACTATTTATTTTAGCTAGTGCGTTACAAAAGTCTAAATTTCTAATTAAATAGGCAAACATTTAATATATATGTTTGAATCAAGTTATTTTGATTTTTAAAAAAAGTATAGTCAAAATGTAGTACTTAGATGCAAGTTATGCAAATAAAGGAAAAAAGAAAGAATTTTTTTTTATTTAATTTATTTTCTCAAGCTATATGAGTATTTTTTTTTTTATGACATGAAAGAATTATATAATTTTTAATATTTTTTATTATTTTATTTTATAATTGTACTACTTACGTGTAAGTTGTGCACATAGAGTAAAAAAGAAAGAGAAAAAATCAAACTTATTTTGTCAAGTTATGTGAATGTTTTATATGACATGAAACAAATTTAATGTTTGATAATTAATATATAATAATATATAGAGTCATTAAAAATTTTTAAGTCTTCTTTTAAAGTAATGATAAATAAGTAAGATTGTTATTAATGCTTCTCAAGACAATGTCACTAAAAGAAATTGTTTGATAATTACTATTTAACAATATATAATGTTAATAATTTTTTTTCAAAGAATTTTTTTTTGTGTGATGATTAATAAATAATATTTTCATTAATGCTTCTTAAGTCAATTTTACTTTTATATATATAGATTGTTTTTCAAAGTAATTTTTTCAAGTAACGATTAATAAATGATATTGGCAATAATGCTGCATTTTTTATTTAAAAAATTCATTCAATGATACAAAAATATATTTTTTATATAAAAAAAGGCACGTCCAAAACTAGCACCACATAAAAAGGGTAGAAGATGTTTTAGCACCAATAAAAGTATTTATTCTTTTAAAAAAATTAAAGGTGAATTATAATTTTAGATTGAAAATTACTAGTAGTATAACATGTACCCCTATTTTTTTTTATTTGTTATGACAAATTAGAGAATATTGAGAACTGTATAAAATAATATTAAATTAATATGTATTTTAAAAAAACGTTAAATGTTAATTAACCACATATATACATATATATATAAATAATTAACCCAGTAGCGAGAATTACATAGGTATACATTGTTTTGAAATTTGAAATGAAAGATGTTTTTTTATTAAACTGTTATTAATGGTAAAACAATTTATCAAAATGTCATTTTTTAAAATAATTTATTAAAATGTCACTTTTTTAACACTATGTTTCAAATTATCACACTTTAGTCTTACGTAGCATTTATTATTTTTTCTTGGGCCACGTGAGATGCGCCAAGTGGTCCAAGACACTGAATACGTCATAGCGTTTGACACAACTGTGCGGGACTCCAACCTATATATATATATATATATATATATGTATATATGTATATATATGTATATATGTATATATATATATGTATATATGTATATGTATATATGTATATATGTATATGTATATATGTATATATATATATATATGAGGGGGATCAGTTTACACCAGTGTAAGTCTTTTTTGACTTACACTCATTTTTAACCATTAGATCCACTTTCATCTAATGGTTGAGATGATTTCATTAAAAGTAACCATTAGATGAAAGTGGATCTAATGGTTAAAAATAAGTGTAAGTCAAAAAAGACTTACACTTACTTGTGTAAACAGATCCTCCTATATATATATATATATATATATATATATATATATATATATATATATATTAGTATTCTCTGGTCATATACAAAGTGAATGCTACTAATGACATCTCACAATCTCATTGGTTACTTGGACATGAGATTAGGGTATTTAACAATTAATGATATAAGAATAAGATAACAACTAACTAGGTGTCCCTTTTAGTATTAGATGACCACCAAATACAGACCAAATATTATAAAATTATTATTTTCTTATCCCTTCGACTTTTTGGCATCCATATTTTGCCATGTATTTGTTTTTTAAATTTCCTATGAGTGTCGTGCTATACATTATTAGATTTTGTTAATGTAAACTCGAGTGTTATAACATAACATTTGGATGCTTTAAATTATAATGGGATGTGTGCTTAGTATTTAAATAAAAGAAATTTTAAAGAAAATTGTGAGCGTTAAAATCCAAATGCTTATGCTTTCGGGCATTCAGATTCTATGAAAGTTTTGACAGAATTTTCCCTAAATATTGACCTCCCCAAAAGCACACAAACCTGTTTAATTTCACCATAGTACCAAGATCAGCAATAGAATTGAAACAACAAACATGTTCAATCCAATAAGGGTACCAAAATCATAATTGAAAATCATCAACAATAATTTAGTCAAAGTCACTAAATATAATATTCTGATATACATGTCAATGAGATAGGCCAGCATCAGAATGCGGTGGTCTGTGAGAGGGATCAGCTGAAGGACTTGACTGTGATGAGTATGGTGGGTAACTCGGTGGCGGATAAGGATATAAGGGGTAATGGTGTGGCGGGTACGGGTGTAGTGGGTAAGAATATGGTGGGTAACCCGATGACGGGTAAGGATACTGTGGGTATGTGTGTGGTGGGTATGGTGGATATGATGGGTGATATGTAGGTGGTAGCTGAGTGGCCGGGTAGGTAGCAGTTACATCTGGAGCGGTAGCAGTGGTAGGAGGCTAAGTCGTGGGCTGACTTGTAGAAATGGAGTCCTCGGGATGCCGAAGTCGCGTCCGAGTGCTCGCTAACCCTCTCCTCCTTCTACACTGCGTCCCCTATGCACTGGACTCCTTAGGTGCCCTGCAATGTCATCTGCTGTTGGAGCTAGATGAAGATTTTCCATGGTAATGCGATCATGCTCCTGCAATGAATGTAGGATCTGCGCAGCAGCTTCTTGAACAACATCGTCACTAGTCGAACTGAACCAATGCTTTGCAATCTCTACCTAAGAAACAGATAAAAATATGTCATTATAATCACTACAAAATGCATATAGTAACTAGCGAATTAGTAAAGAGCTTACTGCATTCCCAACAGTCGCATTGGCGGTAGACACCCAGCATCTGATAATTCTTTTATACCAACGCATATACTCAGAACCAAGGTGAATGATGCTTGCAATGAGGTTACCCTAATAAGCTTCTCCTTTCAGCTATCCTATGCTGTTATGTAAACAACATGTGTAGCTGACCAATTTTCTTCATGCCTACCTACCAATGTAATTGAGTGCAAACTATCAGGCTGGTGCGGTCTCCGTGGGATGGGTTGGTCAAGACCAAACTGGCGCATCACCCGATCTGGCTGATGCCACTCAACAATGTGAAAACATATGAGAAGGACAATTGCAAGTGCTATGTCTCTACCAACCACCCAAGCCAGTGGAAGTGATGCCACCCTCTCATCTGTGTAGGATTGCGTTAATATCTGCAAAATGAAATGAACACTAACTTAAGAAGCCATATACATAAGTAATCAATTCAAATGAATGTAAAATAATAAATATCTCATCATTCTTAAGCTGGTTGAAGAACTGTCGATAATAATCAAGTATACCGGTCACAGTATCACTCAAAACTTTATGCTTATGCCACCTATTTATGAGTCAAAGTATTATGAACCTAAGTGAGAAATAAAACAAAGTAATCAATGGAACAGAGTAATGTAAAGAAATGATATGAAAAGAACTTACTGCCAGCCTAATGAACAGAATTGACCACGATCAACAATCATATAGAACACATCGGGCTCAGGATGGTCCGCCAGTGAAGGGGCAAGTCAGGGGAATCTGTACCAGGCCTAATATTGCAATAAGATGCAACCTCCTCCAATCTCGCGCACCTAGTAGTCCGTAGCTTTACAAAGCTCTCTATACAAGTACGCAAAGACTGCAGACCCCCAACTGTATGTCCCAGCAACAGCAAAGTCCTCCAACAGCGGAAAGAACATCAAGTGCACTGACCTACCGGTATAATCCGGGTATAAGAAATCCCCAATCACTCTAAGTATGTAATGTCATGCACGCTGCTGCACGATCTCGTCAGAAACATCGGCAGTGAACTCTGTAACAGCTGGCTGCCACAAATATGTCATATCAATGCGTTCACCGGATATGAGGTTTTCTATGTCATCAATCCCCAATAGGGTTCTACACTGATCAAGCCAATCACGCCGGTGGGTAAGGCCAGTAACAACAACGCCGTTGATAGGAAGACCTGATATGATACCGATGTCCTCCAACGTAATGGTGCACTCTCTGGTAGGCATGTGAAATGTATGTGTCTCTGGATGCCATTTCTCAACCAACGCACTGATCAATGAGTGATCGATGCTGCAATAGCCCATATGGGTAACCCTCGAGAAGCCAGCTCGCTCCAGATATAGAAGAATGATTGCATGTGGGTCCATATGTTTTGTTTTCTGAGCACATCTGACACGCAAATGTCGGTCCTTATGTCCCTGCCAAACGTGTTGAAACACATGGTACTCATGCAACTCCAAAATCGATCCATCTTCTGGGCCTGGGTTTATACGGAAAGCCATCTATCATGTTGTATACCAAAAAATAACAAGGATTAATGTGACAATATAAAAAGTAATATATAATATTTGTTACCGACTGTTGAAAATAATAAGGCATAATTAAAAGTAATACACATAATCAACTAACATATATTAATAGTACTCAAATACACCATCATAACGGAGTAATACACAAATTATATTTAACCAAAATACACATTCATGGTTGGCTAATACAAGAATCTCTAACTGCCAAAATATGTCCTAGATCAACTGGATGACCCTTCTCCATCATCCCTAAAGAAGCTCGATTCACCAACACGACAGGTGCGAGAATTATGTCCAGGTTGATGGCATCTTCTACACGTTTGTGCCGGCCCTGCTTCGCGCCAATCCATCTCATTCCTGAGTCGGGTTGATTTTGGTCGACCTTTAGATCTAAGTAATGCATGATCATGCACCAAAGTAATGTCAGGTCCTGTAGGCCACCATGGTTCAGCCCAAACTAGTTCAAATTCAAACTCGTAAGCTCTGTAAATGCTTTCTTGTCTGTAAACCCTATGCACACACTTGAATGAGTCAAGTGACACATACTGCATGACTCAACTAGATTAGAAGGACCAACTTGAGATTTTGTTTGACCAGGAGCTTCAACATGTTCTTCATGCCCCCTTGTTTCTGTCTCAACATACAACTCCATCGAAGCCATGTTCAGAGTTTAAGAGAAACAATCTATCATGTATTTTACATAATCATCATCTTTTGACCCTAATCCTATCCATCTCCATGGATTGTAGCATTGTGGACATCGATAGACAACCTTTGACACATATATACTTGCTTGGAGCCTCAACTTTGAATGAATCTTATTTTTCAATCCATTCAAAGTCATATCAGCTGTGATCACAATAGGCCTGGCAAGAGGACTTTGATACATGAGACCCTCTTCACCATCATACATTACCCCATTGAAGTAAATGAGCACATTAAGGAGCTTTGCCATTTCAATCTCACTTTTGAAAAATAACAATTCAACACACATGTAATCAATTTACATGTGTCAATTATTTTACATACAAATAATTTCTTAAGCCCTACTAATTTGAATTAAACTACATTTTGTTAATTAAAACATGTTAAGTACTCAAGAAAAAAAAATCATACTTTTATTCTATGTACAATTAATTCATACAATTCATACTACTTATCATATTAATTACATTATTAATCAGTCAAGCAAAAAAATAATTGTAAAACCATTAAATACGTATAAAATAACATAAACATATAATTAACATTATTATATAGCCAACAAATTATAACAAAAAATATTCAAATATTAAAATAAATACTTTCATACAAGGAATAATATCTGAATAATTAGAAGACACCACTTCTAGCAACAATTGAGAGCTGAGAGAGTTTAGAGAGAGAGAATTTATAGAGAAAGAGGGTGAGAATTGAGAAAATTGGGTGAATGCCACGGATGGAGGGAGGAGGGAATCATATATAGTTAGGTTAAGTCAACAAGATTGACGTATTTGAACATGTTACGCCAAACTTTATGGTGTATTTAGTGTTTTGGATTACGTGAGATGCGCCAAAGAGCCTGGCGCATCCACGTAGATTGCGCAAAGTGTCTTGGCGCAATTTACGTGAGCGCATCCATGTAGATTGCGCTAAGCGTCTTGGCGCAATTTACGTGAATGCGCCAGACTCTTTGGCACATCTCACGTGATTCAGGAAAAAATAAAAAAATGTCACATATGATCAAAGTATGATAGTTTGGGAAATAGTTTTTTTTTTTGGTAATGGGATGAAAACAAAGAAAAAGAAAGACAGCAAAAACAAACTAACTTCTGCTGAAGGCCATGCCCAAGCTATCAGCAAGTAGCAGGTGACTCATCCCTTGAGGAGGTGTATCAAAATCGTCAACTTATCTTCATTCGAAGCTCCCATTTTAGCCAGCATGTCTGCACATTGGTTCCCTTCTCTTAGAGTGTGACACAGCTTAATAGTCCATTCTCTTTGAATTATCTCACGTATATCTTGAATCACTGTAGCAAATTTGTGAAATAGATGCAAGGGCTCTGTGACTAAATTGAGAACAGACAAAGAATCTGTGTAACACGTGATGCTCCTTAGACCTCTATCCCAAGCAAGCCTTAAACCATGTAATAATGCAAGTAACTCAGCATGGAGATTATTAGAATGTTCGATATACCCAGCAAAACCAAATTGCCAAGCACTATCCCCATCTTGAATTAATCCTCCAAAACCAGCTCTACTCGGGTTCCCAAAGCAACTGCCATCAACATTTAAAATTATAGTATTCTCACCAGAGGGGTGCCATCTCACCCACCTCTCCTCTCGGTTTCCTTTTGTATTGTCAATGAAACACAGCTTTAGAGAATTATAAAAAGTATAAACAACTGATAGAAGCTTATGCAGAGGAAAATTCTCATTGCCTGCAGTGGCTGTTTCGCGCTCTCCATGCCCACCACACTGCTGCGTAAACAACAGCCCTTGAGGTCCAGTTGTGCCTTCTTTCAAAAACTGGATATTGTTCCCCTGATGGAAAAAGTTGTGACTGCGAAATCCAAGAGCCTTCCACATGCTTTGAGACAAGTCACAATCCCGAATGCAGTGAAGGAAGGATTCATCCTCCCTTTTACAACGCTGACATATACTTGACTGGAACAGACCACGAAGATGGAGCAAACTGTAGGTAGGAGTTGCTTCATGACAGGCTAGCTAAATAAGGAATTTAACCTTCTCTGGGGCTCTGAGCTTTGATGCGTGCGGATGTAGTGATTAAAATTAAGATAAAAATCAGTTGTCAGGCCCACCAGAAAATAAAAACCTTACAACTAGTTGTAGTTAGTAAGGGTCGATCCACAGAGAACCAATTCAATTAACACTATTAAACAATTCCCAATTTAGACTCTGATTAACAATAAACAGTAAAAGGGGGGTTTTGGAGTTTTGATGAACAATGAACAGCTTCAAAGATAACAATAAACAAACTGAAATCAACAATATAAGAAAATTGGTTAAGAGATTGAATCCACCACTAGATTTATATGATAATGTAAATCCACATATCCTTTTATTCCAACATGCTCAATTATGTTTTTATGCAATTGTGATATTAAATCTCTGTTTTCCTTACGTGTTGGCCAATTTAGCAACCGCTCAAATCAACTCCTAATCACCGATTAGTCATAAAAAGCAACCGCTCTTACAACTATCCAACAATTGCATTAAGATTTAGAAAACCAATTACACTAAGGTCTAATCACACACCGGGATTAAATTACTTAGAACATATATTTCTCTAGATCTAATACTGCAAATCGCGCATAATAAACCCAGATCTACCACTTTTATAAGTGGCAAATAGCACAAAGATAATTATACCCACATGAACATCATATATTTCACTAGATCTACTACGCAACCGCGCATAATAAACCTAGATCTACTACTTTGAAAGTAGGAACAAGTACAAAAACCTTCATACCAACAATAGATTCGAGAAATATATGAATAAAAACATAAGCGTGTTGAAATAATCAAATATGCAAAGTTTACAACATTAATACTAGCGGTTTCATCACCCCTTAACCAAGGGAGGTTTAGTTACACATAGCTAGAAAGAAATCACAAGAAAAACTATGAAGAAACAAGAAGAAACTATGAAGAAACAAGAAACTAAGAGAGAAAATGAAGGAGAGTTACATCTTGTTCATGATAAATGGTGCCTTTTATAGAAGTCTAAGGTAACAAAATGACAAAGGGAAGTGGGTGGATGAGTGGGTGAGTGAGTGGAGTGTTTGAGTGGATGGATTAGTGGGTTGGTTTAGTGGATTGGTTTAGTGGATGAGTGAGTGGAATGGTTGAGTGGTTGAATTAGTGAAAAATGCCAAAGGACTTTTGGTGAGTGGGAAATTATGGACATGAATGGGTGAGTGGATGGATGAGTGGATGGATTAGTGGATGAGTGGGTGGAGTGGTTAAGTGGTTGGATTAGTGTATGAGTGGATGAATGGGTGAGTTAGTGGATGAGTGGATGAGTGGATGAGTGGATTAGTGGATGGATGAGTGGATTAGTGGATGGATGAGTGGATGGTTGAGGACGAAAATTTCGTGTCTGACTTGGAAGCAAAAAACGACCCACTATACTTCAGAATCACGAAAAGTGTTCTTCATGAAAGTTGTAGATCCTTGTCTTGGCTATAAAATGGATATCTGGTTCATCCAATTTGGCTTCCTTAAGCCTAAGATATGTCCCAAATACCGTAGGTTGCTCAAACCCAACTTCAGCTCCTCTGTTCCGACTTGCAAGCTCAAAATGACCTACTAGACTTCTTTTTATCAAAATGTGTTCTTCATGAAAGTTGTTTATTTGGATCTTGACTATCCAATGTCCAAATTTCAGCCCATCTCCATTATTACATCTTGAGATATGATTTTTTTGAGTGCACACTGTTCGGATTCTACTGACAGAACCCGTATTCTGACTTCCATGTCAACTTAGGTCCCTTAGACATCTGAATCAGACTTCGAGCTCTTCATCAAAGTTGTAGAGCTTCCTCTTAGCTTTCCTACAAGATAAAATTCATGATTTTCAGATATCAGGAACTCAAGTTATGACCAAAATATAGAAACAGTGTAAAATCTCAATAATGCTGAAAATATTCAATTAGGACCAATTTGAGCTCAAACTCACAAAATCATGTCAAACTCAATCAATTAAGAATATGGAGAGTGTAAATGACTAAATATAAGGGTTTCTTAATGAATAAAATATGTGTTTATCAAGCTTCCATATCCAAGTCCATGAAACATTGGATGGTTCCTCTATTCTTCTCTTCAAGAGCCAAGAATATCCAGTTTTGGTGGTATATGTTCCATTTAAGTTCTCCTCCCAAATATAAGCATCTTAGACTCGCTCATTCAAATGATAATGAACCTTCTGAATTTCTTCTCTTATGTAGTCTGGTAGAGGTGTCAAGAGATGTTGCAGATTCCAGCTATCCCCACTGAACACATCTCTCATTTGAATATCTGTGTCCTGGATATTGACATAATCCATATGAGTACATGAGGGGCCCAAGGTACTCTAGTTCTCATACCAAAATGACGTGTTTCCAGCACCAACCCGCAACCTGAAGCCCTGTTTAAGAATAGATTTAGTTTTTGAAATAGCACTCCAGATCAAAGAGCCTGTTGTCCGCCCTTCTGTCAAAAAATAATTGTCAACAGAATATTTATGATATAAGATTTGGACCCATAGCTTCTTAGAATACTGCTGCATCTCCCACACCAACTTTCCCAAAAGAGAAGTATTTGCTTCCCGAGCCATACGCAACCCAAGTCCTCCATACTTCTTAGGCAATGTGACTTTGTGCCAACTAACTAGATTAATGCCTCTGTCCCCATTACCCTTCCAGATAAAATCACGGGTGACTATATCAATCAAATAACAGGTTCTTTGTGGGAGCCAAAAAATCTGCATATAGTAAGTGGGAATGGATGACAGAATAGAAGAGGTAAGGACTAGCCTACCAGCTTTATTTAAAAATTTGTGCTTCCAAGAAGCCAGTCTCACCTTCATCTTCGCAATGACGAAATCAAAGTCAGTCTTTTTGGCTCTGCCTCTTATGATTGGAAACCCCAAATATTTATCAAGAGCATTGGTACTGCGAATGTTGGAAATGGAAGTACACTTTTCAATCTTAGCTCTTGGGACCCCTGCTCAGTAAAAGGCTCTGGATTTTGCTAGATTCACCTTTTGCCCTGATGCCTGGCTGAAATTATCAAAAAGGTTTGTGATCCATCGCACTTGGGCACTTTTCGCCTTAGCAAATAGTAAGACATCATCAGCAAAAAAAAGATGAGACACCCAAGGGCCATTTTTAGAGATCTGGATAGGCGACCATTTCCTAGCATGAACCGCTTCAGTGATGGCAATAGATAGCTTCTCCATACACATAACAAAAAGGTAAGGGGATAGAGGGTCCCCTTGTCTTAGACCTCAAGTAGGAGAAAAGTTTGGCAGCCGCTTATCATTCCAAAGAATCGAAAGGGAGGATGAGGTCACATAATGCATAATTAGCTTCACTGTTGGAGAGGGGAAACCAAAATCAATTAAGCAAGCCTTGAGGAAGCTCCAGTCCACATGGTCATATGCTTTCTCCAAATCTATTTTATATGCAACGTCACCTTTCTTCTTTTTTGATTTTTGCATGGAATGAACAATTTCTTGTAAAATAATTGCATTATCAGATGTACCTCTGCCTGGTAGAAAGCTACTCTGATAAGGTCCTATAATATCATTAAGCAAAGGACGTATGCAGTTTACCAAGACCTTGGTGATGATCTTGTAAACCGTGTTGCACAAGCTAATAGGATGGAACTCCTTAAAATTACTTGGGTTGTCGACCTTGGGGATAAGAGCCACTAAAGTTTCAGCAATTACTGGGTTAAAATAGCTTGTGACAAAAGCTTCACTCACAAGCCTCCATATATCATCACCTACAACATGCCAGTACTGCTTAAAGAAGATCCCTTGGAAGCCGTCAAGTCCAGGCGCCTTATACGGCTTCATAGAATTCAAAGCTAAGGATACTTCTTCTTTGCTCACAGGCTGAATGAGTTGTCGTTGACCTTGTGCATCCAGGCAAGGCATGGCCATGACACTGAAAGAGGTAGATCGCTCCTGTCCTGATGAGCAAAAGAGAGACTGAAAATATTTTTGGGCTTCGACTTGAAGGGTAGCATCATCAGATGACCATATGTCATTCGGAAGAGTGAGCCCATGAATTTTATTATGTTTCCTTCTTAGAACTGTTTGTGCATGCAAAAAAAAGGTGTTCTTATCCCCAAGTTTAACCCATTGTTCTCTGGAGTTCTGATACCAGTGAAGCTCCTCTTGGAACAAGATTTGGTTATACTCTTGTTAAGTTGCTGTTCAAGGTGGACAAGGGCCAAAGAATCCACTATCTTCATTCTTCTTTGAATTCCTTTTATTCTAGCTTCAATACTCCTCTTTCTTTGGAATATATTGCCAAACACTTCTTTGTTAAATCTAATTGATTCCTCTCTTATTTTTTCTAAAGCATCAACCGGTCTACCTTGCTTCTCATGCCAGACATCTTCTACCAAGCGTTGATATTCATCATGGACAATCCAAGCAGCTTCAAAATGAAAAGGCCTTGGCCCCTTTACTTGAGGTAGACCCCCCAAGCGAAGGAGAATGGGATTGTGATCTGAATGGAGACGGCAGAGGATCTCCATGAAGGCCTCCGGGAACGCCATGGGCCAAGGAAGATTCGCTAGCCCCCTATCCAGCTTCTTCGAGATTCATCTATTACCTTGACAGTTCCTATGCCACGTAAATTTTCCTCCCACAGTGTGCATGTCCACCAAACCACAACAATCCAACACTCTAGAGAAAGCCTCAGCTCTGGAAAGTGAAAAACTGCCCCCTCTTTGTTCACTGGGGAGAAGAATTTAATTGAAATCACCCATACGGAACCATGGCTCACTGGTCCTTGAGCCTAACTGACACAAATATTGCCAGAGAGCTGCACGATTGGCAGGGATGGGGCTAGCATAGACCCCAGTGCACACCCAACTTTTAGCCCCCATCTTGATTTTGAAAGTCACTGAATGAGAATTAGTTTCCAATATTGACACCACGAAATTGTTTCCATTTTGGATTAGGATCCACAATCCCCCCGCATGACCTTGCGCTTCCAGAATGTAAATAAGGATATAGCCCATTTGGTGCCAAAAAGAGCTAGTCTTGTTAAACTGAGTGTGAGTTTCCATGATCATTAGGAAGGTGGGCTTGAACTTTCTAGTGATCTCTGTCACATGTCTCTTGGCAGTAGCATTACGGGCTCCCCTGATATTCCAGGAGAGGATAGAAATACCCTTAAACTCTGTCATGAGCTCCATAACAAAACATGTTAAAGACTGGGGACCTTTGTTGGGTGTGCGCATAACTATCACAAACCTGCCTGCTGGTGAGTGGCAGCTTCCATGATAATCTCTTGGTTCTTTGGAACTTGTACCATATCATTCACTGTAACAGTCTTGGATTCAATTTCCTGCACCATGATATGAGGATGCTGGTCCGGAGGCTCTGATTCCTCCACGAATTGGAAGTGGTTGAGACCAACCTGCCTGATGTTCATGGCGGTTTGATATGTGACTGGAGGTCCACCACTGCCAGCAACCGGAAGCTGGTGTGTTTTTACCTGTGTTTCTCGCTTGGGCCTAGTTGGAGACAGGCTGAATGGTCTCGTGCTTGAAGAAGCAAACTTACTAATAGTAAAAGGATTATTTCCCTGGTCATTTCTCCTCTTTTTGGGCTTAATCCATCCCTTTTGATCCTTTCCTTCTAATTGTAGCCCATGAGATTCGGTAGCACCCACAATGATCTTCGCTAGCTTGATGCTTTTTACTGTCCCATATTTGTCGTTACTCTCAGCCGCAACATTAGCTCCACTTTTATTAGATTTCTGGCTGTTATTTCCCTTTTTAGCAGATTCCTTAATGATTGAGGACCGCTTTTTCCGTGTAACCACCAACCAATCTCCATGCAAATCCTTGTCCACATTTTTTGCACATTCCGAAATGGACTCAGATCCCTAAATCTTCTCCGCAATTATAGGACCCGTTACTGCTCCCACTCCTCCGCCCTGTTCATTCCTTAGCGGGTGGTTTTGCTCCTTCTCCGGCGCAACAGCTGGGTGTAGTGGGCAGTTTCTGGCCAGGTGCCCATAACAACCACAAGTCGCACAAATTAGCTGTAGCCCTTCATACTCCACCTTATACCAGTGCCCATTCAAGCACACCTTGCCCACCACTGGCTGGGTGAGATCTATCTCCACACATATTCGCGCAAACTTCCCCCGTTCAACTTTCAACGTATTCCTGTCCACTTTGATTGGTTGTCTGACTGCGGGATTTAAGGATGCAAACCCAAGTGCAGGTTGTCTCAAGTAATAAATTTCTCGGGAGTCCGAGGTCGATTCACAGGGAATTGATGAAGAAAAAATTAATTGAGGTAAGAAAATGATTTGTCACAACATCAAAAGTAATAAAACAAGTTCACAAATGAATTTAAGGGCTTGCTTGGGTTAGGAGATCCACTCTTGGCAATAAATTAAAGGTAAGATTATTTCTCTTTATAACTCAATTGAAATCCACACACAATGGAGGTTCCAATCGATAAATATAACATTCAAAGTTCAATTATATATGCAATCATAGTATGATTCCTTTAACTATCTACCAACATTTGTAAATGAGTTCAAGCATTCATTGTGCCAAACCTATTGTCTACAATAAATCAAGATCTCCATTATACAAAGAAGGTTTCTAAATTGATTGGAAACAAAATATAACACATATAATGTCCAATTGATAATATATCATTTAAGCACAAGAAATAAAATAATCTAACCTTATTTCATTACCAAGAGCTTCACTCTTTCGCCCAAGCAAGATGAAGATTTAGTTACTCATGGATAAGAAGAAAGAAAGAGAGAAGAAGAGAAAGATGAACATAGCTTCAATTTAGAACAAGAGAAAATTACAACAAAGGAAAACAATAAACAAGCATAACCTTAACTTGTACAAACTAAGCCTAATATCAAGTGCCCCTAAATGGTCAGCCAATGGTGCCTTTTATAGAGGATTAGGGATACAAAATGACAAGGGGGCTGATTAGGAGTAGGTGGATGAGTGGATGAATAAGTGGAAAATGCCAAATGGTGAGGATAAGAGTGAAAAATCATTGAGATTTCTTGTCTCCGAAATCATTCATTACTTAAGTCAATGATTCCGTCATTTTTAAGCCAAGTGGTCTTCATGAAAGTTCTAGGAAATTGTCTAAGCTTTCCAATGGCTCTAGAATCACCTAAAAATTCGTCCTACAGCCCAAGATATGACCCAATTACTACAAACTCTTCAGGCCTAGTTTCAGCACCTCTATTTTGACTTTCAGACCCAATATCACCATCAAGGAGCTCGAATCAAGTTTTGTGTTCAACATGAAAGTTTGAGATCTGGGTCTTAACTTTCAAATGTCCAAATTTCAGCATAAGATAATTCTTGCAGCCCGATTTATGCTTTGATTACTGTAAACTGTTTAGGTTTCAGACACAAAACTCGTGTTCTGTCTTCCAAGCCCAATTAGCTCTACTAGATGTCTGATTGAGACTTTGAGCTCTACATCAAAGTTGTAGAGCTCTCTCTTATCTTTCCTATAAGGTAAAATTCATAATTATCAAACATTTAGAACTCAAGATATGGTTGAAATACAGAAATAGAGTAAGACAAAAATAGTGCTGAAAAAATCAATTAAGTCCAATTTGAGTCCAAACTTACAAAACATAACTAGGCTTAATCAATTAAGTACATAAAGAGTGTAAATGACTAAAAATGAGGGTTGATTAATGTATAAAATATGTGATCATCAAATTCCCCCACACTTAGCTTTTTGCACTCCTGGGCAAAACACATGAGACCAAAGTTAGGAGACAAAGAAAAATGACACATACTCAAAAGCTAAAAACTCTAAAAGACTCGATGAAGCAAGGAGAGCAACAAGAAATTCAAGGGATCAAAGCATTAATGAGGTAACATTTCTTCACATCTCAAACCAACAAGCAAGGAATCTTCAGTTGAAAAGAATGAATCAAGAATGATAGATCCTCACAGAATTCACTCTCAATCTCTCAAGTGTTTAAAAGGTAAGTATTTCACTTTATTCAACCCATGAACAATTGCACTACCATAAGCTTGCTTATCTTCTACTTCTCCGCTACTCAAAACACATGCATACAAAAATCAAGAGGACTTTATTCAAGGTTGTAATGAGGTCATGCTAAAGGAGAGGGGGATAATATGGATATGAAAAGATAAATACCAAAGAGAATAAAAAAGTATTATGGTACAGTTAGAGTGGAGAAAATGTTTGAGAACATTCATCATAAAGGACAATCACCAATATTTGACTAATGTTTTGTTGAAGATCAATCCCAAATTGGTGAATTGAATTCATTGTTAGACTTGAACATTCTCCTTTTCTTCTTGTTGTTTCCAAGCATCCACCTTTATTCTGATAATCCTTTGATTGCAACGGTGGTCAATTTTTTTTTTTTGATTATTTTGCACACACACCCCCACACTTGTTCAAGAACAAGGTCAATGCTCTCTTATTCCCTAAGGTTGGGTAAAAATATTTTTTTTCTCTTTTTTTTTTTGAAGGATGAAATGAGCTTAAAACAAGGAATGGTCAAACAAGTTCAAAGGGGTTACACAATGGAAAATATACAAGGATGGCTATTTGATCAAAGTAGCTATTTCAAAATGCCTCAATCATATTAATGTATACATATGAAAATGTAACCTCAAAAAGAATCAAAGCAAGTTCTAGAGTAACAATTCCATGAGTGAAAATCACACAAAAAAGAAGAGAATGGCACAGATATTTAATCCATTCATCATAGGCTCAAAATCTCATAAGGCATATTTCTATCATTCTCAATCTACCAATTCAACATCCATAACCAAGCATGTGAAATTTAAGAAAGAAGATAATTTATTCAATCATGCTATGATTCCTGAATTTCAATTGCTTCAAAGGATGTGAGAGTGCATTCGCTTGAATCTTTCAAAGGAAATCAAAAGACGAAAACTTTGTTACTTCCACAAATTAATACTAATTAATTACTACCTAAAAAAAACTCCTTACTCTGCCACCAATTAAGATTCGTCTCAAGAGTAAAAAATTATTTCCAAAATTTACTCTTTACTCTGCCATCACTAATTAGTTTTACTACGAATAGGTTTCTGACAGTCATATCACTAAACACACTTCCCAATTTAAATGCGTCTCAGAAGTAAAATTACTCCTTACTTTGCCATCATTAATTAGTTTAGTAAGTCCATGACAATCATATCATACTTCCCAAACAAAACAAAAAAAAAAAAATTTTTGGGTCTACTATCCTTTCCCCCAACTAGATCACAACATTGTCCTCAATGTTAAAATATAGATGAGTAAAGGATAGAAGATATTACCTGCTAGAGAAATTTGACACAAATTTAAACAAAAACAAAGTACGATAAATACAATCAAAGGTATTAAAGATGAAGTGTCAGATTTGGCTTTCTTTTCTTACTGCTTCCCTCGCTGCTTCCTGTTGACCAATTTATCTGAGCTAATACCTTATCAAGTACATACTCAAAAGCTTCTAATTTATCAATGAGCTCATCGATAGTGGCAGCAGAGATAAGAAGTTTTCTTGCCAAAGGAGTGATAAATTTCTGTTCCACAGCATGGTCAAGAAAAAGTAACAAACTATCAAAGTAATTATTAACATTCAACAAACCAATGGGTTTATGGTGAATGTTCAGTTTGGCCCAAGAGACTATTTGAAAAATTTCTTCCAAAGTACCAAAATCACCTGGTAAGGCAATGAATGCATCAGAGTTGTCAAGCATTTTTTTCATTCGTCCATGCATAGATGTTACCTGAATTTCTTCTCCAACCGTCTTTCCAGTGATGTTCTGTTGAGCTAAAGGTTCAGGAATAACTCCTAAAACCTGACTGCCTCCTATATATGCAGCAAGTGATATAGCCTCCATTAACCCACGACAACCTCCCCTATATACAAGATGAATATTCCTCGCAGCAAGTGATCGACCAAGAGTGCTAGCTGCTTTTACAAACTCTAAACCCTTCCCATAACTTGACCCACAAAAAACACAGACATTTTTAAGGTTACGAATAGAAGGCCCCATTTCTATACTCTTCCTCCCTTTGAATGTTTCTGAGTTAAAGGAAAGTGGAGAAAATGGAATGTTTAAATAGGAAAAATAATGGAAAGGGTAATAATTGCACCTACAAGGGTAGGTTGGCTGTTGTCAGAAAAGTTTGAAATTAAGGAACACAGAATCTTTTTTTTTTGTTTTTTTTTTCTTCAAGAAAACCATCAGGGTAAAGAAGTCTAGAAACCCCTGAAGGACCCTGCTCAAAGGATCGTCTGTCCAAAACTGAAATACAGCAAAATCATACAAAGATAAAAGAAATATAATAGCAAATGATGACATACCTGTATGTACAGCTTTCATGGCGTATCCTTATACTACGCGTCAAGAGTGCAGTAGTGGCATATCTTTATACTGCATGTCACCAGTGCAGCAGACACTCATATCCATTTATTCGAAGAAAGGAGAAAGAAGAAACCATCGTGGGTTTCCATCCTGGGTCTGGAACCTGGAGCGCTCACACTTGGGCTCGTAACATTAACAAAGATGCTAAAATTTGAAACCCGTAATGTCCAAGATCCAAAATATCCCATCCCAAGGTGCTGAGAGCCCCTTCTAATAAAAGAGAGGATCAAGCTCAGATGCCTCATACGCTTCGGCCGCTGCAGGTTACTTCTCACTAATAACCAAAGTGGGACGCTTCTGCCTGTCCATCAACTATACAGTGCCTAGATGGTAAACATTGGGTTATTGAGTGCGGCTCTCTACAGAGCATAGTACACAAACTTTTTTAAGGACCAACGTGCAAAGGTCCACCCGAGTCAATGACGGGTCAGCCAAAGGCTGGGGCTCCACAACTAATTAAAGTCATAGTACTTCTTTCGGATCGCCCTTGTTCAGACTCTTTTTTTTTTCTTTTTTTTTCATTTTTTTCATTTTTTTTAAAAAAGAAAACATGAAGAAGAAGATAATATGTACAGATTGTTGTGGATATGGCTCACATCTGCCTCTGGTTTCATGTCCAGTAACGGCTTAAATGCCTTCTATGAGTCGAGGATAAGCTTCCCATCCAATTTTCTTATAAATTGGCAAACAGGGTCTTTTAGAGTCAGATTCCCAAGACTGTAGCGTTTTTCTTCATCCTTGAAGAGATTCCACAGATTAAGAATTTCACGATGCACCAATCCACAAGAATGCGTCTCAAGAGTCAATAAGATATCATCTAATGACTCCTTACTCAATCCATTCTTAATGAAGAAAATTTTATCTTCTCTGTTTGCGGAAACCATGCCCAAAGTACGACATCACTTATTACAATTCCATCGTCCACATTTGTAATAGACTTGTAACCTTTTTTCTCTTCTCCTTTTAGAATACGAACTTCTTCCAAGACCTGACATGTATGAGTCAAATGAAATTGAAGACTCACCTGCTAGTCGGACCTTTGCTTCAATTATCCAGCGCACATCTTCAGGCATACCTTTGTGCATTAACAATCTCAATCTTTCACATCGAACTTCATAAATTTTTTTCAGAGCATTTTGAGGGAGAGAAGGAAAATATTTTCTCAGGTTTGAAAGAATGACATCCATTTTAAAGGAGAAAAAGGATTCAGTTATTTTGGGAAACTGAAAAATAAACCGACTTGAGAGTCACGGAGTACCGTATTCGCCACTTAACCGGCAACACGAAGAACTGCAAAAACAAGGCAACAAAATTAGAGTGAATTTGATTCATAACAAGGATCAAAAAGAGAAATGAATTCTACCTCATTAACTTAGTTTTCCAGAAATGGTTTGAGCCTTTGTCCATTAACTTTAAACACATTACCATTCCTAGGATTCTTAATATCTACGGCCCCATGAGGATACACGTGTTTGACAACAAAAGGACCATTTCACCTAGATCTCAACTTTCTAGGGAATAGGTGCAGGCGAGAATCATAAAGTAGAACTTTTTGACCAATTTCAAAAGATTTTCTCAAAATTGTCTTGACTATGGATTTTATTGGATTTGTCTTTTGACAATTTTCACAACTTTTACAAAAGGTATAGCAGTTCTTAAATAAAGTGGGCCAATAAAATCCACACTGCAAGATTTTTGCAACTATTTTCTTTGAAGAAAAGTGACCTCCACATGCTTTTGAGTGACAAAATTTAATGACACTACCTACCTCACTGTCGGGTACACATCTTCGAAAGATTTGGTCAGCACAATATTTGAACAAGTATGGGTCATCCCAATAAAATTTTTTCAGCTCTGTAAAAAATTTCTTTCTATCTTGATGCGTCCATTGAGGCGACATCTTTCCTTCTTATTCTCCAGTAAGAGTTGAGAAAATTACTTCTGGAAACCTTTGTTCCTCTCCCAAAAATGTGTACTTCAACCCAGCAGGTAATGGCTTTAGTTCCGGTGTGGATACTTCTTCATGGGCATTATCATTCATGGTTTTTAGTTCTTTGAATTTCAGCTTCCATCCTTTGTATTCTATTTCCTCTGTACAATCAAGCAAATCAAATGAATTAATTAAACAAACTTCTAATGGGTTAGAAGAACTCCCCTTTTGAAGATGATCATCTATAATGGCTTCAATTCCTTCAATTTCCTCCTTTTCATCAAGGACTTCCTGTGGTTGCTTGCACATGTTAAAAACATTGAGATCCAGTGTCATGTTTCCAAATGTTAGCTTCACCACTCCATTTCTGCAATTTATCAAAGCATTAGATGTTGCTAAAAATAGACGCCCTAAAATAACAAGAATTGACTTGTAACTATCAACCATAGGTTCAGTATCCAAGACAATAAAATCCACAGGATATATGAATTTATCAACTTGAACCAACACATCTTCCACTATTCCTCTTGGAATTTTAATTGATCTATCGGCAAGTAGAAGAGTTACAGAAGTTGGTTTTAACTCACCTAAGTTGAGTTGCTGATAAACTGAATATGGAAGCAAATTGACACTAGCACCAAGATCAAGTAAAGCTTTTTCAATTTTATATTCTCCAATAATGCATGAAACTGTAGGACAACCATGGTCTTTATATTTCAACGCATTATTATTCTGAAGAATGGAGCTTACCTATTCAGTAAAAAATGCTTTCTTTTTCACATTTAATTTCCTTTTAACAGTGCACAAGTCCTTCAAATATTTGGTATAAGAAGGAATCTGTTTGATAACATTTAACAGAGGAATATTGACCTTCACTTGTTTCAAAATTTCAAAAATTCCAATGTTATGTTCCAATTTTTTGGATTATTCAATGCTTGAGGAAATAGGGGTGAAGGCGAGAGTTTGGTCGCCTTTTGGTCAACTTCTTCGTTTTCTTGGGGAACTGATTCAACTTCTTTCTCACAAGATTCAGGAATTTGTTTTTCAACAACCTTTCCACTCCTAAGGGTTATCACTGACTTGACTTAGTTCATTTGTTGGTTTTTTGAACCCCCTCATTTAGACCGTACTGACCTTTGGGATTTGGTTGAAGTTGAGAAGGAAATTTTCCTTTCTCATGAATGGTGAGTGCAGAAGAAAGTTTAGCAAGAGTGCTTTTTATGTCATTCATGGTTTGATTGTTTTGTTTATTAATGGCCTCTTGCTTTTCTATGAATGCATGCAGTGTTTTCTCAAGGTTTTTCCTATATGGTGGGACATAAGGTGCATATCCTTGAGAATTTTGAGAGTCCTGTTGTGCCTGAGGAGGTGATAGTTGCAATTGTGGTGATTATTATTCCTCCGCTGAAGTTCGGGTGATTTCTCCATCCCGGATTGTATGTATCTGAAAAAGAAGAAGTAAATGACTTTTTAAAATTATTCATTGCATTTACTTGCTCATGTACAACTTCTTTAAAAACAGGAATCTTAGGACATTCATGTGTTGAGTGTCCTAAGTCATCACAAATGCCACAAATTTCTTCATTTTGCACAGATTTGATTTCTTTTGCTTTTCTTAATTCCATGGCTTCAACCTTTCTAGCCAAACTAGCAAATCTAGCATTTAGATCGTCCTCTTGACTAAGGTGATATTTTCCTTTATTAGCACTAGCAAGGTTAGATCTAATTGAATTTTCAGAAGTGTTAGTACTATGCCAAGATTGAGAATTTTCAGCCAACTGGTTCAAATAGTCTAAAGCTTCATCAAGTTCTTTATCAAGAAACTCACCATTGCACATTGTTTCCACAAATTGTTTAGTTTCAGGTGTTAAACCTTCATAAAAGAAGCTTATAGTGCGCCATTTTTCAAAACCATGATGTGGGCAAGAATTTAACAAATCTTTAAACCGTTCCCAACATTGAAAATATGCTTCATTTGAATTTTGGAAAAAATTTTGGAAAAAATTTTGGATTTGTCTTTTCATAACATTGGTTTTATGTGTTGGAAAAAATTTCTTCAAGAACTCACCATGCATTTCTTGCCATGTGCCAATTGATCTTGGATTCAAAGTGTTAAGCCAAGATTTTGCTTTATCTTTTAAAGAAAAAGAAAACAATTTAAGCTTAACAATCTCTTCAGTGCAATTTTAATCATTGACGACAATACATACTTCCTCAAATTCTTTCAAATGTAAATATGGACTTTCAGATTCTAAATCATGAAAATTAGGAAGTAAAGAAATCATACCTGACTTAAATCTAAAATTATTGGCATTGAGTGGAAAGATAAAACATGATAGACTAGAATTTCGAGGTGGTTGCAAATATTCACGCATGGTTCGCAATGGTTGATTTTTAGGTTCATCATGTACACTTTCATTGTCAGCCATTGTGTCAATTGTGTGTGATTGTGATTCAAATAAGTCAATATATAAAGTACCAGGATTAATTTTGACTAAACGACCAGAATTTAAATCACGATACCAATTAAGCATACATATATAAATAACTTAAAATAAATAAACAAAAATAATATACAAGCTGGCGGTATAACCCACCATTAAATATTAACAAGGATGTGGTATAAACCAACCACCCAATAAATATGTACAAAGGCATGGAATAAACCAACCACCAAATATATATATATAACAAAGGTGGGGTAATAAACCAACCACCGAAAAATAAAAATAAAAATAAACTACGAGAAAATAAAATACGAAAATTAAAATGCAAAAATTAAATATACGAGAAAATAAAGTGCAGAAAGTAAATTTAAATATGAAAACCTTAGGAGAGTGACGGAGCCCCACAGTGGCGAAAGAGAAGAGAAGAAGAAATATTATTTCATTAGGTTAGATTGTAGAAAAATAAATAACAGAAAAGTAAAAGGGAGAGTTTCCCCACTAAGTTAGTGTGTAAAATAAAAGGGAGAGTTACCCCACTAACGAAAAAAAAATGACAAAAATAAATAAATAAAAAATAAAAAATAAAATAAATGACATAAATATAAAAGTTAGAAAGTTAGTATGTTAGCAAGTTAGTAGGTTAGTAAGTTAGATAGTTAATAAGTTAGAGAGTTAGTAAAGAAACCGAATGATGGGCAAGCCGATCTTTTGCTTCGGTGAGGGAGAAGAGAGAATAGATTTTATTAAAGAAAACAAATCTTAATAAATCAAAACTTCAAATCAAGTCCCCGGCAACGGCGCCAAAAACTTGACTGCGAGATTTAAGGATGCAAACTCAAGTGCAGGTTATCTCAAGTAATAAATTTCTCGGGAGTCCGAGGTCGATCCACAAGGAATTGATGAAGAAAAAATTAATTGAGGTAAGAAAAAGATTTTTCACAACACCAAAAGTAATAAAATAAGTTCACAAATGAATTTAAGGGCTTAATTAGGTTAGGAGATCCACTCTTGGTAAGAAATTAAAGGTAAGATTATTTCTCTTTATAACTCAATTGACATTGTCGCGACCGGGATCGCGGCAAAATAGCAGCTCGCGATGATTTTAAAAATGAATTAAAATATGGAGTCGCCACCAATTTTATTTAAATTTAGAAAAAATTGGAAAACCTTTTTAGAAAATGGTCTTTGGAACCAAATCGGATTCGGGAGTCGGTTATGGATAGGGAAGGGTGGAAACTTAATCCCACCGCACCCTATCACACCCGGCCGTCTGAGCAGTACCTTAAATCAGTTGTGCAAAAAATTAATAATCTCGAATTTATTTATTTTACCCTTCTAAAAAAAACTTTGTAATTATTTTTTTTTATTTTTTTAGGAAAAAAGAAAAGAAATAATCAAATTGTGAAAAATTAAATTTTGACTTGACAGAATGAAAATCATGCTCCTACGTACCCTCAGGTGCAATGAGGAACTCAAAGTCACGTAGTTCTGTAGAAAATAAGTGTGAGTTGATTTATTTTAATTAAGAAAATGATTAGAAACCTTCTTGCACAGGATTTAAGGTAGCACAAAGCTACTCAATAAACCCTTATGATCCAAACGACATTGAAGATAACATCCGCTATTCAATCATCACCGTTGGTCATTGCATTGATTACAAATTTTTATTTTTTATTTTCGTTTTTTTATTTTTTTATTTATTATTTTTTTTAAAAGGGGCAAGGACAAACATAAAGTTTTCATGATCCAAGTAAATAAAAAACAAGATTAAATATAAGCATCACAAACTAAATAACTCAAAACAAAAATTATTTTATTTTTAACAATTTTTAGATTTTTTCCATTTTTTTATTTTTTTACTTTCCATTAGGCACAAAACATAACATAAAACATACTATCAAATAAAATAAACACTTCCAAACAAGAATAATTTTTTTTTAAAAAAAAAACTACACTCAAAACACATGCTTTCATTATTATTATTATTTTTTTAACAAACCAAATTTTTTTATATATATATATATATATATATATATATATATATATATATATATATATATATATATATATATATATTAAAAGTCAAAAGAAAAAATGGTGGGGAGGAGAAACCAGTCCACGTAACAGTGGGCTGGTGCTATCATTTAAAATCATGCTTTATTAGAAAGCCACTTCTAGAACACTCCATTCTTATATTTCCATCATTTTTTTATAGAAGACAACGAATAGTAAAGCCTGAAGACTTACTTTCGGCCTTTTAACAAAGAGAAACTAACAGAAGGAGTCCTCTTTTTCTTACCATTTCATTATCCTTATCCTCTTTTATTTTCATTCAGTAGCATAAAATGACCACAACTTTGCGTAACGAAACCCCAAACAAGTCCTGATATACTTCTACAGTCATGTGTTTCTCACCTTAACAAAAAGAGGAAAGCTTGCAACAATGGAGGCTAACGGTGATGGTGGCACGTTTTGCTGACTTCGGTTTGGTGGAGGAGACGTGTGGGGTGAAGCTTCACTGATCTGGTGCACAGAACGGTAGGGAGCAGTTGTGCGTGTGGAACGGCGGTGCTCTGTTTCAACTGCGTTGGCTTGCTGCTACGTCACGGTTGGCTTGTGTTTGGTGGGTGGAGCTTGAGTGTTTAGTGTTAATGGAGTGGACGGATCTTGTGGGTGCAGCGGTGTTGCGGGATGGTGAAGCCTCTGGTTCGCGGTTGGCTTCTGTTTTCCAGTGGCGTAGCGTGGAACTCCGAGCTGTGCTAGTTCGGGCTCCGGCAGGTGGTCTGGTGTGGTTGCTGCACGGAAATGACGGTGAGGTTGAGTGGATCCTACGGGTTGACGGTAAGAAGAAGGTGGCTGTTATGGAGGTGGAGGTGGTGGCTTGTGTGGGGAGCTTGGAGCCGTGAGGGGTGGTTGGAGATGGGTTGAGATGAAGAAGGTGATGAATAGTGGTTTTTAGTGGTGGTTGCAAGGTGGTTTGGGTCTTGGTGATGGGTTATGGAAGTTGGAGGTTATTTGTGAAACAAGGTGGTGAGGAGTGTGAAGATAGAGGTGAGTCAAGGTGGTGAAAGGTGTTAAGTGGTAGAGGGAGATGGTGAGAAGGAATGGTGGGGTGGAAAGTCTAGGAAAAATGAGTGAAAAAAATTCCCCCCTGTTATCTGTGTGTGTCGTGGAGGAGATGGAAAAAATGAAAATCAGCCCCCTCCTCCTTTTCGTGAATGAGCTTCCCCCTCTCCCTATTTTTTTTGGTTGCCTCTGTAGAAAAGATATGCCTCTGTAGAAGGTTGTGTATGCAGTGTGGGTAGCGTAGCGTGGCGTGTGTGCAGTGTGATGGAGTGCAGAGAGGTTGCGTGTGTGTGTGTGAGACACAAAAAAAAAGTGCAAAGTGATCTGAGTGTGTGCAGAGTGATGTGAAGTGAGGAGTGTTGAGTGAATTGTGCAGAGAAGTTACGTGAGTGAGGAGTGAAAAATGTGTCTGAATGAAAGTGAGTGTGTAGCATAAAGTAATAAGCAAGCTGTAAAATAATTTTTTTATATTTTTTATTTTTTTCCAAAATAAAATAGACAAAGAGAGAAAATAAATGAGCTAAGACATGATTAAATTATTTGATCAAGAAAAAGAACAATTTTTTTTATTGACCCGGGCAAAATTAGGTATTCACAGACATCCACACACAACGGAGGTTCCAATCGGTAAATATAACATTCAAAGTTCAATTATATATGTAATCATATTATGATTCCTTTAATTATCTACCAACATTTATAAATGAGTTCAAGCATTCACTGTGCCAATCCTATTGTCTACAATAAATCAAGATCTCCATTATACAAAGAAGGTTTCTAAATTGATTGGAAACAAAATATAACACATATAATGTCCAATTGATAATATATCATTTAAGCACAAGAAATAGAATAATCTAACCTTATTTCATTACCAAGAGCTTCACTCTTTCACCTAAGCAAGATGAAGATTTAGTTACTCATGGATAAGAAGAAAGAAAGAGAGAAGAAGAGAAAGATGAATATAGCTTCAATTTAGAACAAGAGAAAATTACAACAAAGGAAAATAATAAACAATCATAACCTTAACTTGTACAAATTAAGCCTAACACCAAGTGCCCCCAAATGGTCAGCCAATGGTGCATTTTATAGAGGATTAGGGATACAAAATGACAAGGGGGCTGATTAGGAGTAGGTGGATGAGTGGATGAATGAGTGGAAAATGCCAAATGGTGAGGATAAGAGTGAAAAATCATTGAGATTTCTTGTCTCTGAAATCATTCATTGCTAAAGTCATTGATTCTGTCATTTTCTAGCCAAGTGGTCTTCATGAAAGTTCTAGGAAATTGTCTAAGCTTTCCAATGGCTCTGGAATCACCTAAAAATTCATCCTACAGCCCAAGATATGACCCAATTACTACAAACTGTTCAGGCATAATTTCAGCACCTCTGTTTTGACTTTCAGACCCAATATCACCATCAAGGAGCCCGAATCAAGTTGTGTTCAACATAAAAGTTTTAGATCTGGATCTTAACTTTCAACTGTCCAAATTACAGCCTAAGATAATTCTTACAGCCCGAGTTATGCTTTAATTACTGTACACTGTTCAGGTTTTAGACACAAAACTCGTATTCTGTCTTCCAAGCCCAATTAGCTCCACTAGATATCTGATTGAGACTTTGAGCTCTTCATCAAAGTTGTAGAGCTCTCTCTTATCTTTCTTACAAGGTAAAATTCATAATTATCAGACATTTAGAACTCAAGATATGGCCGAAATACAGAAACAGCGTAAGACCAAAATAGTGCTAAAAAATCAATTAAGCCCAATTTGAGTCCAAACTTACAAAACATAACTAGGCTTAATCAATTAAGTACATAGAGAGTGTAAATGACTAAAAATGAGGGTTTATTAATGTATAAAATATATGATCATCACCATCCTACTGTCGACGCCATGGCCAGCAGGAAGCTCTCATCATAGTAGACTAAATTTAGTCCAGGGAATCTCACCCAAACCATGGTACGATCCACCTTTGCAGTTGGAGATACAAACTCCGGGCTTCAATTTGTGACTGCCAAGTAATGATCAAATATCATCCATGGCCCATTCGTGGTGACCTTCTCCTTGTCCTCCGGCAGATCAAACTTAACTATGTAGAAGCCATTATCCACATCCATAATATCAAACCCACCAAGCAATCGCCAAATTTTTTTCAACTTCTCTTTCATGATGTTATAACCGATGTGCTTCCCCAACAGCTTTATCACTATAGCATCTTGTCATGGATTGCATAACTCTTGGAAAACTCGATCATCAAGGAACACCTTTGGGAGTAGTCTATTGCCATCCTCATATTCAATGCGAACCAAGTTTTAAAAGAGTGATATTTTGATAAATTATTTTACCACTAATGGTAGTTTAGTAAAAAATCCAAATGAAAGATGAAGGCCATCTCTTCAGTATACATTGCTTTGAAATATGTGTGTATGTATACATTGTCTTGAAATACGTGTGCGTGTGCATCCGTGTGTGCATACGTGTGCCCGTGTGTGCATGTGGCTTACACTGTTTTGAAATGCATGTGTGTGCACGTGTGTGCATGTGTGCATGTGTGTGTGTGTGGCTTTATATTAACCCAGTAGACAGAATTAAAGATAGGTAACATTGTTTTGAAATTTGAAATCAAAGATGAAGATTATCTCTTCAGTTTTAATCGTTTTGCATGTTCTTTCCATTGGTATTGGTATGTTTTGCTTTCCATAGGTCTTATATAATCAGCTTTTTTTTATTATTATAATTTGGTTGCTTCTAAACATGTTTCTATGAGTTTGAGATCTATGATTGGGTATCCAATAATGTATATGTGTGTATATGTGTGGCATAGGAAATTAAGGGCTAGTGAAAATAACAGAGGCAGGATGGTGTGACCAAAAACTGTACGAGAATTGTGAAGGCAGTGACAAGTGCAACACTGATTGCTAGAACAAATAAAGAAGCCGAGCAAGTGGGATGTGCAATGCTATAGAAGATTGCATATGTCATTACCCATGTTAAACTTTAAAACTTTGTCAATAACATTGCCCCCTTGAATAGTTGAATATCAGATCAACTAATGGGCAATGGAAAATTAATTTTAAGAAAATAAAATGACTCCAGTATTACTATCAATTTGATATTTCCCCCCCCTTCTTTCTTACTTTTTCTGGATTTTAGTAATCTACTTCCATGGAGGATAGTCTTGAGTCTACAATGAATTATATATATATATATATATATATATGTATGGTTAATTAACATTTAACGTTCTTTTAAAATATTTATTAATTAAATCATATTTTATATACTTCTCAATATTCTCTAATTTGTCATTAATTATATAATTAATAATATTTTACTTATGAATTTATTTATCTTTTATAATATTTTTGCACTATGCAAATTAAATTGCAACAACTAATAAAAAATAGTGGTACATGTTATACTACTAGTAATTTTCTATAATACCCTAAATTTCATATAGGTTTTTTCGGGGTGGTTGTAGAATTTCTTACGATATCTTGAGTCCTTAAGATTGGCCTTGTGAGCCATTTTTTATTATTATAAACTTTTTTAGTTAGATTTATCTTGTTAAAATAATTTTGAAGCCATGGGACTAATTTTAGTAATTATCCACCAATACAGGTCCTGAGATTTTCTAAGTCTATAACTTAGTATCTTCTTAGAGGGCTATGAAAAATATGCATTTTCTTGACTCAAAAAATGATGGTAATTGATTCTTAAATGTTAATGAGTTACAAAACGATTTTTAATGAATTCTTCAAACCCTTAATTAAGCCTACTCTTTTTAAGTGGAAGTTTTAAAAGTCCTATTTTGAACTAAAACTCAAGTTTTGACTTTTAATTTTTAAGGATTTTAAATTTTTTTAATTTTTTTAATTTAAATGGGGAGGGGGGTATTTCCTTATGTTTAAAAGTTAAAGGAATTAACTTAAAAAAAAGAAATGTAAATAAGTATAGTGTTAGACAAGCCTTATAATAGTGTGTTGGACAAGCTTCATCATATATCCCCACTGTCCCAAGCTTTACACGAATTCCACGAGCAAAAACAAAACAGAACGTGACAACCTTTCTTCTTCTTCTTCTTCTCCTCGTTTTTCCTTCATTTGGTCATTGATTTCACTTAGTTTTCCATTGGATTCCACCATTAACCTAGCCTCTGTGTTGTTGAAATGATGACTTAAGAGTTTTAAGTGAAGCCTCTTTGTTGTTGAAATGATGACCTAAGAGTTTTAAGTGGTGGGTATTGCATTTTTGGGAGAAACCCAAGCTACCCACTTGCTTCCTTCTTGGTTTCTTGGCTCCTTAAGGTACTCCTAAGGCTCACACCATCTTCTATTTCCTGAATTTAGTTAGTTTTACAAGGGTATTGGGATTTGGAGGAGTTACTACAACTTAGGGTTTGAATTTGGGGCTTTCTTGAATAGAAGCAATTATTGGCTTTCTTATGATTCTAAATGTTGATTATTGGTATTTATGCCTTGTTTATGGTCTTAGATTCTTTGGGGACTTCTCCCGTTGCTACCATTAGCTCTACGACACCATAGCCTTTGGACCCAAGTTGTTTGGCTTCTTGAGTGAGTTGATAACTTAAGCTATGACATATTTTCATGAACCTTGCATATTTATCATGAATTATTTTATCCTATTTGGTTTCATGTTTGCTCAAGTGAGGTACTTTATGCACATATTTGTTTCTTGATATTTTAGAGAACTGACATTTTTGGGACAAGCTATTTTAAACTTTTGACATGCTAAAGTAGTATGTTTACAGCACCTTATTGATATAAATGATGAAGGTTGAACTTGTTAATGATGTTTGGAAAGTTACAATGATGTTTGGAAATTGAACTTCTCTATGGATATTTCAGAATTTATGAATTTTGGACATACTAAAACATTGGAATACATATTGTGGTTATGTATTGGAATATTAAAATACATATTGGAACATTTGGATATAAATCAAGTATGTTTTCTTCAGAGGAAACTTTGACAGAATACTATAGTTAACGACAGTAAATGTTAGCCTTTGTGCACCTTAGTTTGAACCCCAGCTAATAGAGGAGTTGCCAGCCTGACGTGATTGGCCCTCATAACCGGCTTAGATTTAGCCCTAGTAGGTGGGCAGTTCTTGGACCCTTTGAGGGGTATGTTTATTGATGAATTGATTGAATATTTGATTCTGGATTAAGGACCTCCCAATTAAGTTTGCTATATGACCATCTTATATTAAGAACACATTGGATTTTTACTATGTAAAATGTTTTATGATTATTTCAAAATGATGAGATTTCTGTCACATGTTATGTATAGTACATACTTTAAATGGAAAGCATGTTGGCTTCGAAAAACTTGTGCTTATGTTTGTCCCAATTCCGCTATGTTTTATGTTATCTCTTATTAAGTCTTGTGACTCACCCTCCTTATTCTTATGTTTTTAGATTCTAGTGCTGAGAAGGCTCTTGGTTCCTCCATTTGATAGGAGGTCTTGCTTATTTTGGTGAGCCCTACACTTGTTTGTGTGGGCAGCTTTTTTTGCTGTTTGTCTTTTGTTATTTTGGTACACTTGAATTACTATATAAATCTTTAGATGTGCTTAATCATCTACAAGCAGGATCTAGCTTCCATTATGTTGTTCATTTTGGGATATATGTAAGGACATGTATTTACGTTTGTTAAGCATCTTGTGGATGCTAGGGTTATTGGAAAATTAAAAATATATATGGCTATGTTGTTTTACAAGATATGGTATATTTTTGGGATGTTCCACTTTTAGAGGAAACTCTGTCAAATTTTTGAAAGAATCTTTATATTCAATATGCTATGTTTAATGGTTCCACTAGGCTTGCTAGGTTGGCTAGTCCAACTATAAGCCGATCATGGCCCAAGTTTGGGACGTGACAAATTAGGTATCAGAGCTTTAGGTTTTCATGTGAATAGTGGAGCAAGTGTCCTTTAGTAGAGTCACGATTGTGTTAATGATGTCGACCATTACCATGATCGAGGCACTACTAGAGGCCTGTAGGAATATCATTCTTGTGCATTTATTGTCAATGGTCTTCTATATTCCTTGTTGTCATGAACTCTATTTATGTCTTGATCCTTTATGCTCATTTACCTAGGTGGAGATGCCACTTAGGACTCGTTCTCGTGCCTATGGAATTTGATAGGCCACCCTCTCCTAAAGCTAGAGGAAGGGGTTGAGGTAGAGGTAGAGGACGAGGTAGGGGCCGTGGTAGGACAACTATGTCAACTAGAGAGCCAGTTCAGGGGGAGAATGTGACACCACCTCCTGAAACTCAGGCTACCATTATGACTGAGGTAGTCTGCTATGTGTAAAATACACTAAGAGCAAATGTCGCAAAGTAATATAGGACTTGAGTCCTAGTTGTCAATCACACAAGGACTAAGAAGTAATTATTAAATTCGTTAAACCTTTGGTTATTTAAACAATCAGAAGTGTAAGAAGAAACTCAAAATAAAATCAAACCACAAATAAAGAAGAAAGATGAACAATCAAACAATATAAAGAAAAATCAATTAGAGAGAAACTAGGGCACAAGGTTCATTTGAATCCAATTAATTAAATTTTCATTTATTTAAGATGTAAGATAATTCTCTTGCCAATATTCTCTTATTTGCTATTGAATCCCAATGGTCATGGATAAAACAATATTCTATTCCTAATTTAATTCACTTATTTGGTCATTTAGTTGAATTAATCAAGAATGCATTAAGCCCCAAATTCAAGAGATAAACTAACATAACCAAAAATTCGATTAATAAAATAAATTGATGTTTAGTCATTCACCAATCTAATCCTAGGGTTATTATATAGGTCCACTCATTGGATACCAGTCAAACAATGAATTAAAACATAACAAAAGTGATCAAGTCTTGACAAGATTCAAACAATACAATAAACCCAAAAGAAATTACCGTAATCAAATTTGAATTAAAAATCAATTAATTAGGAAAACAAGATCCCCCATATCACAATACAAATCCATGGAAAGAAAAACCCAAAGAAAGGGGAAAAACTAGGAGGAAGAGAAATCAAAACTTCTTTGACGGAGATTGTGATCTTCAAGCCTTCAAGAATATCGTCCTCTCTTTGTGGTTGTCCCCCAAAGATTCGCTGCAATTCTCTCTTTTGAATTATCTCTCTAAAGTCTATCGTCTTTCTCTCTAAATTTCTGCTAGATGATCTGAACCAAAGAAAGCTCCCTTTTATAGAAAAGTTGACAACTTTTCATATCTGACTTGTACGATTTTTTTCACCCTTCAGATGACATAATTTGTCCTAGATCTCAACATATAATTTGCAGTATTTTTTGTTATCTTTTCAATGTCATAAACGGTTCCTCTATCTGATCTCTATAGCCCAAGATATGACTCAATTAATGAGGAATGATCAGGAGAGTGTGGGAATCTGAATCAAATCACTTTGAGAATTTTTGTCTAATCTTTAATATTAATGGCAGCTTAATTACAGAAAGTTGTCAACATGAGATTTGTAGATCTCTTTCTTATATTTCAAACGCCACAAGAATCAGGTAAATCGCATATTTATAGAGAAAGTTATCCTAAATTTACTGAGATAGGTTTAATAGCGATACTTTCCTTAATTAATCTTTGATCAAATCTCTTATTTCTTATTTCTTTTTATTGAATCCATATAAATTAGGAAACAAATATCCCACTCAAATTAAGAAACTCCTTGAGATCCTTGCATTAAACGCAGAGATACTTGGTCATCAAGTAGAGATTGTTTGCACTCCAATTAAGAATCCAAGTTGATCCTTCCTTAGATTCATACAAAACATAATAAAAATACATTTAATTCAGTAGGTCCAGAATTCACTCAATATCATAAAAAAATAGTATAATTCTTATCTCAAAATATTCAAATCATTTAAATATTCATCTTTAAAAATTTTTTATTTTTGCACAAAATCGATGATTTGTCCTAAAAATTCAAATAATCCAAGGTGAAAAGATAATTATTTAAAAATATATTAAAAATTAAAAATAAATAAAAACTAAATAAAAATCAATTAAAAATTCTAATAAATAAACCTAAAATATGAGTGTATTTTACACTCATTAAATACCCATAAACTTGAACAATTGCTTGTCCTCAAGCAAAAAATAGGAAAAAAAATAAGATTAAACTCAACATCCAGAAACATGAATTAAGAAAAATTCCACAATTAAAGAATTTAATCAAGTTCAGCAATTAAATCCAATCTAGTAGGATCATTTAGCACTGAAAATAATTAGAAACTTGGGTTTAGCTTGCATCTTTTCTCTTTACCAACCAATTGAGGTCACTCAACTTTCCATCGCTTAAATGTTTAAGGACAAAGAAATCACTCTTGTTTCTCTTAACAAATGCATTACAAAAGGCTTGGTTATCAATCTTATCTCCATTTTCAAGTTCACATAGATAACAATAATCAAAAGGACTTCTTTTGGTTGTAACGGGGCCAAGGGTATAATGAAAAGTAAAAAAAAAAGATAAATAGGATAAAGAATGTTCATGGATAAATTAATACAAAACAGAATTAGGTTGAAAAGATAATAAATAGAACATCATGCACAAGGGTATAATAGATTCTCACTTTCAACCCAATATTCTCATTATTCTTCACCAACAATCATTTTCTTTCTTTTTTCTTTTCCATTTTTTTTCTTTTTATTAACCCTTGAAGACAAAAGCAACCCTTAATGACTTTTCAATTAACACATCAGTTGCTCCATTATTAAAAAATCAATGCATCTAACCTGATTATTCAATTATGTATCCATAGAAATCAATTTTAGGCTCAAATAAGGCAACTAAAGGATTATTTTCTCAATGAAACTCTGAAAGTCAAAAAAGAATTAAGCCTAATTACCTTAATCATTTCAAGTTTGTATGTGAATCATTAAAGTCTCAACAAGATATTAAAATAAGTTCTAGCACACATCAATCAAGAGAAATCTCACTCTAGAAAAAATAGGATTTTGTTTATAAAAAATCTAATTATTAAAACTCAAAACTCACTTTATGGCTAAGTTAATAGAGAGAACAAATACAAGTAGACATGACTAATTTTCAATGCTAAATTTCACTTTACTGAATTGAAAAAGATTGTTTCACACAGTATTAGCTTATGATTAATGGATTTCCCTTTAAAACATATCTCTATCATATCAGTATTAATTCAAGTAATTAATACACTATTCTTGCTCGACTACCAGCAATGCTAAAGTGTTCATTGATTTCACAAAAAAATTTAAGAGTATCCCCTCACACTTAAGATAAACATTGTTCTCATAGTAGAAAATTAAAATTAAAATAACAAAACAGAGGATAACGAAACTTCCCTAAAAATTAAACACGAGATCACAGAGAAGGTGAGGGAGGTGGAGCCTAGGGGAGGCGTGTAGTCATGGGCTCCAACATCTGGTCTAACTGAGCAGTGACTGACGAGCGCCGAACTCAGTCAAAATTATAACCGAAGTTATTACCTAAGCTTGTAGCACAGTGATAACATCGGATCGTCTCCTCAAGGATCGTAAATGCAATTTGATCAAATCAAGTGAAAGTTAGCAAAGGGGGTTTTGATGGTTCAAGGATCGTACTTAACAAAATTAACGGAAGAAATGACAATTAAAGAGTAGTCAATATAGAAACCTATCCAAGATTGGGTGGATTTAATCATAGACCCTTCATAAAACACTTGAAGCGCAATTGAATTGTTAATTTGGATCTAACCGAGATCTCTGCATCAAATCCAAAATTCATACTAGACGATCGTCTAGAATTCAATTAACAAGTGATAAACACAAATCCGCAATCGCACCATTCATGAAAATCTATGTTAATTTCAAGTACCGAATTCAATTAACTTAGGCACAAATCAGTAACCTAACCTCTTCAATTCTGTGATTAATTTAGATCAATTAGTTCTAAGTGTCATCACAAATCTCAATCTTCATTTATATGATTAGTTTAGATCAATTAGTTCTAAGTTTCATCACAAATCTCAATCTTAAACCAAGATCAAATCAGATCAACATAAATAGAATCACCATTCATGCATTCAAGATCAAGAAGAAGAAGAAAGAAGAAGAAAGAAGAAGAAAAGAGGAATTCAATTACAAATCAAATACAATGCATAACCAAGGTCTCAAGAATCCAAACCACAATCTCTTCAAGAGTTCTAAATTGACCAAAAGTAGCTTAGCCCTCCATTACCATGAAGGGGAGCATCAAAATATACAAAACTATGAGAAACTATGAAGAAGCAAGAAGAAACTTAAAGAGAAATGAAGGAGAATTACATGTTGTTCATGATAAATGGTGCCTTTTATAGAAGTCTAAAGTAACAAAATGACAAAGGAAAGTGGGTGGAAGAGTGGATGAGTGAGTGGAGTGTTTGAGTGGATGGATTAGTGGGTTGGTTTAGTGGATTGGTTTAGTGGATGAGTGAGTGGAATGGTTGAGTGGTTGAATTAGTGAAAAATGCCAACGGACTTTTGGTGAGTGGGAAATTATGGACATGAATGGGTGAGTGGATGGATTAGTGGATGAGTGGGTGGAGTGGTTAAGTGGTTGGATTAGTATATGAGTGGATGAGTGGGTGAGTTAGTGGATGAGTGGATTAGTGGATGGATGAGTGGGTGGTTGAGGACGAAAATTTCGTGTCTGACTTGGAAGCCAAAAACGACCCATTATACTTCAGAACCACGAAAAGTGTTCTTCATGAAAGTTGTAGATCCTTGTCTTGGCTATAAAATGGATAGCTGGTTTGTCCAATTTGGCTTCCTTAAGCCCAAGATATGTCCCAAATACCGTAGGTTGCTCAAACCCAACTTCAGCACCTCTGTTCCGACTTGCAAGCTCAAAATGACCTACTAGACTTCTTTTTCTCAAAATGTGTTCTTCATGAAAGTTGTTTATTTGGATCTTGACTATCCACTATCCAAATTTTAGCCCATCTCCATTATTACATCTTGATATATGATTTTATGAGTGCACACTCACTGTTCAGATTCTACTGACAGAACCCGTATTCTGACTTCCATGTAAACTTAGGTCCCTTAGACATCTAAATCGGACTTCGAGCTCTTCATCAAAGTTGTAGAGATTCCTCTTAGCTTTCCTACAAGGTAAAATTCATGTTCATCAGATATTAGGAACTCAAGTTATGGCCAAACTACAGAAACAGTGTCAAATCTCAATAATGCTGAAAATATTCAATTAGGACCAATTTGAGCTCAAACTCACAAAATCATACCAAACTCAATCAATTAAGAATATGGAGAGTGTAAATGACTAAACATAAGGGTTTCTTAATGAATAAAATATGTGATTATCAAATTCCCCCACACTTAGCTTTTTGCACTCCTGGGCAAGACTCAAGACCAAAACAAGGACATAAGAGATTAACAAAAATTTAAATTCCAACGACATTCAAAAAGAACAACCAAAGGTTCAAGGGATCAAAACATTCATGAGTTAACAATTCTCCACATCTCAAACCAACAAGCAAGGTATCTTCAACATGAATCGAGAATGATAGATCTTCACAAGATCCCCTATCAATCTCTCAAGTGTTTAAAAGGTAGGTATTTCACTCAATTCAACCCATGAAAATTGCACTACCATAAGCTTGCTTATATTCTATTTCTCCACTACTCAAAACACATGCACACACAAATCATGAGGACTTTATTCAAGGTTGTAGTGAGGTCAATGCAACAGGAGAGGATAAAATGGATATGAGAAGATAAATACCAAAAAGAATAAAAGCAAATGAGAGCTGAGTTCAAATAACAAGCATAAAAGTTCATCCCAACTCTAATGTATATCCCTTTACATATTCATTTCCCAATCTCTTTTTTTTCTTTTTCTCTTTTTTTTTTCTTTTTTTTTCTTTTTTCTTTTTATATATATATGAACATAACTATATACATACATTTTTTCTTTTTTTTTTAGGCACTCTTTCCTTTTTCAACAATCATTTTGTAAACACACCCCCACACTTGTTCAAAAATTCATCCATTAACCAAGCTAATGTTCTTTTATTCTCTAAGGTAAAGTAAGAACATGATTTTTCATTTAAGGCACATAATGAGCTAGAAACAAGGAATGGTCAAATAAGCTCAAAGGGGTTAAGTAAAGGAAAATATACAAGGTTGGCAGGAATCAGAGAATTTTCAAGAAGTCAAAAGAGTGCTTGATATCTGACGAGCGTCGAACTCAGTCAAAATTATAACCGAAGTTATTACCTAAACTTGTAGTATAGTGAACAACACCGGATCGTCTCCTCAAGGATCGTGATGCAATTTGATCAAATCAAGTGAAAGTTAGAAAAATGGGGATTTTGATGGTTCAAGGATCGCAGTGACAGGATTTAAAGAGAAATAACAATTAAAAGAACAGTCAATTCAGAAATCTATCCGAGATTGGGTGGATTCAATCATAGACCTTTCAACAAACACCTGAAATACATTTGAATGGTTAACTTGGATCTAACCGAGATCTCTGCATCAGATCCAGAATTCATACTAGACAATCGTCGAGAATTCAATTGACAAGTGATAAACATAAATCTGCAATCGCACCATTCATGTAAATATATGTCAATTTAAGCACCGAATTCAATTAACTTAGGCACAAATCAGTAACCTAACCTCTTCAATTACGTGATTAGTTTAGATCAATCAATTCTAAATTTCATCACAATACTTAATCTTAAACCAAGATCAAATCAGATCAAACATAAACAGAATCACCATTCATGCATTCAAGATCAAGAGAACAGAAGAAGAAGAGAAGAGGAATTCAAATATAAATCAAATACATTACATAACCAAGGTCTCAAGAATCCAAGCCACAATCTCTTCAAGAGTCCCGAATTGACTAGAAGTGACTTAGCTCTCCATTACAATGAAGGAAAAATATACAAGAACTATGAAAAGCTATTTCTAACACCAAGTGTGTGTTGTTCCTTAGAGCTCTCCACATGCTTCCTTTTATAGAGGATTCAGAGTAGTAATAGATGGGTAGATGGGATTAGTAGGTGGGTGAATAGGTGGATGAGTAGGTGGATAAGTAGGTGGGTGAGTAGGTGGGTGAGTAGGTGAGCTACCTTGTCTCCGAAATTCTTTATTGCTGAACTCATTGATTTCGTCATTTCTGAGCCAAGTGGTCTTCATGAAAGTTCTAGGAAATTGTCTAAGCTTTCCAATGGCTCTAGAAACACCCAAAAATTCGTCCTACAGCCCAAGATATGACTCAATTACTACAGACTATTCAGGACCAGTTTCAGCACCTCTGTTTTGACTTTCAGACCCAATATCTCCATCAAGGAGGCCGAATCAAGTTTTGTGCTTGACATGAAATTTGTACATATGGGTCTTAACTTTCAGATTACAAATTTTCAGCCCATTTTATATGCCCAAACTCGAATTATGTTCTGGTTATTACACACTGTTCGGGTTCCAGTCACAAATCCCGTATTCTGATTTTCATGCCCAATTAGCTCCACTAGATGTCTGAAATTGACTTTGAGCTCTTAATGAATAAAATATGTGATTATCAAATTCCCCCACACTTAGCTTTTTGTACTCCTGGGCAAAACATATAAAACTAAAGTTAGAAGACAAAGACAAACGACACAAACTTAAAAGTTAAAAACTCTAAAGGACTCAATGAAGCAAGAAGAGCAACAAGAAATTCAAGGGATCAAAGCATAAATGAGGTAACATTTCTTCACATCTCAAACCAACAAGCAAGGAAACTTCCGTTGAAAAGAATGAATTAAGAATGATGGATCTTCACAAGATTCCCTCTCAATCTCTCAAGTGTTTAAAAGGTAGGTATTTCACTCAATTCAACCCATGAAAATTGCACTACCATAAGCTTGCTTATCTTCTACTTCTCCACTACTCAAAACACATGCACACACAAATCATGAGGACTTTATTCAAGGTTGTAGTGAGGTCAAGGTAATGAGAAGAGGATAAAATGGATATGAGAAGATAAATACCAAAGAGAATAAAAGTAAATGAGAGCTGAGTTCAAATAACAAGCATAAAAGTTCATCTCAACTCTAATGTATATCCCTTTACATATTCATTTCCCAATCCTTTTTATATATATATATATATATGAACATAACTATATACATACATTTTTTCTTTTTTTTTTTTTTCTAGGCACTCTTTCTTTCTTTTTTTTTTTTTTTCTAGGCACTCTTTCTTTTCTTTTTTTTTTTTTTTTTTAAACAACCATTTTGTACACACACCCCACACTTGTTCAAAAACTCATCCATTAACCAGGCTAATGTTCTTTTATTCCCTAAGGTAAAGTAAGAACACGATTTTTCATTTAAGGCACATAATGAGTTAGAAACAAGGAATGGTCAAATAAGCTCAAAGGGGTTAAGCAAAGGAAAATATACAAGGTTGGCAGGAATTAGAGAATTTTCGAGAAGTCAAAAGAGTGTTTGATGTCATATTGAAAACAAGGTTGGCTATTTGGTTAAAATAGCTAATTAAGAAAGAGGGCCTCAATCATGTTCATGCATGCAAGTGAAATGTAGCCTAAAAAAGAATCAAAGCAAGTTCTAGAGTGGTAATTAACATGAGTGAAAATCACACAAGAAAGAAGAGAATGGCATAAATGTTGAATCCATCCATTAGGCTCAAAATCTCACAAGGTATGCATCCATCAGACTCAATTCATCAGTTCAATCATCCATCATCAAGCATATCAGATCAAGAAGGGAGAAAAGTTATTCAATCATGCAATGAACCCTTTTTTTTTAATTTTTTTTAACAAAAAAAACCATTTTGTACACACACCCCCACACTTGTTCAAAAACTCATCCATTAACCAGGCTAATGTTCTTTTATTCCCTAAGGTAAAGTAAGAACACGATTTTTCATTTAAGGCACTTAATGAGCTAGAAACAAGGAATGGTCAAATAAGCTCAAAGGGGTTAAACAAAGGAAAATATACAAGGTTGGCAGGAATCAGAGAATTTTCGAGAAGTCAAAAGAGTGCTTGATATCATATTGAAAACAAGGTTGGCTATTTGGTTAAAATAGCTAATTAAGAAAGAGGGCCTCAATCATGTTCATGCATGCAAGTGAAATGTAGCCTAAAAAAGAATCAAAGCAAGTTCTAGAGTGGTAATTAACATGAGTGAAAATCACACAAGAAAGAAGAGAATGGCATAAATGTTGAATCCATCCATTAGGCTCAAAATCTCACAAGGTATGCATCCATCAGACTCAATTCATCAGTTCAATCATCTATCATCAAGCATATCAGATCAAGAAGGGAGAAAAGTTATTCAATCATGCAATGAACCCCTTTTTTTTAAATTTTTTTTAACAAAAAAAAACATGCTAAAATCTCTCCCCCACACTTAATATAGACATTGTCCTCAATGTGAAAGTGATAAATAAAACGGAAAGAAAAGAGCAACACAACCTGATGAGGGCCGAGATAATGGCAAGCAGAAAAGATGCGTAAGAATCAAAGCTGCAACGGAACCTGAAAACTCACAAAACAAATGAGTAAAATGTAAAACCAAAATAACATGACTGGAATAATAGAAAATTAAAAAGGAAATGCGGGTCTTTTAGAGTCAGATTCCCAAGATTGTAACATACGTTTATCTCTGAAGAGATTCCACAATTAAGAAGTTCATGATGTACCAGGCCACAAGAATGCGTCTCAAGAGTCAATAAGGTATAACTTACTGACTCCTTACTCAGCCATTTAAAGTGAAGTATATGTTTATCTTCTCAGATTGCGAAAACCATCCCCAAAGATCTTGAAAACAAATCTAGTTGGGTTGCCTCCCAATAAGCGCTTGTTTAACGTCGTTAGCTCGACGTTGGAACACTTCTTAGTGATCTTTATAATGTGGATGGTAAAAGCCCATCACTTTCACTTCCACATTTTTCGGCTTGAGATGGTGTCCATTGGTCTTATTAAGTGAGGTTGGTGAAAAGACTCCACCAGGATCCCATTGGTTGAAACGTGATGACCAAGTTATGGTTGACATAACAGGATAGCTTTCACTAGGGTCCCATTGGTTGAAGTGTAACGACCAAGTGAAGCTTGAAGCATGAGGGTTCACATTGGGGTCCCATTGGTCTTCCTTGACTTCACCAATGGCATGCAATACGTGAAATTTTGCAATCCTGCTTTCATTGATAATGTTGGACCATGGCCTAAAAACAAAATCCACTTCAGTAGTTACTAGCATCTGCTGACTTTCCTCTTTCTTTGAAAATTCCTCAATGGCCTTCAACTCCACCTCCCTATATGTTTCAGATTCTGCAACTACATTGTTGATAGACCCTTCTATATCATTAGATCCTACATAAACAGAATCATTAGTTTTCAAATATGCAGAAATTTCAGCACACACAACACATTTTATATCACCATCATGATCAGCACATGAGTTGCAATTGATAGAATCATCAAAACCAATTAAATCAAGAAATTCAGCACACAACTCATCATGAGTTTCCTCAACTAAGTCTGCATGTAAATCAATATGACAATTAGAATGCAGGGAGTTGGGAATTGTTTGGGGAAAGAGTTGGCCTGACTCTTGACATCTCAGTTCATTAACAGTGGTTGTCAACTGGTCAATTTGGGTTGTTAAATCTGAATAGTGGCAGTGAAATTCTGCTGGAACTCAATTTGGGTTTTCATCAAGTCCTCCCATGAAGGCTCAAGTTTTGTGGTTGATGGAATTGTTATCTATTTGGAATGGTGCTCATATTGAAATGATTGTTCTTTGTAGTGATGCCGTATTGCCATATCCCAGATCCAGGATAGTATTCCCACTAGGGTTGTATGTGTTGAAGAAGGGGTCATAACTCTGTTCTTCTTTGTTGTATGCTTGTGGTTCATTAGGAAAATAACCATTTCTTTGCAACAAATTGATCTGGAAAAACAGAACTACCATCTTGAAGTGTAGGGCATGCATATGTGGGGTGAGATGAACAAAAACAAATGTTACACACAAGTGTAGCTTCCTGCATAGGTGATTATTGTCTCACTACTATATGTCTTACCAAAGAAGTCAACTCCTCAAGTTTTGACTCCATTATGCATGGTCCATTGTATCCTTAAAATGCAACAGAATGCAACAAAATGATAATGAAAGAAAAAGAAAAATTAAAAAGAAAGTTTTAGTATGGGATCAACACTCAAAATATGCAAAAATAAATCTAGTTAATATGTCTAAACATTTTTAAAAATTATGGAATCAACACAGAACAAAATCTACATAAAAATGAAACTAGAAAATGCAATAAAAAATAATAAAAAATTGAAAAAGTGGTCTAAATGATAGAATTTCGAAAAACCAGGGTGACCTCACGTTTATTGTGAGTCTTGTTTATCAAGCTGTTTTCCTTCAACCGACCAAGTTTCACTCATTCAGGCATGTTTCAGTTCGAAAATTGCAATAGTTACCCGTAATCACTTGTTTTCCGTCTTTCCTAAATCAGAAAAATTCAAAAGCTAAGATAAAAACGTTAATATGGTATGAACAATGTTAGTAAATGAAAAATAATTGTTAGAATAGGTAAGAAAGAACAAAAATTAGTAAGGTTACTCAAAATGAAAAGATTACACCTACGAGTTCCCCGACAACGGTGCCAAAATTTTGACGAGCGCCGAACTCAGTCAAAATTATAACCGAAGTTATTACCTAAACTTGTAGTATAGTGAACAACACCGGATCGTCTCCTCAAGGATCGTGATGCAATTTGATCAAATCAAGTGAAAGTTAGAAAAATGGGGGTTTTGATGGTTCAAGGATCGCAGTGACAGGATTTAAAGAGAAATAACAATTAAAAGAACAGTCAATTCAGAAATCTATCCGAGATTGGGTGGATTCAATCATAGACCTTTCAACAAACACCTGAAATACATTTGAATGGTTAACTTGGATCTAACCGAGATCTCTCGCATCAGATCCGAGAATTCATACTAGACAATCGTCGTAATTCAATTAACAAGTGATAAACATAAATCTGCAATCGCACCATTCATGTAAATATATGTCAATTTAAGCACCGAATTCAATTAACCTAGGCACAAATCAGTAACCTAACCTCTTCAATTACGTGATTAGTTTAGATCAATCAGTTCTAAATTTCATCACAATACTTAATCTTAAACCAAGATCAAATCAGATCAAACATAAACAGAATCACCATTCATGCATTCAAGATCAAGAGAACAGAAGAAGAAGAGAAGAGGAATTCAAATATAAATCAAATACATTACATAACCAAGGTCTCAAGAATCCAAGCCACAATCTCTTCAAGAGTCCCGAATTGACTAGAAGTGACTTAGTTCTCCATTACAATGAAGGAAAAATATACAAGAACTATGAAAAGCTATTTCTAACACCAAGTGTGTGTTGTTCCTTAGAGCTCTCCACATGCTTCCTTTTATAGAGGATTCAGAGTAGTAGTAGATGGGTAGATGGGATTAGTAGGTGGGTGAATAGGTGGATGAGTAGGTGGGTAAGTAGGTGGGTGAGTAGGTGGTTGAGTAGGTGGGTGAGTAGGTGAGCTATCTTGTCTCCGAAATTCTTTATTGCTAAACTCATTGATTTCGTCATTTCTGAGCCAAGTGGTCTTCATGAAAGTTCTAGGAAATTGTCTAAGCTTTCCAATGGCTCTGGAAACACCCAAAAATTCGTCCTACAGCCCAAGATATGACTCAATTACTACAGACTGTTCAGGACCAGTTTCAGCACCTCTGTTTTGACTTTCAGACCCAATATCTCCATCAAGGAGCCCGAATCAAGTTTTGTGCTTGACATGAAATTTGTACATATGGGTCTTAACTTTCAGATTACAAATTTTCAGCCCATTTTATATGCCCAAACTCGAATTATGTTCTGGTTATTACACACTGTTCGGGTTCCAGTCACAAATCCCGTATTCTGATTTTCATGCCCAATTAGCTCCACTAGATGTCTGAAATTGACTTTGAGCTCTTCATCAAAGTTGTAGAGCTCTCTCTTATCTTTCCTACAAGGTAAAATTCATAATTATCAGACATTTAGAACTCAAGATATGGCTAAAATACAGAAACAGTGTAAGACCCGAATAATGCTGAAAAAGATCAATTAAGTCTGATTCGAGTTCAAACTTACAAAACATAATCAAATTCAATCAATTAAGTACATGAAGAGTGTAAATAACTAAACATAAGGGTTTCTTAATGAATAAAATATGTGATTATCAATATCATATTGAAAACAAGGTTGGCTATTTGGTTAAACTAGCTAATTAAGAAAGAGAGCCTCAATCATGTTCATGCATGCAAGTGAAATGTAGCCTCAAAAAGAATCAAAGCAAGTTCTAGAGTGATCATTAACATGAAAATCACACAAGAAAGAAGAGAATGACATAAATGTTGAATCCATTCATTAGGCTCAAAATCTCACAAGGTATACATCCATCAAACTCAATTCATCAATTCAATCATCACCAAGCATATTAGTTCAAGAGGGGAGAAAAGTTATTCAATTATGCAATGAACCCCTTTTTTTTTATTTTTTTTAACAAAAAAGAAACATGCTAAAATCTCTCCCCCACACTTAATATAGACATTGTCCTCAATGTGAAAGTGATAAATAAAACAGAAAGAAAAGAGCAACACAACCTGATGAGATGCGAGATAATGGCAAGCAGAAAAGATGCGTAAGAATCAAAGCATGCAAATGAACACGAAAACTCACAAAACAAATGAGTAAAATGTAAAACCAAAATAACATGACTGGAATAATATAAAATTAAAGAGGAAATGCGGGTCTTTTAGAGTCAGATTCCCAAGACTGTAACACTTCTGTTCATCTCTGAAGAGATTCCACAATTAAGAAGTTCATGATGTACCAGGCCACAAGAATGCGTCTCAAGAGTCAATAAGGTATAACTTACTGACTCCTTACTCAGCCATTTAAAGTGAAGTATGTTTTTATCTTCTCAGATTGCGAAAATCATCCCCAAAGATCTTGAAAACAAATCTAGTTGGGTTGCCTCCCAATAAGCGCTTGTTTAACGTCGTTAGCTCGACCTTGGGACACTTCTTAGTGATCTTTATAATGTGGATGGTAAAAGCCTATCACTTTCACTTCCACATTTTTCGGCTTGACATGGTGTCCATTGGTCTTATTAAGTGAGGTTGGTGAAAAGACTCCACCAGGATCCCATTGGTTGAAACGTGATGACCAAGTTATGGTTGACACAACATGATAGCTTTCACTAGGGTCCCATTGGTTGAAGTGTAATGACCAAGTTAAGCTTGAAGCATGAGGGCTCCCATTGGGGTCCCATTGGTCTTTCTTAATTTCCTTGACTTCACCAATGGCATGCAACACGTGTAATTTGGCAATTATGCTTTCATTGATTATATTGGACCATGGCCCAAAAACAAAATCCACTTCGGTAGTTACTGTCATATCTTTGTCTTTCCTCCTTCTTTGAAAATTCCTCAATGGCCTTCAACTCCACCTCCCTATGTGTTTGATTCTGCAATGCATTGTTGATAGACCCTTCAATATCATTAGATGCTGCGTAAACAAAATCATCGGCTTTCAAATATGCAGAAATCTCAAAGCACACATAACACATTTTATATCACCGTCACAATCAGTACATGAGTTGCAATTGATAGAATCATTAAAATCAATAAAATCAGGAAATTCAGCACACAACTCATCATGAGTTTCCTCAACTAAATCTGCAGGTAAATCAATATGACAATTAGAATGCAGGGAGTTGGGAATTGTTTGGGAAGAGAGTTGGTCTGACTCTTGACTTCTCAGTTCATTAATAGTGGTTGTCATCTGCTCAATTTGGGTTGTTAAATCTGAATAGTGGCAGTGAAATTTTCTTTGGAACTCAATTTGGGTTTTCATCAAGTCCTCCCATGAAGGCTCAAGTTTTGTGGTTGATGGACTTGTTATCTTTGGAATGGCTGCTCATATTGAAATGATTGTTCTTTGTAGTGATGTCGTATTGCCATATCCCGGATCCAGGATAGTATTCCCGGACTAGGGTTGTATGTGTTGAAGAAGGGGTCATAACTCTGTTCTTCTTTGCTAGAAGCGTGGTTCATCGGGAAAATAACCATTTCTTTGCGCAACAAATTGATCTGGAAAAACAGAACTACCATACTTTTGAAGTGTAGGGCATGCATATGTGGGGTGAGATGAACAAAAACAAATGTTACACACAAGTGTAGCTTCTGCCGCAGGTAATTGTTGTCTCACTACTATATGTCTTACCAAAGAAGTCAATTCCTCAAGTTTTGACTCCATTATGCATGGTCCATTGTTAGAAAAGTTAATAAAAAGCAAAGGTTAGTAAAAACACTTAAAATGAAAAGATTACACTTACTAATCCCCGGCAACGGCGCCAAAATTTTGACGAGAGCCGAACTCAGTCAAAATTATAACCGAAGTTATTACCTAAGCTTGTAGCACAGTGACAACACTGGATCGTCTCCTCAAGGATCGTAAATGCAATTTGATCAAATCAAGTGAAAGTTAGCAAAGGGGGTTTTGATGGTTCAAGGATCGTACTAAACAAAATTAACGGAAGAAATGACAATTAAAGAGTAGTCAATTTAGAAACCTATCCAAGATTGGGTGGATTCAATCATAGACCCTTCATAAAACACTTGAAGCGCAATTGAATTGTTAATTTGGATCTAACCGAGATCTCTGCATCAAATCCAAAATTCATACTAGACGATCGTCTAGAATTCAATTAACAAGTGATAAACACAAATCTGCAATCGCACCATTCATGAAAATCTATGTTAATTTCAAGTACCGAATTCAATTAACTTAGGCACAAATCAGTAACCTAACCTCTTCAATTCTGTGATTAATTTAGATCAATTAGTTCTAAGTTTCATCACAAATCTCAATCTTCATTTATATGATTAGTTTAGATCAATTAGTTCTAAGTTTCATCACAAATCTCAATCTTAAACCAAGATCAAATCAGATCAACATAAATAGAATCACCATTCATGCATTCAAGATCAAGAAGAAGAAGAAAGAAGAAGAAAAGAGGAATTCAATTACAAATCAAATATAATGCATAACCAAGGTCTCAAGAATCCAAACCACAATCTCTTCAAGAGTTCTAAATTGACCGAAAGTAGCTTAGCCCTCCATTACCATGAAGGGGAGCATCAAAATATACAAAACTATGAGAAACTATGAAGAAGCAAGAAGAAACTTAGAGAGAAATGAAGGAGAATTACATGTTGTTCATGATAAATGGTGCCTTTTATAGAAGTCTAAAGTAACAAAATGACAAAGGGAAGTGGGTGGATGAGTGGATGAGTGAGTGGAGTGTTTGAGTGGATGGATTAGTGGGTTGGTTTAGTGGATTGGTTTAGTGGATGAGTGAGTGGAATGGTTGAGTGGTTGAATTAGTGAAAAATGCCAAAGGACTTTTAGTGAGTGGAAAATTATGGACATGAATGGGTGAGTGGATGGATTAGTGGATGGATTAGTGGATGAGTGGGTGGAGTGGTTAAGTGGTTGGATTAGTGTATGAGTGGATGAGTGGGTGAGTTAGTGGATGAGTGGATGAGTGGATGAGTGGATTAGTGGATGGATGAGTGGGTGGTTGAGGACGAAAATTTCGTGTCTGACTTGGAAGCCAAAAACGACCCACTATACTTCAGAACCACGAAAAGTGTTCTTCATGAAAGTTGTATATCCTTGTCTTGGCTATAAAATGGATAGCTGGTTCATCCAATTTGGCTTCCTTAAGCCCAGATATGTCCCAAATACCGTAGGTTGCTCAAACCCAACTTCAGCACCTCTGTTCCGACTTGAAAGCTCAAAATGACCTACTAGACTTCTTTTTCTCAAAATGTGTTCTTCATGAAAGTTGTTTATTTGGATCTTGAGTATCCACTGTCCAAATTTCAGCACATCTCCATTATTAAATCTTGAGATATGATTTTATGAGTGCACACTGTTCGGATTCTACTGACAGAACCCGTATTCTGACTTCCATGTAAACTTAGGTCCCTTAGACATCTGAATCGGACTTCGAGCTCTTCATCAAAGTTGTAGAGCTTCCTCTTAGCTTTCCTACAAGTTATAATTCATGTTCATCAGATATTAGGAACTCAAGTTATGGCCAAAATACAGAAACAGTGTCAAATCTCAATAATGCTGAAAATATTCAATTAGGACCAATTTGAGCTCAAACTCACAAAATCATACCAAACTCAATCAATTAAGAATATGGAGAGTGTAAATGACTAAACATAAGGATTTCTTAATGAATAAAATATGTGATTATCAGTGACATGTTGTCGAAAATTGCCCAAGAAAAATAAAAAGTGATAAGACAATTTTTTTGTAGGAAAAACAAATTAAAAGCTGAAAAACAAAATGCAAGAACTAAATGTGCTATGAGAAAGGATAAAAACACAAATTGCCTTATGTGAAGCGCTTGTTTAATATCATTAGCTTGACGTTGCTTTTTGTTCTAGTAAATCAAGGTGGCTTAAAGCAACATAAATCGGAGGACGCCTTTTTTTTTTATTTCAAAATAGTGCTTCCTCCCTTTGTCAATGGCCTTGTGAATGCTTCCAAGGAAATTTTGAACTTGATAAGGACTTGATTGTCCCAAAAGTGCCTTTTCATAATAGATTCTACCAGACCATGGTGGTTTCAGTTGATCAATAGATGAAGGACTAATTTGCAATGGAGCATTGATCATGGGAGGACCTTTATTTGTTTTAGTAACTTGAGTTTTAGAAGGTCAATGCCAACATTGTATGATAGCAAGAGGTCTTTGATAGCTAAGGCTTCGTGCTTTTTTAGCTTGAATGATATTGATAGGGGCATGAAGATTTGACATTGGGGAAGATTTAATCTCCCTGAAGACATTGATGGTCACATAATCTTTATCCACTCTCAGGATGAGCTTACCTCGAGGTACATCAATCACAGTTCCTAAAGTTGCCAGAAACGGTCTTCCAAAATGAGAGGAATATCAGTGTCCTCTTCTATATCCAGTACCACAAAATCAACTAGGAAAATAAATTTTTCCACCTTCACCAAAACATCCTCCACCACACCGCGAGGGTAAGTGATGGATCTATTTGCCAATTGTAGTGAAATGTTAGTGGGCTTTGGTTCCTGCATTCCCAATTTCTTAAATATAGAGAAAGGCATTAAATGAATACTAGCACCTAAATCATATAATGCTTTTTTCAAAATAAGAGTTACTAATAGAGTAAGGAATAATGAAACTCCTTAGATCTTTTAACTTCGGTGGCAGCTTCTTCAAGAGAATGGCGGAGCACTCCTCATTTAGCCTTACTGTTTCAAATTCCTTAAGCTTGTGTTTTCTTGTAAGTATTTCCTTTAAGAATTTTGCATACTTAGGCATTTGGGAGATGACTTCAACAAACGGAATGTTAATGTGCAATTTCTTGAACATCTCCAAGAAATTGGCAAATTGCTTGTCTTCCTGAGTGTTCTTGAGCCTCTGAGGGAATGGGATCTTAGTATATGGTGATGGTTCATATACTGTGTTCTGCTCATGATCCTTCTTTGTTCTCCACCACTTTGGTTGTTCTTTCTTAACCTCTCCTTATTTATTTCCATCTTGAATTGAGACATCTTCAGTAAGAACATCATTTTTCTTTTTCTCAATTCCTGACGAGCTAGGTGCTTTATTCATCTGTCCTTCCAAAGTCTTGCCACTTCTCAAGGTAATTACATTGGCATATTCCTTCGGATTCGGCTTGGTAGTGCTAGGCAATGTCCCTGGTGCCTTTTTCTAACATCAATGTAGCCAACTGACTAATATGAGTTTCCATGCTCTTCATTCTGGCCTCTCAATTCTGCATATATTTAATTACAAAATTTTCAAAATTTTGTCACTCTTTAGTTGCTTGGGAACCTGGAGGTAGTTGTAGAGCTCTTTGATGACTCTGTTGACTGCCCTGTTAGTTTGCCCATTTGAAATTGAGGTGGTCACTCCAACCAGGATTGTACATATTTGAAATATAGATTGTACTGTTGCCGGTTGAAATTACTAAAAAAAATTTCTTCTTCGGGCTCGGGGGAAAAGGAACTACCAACTTGACAGTTTGCACTTCTATGTCCCTGTCTAGCACATGTTTCACATATGATTGGTGGGGTTGCCCTATTTGTCACCATCAAAGTCTCAACCTTCTTCGTCAATGCTTCCAAGTGACTTAGAATGGCAGTAGAGGAGTCAACAACATGTACACCAACTTGTTTCTTAGGCACTTAGCACTCATTTTGCCATTGATAACTATTAAGCGCCATTTCTTCAATCAATACATGGATTTCAGTTGGTGTTTTCCTCCAGATTGTACCTCCTGCTGCGACATCAATAAGTGAATGGTTGGTAGGTGACAAACCATTGTAAAAAGTCTATACCTGCTACCATAAGAGTAATCTGTGATGTGGATATCTCCTTATCAATTCTTGAAAATGTTCCTAAGCTTCATAGAGAGTATCTATGTCAAACTGAACAAAAGAAGAAATATCATTCCTTAACTAAGTAGATTTAGAAGGAGGAAAATACTTAGCTAGAAATTGTTGTGTCAGCTATTCTTATGTGGTGATGGAACTCCTTGGCAGTGACGTTAACCATTGACTCGCCCTGTCCCTAATAGAGAAAGGAAAGAGTCACAATCGGATTGCATCATCCGTCACCCCATTATACTTTATAGTATCACACAACTACGAGAACCTGGCCAAATGCTGATTTGGATCATCTGAAGGCAAACCACCAAACTGAATAGACGTTTGAATCATGGAGATCAATGTCAATTTAATCTCAAAGTTGTTAGCCGCCACAACTAGTCTTGTAATACTCCCATCATACCCTTTAGTCGCGAGCATGGAATATTCAAGCATTGTTCATTCCCCTAGGGCAACTCATTCTTCGTGATTCCCTCAACTATTATCTCTCTCTGCATATTCCTTATAGCTTCTTGATAATCATATATTTTATACATTAATAAACCCTCATTTTTAGTCATTAACACTCTTCATGTACTTAATTGATTAAGTTTGGTTATGTTTTGTAAGATTGGACTCAAATTGGACTTAATTGATTTTTTCAGCACTATTTTGGTCTTACGTTGTTTTTGTATTTCGGTCATATCTTGAGTTCTAAATGTCTGATAATTATGAATTTTACCTTGTAGGAAAGATAAGAGAGAGCTCTACAACTTTGATGAAGAGCTCAAAGTCTCATTCAGACATATAGTGGAGCTAATTGGGCTTGGAAGACAGAACACGAGTTTTGTGTCTGAAACCTGAATAGTGTACAGTAATCAGAGCATAACTCGGGCTGCAAGAATTATCTTGGGCTGAAATTTGGATATTTGAAAGTTAAGACCCAGATCTAAAACTTTCATGTTGAAAACAAAACTTGATTCTGGCTCCTTGATGGTGATATTGGGTCTGAAAGTCAAAACAGAGGTGCTGAAACTGGGCCTGAACAGTCTGTAGTAATTGGGTCATATCTTGGGCTGTAGGATGAATTTTTAGGTGATTCTAGAGCCAATGGAAAGCTTAGACAATTTCTTAGAACTTTCATGAAGACCACTTAGCTCAGAAATGACGAAATCAATGACTTAAGTAATGAATGATTTTAGAGACAAGAAATCTCAATGATTTTCACTCTTATCTTCACCATTTGGCATTTTCCACTCATTCATCCACTCATCCACCCACTCCTAATCAGCCCCCTTGTCATTTTGTATCCCTAATCCTCTATAAAAGGCACCATTGGCTAACCATTTGGAGCACTTGGTGTTAGGCTTAGTTTGTTACAAGTTGTGGTTACGCTTGTTTCTTGTTTTACTTTGTTGTAATTTTCTCTTGTTCTAAAGTGAAGCTATGTTCATCTTTCTCTTCTTCTCTCTTTCTTTCTTCTTATCCATATGAGTAACTAAATCTTCATCTTGCTTGGGTGAAAGAGTGAAGCTCTTGGTAATGAAATAAGGTTAGATTATTTTATTTCTTGTGCTTAAATGATATATTATCAATTGGACATTATATGTGTTATATTTTGTTTCCAATCAATTTAGAAACCTTCTTTGTATAATGGAGATCTTGATTTATTGTAGACAATAGGATTGGCACAGTGAATGCTTGAACTCATTTACAAATGTTGGTAGATAAATAAAGGAATCATAATATGATTGCATATATAATTGAACTTTGAATGTTATATTTTTCGATTGGAACCTCCGTTGTGTGTGGATTTCAATTGAGTTATAAAGAGAAATAATCTTATCTTTAATTTATTACCAAGAGTGGATCTCCTAACCCAAGCAAGCCCTTAAATTTATTTGTGAACTTGCTTTATTACTTTTGGTGTTGTGACAAATCCTCTTCTTACCTCAATTAATTTTTCTTCATCAATTCCCTGTGGATCGACCTCAGACTCCCGATAAATTTATTACTTGAGACAACCTGCACTTGGGTTTGCATCCTTTAAAATCCCGCAGTCAAGTTTTTGGCGCCGTTGCTGGGGACTTGATTTGAAGTTTTGATTTATTGAGATTTGTTTTCTTTAATAAAATCTATTCTCTCTTCTCCCTCACCGGAGCAAAAGATCGGCTTGCCGATCCTTCGGTTTCTTTACTAACTCTCTAACTTACTAACATACTAACTTTCTAACTTTTATATTTATGTCATTTATTTTTACTTTTTAATTTTTTTATTATTTTATTTTCGTCATTTTTTTTCGTTAATGGGGGTAATTCTCCCTTTTATTTTACGCACTAACTTAGTGGAAACTCTCCCTTTTACTTTTCGTTATTTATTTTTCCGCAATCTAACTTAATGAAATAATATTTCTTCTTCTCTTCTCTCTTTTGCTAAGACTTTGGTGGGGCTTTGCCTCTCTCCGGTTTTCATATTTAAATTTACTTTCTACACTTTATTTTCTGTATTTTAATTTTCGCATTTTAATTTTTGTATTTTATTTTCTGTAGTTTATTTTTATTTTTATTTTTATTTTTATTTTTTTGGGTGGTTGGTTTATTACCCCACCTTTGTTATATATATATATTTTTGGTGGTTGGTTTCTACCACATCATTTTTTTTAATTTTTATTAGGTGGTTTGTTTGTACCACATCCTTGTTAATATTTAATGGTGGGTTATACCGTCAGCTTGTACATTATTTTTGTTTATTTATTTTAAGTTATTTATGTGTTTATGCTTAATTGGTATCGTGATTTAAATTTTGGTCGTTTAGTTAAAATTAACCCTGGTACTTTATATATTGATTTGTTTGAATCACAATCACACACAATTAACACAATGGCTAATAATGAACGTATACATGATGATCATGAAAATCAACCGTTGCGAACCATGCGTGAATATTTGCAACCACCTCGAAGTTCTAGTCCATCATGTTTTATCTTTCCACTCAATGCCAACAATTTTAGATTTAAGTCAGGTATAATTTCTTTACTTCCTAATTTTCATGGTTTAGAATTTAAAAGTCCATATTTACATCTGAAAGAATTTGAGGAAATATGTATTGCCTTCAATGATCAAAATTGCACTGAAGAGATTGTTAAGCTTAAATTGTTTCCTTTTTCTTTAAAAGATAAAGCAAAATCTTGGCTTAACACTTTGAATCCAAGATCAATTGGCACATGACAAGAAATACAAGGTGAGTTCTTGAAGAAATTTTTTCCAACACATAAAACCAATGCTGTCAAAAGACAAATCCACAATTTTTTCCAAAATTCAAATGAAGCATATTTTCAATGTTGGGAACAATTTAAAGATTTGTTAAATTCTTGCCCACATCATGGTTTTGAAAAATGGCGCACTATAAGCTTCTTTTATGAAGGTTTAACACCTAAAACTAAACAATTTATGGAAACAATGTGCAATGGTGAGTTTCTTGATAAAGAACCTGATGAAGCTTTAGACTATTTGGACCAGTTGGCTGAAAATTCTCAATCTTGGCATAGTACTAACACTTTTGAAAATTCAATTAGATCTAATCTTGCAAGTGCTAATAAAGGAAAATATCACCTTAGTCAAGAAGAAGATCTAAATGCCAGGTTTGTCAGTTTGGCTAGAAAGGTTGAAGCCATGGAATTAAGAAAAGTAAAAGAAATTAATTCTGTGCAAAAAGAAGAAATTTGTGGCATTTGTGATGGCTTAGGACACTCAACACATGAATGTCCTAAGATTCCTATTTTTAAAGAAGTTGTACATGAGCAAGTAAATGCAATGAATAATTTTAACAAGCCATTTACTTCTTCTTTTTCAGATACATACAATCCGGGATGGAGAAATCACCCGAACTTCAGCTGGAGGAATAACAATCAGTCACAATTCGTGCAACCACCACCTCCTCAGGCACAACAAGACTATCAAAATTCTCAAGGATATGCACTTTATGTCCCCCCATATAGGAAAAACCTTAAGGAAACACTGCATGCATTCATAGAAAAGCAAGAGGCCATTAATAAACAAAACAATCAAACCATGAATGACATAAAAGACACTCTTGCTAAACTTTCTTCTGCACTCACCATTCATGCGAAAGGAAAATTTCCTTCTCAACCTCAACCAAATCCTAAAGGTCAGTACAGTCTAAATGAGGGGAGTTCAGAAAACCAACAAATGGACCAAGTCAAGTCAGTGGTAACTCTTAGGAGTGGAAAGGTTGTTGAAAAATAAATTCTTGAATCTTGTGAGAAAGAAGATGAACCAATTCCCCAAGAAAATGAAGAAGTTGACCAAAAGGCGACCAAAATCTCACCTTCACCCCCATTTCCTCAAGCATTGAATAATCCAAAGAAATTGGACCATAATACTGGAATTTTTGAAATTTTGAAACAAGTGAAAATCAATATTCCTCTGTTAGATGCTATCAAACAAATTCCTTGTTATGCTAAATATTTGAAGGACTTGTGCACTGTTAAAAGGAAATTAAATGTGAAAAAGAAAGCATTTTTGGCTGAACAGGTAAGCTCCATTCTTCATAATAATAATGCGTTGAAATATAAAGATCCTGGTTGTCCCACAGTTTCATGCATTATTGGAGAACATAAAATTGAAAAAGCTTTAGTTGATCTTGGTGCTAGTGTCAATTTGCTTCCATATTCAGTTTATCAACAACTCAACTTAGGTGAGTTAAAACTAACTTCTGTAACTCTTCTACTTGCTGATAGATCAATTAAATTTCCAAGAGGAATAGTGGAAGATGTGTTAGTTCAGGTTGATAAATTCATATATCCTGTGGATTTTATTGTCTTGGATACTGAACCTATGGTTGATAGTTCCAAGTCAATTCCTGTTATTTTAGGTCATCCATTTTTAGCAACATCTAATGCTTTGATAAATTGCAGAAATAGAGTGGTGAAGCTAACATTTGGAAACATGACATTGGATCTCAATGTTTTTAACATATGCAAGCAACCATAGGAAGTCCTTGATGAAAATGAGGAAGTTGAAGGAATTGAAGCCATTATAGATGATCATCTTCAAAAAGGGAGTTCTTCTGACCCATTAGAAGTTTGTTTAATTAATTCACTTGATTTGCTTGATTGTACAGAGGAAATAGAATACAAAGGAAGAAAGCCAAAATTCGAAGAGCTAAAACCCATGAATGATAATGCCCATGAAGAAGTACCCACATCGAAACTAAAGTCATTACCTGCTGGGTTGAAGTACACATTTTTGGGAGAAAAGCAAAGCTTTCCTGTGGTAATTTCCTCATCTCTTACTGAAGAATAAGAAGGAAAGATGTCGCCTCAATGGACGCACCAAGATAGAAGGAAATTTTTGATAGAGGTAAAAAAATTTTATTGGGATGACCCATACTTGTTCAAATATTGTCCTGACCAAATTTTTCAGAGATATGTGCCCGACAGTGAGGTAGGTAGTGTCATTAAATTTTGTCACTTGGAAGCATGTGGAGGCCACTTTTCTTCAAAGAAAATAGTTGCGAAAATCTTGCAGTGTGGATTTTATTGACCCACTTTATTTAAAGACTGCTATACTTTTTGCAAAAGTTATGAAAATTGTCAAAAGTTGGGCTCAATTTAAAAAAAAAAAACATGATGCCTCTGAATCTTGCAATCATGATGAAGAAAAACACTACAGTCTTGGGAATCTGACTCTGAAAAATCCTGTTTGCCAATTTATAAGAAAATTGGATGGGAAGCTTATCCTCGACTCATAGAAGGCGTTTAAGCAGTTACTGGATATGAAACCAGAGGCAGATGTGAGCCATATCCACAGCAATCTGTACATATTATTTTCTTCTTCTTCATGTTTTCTAAAAAGAAAAAAAAAAAAAAAAAGTCTGAACAAGGGCGATCCGGAAGGAGTACCATGGCTTTAATTAGTTGTGGAGCCCCAGCCTTTGGCTGACCCGTCATTGACTCGAGTGGACCTTTGCACATTGGTTCTTAAAAAAAAAAATTCATGAGTGTCTACTGCACTGGTGACACGCAGTATAAAGACATGCCACTACTGCACTTATGACGCGCAGTATAAAGATATGCCATGAAAGCTGTATATACAGGTATGTCATCATTTGCTATTATATTTCTTTTATCTTTGTATGATTTTGCTGTATTTTGATTTTGGACAGACGATCCTTTGAGCAGGGTCCTTCAGGGGTTTCTAGACTTCTTTACCCTGATGGTTTTCTTGAAGTAAAAAAAAAAGCAAAAATTTTTTTTTTTTATCCTGATCCAGCCATAACTCAGATAGATTGGTCAGCAGGAAGCAGTGAGGGAAACAGGATGAAAAAGGAGCGAGATTTGACACTTCGTTTCTAGCTTTCCTTTACTTTTGATTTATCATACTTTGTTTTTGTTTAAATTTGTGTCAGATTTCTCCAACAGGTAATATCTTCTATCCTTTACTCATCTATATTTTAACATTGAGGACAATGTTGTGATTTAGTTGGGGGGAAGAATAGTTGACTACCAATTTTTTTCTTTTCTTTTTTGGAAGTATGATATGATTGTCATGGACTTATTAAACCAATGAATGATGACAGAGTAAGGAGTAAATTTTGGAAATAATTTATTACTCTTGAGACGCATCTTAGTTGGGGTAGTAATTAATTAGTATTGATTTGTGGAAGTAACAAAGTTTTTGTCTTTTGATTTCCTTTGAAAGATTCAAGTGAATGCACTCTCACATCCTTTGAAGCAATTGAGATTCTTGGATCTTAGCATAAATTGTCTTCTTTCTTAAAAATCACAACCTTGGAAATGAATGTTGATATGATAGATTGAGAATGATAGAAATATGCCTGGTGAGATTTTGAGCCTATTGATGAATGGATTGAATATCTGTACCATTCTCTTCTTTCTTGTGTGATTTTCACTCATGGAATTGTTACTCTAGAACTTGCTTTGATTCTTTTTGAGGCTAGATTTTCACATGCATACATTAAATATGATTGAGGCATTTTGAAATAGCTACTTTGACCAAATGGCCATCCTTGTATATTTTCCATTGTGTAACCCTTTTGAACTTGTTTGATCATTCCTTGTTTTAAGCTCATTTCATTCTTCAAAAAAAAAAAAGAGAAAAAAATGTTTTTACCCAACCTTAGGGAATAAGAGAGCATTGACCTTGTTCTTGAACAAGTGTGGGGGGTGTGTGCAAAATAATCAAAAAAAAAAATTGACCACCGTTGCAATCAAAGGATTATCAAAATAAAGGTGGATGCTTGGAAACAACAAGAAGAAAAGGAGAATGTTCAAGTCTAATAATGAATTCAATTCACCAATTTGGGATTGATCTTCAACAAAACATTAGTCAAATATTGGTGATTGTCTTTTATGATGAATGTTCTCATACATTTTCTCCACACTAACTGTACCATAATGCTCTTCGATTCTCTTTGGTATTTATTTTTTCATATCCATATTATCCTCTTTCTTTTACTATGACCCCATTACAACCTTGAATAAAGTCCTCTTGATTTTTATATGCATGTGTTTTGAGTAGCGAAAAAGTAGAAGATAAGCAAGTTATGGTAGTGCAATTGTTCATGGGTTGAATAGAGTGAAATACTTACCTTTTAAACACTTGAGAGATTAAGAGTGAATTCTGTGAGGATCTATCATTCTTGATTCATTCTTTTCAACTGAAGTTTCCTTGCTTGTTGGTTTGAGATGTGAAGAAATGTTACCTCATTAATACTTTAATCCCTTGAATTTCTTGTTGCTCTTCTTGCTTCATCGAGTCTTTTAGAGTTTTTAACTTTTGAGTCTGTGTCATTTTTCTTTGTCTCCTAACTTTGGTCTTTTGTGTTTTGTCCAGGAGTGCAAAAAACTAAGTGTGGGGGAATTTGATAATCATATATTTTATACATTAATAAACCCTTATTTTTAGTCATTAACACTCTTCATGTACTTAATTGATTAAGTCTGGTTATGTTTTGTAAGATTGGACTCAAATTGGACTTAATTGATTTTTTCAGCACTATTTTGGTCTTACGTTGTTTCTGTATTTCAGCCATATCTTGAGTTCTAAATATCTGATAATTATGAATTTTACCTTGTAGGAAAGATAAGAGAGAGCTCTACAACTTTGATGAAGAGCTCAAAGTCTCATTCAGACATCTAGTGGAGCTAATTGGGCTTGGAAGACAGAACACGAGTTTTGTGTCTGAAACCTGAACAGTGTACAGTAATCAGAGCATAACTCGGGCTGCAAGAATTATCTTGAGTTGAAATTTGGATATTTGAAAGTTAAGACCCAGATCTAAAACTTTCATGTTGAACACAAAACTTGATTCGGGCTCCTTGATGGTGATATTGAGTCTGAAAGTCAAAACAGAGGTGTTGAAACTGAGCCTGAATAGTCTGTAGTAATTGGGTCATATCTTGGCTTGTAGGGCGAATTTTTGGGTGATTCTAGAGCCATTGGAAAGCTTAGACAATTTCCTAGAACTTTCATGAAGACCACTTGGCTCAGAAATGACGAAATCAATGACTTAAGCAATGAATGATTTCAGAGACAAGAAATCTCAATGATTTTCACTCTTATTTTCACCATTTGGCATTTTCCACTCATTCATCCACTCATCCACCCACTCCTAATCAGCCCCCTTGTCACTTCTTCAGTCACAACTTTAGTATTAGATTGCTTCCTTAACTTGCAAGTTGTTTTCTCAATTTCTAGATCAAATGTTAGATTAGGAGATTGAGAACGAGTAAGCATAAATAAGAAATATAAGCAGAGAGATGAAGTGACAAACAAAATAAAAATAAAATAAAATAAAATAAAATAAGATGGAGAAAGAGATGAAGTGACAAATTAATTAAAAATAAAAAATAAAAATAAAAAAAATAAAAATTAAAATAAAAGTGCGTCTAAATTAACTAGAGCTTGTTCTTCTAATATTACCAAACTTATTCTCTGGCAACGACACTAAAAACTTGATACACGTAAAATACACTAAGAGCAAGTGCACTATATCGCAAAGTAATATAGGACTTGAGTCTCAGTTGTCAATCCCACGAGGAATAAGAAGCAATTATTAAATTCATTAAACCCTTGGTTATTTAAACAATCGGAAGTGTAAGAAGAAACTCAAAATAAGATTAAACCACAAATAAAGAAGAAAGATGAATAATCAGACAATATAGAGAGAAACCAAATAGAGAGAAACTAGGGCTCAAGGTTTACTTGAAACTAATTAATTAGATTTTTATTCATTTATAATGTAAGGTAATTCTCTTATCAATATTCTATTATTTGTTATTGAATCCCAATGGTCATGGATGAAACAATATTCTATTCCTAATTTAATTCACTTATTTGGTCATTTAGTTGAATTAATCAAGAATGCATTAAGCCCCAAATTCAAGAGATGAACAACATAATCGTCAATTCAATTGATAGAATAAATTAATATTAGGTCATTCACCAATCTAATCCTAGATTTATTATATAGGTCCACTCATTAGATATGGATGGTCACCAGTCAAACAATGAATTAAAACATGCCAAAAGTGATCGAGTCTTGACAAGATTCAAACAATACAATAAACTCAAAAGAAATTACCGTAATCAAATCTGAATTGAAAATCAATTAATTAAGAAAACAAGATCCCCCATAGCCCTAGCTATGGGATCAGTTACTCATGTTCAATAACAAACCCATATCACAATACAAATCCATGGAAAGAAAAACCCAAAGAAAGGGGAAAAACTAGGAGGAAGAGATATCAGAACCCCTTTTATAGAGATTGTGATTTTCAAGCCTTCAAGAATATCATCCTCTCTTCGTTGGTAGTCCCCCAAAGATTTGCTGCAATTCTCTCTTCTGATTTATCTCTCTAAAGTTTGTTGTCTCTTTCTCTAAATTTATACTGGATGATTTGAACTAAAGAGAGCTCTCTTTTATAGAAAAGTTGACAGCTTTTCATATCTGACTTGCACGATTTTTCTCACCCTTCAGATGACAGAATTTGCCCTCATTCTCAACAGATAATTTATAGAATTTTTTGTTACCTTTTCAATTTTGCAAACAGTGCCTCAATATGATCTCTGTAGCCCAAGATTTGAATCAATTAATAAGGAATAGTCAAGATAGTGCGAGAATCCAAATCAAATCACTTTGAGAATCTTTATCTGATCTTCAATATTAATGGCAGCTTAATTATAGAAATTTGTCAACATGAGATTTGTAGATCTCTTTCTTATCTTTCAAATGCCATCAAAATCAGATAAATCGCATATTTATAGAGAAAGTTATCCTAAATTTATTGAGATAGGTTTAATAGTGATACTTTCCTTAATTAATCTTTGACCAAATCTCTTATTTCCTATTTCTTTTTGTTGAATCCATATAAATTAGGAAACAAATATCCTGCTCAAATTAAGAAACTCCTTGAGAACCTTGCATTAAACGCAGAGATACTTGGTCACCAAGTAGAGATTGTTTGCACTCCAATTAAGAATCTAATTTGATCCTTTCTTAAATTCCTACAAAATATAATAAAAATACATTTAATTCAGTAGGCCCAGAATTTACTCAATATCATAAATAAATAGTATAAATCTTATCTCAAAATATTCAAATCCTTTAAATATTTATCTTTAAGAATTTCTTATTTTTGCACAAAATATGATGATTTATCCTAAAAATTCAAACAATCATAGGTGAAGAGATAATTATTTAAAAATATATTAAAAAGCAACGGGGAGAGTTTATTTTACACTTATCATAGTCACAGAGATGCGGGGAGGTTGGCATTTTGTTTTCCTTTTCTAAGTGCTATAATCGATTACAAAGGCATGATATTGATTACCATGCTTCTGACTTGTTGAAAATGGGTTTTTGAAGGGTCGTAATGGATTATAAGGGAGTAGTAATCGATTACAAGCTCTCTGCCAAGCTCATAATGGATTACCAACTGCTAGTAATGGATTACAACCAATTTAAAACTAAATTTCGAGCACAAACAAGTTTTGTAAAGATTACCAACAACTAAAAGTTGGATTTTTCAAAGATTCAAAAAAAATTTTCATATCCTAAGTTTTAAACATGATTTGTGCAAAATAACCTAGTTTTTTCAAAACCAACAACCACCAACTAAAAGATTTCATGATGGACTTTTCAAAACCATTTTAAGCTTATTGAGATATCAATCAACACTTCTCACAAATAAGATCCTAAGTCCTATAGCTTTGAAGCTTCCCTTGGACTTGGTCTTTGTCATTGCTTTGTTATCACCAAAACCTTCATGATATATGCATTCACATTCATGGTGTGATTCCTTTCAGCCAGTATACAGGATAGTTTAGCTTGAGAGTTTGAGAGGTTGGTGCAGTGATAACAATATATTTTATACATTTTATAATCCTCTCACTAGGCTTCTTAAGGTTCAATTAGGCTTAATTAAGTTGATTTTGTCACATTTTTTGATATTGAACTTAATTGGATCATTGAAGAAATTATTGTTTGAAATGTATTTAATTTGATGGAGTACATCTTTCAGTGAACTGGCTATGATTTAAGTTATAAATATTTGGTTGATGTGATTCTAGTCTTGTTGGAAAACTAAGACAATTCTCTACAACTTTCTTGAAGACCTCAAGACTTGAACACACGTTTGGATAACTCAAATTGGAGTTGAACCAAAAACTAGAGTTCTGAACCTGATAGCGTAGAATGAAACTAGTGTTATTTAAAAGTTAAGACCTAAATCTACAACTATCATGAAGAACATAAGAGTTGAATCGGATTTCTTGAAGGTCATATTGGGCTTGGAAGTCAGAACAGAGAAAGCTGTAGTTAGGCCTGAACAATGTGCAGTAATTGGGTCATATCTCGGGCTGTAGGTGGTCTTTGGAGCTAAAATTTTACCAGAATGTAGTAAGATTCATATCTACAACTTTCATGAAGACCACTTTGCCCCATTTTGACAGAATCCATGAGATATGCACTGAATTATTTAGTGCTAGTGGGGAGACACAAATCAAAATAATTTCTCACTCACTTATCTTCATCAAACAACTCATTTGACATTTACTTATCATCATCAAGTAGCTCCATTGTCATCTTATACTCCTTGAGCTCTATAAAAAGGGAGCATTGGCTAATCATTTTGATAATCTTAGCTTAGATTATGCTATTGTGTTATTTGTTTCTCTTGTTGTAGTTTTCTTTGTTCTAAATTGAAGTTATGTTCATCTTTTTCTTCTTCTCTCTTTCTTTCTTCTTGTTCATGAGTAACTAATTTTCATTTTGCTTGAGTGAAAGGGTGAAGCTTTCAGTAATAAATTAAGGTTTAATTAATTTCTTTCTTATGCTTAAATGATATATTATCACGTAGTCATTATACGCGTTGAATTTTGTTCCAATCAATTTAGAAACCCTCCTTGTAAAGTTGAGATCTTGATTCATTGTAGACAAGAGGTTAAAACAATGAATTCTTGAGCCCATATATAAATGATGATGTTAATGGATAATTAAAGGAATCATAATATAATTACATATATAATCTTAAATGAACTTTGAATGTTGTATTTTTCGATTAGAACCTCCATTGTGTGTGGATTTTAATTTAGTTATATAAAGAAATAATCTTGTTAGACCATATCTCAAGCTATAGGTTAGCTTTTGGAATGAAACTAGTGTCATTTAAAAGTTAAGACCCAAATCTATAACTATCATGAAGAAAACAAGAGTCGGATCAGATTTCTTGAAGGTCATATTAGGCTTGAACGTCAGAATAGAGGAAGCTGTAGTTGAGACTGAACAATGTATAGTAATTAGGTCATATCTTGGGTTGTAGGTGGTTTTTGGAGTTGAAATTTTACCAGAATGCAGTTAAGATTCATATATACAACTTTTATAAAGACTACTTTACCCCATTCTGACGGCATTCATGAGATATGCACTGAATTATTTGGTGCTAGTGGGGAGACACAAATCAAAACAATTTCCCACTCACTTATCTTCATCAAACAACTCATTTGGCATTTACTTATCATCATCAAGCAACTCCATTGTCATCTTGTACTCCTTGAGCTCTATAAAAGGGAGCATTGGCTAATCATTTTGATAATCTTAGCTTAGATTATGTTATTGTGTTATTTGTTTCTCTTGTTGTAGTTTTCTTTATTCTAAATTGAAGTTATGTTCATCTTTTCTTCTTATCTCTTTCTTTCTTCTTATTCATAAGTAACTAATTTTCATTTTGCTTGGGTGAAAGGGTGAAACTTTTGGTAATAAATTAAGGTTTGATTAATTCCTTTCTTGTGCTTAAATGATATATTATCACGTAGTCATTATATGTGTTGAATTTTATTCTAATCAATTTAGAAACCCTCCTTGTAAAGTGGAGATCTTGATTCATTGTAGATAAAAGGTTGACACAATGAATTATTGAGCCTATTTATAAATGATAATGTTAGTGAATAATTAAAGGAATCATAATATAATTACATATATAATCTTAAATGAACTTTGAATGTATTTTTCGATTGGAACCTCCATTGTGTGTGGATTTCAATTGAATTATAAAAAGAAATAATTTTGTCTTTAATTTATTACCATGAGTAGATCTCTTAGTCCAAGTAAATCTTTTTTCCTTTGTAAACAACTTTTATCATCTTTATTTTTGTGACAAATTTTTTTCTTACCTCAGAATTTTTCTTCATCAATTCCCTGTGAATCGACCTCGAATTCCTGAGAATTTATTACTTGAAACAACCTGCACTTGGGTTTGTAAATTTTAGTTACCATCAAGTTTTTGGCGTCGTTATTGGGGACTTGAATTGAAGTTTTAATTTATTGATGTTCTCTTTTTGTAAGTAAACTTCACCATTAGGTATATTCTTCCTGTACTCTTTTAACATTTTAATTTTCTAACTTACTAATTAACTAACTAACTTTCTAACTTTTATATTTATGTCATTTATTTAAGCTTACTAACTTTCTAACTTTTATATTTATGTCATTTATTTTTGTTTTCTAACTTTCTAATTTTTTTATATTTATGTCATTTAATTACACTTTCTAACTTTCTAATTATTTGTTTATGTCATTTAATTATGCTTTCTGACTTACTAACTTACTAACTTATTTACTTATGTCATTTATTTTTGCTTTCTAACTTATTTACTTATGTCATTTATTTTTGCTTTCTAACTTACTAACTTGTACATTTTTTTAAATTTTAAGTCATTTATTTTGTCTTAATATTTAATGGCTGGTTTATACCGCCAACTTGTATATTTTTTTTTATTTTAAGTCACTTATTTATGCTTAATTAGTATCGTGATTTAAATTATGGTTGTTTGATTAAAATTAATCTTAGTACTTTGTATATTGATTTGTTTGAATCACAATCATACACGATTGGCACAATGACTGAAAAAGAACCACAAGCTGAAAATGAACCACGAGCTGAAAATGAAAGTGAACATGATGAACATGAAAATCAACCATTGCAAACTATGTATGCATATTTGCAACCACCTCGAAATTCTAGTCCATCATGTTTTATCTTTCTACTCACTGCTAACATTACTTATGTCATTTATTTTTGCTTTCTAACTTCTTTACTTATGTCATTTATTTTTGCTTTCTAACTTACTAACTTGTACATTTTTTTTTTAATTTTAAGTCATTTATTTTGGCTTAATATTTAATGGTTGGTTTATACCGCCAACTTGTACATTATTTTTTTGATATTTTAAGTCACTTATTTATGCTTAATTAGTATCGTGATTTAAATTTTGGTCCTTTAGTTAAAATTAATCCTGGTACTTTATATATTGATTTGTTTGAATTATAATCATGCATAATTGACACAATGGCTGAAAATGAACCACAAGCTAAAAATGAACCACGAGCTGAAAATGAAAGTATACATGATGAACATGAAAATCAACCATTGTGAACTATGTATGCATATTTGCAACCACCTCAAAATTCTAGCCTATCATGTTTTATCTTTCCACTCACTGCTAACAATTTTAGATTTAAGCTGGGTATGATTTCTGTACTTCATAATTTCCATGGTTTAGAATCTGAAACCCATATTTACATCTAAAAGAATTTGAGGAAGTCTGTATTACTTTCAATGATCAAAATTGCACTGAAGAGATTGTTAAACTTAAATTGTTTCTTTTTTTTTTTAAAGATAAAGCACAAACTTGGCTTAACGCTTTGAAACCAAGATCAATTGGCACATGACAAGAAATGCAATGTGAGTTTTGAAAGAAATTTTTTTCAACACATAAAACTAATGCTTTGAAAAGACAAATCCAAAATTTTTCCTAAAATTCAAATGAAGCGTATTTTCAATGTTGGGAATGTTTTAAAGATTTGTTAAATTTTTGCCCACATCATGGTTTTGAAAAATGGCGCACTATAAGTTTTTTTTATGAATGTTTAACACCTGAAACTAAACAATTTGTGGAAACAATGTGCAATGACGAGTTTCTTAATAAAGAACCTAAAGAAGCTTTAGATTATTTAAACCATTTAGCTGAAAATTCTCAATCTTGGCATAGTACTAATCCTTCTGAAAATTCAATTAGATATAACCTTGCAAATGCTGGTAAAGGAAAATATCATCTTAGTCAAGAAGAAGATCTAAATGCTAGGTACGCCAGTTTGACTAGAAATGTTGAATCCACGGAATTAGGGAAAGTGAAAGAAGTCAAATCTGTGCAAAATGAAGAAATTTGTGGCATTTGTGATGAATTAGGACACTCAATAAATGAATGTCCAAATATTCCTGTTTTAAAGAAGTTTTGCATGAGCAAGTAATGAACAATTTTAAAAAGCCATTCACTTCTTCTTTTTCAAATTCTTACAATCCAGGATGGAGAAATCATCCGAACTTCAGCTGGAGGAATAATAATCAAGCACAATTTATGCAACCACCGCCTCCTCAAGAACAACAGGATTCTCAAAATTCTTAAGGATATGTACCTTATGTCACACCATATAAGAAAAACCTTGAAGGAACACTCATGCATTCATAGAAAAACAAGTGGCCATTAATAAACAAAACACTCAAACTATGATTGACGTAAAAGAAACTTTGGGTTAATTTACTTCTGCACTCACCATTCACGAGAAAGAAAAATTTCGTTCTCAACCTCAACCGAATCCCAAAGGTTAGTATAGTTTAAATGAGGGTAGTTCAGAAAACCAAGATCAAGTCAATTCAATGATAACTCTGAGGAGTGGAAAAGTTGTTAAAAAAGAAATTCTTGAACCTTGTGAGAAAGATGATGAATTAATTCCCCAAGATAAGGAAGAGGTTGATAAGCCATCTGGCCAAAATGAGACCAAACTCTCATCTCCTCCTCCCTCATTTCCTCAAATATTAAGCAATTCAAGGAAATTGAATCACCACACTAAAATTTTTGAAATCTTTAAATAAGTGAAGGTCAATATTTCATTGTTAGATGCTATCAAACAAATTCCTTCTTATGCTAAATTTTTGAAGGACTTATGCACTGTTAAAAGGAAATTAAATGTGAAAAAGAATGCCTTTTTGACTGAATAGGTAAGTTCCATTATTCAGAGCAATAATGTTTTGAAACATAAAGACCCTAGTTGTCCTATGGTTTCATACATTATTGGAGAACATAAAATTGAACAAGCTTTACTTGATCTTGGTGCTAGTGCTAATTTGATTCCATGTTCAGTTTATCAGCAACTCAACCTGGTGAGTTAAAACCAACTTCTGTAACTCTTTTACTTGCCGATAGATCAATTAAAATTCTAAAAGGAATAGTGGAAGATGTATTAGTACAAGTTGATAAATTTATTTATCTTGTGGATTTTATTATCTTGGAAACTAAACCTATGGTTAATAGTTCCAAGTCAATTCCTGTTATTTTAAGTCACCCAATTTTAGCAACATTTAATGCTTTGATAAATTGTAGAAATAGAGTGATGAAGCTAACATTTGGAAACATGACACTAGAGCTTAATGTTTTCAACATATGCAAGCAACCACAGGAAATCCATGATAAAAAGGAAGAAGTTGACAGGATTGAGACCATTATAGATGATCATATTCTAAAAGGGAGTTCTTCTGACCCATTAGAAGTTTGTTTAATTAATTCATTTGATTCAGGTATGCAAGTAGATGATGATATTTATGAAATATGCTCTTTACTTGATTGTACACAGGTAAAGGAATACAAGGGATGGAAGCCGAGATTTGAAGAGCTAAAACCCATAAATGATAATACTCATTAAGAAGTACCCACAGTGGAACTAAAGCTATTACCTGATGGGTTGAAGTACATATTTTTACGAGAAGAACAAAGCTTTTCAGTATTAATTTCATCAATCCTTATTGGAGAATAAGAATTTGTGTTGATAGAAGTACTTAAAAGGCATAAAAGTGTAATTGGATGGACATTAAAGGACATAAAAGGCATTAATCCATTAATTTGTACACATAGAATACATTTAGAGGATAATGCTAACACATCACAATAACCTCAAAGAAGATTAAATCCACACATGAAAGAGGTACTTAGGACTGAAGTTCTTAAATTACTTGATGTTAGAATTATCTACCCTATCTCCGATAGCCAGTGGGTAAGCCCTACTCAAGTTGTGTGATGATCACATATTTTATACATTAATAAACCCTCATTTTTAGTCATTTACACTCTTCATGTACTTAATTGATTAAGCCTAGTTATGTTTTGTAAGTTTGGACTCAAATTGGACTTAATTGATTTTTTCAGCACTATTTTGGTCTTACGCTGTTTCTGTATTTCGGCCATATCTTGAGTTTTAAATGTCTGATAATTATGAATTTTACCTTGTAGGAAAGATAAGAGAGAGCTCTACAACTTGATGATGAGCTCAAAGTCTCAATCAGACATCTAGCAAAGCTAATTGGGCTTGGAAGACAGAACACGAGTTTTGTATCTGAAACCTGAACAATGTACAGTAATCAAAGCATAACTCAGGCTGCAAGAATTATCTTAGGCTGAAATTTGGACATTTGAAAGCTAAGACCCAGATCTAAAACTTTCATGCTGAACACAAAACTTGATTCGGGTTCCTTGATGATGATATTGAGTCTGAAAGTCAAAACAGAGGTGTTGAAACTGAGCCTGAACAATTTGTAGTAATTGGGTCATATCTTGGGCTGTAGGATGAATTTTTGGGTGATTTCAGAGCCATTGGAAAGCTTAGACAATTTTCCATAACTTTCATGAAGATCACTTGGCTCGAAAATGACGGAATCAATGACTTAAGTAATGAATGATTTCGGAGACAAGAAATCTCAATGATTTTTCACTCTTATCCTCACCATTTGGCATTTTCCACTCATTCATCCACTCATTCACCTACTCCTAATCAGCCCCTTTGTCATTTTGTACCCCTAATCCTCTATAAAAGGCACCATTGGCTAACCATTTAGGGGCACTTGGTGTTTGGCTAAGTTGTTACAAGTTGTGGTTATGCTTGTTTATTGTTTTCCTTTGTTGTAATTTTTCTTGTTCTAAATTGAAGCTATGTTCATCTTTCTCTTCTTCTCTCTTTCTTTCTTCTTATCCATGAGTAACTAAATCTTCATCTTGCTTAGGTGAAAGAGTGAAGCTCTTGGTAATGAAATAAGGTTAGATTATTCTATTTCTTGTGCTTAAATGATATATTATCAATTGGACATTATATGTGTTATATTTTGTTTCCAATCAATTTAGAAACCTTCTTTGTATAATGGAGATCTTGATTTATTGTAGACAATAGGATTGACATAGTGAATGCTTGAACTCATTTACAAATGTTGGTAGATAATTAAAGGAATCATAAAATGATTACATATATAATTGAACTTTGAATGTTATATTTACCGATTGGAACCTCCGTTGTGTGTGAATTTCAATTGAGTTATAAAGAGAAATAATCTTACCTTTAATTTATTACCAAGAGTGGATCTTCTAACCCAAGCAAGCCCTTAAATTCATTTGCGAACTTGATTTATTACTTTTGGTGTTGTGACAAATCTTTTTCTTACCTCAATTAATTTTTCTTCATCAATTCCCTGTGGATCGACCTCGGACTCCCGAGAAATTTATTACTTGAGATAACCTGCACTTGGGTTTGCATCCTTTAAATCCCGCAGTCAAGTTTTTGGCACCGTTGCCGGGGACTTGATTTGAAGTTTTGATTTATTGAGGTTTGTTTGTTTTAATAAAATCTATTCTCTCTTCTCCCTCACTGGAACAAAAGATCAGCTTGTCGATCCTTCGGTTTCTTTACTAACTCTCTAACTTACTAACCTACTAACTTGCTAATATACTAACTTTCTAACTTTTATATTTATGTCATTTATTTTTACTTTTTAATTTTTTTATTTATTTTCGTCATTTTTTTCGTTAGTGGGGGTAACTCTCCCTTTTATTTTACGCACTAACTTAGTGGAGAAACTATCCCTTTTACTTTTCTGTTATTTATTTTTCGCAATCTAACTTAATGAAATAATATTTCTTCTTCTCTTCTCTTTCACGACTCTGTGGGGCTCTGTCACTCTCTGGTTTTCATATTTAAATTTATTTTCTCAGTACTTTATTTTCGTATTGTAATTTTCACATTTTAATTTTTGTATTTTATTTTTCTGTAGTTTATTTTTATTTTCAATTTTTTGGGTGGTTGGTTTGTTACCCCACCTTTGTTATATATATATTTTTGGTGGTTGGTTTCTACCACACCATTTTTTTTTATTTTTATTTTTATTTGGTGGTTGGTTTATTCCACGCCTTTGTACATATTTATTGGGTGATTGGTTTATACCACATCCTAGTTAATATTTAATGGTGGGTTATACCGCCGGCTTGTACATTATTTTTTGTTTATTTATTTTAAGTAATTTATGTATATATGCATAATTGGCATCGTGATTTAAATTCTGGCCATTTAGTCAAAATTAATCCTGTTACCTTATATATTGATTTGTTTGAATCACAATCACACACAATTGACACAATGGCTGACAATGAAAGTGTACATGATGAACCTAAAAATCAACCATTGCGAACCATGCGTGAATATTTGCAACCACCTCGAAATTCTAGTTCATCATGTTTTATCTTTCCACTCAATGCCAACAATTTTAGATTTAAGCTAGGTATGATTTCTTTACTTCCTAATTTTCATGGTTTAGAATCTGAAAGTCCATATTTACATCTAAAAGAATTTGAAGAAGTATGTATTGCCTTCAATGATCAAAATTACACTGAAGAGATTGTTAAGCTTAAATTGTTTCCTTTTTCTTTAAAAGATAAAGCAAAATCTTGGCTTAACACTTTGAAACCAAGATCAATTAGCACATGACAAGAAATGCAAGGTGAGTTCTTGAAGAAATTTTTTCCAACACATAAAACCAATGCTATGAAAAGACAAATCCAAAATTTTTCCCAAAATTCAAATGAAGCATAATTTTCAATGTTGGGAACGGTTTAAAGATTTGTTAAATTCTTACCCACATCATGGTTTTGAAAAATGGCGCACTATAAGCTTCTTTTATGAGGGTTTAACACCTGAAACTAAATAATTTGTGGAAACAATGTGCAATGGTGAGTTTCTTGATAAAGAACCTGATGAAGCTTTAGACTATTTGAACCAGTTGGCTGAAAATTCTCAATCTTGGCATAGTACTAACACTTCTGAAAATTCAATTAGATCTAATCTTGCAAGTGCTAATAAAAGAAAATATCACCTTAGTCAAGAGGAAGATCTAAATGCTAGATTTGCCAGTTTGGCTAGAAAGGTTGAAGCCATGGAATTAAGAAAAGCAAAAGAAATCAAATCTATGCAGAATGAAGAAATTTGTGGCATTTGTGATGACTTAGGACACTCAACACATGAATGTCCTAAGATTCTTATTTTTAAAGAAGTTGTACTAGAGCAAGTAAATACAATGAATAATTTTAAAAAGCCAGTTACTTCTTCTTTTTCAGATACATACAATCCGGGATGGAGAAATCACCCGAACTTCAGCTGGAGGAATAATAATCAGTCACAATTCGTGCAACTACCACCTCCTCAGGCACAACAGGACTCTCAAAATTCTCAAGGATATGCACCTTATGTCCCACCATATAGGAAAAACCTTGAGGAAACACTGCATGCATTCATAGAAAAGCAAGAGGCCATTAATAAACAAAACAATCAAACCATGAATGACATAAAAGACACTCTTGCTAAACTTTCTTATGCACTCACCATTCACGAGAAAGGAAAATTTCCTTCTCAACCTCAACCAAATCTTAAAGGTCAGTACAGTCTAAATGAGGGGAGTTCAGAAAACCAACAAATGGACTAAGTCAAGTCAGTGATAACCCTTAGGAGTGAAAAGGTTGTTGAAAAACATATCACCGAATCTTGTGAGAAAGAAGTTGAACCAATTCCCTAAGAAAATGAAGAAGTTGACCAAAAGGCGACCAAACTCTCGCCTTCACCCCCATTTCCTCAAGCATTGAATAATCCAAAGAAATTGGACCACCACACTGGAATTTTTGAAATTTTGAAACAAGTGAAGGTCAATATTCCTCTGTTAAATGTTATCAAACAGATTCTTTCTTATGCCAAATATTTGAAAGACTTGTGCACTGTTAAAAGGAAATTAAATGTGAAAAAGAAAGCATTTTTGACTAAACAGGTAAGCTCCATTCTCTGAATAATAATGCGTTGAAATATAAAGACCCTGGTTGTCATACAGTTTCATGCATTATTGGAGAACATAAAATTGAAAAAGCTTTACTTGATCTTGGTGCTAGTGTCAATTTGCTTCCATATTCTGTTTATCAGCAACTTAACTTAGGTGAGTTAAAACCAACTTCTGTAACTCTTCTACTTGCCGATAGATCAATTAAAATTCCAAGAGGAATAGTGAAAGATGTGTTAGTTCAAGTTGATAAATTCATATATCTTGTAGATTTTATTGTCTTGGATACTGAACCTATGGTTGATAGTTGCAAGTCAATTCCTGTTATTTTAGGCAGTCCATTTTTAGCAACATCTAATGCTTTGATAAATTGCAGAAATGGAGTGGTGAAGCTAACATTTGGAAAGATGACACTAGATCTCAATGTTTTTAACATGTGTAAGCAACCACAGGAAGTCCTTGATGAAAAGGAAGAAGTTGAAGGGATTGAAACCATTATAGATGATCATTTTCAAAAGGAGAGTTCTTCTGACCCATTAGAAGTTTGTTTAATTAATTCATTTGATTTGCTTGATTGTACAGAGGAAATAGAATACAAAGGATGGAAGTCGAAATTCAAAGAGCTAAAAACCATGAATGATAATGCCCATGAAGAAATATCCACACCGGAACTAAAGCCATTACCTGTTGGGTTGAAGTACACATTTTTGGGAAAGGAACAAAGGTTTCCAGAAGTAATTTTCTCAACTCTTACTGGAGAACAAGAAGGAAAGATGTCGCCTCAATGGACACACCAAGATAGAAAGAAATTTTTTACAAAGGTGAAAAAATTTTATTGGGATGACCCATACTTGTTCAAATATTGTGCTAACCAAATCTTTAGAAAATGTGTACCCGACAGTGAGGTAGGTAGTGTCATTAAATTTTGTCACTCAGAAGCATGTGGACGTCACTTTTCTTCAAAGAAAATAGCTGTAAAAATCTTGCAGTGTGGATTTTATTGGCCCACTTTATTTAAGAACTGCTATACTTTTTGTAAAAGTTATGAAAATTGTCAAAAGACAAATCCAATAAAATCCACAGTCAAGACAATTTTGAGAAAATCTTTTAAAATTGATCAAAAAGTTCTGCTTTATAACTCTCGTCTGCACCTATTCCCTGGAAAATTGAGATCTATGTGGAGTGGTCCTTTTGTTGTCAAACACATGTATCCTCATGGAGCCATAGATATTGAGAATCCTAGGAACGGTAATGTGTTTAAAGTTAATGGACAAAGGCTCAAACCATTTCTGGAAAACCAAGTTAATGAGGTAGAATTCATCTCTCTTTTTGATCCTTGTTATAAATAAAATGCACTCTAATTTTGTTGCCTTATTTTTGCAGTTCTTTATGTTGCCGGTTAAGTGGCGGATACGGTACTCTGTGACTCTCAAGTCGATTTGTTTTTCAGTTTCCCAAAATAACTGAATTCTTCTTCTCCTTTAAAATAGATGTCATTCTTTCAAACCTGAGAAAACATTTTCCTTCTCTCCCTCAAAATGCCCTGAAAAAAATCTACAAAGTTTGATGTGAAAGATTGAGATTGTTAATGCACAAAGGTATGCCAGAAGATGTGTGCTGGATAATTGAAGCAAAGGTCCGAGTAGCAGGTGAGTCTTCAATTTCATTTGACTCATACATGCCAGGTCTTGGAAGAAGTTCGTATTCTAAAAGGAGAAGAGCAAAAAGGTTACAAGTTTGTTACAAATGTGGACGATGGAATTGTAACAAGCGATGTCGTACTTTGGGGATGGTTTCCACAAACAGAGAAGATAAAATTTTCTTCATTAAGAATGGACTGAGTAAGGAGTCATTAGATGATATCTTATTGACTCTTAAGACGCATTCTTGTGGATTGGTGCATCGTGAAATTCTTAATTTGTGGAATCTCTTCAAGGATGAAGAAAGACGCTACGGTCTTGGGAGTCTACTCTAAAAGACCCTGTTTGCCAATTTATAAAAAAATTGGATGGGAAGCTTATCCTCGACTCATAGAAGGCGTTTAAGCCGTTACTGGACGTGAAACCAGAGGCAGATGTGAGCCATATCCACAACAATCTGTACATATTATCTTTTTCTTCATGTTTTCTTTTAAAAAAAAATGAAAAAAAAGAGTCTAAACAAGGGCGATCCGGAAGGAGTACTATGGCTTTAATTAGTTGTCGGGCCCCAGCCTTTGGCTGACCCATCATTGACTCGGGTGGACCTTTGCACGCTAGTCCTTAAAAAAGTTTGTGTACCATGCTCTGTACAGAGCCACACTCCATAACCCAATGTTTACCATCTAGGCACAGTGGAGTTGATGGACAGGCAGAAGCGTCCCACTCTGGTTATTAGTGAGAAGTAAACCGCGGCGGCCGAAGCGTATGAGGCATCTGAGCTTGATCCTCTCTTTTATTAGAAGGGACTCTCAGTGCCCTGGGATGGGATGTTTTGGATCTTGGACATTACGGATTTCAGATTTTAGCATCTTTGTTGATGTTACGAGCCCAAGTGTGAGCGCTCTAGGTTCCAGACCCAGGATGGAAACCCATGATGGTTTCTCCTTTCTCCTTTCTTCGAATAAACGGATGTGAGTGTCTACTGCACTGGTGACATGCAGTATAAAGATATGCCACTACTGCACTCATGACACGCAGTGTGAAAGCTGTACATACAGGTATATCATCATTTGCTATTATATCTCTTTTATCTTTGTATGATTTTGCTGTATTTTGGTTTTGGATAGACGATCCTTTGAGCAGGGTCCTTCAGGGGTTTCTAGACTTCTTTACCCTGATGATTTTCTTGAAGTCACAAAAAAAAATCATTTACCTTTGATCTTTGATCCTGATCTAGTAATAGCTCAGATAGATTAGTCAGCAAGAGGCAGTGAAGGAAGCAGGATGAAAAGACAGCTAGATTTGACACTTCGTTTAAAGCTTTCCTTTACTTTGGATTTATCATACTTTGTTTTTGTTTAAATTAGTGTCAGTTTTCTCCAATAGGTAATATCTTCTATCCTTTACTCATCTATATTTTAACATTGAGGACAATGTTGTGATCTAGTTAGGGGGAAGGATAGTTGACCAATTTTTTTTCTTTTCTATTTTTTGGGAAGTATGATATGATTGTCATGGACTTATTAAACCAATGAATGATGGCAGAGTAAGGAGTAATTTTACTTTTGAGACGCATCTAAATTGGGAAGTATGTTTAGTGATATGACTATCAGAAACCTATTCTTAGTAAAACCAATTAGTGATGGCAGAGTAAGGAGCAAATTTTGGAAACAATTTATTACTCTTGAGACGTATCTTAGTTGGGGTAGTAATTAATTAGTATTGATTTGTGGAAGTAACAAAGTTTTTGTCTTTTGATTTCCTTTGAAAGATTCAAGTGAATGCACTCTCACATCCGTTGAAGCAATTGAGATTCTTGGATCTTAGCATAAATTGTATTCTTTCTTAAAAATCACAAGCTTGGAAATGAATGTTGATATGATGGATTGAGAATGATAGAAATATGCCTGGTGAGATTTTGAGCCTATTGATGAATGGATTGAATATTTGTACCATTCTTTTCTTTCTTGTGTGATTTTCACTCATGGAATTGTTACTCTAGAACTTACTTTGATTCTTTTTGAGGCTACATTTTCACATGCATACATTAATATGATTGAGGCATTTTGAAATAGTTACTTTGACCAAATAGCCATCCTTGTATATTTTTCATTGTGTAACCCATTTGAACTTGTTTGACCATTCCTTGTTTTAAGCTCATTTCATCCTTCAAAAAAAAAGAGAAAAAAAAAATATTTTTACCCAACCATAGGGAATAAGTGAGCATTGACCTTGTTCTTGAACAAGTGTGGAGGTGTGTGTGCAAAATGATAAAAAAAAAAAGACCACCGTTGCAATTAAAGGATTATCAGAGTCTAGAATAAAGGTGGATGCTTTGAAATAACAAGAAGAAAAGGAGAATGTTCAAGTCTAACAATGAATTCAATTCACCAATTTGGGATTGATCTTCAACAAAACATTAGTCAAATATTAGTGATTGTCCTTTATGATGAATGTTCTCAAACATTTTCTCCACTCTAACTGTACCATAATGCTCTTTTATTCTCTTTGCTATTTATCTTTTCATATTCATATTATCCCCTCTCCTTTACCATGACCCCATTACAACCTTGAATAAAGTCCTCTTGATTTTTGTATGCATGAGCTTTGAGTAGCAGAGAAGTAGAAGATAAACAAGCTTATGGAAGTGCAATTGTTCATGGGTTGAATAGAGTGAAATACTTACCTTTTAAACACTTGAGAGATTGAGAGTGAATTCTGTGAGGATCTATCATTCTTGATTCATTCTTTTCAACTGAAGATTCCTTGCTTGTTGGTTTGAGATGTGAAGAAATGTTACCTCATTAATGCTTTGATCCCTTGAATTTCTTGTTATTCTTCTTGCTTCATCGAGTTTTTTAGAGTTTTTAACTTTTGAGTCTGTGTCATTTTTCTTTGTCTCCTAACTTTGGTCTCATGTGTTTTGTCCAGGAGTGCAAAAAGCTAAGTGTGGGGGAATTTGATGATCACATATTTTATACATTAATAAACCCTCATTTTTAGTCATTTACACTCTTCATGTACTTAATTGATTAAGCCTAGTTATGTTTTGTAAGTTTGGACTCAAATTGGATTTAATTGATTTTTTCAGCACTATTTTGGTCTTATGCTATTTCTGTATTTCGGCCAGATCTTGAGTTCTAAATGTATGATAATTATGAATGTTACCTTGTAGAAAAGATAAGAGAGAGCTCTACAACTTTGATGATGAGCTCAAAGTCTCAATCAGACATCTAGTGGAGCTAATTGGGCTTGGAAGATAGAACACGAGTTTTGTGTCTGAAACCTGAACAGTGTACAGTAGTCAAAGCATAACTCGGGCTGCAAGAATTATCTTAGGCTGAAATTTAGACATTTGAAAGCTAAGACCCAGATCTAAAACTTTCATGTTGAACACAAAACTTGATTCGGGTTCCTTGATGGTGATATTGGGTCTGAAAGTCAAAATAGAGGTGCTGAAACTGGACCTGAACAGTCTGTAGTAATTGGGTCATATCTTGGGCTGTAGGATGAATTTTTGGGTGATTTGAAATCCATTGGAAATCTTAGACAATTTCCTAGAACTTTCATGAAGACCACTTGGCTCAAAAATGACGGAATCAATGAGTTAAGCAATGAATGATTTCAGAGACAAGAAATCTCAATGATTTTTCACTCTTATCCTCACCATTTGGCATTTTCCACTCATTCATCCACTCATCCACCTATCCCTAATCAGCCCCTTTGTCATTTTGTACCCCTAATCCTCTATAAAAGGCACCATTGGCTGACCATTTAGGGGCATTTGGTGTTAGGCTAAGTTGTTACAAGATGTGATTATGCTTGTTTATTGTTTTCCTTTGTTGTAATTTTTCTTGTTCTAAATTGAAGCTATGTTCATCTTTCTCTTCTTCTCTCTTTCTTTCTTCTTATCCATGAATAACTAAATCTTCATCTTGCTTGGGTGAAAGAGTGAAGCTCTTGGTAATGAAATAAGGTTAGATTATTCTATTTCTTGTGCTTAAATGATATATTATCAATTGGACATTATATGTGTTATATTTTGTTTCCAATCAATTTAGAAATCTTCTTTGTATAATGGAGATCTTGATTTATTGTAGACAATAGGATTGGCACAGTGAATGCTTGAACTCATTTACAAATATTGGTAGATAATTAAAGGAATCATAATATGATTACATATATAATTGAACTTTGAATGTTATATTTACCGATTGGAACTTCCGTTGTGTGTGGATTTCAATTGAGTTATAAAGAGAAATAATCTTACCTTTATTTTATTACCAAGAGTGGATCTCCTAATCCAAGCAAGCCCTTAAATTCATTTGTGAACTTGATTTATTACTTTTGGTGTTGTGAGAAATCCTTTTCTTACCTCAATTAATTTTTCTTCATCAATTCCCTGTGGATCGACCTCGAACTCCCGAGAAATTTATTACTTGAGATAACCTGCACTTGGGTTTGCATCCTTTAAATCCCACAGTCATTGTGCCTAAGAAATCTGCAATAACAGTGGTTGAAAATGAAAAAAAAGTGAATTAATACCTACGCGGGTCTCATCTAGTTGGCGTATGTGTATTGATTTTAGAAAATTAAATGCAACCACTAAGAAAGATCATTTCCCCTTACCATTTCTTGATTAAATTATGGAAAAAGTAGTAGGACATACCTACTACTGTTTTCTTTATGGTTATTCGGGGTAATTGCATTAGAGGATCAAGAAAAGATAACTTTTACGTGCCCCTTTAACACTTTTGCATATAGAAGAATGTCTTTCGACCTTTGTAATGCTTCGACAACTTTCCAAAGATGCATGCTAAAAATTTTTAGTGACATGATTGAGCATTATATAGAGGTTTTCATAGATGACCTGACAATTTTTAGAAATTCTTATGAAAATTGTCTTAATAATTTGGATAAAGTTCTTAAAAGATGCAGGAAAAAAAAGATTTGTATTAAACTAGGAAAAATGTCATGTGATATCTTCTAAAGGAATTGAAGTTGATAAGGCCAAAGTTGAATTAATTGCTCATTTTCCTTCCCTAAAAATAGTCAGAGAAATTTGTTCCTTTTTAGGACATGCAGGATTCTATCGAAGATTCATTAAGGACTTTAGTGTCATATTTAGACCATTATGCAATCTTCTGATAAAAGATGCACCATTTGATTGGACTCAAGAATGTAAAAAATCTTTTGAAAAATTAATTAGTCTTTTGACATCTGCTCCCATCATGCAATCCCCTAACTGGTCTTTACCTTTTGAGTTGATGTGTGATGCTAGTGAATTACACCACTATTTAAAAAGAACTACTTGCTGTAATTTTTACATTGGATAAATTTCGAGCTTATTTAATTGGTTCTTCTACTATTATTTTCATTGATCATGTTGTTGTTAGATATTTAATGTCTAAGCAGGATACCAAACCTAGATTGATACGGTGGATCTTGTTGCTTCAAGAATTCAACATCACAATAAAAGATAAGAAAGGAGCAAAAAATGTTATTGTAGATCATTTGTCCAGACTTACAACAGGCTCATCTTTTGATAGCACACCTATCAATAATTCTTTTTTTGATGAATTTTTATTTTCTGTCAATTCCATACCTTGGTTTGCTAACAAAGTCAATTTTCTTGTAACAGAAAAGATGCCGCCTCAGTGGTCACACCAAGATAGAAAAAAAGTTTTGAATGAGGTGAAAAATTTTTATCGGGGTGACCCGTATTTGTTCAAATATTGTCCTGATCAAATCTTTCGAATATGTGTATGTAACACCCCGAATTTCCTATCTCTTAAACAATAATTTTGATAATTAACAGAATTTTACTGTTTAGTAATTTCTGAGCGCTGTAAAATTATTTTGATTAATCCATCAGCATATTTGATCGTTTTGAGTGATTTACTTCGTGTCAGGAAAATAATAATTTTCGGGCCGGAAAAAATCTTTAAATATTTATTTCTCTTGACTGTTAATTATTTTTAATAATCTGACTTGATTTTCATACGTTTTCTAATATTTGTGATTTTTGTGGATGATTATGAATTTTTTTGACTGTATGTGAGCCCAGGTGGTCCTATGTGGACCTAGGTGACCTTACATGGGCCCAGGTGGGTCCCGCAAAACAAAATTTTTTCTACGCGTAGACAAATTTGTACTGTTTAAACGGAGACAAGGGATCTTACTAAACCTGAATCCGGAGACAGTTTTAGAAAATTCTTGTACTGTGTTTTGTACTGTATTTATTTATCGGGCAATAAAAATACAGTAAATATATTCTTTCGTGAGATTTTAGCAGATAAAAATAGAAATTATACTATTAAGTCAATATTAGTGATTGTGACAATTTTTGATGGACCAATAGGAAACAAGTCTAATAATGAAGACTTTGATATCAATCGTTGATTTAATCGATGGTAAAGACTTGATCTTGATTTAATCAATGGTGTAGGATAAGTTTAATAAAATGGCTATGATCATTTATAACCATTGGATTTAGAATTGATCAAGGGTGAAGATTTGGTCTCAAAATGTGACAAAGACCATTTATGACCATTGGATGAAGAATTAATCAAGGGTGGAGATTTGGCCTTGTAAAGTAACAAAGACCATTTATGACCATTGGATGTAAATTTAATTAATGGTGAAGATTTAGTCTTAAAAAGTAGCAAAGACTAATTATGACCCTTGGATTAAAAGTTTGAAGGAGCAATCTTGACCCTTAATTTTGGAGAAACATCTAATGACTAGACTTTAAAGGAGAAAGATCCAATGGCCTAGATTAAGTCTTCTAATCAAAAGTCTACTTAAATCCTAACCATTGAATTGATCAATGGCTAGAAATGCTCTAGATGGTGGCTAATAATGATGACAACATTATTGCATGCATAATGCAAGAGATGGCTACGGTTTTGTCATGTCTTTTGGAGCTAAAGAAAAAGTTTGATGACTATTATTAGATGTCATAGTCAATTTGGCATCATTATTGATTCTTTGCATCCTTAGGAGATGACTTGAAGGGGGGAACGGTTATTAGAGGCCTTAAGGCCATAGAAAAAGTTTGAAGACCATTATTGCCATCCTTGGTCATCATTAAACATTTTCAAGAAGCTAAGTTACCAAGTTTTCTCTCCATTTCTTTTCTCCAAGCAAGTTTCGGTCAAGCACCTTAGAACCATCACCCAAATTTCTATCATTTCATCCAACTTGATTTTCTAAACCTAAACATCATTCTAAGAACATCTCTAGTTATGAGTTTTCACTAAATCATTCATCTTGAGTCTCAAATCCAAACTTCAAGTTTCTATCAAAAATCAAAAATTCTATCTAAAGATTGAAGGCTCTCCAAAAAATTTTCTCTCTTTGTGCTTCAAGAGGAACCATTCGGTCAAGACCCCTAAAACCACTCTCCAATCTCTTTTAATTTCATCCAACCATAGATCTTGAATCTACATGATATTCTAAGCAACTTTCATGTTGGAGATTTTATCTAAATCATCTATCTTCAACCTTGTTCTTCAAGCTAAAAATTGAAGCTTTCATGGTGAAGTTTGTTACTCTTCACTTTTCTTTTGATTTTCAAGGTCCTAACCATGATACACATCCATGGTTCTCTTAGTCAAGCTTAGTATACTAATTTTTATGTATTTTGTTTTGTATTTGAGAAGCCCTTGGTGGTGAAGGACTTGGAAAAAGAAGCAAAATAAAGAGCTTTTGAGGATCTTCAAGAGGTAAGAGGGAGATCTATCTCACCAACCAAGTATGGTGGTGAGAGATGGTCTTATATTTGATGGATGGTGAATCCATGTGAGGATTCATATCCATGGTCATGTAATTTATTTGTGAGTGTTTATGTGTTTTAATTATTTGCCTATGCTTGATATGCTATGCATGATTTTATGGCTTTGATGGTATGCTTATATTATGCATGATGAGTATATGGCATGCTTATAGTATTTATGATGAAATATGTATGTGTATGCCATGATGTGAATAATGGAAAAGAAATCAATTTTTAGTTCCAATGGCCAAAGGGAGGCTACGGTTTTTGACTCTCAAGATTAAGGTCTATGTTAAAATTTTTCAAGAACAAAGGAATTAATTTTTGGTCCCTAAGTACATGGTGAATTTCGGCCAAGACACCTCAAAATATGTGTTCACAAATTAATATTTTCATGAAAGATGAAAATGGATGATTTGAAGAATAAGAAAAATAAACAAAGGGTTTGTTTTTCAAGAGAACATGAACACGGTTTTAGAAGGATTTTTATTGATTTATTTTGTGTAAAAAGTTTCTAAGTGTTTTACTAAACATGAGATTTAAATGAAAATAGCAATGATGATTTTAATGATTTGCAAAGAAAGTGAAAATGGATTTGCAAAGAAAGTGAAAGATGAAAATAACAAATGAATTGGTTTTTATGACCATGAGTCTCACAGTTTTGAATCAAAGTTTTAATGGTTTTGTTTGTGTAAAACCATATCAATTTAGAAGGAAAGATATTTGATGGTTTCAATGGCTAAGTACCATGGTTTTTTGAGGGCTTGTAATGCCTTGATTTTTATGGAACAAAATGATATTTTATAAAATGAAGTATTTTGTCACTCGAAAGATTTGACAGTTTTCAATGAACACGTTCATGCTTTTTGTAAAGGATTTTTAATGGTTTTGTTTGTATAAAATCATATCAATTTAGAAGGAAAAAAAATTTGATGATTTCAATAGTCATGTCCACGTTTTTGAGGACTTGTATTTCCTTGATTTTTATGAAAACAAAGTGGAAATATAATTGATTTGGTATAAAGAATTTGAAAAGGGAATTAGAGCATTTTATCACTTGAGAGAATAGAAATTTTCGTAACGGAAAACAAAGAGAGGTTGAAAACGTTTGAATTTCAATTTATTTTGAAGAAGATTGATTTTGGAAATGATTTGGGAAAAATGGAAAATATAATGGTGTTTTGAAAATTTACTAACGTATAACTTATTTTCAAGTTTTGAAATACGTTAGAAAATGTTAAGTTTTGAAATGTTGATTTATATCAATGGAAAAGTGATTTTTGTGGATTATATTTTGGAAAAGGATTTCTTGAGTAAAGAAATGTGGAAAAAGATTTTCTTGAGTAAGAAAATGTGAAAAATGAAATACAAAGTCATATTATTTTGAGAAAAGTTAAAAAAGAATTTTTGAAGGTCAAGAAATATTTTCTGTAATGGAATTGTGGTGAAATATTATTTACGTATCTTAAAAACGTGATTTTTAAGTTACGTGATATGGAAAAATATTTCTATGCGATTTTAAATACGTTGAAATATTTATACGCGATTTGAATTACGTTTAAATATTTTACGTGATTTGAATTACTGTTGATAAGTCACTACGTGATTGAATAGCGATAGAATATTTTTATGCAATTGTGAAAATGGGGGAAAATTGTTATGAGATTTGGAAAGTGTTTTAAATATTTTGAGAATGATAGAAAATGATTTACGTGACGTAAAAGAATGATTTTTAAGTTACGCGATTTTGAAATAGTGAAAAAATAATATGTGATTTGAGAAACGTATATTTTTACACGATTGAGAAAAAATGTTGAAAAATTAGTACGTGATTTAAAAGTGCAACAGAAGTGTTACGATATTTTGAAAACGTAACAGAAACGTTTTGGAATTGTAAAAACATAACGGAAATGTTGCGCAATTTTGTGAAAACACGGCGAAAGTGTTTTATAACTATGAAAATGTAATAACATGATTTTGCTATTGAAAATACAGTATAATTACTGTTGAACCAGTGTATGGACACTGTTTGTGAAAATGATGTGTTTTGCCTGTGATTGGCATTTGGTGCATTTTATATGCATTGGAAAGAGATGCTTGTGATTGGATTTGGTGCATTATACATGCATTGGAAAAATATGCGTTGAGGCATATGATTACAATGAACAAATGAAATTGAAAAGATTTGGCCCTTTGGGGTTGGACTTGCACTGATATATTCGTGCATTGTATAAAGTATAGCTAATAAGCTATTTTGGCCCTTGTGGTTGAAGAGGGAATGAGAATTGATAGTGAGGTCTATGATGGATCTTGGGGCGTCAAAGTAGCGGTCGCCGTCGACCAGTGGATATCTGTCTGTGGGCTAAGGCTGGACCATATACCACTTGGCGACGCAGTCTGTTGCAACGCATTGACGATACCCGACAAGAACACGATTCTTTTCAACGACTGGGAGATTGTCTTTGGGCTAAGGCTGACAATTAACCAGAGCATTCTCTTCGAAATTGTGAAAACCTCCATGGAGTTGTTTTTGAAAAACTGAATCTATGTGCGCATGCATGAATCTGAGCATTTATATCTGTGTGATATAATAGTTGAGGAATATTGGTTATGATAATTGTACTTTTGGATGTCTGAGTCATGTTGATGGCATTATTGTTATTATCGTGAATTTTAAACAATGTTTGAACTATTATATGATTAGATGATGATAGTTGATTAATATTGAATATATTATTGAAAGTCTGATATGATATCCCTGTATGATATTATTGTTTGTGTTATCTCTGTACTGCTATGTTGGTATTAGTGTAGGTGATCTCACCTCTTTGTTATGTTGTTTTGCTGTGTTTGTATTGTTACAATTATATAGTAGAAGGAATGAGTTGTCCTAGACATAACGGGTGGTAGATACTCAAAGATTGATGAAAACATTGAAAAGTGGTTGTCTCCAGTTCGAAGATGTGCCGGGTAGACAAGGAGTAGAGTTCTGATGCATCAAGTTGATACAAGAGAAGGAACGAGTATGTTAAGTTTTCTCGTTAGTGTTGTACTGTGCTATTAAGTAGGACCCGTCATAGGGTTTGCTACTGTTAAAAAAAAAAGAGTCTGTTAGTTTTATATTCCTCTTTAAATTGTTAAATATTAATTGGTGTCAATGTTGTATATGAATATGTTTCAATATATTTTTCAGTATTACTTATGGATTTCAGTAAGTTTATGTTTCAGCAAGAAAGAAATTTTAAAATCCATTTTTTTTATAACTTAAACTTTGTGCGAACTTATTTTCAGATTTTGAGTCGGGAGTCAGACATGTGATACCCTAGGGAGGGTGTTACAGTGTACCTGACAGTGAGGTAGGTAGTGTCATTAAATTTTATCACTCAAAAGCATGTGGAGGTCATTTTTCTTCAAAGAAAACAATTGCGAAAATCTTGTGGTGTGAATTTTATTGGCTCACTTTATTTAAGGACAGCTATACCTTTTGCAAAAGTTGCGAAAATTGTCAAAAATTAGGTTTTATTTCTAAAAGAAATATGATGCCTCTGAACCCTATCCTTTTCATTAAAATTTTTTATTGTTGAGGAATTGATTTCATAGGCCCATTTCTATCCTCATTTGAATTTTTATATATTTTGGTTGCAGTTGATTATATCTCAAAATGGATTGAGGTGATTCTATGTCGACGCAATGATCATAAAACTGTTCTTAAATTTTTAAAAGAAAATGTCTTGAGTCGATTTGGAATCCCTCGAGCTATCATCAGTGATGGGAGAACACGTTTTTGCAATAAATCATTAGAATCCTTAATGAAAAAATATGGTATTACCCACAAAATTATCACCCATTATGTGGAAAAATAGAATTAGCAAATAGGAAGATTAAACAAATTTTGGAAAAAATAGTTAACCTAAATTGTAAAGATTGGTCTTTAAGACTAAACGATACACTTTGAGCTTACTGTACTGCTTTCAAAATATCTTTAGACATGTCACCCTATCGGTTAGCCTATGGAAAACCTTGTCACTTGCCTGTAGAATTGGAGCATAAAGCATTTTGGGTCATTAAAGCTTTCAATTTAAATCTTAATGATGCTTGTAGGTTACACAAATTACAAATAAATGAACTTGAGGAATTGAGAAATGATGCATATGAAAACTCAAAAATTTATAAAGATAGAACAAAAGTTTTTCATGATAAATCAATTTTGAGAAAATCTTTTGAAATAGTTAAAAAGTTCTGTTTTATAATTCTGGTCTTCACCTATTCCCTGGAAAATTGAGATCTAGGTGGGCTGGTCCTTTTATAGTCAAACATATGTATCCTTATGGGGCCATAAACACTGAGAATCCTAGGAATGGTAATGTGTTTAAGGTCAATGGACAAAGACTTAAATCATTTTTGGAAAATCAAGCTGCTGAGGTAAAATTCATTTCCCTTTATGATCCTTGTTATGAGAAAAATTTATTCTAATTTTGTAACTTTATTTTATTTTGCAGTTCTCTGTGTTCCCGGTTAAGTGGTGGATAACGGTACTCCATGGCTCTCAAGTTGATTTGTTTTTCAGCTTCCCATAATAACTGATTCCTTCTGCTTTAAAATGGATGTCATTCTTTCAAACCTGAGAAAATATTTTCCTTCTCTTCCTCAAAATGATCTAACAAAAATTTATAAAGCTAGATGTGAAAGATTGGGACTGTTAATGCATAAGGGTATGCTGGAAGATGTATGCTGGATAATCGAAGCAAAGGTCCGACTAGCAAGTGAGTTTTCAATTTCATTTGACTCATACATGCTAGGTCTTGGTAGAAGTTTGTATTCTAAAAGGAGAAGAGTAAAAAGATTACAAGTTTGCCACAAATATGCACGATGGAATTATAACAAGCGATGTCGTTCTTTGGGGATGGTTTCCGCAAATAGAGAAGATAAAATTTTTTTCATTAAGAATGGACTGAGTAAGGAGTCATTAGATGATATCTTATTGACTCTTGATGCGCATTCTAGTGGATATGTGCATCGTAAACTTCTTAACTTGTGGAATCTCTTCAAGGATGAACAAAAACATTACAGTCTTGGGAATCTGACTCTAAAAGACCTTGTTTGCCAATTTATAAGAAAATTAGATGGGAAGCTTATTCTCGACTCATAGAAGGCGTTTAAGCCATTTTTGGACGTTAAACCAAAGGCAGATGTGAGCCACAACAACATGTGCATATTATCTTCTTCAAAAAAAAAGAAGAAAAAAAAAAAGAAAAAAAAGAGAAAAAAGAAAAAAATGGGAAATGAGGGCAAAACTTCAGTTGTATTTGGTCTTTAATTAGATTAGGAGCCCCAGGCAAATGCCCGTCCTGTCATAAACTCAGGAGGAGACCTTCACACGCTGGTATGCAAATAAGGTTTGTGTGTCATGCTCTATAGCACTGAAAGACAGATAGAAGCGTCTCGTCTTTACAGTGAACGAAAATTGTTGCTAAGCCATATACTTACTTTAATTAGTAGGCCTCTATAGCGAGTTCTGACTAGTTACGGTCATGTACCATCTTCTTAGAATACAGGTCTTTAATTACGTTTGCAGGAAGATAGAGGACTGCTATTAAGCAAGCGGGATGGAAAGGACTCAAAGGTTCTTGTTGTTGGTTCAGCAATCCTTGTGGAGTTCTTATGTTGCACCGGTGACACGCAACTCAAAGATATGTCACTACTGCACTCATGACGCGCAGTATAAAGATACATCATGAATTGTACATAAAGGTATGTCATCATTTGTTATTATATTTCTTTTATCTTTTTTATGATTTTGTTGTATTTTGGTTTTGTATAGACGATCCTCTGAGCAGAGTTCTTCAGGGGTTTCTAGACTTCTTTACCCTGATGGTTTTTTTGAAATAAAAAAATAAAAAATAAAAAAAAATAAAAAAAATATTTCTTAGTTTCAAACTTTTCTGACAATAGTCAGCTTACCCATATAGATGTTATCATTACTTTTTTAATTATTTTCCTATTTAAACACTCTATTTTCTTCACTTTGCTCTAACTCATAATCATTCAAAAGGAGGGTGAAATTATGGGACCTCCTGCTCGTAGACTTACAAATATTTGTGTGTTTTGTAGGTCAAGTTATGGGAAGGACTTAGAGTTTGTAAATGTAGCAAGCGCTCTTGGTCGAATAGGAGTTTGTATATTAGGGAGGTTGTCATGGGTTAATGGGGATTGTATCACTTGCTGCTTATATAGGAGGCAGTCAGGTTTTAAGTGTCATTCTTAGACCTTTAACTCAACAGAACATCACTAGAAAGACAATTGAGGAGGAACTTAAGGTATCATCTATGCATGAATGAATAAAGACAATGCTTGACAACTTTGATGCATTCATTGCCTTACCAGGTGGTTTTGGTACTTTGGAAGAAGTTTTTCAAATTGTCTCTTAGACCCAACTGAACATCCACCATAAACCTATAGGTTTGTTGAATGTTAATAATTTCTTTAATTTTTTGTTATTTTTTCTTAACAAAGCTGTGGAATAGGAATTTATCAGACTTTTAGCAAGACAACTTCTTATCTCTGCTTCCACTATTGATGAGTTGATTGATAAATTAGAAACTTTTGTTTATAAACCTGATCCAGCAATAGCTCAGATAGATAGGTCAGAAGGAAGCAGTGAGGGAAGTAACATAAAAAGAAAGTCAAATATGACACTTTGTCTATAACTTCTTTTTCCTTTGATTTAAATTTGTGCCAGATTTTTCTAACAGGTACTATCTTCTATCCTTTACTCATCTATATTTTAACATTGCAGACAATGTTATGATCTAATTAGGGGGAAGGATAGTTGATTATAGTTGATCAAAAAAAATTGGGAAGTATGATATGATTGTCAGCAACTTACTAAACTAATTAAGGATGACAGAGTAAATAGTAATTTTACTCTTGAGATACATCTTAATTGAGGAAGTATGTTTATTGATATGATTGTCAGAAACTTACTCGTAGTAAAACTAATTAACGATGGCAAAGTAAAGAATAAATTTTGCCTTGAAGGTAAGTTTACTCTTGAGACGAATCTTAGTTGAGGAAATAATTATTTTGTATAGAAGTAGCAAATGGATTCTTAGATCATAGCGTAAATTGTCTTCTTTCTTAAAAATCATATGCTTGGATATGAATGTTGAATTGGTGGATTGAGAATGATAAAAATATGTCTTGTGAGATTTTGAGCCTATTGATGAATGAATTGAACATTTGTACCATTCTCTTCTTTCTTGTATGATTTTCACTCATGGAATTGTTACTCTAGAATTTGCTTTGATTATTTTTTAGGCTATATTTTCACATGCATACATAAATATGATTGAAGCTTTTTTCTTGAAATAGCTACTTTAACTAAATAGGCAACCTTACTCAGTAGCATATTATCTTAATATGATATCAAGCATTCTTATGACTTCTTAAAAATTCTCTGATTCCTGCTAACGTAAGGCATTGGAAATGACCTATTTCTCCTTGCTTAACCCCTTTGAGCTTATTTGACAATTCCTTATTTCTATCTCATTATGTGCCTTAAATAAAACAAAAAACCATGTTCTTACCCAACCTTAGCGAATAAGAAAACATTAGCTTTGTCATTAGATGAGTTCTTGAACAAGTTTGGGGGTATGTGTGCAAAATAGTTGGTGAAAAAGGAAAGAGTGGCTAATTAAAAAAAAATGTTTGTGTATATTTATGAAAAAAAAAAAACAAATGTGTAAAGAAGGGTCAACAAGGCAAAAAGGGGAAAAGAATATGTAAAGGGAATCTGCATTAGGTGGAGTTGGGATGAACTTTCATGCTTGTTAATTGAACTCAACTCTCACACTCTTTTATTCTCTTTGATTTTTAACTTGTCAAATCCATATTACCACCTTTCTTTACCATGACCCCATTACAACCTTGAATAAAGTCCTCATGATTTATGTGTGCATGTGTTCTGAGTAGTGGAGAAGTAGAAGATAAGCAAATTTATGGTAGTGCAATTTTTCATGAGTTGAATTGAGTGAAATACCTACCTTTTTAATGCCTGAAGGATTGAGAGTGAATCCTATGAGGATCTATCATTCTTGATTCATTCTTTTCAACTAAAGTTTCCTTGCTTGTTAGTTTAAGATGTGAAGAAATGTTACCTCATTAATATTTTGATCCCTTGAATATCTAGTTGCTCTTCTTGATTCACTGAATCTTTTAGAGTTTTTAACTTTCGAGTCTATGTTGTTTTTCTTTGTTCCTTAGTTTTTTTTTCTTATGTGTTTTGCCCAGGAGTACAAAAGTTAAGTGTAATGGAATTTAATAACAATATATTTTATACATTTTATAATCCTCTCACTAGGCTTCTTAAGGTTCAATTAGGCTTCATTAAGTTGATTTTGTCATATTTTATGATATTGAGCTTAATTGGATCATTGAATAAATTATTGCTTGAAATGTATTTAATTTGATGGAGTACATCTTTCAGTAAACTGATTATAATTTGAGTTACAAATTTCTAATTGATGTGATTTTGGTCTTGTTAGAAAGTTAAGATAATTCTCTACAATTTTCTTGAGACCTCAAGACTTGGAACACACATTTCGATAACTCAAATTGGAGTTAAAGCAAAAACTAGAGTTCTGAACCTGACAGCTTGACCTATGTGTACTCATCAGACCATATCTGGAGCTATAGGTGAGCTTTTGGAATAAAACCAGTGCCATTTAAAATTTAAGACCCAAATCTACAACTTTCATAAGAACACAAGAGTCAGATCAGATTTCTTGAAGGTCATATTGGGCTTGGAAGTCAGAACAGAGGAAGCTATAGTTGGGTCTGAACAATGTGCAGTAATTGGGTCATATCTTGGGTTGTAGGTAGTATTTGGAGCTGAAATTTTACCAAAAGATAGTTAAGATTCATATCTACAACTTTTATGATGACCACTTTGCCCTATTCTGACGGCATCCATGAGATATACACTGAATTATTTAGTGCTAATGGGGAGACATTAATCAAAATAATTTCCTACTCACTTATCTTCATCAAACAACTCCTTCGACGTTTACTTATCATCATCAAACAACTCCATTATCATCTTGTACTCCTTGAGCTCTATAAAATGGAGCATTTGCTGATCATTTTGATCATCTTAGCTTATATTATGCTATTGTGTTATTTGTTTCTCTTATTGTAGTTTTCTTTGTTCTAAATTGAAGTTATGTTCATCTTTTTCTTCTTATCTCTTTCTTTCTTCTTATTCATGAGTAACTAATTTTCATTTTGCTTGGGTGAAAGGGTGAAGCTTTTGGTAATAAATTAAGGTTTGATTAATTTTTTTTTTGTACTTAAATGATATATTATCAAGTAGTCATTATATGTGTTGTATTTTGTTCCAATTAATTTAGAAACCCTTCTTGTAAAGTTAAGATCTTGATTCATTGTAGACAAGAGATTGGCACAATGATTTCGTGAGCCCATTTATAAGTGATAGTGTTAGTGGATAATTAAAAGAATTATAATATAATTACATATATAATCTTAAATGAACTTTGAATGTTGTATTTTCCAATTGGAAACCTCCACTATGTGTGGATTTCAATTTAGTTATAAAAAGAAATAATTTTGTCTTTAATTTATTACCATGAGTGGATCTCTTAGCCCAAGTAAATTCATTTTCATTTGTAAACAACTTTTATCATCTTTATTTTTGTGACAAATCTTTTCCTTATCTCAAAGAATTTTTCTTCATCAATTCCCTATAGATCGACCTCGAACTCCCGAGAATTTATTACTTGAAACAACTTGCACTTGGGTTTGCAACATTTAATTACCATTATGCAGACACTTAGAATGATCGTATTTGTGTATAATGTCCATTTCACTCAGCTTTCTCGTTATACTCCACACTTGGTTTTGACTGAAGGTATGAGGATGAAAAGGTTCATTGAGGGGTTAGTTGAGCTTTTGTTTACAGTCTTGTCATACTAGATTGAAAATGACATATCTAGAGGCTATAGATCCTGCTTGGAGGATTGAGATGAGGTAATCAGAGAGCAGTGTCTATAGGGAGCTGATAAGAAGACTAATACAAGAGGTTCTTTCAATGGTGGTCTTTGTTCTAGTAGATGATCTGAATTCTAGAGTTAGTGGAGGGCCATACAGACAAGTTTAGTAGCCTCAGGACGTTCCACAATTAGTATTGCTTCGTCGAAACCTAGTCAGGCTAGTGTACTATAGATGAGCACACCTAGTATCGAGCAACCTAGTCGTTCTAGACTTCCTTGTAGGACTTGTGGAAATAATAATTATGGATAGTGCCATTGGGAGACTAGATCATGTTTTGAGTGTGGTCAGAAGGGCCACCTTAGGAGGGATTGTCCTCAGTGCCCGAAGGACTCTAGTCAGGGTTCAGTTTAGCCAGTTGCACCATTTCCATCTTCTATAGTTTAGCCTATGGGGGGGTTATATGGTTCTTTTGGTAGAGGTTCTAGTGGTAAAGGACGTGGTCAGGCTGGGAGAGACCAAGCATGTGTTTATGCTTTGACTAGACATGATGCTCTGGCATCCAATGCAGTTGAGACATGTATACTTCCGATTTTTTCTTTTGATGCTCATATCTTGTTTGACCCATAATCTACACATTCATATATATATCTCCATACTTTGTTTCTCAGTTTAGTAAATCATCCATGTTGTTAGATCACCTATTCTTTATTGCTACACTTGTTGGCGAGTCCTTGCTGGTTGAACATGTGTACCGATCTTGTTTATTTATTGTGGATTATAAGGAGACTTTGGTAGACTTGATAGTATTAGAAATTAAAAATTTTGATGTCATATTAGGTATAGATTGGTTAGCCTTGTGTCATGCCACTCTTGATTTCCACTCGAAGGTGGTGAGATTTAATGTTTCTAATGAGTTATCTTTTCTCTTTCAAGGTGACTGTAGTTTAGCTTCGATTAGTTTGATATCTTCCTTAGATGCCATGCACTTGCTAAGCAAAGGTTGTCAGGGGTTCCTACGTGGTTAGAGAAACTCGAGTTGAAGTTCCTAGAATAGAGAAAGTTCCCGTAGTCAATAAGTTTCAAGATGTGTTACTTGATAAGTTGCTTGGAATACTTCTCGAGAGAGAGATTGAGTTTTGCATTGACCTTGTTCCAGACACTTAACCAATATCTATACCTCTTTATCACATGGCACCAACATAATTGAAGGAGTTAAAAAAGCAACTACAAGATTTGTTGGATAAAGGTTTTATTTGCCTGAGCATTTCTCCATGGGGTGCTATTATGTTTTTTGTGAAAAAGAATTATGTGAGTATGCATTTGTGTGTAGATTATAGGTAGCTTAATTGGGAGACGATGTGTAATGAGTATTGTTTGCCTTGAATTGGTGATTTATTTAATCAGATCTAAGGAGCTAAATGCTTTTCAAAGATTGATCTTCATTTGGGATACCACCAATTAAAGGTTAGGAAGGAAGATATTCCTAAAACCACCTTTCAAACTCGTTATGGACATTATGAGTTTCTAGTAATGTCCTTTAGGTTAACTAATGCCCCAACTGCTTTTATGGACTTGATGAACCAATTCTTTAAGCTATTTCTGGATCATTTTGTTATAGTCTTCACTAATGATATCCTAGTGTGTTCCAAGAGTAAGGAGGAGCATGAGCAACATTTGAGAGTGGTTTTGCAAACCTTGATAGAGCATTAGTTACAAGCAAAGTTTTCCAAGTGTGAGTTTTAGCTTGATAGTATGGCCTTCTTTGGACACATTGTTTCTAAAGATGGAGTTATGATGGATCCAAAGAAAGTGGAGACCATACAACAATGGTCAAGACCTACTCAGTGACAGAGATTTGTAGCTCTTGCGCTTAGCTGGTTGACGAGCGCCGAACTCAGTCAAAATTATAACCGAAGTTATTACCTAAGCTTGTAGCACAGTGACAACACCGGATTGTCTTCTCAAGGATCGTAAATGCAATTTAATCAAATCAAGTAAAAGTTAGCAAAGAGGGGTTTGATAGTTTAAGATCGCACTTAACAAAATTAAAGGAAGAAATAACAATTAAAGAGCAGTCAATTTAGAAACCTATCCAAGATTGGGTGGATTCAATCATAGACCCTTCATAGAACACTTGAAGCGCAATTGAATTGTTAATTTGGATCTAACCGAGATCTCTGCATCAAATCCAGAATTCATACTAGACGATCGTCTAGAATTCAATTAACAAGTGATAAACACAAATCCGTAATCGCATCATTCATGAAAATCTATGTTAATTTCAAGTACCGAATTCAATTAACTTAGGCACAAATCAGTAACCTAACCTCTTCAATTCTGTGATTAATTTAGATCAATCAGTTCTAAGTTTCATCACAAATCTCAATCTTCATTTATGTGATTAGTTTAGATCAATTAGTTCTAAGTTTCATCACAAATCTCAATCTTAAACTAAGATCAAATTAGATCAACATAAATAGAATCACCATTCATGCATTCAAGATCAAGAAGAAGAAGAAAGAAGAAGAAAGAAGAAGAAAAGAGGAATTCAATTACAAATCAAATACAATGCATAACCAAGGTCTCAAGAATCCAAACCACAATCTCTTCAAGAGTTCTAAATTGACCCAAAGTAGCTTAGCCCTCCATTACCATGAAGGGAAGCATCAAAATATACAAAACTATGAGAAACTATGAAGAAGCAAGAAGAAACTTAGAGAGAAATGAAGGAGAATTACATCTTGTTCATGATAAATGGTGCCTTTTATAGAAGTCTAAGGTAACAAAATGACAAAGGGAAGTGGGTGGATGAGTGGGTGAGTGAGTGGAGTGTTTGAGTGGATGGATTAGTGGGTTGGATTAGTGGATTGGTTTAGTGGATGAGTGAGTGGAATGGTTGAGTGGTTGAATTAGTGAAAAATGCCAAAGGACTTTTGGTGAGTGGGAAATTATGGACATGAATGGGTGAGTGGATGGATGAGTGGATGGATTAGTGGATGAGTGGGTGGAGTGGTCAAGTGGTTGGATTAGTGTATGAGTGGATGAGTGGGTGAGTTAGTGGATGAGTGGATGAGTGGATTAGTGGATGGATGAGTGGATGGTTGAGGACGAAAATTTCGTGTCTGACTTGGAAGCCAAAAACGACCCACTATATTTCAGAATCACGAAAAGTGTTCTTCATGAAAGTTGTAGATCCTTGTCTTGGCTATAAAATGGATAGCTGGTTCGTCCAATTTGGCTTCCTTAAGCCCAGATATGTCCCAAATACCGTAGGTTGCTCAAACCCAACTTCAGCACCTCTGTTCCGACTTGCAAGCTCAAAATGACCTACTAGACTTCTTTTTCTCAAAATGTGTTCTTCATGAAAGTTGTTTATTTGGATCTTGACTATCCACTGTCAAAATTTCATCCCATCTCCATTATTACATCTTGAGATATGATTTTTTTGAGTGCACACTGTTCGGATTCTATTGACAGAACCCGTATTCTGACTTCCATGTCAACTTAGGTCCCTTAGACATCTGAATCAGACTTCGAGCTCTTCATCAAAGTTGTAGAGCTTCCTCTTAGCTTTCCTACAAGGTAAAATTCATGTTCATCAGATATTAGGAACTCAAGTTATGACTAAAATACAGAAACAGTGTCAAATCTCAATAATGCTGGAAATATTCAATTAAGACCAATTTGAGCTCAAACTCACAAAATCATACCAAACTCAATCAATTAAGAATATGGAGAGTGTAAATGACTAAACATAAGGGTTTCTTAATGAATAAAATATGTGATTATCAAATTCCCCCACACTTAGCTTTTTGCACTCCTGGGCAAAACTCAAGACCAAAATTTTACAATCAAGAAGAACAACCAAAGGTTCAAGGGATCAAAACATTCATGAGTTAACAATTCTCCACATCTCAAACCAACAAGCAAGGTATCTTCAACATGAATCGAGAATGATAGATCTTCACAAGATTCCCTCTCAATCTCTCAAGTGTTTAAAGGGTAGGTATTTCACTCAATTCAACCCATGAAAATTGCACTACCATAAGCTTGCTTATCTTCTACTTCTCCACTACTCAAAACACATGCACACACAAATCATGAGGACTTTATTCAAGGTTGTAGTGAGGTCAAGGTAACAAGAGAGGATAAAATGGATATGAGAAGATAAATACTAAAGAGAATAAAAGCAAATGAGAGCTGAGTTCAAATAACAAGCATAAAAGTTCATCCCAACTCTAGTGTATATCCCTTTACATATTCATTTCCCAATCCTTTTTTTTTCTCTTTTTTTTTCTTTTTTTTTCTTTTTCTTTTATATATATGAACATAACTATATACATACATTTTTTTTTCTTTTTGGGCACTCTTTTCTTTTTCAACAACCATTTTGTACACACACCCCCACACTTGTTCAAAAACTCATCCATTAACCAAGCTAATGTTCTTTTATTCCCTAAGGTAAAGTAAGAACACGATTTCTCATTTAAGGCACATAATGAGCTAGAAACAAGGAATGGTCAAATAAGCTCAAAGGGGTTAAGCAAAGGAAAATATACAAGGTTGGCAAGAATCAGAGAATTTTCAAGAAGTCAAAAGAGTGCTTGATATCATATTGAAAACAAGGTTGGCTATTTGGTTAAACTAGCTAATTAAGAAAGAGGGCCTCAATCATGTTCATGCATGCAAGTGAAATGTAGCCTCAAAAAGAATCAAAGCAAGTTCTAGAGTGGTCATTAACATGAGTGAAAATCACACAAGAAAGAAGAGAATGGCATAAATGTTAAATCCATCCATTAGGCTCAAAATCTCACAAGGTATGCATCCATCAAACTCAATTCATCAATTCAATCATCCATCTCCAAGCATATTAGTTCAAGAAGGGAGAAAAGTTATTCAATCATGCAATGAACCCTTTTTTTTTTTTTTTTTAACAAAAAGAAACTTGCTAAAATCTCTCCCCACACTTAATATAGACATTGTCCTCAATGTGAAAGTGATAAATAAAACGGAAAGAAAAGAGCAACACAACCCGATGAGGAGTGAATCAACGCCAAGCGAAAAGAAGCACTGCTTTGTCGATTGCGCATCGACCACGAAAAGAAATCAAACAAGAAAACGTTAGTACTTCCACAATTTAATACTAATTAATTACTACCTAAAAAAACTCCTTACTCGCCACCAATTAAGATGCGTCTCAAGAGTAAAATTACTCCTTACTCTGCCATCACTAATTGGTTTAATAAGTCCATGACAATCATATCATACTTTCCAAACAAAACAACAAATTTTTTTTTTTTAATAAAATCAAACCCATTAAAGAGAAAGTGTCAAATCGGGCTTTTGTTTCTTGTTACTTCCTTCGCTGCTTCCTGTTGACCAATCTATCTGAGCTAATACCTTATCAGGTACATAGTCAAAAGCTTCTAATTTATCAATGAGCTCATCAATAGTGGAGGCAGAGATAAGAAGTTGTCTTGCCGAAGGAGTGATAAATTTGTTCCTGACTTTGTCAAGAAAAAATAACAAAAGATCAAAGAAATTATTAACATTCAACAAACCAATGGGTTTATGGTGGATGTTCAGTTCAGCCCAAGAGACAATTTGAAAAATCTCTTCCAAAGTACCAAAACCACTTGGTAAGGCAATGAATGCATCAGAGTTTTCAAGCATTATCTTCATGCGTTCATGCATTGATGATACTTTAAGTTCCTCTCCAATTGTCTTTCCATTGATGTTTGTTGAGCTAAAGGTTCAGGAATGACACCTAAAACCTGATTGTCTCTTACATATGCAAAGCAAGTGATATAGCCCCCATTAACCCACGGCAACCTCCCCCATATACAAGATGAATATTCCTCGCAGCAAGTGATCGACCAAGAGTGCTAGCTGCATTTACAAACTCTAATCCCTTCCCATAACTCGACCCACAAAAAACACAGACATTTTTAAGGTTACGAATAGAAGCCCCCATTCTATACTCTTCCTCCCTTTGAGTGTCTCTGAGTTGAAGGAAAATGGAGTGTTTAAATAAGAAAAAGAATGGAAAGGGGAATAATTGCACCTATAAGGGTAGGTTGGATGTTGTCAGAAAAGGTTGAAATTAAGAAACACAGAATCTTTTCTTTTTCTTTTTCTTTTTCTTTTTCTTTTTTTTTTTTTTTTTTGACTTCAAGAAAACCATCAAGGTAAAGAAGTCTAGAAACCCCTGAAGGACCCTGCTCAAAGGATCGTCTGTACAAAAATCAAAATACAACAAAATGATACAAAGATAAAAGAAATAGAAAATGATGACATACCTGTATGTACAGTTTCCATGGCGTATCTTTATACTGCGCGTCATGAGTGCAGTAGACATCACGTCCTTTTTTTTTTCTTTTTTGAAATTGTTAGAAAAACTTGATGAAAGATGAGTGTATACTTACTTAAGATTGGGATGGAGGTAGTCTACTCTTTCGGCTTTGTGCCAAAGCATTGTTGACCAGTATTCGATCCATTCAAGACCAGCGTAACATAGGGCTCCCAAAAGGGACAAGTGGCCATAATACAACTGGCTGCCTCACATGTGGAATACAATCTACCTTCTTTGTTTTTCAATTAAGAAGGCTGGATCAGGATGCATGCATTTCCCCATTCACGGTGTGTGTTACCAAAGCCAACCCTAAGAAGTATACATTTTTTTTTTGTTTTTTTTTTGTTTTTTTTTTTTTTTTTTTTGTTTTTTTTTTTTTTGTTTTTTTTGTTTTTTTTTGTTTTTTTTTTTTTTTTTTTAGAGATGACATGAAGAAGAAGAAGAAGAAGAAGAAGATATGTACAGATTGTTTGTGGATATGGCTCACATCTGCCTCTGGTTAAACGTCCAGTAACGGCTTAAACATCTTCTATGAGTCGAGGATAAGCTTCCCATCCAATTTTCTTATAAATTGGCAAACAGGGTCTTTTAGAGTCAGATTCCCAAGACTGTAGCGTTTTTCTTCATCCTTGAAGAGATTCCACAATTTAAGAATTTCACGATGCACCAATCCACAAGAATGCGTCTCAAGAGTCAATAAGATATCATCTAATGACTCCTTACTCAGTCCATTCTTAATGAAGAAAATTTTATCTTCTCTATTTGCGGAAACCATCCCCTTAGTACGACATCGCTTGTTACAGTTCCATCGTCCATATTTGTGACAGACTTGTAACCTTTTTGCTCTTCTCCTTTTAGAATATGAACTTCTTCCAAGACCGGGCATATATGAGTCAAATGAAATTGAGGACTCACCTGCTAATCGGACCTTCGCTTCAATTATCCATCGTACATCTTCTGGCATACCTTTGTGCATTAATAGTCTCAATCTTTCACATCGAACTTTGTAGATTTTTCTCAGAGCATTTTGAGGAAGAGAAGGAAAATGTTTTCTCAGGTTTGAAAGAATGACATCCATTTTGAAGGAGAAGAAGGATTCAGTTATTTTGGGAAACTGAAAAATAAACCGACTTGAGAGTCACGGAGTACCGTATCCGCCACTTAACCGGCAACACAAAGAACTCAAGAACTTGGTTTTCCAGGAATGGTTGAGTCTTTGTCCATTAACTTTAAGCGCATTACCATTCCTAGAATCCTCAATATCTTCGGCCCCACATGATACACGTGTTTGACAGCAAAAGAACCGCGCCACCTAGATCTCAATTTTTCAAGGAGTAGGTGCAGATGATAATCTCAAAGCAGAACCTTTTTGACCAATTTCCGCAACTTTTGCAAAAGGTTTAACAGACCTTGAATAAAGTGGGTCAATAAAATCCATACTGCAAGATTTTCGTTGTTGTTGTCGTTGAAGAAAAAGTGACCTCCACTTGCTTCCGAGTGACAAAATTGAATGGCACTACCTTCCTCATTGTCGGGCATACAAATTGTTTTTTTTTTTTTCTTTTTTTTTTTTTTTTTTTTTTTTTTTTTTTTTTTTTTCTTTTTTTTTTTTATTCATAATGCGGATGGAGAAGGTTCATCACCTCCACTTCGCATTCTCGGAAGTTCATGATACTTGTTTGAGGCGGTGTCCATTTACGATGAAAGCTTTGGTAGTGACCTCACTTTTAATCTGAACGACACTGAAGGAAAAACCTTAGTAACAATAAATGGTCCATCCCATCTAGACCTTAATTTGCCAGGCATGAATCGGAGGCGGGAGTTATAGAGGAGAACTTTTTGACCAATCTCAAATGTTTTCCTCAGAATCAACTTATCATGGAAGGCTTTGGTCTTCTCCTTATAAAGTTTGGAACTTTCATAAGCCTCCAAGCGGATCTCCTCCAATTGTTTGCACGGCAGCCTTCCTCTCCATACCTGCTTGATCTAGGTCCAAGTTGCACCTTTTCACTGCCCAAAATGCATGATGCTCAATTTCCACCGGTAGGTGGCAGGCTTTTCCAAAAACAATCCGATACGGAGACATCCCGATTGGTGTCTTATAAGCAGTCCGGTAAGCCCATAAAGCATCCTCAAGCCTCTTGCTCCAGTCCTTTTGTTAGGTTGAACTGTCTTCTGGAGTATCTGCTTGATCTCCCTGTTGGAAATCTCCGCTTGCCCATTAGTTTGGGGATGGTAAGGTGTAGAAACTCTATGCAAGACCCCATACTTTTTCATCAAAGCTTCCATGCTTCGATTACAAAAATGTGAACCCTGATCACTGATGATGGCCTTTGGAACTCCAAACTTGCAGAAAATCTGTGATCTAACAAAATCCACAACAACTTTGGAATCATCAGTCCGAGTAGCTTTCGCCTCCACCCACTTGGATACATAATCAACAGCTAGCAAAATGTAAACAAAACCAAAAGAAACAGGAAAGGGTCCCATAAAATCAATACCCCATACATCAAAAATCTCACAGAATAATAAAGATTTCTGGGGCATCTCATTCCTTCGAGAAGTGTTTCCTGTTTTTTGGCATTGATCACAAGATTTACAAAACACATATGCATCATGAAATAGAGTGGGCCAATATAATCCAGATTCCAAAACTTTCCTAGCAGTCCTTTGGGGACCAAAATGACCGCCACATGCAAGTGTATGACAAAAGCTAAGAATAGAATGAAATTCATTATCAGGCACACATCTCCTAATGACTTAGTCACTACAAAATTTCCACAGATAAGGGTCATCCCACACATAATATTTTGACTCACTTTTTAATTTATCAATCTGAGCCCTAATAAAATGTGCAGGGAAAACACCAGCAACTAAGAAATTTATCAAATCAGCAAACCAAGGAGTGTTACCTTGCAGCTTGAAAAGCTGCTCATCAGGGAAGACATCATGGATAGGTAAAGTATCTACCTCCTTTTCAATACGACTTAGGTGATCAGCCACTAAATTCTCCGCTCCACTTTTATCACGGATTTCAATATCGAACTCTTGGAGGAGCAAAATCTACCTAATCAATCTAGGCTTTGCATCAAGCTTCTTCAGGAGAAACTTCAGAGTCGTATGATCTGAAAACACAACCACTCTAGAACCAAGCAAATATGATCGAAATTTGTCTAAAGCAAAAACAATTGCTAAAAGTTCCTTTTCAGTGGTGGTGTAGTTGACTTGTGCAGGATCCAAAGTTCTTGAAGCATAAGAGATGGCATGAGATATTTTACCGACCCTTTGTGCAAGAACAGCTCCCAAAGCATAATTAGAGGCATCACACATGAGCTCAAATGGAAGTGTCCAACGGTGGTGGATGATAGGTGTCTTGGTCAATGCTTGCTTCAAGTGATTGAAGGCATCCTTGCATTTCGGTCAAAATGGAACTCCACTTCTTTTTGTAGCAAGTTGGATAGTGGAAGAGCAATTTCTTTGAAATCTTTTATGAACCGCCTATAGAAACCTCGCATGACCAAGGAAAGAGCGAACCTCCCGCACGCATGTGGGGTAAGATAAGCATGAAATAACATTTATTTTTGCAGGATCTACCTCGATACCCTTGCTAGATATTACATGTCCTAAAACTATACCTTGTTCTACCATGAAATGACATTTCTCAAAATTGAGAACAAGGTTAGTTTCAATGCATCTATGTAAAACTGAGCGACTATCCAAGCATGCATCAAAGGAAGAACCTAGATAGTAAAATCATCCATAAACACATCCATGCAATTCTCTAAAAAGTCGAAAAGATACTTACCATACACCTTTGAAAGGTGCCGGAGCATTACACGGACCAAACGGCATCCTCCCGTATGCAAATGTGCCAAATGGACAAGTGAAAGTAGTCTTCTCTTGATCTTCGGGGCTATATGAATCTGAAAATAACCCGAATATCCATCCGAAAACAATAATGTGACTTGCCACTAGCCTCTCCAACATCCGATCAATGAAAGGTAGCGGAAAATGATCTTTTCTCGGTAGCCTGGTTAAGCCGCCTATAATCAATGCAAACCCGCCAACCTGCCGAACTCTTGTGGGTAGAAGTTCGTTATTCTCATTCTCAACTACGTGACCCCAGATTTCTTGGGAACAACCCGCACGGGCTCACCCATTTTCTTGTCGATATGGGATAAATAATGCCACTTGAAGTAGCTTGGTCACTTCCTTCTTCACCACATCTAGAATCAAGGGTTCGGTCTCCTTTGGGGTTGCTTTCTTGGTTTCGTATCCTCTTCCAATAAAATCCTATGCATGCATGTGGAGGGACTAATACCAGGAAGATCCGCAAGTGTCCATCCGATGGCTTGCTTATTCCGCCTCAAAACCCGCATCAATTTTTCTTCTTGTTCGGGTTGCGAGATTCTTAGCAACAATCACTGGCGGCGACTTCTCACCATCTCCTAAATATGCATATTTAAGATGGTCCGGCAAAGTCTTCAACTCTAAGGATGGAGGTCTGTACAATAGAGAAGGCGACAAGCTATTTGAAACAACTAATTCAAAGAACATTAAATTCAAGACAGCTTCGACTTCTATTTTCACATGCGGTATCATTTAAGTCAGCAGATTGCATCATCACTTATACCAAGATAAATCTCAAGACATGCAAAGCACATGGCTCAACATCACAAGCAACACATGTATCACAAGAAAGAAAGAATCCGAGAAAGTCACAATATCGGGGAATTCAAGATATAAATCAAGATAAACATCATCAACCAAAGATCTCAATCACATCAATATGGAAAACAGAATGCTCCTCCGGGGGATGTCTCATGGCATCAAAAATGTTAAAGTGTACCAAATCATCGCCAAACTCCATAGAAAGGGTGCCAGCATGCACATCTATCTTGGTCTTGGCGGTCTTGAGGAATGGTCTGCCTAGAATTAATGGAGCATGGGTTACTGAAGACTCATCTTCCATGTCCAAGACGTAGAAGTCCGCTGGAAAAATTAAATCATTCACCCGAACTAACACATCTTCTAGTACTCCTGCAAGATAAGCAGTGGTCCTATTTGCCAATTGAATCACTATACCAGTGGGTTGTAAAGTGTCAATGTTCAAGGACTGATAAATTGACATAGGCATGACATTAATCGAAGCACCCAAATCTAGCATTACATGTTCAAATTTGGAGTTACCTATCGTGCAAGGAATTGTGAAAGTTCCAGGATCTTTGCATTTTTGTGGCATGCTTGGTAGAATCATTGCAGAAACATTTCTGCCCATGCTTATTTTCTCGCACCTTAAGTCTTCTCTTGTAAGTACACAACTCTTTGAGGAATTTGGCATACTTGGGAATGCGCTTGATTGCATCAAGGAGGGAATATTGATTTCCACCTTCCCGAATGTGTCCATGACTTCTCTTTCTATTTCGTTTGCGCAAAGTATGCTTGGACTGTGTGACTCTATGTGGAAAAGGTAGTGGAATAGCCAGATTTGAATTCTCTGCACATTTCTTCTGTATCACAGATTTTTGGACTGAGCTATCCACTTTCTTTTGTTTCTGGTCACCTTCTGGTTGATGCACTTGTAGTTCAGGTTGTGGTGGAGTAGGACCATCAACTTCTCTGTCACTTCTCAAGCTAATGGCACTTACATTGCCTCTTGGGTTGTTGACTGTTTGTGAAGGCAATTGGTTCGACCCTTGACTTTTCAGCTCACTCAGAGTGGTTGCCATCCGCCCAATTTGAGTTTGTAAATTCTCGGATGGTGGCATTGACATTCTCGCTGAAACCTGTTTCATCAAGTCTTCGAAAGGTGGCTCGGTGGAGTGGCGCCGGAACAGTAGGCCTGGAGGGGCTGTCAGCTTTGTATGGGTGGCGGAGCTTGAGGTTGTGCTTGCCTATATGCAGTGGTTGGTACTTGTTGCTAGGGCCTCGTAGCTTGGTATCTAAACCGTGGTTCGCCTTGTTGGTAGGGCCGTTGTTGTTGTTGACCGAATTTTCATATCTCGGGTTGGGATGGTCCCTCCGGCCCAGGGTTATAGGTATTAGAAAATGGATCATATCCGGGGGCTTTGTGATTGCCGATATTGGGGTCTACCGGAAAAAATACCACCGCCGCAATGCATTGTTCTCGGAAAAATAGAACCACCATCCCGAAGTGTAAGGCATGCATCGGTAGGATGAGATGAACAAGAGCAAATGCCACACACGGTTGCAAAGCAATCGCATTGGTGCTTGTTGTGCCATCGCTAACCGCCTCACCAAAAAGTTAATTCATCAAGTCGTGTTCCATTCTCTCGTTGGTCTACATGAGACGATTGAATTTCATTGACTCCTCTGGTTGAGGTAATAATTCGTGTGCCAAATTGTTGGGTGTTGGCTGCCATGTTTGCTATCAAATCTCTCACTGCTGCAGGGGTCTTGTCTACTAAGGCTCCTCCAGAGGCAGCATCCACCATGCTTCTGTCATTTGGTAGCAAGTCTTCATAGAAATATTGAATTAAGAGCTGATCGGTGATTTGGTGGTGGGGACAGCTCAAGCACAACTTCTTGAATCTTTCCCAATATTCATGCAAAGTCTCCCCTGTCATTTGTCTTATGCCACATATATCTTTTCTAATGGCAGCAGCTCTAGAGGCAGGGAAAAATTTCTCTAAGAACAACCGTTTCATGTCAGTCCAACTTGTTACTGAACCTGGTGAAAGATAAAATAACCAATCCTTGGCTGTATCAGCAAGTGAGAAAGGAAATGCCCTCAGCTTGATGTGCTCTTCTGAGATCCCATGTGGCTTCATGGTTGAACAAACCACATGGAACTCCTTTAGATGCTTATGGGGATCCTCACCGCAAAACCGTGAAACTTGGGCAACAAATGTATCAATCCAGATTTTAACTCAAAATCAAGCATCAAGATCCGGGTATTGAATACACAAAGGCGGTTAGTTATATCGGGAGCAAGCAAGTTCCTTAAGAGTTCTATTTTGCATGTTATCACCATGGTTTTCGTAATTATTCAAGATCTCAAGTTCACTCTCAATATTAAGATCAAATTCGAAGCAATTCTTGTACTTAGCCTACGAGCTCTAATCAAGCTATGCAAGGTTCTATCAATCTCGGGATCAAAGTCAACTAAGTTATCGAGGCTCGAGACCTAGTCATGCATCACACAAAAACAAATAAATAAGCAAAATACACTAGACAATGGTTAAAAATGTTAGAAAAATTAATAAAAAGCAAAAGTTAGTAAAAACACTTCAAATGAAAAGATTACACTTACTAATCCCTAAGCAACGGCGCCAAAATTCGACGAGCACCGAACTCGGTCAAAATTATAACCGAAGTTATTACCTAAGCTTGTAGCACAGTGACAACACCGGATTGTCTCCTCAAGGATCGTAAATGCAATTTAATCAAATCAAGTAAAAGTTAGCAAAGGGGGGTTTGATAGTTTAAGATCGCACTTAACAAAATTAAAGGAAGAAATAACAATTAAAGAGCAGTCAATTTAGAAACCTATCCAAGATTGGGTAGATTCAATCATAGACCCTTCATAGAACACAAGCGCAATTGAATTGTTAATTTGGATCTAACCGAGATCTCTGCATCAAATCCAGAATTCATACTAGACGATCGTCTAGAATTCAATTAACAAGTGATAAACACAAATCCGTAATCGCATCATTCATGAAAATCTATGTTAATTTCAAGTACCGAATTCAATTAACTTAGGCACAAATCAATAACCTAACCTCTTCAATTTCGTGATTAATTTAGATCAATCAGTTCTAAGTTTCATCACAAATCTCAATCTTCATTTATGTGATTAGTTTAGATCAATTAGTTCTAAGTTTCATCACAAATCTCAATCTTAAACTAAGATCAAATTAGATCAACATAAATAGAATCACCATTCATGCATTCAAGATCAAGAAGAAGAAGAAAGAAGAAGAAAGAAGAAGAAAAGAGGAATTCAATTACAAATCAAATACAATGCATAACCAAGGTCTCAAGAATCCAAACCACAATCTCTTCAAGAGTTCTAAATTGACCCAAAGTAGCTTAGCCCTCCATTACCATGAAGGGGAGCATCAAAATATACAAAACTATGAGAAACTATGAAGAAGCAAGAAGAAACTTAGAGAGAAATGAAGGAGAATTACATCTTGTTCATGATAAATGGTGCCTTTTATAGAAGTCTAAGGTAACAAAATGACAAAGGGAAGTGGGTGGATGAGTGGGTGAGTGAGTGGAGTGTTTGAGTGGATGGATTAGTGGGTTGGTTTAGTGGATTGGTTTAGTGGATGAGTGAGTGGAATGGTTGAGTGGTTGAATTAGTGAAAAATGCCAAAGGACTTTTGGTGAGTGGGAAATTATGGACATGAATGGGTGAGTGGATGGATGAGTGGATGGATTAGTGGATGAGTGGGTGGAGTGGTCAAGTGGTTGGATTAGTGTATGAGTGGATGAGTGGGTGAGTTAGTGGATGAGTGGATGAGTGGATTAGTGGATGGATGAGTGGATGGTTGAGGACGAAAATTTCGTGTCTGACTTGGAAGCCAAAAACGACCCACTATATTTCAGAATCACGAAAAGTGTTCTTCATGAAAGTTGTAGATCCTTGTCTTGGCTATAAAATGGATAGCTGGTTCGTCCAATTTGGCTTCCTTAAGCCCAGATATGTCCCAAATACCGTAGGTTGCTCAAACCCAACTTCAGCACCTCTGTTCCGACTTGCAAGCTCAAAATGACCTACTAGACTTCTTTCTTTCTCAAAATGTGTTCTTCATGAAAGTTGTTTATTTGGATCTTGACTATCCACTGTCAAAATTTCATCCCATCTCCATTATTACATCTTGAGATATGATTTTTTTGAGTGCACACTGTTCGGATTCTATTGACAGAACCCGTATTCTGACTTCCATGTCAACTTAGGTCCCTTAGACATCTGAATCAGACTTCGAGCTCTTCATCAAAGTTGTAGAGCTTCCTCTTAGCTTTCCTACAAGGTAAAATTCATGTTCATTAGATATTAGGAACTCAAGTTATGACTAAAATACAGAAACAGTGTCAAATCTCAATAATGCTGGAAATATTCAATTAAGACCAATTTGAGCTCAAACTCACAAAATCATACCAAACTTAATCAATTAAGAATATGGAGAGTGTAAATGACTAAACATAAGGGTTTCTTAATGAATAAAATATGTGATTATCACTGGTTACTACTATCATTTTGTTTAGGACTTCTAAAAAATTACAACCCCCTTAACCAGACAAACTTACAAGAACGTGAAGTTTCAATGGTCGAATACTTATAAGGAGAGCTTTCAAAAGCTTAAGACTTATTAGACTTCAGGCCCAATTTTAGTTTTACCTTTAGGCTCTAGTGATTTTTCAGTATATTGTGATGCTTCTAGAGTTAGACTTGGATGTGTTTTAATGCAACATGGTCGTGTTATTGCTTATTCCTTTAGGCAACTTAAGAAACATGAGTAGAATTATCCCACTCATGATTTGGAGATGGCAACAGTTATCTTTGCATTAAAGATATGAAGGCATTACTTGTATGGTGAGACTTGTGAGATCTATACAAATCACAAAAGCTTGAAGTACACATTCCAACAAAAGGATTTAAGTCTTAGGCAACGAAGATAGATGAAACAGTTTAAGGATTATGATTGTATTATCTTGTATCACCTGAGCAAGGCAAATGTGGTCATCGATGCCTTAAGTTATAAGTCCATGGGAAGCGTAGCTCACATTACTCCCATGAGGAGACCCTTGGTGGAAGAAATCCACAAATTAGAGGAAGGTGGAGTGCAGTTTGAGATTGGAGAATCTGAATTATTGTTGGCACATATAAAAGCTTAATCATGTTTGGTTGAGCGAATCAAGGCTAGTCAAAGTATGGATCCAAAATTTTTCAAACTCAAGGAAGATGTTCAAAATGGTAAAAATGTTGAATTTATAGTAGACCCTGAAAGGGTGCTAAGGTATGATGGTCGTTTGTGTATGTCGGATGTTGAGGACTTGAGGGGTGTCATTTTGGAAGAAGCTTGTAATTCCAAGTACACCATTCATCCTAGTTCCACTAAGATGTATCAAGACTTGAAGCAATTGTATTGGTGGAAGAAGGAATGATACTTAGTTTGTCAACAAGTGAAGGCTGAACATCAAAGGCCTACAAGATTATACCAATAGATTGAAATACGTAGTGGAAGTAAGAATGAATCACTATGGATTTTGTAACAGGATTGCCACGTACTTCCAAAGGGTTTGACTTAATTTAAGTGATTGTTGATAGGTTGACAAAGTCAGCGCACTTCTTTTTGGTAAAGACAACTTATACTGTGTCTCAGTATGCATAGCTCTATATTGATGAGATAGTTAGACTCCATAGAGTTCCCGTTACTATTATTTCTGATCGTGGGCCACAGTTTACATCTCACTTTTAAAAGGCTTTTCAGGAGGCTTTGGTAACCCAATTGGATCTTAGTATAGTGTTCCATCCCTAAATTGATGGATAGTTCGAGAAGACCATTCAAACTTTGGAAGATATGTTAAGATATTATGTCCTAGACTTTGGTGGAAATTAGAGCCACTACTTACCCTTGGTTGAGTTTTCCTATAACAATAGTTACCAAGCTAGCATTCAGATGGTACCTTTTGAAGCCTTGTATGGAAGACATTGTAGGTTTCTAATTAGGTGGTTCAAAATTGGAGAAGTCAAACTTTTAAGACTGGATTTGGTGCAAGATTCCTTAGACAAAGTCCACTTGATTAAAGAAAGATTGATGGATGCCCAAAGTAGACAAAATGCTTATGTTGACCATAGGCATCGAGACTTGGAGTTTGCAGTTGGCAATCATGTGTTCTTTCAAGTTTCCACAATAAAGGGAGTGATGAGGTTTGGCAAGAAAGGAAAGCTTAGTCCATGGTACATTGGTCCTTTTAAGATTCTTGAACGGATATGTGAAGTAATGTATTGGTTGGCATTTCCACCTAAACTTTCTTTAGTGTATCCAATGTTTCATGTTTCTATGTTATGCAAATACTTGCTAGATCCATCTTATGTGCTCTAACCACAAGATATACAGTTGGGTGAGGACTTATCCTATGTAAAAAAACCATGGCTATAGTTGATTGACAATTGAAGAAACTTTGTTCTAAGGAGATAGCATAAGTAAAAGTGATATGGAAAAATGCGTATGAAGTAAAAATTAGTTGAGCTACATGGGAAACCAAGGAGGCAATGCGTATAAAGTATCCACATTTGTTTGACTCTAATGGTATGATGGGGGGTCTGCTCTGAATGTTTTGCCATATTATACACTTTAGCAGGTACCTGTTGATCCTATGGCAATTGAACCCAGTAGCATGGTTGTGAAATCATTTGATGGCACAATGAGAGATATTATGGGGAATATCAATTTGAAATTAGAGACTGATCTGAATACTTTCATGACTAAATTCCAAGTCATGGAAATTGAACCTGTATACACTATGTTGTTAGGAAGACCTTGGATTCATGAGGCTAGAGTTGTCTCGTCTACTTTGCACCAGAGGATAAAGTATGTGGCTGGTGGTAAGCTTATCACCATAAAGAGAGAGAAGGAGCTTCTGGTGACTAAATTAGTCTCTATACCTTATGTAGATAGCACTGAGTCAGCAATTATGACATCAAGGTCTGCATATAGCAGGAATAGAGAAAAAGATGACTTATATTGAAAAGGGAAATCAAGTGGTGGCTCGCATGCTCTATAAGAAAGGGTATAGGAAAAGGATTGGGAGCTCAATTATAGGGGATCAAGGACCCAATCACGCTACCTTGCAACTTTGGAACAAATGGGTTAGAATACAAGCTCATTATTGGAGGGCAATTTGATAATCCTGGTGTAAGAAAGTTCTTTAACATTAGGGAAACATTCCCAACTCCTACTGAAGTGGTGAAAGTTGATATTTGCTCTACTGTTGATTTTGTCAATGCATTGGAGTATGCAGAGGAAATGAAACTGTTAATTTGCCTAAGCTACAATGAGGAGGAATTAGATAATTGGGAATTTGAGTTCGTGCTTGATTTGATGTACTTTGAGTAATGAATGCTTTGCTTTTACTTTTTGTGACTTAAAATCAAATGACTTGACATTGTCATAGTCATATTTGCTGATATATTAATGATATAATTATGCATGAACTTTATCTTTTTCGTTGTCCTTTCTTTTTTTTTTCTTTTCTTTTTTGTTTCCGTATTTCTCTTATCCTTTTTCTTTTGTATGACAAACTTGATCCTCTTTGCCAAAATTCATTCTATACTTTTGTGTAAATTTCCTTCCAGGGATTTCATTCCTTCGAAACTCTAGTCCAACGTTGATGTTTCTGAAGGCCTATTAATTGATTCTTGTGTTGCACGAGTATGAGTAATCATAAATTAGGAGAAGATTCAGAGTTGTGTGAACAATTTGCAAAACAATTAGATTCCTTCAAAATGAAACAATAAACGCTTATGAAAAATTAGTTGAAATAATAAATATTGGAACTGAAGAAGAAAAGAAAGAGTTAAGAGTAGTTGACAATCCTAAAAGAGAAGACATGATCACACTTTTCAAAGAGTACCTTGATGTTTTTGCATGGTCTTATAAAGACATGTCAGGTCTTTATCATAACATTGTCTCACATAAGATTCCACTAATAGAGGACATAGAGCTAAAACAATAAAGACTGCGTAGAATGAACTTTGAAATGTCCCTTAAAATCAAAGAAGTAACCAAGCTAATTGATGCAAGCTTTCTTGAAGTCCCTTTATACCCGAAATGGATATCCAATATAGTTCCCGTAACAAAGGAGGATGGAAGGGTGAGAATATATGTGGATTACAGAGATTTGACAAAGCAAGTCCAAAAGATAACTTTCTGTTACCTCATATTGATGTTATGGTGGACTAGAAGAAGCTAACTCTTTTCATTCATGGATGGATACTCTTGATATAATCAAATCCTCGTAGAGGAAAGATACAAGGAAAAACCTTTTTCATCACACAATGGGACATATTATGTTACAAGGTGATGCTTTTTGGTCTGAAAAATGCTGGGGCAACTTACTAGCAAGCAATGATCACATTTTTCCACAATATGATACATAAGATAATAGTGGTCTATGTGGATGACATGGTAGTTGAGTCAAATGAGGAAGAAATTCATGTTGCAATTCTCATAAAATTGTTTGAAAGGTTGAGAACCTATAAGCTCAGACTGAATGTTGCAAAATGCACCTTTGTGGCTTCCACGGAAAAGTTATTGGGGTTCATTGTCAGTAAAAAAGGGATCGAGGTTGATCCAGATAAAGTCAAAGTGATTCAAGATATGCTGGTACTCCATATAGAAAAGGATATTAGAGTTTTTTGGGTCGTTTGAATTATATTACAAGATTTATTTCCAACTTGACTCATACATGTGAACTAAGATTCAAGTTGTTAAGGAAAAATAGCCCAGGTGAATGGAATGATAGATGCCAATAAGATTTTGACAAAGTCATGAACTATTTAATGAGTCCACCTATTCTGGTCCCACCAACACTAAGACGTCCACTCATCTTGTATCTTTCAGTGTTGCATGGATCTATGGGGGGTGTTGGGTCAGCATGATGAGAAGGGTCGAAAGGAACAAGCTATTTACTATTTAAGTAAGAAGTTCAATGAATGTGAAGCTTGGTATATAATTATTGCAAAGGCCTGTTGTGCTCTAGTGTGGACAACGAAGAGACTCTGACAATATATGTTATATCTTACAACTTGGTTGATTTCTCGGACAGATTCTTTGACATACATTTTTAATGCCCACATATTTCCATGAGATTTTCCAAATGGCAAGTGATCTTGGTAGAGTTTAATATCAAATATGTGACCTGAAAGGCAATAAAGGGAAGTGTTATAGCAGATCACCTAGTCGAGAATCCATTGAAGGAGTATCAACCAATGAAAGTTGAATTTCCTGATGAAGATATCTTGGCAGTTGAAGAGGATGAAAAGGAAAATGATGAAGAAGAAGACATACTATGGAAAATGTATTTTGATGGGGCAATCAATATTCATGGGAATGAAGTTAGAGCAGTTCTCATATCCCCATACATGAAACAGTTTCCAATCGCCATTAAGCTAGCATTTGATTATACCAATAATGTTGCTAAATATGAAGCATGCATAAATGGCTTGAAAGTAGCATTATCACTCGGTGTAAGGTATCTAGAGGTCTATGGGGATTCAGCTCTCATTATTTACGAAGTAAATGGAGAATGACAAGTTAAGGAACACATGTTATTGTTGTATTATGAACACTTGATCAGTTTAATAAAGAAGTTTGAGGAGATCACCTTTGATTACTTGACATGTGACAAAAATCAGTTTACATATGCTTTAACCACTTTAGCTATCATGACTAGACTTGAGCAAAGAATAGAGCTGCAGCCTTTACAAGTGGTAATAAAAAAAGAACTAGTGTACTATTTAAATGTTGAAGAAGAACCAGATGGCCTGTCATGGTTCAATGATATGAAACAATTCATCAAAACAAGAGAATACCTAATTGGGGCAAATGAAAATGATAGAAAGACCATCCGTCAATTGTCAATGTCGATTTTCCGAAGTGGTGAAGTGTTTTATGTTACCAAGCGACTTCAAAACTCAAGGGGGTGAATTGAGTTTTTCAAAACTTTTCGCAAACAAGTCCCTTTTGATTTTTTTAAAGTTATTTTCTTATGTAGTGAATGGATTTATGACAACAAAAAGTTCTTACACAAGTTTAAAGAAAGTGAATGAGTAGAAGATGAAGCAATAAGTATGTAAAAATAATAAACAAGCTTGAAAATAAAGAGATAATGATAGAGAATATTACAAATGAAATTTATATTGGTTCAATTACTCTTGTGATCTACGTCTAGTCCCAAAGATCATCCACCCAAGAGTTTCTACTATTTTTCAAGCTTCAATAGGTGTTTGACAAACCCTTACAATATTTGAGCCCTTCTTACACTTCAAGGATCATCAACCTTTTTATGTAGAAGCATTTTTGTTTCCTCAAGGGATCTTCCACCCTCTCAAGTGTTTAAAATAAGGATTGAATGAAATAAGCTCTCTCAAAGAGCAGATAATACAAACTAAAGTTCTATGAAGCTCTCAAAGATATCTCAAAAGTGATGAAAACAAAGAAATACAAATGAAAGAATTAATCACGAATTTAATGCTTGGGAATAGGCTATTAGATGTTCAAGAGTTAGCATTAAGTGCCCAAGGCTTGTATTTATAGCACGTCAATGAAATAGATCATTAGAGTGAGTTGGTAAAACATTAAATACATTGAAAACTAGTCGTTGGTGGTTTTAGATGTGTGGTAATTGATTACAGGCATATGATAATTGATTACCATGCTGTAAAACGCATGTTGGGTGTATGAAAACACTTGGTAATCGATTACAAAACATGGTAATCAATTACCAGCTTTGAAAAAGTTGTTCATGGGCTTGTGGTAATTGATTATGAAGCTTCTGTCTAAGAAAAGAGCTCACGGTAATCGATTACAACCAAGCCTTTATTTTGTGAAAAACAAGTTTTCACAAGCTCATAATAATCGATTACAAGCTTTTTGATATGCTTGTAATGGATTACTAAGCTCTTCTAAAACTAATTTTTGAGCCCAAACAAGCTTGGTAAGCATTTCCAATAAAGATAACTTTGATTTTTAAAAGATTCAAACATGATTTTCATAATCCAAGCTTAAATCATGATTTTGTGAAAAATCATCCAAATTTATCAAACACAGCAACCACCAACTAAAAAAGATTTCATGATGGAATTTCCAAAAAAACATTTCAACTTTTTGAGATATATTATATTGCTTCTCACACAAAGATCCTAAGTCCTATAAAACTATTCTTTAGTGCTTCCTTTGGAGTTGGTCTTTGTCATGACATTGTTATCATCAAAACCTTCATGAAATAAATATTCACATTCTTTCCCTTTTTAAGGATAAACCATTAAGTGTAAAGAGCAACATATATAAAATTCAGAGATAAAAAATGCAGCACTCCCCCTTAAGCCATGCATAAGGTTCAAGCAGAAAAGTTCATGCAAAGAGGTTTATGACAAATAATTTTCATGCAATTCTTCCCTTTACTTATGCAATTCATGCTATCCCCCTTTTGGAATTATCAAAAAGGCATCATGAAATAAGCATGAAAAACAACCTAATAACATACCAAGGTTAACATAATGATCAACATCTAAACAATTATCAACCAAAATATCATAGCTAAACATAAGTTATGAGTTATAAAATGTATCAATTAAAAACTAAGGGTTAGACTAGAGTATATATGATAGATACAAGATAATCATCATAATAAAGCCATTTGTCTTCATTTAGTCTTCTCGCTATCAACATTATCTTCATCATCGTGCTCGGAGTCATCATCATTAGCAGCTAGTTGCGGCTAAGAAGGGGCAGCAAAAGTGGTAGGGGTAGTAGCAGGTCTGATCCTCTCAATGTCAACACCTTCCATCATGGAGCGAACAAAGGCCATCTCCCGATCGTAACGGTTCATACATTGGAGCACATTGCCTTCAAATTGGTTAAGCCTATCATGACCTCCTCCAATGGACACCCTGATGTAAGTTTGAAGGCTTCTCATTTCTTGGAGCAGCTAATCCATAGTGACTTAAGAAGGAGTACTTTGTTATGTGGTAAGCATGACTTATTCTTTAGCATTTTCCTCTTCATCTTCATTGCCTTGGGCAATGTTCCCATCTACTTCATGATCATTGTAGAACCACTCATCACCAATCTTCTTTATATTTATCTTGGTGAGAGTGTGCTCATCAATAGACTCTAGACCTTCAAAGCTTTGGTCATTTACCTCTCCAACAAGTGGAACCTGAAAGTAATAGAGAATTTTTGTGATGTGCATGGTATATGGAAGAGGATAATTGTCCTTTTGTGCCTTCAACATATGTTTTATGACATAGTGGTCTTATTTAATTTGTTTGCCAGTGTTTAGGGCCCACAAAGTTAGTACATCATCTTATTGCACTTGGGAGTAGTTTCCTCCCCTAGTAATTAGAGCCCTTAACAAGATGTAATGTAGCAAGCGATTCTTTAGGGTCAAGACACTAGCCATAAATCTCATTTTTGCCCCATAGCCAACCCTAAGCAGTGTATTCAGAGCAGTTTTCTAGTCATATTCATTAGCCTATGCATCAACAGTACCTGTAAAGTTTACCCCATTAAAAATTAGCCCAGTCAGCCTTGTCCATAATTCATAAGTAATAATAATCTTCACTTTATTGACTTCAGTAAAAAGAGTTACATTCTCATACTTCAGATTAACATAAAATACCCTAACTAAATCCGGATATACAGAAAAGTAATCAACCCAATATTTTTCAGCAATCTATAACACTAAAATGACTCATTAGAGAAAAAGATGTTGTCCAAATACCTTAGTTGAATTATTTTTCTGATTTGGAAGTTCTTCTTGAAGTTCTCTACTTGCTTTCCATAACTAAAAAGGTGAAAGAGATACAAACCCTAAAGGGGTACCTGAGGAGCTTTGCCAGTAGTGTGCCCTGTTCTTGTCCTCTTAGTACCTTTTGAAGATTCAACAATTTTGGGAGAATTTTTGGTATGGAATGGAAGGAGGGAGAAATGGGAAAATGTTTAAGGATTGATTGAGACAAGAAAAAGGGGAAATTGATAGAGATTTGAGTGAATTTTAGAGGGTGGGTCTCGTATTCCAGAGAAAGATAGGAGAAAGATGGTGAAATAAGGAATTTGGGTAATTTGGGTGATTTGGAGGTGTTTTTGATGAGTGGGTTGTTGGGGGGAAATGGAGGGATGAGTGTTTATTATGATTTGGAGGTGGAATGGAGGGATTTGGTGCAGAAATATGGTAGAAATTTGAGGAAGAGAGGTTAGGTTTTTGGGGGTGAGAAAGAGGCGCTTGAAAATGGTTGAATGAGGTGCGTCCAAGGCTTAAAAAGCAGGCCATAATCGATTACAGTGAGCCTGTAATCGATTACCATGAGTGGTAATCGATTACCATGCTACGTTGAGCACTTATGGGTTTCTTGTAAACAATTACCATCTTTTTGCATTCTTTGTAACTGATCACCATCCTTTCAGGAGCTCTGTAATCGATTATACACCCTTATAATCGATGACTATCCTTTTGTCTTAAAAAAATTCACATTTCAGAGCCTTGGTAATTGACTACCAACTCTTGTAATCAATTGCCATCCTTCCAAAAAAAATTTCTTCACTTCATTATGCAAAAAACTAGATTTCAAACTATTCCAATAGTCTTGTAATCCATTATACCTCCTTGTAGTCCCTTACTTTGAATAAAAAAACCATATCTCTTGTAGTTCCACAAACTTGTAAAAATTTCTCTTTCTAAGTAAACCATAACTATATCAAAAAGCTTGAAATTTTAGCAAACTTCTTGAGCAAAGTACTCATTGAGCAATTTAGAGGATTTAATCATGATGAGAGCACATGCAAAATAAATTTAGGGGAACCTCCAACGCTCAAGCTAGTATAGAATTCAAGAAACAAAATCAATAAGAAATTATGCAGCAAACACACACATTCACTTCAAATGCATGATTGATCAATTATATGAAGTTCACCTTTTATATAAAATAAAATTTATTTTATTAAAGGTTTGGTGAAGATGTCAGCCAATTGTTTTGTTGTTTCCACAAATTCAAGCACACAATCTCTCCTTTTTGTACATGGCCTCTTATAAAGTAGTGCCTAATCTCAATGTACTTAGTCTTAGAGTGCAAGATTAGGCTTTTAGTTAAATTAATAACATTAGTGTTATCACATCTTATAGGGATATAATCAAGTTAGAATCCATAATCCAAAAGTTATTGCTTCATCCAAAGGATTTGAGCACAACAACTTCTTGCTGCAACATACTCAGCTTCAACTATAGACAATGCTACACTATTTTGTTTCTTGCTATGCTAAGAAACTAAAAAGCTTCCAAGTAAGTGGCATGTCTCACTAATACTCTTCCTATCCACTTTGCATCCAATAAAGTCAGAATCAAAATAACCAATTAAACTACATAAAGCATCCTTAGGGTACCACAAGCCTATTTGTGAAGTGCCAACGATATATTTTATTATTCTTTTTACTATACATAGATGAGATTCTTTAGGACAAGCTTGGTATCTAGCACACATGCACACACTAAACATTATATCTGGTCTACTTGCAGTAAGGTAAAGGAGTGAACCAATCATATCTCTATACTTAGTGATTTCTATGGGTTTACCTCCTTCATCCTTGTCCAAGTAGCAAGAGGTGCTCATTGGGGTAGCCATTTGCTTAGCATTGTCCATTCTAAACTTCTTGAGTAGCTCCTTGTAGTACTTGGTTTGACTCATGAATGTTTCATCATTTGTTTGCTTGATTTGAAGTCCAAGGAAGAAATTAAACTCTCCCATCATAGACATTTCAAACTCATTTTGCATAGTATTAGCAAATTCCTTACATAGAGATTTATTAGTAACACCAAATATAATATCATCAATATAGATTTGTACAAGGAGAATGTCATGCTTTTTGTTTTTAATGAAGAGTGTTGTGTCAATCTTGCCTCTTGAAAAAACTTTTTTTTAAAAGAAACTTATTCAACCTTTCATACTAAGCTCTAGGAGCATGTTTTAAGTTATACAAGGCATTTTTAATTTGAAAACATGATTGGGCAGCTTATAATTTTCAAAACTCAGATGTTGTTCCACATGCACTTCTTCTTGAATAAAACCATTTAGAACAACATTTTTTACATCCATTTGATAAAGCTTAAAATCCATATACAATCAAATGCAAGTAACATTCTAATGACTTCTAATCTATCAACAGGAGCATAAGTTTCTTCATAATCAATTCCTTCTTCTTGATTATATCCTTTAGCAACCAACTTAGCTTTATTTCTTATTGTTACTCCTATTTTATCAATTTTGTTCCTAAAGACTCATTTAGTGCCAATAATAAGATGATCATTGGGTCTTGGAACAAGTTCCCAAACTTAATTTCTTTCAAATTGATTTAACTCTTTTTATATAGCCAAGATCCAATGTTCATCATTAATGGTCTCATCTATGTTTTTAGGTTTAACTTGAGAACCAAAAGTCATATGATTACATGCATCTATAAGCAAGTTTCAAGTTGTTACCCCTTTTAAAACATCACCAATAACCTTGTCAAGTGGGTGGTATCTTAAAGTTTTTCATTCTTTTGGAAGACCATTGGATTGATACTCCTCTTGTTATGGTTGTGTTTCCTCACTTTAGATTTCTTTCCTTTGCTCTTCAAGTGAGTATTGGACAAAATCTCAATAACATCATCAACATCATCCTTTCCTAGCTCAATGTGGTTTGTTTCATCAAATGTAATATGTATAGGTTCTTCTATGGTCATAGTTCTCTTATTATATGCTCTAAAAGCTTTACTACTAAGAGAATAATCAAAAAATATCCTCTCATCATATTTTCCGTCAAACTTGCCCAAGTTATCTTTTTTATTGTTCAAAATAAAGCATTTGCATATAAAGGCATGAAGATGAAAAATGTTTGGTTTTTTTCCTTTGTATAATTCATAGGATTTTTCTTTAAAATTGGCCTTATTATGACCATATTCATTATATAACAGGTAGTACTTACCGCATCTGCTAAAAAATACTTAAGAAGGTTTGCTTTATTGAGCATAATTCTTATTAATTCTTCTAAAGATCTATTTTTTTCTCAACTACTCCATTTTGTTGGGGAGTTCTAGGAGCTGAGAAATTATGCTCAATGACATTTTCATTACAAAACATTTCAAACTCTTGATTTTCAAATTCTTCACCATGATAACTTCTAATAGATGCAATGCTACAATTTTTCTCATTTTGAATAACCTTGACAAGTTTTTTAAATGCATTGAAAGCATCACTCTTGTGAGTAAGAAATAGTATCCATGTGTATCTGGAGTAATCATCCACAATCACAAGAGCATAGTAATTCCCAACAAATCTCATAATTCTTGAAGGTCCAAAAAGATTCATTTGCAAAAGTTGTAATAGTCTAGAGGTAGAAACAACCTTTTTAGCTTTGAAAGAGGCCTTTACTTATTTTCTCTTCTGGCATGCATCACAAAGTTTATCTTTCTTAAAAGTAAGCTTAGGTAGTCTAATTACTAAGTCTTTTGAAACTAATTTGTTTAGATAATCCATGTGAATGTAGGCAATTCTTCTATGCCAAAGTCATGAATCATTTTCCTTACTCATAAGACATCTAGCATCTTGAGAGGCTATATCATCTACCTCAATGTTCATCCGAAGAGTCCATGTCATTGTTTTCCCATATAATGTTTGCTCTTCTTCCTTTCTTCTCATTGTTTGTCCTTTTCTCAAACTTTTCTCCCTTCTTTTGATTTAGAAGGCAACCCATCTTCACGTGCCATGTTTTCCACATCCAAAGCAATTGAGATGAGTTGGAGTTGAGTTTTCACCCTTCACATAATTTTTCTTTAGAGGAAATGTGGTCTTCTTCCATTTCCCTTCTCTTTAGAAATTTTCTAAATCTTTTAACAAGAAAGTTGAGTGTTTCTTCATTCATCTCCAAGTCCTCAAGCTCATCTTCATCATTGTCTTCATCATTATGGGATGAAGAGGCCTTGAGAGCTAGTCCTTTCTTCTTCTAATCAACATCCTCATTTTGGTGAAGCCTTAACAATTTTATCTCATGTTCTTAGAGCTTCCTAAAGAGTGTTGGAAGAGTCATGGTGGCAAGATTTCTTGATTCAGCTATAGAGGTCACTTTGGGCTACCACTCTCTACTTAAACATCTCAAAACTTTGTTAATCAAATCTTAATTGGGAAATATTTTTCCTAATGAGGCAAGATGATTAACAATATGAGTAAACGTCTTTTGCACATCTTGTATGCTTTCACCTTGATTTATTCTAAATAACTCATATTCATGTGTAAGAATATTAATTCTAACTCTTTTCACCACACTAGTTCCCTCATAGGTAACTTGAAGAGCATACCACATTTCTTGTGTTGTTTCGCAATTAGAAATGCAAAAATATTCATCAAACCCTAATGCACTAGTGATGATGTTCTTAGCTCCGACATTATATTGAACTCTCTTTTTATCATCATCATTCCATTTAGCCCTTGGCTTTGCCACTTCTCTACTTCAACTATCTTGGTAGGAATAAAGGAGCTATTTTCAATAGCATCACAAACATCAATATCAATAGCTTCAATAAAAATTTATATTCTTTCATTCCAATAGGTATAACCAGTGCCATTAAAAGCACGGGCCTATTGATTGAGGCACTTTCAAGAAAAGCACTTTAAAAAGAAGCCATCATTCCTCTTGAAGTTGTTAAGCTCTGTAAACAAGAGTTAAGCTCTCTTATTACTTTTTACCAAGTGGCTTCAAAACTGAAAAGAGGGTGAATTGATTTTTTCAAAAATTTTCACAAACAAGCACCTTTTGATTTTTGTTGAAGTTATTTTCTTATTTAGTGAATGGATTTATGACAATAAAAAGTTCTCACCCGACGAGTTTAAAGAAAGTGAATGAGTAGAGGATGAAGCAACAAGTATGCAAAAACAATAAACAAACTTGAAAGTAAAGAGGTAAGGGTAGAGAAGATTACAAACAAGATTTATACTAGTTTAATCACCCTTGTGATCTGTGTCTAGTCCCTAAGATCATCCACCTAGGAGTTTTCACAATTTTTCAAGCTTCAATAGGTGCTTGACAAACCCTTACAATATTTAAGCCCTTCTTACACTTAAAGGATAATCCACCTCTATGTGTAGAAGTCTCTTTGTTTCCTCAAGGGATTCTCTATCCTCTCAAGTGTTTACAATGAGGATTGAATGAAATAAGTTTTCTCAAAGAGCAAATAATACAAATTGAAGTTCTATGAAGCTCTCATAGATATCTCAAAAGTGATAAAAACATAGCAATGTGAATGAAAGAATTAAATCATGAATTTAATGCTTGGGAATAGGTTGTTAGATGTTCAAGAGTTAGTATTAAGTGTCCCAAGGCTTGTATTTATAGACCATCAATGAAATAGATCTATTAGAGTGAGTTGGTGCAGCATTAAATGCATTGAAAACTAGTCGTTGTTGGTTTTAGAGGTATGGTGATCGATTGCAGGCATATGGTAATCGATTACCATGCCTTAAAATGTATTTTGGATGTTTGAAAACACTTGGGATTCGATTACAGAACATGGTAATCGATTACCTACTTTGAAAAAATTATTCCTAGGCTATGGTAATCGATTACCAAGCTTCTATTTGATAAAAGAGCTCGTGGTAATCGATTACCAAGTCTCTATTTTGTGAAAAACAAGTTTTCACATGCTTGTAATCGATTACAAGCTTTTTGATATGCTTGTAATGGATTACTAAGCTCTTGTAAGATATTACAATCATTCTAAAACTAATTTTTGACCTTAAACAAGCTTGGTAAACATTTCCAACAAAGAGAACTTGGATTTTTCAAAGATTCAAACACGATTTTCATAATCCAAGATTAAATCATGATTTTTTGAAAAGCCACCCAAATTTATCAAACACAACAACGACTAACTAAAAAAGATTTCATGATGGACTTTCCAAAAAATCATTTTAACTTTTTGAGATATCTTATATTACTTCTCACACATAGATCCTAAGTCCTATAAAATTATTCTTTAGAGCTTCCTTTGGACTTGGTCTTTTCATGACTTGTTATCATCAAAACCTTCATGAAATAAGCATTCACACTTTATAAAAGGAATTATGATGGTACCTTGTTGCAATGTGTTGATGCAAAGGAGGTTGGCACCATAATGGCAGAAGTTCATCATGGAGTTTGTGGTACTCATGCAAACAGATACACTCACTCATCCACTCTTGAATGTCGTTGGAATTTAAATTTTTGTTAATCTCTTATGTCCTTGTTTTGGTCTTGAGTCTTGCCCAGGAGTGCAAAAAGCTAAGTGTGGGGGAATTTGATAATCACATATTTTATTCATTAAGAAACCCTTATGTTTAGTCATTTACACTCTCCATATTCTTAATTGATTGAGTTTGGTATGATTTTGTGAGTTTGAGCTCAAATTGGTCCTAATTGAATATTTTCAGCATTATTGAGATTTTACACTGTTTCTGTATTTTGGTCATAACTTGAGTTCCTGATATCTGACAATCATGAATTTTATCTTGTAGGAAATCTAAGAGGAAGCTCTACAACTTTGATGAAGAGCTCGAAGTCTGATTCAGATGTCTAAGGGACCTAAGTTTACATGGAAGTCAGAATACGGGTTCTGTCAGTAGAATCCGAACAGTGTGCACTCAAAAAAATCATATCTCAAGATGTAAAAATGGAGATGGGCTGAAATTTGGATAGTGGATAGTCAAGATCCAAATAAACAACTTTCATGAAGAACACATTTTGAGAAAAAGAAGTCTAGTAGGTCATTTTGAGCTTGCAAGTCGGAACAGAGGTGCTGAAGTTGGGTTTGAGCAACCTACGGTATTTGGGACATATCTTGGGCTTAAGGAAGCCAAATTGGACGAACCAGCTATCCATTTTATAGCCAAGACAAGGATCTACAACTTTCATGAAGAACACTTTTCGTGGTTCTGAAGTATAGTGGGTCGTTTTTGGCTTCCAAGTCAGACACGAAATTTTCGTCCTCAACCATCCACTCATCCATCCACTAATCCACTCATCCACTCACTCACTCATCCACTAACTCACCCACTCATCCACTCATACATTAATCCAACCACTTAACCACTCCACCCACTCATCCACTAATCCATCCACTAATCCATCCACTAAAACACTCCACTCACTCATCCACTCATCCACCCACTTCCCTTTGTCATTTTGTTACTTTAGACTTCTATAAAAGGCACCATTTATCATGAACAACATGTAACTCTCCTTCATTTTCTCTCAGTTTTTCTTGTGATTTCTTTCTAGCTATGTGTAACTAAACCTCCCTTGGTTAAGGGGGTGATGAAACCGCTAGTATTAATGTTGTAAACTTTGCATATTTGATTATTTCAACACGCTTATGTTTTTATTCATATTTCTGAATCTATTGTTGGTATGAAGGTTTTTGTACTTGTTCCTACTTTCAAAGTAGTAGATCTAGGTTTATTATGCGCGGTTGCGGTAGTAGATCTAGTGGGATGTATGATGTTCATGTGGGTATAATTATCTTTGTGCTATTTGCCGTTATAAAAGTGGTAGATCTGGGTTTATTATGCGCTGGTTGCGGTATTAGATCTAGAGAAATATATGTTCTAAGTAATTTAATCCGGTGTGTGATTAGACCTTAGTGTAATTGGTTTTCTAAATCTTAATGCAATTGTTGGATAGTTGTAAGAGTGGTTGCTTTATGACTAATCGTGATTAGGAGTTGATTTGAGCGGTTGCTAAATTGGCCAACACGTAAGGAAAACAGAGATTTAATCTCACAATTGCATAAAAACATAATTGAGCATGTTGGAATAAAAAGGATATGTGGATTTACATTATCATATAAATCTAGTGGTGGATTCAATCTCTTAACCAATTTTCTTATATTGTTGATTTCAGTTTGTTTATTGTTATCTTTGAAGCTGTTCATTGTTCATCAAAACTCCAAAACCCCCCTTTTACTGTTTATTGTTAATCAGAGTCTAAATTGGGAATTGTTTAATAGTGTTAATTGAATTAGTTCTCTGTGGATCGACCCTTACTAACTATAACTAGTTGTAAGGTTTTTATTTTCTGGTGGGCCTGACAACTGATTTTTATCTTAATTTTAATCACTACATCCACACGCATCAGAATTTTGGCGCCGTTGCCGGGGAACCAATTTTTTCAATTACACTATTAATTTATTTCCTATTTTTATTCTGTTTTTATTTTATTTTATTTTATTTTATTTTTAATCTTTCTTTCTGAGTGTTTTGTAGGTGTTGATGTCCTTTGAAGGAGTAGACGAAGGATTGCTAAATTTGAGGAACTATATTGATCAACTCACTTCACATCCTCAATATCCCTTCCATCCGGCTAACTTCCAACTCACACCGCCGACATTGAAGTCGCCCGTTACATTGATCTATCAAGTTCGAGAGACATTTGAGCCATCCGAAAGATCCGAAGAAGTGACAATGGCGAGAAAACACTTTAAGGGCATTGGGTGCTCCAGATCTAGATCAATGACCTCTTTGCATAGACATTCTTGAAAATGAAGAGGCATTTGAATTGAAATCCGGTTTAATCCATCTCTTGCCATCTTTCAATGGATTACCCGGAGAGGACCCCAACAAGCACTTGAAGGAAATCCATGTGGTATGTTCTAGCATGAAACTGCAGGAATTCATATAGAGCAAGTCAAGTTGAGAGCTTTTCCATTCTCATTGAAAGACTCGGCTAAGGAGTGGCTTTTTACTACTTGCCACCCGGATCCATCCAATCATGGCAGGACATGGCCCGAACTTTCCTAGACAAATACTTCCCGCCTCAAAAGCGCAACAATCGAAAAGAAATCGTTGTATTCAATAAAGGCATGGGGAATCACTCCATGACTACCGGGAGAGATTTAAGAAGCTATGTTTCACCTGCCCTCATCATCAAATAAGTGAGCGACTTTTAATTCAAGATTTCTATGAAGGCTTACAAGTGATGGATCGCAACATGATTGATCTTTGCTAGCGGAGGAGCATTGATTGATAAAACTCCTCAAGAAGCTAGAAACTTGATCTCAAGAATGGTGCCAATACTCAACAATTCTACTCTAGAAATGACACCGGAGTAAGAGCAAAGTGAAAGAAGTAGAGACAACCAAGATACTAAACAAATGACTCAATTGGTTGCTATGGTTCGGCGGTTAATGGATTCGGGTAAAGCACTAGTTCATGCTTGTGGGATCTGTTGTTCATCTGGACATCCCACTGATATGTGTCCCACTCTCCAAGAAGACACAAATGAGGAGGTAAGAGCGGTGAGGGGATATCTTTGGACTTTCAAAAATTACAACCCCTACTCAAACACATATAATCCGGGTTGGAAGGATCATCCAAATTTCAGCTATGCAAAGCAACTTCAAAATCAACCTCCAAACTTATGGACCTCCGGATTCCAACAAAGGCAAGTACCTTTCCCTCGAGACAAGAAGCAAGTTCAAACTCCTAAGCAATCCGAGCCTTCATTAGAGGAGCTAGTAAAACAAATGGCCACTAATAATTTGCAGTTCCAACAAGAAACAAATGCAACTATACAAAGTTTCAAACAAGAAACAAGGATCGCAATCAATAACTTGCAGAATCGGATAGAGCGGTTGTCCACGAGAATTCAACAAGTTTCAAAGCCAAGCTTCAGGGAAACTACCCTCACAAATGAAGTGAATCCGAGGGAAAATGCTAGTGCTGTCACATTGAGAAGCGGAAAGACGATGGATGAGTCTACCTCTCTTCCACCAATCATTCAAGAGAAGGATGAACCACCCAAAGAAGCAAATGATAAGGGGCAAACTTCCAAAACCCCTAAGGTAAGTATTTATGAACCCCTTCCTAAATATGTCACTAAAGCTCCTTTTCCTAGTAGGTTGGTTAAAACCAAGAAAGAAGAAGCAGAAAAAGAAATACTTGAGACTTTTAGGAAGGTAGAGGTTAATATCCCTTTGTTATATGCCATTAAGAAGGTACCTAGATATGCAAAATTTCTGAAAGAATTATGCACTAACAAGAGGAAGTTTAAAGGAAATGAAAAGGTCCAAGTGGGAGAAAATGTTTCAGCTGTAATTAAAAAGAAACTCCCAACCAAATGTAAGGACCCTGGCACATTCACCATTCCATGCACTATAGGTAACACAAGGTTTGAAAGGGCAATGCTTGATTTAGGTGCATCTATAAATGTCATGCCATATTCTATTTATGCATCTTTATACTTGGGTCCTTTGGAACCTACTGGTGTTGTTATTCAATTGGCTGATAGATCTAATGCATACCCTAAGGGTGTGGTTGAAGATGTTTTGGTACAGTGAATGAATTAGTGTTTAAAGCAGACTTCTATGTTTTGGACATGGAAGAGGATGAGTCTCCCAAATCTGCTCCTATCTTGCTAGGAAGACCATTTTTGAAGACTGCACTGAGACAAAAATTGATGTGCACTCAGGAATTCTAACAATGGAATTTGATGGGGAATTAATTAGATTCAATATTTTTGAAGCTATGAGATACCCAAGTGATGTGCACTCTGCTTGTTTAATTGATTCTTTTGATTCTTTTGATTCTTTAATTTCTGCAGCTTTTAATATTGACCATTTTGATGCTCTTGATACAATTCTAACTCATAGCTTAGATGTACAGGAGGAAAAGAAGAAGAGTGAAGAAGAGCCATGGAGTGAAGACATTGATGAAATTGTTCTTTGCCTTACAAGAGCTCTCTTCCACCTGTAAGAGCATGAGGTAACTTTTGTTGATTTACCTATTACTACTGATATACCTCAACCTTCTGTTGTGCAGGCACCTGAATTGGAACTGAAAGCACTACCTGATCATCTTAAATACATCTTCTTGGGGGAAAAGGACACCCTTCCAAGAATAATTGCAAAGTCACTCACCCAAGAGCAAGAAGAGAAACTGGTAGCTGTTTTTGCAGAACATAAGACGACCATTGGTTGGTCAATACCGATATCAAGGGTATTAGTCCCTCCGTTTGTATGCACAGGATATTAATGGAGGAGGATACAAAACCTGTGAGAGACCCTCAGCGGAGATTGAATCCTCCCATGATGGAGGTTGTGAAAAAGGAGATACTGAAGCTCCTAAGTGTGGGGGTGATCTACCCCATTTCTGACAGCAAGTGGGTAAGCCCAGTCCAGGTAGTACCAAAGAAATCTGGAATTACTGTGGTAAGAAATGCTGAAAATGAGCTTATTCCCACTAGGTTACGAGATGGGTGGCGTGTTTGTATTGATTACAGGAAGTTGAATGCCGCCACGAGAAAAGACCACTTTCCTTTACCTTTCATTGATCAAATGTTAGAAAGATTAGCTGGTCATTCTTATTATTGTTTTGTGGATGGTTTTTCAGGTTACAATCAGATTGCCATAGCTCCAGAAGACAAAGACAAGACTACATTCACTTGTCCATTTGGTACCTTTGCATATAGGCGAATGCCTTTTGGACTCTGCAATGCACCAGGAACTTTCCAAAGATGCATGATGAGTATATTTTCTGATTACATTGAAAACATCATTGAGGTTTTTATGGATGACTTTAGTGTCTTTGGAAATGATTTTGAAAATTGTTTGGAACATTTAACTTTGGTGCTTAAAAGATGCATTGACACTAACCTGGTACTGAATTGGGAAAAATGTCATTTCATGGTGAATGAAGGTATTGTGTTAGGTCATGTAATTTCTGCTAGAGGAATTGAAGTAGATAAAGCTAAGGTAGAACTATGCATTCTTTGCCACCACCCACTAGTGTGCGGGAGATTCGTTCTTTTATTGGTCATGCAGGTTTCTACCGGAGATTCATTAAAGACTTTTCTAAAGTCTCATTGCCCCTTTGCAGACTTCTTCAAAAAGATGTTAATTTTAACTTTGATGAGAAATGTATGGAAGCTTTCAATAAACTCAAGAAGTTGTTAACTGTTGCACCTATCATCAGGCCACCCAACTAGGAGTTACCTTTTGAACTAATGTGTGATGCCAGTGACTTTGCAGTAGGAGTTGTCTTGGGACAACGAGTTGATAGAGTTCCTTATGCCATTTACTATGCATCAAGGACTCTAAATGATGCTCAACTTAATTACTCAACCACGAGAAAAGGAACTTCTAGTGTTGTATTTGCTTTAGAAAAATTTAGATCATATCTAATTGGTTCTAAAGTGATTGTGTTTTCAGATCATGCAGCCTTGAAGTATCTTCTAACAAAGAAAGAAGCAAAGCCTAGATTGCTCGATGGATTTTATTGCTCCAGAATTTGACTTGGAGATTAAAGACAAGAAAGGGAGCGAAAACTTGGTGGCCGATCACTTGAGTAGATTGGTAATCAAGAGGAAGAAATGCCTATCATGGAGACTTTTCCGGATGAATATTTGATGGTTGTCAACACCATAATCCCTTGGTATCTGACATTCTTAACTACCTGGTTACTAAGGACTTTCCGGAGGGTTTGAACAAGGCCCAAAGAGATAAATTAAGGAGTGACTGTAAATACTATATCTGGGATGACCCGTACTTATGGAAGCATTGTGCAGATCAAGTCATTAGGAGGTGCATTCTTGATTCTGAGACACACTCTATCCTCTCCTTTTGCCACACCTATGCATGTGGAGGACACTTTGGCAGCAAAAGGACAGCCAATAAAGTGCTTGACAGTGGTTTCTATTGGCCTTCAATTTTCAAAGACGCTTACAACTTCTGTAAGTCTTGTGGACCGCTGTCGAGAACAGTAATATTGGTCCTCGTAATCAAATGCCTCAGACTCCGATCATTTTTGTGGAACTCTTTGATGTGTGGGGTATTGATTTCATGGGACCATTCCCTCCTTCATTTGGTTTCACATACATTCTTTTATCCGTTGATTATGTGTCTAAATGGGTGGAAGCAAAAGCCACTCGATCCGATGATTCTAAAGCGTTGCAGATTTTGTTAAGGCACATATTTTCTCCAGGTTCGGGATCCCAAGGGCTATCATCAGTGACCAAGGGACCCATTTCGCAACAAAACCTTTGATGCTCTATTGAAGAGATATGGAGTAATGCATGAGAATTTCCACTCCTTACTATCCACGGACAAATGGGCAACCGAAGTGTCCAACCTAGGAGATTAAGTCAATCCTTGAAAAGACAAGTGAATCCCTCAAGAAAGGATTGGAGCACTCAACTTGAAGATGCTTTATGGGCTTATAGGACTGCCTATAAGACTCCCATCGGCATGTCACCATTTCGGTTGGTGTATGGAAAGCCCTGTCATTTGCCCGTTGAGTTGCAACATCGATCTTCTTGGGCCATTAAACAAGTTAATATGGAATTGGAAGGTCTTTGGAAAGCAAAGGAAGTTCCAGTTACAGGAATTGGAAGAACTAAGAAATGAGGCCTTTGAGAATGCCGTGATTTATAAGACTAAAGCTAAGGCATTCCACGACCAATTGATTTCTAGAAAGAAATTTCACAGAGGACAAAAAGTCCTGCTATTCCAATCAAGACTCAAATTATTTCCAGGTAAACTGCGTTCTAAGTGGATTGGGCCGTTTGTGGTAACTAATGTTTTTCCTTTTGGTGCAGTTGAGATCAGGAGTGAAATTTCTGGCAAAGCATTTAAGGTCAATGGTCATCGTCTCAAACCATATCATGAACTTCCTGACAGTGCAGAGATGGAAGTGATGACCCTCATCCTTCCACAATATGAGGAGCATTGAAAGTATCATCATGTCGGGCTGAGGACAATAAACTAAGCGCTCATTGGGAGGCAACCCAACCAGATTTGCTCTCTTTATCCCTTTTTATTTTGTGTTTTCATTAGTTTCTTAGATTATGTTTTTATCTGTTTGTTGGTTGTAAGCATTTGAATCTCTAAAAAAAAAAAAACCAAAAAAAAAAAAGCAGCTGTGTGCCCGACAATAAGGTAGGTAGTGCCATTAAATTTTGTCACTCGGAAGCATGTGAAGGTCACTTTTCTTGGCGACAACAACTGCGAAAATCTTGCAGTATGGATTTTATTGGCCTACTTTATTCAAGGTCTGTTACACCTTTTGCAAAAGTTGCGGAAATTGGTCAAAAAGGTTCTGCTTTGAGATTATCATCTGCACCTACTCCTTGAAAAATTGAGATCTAGGTGGCGCGGTTCTTTTCTTTGTCAAACACGTGTATCCTCCGGGGCCGTAGATATTGAGGATCCTAGGAATGGTAATGCGCTTAAAGTTAATGGACAAAGACTCAACCATTCCCTGGAAAACCAAGTTCTTAAGTTTTTTTTTTTTTTTTTGTGTAGGTTAAGTGGCGGATACGGTACTACTGTGACTCTCAAGTCGGTTTATTTTTCAGTTTCTCAAAATAACTGAATCCTTCTTCTCCTTCAAAATGGATGTCATTCTTTCAAACCTGAGAAAACATTTTCCTTCTCTTCCTCAAAATGCTCTGAGAAAAATCTACAAAGTTCGATGTGAAAGATTGAGACTGTTAATGCACAAAGGTATGCCAGAAGATGTACACTGGATAATTGAAGCAAAGGTTCGATTAGCAGGTGAGTCCTCAATTTCATTTGACTTATATATGCCCGGTCTTGGAAGAAGTTCATATTCTAAAAGGAGAAGAGCAAAAAGGTTACAAGTCTGTCACAAATGTGGACGATGGAACTGTAACAAGCAATGTCATACTTTGGGGATGGTTTCCGCAAATAGAGAAGATAAAATTTTCTTCATTAAGAATGGACTGAGTAAGGAGTCATTAGATGATATCTTATCGACTCTTGAGACGCATTCTTGTGGGTTGGTGCATCGTGAAATTCTTAAATTGTGGAATCTCTTCAAGGATGAAGAAAAACGCTACAGTCTTGGGAATCTGACTCTAAAAGACCCTGTTTGCCAATTTTTAAGAAAATTGGATGGGAAGCTTATCCTCGACTCATAGAAGACGTTTAAGCCGATTCTTGGACGTTAAAACCGAGAGGCGGATGTGAGCCACATCCACAAACAATCTGTGCATATCATCTTCTTCTTCTTCTTCATGTCATCTCTCAAAAAAAAAAAACAAAAAACAAAAAACAAAAAATAAAAAAAAAAAAAAAAAAAAAAAAAAAAAATTTATGTATACGTCTTAGGGTTGGCTTTGGTAACACACACCGTGAATGGGGAAATGCATGCATCTGATCCAGCCTTCTTAATTGAAAAACAAAGAAGGTAGATTGTATCCCACATGTGAGGCAACCGGTCGTATTATGGCCACTTGTCCCTTTTGGGAGCCCTATGTTATTTGGTCTTGAATGGGTCGAATCTTGGTCAACAATGCTTTGGCACAAAGCCGAAAGAGCAGACTACCTCCATCCCAATCTTAAGTAAGTATACACTCATCTTTCATCAAGTTTTTCTAACAATTTCAAAAAAAAAAAGAGAAGACGTGATGTCTAATGCACTCATGATTGTAATGATATAAAGATACGCCATGGACACTGTACATACAGGTATGTCATCATTTTATATTTCTTTTATCTTTGTATCATTTTGTTGTATTTTGATTTTTGTACAGACGATCTGTAACACCCTTTTTGGGGATGTCACACATAAAAGAAAATAAAAGAAATAGAAATAAAATCTACCCAAGTTGTGAAATATTTGTTAAATATTATTACGGGTCGTAAAATAATTCCTGATAGACAGAAATATGATATAAAAAGATAAAGCGGAAAATACGAAATAAAAAAAAACATCATCACTGATAATATACATATGGTTAAGTTATAAGTTGTACAAATAATTTACAACTAAGACTACAAATATTTAAACAAAAACAGTAAAGAAAGCAATAAAAGAGTTAATATACATACAGACATACGCTGACGCGCCCAAAAAAAACATCATGGTTATCTAATCCTCTGATGGATCACTATCACTGAAAATGATCATCAGGGGATAAATATCCCGGATGCCTCGACACACGGCGATAACGGGATCGCGAATCGATACGATGCTTATCTCACTAGGCTCAGGGTTTTCAGCACCCCAATAACGCCTAATGGATAAGGGCAACTCTAAGTGCAGAAATAACGTCGTCGTCATGACAGGCTCATCATCAAAACGATGACGTAGGATCACGGTCACACGTCCTGCATACGTCACGAGTCACGGTCTCCTCGTAGATGCCAAGCAGAGCACCTCCATGAAACACCAACTCTATGAATCCCAAAAATCCTGGCGTCGCCATCCCTCACAATCAATCCAGAGGATATGGATGATCGGATGGTTCTTGATCGTCAAACTGGTCGTCTGCTTGCCGATCTTCCTCCTCTTCAGGGTACACAATCTCAAGAGGCTGTTCCTCTTCCTCGAAGTCTTTACCGCGTAAAATAAATAAACAGAAAATACATATAACAAAGAGGTAAGACAACATAAAATCATCACAACATGGTCAATAAAAAGATGACAAACAATATATACATACAGTTCATGCAATACATAAAGCTTTAACAATTACAATAATTAATTGAAGTAAAATTTAGATATCATCACAATATGTCACAATCACTAGATAAAACCTCACAGATAAAATAAGAAATATAAAATACACAGATAAGATATAATAATCAATAATAACAATAACCAGATAAAATAAATAAATAAGATATAGATAAAATAAATAGATAAGATGGAAACAAATAGACATAGAGATAAATAATATAACAAAATCCTACTCCATGGAGCTAAAGAAAAACACAAGTATCAGAGAGAGGAATGATTCGCAAAATCTAATAGTACCACGGCTGCCCCACCAACTATTCCGCGGTCACACGTTGCGTGCCTATAGCCCCACGACACAGAATCCATCAATCCAGGCGTGGTGTAGTTCACGGTCTCACGTTGTGTCACTACAGGCAAATGTACTACTAGATTCCACCAATCTCGATTAAATATAGTGTATGTTGAGTACCATAGTGCGCTATCGGTTTACCACGGCCCATGACGGAGCTACCAACTGTCCACATGTGGGATCCGTACACTAAAGTCTCCAAGTTCATTAGAACAATGAACCACACTACGTTTATCGCATCGACACCACGATGTGATTCGTCTCGTCAACCAATCCACCAAATACATGGCACACACATAAAAAAAAATAGATGGAAAGCACATGACGGGTTCACATTTTCCCGACAAAGACAAATAATTCTCAAAAACACATGACGGGTTCACATTTTCCCGACAAGTAAATAGATTTTCAAAAGCTCATGACGGGTTCACATTTTCCCGACAAAGACATATAGATTTTCAAAAGCTCATGACGGGTTCACTTTTTCCCGACAAACGAAAAATAAATATGGTTACGGTCAATCGCGTAGAAATTTTATCACATTTTTGAAATCTCGTCGTTTTTACAAACGTTTAAAAATCGGGTAAAGATATTTTTTTGTTTTTTAAAATCGCGTAGCATTTTTAATACGTTTTCTCAATCGCGTAGGATTTTTAAATCATTTTCTTATTCGAATGCCTTTAAAATTACCGTTTAAACAGATAGAAATAATAATTTGTACATTTAAACTACGTAGAATAATTTTTCATACCGCATACTGTCATTAGGATATTTTGACTATCCTATAAGTTCATTTTTACTAAAAATTGACAGCATTTTGTTTTTAGACTTATAATAATGGTTTTCTAAATTTTCCATAAAATTTTCTATTTACCTAATTTTTTTTATCCATATCATTTAATTCTCTTTTGAAATCTCTAACATGCTTCAAAACCTAAAGTGAGCTATATGTTAGAAAATTTCTCAAAATTTCTGTATTTTACTTCCTAATGATAAAATCACTAGTTTTAATCCTTTAAACTTAATTCTACTCAATTGGTCTCTTCAAAAATCATTATAGAAAATTTCTTGTTAACTTGTATTATTTCTTTTTGATTGAAAAAGGTTTGAAATCAAGTTTTAGAAATCATAATTACCTATAGTGGCATGTTGGCCGAATTTTATAAAACTTTTTCATTTGATTTCTAAATCATGTCAAAGGTATTATCTTATCTAAATTCATTAAATCATGTTATAAAGTAATGATTTTGGAATCAAATAAATCTTTTAGGCATGTTGGCCCAAAATGTACTAAATCTTTACCATTTGATTTATAAATTCCTTTTCTTTGATCAAAACCATTTGAAACCTTCTTATTTCTCCTAATCAATTAAGTTGCACTTAAGGAAAAATGAAGAGAACATTTTGGTCCTCACACTTTGGCATTGCCGTGAGCTAAGGAATGTGTTCTTTGGAACACTCATGCAAATTTACACATGTTATTCACATCCTAAACCTTATCATACAATTCTAACACATGCATTTATATCTCTAACACATGCAAAATATTTCTAACACATGCAAAATATTTCTAACACATAAAACCTAATTTAAAGCTTATAGACATACAATCAAAGGCTATTAGACATGCAAGATTATTACAATTACCAAATAAGAAAGCTACTAACACATAACACTTAAGCTACTAGCCCCAAAAATTAACAAATACACATCATTAAACACACCACAACCGAATCCTTATGGATTCTACAAACAACCCATCTTCTTACCACCATCAAGGGATGATAAGAATTGTCTTCCTCTTACCTTAAATGAAGACAAAAAGCTTGCTTTCTCACCTCCTAGGTCACGGTTTTCACTCCACCAAACACCTAAAAATCTCAAACAAAACCTACATGTTATTAACTATGAAAAAGAAGCTAAACCATGGAAAAATCATGGCTTAGAACTTTGAAAAAGAATAGAGAAAAGAAAAGCATGAAATTTTACCTTCTAGGTAAAACTTCCAAGGTTGGTTTCAAGCCCTAGATGGAAGAATTTGAAGAAACTTCCAACTACAAAGGTTCTTAAAATGGTGTTTAGGTTAAGGAAACTTGGTTAGAAAAATTTTTGGATGGTTGGATGGTGTAGTTTGTGTCTTGGCGAATGGAAGGAAGAAAATGGACAACAATGGTGGCTAGGTTTTTGAAGAGAGAGAAGAGAGAAAAGTGATGAAGATGGAAGGTGATTTTTGGCTTTTCTCTCCAATGGCCGTAGCCTTCTAGGGCAAAGGATGTGCATGGATTTGGCTTCATCCAAGCCATTGAACACATCAAAGGTCAAGATCAAATCTTGCTTAACAAGCTTTAATTCTATTGGTTGCTCATGGTGACTCACCTGGCTTAGTCACACTTGTGTAATAAATGCTCTTTGAGTCACTGGTTTGAGTCACTGTTCTGGAAAGTTCTACAAACTTACGGTGATTAATTAAGCTCTTGATCTAACCGCTTTGCTAATTGTTGGTCCCGCAAAATATTTAGGGTCCACTTTGTCACTAAAACATCTTGACTAATAAAATAATATTATAATAATATAAAATTATTTTATTTGTGATTAAATCCTAAAAATTAAAAGATTATTTTTAGTCTCATTCAGAATCGGGTTAAGTAAGATCCCCCAATTCTAAATATTAAAATAAGATTTCCCGCCCGGAAAAATATTATTTTCCGCTCGGAGCAAATCACACAAAAAGTCCATAAAAATTTACGACGGTATTTTCGGGCATTAAATCAAGAAGAAAACAATTAAAAACAGACAAAAACAAGCAAAAACAAGACGTTCGGGACGTAACGGTCATTTTCCCGTTTTTTTCCCACAACGTAGGTAATCGTCCAAAACGTTCAAATAAAATATCCAGCAGTATTATTTAGCTGTATATCTTTCAGAAAAATTAATACAGTAGCTCAGAAAAATTTTTATTTTACCGTCTCGAAGCAAACTACGTAAAACGATCAAATAAAATTTGAACCTGTATTATCGTAGTTGTTTTCATACAAAAATCAAGAACAGAAAAATAGGGACACAGCGGTCATTCATACAAAAGCATGAAAAACAGAAAACAGTACATTCAGAATATTTTCTAAAAATTGGGGCGTTACACGATCCTTTGAGCAGGGTCCTTCAGGGGTTTCTAGACTTCTTTACCTTGATGGTTTTCTTGAAGTCAAAAAAAAAAATAAAAAAAAAATAAAAAAATAAAAAAGTAAAAAAAAAAGGAGAAAAGATTCTGTGTTTCTTAATTTCAACCTTTTCTGACAACAGCCAACTTACCCTCATAGGTGCAATTCTTCCCCTTTCCATTCTTTTTCCTACTTAAACACTTCATTTTCTCCATTTTCCTTCAACTCAGAAACACTCAAAGGGAGGAAGAGTATAGAATGGGGCCTTCTATTCGTAACCTCAAAAATGTCTGTGTTTTTTGTGGGTCGAGTTATGGGAGGGGATTAGAGTTTGTAAACGCAGCTAGCACTCTTGGTCGATCACTTGCTGCGAGGAATATTCATCTTGTATATGGGGGAGGTTGTCGTTGTAACACCCTTCCTAGGGTATCACATGTCTGACTTCCGACTCATAATCTGAAAAGAAGTTCGCACAAAGTTTGTGTTAGGTCATGTAATTTCTGCTAGGGGAATTGAAGTAGATAAAGCTAAGGTAGAACTCATGCATTCTTTGCCACCACCCACTAGTGTGCGGGAGATTCGTTCTTTTATTGGTCATGCAGGTTTCTACCGGAGATTCATTAAAGACTTTTCTAAAGTCTCATTGCCCCTTTGCATACTTCTTCAAAAAGATGTTAATTTTAACTTTGATGAGAAATGTATGGAAGCTTTCAATAAACTCAAGAAGTTGTTAAGCTGCTATTGCGCCTATCATCGTGCCACCCAACCGGGAGTTACCTTTTGAACTAATGTGTGATGCTAGTGACTTTGCGGTAGAGGAGCTGTCTTGGGACAACGAGTTGATAGAGTTCCTTATGCCATTTACTATGCATCAAGGACTCTAAATGATGCTCAACTTAATTACTCAACCACGGAAAAGGAACTTCTAGTCGTTGTATTTGCTTTAGAAAAATTTAGATCATATCTAATTGGTTCTAAAGTGATTGTGTTTTCAGATCATGCAGCCTTGAAGTATCTTCTAACAAAGAAAGAAGCAAAGCCTAGATTGCTCAGATGGATTTTATTGCTCCAGAATTTGACTTGGAGATTAAAGACAAGAAAGGGAGCGAAAACTTGGTGGCCGATCACTTGAGTAGATTGGTAATCGAAGAGGAAGAAATGCCTATCATGGAGACTTTTCCGGATGAATATTTGATGGTTGTCAACACCATAATCCCTTGGTATGCCGACATTGTTAACTACCTGGTTACTAAGGACTTTCCAGGAGGGTTTGAACAAGGCCCAAAGAGATAAATTAAGGAGTGATCAGTAAATACTATATCCGGGATGACCCGTACTTATGGAAGCATTGTGCGAGATCAAGTCATTAGGAGGTGCATTCCCGATTTCGAGACACACTCCATCCTCTCCTTTTGCCACACCTATGCATGTGGAGGACACTTTGGCAAAGAAAAGGACAGCCAATAAAGTGCTTGACAAAGTGGTTTCTATTGGCCTTCAATTTTCAAAGACGCTACAACTTCAAGTCTTGGACCGCCGTCGAGAACAGGTAATATTGGTCCTCGTAATCAAATGCCTCGAGACTCCGATCATTTTTGTGGAACTCTTTGATGTGTGGGGTATTGATTTCATGGGACCATTCCCTCCTTCATTTGGTTTCACATACATTCTTTTATCCGTTGATTATGTGTCTAAATGGGTGGAGGCAAAAGCCACTCGATCCGATGATTCTAAAAGCGTGCGTGATTTTGTTAAGTCACATATTTTCTCCGGGTTCGGGACCCCAAGGGCTATCATCGGTGACCAAGGGACCCATTTCGCAACAAAACCTTTGATGCTCTATTGAAGAGATATGGAGTAATGCACATAATTTCCACTCCTTACCATCCACAGACAAATGGGCAACCGAAGTGTCCAATAGGAGATTAAGTCAATCCTTGAAAAGACAAAGTGAATCCCTCAAGAAAGGATTGGAGCACTCGACTTGAAGATGCTTTATGGGCTTATAGGACTGCCTATAAGACTCCCATCGGCATGTCACCATTTCGGTTGGTGTATGGAAAGCCCTGTCATTTGCCCGTTGAGTTGCAACATCGATCTTCCGGGTCATTAAACAAGTTAATATGGAATTGGAAGGTCTTTGGAAAGCAAAGGAAGTTCGATTACAGGAATTGGAAGAACTAAGAAATGAGGCCTTTGAGAATGCCCCGATTTATAAGACTAAAGCTAAGGCATTCCACGACCAATTGATTTCCGGAAAGAAATTTCACAGAGGACAAAAAGTCCTGCTATTCCAATCAAGACTCAAATTATTTCCAGGTAAAGCTGCGTTCTAAGTGGATTGGGCCGTTTGTGGTAACTAATGTTTTTCCTTTTGGTGCAGTTGAGATCAGGAGTGAAAATTCTGGCAAAGCATTTAAGGTCAATGGTCATCGTCTCAAACCATATCATGAACTTCCTGATAGTGTAGAGATGGAAGTGATGACCCTCATCCTTCCACTATATGAGGAGCATTGAAAGTATCATCATGTCGGGCTGAGGACAATAAACTAAGCGCTCATTGGGAGGCAACCCAACCAGATTTGCTCTCTTTATCCCTTTTTATTTTGTGTTTTCATTAGTTTCTTAGATTATGTTTTTATCTGTTTGTTGGTTGTAAGCATTTGAATCTCTAAAAAAAAAAAAAAAAAAAAAAAAAGCAAATTTGTGTGCCCGACAATAAGGTAGGTAGTGCCATTAAATTTTGTCACTCGGAAGCATGTGAAGGTCACTTTTCTTCGGCGACAACAACTGCGAAAATCTTGCAGTATGGATTTTATTGGCCTACTTTATTCAAGGTCTGTTACACCTTTTGCAAAAGTTGCGGAAATTGGTCAAAAAGGTTCTCGCTTTGAGATTATCATCTGCACCTACTCCTTGAAAAATTGAGATCTAGGTGGCGCGGTTCTTTTTTTCGTTAAACACGTGTATCCTCCTCTGGGGCCGTAGATATTGAGGATCCTAGGAATGGTAATGCGCTTAAAGTTAATGGACAAAGACTCAACCATTCCTGGAAAACCAAGTTCTTAAGTTTTTTTTTTTTTTGTGTTGCCGGTTAAGTGGCGGATACGGTACTCGTGACTCTCAAGTCGGTTTATTTTTCGTTTCCCAAAATAACCGAATCCTTCTTCTCCTTCAAAATGGATGTCATTCTTTCAAACCTGAGAAAACATTTTCCTTCTCTTCCTCAAAATGCTCTGAGAAAAATCTACAAAGTTCGATGTGAAAGATTGAGACTGTTAATGCACAAAGGTATGCCAGAAGATGTACGCTGGATAATTGAAGCAAAGGTTCGATTAGCAGGTGAGTCCTCAATTTCATTTGACTCATATATGCCCGGTCTTGGAAGAAGTTCATATTTTAAAAGGAGAAGAGCAAAAAGGTTACAAGTCTGTCACAAATGTGGACGATGGAACTGTAACAAGCGATGTCATACTTTGGGGATGGTTTCCGCAAATAGAGAAGATAAAATTTTCTTCATTAAGAATGGGTGAGTAAGGAGTCATTAGATGATATCTTATCGACTCTTGAGACGCATTCTTGTGGATTGGTGCATCGTGAAATTCTTAAATTGTGGAATCTCTTCAAGGATGAAGAAAAACGCTACAGTCTTGGGAATCTGACTCTAAAAGACCATGTTTGCCAATTTTTAAGAAAATTGGATGGGAAGCTTATCCTCGACTCATAGAAGACGTTTAGCGATTCATCGGACGTTAAACCAGAGGCGGATGTGAGCCACATCCACAAACAATCTGTACATATCATCTTCTTCTTCTTCATGTCATCTCTCAAAAAAAAAAAAAAAAAGAAGACGTGATGTCTACTGCACTCATGACGCGCATTATAAAGATACGCCATGGACACTGTACATACAGGTATGTCATCATTTTCTATTTCTTTTATCTTTGTATCATTTTGTTGTATTTTGATTTTTGTACAGACGATCCTTTGAGCAGGGTCCTTCAGGGGTTTCTAGACTTCTTTACCTTGATGGTTTTCTTGAAGTCAAACAAAAAAAACAAAAAAAAATAAAATAAAAAAATAAAAAAATAAAAAAGTAAAAAAAAAAGGGAGAAAAGATTCTGTGTTTCTTAATTTCAACCTTTTCGACAAATGTACCAACCTACCCTCATAGGTGCAATTATTCCCCTTTCCATTCTTTTTCCTACTTAAACACTCCATTTTCTCCATTTTCCTTCAACTCAGAAACACTCAAAGGGAGGAAGAGTATAGAATGGGGCCTTCTATTCGTAACCTCAAAAATGTCTGTGTTTTTTGTGGGTCGAGTTATGGGAAGGGATTAGAGTTTGTAAACGCAGCTAGCACTCTTGGTCGATCACTTGCTGCGAGGAATATTCATCTTGTATATGGGGGAGGTTGTCGTGGGTTAATGGGGGCTGTATCACTTGCTGCTTCTATAGGAGGCAGTCAGGTTTTAGGTGTTATTCCTAAACCTTTGGCTGAAAATAATATCACTGGAAAGACAGTTGGAGAAGAAATTCAGGTAACATCTATGCATGGACGAATGAAAACAATGGTTGACAATTCTGATGCATTTATTGTCTTACCAGGTGGTTTTGGTACTTTAGAAGAAATTTTTCAAATTGTCTCTTGGGCCGAACTAAACATCCACCATAGACCCATTGGTTTGTTGAATGTTAATAATTTCTTTGATCTTTTGTTATCTTTTCTTGACAAAGCTGTGGAACAGAAATTTATCACTCCTTCAGCAAGACAACTTCTTATCTCTGCCTCCACTATTGATGAGCTCATTGATAAATTAGAAGCTTTTGAGTATGTACTGATCCCAGATTAGCTCGAGATAGATTGGTCAACAGAAGCAAAATGAAGGAAGTAACAAGAAACAAAAGCCAGATCTGCGACTTCATCTTTAATGGGTTTGATTTTATTGTACCTTGTTTCTGTTTAAATTTGTGTCAGCTTTCTCCAACAGGTAATATCTTCTGTCCTTTACTCATCTATATTTTAACATTGAGGACAATGTTGTGATTTAGTTGGGGGGGGAAGGATAGTTGACCCAAAAAAAAAAATAAAAAAATAAAAAAATAAAAAAAAATTTGTTGTGTTGTTTGGAAAGTATGATATGATTATCATGTACTTATTAAATCAATTAGTGATGGCAGAGTAAGGAGTAATTTTACTCTTAAGACGCATCTTAATTGGTGGCAGAGTAAGGAGTTTTTTTAGGTAGTAACTAATTAGTACTAAAGTTTTATTGTTTGATTTCTTTTCGTGGTCGATCGATGATGCAGATCGACAAAGTGTGTTTCTTTTTCGCTTGGCGTTGATTCACTTCTTATCAAGTTGTGTTGCTCTTTTCTATATCTCTTTCACATTGAAGGCAATGTTATATTAAGCGTGGGGAGAGATTTCAGCATGTTCTTTTGTAAAAAAAAAAAAAGAAAAAAATAAAAAATAAAAAAAGGGGTTCATTGCATGATTGAATAACTTTTCTCCCTTCTTGAACTGATATGCTTGGTGATGGATGATTAAATTGATGAATTGAGTTTGATGGATGCATACCTTGTGAGATTTTGAGCCTAATGGATGGATTCAACATTTATGCCATTCTCTTCTTTCTTGTGTGATTTTCACTCATGTTAATGACCACTCTAGAACTTGCTTTGATTCTTTTTGAGGCTACATTTCACTTGCATGCATGAACATGATTGAGGCCCTCTTTCTTAATTAGCTAATTTAACCAAATAGCCAACCTTGTTTTCAATATGATATCAAGCACTCTTTTGATTTCTTGAAAATTCTCTGATTCCTGCCAACCTTGTATATTTTCCTTTGCTTAACCCCTTTGAGCTTATTTGACCATTCCTTGTTTCTAGCTCATCATGTGCCTTAAATGAGAAATCGTGTTCTTACTTTACCTTAGGGAATAAAAGAACATTAGCTTGGTTAATGGATGAGTTTTTGAACAAGTGTGGGGTGTGTGTACAAAATGGTTGTTGAAAAAGAAAAGAGTGCCCAAAAAAGAAAAAAAAATGTATGTATATAGTTATGTTCATATATATAAAAAGAAAGAAAAAAAAAAAAAAAAACCAAGTGTTTAAAAAAAGAAAAGGATTGGGAAATGAATATGTAAAGGGATATACACTAGAGTTGGGATGAACTTTTATGCTTGTTATTTGAACTCAGCTCTCATTTGCTTTTATTCTCTTTGGTATTTATCTTCTCATATCCATTTTATCCTCTCCTGTTACCTTGACCTCACTACAACCTTGAATAAAGTCCTCATGATTTGTGTGTGCATGTGTTTTGAGTAGTGGAGAAGTAGAAGATAAGCAAGCTTATGGTAGTGCAATTTTCATGGGTTGAATTGAGTGAAATACCTACCCTTTAAACACTTGAGAGATTGAGAGGGAATCTTGTGAAGATCTATCATTCTCGATTCATGTTGAAGATACCTTGCTTGATGGTTTGAGATGTGGAGAATTGTTAACTCATGAATGTTTTGATCCCTTGAACCTTTGGTTGTTCTTCTTGATTGTAAAATTTTGGTCTTGAGTTTTGCCCAGGAGTGCAAAAAGCTAAGTGTGGGGGAATTTGATAAACACATATTTTATTCATTAAGAAACCCTTATATTTAGTCATTTACACTCTCCATATTCTTAATTGATTGAGTTTGACATGATTTTGTGAGTTTGAGCTCAAATTGGTCCTAATTGAATATTTTTAGCATTATTGAGATTTTACACTGTTTCTGTATTTTGGTCATAACTTGAGTTCCTGATATCTGAAAATCATGAATTTTATCTTGTAGGAAAGCTAAGAGGAAGCTCTACAACTTTGATGAAGAGCTCGAAGTCCGATTCAGATGTCTAAGGGACCTAAGTTTATATGGAAGTCAGAATACGGGTTCTGTCAGTAGAATCCGAACAGTGTGCACTCATAAAATCATATCTCAAGATGTAATAATGGAGATGGGCTGAAATTTGGACAGTGGATAGTCAAGATCCAAATAAACAACTTTCATGAAGAACACATTTTCAGAAAAAGAAGTCTAGTAGGTCATTTTGAGCTTGCAAGTCGGAACAGAGGTGCTGAAGTTGGGTTTGAGCAACCTACGGTATTTGGGACATATCTTGGGCTTAAGGAAGCCAAATTGGACGAACCAGCAATCCATTTTATAGCCAAGACAAGGATCTACAACTTTCATGAAGAACACTTTTCGTGGTTCTGAAGTATAGTGGGTCGTTTTTGGCTTCCAAATCAGACACGAAATTTTCGTCCTCAACCACCCACTCATCCATCCACTAATCCACTCATCCACTCATCCACTAACTCACCCATTCAGCCACTCATACACTAATCCAACCACTTAACCACTCCACCCACTCATCCACTAATCCATCCACTCATCCATCCACTCACCCATTCATGTCCATAATTTCCCACTCACCAAAAGTCCTTTGGCATTTTTCACTAATTCAACCACTCAACCATTCCACTCACTCATCCACTAAACCAATCCACTAAACCAACCCACTAATCCATCCACTCAAACACTCCACTCACTCACCCACTCATCCACCCACTTCCCTTTGTCATTTTGTTACCTTAGACTTCTATAAAAGGCACCATTTATCATGAACAAGATGTAACTCTCCTTCATTTTCTCTCTTAGTTTCTTGTTTCTTCATAGTTTCTTCTTGTTTCTTCATAGTTTTTCTTGTGATTTCTTTCTAGCTATGTGTAACTAAACCTCCCTTGGTTAAGGGGGTGATGAAACCGCTAGTATTAATGTTGTAAACTTTGCATATTTGATTATTTCAACACAGTTATGTTTTTATTCATATATTTGAATCTATTGTTGGTATGAAGGTTTTTGTACTTGTTCCTACTTTCAAAGTAGTAGATCTAGGTTTATTATGCGCGCTTGGTTGCGGTAGTAGATCTAGTGGGATGTATGATGTTCATGTGGGTATAATTATCTTTGTGCTATTTGCCGTTATAAAAGTAGTAGATCTGGTTTATTATTATGCGCGGTTGCGGTATTAGATCTAGAGAAATATATGTTCTAAGTAATTTAATCCCGGTGTGTGATTAGACCTTAGTGTAATTGGTTTTCTAATCTTAATGCAATTGTTGGATAGTTGTAAGAGCGGTTGCTTTATGACTAATCAGTGATTAGGAGTTGATTTGAGCGGTTGCTAAATTGACCAACACGTAAGGAAAACAGAGATTTACTCTCACAATTGCATAAAAACATAATTGAGCATGTTGGAATAAAAAGGATATGTGGATTTACATTATCATATAAATCTAGTGGTGGATTCAATCTCTTAACCAATTTTCTTATATTGTTGATTTCAGTTTGTTTATTGTTATCTTTAAAGTTGTTCATTGTTCATCAAAACTCCAAAACCCCCCTTTTACTGTTTATTGTTAATCAGAGTCTAAATTGGGAATTGTTTAATAGTGTTAATTGAATTGGTTCTCTGTGGATCGACCCTTACTAACTACAACTAGTTGTAAGGTTTTTATTTTCTGGTGGGCCTGACAACTGATTTTTATCTTAATTTTAATCACTACATCCGCACGCATCACGCACATTCCTTCATTAAGTACCTTCTTTCACATCAGTTACTGCCTTTGATTTCCTCAATGGTTGTAAATACATCTTCCGTCGAAATCAATCACTTTCCTAATATTCCTAAGAAAATATCAGGTTCCGAAATCACGTAGTCTTATATTCTAAGACTGATTTTCTTCCATCAGATCCTGAACTTCAACTTTCATTTCTTCCCCATTGAACAGCGATCCTTTGTTCCTACAGTCATCCTTCCACGTTGCTCCTGTTGCTCTCGCAGCTCCTGCAACTACATTACGCTCGCTTAGTTTCCTGCAGTTGCAGCTGCATTACTAGTAACATGTTCCACTTCCACACAAGAACAACTATCTTGAGCCAGTTCCTTCTTTTTTTTCTCTCTCGAGGCGTGCGGTTCGAAATACAATGGATCTGATATCCATTATAAACAACATTGTTTCCTTTCGGAAATCAATAACACAGAGAACACAACACAAGCAAAACAGACCTAACCACAAACCCCAAAAGACTCAAACCGTGCTCTGATACCAACTAATGTAACACCCTCCCTAGGGTATCACATGTCTGACTTCCGACTCATAATCTGAAAAGAAGTTCGCACAAAGTTTGAGTTATAAAATATGGGTTTTAAAATTTCTTTCTTTACTGAAACGTAAATTTACTGAAAATATTAGGTAATATGGGAAAATCATATTTCAACTATTCATTATGCAATATTGACACCAATTAATATTTAATAACTTGAAGAGAAATATAAAATTAACAGACTTTTTTTTTTAAACAGTAGCAAACCCCATGACGGGTCCTACTAAATAGCACGGTATCACACTAACGATAAAACTTAACATACTCATTCCTTATCTTGTATCCAAACTTGTTGCATCATAACTCTACTCCTTGTCTACTCGAACACCTTCGAACTTGAGACAGCCCACTCTTCAATGTTTTCATCAATCTACGAGTGTCCATCGCCCGTTATGTCTAAGACAACTCATTCTTTTCTTGTTTAATTTTAACAATACAGACACACAAGACAACATAACAAAGAGGTGAGATCACCTACACCAATACCAACATGGCAGCACAGAGATAACACAAGCAGCAATATTTTACAGGGATATCATATCAAACTTCCAATAATATATTCAATATTAATCAACTATCATCATCAAATCATTTATCAATTCAATTATTATAAACAACAATTACGATAATGTCCTAATTATCATCATCATCATCCAAGTATTCAAAACAATTGTCATAGCCAATATTCCTCAATTAATATATCACACAGATATAAATGTTCAGATTATGCATGTACACAAGACTCGATTTCCTACTCCATGGAGCTAAACTCAGGTCGGAGAAATGATCGAAAAGATCTGTCGGTACCACATGCCTCAGACCACGTGCTATAATCCTCATTTTGATTTTGCACATCTAGCATATACACGACAGTCTTTATCAGATCTTGATTAAGAATAGTGTCTCGGTCCGGATCATCGGTGTGTTGCATCGGTCTAACCTACGGGAAGAAGCGCGACCAACCACCCGTGTAGGCAACCCGCACCCCGATGCCCCCAAGGTCAACAAGTGACCTACACTACGCATATCGCACCCACTCAAGAGGTGTGTTTCTCCTAGGCAATCAGCCATATCCAGTCCTCATCGGACCATTCCAATGCATGTATAATGCACCAAATCCAATCATAGACAAATATGTCATTTTCTCACAAACAGTGTATGGACACTGGTTCAACAGTAATCATACTGTACTTTCAACAACGAAAATCATGTTATCATGTTTTCATAGTTGTAAAACACTTTTACCGTATTTTCACAATCGCGTAACATTTACATACGTTTTCACAATCCAAAAACTTTTCTGTTATGTTTTCACAATACCATAACACTTCTTTTATATTTTCACAATACCGTAACATTTTTGTTACGTTTTTAAAATTCCAAATCGTTTTTATTACGTTTTTACAATACCGTAACACTCTTTATTCGTTACGTTTACAAAATTTCGTAACATTTCTGTTACGTTTTCAAAATGTTGTAACTCTTCTGTTGCACTTTTAAACCACGTACTAATTTTTAACGTTTTTCTCAATCGCGTAAAAACATACGTTTCTCAAATCGCATAGTATTTTTCCACTGTTTCAAAATTGCGTAACTTAAAAATCATTCTTTTACGTCACGTAAATCATTTTCTATCATTCTCAAAATATTTAAAATACTTTCCAAATCTCATAACAATGTTCTATCATTTTCACAATCACGTAAAAATATTCTATCACTATTCAAATCACGTATTGATTTTTCAACAATATTTCAGTCGCGTAAAATATTTAAACGCTTTTCAAATCGTGTAGAAATATTTAAACATTTTTCAAATCGCGTAGAAATATTTTACTGTATTTCAAATTGTTTTTAAGATACGTAAAATATTTTTCAACATTTTTCAATCACATAAAATATTCCTCAATATTCCAAACATTATTTTGGACTTAAATAAATCAATATCATTTTTAACACATTGTTCAAAATTGCGTAGCTTAAAAATCACGTTTTTAAGATACGTAAAATATTTTTCATCACAATTTCATTCCAGAAAATACTTCTTAACCTTCAAAAATTCCTTTTCAACTTTTCTCAAAATAATATAACTTTATATTTCATTTAATATATTTTCTTACTCAAGAAAATATTTTTCCACAGTTCTTTACTCAAGAAATTCTTTTTCAAAATATACTTCACAAAAATCACTATTCCATTGATGTAAATCAACGTTTCAAAACTTAACATTTTCTAACGTATTTCAAAACTTGAAAATAAGTTATACGTTAGTAAATTTTCAAAACACTATTATATTCTCCATTTTTTCCAAATCATTTCCAAACACAACCTTCTTCAAAATAAATTGAAGTTCGAAAACATTTTCGTTTACAAAAACTTGATTTTCTCAAGTGATAAACGCTCTGATTCCCTTTCCAAAATCCTTGTATTAAATCCAGTTACGTTTCCACTTTGAAATTCACTTTGTTCATAAAAATCAAGGCATTACAAGCCTTAAAAAAACGTGGACATGACTATTGAAACCATCAAATATTTTTCCTTTTAAATTGATATGGTTTTACACAAACAAAACCATTAAAAATCCTTTACAAAAACGTAAGACTCATAGTCTTTGAAAATCAAATCATTTGTTCATTTTCAATTTTTCACTTTCTTTGCAAATCCATTTTCACTTTCTTTACAAATCCTTTTTCACTTTCTTTGCAAATCCTTAAAATCATCATTGCTATTTTCATTTAAATCTCATGTTTAGTTAAACACTTAGAAACTTTTTACACAAAATAAATTAATAAAAATCCTTCTAAAAATCGTGTTCTTGTTCTCTTGAAAAACAAACCCTTTGTTTATTTTCCAAATTCTTCAAATCATTCGTTTTCATCATTCATGAAATTCTTAAGTTATAAACACCTATGTTGAGGTGTCTTGTTCGAAATCCACCATGTTCTAAGTACTCAAAAATCAATTCTTTTGTTCTTGAAAATTTTCAACATGAACCCTAATCAAGGGCATCAAAACCGTAGCTCTTCCTTGGCTATTGGAGCCAAAAATCAATTTCCTTTCCACCATCAAGTCATGGCATATACATATATATTTCATCATCAATAATATAAGCATACCATTAAAGTCATAAAAGCATGTATAGCATATCAAGCATATCATCAAAGCTATAAAATCATGCAAAGCATATCAAGCATAGAAAATTAATCAAAGCTCATAAACACCCACAAATTAATTACATGACCATGGATATGAATCCTCACATGGATTCCACATCCATCAAATAAAATACCATCTCTCACCACTATGCTTAGTTGGTGAGATGGATCTCCCTCTTACCTCTTGAAGATCCTCAAAAGCTTCTTGATTTGCTTCTTTTTCCAAGTCCTTCATCACCAAGAGCTTCTCAAATACAAAACAAAATACATAGAAATTAGTATACTAAGCTTGATTAAGAGGAACCATGGATCAAACATGGCTTAGATCATGAAAAAGAGAGAAGAAAATGAAGTTTCCTTACACTTCACCATAAAATACCCCATAACTTTGATCTTGAAGAAACTCCTTGAAGATGAATGATTTAGAAGAAATCTTCAACATGAAAGTTGCTTAGAACATCATGGAGATTCAAGATCCAAGGTTGGATGAATTTAAAAGAGCTTGGATGGTGATTTTAGGGTAGATAACCGAATGGTTTCTCTTGAAGAACAAAGATGAAATTTTTGATTTTTGATAGAAACTTGAAGCTTGGATTTGAAGATCAAGATGAATGATTTTGGAAAAACTCATAACTAGAGATGTTCTTAGAATGGTGTTTAGGTTTAGAAAATCCAGTTGGATGAAATTTTTGAGTGATGGAGGGGGTGTTCTTGATGGTCATGGCCAAAACTTGCTTGGAGGAGAGGTGGAGAGAAAAGTTTAATGAGTTTTTGCTTTTGGAGGAGACAAAGATGATCAAGAATGATCAATAATGACCAAGATAGCTAATAATGGTCTTCAAAGCTCTCAAAATCAGACCAAAACCGTGCCCCCCCTTCTTGCATTCTTCTTGAGTGCAAAAATCAAAAGTAAGCCATTATGATGTCTAACTTGACCAAGACATGCAAAAATGACATAAAGCTTTCTCTTTGTCTTCTAAACACTCCAAAACCATCACCTTCTCTTCATAATGCATTCAATAAAGTTGTCTTCATTATTTGCCACCATTTGAAGCATTTCTAGCCATTGATTAATTCAATGGTTAGGATTTAGGTAAATTTTTAATTTTAGAAGACTAAATCTAGGCCATTGGATTTTTCTCCTTTAAATTCTAGCCCTTAGATGTGTCTCCAAAATTAAGGGTCAAGATTGCTCCTTCAAACTTTAAATCCAAGGGTCCTAATTAGTCTTTGCTACTTTAGAAGACCAAATCTCCACCATTGATTGATTCTTCATCCAATGGTCATAAATGGTCTTTGTTACTTTTTAAGATTAAATCTCCACCCTTGATTTAATCTAAATCCAATAGTTATAAATGGTCTTTGTCATTTTTCAAGACCAATTCTACACCTTTGATTACATCTATGGTTGATATCAAAGCCTTCCTAACTAAGCTTATTCTCACACCATTGATTAAATCAATGGTTATTATCCAAGGCTTCTTTATTAAGTTTGTTTCTTAACCTTTGATTAAATCAATGGTTAATATTCAAACTAAGTATTCTCATCCAAGGGTATAGATCAAGTCAAGCTCTCTTTGTTGACTACGCGAGTAAGATAATATTTATTCTTGTATCCTACAAATAATATTTTTCTTGTATTTTTATCATCCGATAATTAAATACGTATAAAATACAAGACAAGAAATTTTCTAAAAGCTGTTTTCTCGGATTCGGGTTTAGTAAGATCCTCTGTCTGCGTCTAAACAAGTACAAATTTTTCTATGCGTAGAAAAATTTTCACTTTGTGGGACCCACACTGGGCCCACGTATGGCCACACAGGCCCACATACCCTTTCTATGGGGCCCACAGACAGGAAAAATTTCAAAATCATCCATAAAATCACAAAAATTATAAAATGCACAAATATCAAATCAGATTACGTAAATTAATTACCTAACGGTAAAAATTAAATTACGTAAAGTTTTCCCCAGTCCGAAAATTTTTATTTTCCTGACACGGAGTAAATCACTCAAAATGATCAAATATGCTGACGGAATAAACAAAATAATTTTACAGTGCACAGAAATTACTAAACAGTAAAATTCTGTTAACTGTCAAAATTACTGTTTAAGAGATACGGAAATTTTGGGATGTTACAATACTCCCCCTCTTTACAGAAATTTTGTCCTCGAAATTTCATGACCATGATTTCACACCCTCGGAATAAATAATGACATTATTCCTTTATCTTTTCTTCAGTTCCCATGTAGTTTCACCTCTTACGTTATTCCAAACGATTCTAAACCATTGAAAATTCATTATCTCTTGTTCACTTCTCCTGATCAAACAAATATCTTAATTTTTTTTCTACGGTTTTCCATTACCGTTTTAACTTTTCCCATAAATAGACTTTTTCAATTTTTGAAGAATCCACCACGCTTCTACTGTGCCACTTTGATACTCTAACCTGGATATAAATAGGAATATTCTCTCTTGCAAGATATTCCTTCAATTGCAGTAGATGAAAGAAAACATCATAGAAAAGAAAAAAATGAATCGAATATGTTATCGAACATATTCAGCAAGGAATTGGATGTAACTCGATCTTCAAGAATGAATTCTCTGATACCAATTCAGCGGCTACCAACCTTCATTTATGCCTAGAATAGTTTTTCTCAGATAACTTCCAACTAATGTAATGTATTACTTAAAATTTTCTTATCCTCATATCACTTTATTCTCCAGCTTTAGCTTCTTTAATAGTAAATGTCTCACTAACCGAGTTCTCCTTTCAACCGCATTTTATACCAGATACTATGACATGGATTTTAAATAGGAATATCCTTTCTTGCAAAATATTCTTTCTTGCAAATGCAATATATGAAAGAACATTATAGAGGTTTAGGAAGAAAAGGTAGCGAAATGATCTAATATGTTACTAAACATATTCAACCAGAATTTGATTTTGCCTGATTTTCAGGAATGAGTTTTTCTGAAATACTAACACTGTATTGAGACAATCTTATAGGATATGGTTGGAAAATAACCAATCCATTTTCAAAGATCACGTCTGTTTATGAAACAGATCAAACTAACACAAAATTTTGAACGACAGATCAAACTAACACCAAGATTTGATCTATAACAATGATTTGAATAACTTGAGTAGCTCGATCGGCTAAGAATAGAAATAGAAGTAAACAAATTAGAGGATTACGAATAACTCTAACATATAATTGATCTACTCAATCATATGTCATAAGGAATAGGTTATTCACAGAAATATTCAGTATGGTTTACAGGATTAGCTCCAATGACACAATCTCCATTGTTTAAATCTTCCGCTCAGAACACTTCCTACGACCTGAGATTTTACTAACAGAAAACTTTGTTTTCATTGGAACTCTATTTTCAAAGATTGTATTCCAAACTTTCCGCACTTAAAACAAATTATTTCCTTGAACGTACAATCTTTCGTTAAGTGCCCTTTTCCATACTTCTTACATTTCAGTTCAGATGTCACAGTCAAACTAAACCTGTCATTACTAGTACTTTCTCCACAAGATTGTTGTTGTCGTTGACTTCCCGGAGATTTCGAGTACGTTTTCTGTTGGAATCGCTTGACTTTACGATTTCCCTTTTTTTTAACCAATATAGTCCAACATTACAGGGTCTCTTATCCTGAGATTAATTTAACTCTAACAAAATCTTAGCTTAAGAAATTAATTCTTGCCGCGGAACAATCTTTCTGAGTTTCTTTGTATAATTGCTTCAGCCATTGTTTGTATTACTTCCAAAGTTGCAGTCATATCACCACCATTATGTCTCGCTTCCACACGCGTACGTCTATCACAAGTCATTTCTTTTTCTTCAAAGATGGACGAATCAAAATAAAATGGAAACCAGATGTAACCATTTCAAATAAACGTTTGTTTTCTTGACGTCTTGATAAACACATATTTTATTCATTAAGAAACCCTTATATTTAGTCATTTACACTCTCCATATTCTTAATTGATTGAGTTTGACATGATTTTGTGAGTTTGAGCTCAAATTGGTCCTAATTGAATATTTTCAGCATTATTGAGATTTTACACTGTTTCTGTATTTTGGTCATAACTTGAGTTCCTGATATCTGAAAATCATGAATTTTATCTTGTAGGAAAGCTAAGAGGAAGCTCTACAACTTTTATGAAGAGCTCGAAGTCCGATTCAGATGTCTAAGGGACCTAAGTTTACATGGAAGTCAGAATACGGGTTCTGTCAGTAGAATCCGAAAAGTGTGCACTCATAAAATCATATCTCAAGATGTAATAATGGAGATGGGCTGAAATTTGGACAGTGGATATTCAAGATCCAAATAAACAACTTTCATGAAGAACACATTTTCAGAAAAAGAAGTCTAGTAGGTCATTTTGAGCTTGCAAGTCGGAACAGAGGTGCTGAAGTTGGGTTTGAGCAACCTACGGTATTTGGGACATATCTTGGGCTTAAGGAAGCCAAATTGGACGAACCAGCTATCCATTTTATAGCCAAGACAAGGATCTACAACTTTCATGAAGAACACTTTTCGTGGTTCTGAAGTATAGTGGGTCGTTTTTGGCTTCCAAGTCAGACACGAAATTTTCGTCCTCAACCACCCACTCATCCATCCACTAATCCACTCATCCACTCATCCACTCATCCACTAACTCACCCATTCATCCACTCATACACTAATCCAACCACTTAACCACTCCACCCACTCATCCACTAATCCATCCACTCATCCATCCACTCACCCATTCATGTCCATAATTTCCCACTCACCAAAAGTCCTTTGGCATTTTTCACTAATTCAACCACTCAACCATTCCACTCACTCATCCACTAAACCAATCCACTAAACCAACCTACTAATCCATCCACTCAAACACTCCACTCATTCACCCACTCATCCACCCACTTCCCTTTGTCATTTTGTTACCTTAGACTTCTATAAAAGGCACCATTTATCATGAACAAGATGTAACTCTCCTTCATTTTCTCTCTTAGTTTCTTGTTTCTTCATAGTTTCTTCTTGTTTCTTCATAGTTTTTCTTGTGATTTCTTTCTAGCTATGTGTAACTAAACCTCCCTTGGTTAAGGGGGTGATGAAACCGCTAGTATTAATGTTGTAAACTTTGCATATTTGATTATTTCAACACGAGTTATGTTTTTATTCATATATTTCTGAATCTATTGTTGGTATGAAGGTTTTTGTACTTGTTCCTACTTTCAAAGTAGTAGATCTAGGTTTATTATGCGCGGTTGCGGTAGTAGATCTAGTGGGATGTATGATGTTCATGTGGGTATAATTATCTTTGTGCTATTTGCCAGTTATAAAAGTGGTAGATCTGGGTTTATTATGCGCTTGGTTGCGGTATTAGATCTAGAGAAATATATGTTCTAAGTAATTTAATCCCGGTGTGTGATTAGACCTTAGTGTAATTGGTTTTCTAAATCTTAATGCAATTGTTGGATAGTTGTAAGAGCGGTTGTTTTATGACTAATCGGTGATTAGGAGTTGATTTGAGCGGTTGCTAAATTGACCAACACGTAAGGAAAAGAGATTTACTCTCACAATTGCATAAAAACATAATTGAGCATGTTGGAATAAAAGGATATGTGGATTTACATTATCATATAAATCTAGTGGTGGATTCAATCTCTTAACCAATTTTCTTATATTGTTGATTTCAGTTTGTTTATTATTGTTATCTTTGAAGTCGTTCATTGTTCATCAAAACTCCAAAACCCCCTTTTCTTGTTTATTGTTAATCGAGTCTAAATTAGGAATTGTTTAATAGTGTTAATTGAATTGGTTCTCTCGTGGATCGACCCTTACTAACTACAACTAGTTGTAAGGTTTTTATTTTCTGGTGGGCACGACAACTGATTTTTATCTTAATTTTAATCACTACATCCGCACGCATCGAATTTTGGCCGATTCTTGTCGGGAACCAATTTTTTCAATTACACTATTAATTTATTTCCTATTTTTATTCTGTTTTTATTTTATTTTATTTTATTTTATTTTTAATCTTTCTTTCTGAGTGTTTTGTAGGTGTTGATGTCCTTTGAAGGAGTAGACGAAGGATTGCTAAATTTGAGGAACTATATTGATCAACTCACTTCACATCCTCAATTTCCCTTCCATCAGGCTAACTTCCAACTCACACTGCCGACATTGAAGCGCCCATTACATTGATCTATCAAGTTCGAGACATTTGAGCCATCGAAATATCCGAAGAAGTGACAATGGCGAGAAAACACTTTAAGGGCATTGGGTGCTCCAGATCTAGATCAATGACCTCTTTGCATAGACATTCTTGAAAATGAAGAGGCATTTGAATTGAAATCCGGTTTAATCCATCTCTTGCCATCTTTCAATGGATTACCCGGAGAGGACCCCAACAAGCACTTGAAGGAAATCCATGTGGTATGTTCTAGCATGAAACTGCAGGAATTCATGTAGAGCAAGTCAAGTTGAGAGCTTTTCCATTCTCATTGAGAGACTCGGCTAAGGAGTGGCTTTACTACTTGCCACCCGGATCCATCCAATCATGGCGGGACATGGCCCGAACTTTCCTAGACAGATACTTCCCCGCCTCAAAAGCTGCAACAATCGAAAAGAAATGTGGTATTCAACAAAGGCATGGGGAATCACTCCATGACTACCGGGAGAGATTTAAGAAGCTATGTTTCAGCTGCCCTCATCATCAAATAAGTGAGCTTGACTTTTAATTCAAGTATTTCTATGAAGGCTTACAAGTGATGGATCGCAACATGATTGATCTTTGCTAGCGGAGGAGCATTGATTGATAAAACTCCTCAAGAAGCTAGAAACTTGATCTCAAGAATGGTGCCAATACTCAACAATTCTACTCTAGAAATGACACTTGGAGTAAGAAGCGAGTGAAAGAAGTAGAGACAACCAGTATACAGCAGCAAATGACTCAATTGACTGCTATGATTCAGCGGTTAATGGATTCAGGTAAAGCACCAGTTCATGCTTGTGGGATCTGTTATTCATCTGGACATCCCACTGATATGTATCCCACTCTCCAAGAAGACACAAATGAGGAGGTAAGAGCAGTAGGGGGATATGCTGGACTTTCAAAAAATTACAACCCCTACTCAAACACATATAATCCGGGTTGGAGGGATCATCCAAATTTCAGCTATGCAAAGCAACCTCAAAATCAACCTCCAGCTTATGGACCTCCAGGATTCCAACAAAGGCAAATACCTTTCCCTCGAGAGACAAGAGCAAGTTCAAGCTCCTAAGCAATCTGAGCCTTCATTAGAGGAGCTAGTAAAACAAATGGCCACTAATAATTTGCGGTTCCAACAAGAAACAAATGCAACTATACAAAGTTTCAAACAAGAAACAAGGATCGCAATCAATAACTTGCAGAATCAGATAGGACAGCTTGTCCACGAGAATTCAACAAGTTTCAAAGCCAAGCTTCAGTGGAAACTACCCTCACAAATGAAGTGAATCCAGGGAAAATGCTAGTCTTTGTCACATTGAGAAGCGGAAAGACGATGGATGAGCCTACCTCTCTTCCACCAATCATTCAAGAGAAGGATGAACCACCCAAAGAAGCAAATGATAAGGGGCAAACTTCCAAAACCCCTAAGGTAAGTAGTTCGAACCCCTTCCTAAATATGTCACTAAAGCTCCTTTTCCTAGTAGGTTGGTTAAAACCAAGAAAGAAGAAGCAGAAAAAGAAATACTTGAGACTTTTAGGAAGGTAGAGGTTAATATCCCTTTGTTAGATGCCATTAAGCAGGTACCTAGATATGCAAAATTTTTGAAAGAATTATGCACTAACAAGAGGAAGTTAAAAGGAAATGAAAAGGTCCAAGTGGGAGAAAATGTTTCAGCTGTAATTAAAAAGAAACTCCCAACCAAATGTAAGGACCCTGGCACATTCACCATTCCATGCACTATAGGTAACACAAGGTTTGAAAGGGCAATGCTTGATTTAGGTGCATCTATAAATGTCATGCCATATTCTATTTATGCATCTTTATACTTGGGTCCTTTGGAACCTACTGGTGTTGTTATTCAATTGGCTGATAGATCTAATGCATACCCTAAGGGTGTGGTTGAAGATGTTTTGGTACAGGTGAATGAATTAGTGTTTCCGGCAGACTTCTATGTTTTGGACATGGAAGAGGATGAGTCTCCCAAATCTGCTCCTATCTTGCTAGGAAGACCATTTTTGAAGACCGCACGCACGGACAAAAATTGATGTGCACTCGGGAATTCTAACAATGGAATTTGATGGGGAATTAATTAGATTCAATATTTTTGAAGCTATGAGATACCCAAGTGATGTGCACTCTGCTTGTTTAATTGATTCTTTTGATCCTTTTGATTCTTTAATTTTCTGCACTTTTGATCGACCATTTTGATGCTCTTGATACAAGTCTAACTCATAGCTTAGATGTACGGGAGGAAAAGAAGAAGAGTGAAGAAGAGCCATGGAGTGAAGACATTGATGAAATTGTTCTTTGCCTTACAAGAGCTCTCTTCCACTCGAGGAAGAGCATGAGGTAACTTTTGTTGATTTACTGTTACTACCGATATACCTCAAACCTTGTTGTGCGGGCACTGAATTGGAACCGAAAGCACTACCGATCATCTTAAATACATCTTCTTGGGGGAGAAGGACACCCTTCCAAGTAATAATTGCAAAGTCACTCACCCAAGAGCAAGAAGAGAAAGCGGTAGTGTTTTGCAGAACATAAGACGACCATTGGTTGGTCAATAGGCGATATCAAGGGTATTAGTCCCTCCGTTTGTATGCACGGGATATTAATGGAGGAGGATACTAAAACTGTGAGAGACCCTCAACGGAGATTGAATCCTCCCATGATGGAGGTTGTGAAAAAGGAGATACTTGAAGCTCCTAAGTGTGGGGGTGATCTACCCCATTTCGACAACAAGTGGGTAAGCCCAGTCCAGGTAGTACCAAAGAAATCTGGATTTATTGTGGTAAGAAATGCTGAAAATGAGCTTATTCCCACTAGGTTACAGACAGGGTGGCGTGTTTGTATTGATTACAGGATGTTGAATGCCGCCACGAGAAAAGACCACTTTCCTTTACCTTTCATTGATCAAATGTTAGAAAGATTAGTGGTCATTCTTATTATTGTTTTCGGATGGTTTTTCGGGTTACAATCAGATTGCCATAGCTCCGGAAGACCAAGACAAGACTACATTCACTTGTCCATTTGGTACCTTTGTATATAGGCGAATGCCTTTTGGACTCTGCAATGCACCGGGAACTTTCCAAAGATGCATGATGAGTATATTTTCGATTACATTGAAAACATCATTGAGGTTTTTATGGATGACTTTAGTGTCTTTGGAAATGATTTTGAAAATTGTTTGGAACATTTAACTTTGGTGCTTAAAAGATGCATTGACACTAACACAGTACTTGAATTGGGAAAAATGTCATTTCATGGTGAATGAAGGTATTGTGTTAGGTCATGTAATTTCGCTAGGGGAATTGAAGTAGATAAAGCTAAGGTAGAACTCATGCATTCTTTGCCACCACCCACTAGTGTGCGGGAGATTCGTTCTTTTATTGGTCATGCAGGTTTCTACCGGAGATTCATTAAAGACTTTTCTAAAGTCTCATTGCCCCTTTGCATACTTCTTCAAAAAGATGTTAATTTTAACTTTGATGAGAAATGTATGGAAGCTTTCAATAAACTCAAGAAGTTGTTAAGCACATTGCGCCTATCATCAGGCCACCCAACTGGGAGTTACCTTTTGAACTAATGTGTGATGCTAGTGACTTTGCAGTAGGAGCTGTCTTGGGACAACGAGTTGATAGAGTTCCTTATGCCATTTACTATGCATCAAGGACTCTAAATGATGCTCAACTTAATTACTCAACCACAGAAAAGGAACTTCTAGTTGTTGTATTTGCTTTAGAAAAATTTAGATCATATCTAATTGGTTCTAAAGTGATTGTGTTTTCAGATCATGCAGCCTTGAAGTATCTTCTAACAAAGAAAGAAGCAAAGCCTAGATTGCTCTGATGGATTTTATTGCTCTAGGAATTTGACTTGGAGATTAAAGACAAGAAAGGGAGCGAAAACTTGGTGGCCGATCACTTGAGTAGATTGGTAATCGAAGAGGAAGAAATGCCTATCATGGAGACTTTTCCGGATGAATATTTGATGGTTGTCAACACCATAATCCCTTGGTATCTTTGACATTGTTAACTACCTAGTTACTAAGGACTTTCAGGAGGGTTTGAACAAGGCCCAAAGAGATAAATTAGGAGTGATTTGTAAATACTATATCCGGGATGACCGTACTTATGGAAGTATTGTGCGAGATCAAGTCATTAGGAGGTGCATTCCCGATTCTCGAGACACACTCCATCCTCTCCTTTTGCCACACCTATGCATGTGGAGGACACTTTGGCAAGTAAAAGGACAGCCAATAAAGTGCTTGACGAGTGGTTTCTATTGGCCTTCAATTTTCAAAGACGCTTACAACTTCGTAAGTCTTGTGGCCATTGTCGAGAACAGTAATATTGGTCCTCGTAATCAAATGCCTCGGACTCCGATCATTTTTGTGGAACTCTTTGATGTGTGGGGTATTGATTTCATGGGACCATTCCCTCCTTCATTTGGTTTCACATACATTCTTTTATCCGTTGATTATGTGTCTAAATGGGTGGAGGCAAAAGCCACTCGATCCGATGATTCTAAAAAGCCATTGCAGATTTTGTTAAGTCACATATTTTCTCCGGGTTCGGGACCCCAAGGGCTATCATCGGTGACCAAGGGACCCATTTCGCAACAAAACCTTTGATACTCTATTGAAGAGATATGGAGTAATGCACGAGAATTTCCACTCCTTACCATCCACAGACAAATGGGCAAACCGAAGTGTCCAACCGGGAGATTAAGTCAATCCTTGAAAAGACAAAGTGAATCCCTCAAGAAAGGATTGGAGCACTCGACTTGAAGATGCTTTATGGGCTTATAGGACTGCCTATAAGACTCCCATCGGCATGTCACCATTTCGGTTGGTGTATGGAAAGCCTGTCATTTGCCCGTTGAGTTGCAACATCGATCTTCTTGGGCCATTAAACAAGTTAATATGGAATTGGAAGGTCTTTGGAAAGCAAAGGAAGTTCGATTACGAGAATTGGAAGAACTAAGAAATGAGGCCTTTGAGAATGCCCCGATTTATAAGACTAAAGCTAAGGCATTCCACGACCAATTGATTTCCAGAAAGAAATTTCACAGAGGACAAAAAGTCCTGCTATTCCAATCAAGACTCAAATTATTTCCAGGTAAACTGCGTTCTAAGTGAATTGGGCCGTCTGTGGTAACTAATGTTTTTCCTTTTGGTGCAGTTGAGATCAGGAGTGAAAATTCTGGCAAAGCATTTAAGGTCAATGGTCATCGTCTCAAACCATATCATGAACTTCCTGACAGTGCAGAGATGGAAGTGATGACCCTCATCCTTCCACAATATGAGGAGCATTGAAAGTATCATCATGTCGGGCTGAGGACAATAAACTAAGCGCTCATTGGGAGGCAACCCAACCAGATTTGCTCTCTTTATCCCTTTTTATTTTGTGTTTTCATTAGTTTCTTAGATTATGTTTTTATCTGTTTGTTGGTTGTAAGCATTTGAATCTCTAAAAAAAAAAAAAAAAAAAAAAAAGCAGCTGTGTGCCCGACAATAAGGTAGGTAGTGCCATTAAATTTTGTCACTCGGAAGCATGTGAAGGTCACTTTTCTTCAGCGACAACAACTGCGAAAATCTTGCAGTATGGATTTTATTGGCCTACTTTATTCAAGGTCTATTACACCTTTTGCAAAAGTTGCGGAAATTGGTCAAAAAGGTTCGCTTTGAGATTATCATCGCACCTACTCCTTGAAAAATTGAGATCTAGATGGCGCGGTTCTTTTCTTTGTCAAACACGTGTATCCTCTCGGGGCCGTAGATATTGAGGATCCTAGGAATGGTAATGCGCTTAAAGTTAATGGACAAAGACTCAACCATTCCTGGAAAACCAAGTTCTTAAGTTTTTTTTTTTTTTTGTGTTGCCGGTTAAGTGGCGGATACGGTACTCCGTGACTCTCAAGTCGGTTTATTTTTCAGTTTCCCAAAATAGCCTGAATCCTTCTTCTCCTTCAAAATGGATGTCATTCTTTCAAACCTGAGAAAACATTTTCCTTCTCTTCCTCAAAATGCTCGAGAAAAATCTACAAAGTTCGATGTGAAAGATTGAGACTGTTAATGCACAAAGGTATGCCAGAAGATGTACGCTGGATAATTGAAGCAAAGGTTCGATTAGCGGTGAGTCCTCAATTTCATTTGACTCATATATGCCCGGTCTTGGAAGAAGTTCATATTCTAAAAGGAGAAGAGCAAAAAGGTTACAAGTCTGTCACAAATGTGGACGATGGAAGCGTAACAAGCGATGTCATACTTTGGGGATGGTTTCCGCAAATAGAGAAGATAAAATTTTCTTCATTAAGAATGGATGAGTAAGGAGTCATTAGATGATATCTTATCGACTCTTGAGACGCATTCTTGTGGATTGGTGCATCGTGAAATTCTTAAATTGTGGAATCTCTTCAAGGATGAAGAAAAACGCTACAGTCTTGGGAATCTGACTCTAAAAGACCATGTTTGCCAATTTTTAAGAAAATTGGATGGGAAGCTTATCCTCGACTCATAGAAGACGTTTAAGCCGTTACTGGACGTTAAACCAGAGGCGGATGTGAGCCACATCCACAAACAATCTGTACATATCATCTTCTTCTTCTTCATGTCATCTCTCAAAAAAAAAAAAAAAAAAGAAGACGTGATGTCTACTGCACTCATGACGCGCATTATAAAGATACGCCATGGACACTGTACATACAGGTATGTCATCATTTTCTATTTCTTTTATCTTTGTATCATTTTGTTGTATTTTGATTTTTGTACAGACGATCCTTTGAGCGGGGTCCTTCGGGGGAGTTTCTAGACTTCTTTACCTTGATGGTTTTCTTGAAGTCAAACAAAAAAAAAAAAAAAAAAATAAAATAAAAAAAAAAAAAATAAAAAAGTAAAAAAAAAAAAAGGAGAAAAGATTCTGTGTTTCTTAATTTCAACCTTTTCGATAACAAACCAACCTACCCTCATAGGTGCAATTATTCCTTTCCATTCTTTTTCCTACTTAAACACTCCATTTTCTCCATTTTCCTTCAACTCGAAACACTCAAAGGGAGGAAGAGTATAGAATGGGGCCTTCTATTCGTAACCTCAAAAATGTCTGTGTTTTTTGTGGGTCGAGTTATGGGAAGGGATTAGAGTTTGTAAACGCAGCCTAGCACTCTTGGTCGATCACTTCTGCGAGGAATATTCATCTTGTATATGGGGGAGGTTGTCGTGGGTTAATGGGGGCTGTATCACTTGCTCCTTCTATAGGAGGCAATCAGGTTTTAGGTGTTATTCCTAAACCTTTGGTGAAAATAATATCACCTTGGAAAGACAGTTGGAGAAGAAATTCAGGTAACATCTATGCATGGACGAATGAAAACAATGGTTGACAATTCTGATGCATTTATTGTCTTACCAGGTGGTTTTGGTACTTTAGAAGAAATTTTTCAAATTGTCTCTTGGGTCGAACTAAACATCCACCATAGACCCATTGGTTTGTTGAATGTTAATAATTTCTTTGATCTTTTGTTATCTTTTCTTGACAAAGCTGTGGAATAGAAATTTATCACTCCTTGAAAGAAGACAACTTCTTATCTCTGCCTCCACTATTGATGAGCTCATTGATAAATTAGAAGCTTTTGAGTATGTACCTGATCCGGTATTAGCTCAGATAGATTGGTCAACAGGAAGCAGCGAAGGAAGTAACAAGAAACAAAAGCCAGATCTGTGACTTCATCTTTAATGGGTTTGATTTTATTGTACCTTGTTTCTGTTTAAATTTGTGTCAGCTTTCTCCAACAGGTAATATCTTCTGTCCTTTACTCATCTATATTTTAACATTGAGGACAATGTTGTGATTTAGTTGGGGGGGAAGGATAGTTGACCCAAAAAAAAAAATAAAAAAAAAAATAAAAAAAAAATAAAAAAAAATAAAAAAAAATTTGTTGTGTTGCTTGGAAAGTATGATATGATTGTCATGTACTTATTAAATCAATTAGTGATGGCAGAGTAAGGAGTAATTTTACTCTTGAGACGCATCTTAATTGGTGGCAGAGTAAGGAGTTTTTTTAGGTAGTAACTAATTAGTACTAAAGTTTTATTGTTTGATTTCTTTTCAGGGTCTGATGCGGTACTGACAGTGTGTTTCTTTTCTGCTTGGCGTTGATTCACTTCTTATCAAGTTGTGTTGCTCTTTTCTATATCTCTCTTTCACATTGAAGGCAATGTTATATTAAGCGTGGGGGAGAGATTTCAGCATGTTCTTTTTGTAAAAAAAAAAAAAGAAAAGAAAAAAATAAAAAAAAGGGGTTCATTGCATGATTGAATAACTTTTCTCCCTTCTTGAACTGATATGCTTGGTGATGGATGATTAAATTGATGAATTGAGTTTGATGGATGCATACCTTGTGAGATTTTGAGCCTAATGGATGGATTCAACATTTATGCCATTCTCTTCTTTCTTGTGTGATTTTCACTCATGTTAATGACCACTCTAGAACTTGCTTTGATTCTTTTTGAGGCTACATTTCACTTGCATGCATGAACATGATTGAGGCCCTCTTTCTTAATTAGCTAATTTAACCAAATAGCCAACCTTGTTTTCAATATGATATCAAGCACTCTTTTGATTTCTTGAAAATTCTCTCGATTCGCCAACCTTGTATATTTTCCTTTGCTTAACCCCTTTGAGCTTATTTGACCATTCCTTGTTTCTAGCTCATCATGTGCCTTAAATGAGAAATCGTGTTCTTACTTTATCTTAGGGAATAAAAGAACATTAGCTTGGTTAATGGATGAGTTTTTGAACAAGTGTGGGGGTGTGTGTACAAAATGGTTGTTGAAAAAGAAAAGAGTGCCCAAAAAGAAAAAAAAATGTATGTATATAGTTATGTTCATATATATAAAAAGAAAAAAAAAAGAAAAAAAAACCAAGTGTTTAAAAAAAGAAAAGGATTGGGAAATGAATATGTAAAGGGATATACACTAGAGTTGGGATGAACTTTTATGCTTGTTATTTGAACTCAGCTCTCATTTGCTTTTATTCTCTTTGGTATTTATCTTCTCATATCCATTTTATCCTCTCCTGTTACCTTGACCTCACTACAACCTTGAATAAAGTCCTCATGATTTGTGTGTGCATGTGTTTTGAGTAGTGGAGAAGTAGAAGATAAGCAAGCTTATGGTAGTGCAATTTTCATGGGTTGAATTGAGTGAAATACCTACCCTTTAAACACTTGAGAGATTGAGAGGGAATCTTGTGAAGATCTATCATTCTCGATTCATGTTGAAGATACCTTGCTTGATGGTTTGAGATGTGGAGAATTGTTAACTCATGAATGTTTTGATCCCTTGAACCTTTGGTTGTTCTTCTTGATTGTAAAATTTTGGTCTTGAGTTTTGCCCAGGAGTGCAAAAAACTAAGTGTGGGAGAATTTGATAAACACATATTTTATTCATTAAGAAACCCTTATATTTAGTCATTTACACTCTCCATATTCTTAATTGATTGAGTTTGACATGATTTTGTGAGTTTGAGCTCAAATTGGTCCTAATTGAATATTTTTAGCATTATTGAGATTTTACACTGTTTCTGTATTTTGGTCATAACTTGAGTTCCTGATATCTGAAAATCATGAATTTTATCTTGTAGGAAAGCTAAGAGGAAGCTCTACAACTTTTATGAAGAGCTCGAAGTCCGATTCAGATGTCTAAGGGACCTAAGTTTATATGGAAGTCAGAATACGGGTTCTGTCAGTAGAATCCGAACAGTGTGCACTCATAAAATCATATCTCAAGATGTAATAATGGAGATGGGCTGAAATTTGGACAGTGGATAGTCAAGATCCAAATAAACAACTTTCATGAAGAACACATTTTCAGAAAAAGAAGTCTAGTAGGTCATTTTGAGCTTGCAAGTCGGAACAGAGGTGCTGAAGTTGGGTTTGAGCAACCTACGGTATTTGGGACATATCTTGGGCTTAAGGAAGCCAAATTGGACGAACCAGCTATCCATTTTATAGCCAAGACAAGGATCTACAACTTTCATGAAGAACACTTTTCGTGGTTCTGAAGTATAGTGGGTCGTTTTTGGCTTCCAAGTCAGACACGAAATTTTCGTCCTCAACCACCCACTCATCCATCCACTAATCCACTCATCCACTCATCCACTAACTCACCCATTCATCCACTCATACACTAATCCAACCACTTAACCACTCCACCCACTCATCCACTAATCCATCCACTCATCCATCCACTCACCCATTCATGTCCATAATTTCCCACTCACCAAAAGTCCTTTGGCATTTTTCACTAATTCAACCACTCAACCATTCCACTCACTCATCCACTAAACCAATCCACTAAACCAACCCACTAATCCATCCACTCAAACACTCCACTCACTCACCCACTCATCCACCCACTTCCCTTTGTCATTTTGTTACCTTAGACTTCTATAAAAGGCACCATTTATCATGAACAAGATGTAACTCTCCTTCATTTTCTCTCTTAGTTTCTTGTTTCTTCATAGTTTCTTCTTGTTTCTTCATAGTTTTTCTTGTGATTTCTTTCTAGCTATGTGTAACTAAACCTCCCTTGGTTAAGGGGGTGATGAAACCGCTAGTATTAATGTTGTAAACTTTGCATATTTGATTATTTCAACACAGTTATGTTTTTATTCATATATTTGAATCTATTGTTGGTATGAAGGTTTTTGTACTTGTTCCTACTTTCAAAGTAGTAGATCTAGGTTTATTATGCGCGGTTGCGGTAGTAGATCTAGTGGGATGTATGATGTTCATGTGGGTATAATTATCTTTGTGCTATTTGCCAGTTATAAAAGTAGTAGATCTGGGTTTATTATGCGCGGTTGCGGTATTAGATCTAGAGAAATATATGTTCTAAGTAATTTAATCCCGGTGTGTGATTAGACCTTAGTGTAATTGGTTTTCTAATCTTAATGCAATTGTTGGATAGTTGTAAGAGCGGTTGCTTTATGACTAATCAGTGATTAGGAGTTGATTTGAGCGGTTGCTAAATTGACCAACACGTAAGGAAAACAGAGATTTACTCTCACAATTGCATAAAAACATAATTGAGCATGTTGGAATAAAAAGGATATGTGGATTTACATTATCATATAAATCTAGTGGTGGATTCAATCTCTTAACCAATTTTCTTATATTGTTGATTTCAGTTTGTTTATTGTTATCTTTGAAGTGTTCATTGTTCATCAAAACTCCAAAACCCCTTTTTTTCTTGTTTATTGTTAATCGAGTCTAAATTGGGAATTGTTTAATAGTGTTAATTGAATTGGTTCTCTGTGGATCGACCCTTACTAACTACAACTAGTTGTAAGGTTTTTATTTTCTGGTGGGCCTGACAACTGATTTTTATCTTAATTTTAATCACTACATCCGCACGCATCATGTACATTCCTTCATTAAGTACCTTCTTTCACATCAGTTACTGCCTTTGATTTCCTCAATGGTTGTAAATACATCTTCCGTCGAAATCAATCACTTTCCTAATATTCCTAAGAAAATATCAGGTTCCGAAATCACGTAGTCTTATATTCTAAGACTGATTTTCTTCCATCAGATCCTGAACTTCAACTTTCATTTCTTCCCCATTGAACAGTGATCCTTTGTTCCTACAGTCATCCTTCCACGTTGCTCCTGTTGCTCTCGCAGCTCCTGCAACTACATTACGCTCGCTTAGTTTCCTGCAGTTGCAGCTGCATTACTAGTAACATGTTCCACTTCCACACAAGAACAACTATCCTGAGCCAGTTCCTTTTTTTTTCTCTCTCGAGGCGTGCGGATCGAAATACAATGGATCTGATATCCATTATAAACAACATTGTTTCCTTTCGGAAATCAATAACACAGAGAACACAACACAAGCAAAACAGACCTAACCACAAACCCCAAAAGACTCAAACCGTGCTCTGATACCAACTAATGTAACACCCTCCCTAGGGTATCACATGTCTGACTTCCGACTCCTAATCTGAAAAGAAGTTCGCACAAAGTTTGAGTTATAAAATATGGGTTTTAAAATTTCTTTCTTTACTGAAACGTAAATTTACTGAAAATATTAGGTAATATGGGAAAATCATATTTCAACTATTCATTATGCAATATTGACACCAATTAATATTTAATAACTTGAAGAGAAATATAAAATTAACAGACTTTTTTTTTTAAACAGTAGCAAACCCCATGACGGGTCCTACTAAATAGCACGGTATCACACTAACGATAAAACTTAACATACTCATTCCTTATCTTGTATCCAGCTTGTTGCATCAGAACTCTACTCCTTGTCTACTCAGAACACCTTCGAACTTGAGACAGCCACTCTTCAATGTTTTCATCATCAATCTCTGAGTGTCCATCGCCTAGTTATGTCTAAGACAACTCATTCTTTCTACTGTTTAATTTAAACAATACAGACACACAAGACAACATAACAAAGAGGTGAGATCACCTACACCAATACCAACATGGCAACACAGAGATAACACAAGCAGCAATATTTTACAGGGATATCATATCAAACTTCCAATAATATATTCAATATTAATCAACTATCATCATCAAATCATTTATCAATTCAATTATTATAAACAACAATTACGATAATGTCCTAATTATCATCATCATCATCCAAGTATTCAAAACAATTGTCATAGCCAATATTCCTCAATTAATATATCACACAGATATAAATGTTCAGATTATGCATGTACACAAGACTCGATTTCCTACTCCATGGAGCTAAACTCAAGTCGGAGAAATGATCGAAAAGATCTGTCGGTACCACATGCCTCAGACCACGTGCTATAATCCTCATTTTGATTTTGCACATCTAGCATATACACGACAGTCTTTATCAGATCTTGATTAAGAATAGTGTCTCGGTCCGGATCATTGGTGTGTTGCATCGGTCTAACCTACGGGAAGAAGCGCGACCAACCACCCGTGTAGGCAACCCGCACCCCGATGCCCCCAAGGTCAACAAGTGACCTACATTACGCATATCGCACCCACTCAAGAGGTGTGTTTCTCCTAGCAATCAGCCATATCCAAATCCTCATCGGACCATTCCAATGCATGTATAATGCACCAAATCCAATCATAGACAAATATGTCATTTTCTCACAAACAAGTGTATGGACACCTGGTTCAACAAGAATCATCTTTGTACTTTCATGCCGAAAATCATGTTATCACGTTTTCATAGTTGTAAAACACTTTTACCGTATTTTCACAATCGCGTAACATTTCATTACGTTTTCACAATCAAAAACTTTTACATGTTATGTTTTCACAATACCATAACACTTCTTTTATATTTTCACAATACCGTAACATTTTTGTTACGTTTTTAAAATTCCAAATCGTTTTTATTACGTTTTTACAATAGTAACACTATTATTACGTTTACAAAATTTCGTAACATTTCTGTTACGTTTTCAAAATGTTGTAACTCTTCTGTTGCACTTTTAAACCACGTACTAATTTTTAACGTTTTTCTCAATCGCGTAAAAACATACGTTTCTCAAATCGCATAGTATTTTTCCACTGTTTCAAAATTGCGTAACTTAAAAATCATTCTTTTACGTCACGTAAATCATTTTCTATCATTCTCAAAATATTTAAAATACTTTCCAAATCTCATAACAATGTTCTATCATTTTCACAATCACGTAAAAATATTCTATCACTATTCAAATCACGTATTGATTTTTCAACAATATTTCATCAGTAAAATATTTAAACGCTTTTCAAATCGTGTAGAAATATTTAAACATTTTTCAAATCGCGTAGAAATATTTTCTTGTATTTCAAATTGTTTTTAAGATACGTAAAATATTTTTCAACATTTTTCAATCACATAAAATATTCCTCAATATTCCAAACATTATTTTGGACTTAAATAAATCAATATCATTTTTAACACATTGTTCAAAATTGCGTAGCTTAAAAATCACGTTTTTAAGATACGTAAAATATTTTTCATCACAATTTCATTCCAGAAAATACTTCTTAACCTTCAAAAATTCCTTTTCAACTTTTCTCAAAATAATATAACTTTATATTTCATTTAATATATTTTCTTACTCAAGAAAATATTTTTCCCTGATTCTTTACTCAAGAAATTCTTTTTCAAAATATACTTCACAAAAATCACTATTCCATTGATGTAAATCAACGTTTCAAAACTTAACATTTTCTAACGTATTTCAAAACTTGAAAATAAGTTATACGTTAGTAAATTTTCAAAACACTATTATATTCTCCATTTTTTCCAAATCATTTCCAAACACAACCTTCTTCAAAATAAATTGAAGTTCGAAAACATTTTCGTTTACAAAAACTTGATTTTCTCAAGTGATAAACGCCTCGATTCCCTTTCCAAAATCCTTGTATTAAATCGATTCACGTTTCCACTTTGAAATTCACTTTGTTCATAAAAAATCAAGGCATTACAAGCCTTAAAAAAAGCGTGGACATGACTATTGAAACCATCAAATATTTTTCCTTTTAAATTGATATGGTTTTTTACACAAACAAAACCATTAAAAATCCTTTACAAAAACGTAAGACTCATAGTCTTTGAAAATCAAATCATTTGTTCATTTTCAATTTTTCACTTTCTTTTGCAAATCCATTTTCACTTTCTTTACAAATCCTTTTTCACTTTCTTTGCAAATCCTTAAAATCATCATTGCTATTTTCATTTAAATCTCATGTTTAGTTAAACACTTAGAAACTTTTACACAAAATAAATTAATAAAAATCCTTCTAAAAATCGTGTTCTTGTTCTCTTGAAAAACAAACCCTTTGTTTATTTTCCAAATTCTTCAAATCATTCGTTTTCATCATTCATGAAATTCTTAAGTTATAAACACCTATGTTGAGGTGTCTTGTTCGAAATCCACCATGTTCTAAGTACTCAAAAATCAATTCTTTTGTTCTTGAAAATTTTCAACATGAACCCTAATCAAGGGCATCAAAACCGTAGCTCTTCCTTGCATTTATTGGAGCCAAAAATCAATTTCCTTTCCACCATCAAGTCATGGCATATACATATATATTTCATCATCAATAATATAAGCATACCATTAAAGTCATAAAAGCATGTATAGCATATCAAGCATATCATCAAAGCTATAAAATCATGCAAAGCATATCAAGCATAGAAAATTAATCAAAGCTCATAAACACCCACAAATTAATTACATGACCATGGATATGAATCCTCACATGGATTCCACATCCATCAAATAAAATACCATCTCTCACCACTATGCTTAGTTGGTGAGATGGATCTCCCTCTTACCTCTTGAAGATCCTCAAAAGCTTCTTGATTTGCTTCTTTTTCCAAGTCCTTCATCACCAAGAGCTTCTCAAATACAAAACAAAATACATAGAAATTAGTATACTAAGCTTGATTAAGAGGAACCATGGATCAAACATGGCTTAGATCATGAAAAAGAGAGAAGAAAATGAAGTTTCCTTACACTTCACCATAAAATACCCCATAACTTTGATCTTGAAGAAACTCCTTGAAGATGAATGATTTAGAAGAAATCTTCAACATGAAAGTTGCTTAGAACATCATGGAGATTCAAGATCCAAGGTTGGATGAATTTAAAAGAGCTTGGATGGTGATTTTAGGGTAGATAACCGAATGGTTTCTCTTGAAGAACAAAGATGAAATTTTTGATTTTTGATAGAAACTTGAAGCTTGGATTTGAAGATCAAGATGAATGATTTTGGAAAAACTCATAACTAGAGATGTTCTTAGAATGGTGTTTAGGTTTAGAAAATCCAGTTGGATGAAATTTTTGAGTGATGGAGGGTGTTCTTGATGGTCATGGCCAAAACTTGCTTGGAGGAGAGGTGGAGAGAAAAGTTTAATGAGTTTTTGCTTTTGGAGGAGACAAAGATGATCAAGAATGATCAATAATGACCAAGATAGCTAATAATGGTCTTCAAAGCTCTCAAAATCAGACCAAAACCGTGCCCCCCCCTTCTTGCATTCTTCTTGAGTGCAAAAATCAAAAGTAAGCCATTATGATGTCTAACTTGACCAAGACATGCAAAAATGACATAAAGCTTGTCTCTTTGTCTTCTAAACACTCCAAAACCATCACCTTCTCTTCATAATGCATTCAATAAAGTTGTCTTCATTATTTGCCACCATTTGAAGCATTTCTAGCCATTGATTAATTCAATGGTTAGGATTTAGGTAAATTTTTAATTTTAGAAGACTAAATCTAAAGCCATTGGATTTTTCTCCTTTAAATTCTAAATTTAGATGTGTCTCCAAAATTAAGGGTCAAGATTGCTCCTTCAAACTTTAAATCCAAGGGTCTAATTAGTCTTTTTTACTTTAGAAGACCAAATCTCCACCATTGATTGATTCTTCATCCAATGGTAAATAAATGGTCTTTGTTCTTTTTAAGATTAAATCTCCGCCCTTGATTTAATCTAAATCCAATAGTTATAAATGGTCTTTGTCATTTTTCAAGACCAATTCTACACCTTTGATTACATCTATGGTTGATATCAAAGCCTTCCTAACTAAGCTTATTCTCACACCATTGATTAAATCAATGGTTATTATCCAAGCTTCTTTATTAAGTTTGTTTCTTAACCTTTGATTAAATCAATGGTTAATATTCAAACTAAGTATTCTCATCCAAGGGTATAGATCAAGTCAAGCTCTCTTTGTTGACTACGCAGTATAATATTTATTCTTGTATCCTACAAATAATATTTTCTTGTATTTTTATCATCCGATAATTAAATACAGTATAAAATACAGTACAAGAAATTTTCTAAAACTGTTTTCGGATTCAGGTTTAGTAAGATCCTCTGTCTCCGTCTAAACAGTACAAATTTTTCTATGCGTAGAAAAATTTTCACTTTGTGGGACCCATGGGCCCACGTATGGCCACCTGGGCCCACATACCCTTGCGGGGCCCACAGACAGGAAAAATTTCAAAATCATCCATAAAATCACAAAAATTATAAAATGCACAAATATCAAATCAGATTACGTAAATTAATTACCTAACGGTAAAAATTAAATTACGTAAAGTTTTCCCCAGTCCGAAAATTTTTATTTTCCGACACTGAGTAAATCACTCAAAATGATCAAATATCTTGACGGAATAAACAAAATAATTTTACAAAGGTACGAGAAATTACTAAACAAGTAAAATTACATTAAGCTGTCAAAATTATTGTTTAAGAGATACGGAAATTTTGGGATGTTACAATACTCCCCTCTTTACGAAATTTTGTCCTCGAAATTTCATGACCATGATTTCACACCCGGAATAAATAATGACATTATTCCTTTATCTTTTCTTCAGTTCCCATGTAGTTTCACCTCTTACGTTATTCCAAACGATTCTAAACCATTGAAAATTCATTATCTCTTGTTCACTTCTCCTGATCAAACAAATATCTTAATTTTTTTTCTACGGTTTTCCATTACCGTTTTAACTTTTCCCATAAATAGACTTTTTCAATTTTTGAAGAATCCACCACGCTTCTACTGTGCCACTTTGATACTCTAACCTGGATATAAATAGGAATATTCTCTCTTGCAAGATATTCCTTCAATTGCAGTAGATGAAAGAAAACATCATAGAAAAGAACAAAATGAATCGAATATGTTATCGAACATATTCAGCAAGGAATTGGATGTAACTCGATCTTCAAGAATGAATTCTCTGATACCAATTCAGCGGCTACCAACCTTCATTTATGCCTAGAATAGTTTTTCTCAGATAACTTCCAACTAATGTAATGTATTACTTAAAATTTTCTTATCCTCATATCACTTTATTCTCCAGCTTTAGCTTCTTTAATAGTAAATGTCTCACTAACCGAGTTCTCCTTTCAACCGCATTTTATACCGAGATACTATGACATGGATTTTAAATAGGAATATCCTTTTCTTGCAAAATATTCTTTCTTGCAAATGCAATATATGAAAGAACATTATAGAGGTTTAGGAAGAAAAGGTAAGCGAAATGATCTAATATGTTACTAAACATATTCAACAGAATTTGATTTTGCACGATTTTTCAGGAATGAGTTTTTCTGAAATACTAACACTGTATTGAGACAATCTCATAGGATATGGTTGGAAAATAACCAATCCATTTTCAAAGATCACGTCTGTTTATGAAACAGATCAAACTAACACAAAATTTTGAACGACAGATCAAACTAACACCAAGATTTGATCTATAACAATGATTTGAATAACTTGAGTAGCTCGATCGGCTAAGAATAGAAATAGAAGTAAACAAATTAGAGGATTACGAATAACTCTAACATATAATTGATCTACTCAATCATATGCCATAAGGAATAGGTTATTCACAGAAATATTCAGTATGGTTTATAGGATTAGCTCCAATGACACAATCTCCATTGTTTAAATCTTCCGCTCAGAACACTTCCTACGACCTGAGATTTTACTAACAGAAAACTTTGTTTTCATTGGAACTCTATTTTCAAAGATTGTATTCCAAACTTTCCGCACTTAAAACAAATTATTTCCTTGAACGTACAATCTTTCGTTAAGTGCCCTTTTCCACACTTCTTACATTTCAGTGCAGATGTCACAGTCAAACTAAACCTGTCATTACTAGTACTTTCTCCACAAGATTGTTGTTGTCGTTGACTTCCCGGAGATTTCGAGTACGTTTTCTGTTGGAATCGCTTGACTTTACGATTTCCCTTTTTTTTTAACCAATATAGTCCAACATTACAGGGTCTCTTATCCTGAGATTAATTTAACTCTAACAAAATCTTAGCTTAAGAAATCAATTCTTGCCGCGGAACAATCTTCTGAGTTTGCTGTATAATTGCTTCAGCCATTGTTTGTATTACTTCCAAAGTTGCAGTCATATCACCACCATTATGTCTCGCTTCCACACGCGTACGTCTATCACGAGTCATTTGTTTTTCTTCAAAGATGGACAAATCAAAATAAAATGGAAACCAGATGTAACCATTTCAAATAAACGTTTGTTTTCTTGACGTACTGATAAACACATATTTTATTCATTAAGAAACCCTTATATTTAGTCATTTACACTCTCCATATTCTTAATTGATTGAGTTTGACATGATTTTGTGAGTTTGAGCTCAAATTGGTCCTAATTGAATATTTTCAGCATTATTGAGATTTTACACTGTTTCTGTATTTTGGTCATAACTTGAGTTCCTGATATCTGAAAATCATGAATTTTATCTTGTAGGAAAGCTAAGAGGAAGCTCTACAACTTTGATGAAGAGCTCGAAGTCCGATTCAGATGTCTAAGGGACCTAAGTTTACATGGAAGTCAGAATACGGGTTCTGTCAGTAGAATCCGAACAGTGTGCACTCATAAAATCATATCTCAAGATGTAATAATGGAGATGGGCTGAAATTTGGACAGTGGATATTCAAGATCCAAATAAACAACTTTCATGAAAACACATTTTCAGAAAAAGAAGTCTAGTAGGTCATTTTGAGCTTGCAAGTCGGAACAGAGGTGCTGAAGTTGGGTTTGAGCAACCTACGGTATTTGGGACATATCTTGGGCTTAAGGAAGCCAAATTGGACGAACCAGCTATCCATTTTATAGCCAAGACAAGGATCTACAACTTTCATGAAGAACACTTTTCGTGGTTCTGAAGTATAGTGGGTCGTTTTTGGCTTCCAAGTCAGACACGAAATTTTCGTCCTCAACCACCCACTCATCCATCCACTAATCCACTCATCCACTCATCCACTCATCCACTAACTCACCCATTCATCCACTCATACACTAATCCAACCACTTAACCACTCCACCCACTCATCCACTAATCCATCCACTCATCCATCCACTCACCCATTCATGTCCATAATTTCCCACTCACCAAAAGTCCTTTGGCATTTTTCACTAATTCAACCACTCAACCATTCCACTCACTCATCCACTAAACCAATCCACTAAACCAACCCACTAATCCATCCACTCAAACACTCCACTCACTCACCCACTCATCCACCCACTTCCCTTTGTCATTTTGTTACCTTAGACTTCTATAAAAGGCACCATTTATCATGAACAAGATGTAACTCTCCTTCATTTTCTCTCTTAGTTTCTTGTTTCTTCATAGTTTCTTCTTGTTTCTTCATAGTTTTTCTTGTGATTTCTTTCTAGCTATGTGTAACTAAACCTCCCTTGGTTAAGGGGGTGATGAAACCGCTAGTATTAATGTTGTAAACTTTGCATATTTGATTATTTCAACACAGTTATGTTTTTATTCATATATTTTCGAATCTATTGTTGGTATGAAGGTTTTTGTACTTGTTCCTACTTTCAAAGTAGTAGATCTAGGTTTATTATGCGCGGTTGCGGTAGTAGATCTAGTGGGATGTATGATGTTCATGTGGGTATAATTATCTTTGTGCTATTTGCCGTTATAAAAGTAGTAGATCTGGGTTTATTATGCGTGTTGCGGTATTAGATCTAGAGAAATATATGTTCTAAGTAATTTAATCCCGGTGTGTGATTAGACCTTAGTGTAATTGGTTTTCTAAATCTTAATGCAATTGTTGGATAGTTGTAAGAGCGGTTGCTTTATGACTAATCGGTGATTAGGAGTTGATTTGAGCGGTTGCTAAATTGACCAACACGTAAGGAAAACAGAGATTTACTCTCACAATTGCATAAAAACATAATTGAGCATGTTGGAATAAAAGGATATGTGGATTTACATTATCATATAAATCTAGTGGTGGATTCAATCTCTTAACCAATTTTCTTATATTGTTGATTTCAGTTTGTTTATTGTTATCTTTGAAGCTGTTCATTGTTCATCAAAACTCCAAAACCCCCCTTTTACTGTTTATTGTTAATCAGAGTCTAAATTGGGAATTGTTTAATAGTGTTAATTGAATTGGTTCTCTGTGGATCGACCCTTACTAACTACAACTAGTTGTAAGGTTTTTATTTTCTGGTGGGCCTGACAACTGATTTTTATCTTAATTTTAATCACTACATCCGCACGCATCAGAATTTTGGCGCCGTTGCCGGGGAACCAATTTTTTCAATTACACTATTAATTTATTTCCTATTTTTATTCTGTTTTTATTTTATTTTATTTTATTTTATTTTTAATCTTTCTTTCTCGAGTGTTTTGTAGGTGTTGATGTCCTTTGAAGGAGTAGACGAAGGATTGCTAAATTTGAGGAACTATATTGATCAACTCACTTCACATCCTCAATTTTCCTTCCATCCTGGCTAACTTCCAACTCACACCTGCTGACATTGAAGCCGCCCGTTACATTGATCTATCAAGTTCAGAGACATTTGAGCCATCCGAAATATCCGAAGAAGTGACAATGGCGTAAAACACTTTAAGGGCATTGGGTGCTCCAGATCTAGATCAAATGACCTCTTTGCATAGACATTCTTGAAAATGAAGAGGCATTTGAATTGAAATCCGGTTTAATCCATCTCTTGCCATCTTTCAATGGATTACCAGGAGAGGACCCCAACAAGCACTTGAAGGAAATCCATGTGGTATGTTCTAGCATGAAACCCTGCAGAATTCATGTAGAGCAAGTCAAGTTGAGAGCTTTTCCATTCTCATTGAAAGACTCACTAAGGAGTGGCTTTACTACTTGCCACCCGGATCCATCCAATCATGGCAGGACATGGCCCGAACTTTCCTAGACAGATACTTCCCCGCCTCAAAAGCCGCAACAATCGAAAAGAAATCTGTGGTATTCAACAAAGGCATGGGGAATCACTCCATGACTACCGGGAGAGATTTAAGAAGTTATGTTTCACCTGCCCTCATCATCAAATAAGTGAGCAACTTTTAATTCAAGATTTCTATGAAGGCTTACAAGTGATGGATCGCAACATGATTGATCTTTGCTAGCGGAGGAGCATTGATTGATAAAACTCCTCAAGAAGCTAGAAACTTGATCTCAAGAATGGTGCCAATACTCAACAATTCTACTCTAGAAATGACACCGGAGTAAAGAAGCGGTGAAAGAAGTAGAGACAACCAAGATACAAAGAAGAAATGACTCAATTGACTGCTATGGTTCGGCGGTTAATGGATTCGTGTAAAGCACCGCTCATGCTTGTGGGATCCGTTATTCATCCGGACATCCCACCGATATGTGTCCCATTCTCCAAGAAGACACAAATGAGGAGGTAAGAGCAAGAGGGGATATCTTTGGACTTTCAAAAATTACAACCCCTACTCAAACACATATAATCCGGGTTGGAGGGATCATCCAAATTTCAGCTATGCAAAGCAACCTCAAAATCAACCTCCCGGCTTATGGACCTCCAGGATTCCAACAAAGGCAAGTACCTTTCCCTCGAGAGACAAGAAGAAGTTCAAGCTCCTAAGCAACGAGCCTTCATTAGAGGAGCTAGTAAAACAAATGGCCACTAATAATTTGCGGTTCCAACAAGAAACAAATGCAACTATACAAAGTTTCAAACAAGAAACAAGGATCGCAATCAATAACTTGCAGAATCGGATAGGACAGCTTGTCCACAGTAATTCAACAAGTTTCAAAGCCAAGCTTCAGTGGAAACTACCCTCACAAATGTAAGTGAATCCGAGGGAAAATGCTAGTCTTTGTCACATTGAGAAGCGGAAAGACGATGGATGAGCCTACCTCTCTTCCACCAATCATTCAAGAGAAGGATGAACCACCCAAAGAAGCAAATGATAAGGGGCAAACTTCCAAAACCCCTAAGGTAAGTATTTCGAACCCCTTCCTAAATATGTCACTAAAGCTCCTTTTCCTAGTAGGTTGGTTAAAACCAAGAAAGAAGAAGCGAGAAAAAGAAATACTTGAGACTTTTAGGAAGGTAGAGGTTAATATCCCTTTGTTAGATGCCATTAGCTGTGTACCTAGATATGCAAAATTTTTGAAAGAATTATGCACTAACAAGAGGAAGTTAAAAGGAAATGAAAAGGTCCAAGTGGGAGAAAATGTTTCAAATTGTAATTAAAAAGAAACTCCCAACCAAATGTAAGGACCCCGGCACATTCACCATTCCATGCACTATAGGTAACACAAGGTTTGAAAGGGCAATGCTTGATTTAGGTGCATCTATAAATGTCATGCCATATTCTATTTATGCATCTTTATACTTGGGTCCTTTGGAACCTACCGGTGTTGTTATTCAATTGGCCGATAGATCTAATGCATACCCTAAGGGTGTGGTTGAAGATGTTTTGGTACAGTGAATGAATTAGTGTTTCCGGCAGACTTCTATGTTTTGGACATGGAAGAGGATAAGTCTCCCAAATCTGCTCCTATCTTGCTAGGAAGACCATTTTTGAAGACTGCACGGACAAAAATTGATGTGCACTCAGGAATTCTAACAATGGAATTTGATGGGGAATTAATTAGATTCAATATTTTTGAAGCTATGAGATACCCAAGTGATGTGCACTCGCTTGTTTAATTGATTCTTTTGATCCTTTTGATTCTTTAATTTCTGCAGCCTTTTGATACTGACCATTTTGATGCTCTTGATACAAGTCTAACTCATAGCTTAGATGTACAGGAGGAAAAGAAGAAGAGTGAAGAAGAGCCATGGAGTGAAGACATTGATGAAATTGTTGTCGCCTTACAAGAGCTCTCTTCCACTCCGTAAGAGCATGAGGTAACTTTTGTTGATTTACCCGTTACTACCGATATACCTCAACCTTACGTTGTGCGAGTGCACTGAATTGGAACCGAAAGCACTACCGATCATCTTAAATACATCTTCTTGGGGAGAAGGACACCCTTCCAAGTAATAATTGCAAAGTCACTCACCCAAGAGCAAGAAGAGAAACCGGTAGTGTTTTGCGGCAGAACATAAGATGTACCATTGGTTGGTCAATACCGATATCAAGGGTATTAGTCCCTCCGTTTGTATGCACAGGATATTAATGGAGGAGGATACTAAACCTGTGAGAAACCCTCAACGGAGATTGAATCCTCCCATGATGGAGGTTGTGAAAAAGGAGATACTGAAGCTCCTAAGTGTGGGGGTGATCTACCCCATTTTTGACAAAGAAGTGGGTAAGCCCAGTCCAGGTAGTACCAAAGAAATCTGGATTTACTGTGGTAAGAAATGCTGAAAATGAGCTTATTCCCACTAGGTTACGTGTGGGGTGGCGTGTTTGTATTGATTACGGGAAGTTGAATGCCGCCACGAGAAAAGACCACTTTCCTTTACCTTTCATTGATCAAATGTTAGAAAGATTAGTGGTCATTCTTATTATTGTTTTCTCGGATGGTTTTTCGGTTACAATCAGATTGCCATAGCTCCGTAAGACCAAGACAAGACTACATTCACTTGTCCATTTGGTACCTTTGCATATAGGCGAATGCCTTTTGGACTCGCAATGCACCAGGAACTTTCCAAAGATGCATGATGAGTATATTTTCTCGATTACATTGAAAACATCATTGAGGTTTTTATGGATGACTTTAGTGTCTTTGGAAATGATTTTGAAAATTGTTTGGAACATTTAACTTTGGTGCTTAAAAGATGCATTGACACTAACCTGGTACTTGAATTGGGAAAAATGTCATTTCATGGTGAATGAAGGTATTGTGTTAGGTCATGTAATTTCTGCTAGGGGAATTGAAGTAGATAAAGCTAAGGTAGAACTCATGCATTCTTTGCCACCACCCACTAGTGTGCGGGAGATTCGTTCTTTTATTGGTCATGCAGGTTTCTACTGGGAGATTCATTAAAGACTTTTCTAAAGTCTCATTGCCCCTTTGCATACTTCTTCAAAAAGATGTTAATTTTAACTTTGATGAGAAATGTATGGAAGCTTTCAATAAACTCAAGAAGTTGTTAACTGTTGCGCTTATCATCAGGCCACCCAACTGGGAGTTACCTTTTGAACTAATGTGTGATGCTAGTGACTTTGCAAAGAGGAGCTGTCTTGGGACAACGAGTTGATAGAGTTCCTTATGCCATTTACTATGCATCAAGGACTCTAAATGATGCTCAACTTAATTACTCAACCACACGTAAAAGGAACTTCTAGTGTTGTATTTGCTTTAGAAAAATTTAGATCATATCTAATTGGTTCTAAAGTGATTGTGTTTTCAGATCATGCGCCTTGAAGTATCTTCTAACAAAGAAAGAAGCAAAGCCTAGATTGCTCGATGGATTTTATTGCTCCAGAATTTGACTTGGAGATTAAAGACAAGAAAGGGAGCGAAAACTTGGTGGCCGATCACTTGAGTAGATTGGTAATCGAAGAGGAAGAAATGCCTATCATGGAGACTTTTCCGGATGAATATTTGATGGTTGTCAACACCATAATCCCTTGGTATGCCGACATTGTTAACTACCTGGTTACTAAGGACTTTCCGGAGGGTTTGAACAAGGCCCAAAGAGATAAATTAAGGAGTGATCAGAATACTATATCGGGATGACCGTACTTATGGAAGAAGCATGTGCAGATCAAGTCATTAGGAGGTGCATTCCCGATTTCGAGACACACTCCATCCTCTCCTTTTGCCACACCTATGCATGTGGAGGACACTTTGGCAAGAAAAGGACAGCCAATAAAGTGCTTGACAGTGGTTTCTATTGGCCTTCAATTTTCAAAGACGCTTACAACTTCTGTAAGTCTTGTGACCGCTGTCAGAGAACAGGTAATATTGGTCCTCGTAATCAAATGCCTCAGACTCCGATCATTTTTGTGGAACTCTTTGATGTGTGGGGTATTGATTTCATGGGACCATTCCCTCCTTCATTTGGTTTCACATACATTCTTTTATCTGTTGATTATGTGTCTAAATGGGTGGAGGCAAAAGCCACTCGATCTGATGATTCTAAAACTGTTGCAGATTTTGTTAAGTCACATATTTTCTCCAGGTTCGGGACCCCAAGGGCTATCATCAGTGACCAAGGGACCCATTTCGCAACAAAACCTTTGATGCTCTATTGAAGAGATATGGAGTAATGCATGTAATTTCCACTCCTTACCATCCACAGACAAATGGGCAACCGAAGTGTCCAACCGGGAGATTAAGTCAATCCTTGAAAAGACAAAGTGAATCCCTCAAGAAAGGATTGGAGCACTCGACTTGAAGATGCTTTATGGGCTTATAGGACTGCCTATAAGACTCCCATCGGCATGTCACCATTTCGGTTGGTGTATGGAAAGCCCCGTCATTTGCCCGTTGAGTTGCAACATCGATCTTACTTGGGCCATTAAACAAGTTAATATGGAATTGGAAGGTGCTTTGGAAAGCAAAGGAAGTTCGATTAAGCATGGAATTGGAAGAACTAAGAAATGAGGCCTTTGAGAATGCCCCGATTTATAAGACTAAAGCTAAGGCATTCCACGACCAATTGATTTCCGAGAAAGAAATTTCACAGAGGACAAAAAGTCCCGCTATTCCAATCAAGACTCAAATTATTTCCATGTAAACTGCGTTCTAAGTGAATTGGGCCGTTTGTGGTAACTAATGTTTTTCCTTTTGGTGCAGTTGAGATCAGGAGTGAAAATTTTGGCAAAGCATTTAAGGTCAATGGTCATCGTCTCAAACCATATCATGAACTTCCTGACAGTGCAGAGATGGAAGTGATGACCCTCATCCTTCCACAATATGAGGAGCATTGAAAGTATCATCATGTCGGCTGAGGACAATAAACTAAGCGCTCATTGGGAGGCAACCCAACCAGATTTGCTCTCTTTATCCCTTTTTATTTTGTGTTTTCATTAGTTTCTTAGATTATGTTTTTATCTGTTTGTTGGTTGTAAGCATTTGAATCTCTAAAAAAAAAAAAAAAAAAAAAAAAAAAAAGTGTGTGTGTCGACAATAAGGTAGGTAGTGCCATTAAATTTTGTCACTCGGAAGCATGTGAAGGTCACTTTTCTTCACGACAACAACTGCGAAAATCTTGCAAGATGGATTTTATTGGCCTACTTTATTCAAGGTCTATTACACCTTTTGCAAAAGTTGCGAAAATTGGTCAAAAAGGTTCGCTTTGAGATTATCATCCGCACCTACTCCTTGAAAAATTGAGATCTAGATGGCGCGGTTCTTTTCTTTGTCAAACACGTGTATCCTCTCGGGGCCGTAGATATTGAGGATCCTAGGAATGGTAATGCGCTTAAAGTTAATGGACAAAGACTCAACCATTCCCTGGAAAACCAAGTTCTTAAGTTTTTTTTTTTTTTTGTGTGCTTAGGTTAAGTGGCGGATACGGTACTCGTGACTCTCAAGTCGGTTTATTTTTTCAGTTTCCCAAAATAACTGAATCCTTCTTCTCCTTCAAAATGGATGTCATTCTTTCAAACCTGAGAAAACATTTTCCTTCTCTTCCTCAAAATGCTCTGAGAAAAATCTACAAAGTTCGATGTGAAAGATTGAGACTGTTAATGCACAAAGGTATGCCAGAAGATGTACGCTGGATAATTGAAGCAAAGGTTCGATTAGCAGGTGAGTCCTCAATTTCATTTGACTCATATATGCCCGGTCTTGGAAGAAGTTCATATTCTAAAAGGAGAAGAGCAAAAAGGTTACAAGTCCGTCACAAATGTGGACGATGGAGCGTAACAAGCGATGTCATACTTTGGGGATGGTTTCCGCAAATAGAGAAGATAAAATTTTCTTCATTAAGAATGGACTGAGTAAGGAGTCATTAGATGATATCTTATCGACTCTTGAGACGCATTCTTGTGGATTGGTGCATCATGAAATTCTTAAATTGTGGAATCTCTTCAAGGATGAAGAAAAACGCTACAGTCTTGGGAATCTGACTCTAAAAGACCCTGTTTGCCAATTTTTAAGAAAATTGGATGGGAAGCTTATCCTCGACTCATAGAAGACGTTTAAGCCGTTACTGGACGTTAAACTAGAGGCGGATGTGAGCCACATCCACAAACAATCTGTACATATTATCTTCTTCTTCTTCATGTCATCTCTCAAAAAAAAAAAAAGAAGACGTGATGTCTACTGCACTCATGACGCGCATTATAAAGATACGCCATGGACACTGTACATACAGGTATGTCATCATTTTCTATTTCTTTTATCTTTGTATCATTTTGTTGTATTTTGATTTTTGTACAGACGATCCTTTGAGCAAAGTGGTCCTTCAGGGGTTTCTAGACTTCTTTACCTTGATGGTTTTCTTGAAGTCAAACAAAAAAAAAAAAAAAAAAAAAAAATAAAAAATAAAAAAATAAAAAAAAAAAAAAAAAGGAGAAAAGATTCTGTGTTTCTTAATTTCAACCTTTTTCGACAAAAACCAACCTACCCTCATAGGTGCAATTATTCCCCTTTCCATTCTTTTTCCTACTTAAACACTCCATTTTCTCCATTTTCCTTCAACTCGAAACACTCAAAGGGAGGAAGAGTATAGAATGGGGCCTTCTATTCGTAACCTCAAAAATGTCTGTGTTTTGTGGGTCGAGTTATGGGAAGGGATTAGAGTTTGTAAACGCAGCCTAGCACTCTTGGTCGATCACTTGTCGCGAGGAATATTCATCTTGTATATGGGGGAGGTTGTCGTGGGTTAATGGGGGCTGTATCACTTGCTCCTTCTATAGGAGGCAGTCAGGTTTTAGGTGTTATTCCTAAACCTTTGGCTGAAAATAATATCACTGGAAAGACAGTTGGAGAAGAAATTCAGGTAACATCTATGCATGGACGAATGAAAACAATGGTTGACAATTCTGATGCATTTATTGTCTTACCAGGTGGTTTTGGTACTTTAGAAGAAATTTTTCAAATTGTCTCTTGGGTCGAACTAAACATCCACCATAGACCCATTGGTTTGTTGAATGTTAATAATTTCTTTGATCTTTTGTTATCTTTTCTTGACAAAGCTGTGGAACAGAAATTTATCACTCCTTCAACAAGACAACTTCTTATCTCTCGCCTCCACTATTGATGAGCTCATTGATAAATTAGAAGCTTTTGAGTATGTACTGATCCGGTATTAGCTCAGATAGATTGGTCAACAGAAGCGGCGAAGGAAGTAACAAGAAACAAAAGCCGATCTCTGCGACTTCATCTTTAATGGGTTTGATTTTATTGTACCTTGTTTCGTTTAAATTTGTGTCACTTTCTCCAACAGGTAATATCTTCTCGTCCTTTACTCATCTATATTTTAACATTGAGGACAATGTTGTGATTTAGTTGGGGGGGAAGGATAGTTGACCCAAAAAAAAAATAAAAAAATAAAAAATAAAAAAATAAAAAAAAATAAAAAAAAATTTGTTGTGTTGTTTGGAAAGTATGATATGATTGTCATGTACTTATTAAATCAATTAGTGATGGCAGAGTAAGGAGTAATTTTACTCTTGAGACGCATCTTAATTGGTGGCGAGTAAGGAGTTTTTTAGGTAGTAACTAATTAGTACTAAAGTTTTATTGTTTGATTTCTTTTCAGGGTCTGATGCAGATCGACAGTGTGTTTCTTTTCTGCTTGGCGTTGATTCACTTCTTATCAAGTTGTGTTGCTCTTTTCTATATCTCTCTTTCACATTGAAGGCAATGTTATATTAAGCGTGGGGAGAGATTTCAAAGCATGTTCTTTTTGTAAAAAAAAAAAAAAAAAAAAAGAAAAAAAAAAAAAAAGGGGTTCATTGCATGATTGAATAACTTTTCTCCCTTCTTGAACTGATATGCTTGGTGATGGATGATTAAATTGATGAATTGAGTTTGATGGATGCATACCTTGTGAGATTTTGAGCCTAATGGATGGATTCAACATTTATGCCATTCTCTTCTTTCTTGTGTGATTTTCACTCATGTTAATGACCACTCTAGAACTTGCTTTGATTCTTTTTGAGGCTACATTTCACTTGCATGCATGAACATGATTGAGGCCCTCTTTCTTAATTAGCTAGTTTAACCAAATAGCCAACCTTGTTTTCAATATGATATCAAGCACTCTTTTGATTTCTTGAAAATTCTCTCGATTCCGCTAACCTTGTATATTTTCCTTTGCTTAACCCCTTTGAGCTTATTTGACCATTCCTTGTTTCTAGCTCATCATGTGCCTTAAATGAGAAATCGTGTTCTTACTTTACCTTAGGGAATAAAAGAACATTAGCTTGGTTAATGGATGAGTTTTTGAACAAGTGTGGGGGTGTGTGTACAAAATGGTTGTTGAAAAAGAAAAGAGTGCCCAAAAAAAAAAAAAATGTATGTATATAGTTATGTTCATATATATAAAAAGAAAGAAAAAAAAAAAAAAAAAACCAAGTGTTTAAAAAAAGAAAAGGATTGGGAAATGAATATGTAAAGGGATATACACTAGAGTTGGGATGAACTTTTATGCTTGTTATTTGAACTCAGCTCTCATTTGCTTTTATTCTCTTTGGTATTTATCTTCTCATATCCATTTTATCCTCTCCTGTTACCTTGACCTCACTACAACCTTGAATAAAGTCCTCATGATTTGTGTGTGCATGTGTTTTGAGTAGTGGAGAAGTAGAAGATAAGATAAGCAAGCTTATGGTAGTGCAATTTTCATGGGTTGAATTGAGTGAAATACCTACCCTTTAAACACTTGAGAGATTGAGAGGGAATCTTGTGAAGATCTATCATTCTCGATTCATGTTGAAGATACCTTGCTTGATGGTTTGAGATGTGGAGAATTGTTAACTCATGAATGTTTTGATCCTGAACCTTTGGTTGTTCTTCTTGATTGTAAAATTTTGGTCTTGAGTTTTGCCCAGAGTGCAAAAAAGCTAAGTGGGGGAATTTGATAAACACATATTTTATTCATTAAGAAACCCTTATATTTAGTCATTTACACTCTCCATATTCTTAATTGATTGAGTTTGACATGATTTTGTGAGTTTGAGCTCAAATTGGTCCTAATTGAATATTTTTAGCATTATTGAGATTTTACACTGTTTCTGTATTTTGGTCATAACTTGAGTTCCTGATATCTGAAAATCATGAATTTTATCTTGTAGGAAAGCTAAGAGGAAGCTCTACAACTTTGATGAAGAGCTCGAAGTCCGATTCAGATGTCTAAGGGACCTAAGTTTACATGGAAGTCAGAATACGGGTTCTGTCAGTAGAATCCGAACAGTGTGCACTCAAAAAATCATATCTCAAGATTTAATAATGGAGATGGGCTGAAATTTGGACAGTGGATAGTCAAGATCCAAATAAACAACTTTCATGAAGACCACATTTTGAGAAAAAGAAGTCTAGTAGGTCATTTTGAGCTTGCAAGTCGGAACAGAGGTGCTGAAGTTGGGTTTGAGCAACCTACGGTATTTGGGACATATCTTGGGCTTAAGGAAGCCAAATTGGACGAACCAGCTATCCATTTTATAGCCAAGACAAGGATCTACAACTTTCATGAAGAATACTTTTCGTGGTTCTGAAGTATAGTGGGTCGTTTTTGGCTTCCAAGTCAGACACGAAATTTTCGTCCTCAACCACCCACTCATCCATCCACTAATCCACTCATCCACTCATCCACTAACTCACCCATTCATCCACTCATACACTAATCCAACCACTTAACCACTCCACCCACTCATCCACTAATCCATCCACTCATCCATCCACTCACCCATTCATGTCCATAATTTCCCACTCACCAAAAGTCCTTTGGCATTTTTCACTAATTCAACCACTCAACCATTCCACTCACTCATCCACTAAACCAATCCACTAAACCAACCCACTAATCCATCCACTCAAACACTCCACTCACTCACCCACTCATCCACCCACTTCCCTTTGTCATTTTGTTACCTTAGACTTCTATAAAAGGCACCATTTATCATGAACAAGATGTAACTCTCCTTCATTTTCTCTCTTAGTTTCTTGTTTCTTCATAGTTTCTTCTTGTTTCTTCATAGTTTTTCTTGTGATTTCTTTCTAGCTATGTGTAACTAAACCTCCCTTGGTTAAGGGGGGTGATGAAACCGCTAGTATTAATGTTGTAAACTTTGCATATTTGATTATTTCAACACAGTTATGTTTTTATTCATATATTTCTGAATCTATTATTGGTATGAAGGTTTTTGTACTTGTTCCTACTTTCAAAGTAGTAGATCTAGGTTTATTATGCGCGGTTGCGGTAGTAGATCTAGTGGGATGTATGATGTTCATGTGGGTATAATTATCTTTGTGCTATTTGCCAGTTATAAAAGTAGTAGATCTGGGTTTATTATGCGCTTGCATGTATTAGATCTAGAGAAATATATGTTCTAAGTAATTTAATCCCGGTGTGTGATTAGACCTTAGTGTAATTGGTTTTCTAATCTTAATGCAATTGTTGGATAGTTGTAAGAGCGGTTGCTTTATGACTAATCAGTGATTAGGAGTTGATTTGAGCGGTTGCTAAATTGACCAACACGTAAGGAAAACAGAGATTTACTCTCACAATTGCATAAAAACATAATTGAGCATGTTGGAATAAAAGGATATGTGGATTTACATTATCATATAAATCTAGTGGTGGATTCAATCTCTTAACCAATTTTCTTATATTGTTGATTTCAGTTTGTTTATTGTTATCTTTGAAGCTGTTCATTGTTCATCAAAACTCCAAAACCCCCCTTTTACTGTTTATTGTTAATCAGAGTCTAAATTGGGAATTGTTTAATAGTGTTAATTGAATTGGTTCTCTGTGGATCGACCCTTACTAACTACAACTAGTTGTAAGGTTTTTATTTTCTGGTGGGCCTGACAACTGATTTTTATCTTAATTTTAATCACTACATCCGCACGCATCATGTACATTCCTTCATTAAGTACCTTCTTTCACATCAGTTACTGCCTTTGATTTCCTCAATGGTTGTAAATACATCTTCCGTCGAAATCAATCACTTTCCTAATATTCCTAAGAAAATATCAGGTTCCGAAATCACGTAGTCTTATATTCTAAGACTGATTTTCTTCCATCAGATCCTGAACTTCAACTTTCATTTCTTCCCCATTGAACAGCGATCCTTTGTTCCTACAGTCATCCTTCCACGTTGCTCCTGTTGCTCTCGCAGCTCCTGCAACTACATTACGCTCGCTTAGTTTCCTGCAGTTGCAGCTGCATTACTAGTAACATGTTCCACTTCCACACAAGAACAACTATCTTGAGCCAGTTCCTTCTTTTTTTTCTCTCTCGAGGCGTGCGGTTCGAAATACAATGGATCTGATATCCATTATAAACAACATTGTTTCCTTTCGGAAATCAATAACACAGAGAACACAACACAAGCAAAACAGACCTAACCACAAACCCCAAAAGACTCAAACCGTGCTCTGATACCAACTAATGTAACACCCTCCCTAGGGTATCACATGTCTGACTTCCGACTCCTAATCTGAAAAGAAGTTCGCACAAAGTTTGAGTTATAAAATATGGGTTTTAAAATTTCTTTCTTTACTGAAACGTAAATTTACTGAAAATATTAGGTAATATGGGAAAATCATATTTCAACTATTCATTATGCAATATTGACACCAATTAATATTTAATAACTTGAAGAGAAATATAAAATTAACAGACTTTTTTTTTTTAACAGTAGCAAACCCCATGACGGGTCCTACTAAATAGCACGGTATCACACTAACGATAAAACTTAACATACTCATTCCTTATCTTGTATCCAGCTTGTTGCATCAGAACTCTACTCCTTGTCTACTCAGAACACCTTCGAACTTGAGACAGCCACTCTTCAATGTTTTCATCAATCTCTGAGTGTCCATCGCCCGTTATGTCTAAGACAACTCATTCTTTCTACTGTTTAATTTAAACAATACAGACACACAAGACAACATAACAAAGAGGTGAGATCACCTACACCAATACCAACATGGCAACACAGAGATAACACAAGCAGCAATATTTTACAGGGATATCATATCAAACTTCCAATAATATATTCAATATTAATCAACTATCATCATCAAATCATTTATCAATTCAATTATTATAAACAACAATTACGATAATGTCCTAATTATCATCATCATCATCCAAGTATTCAAAACAATTGTCATAGCCAATATTCCTCAATTAATATATCACACAGATATAAATGTTCAGATTATGCATGTACACAAGACTCGATTTCCTACTCCATGGAGCTAAACTCGGTCGGAGAAATGATCGAAAAGATGTCGGTACCACATGCCTCGGACCACGTGCTATAATCCTCATTTTGATTTTGCACATCTAGCATATACACGACAGTCTTTATCAGATCTTGATTAAGAATAGTGTCTCGGTCCGGATCATTGGTGTGTTGCATCGGTCTAACCTACGGGAAGAAGCGCGACCAACCACCCGTGTAGGCAACCCGCACCCCGATGCCCCCAAGGTCAACAAGTGACCTACACTACGCATATCGCACCCACTCAAGAGGTGTTTCTCCTAGGCAATCACCATATCCAAATTCTCATCGGACCATTCCAATGCATGTATAATGCACCAAATCCAATCATAGACAAATATGTCATTTTCTCACAAACAAGTGTATGGACACCTGGTTCAACAAGAATCATATCTTGTACTTTCAACAAATAAAATCATGTTATCACGTTTTCATAGTTGTAAAACACTTTTACCGTATTTTCACAATCGCGTAACATTTCATTACGTTTTCACAATCCAAAAACTTTTTCGTTATGTTTTCACAATACCATAACACTTCTTTTATATTTTCACAATACCGTAACATTTTTGTTACGTTTTTAAAATTCCAAATCGTTTTTATTACGTTTTTACAATACCGTAACACTACTGTTACGTTTACAAAATTTCGTAACATTTCTGTTACGTTTTCAAAATGTTGTAACTCTTCTGTTGCACTTTTAAACCACGTACTAATTTTTAACGTTTTTCTCAATCGCGTAAAAACATACGTTTCTCAAATCGCATAGTATTTTTCCACTGTTTCAAAATTACGTAACTTAAAAATCATTCTTTTACGTCACGTAAATCATTTTCTATCATTCTCAAAATATTTAAAATACTTTCCAAATCTCATAACAATGTTCTATCATTTTCACAATCACGTAAAAATATTCTATCACTATTCAAATCAATATTGATTTTTCAACAATATTTCAGTCGCGTAAAATATTTAAACGCTTTTCAAATCGTGTAGAAATATTTAAACATTTTTCAAATCGCGTAGAAATATTTTACTGTATTTCAAATTGTTTTTAAGATACGTAAAATATTTTTCAACATTTTTCAATCACATAAAATATTCCTCAATATTCCAAACATTATTTTGGACTTAAATAAATCAATATCATTTTTAACACATTGTTCAAAATTGCAGAAAGCTTAAAAATCACGTTTTTAAGATACGTAAAATATTTTTCATCACAATTTCATTCCGTAAAATACTTCTTAACCTTCAAAAATTCCTTTTCAACTTTTCTCAAAATAATATAACTTTATATTTCATTTAATATATTTTCTTACTCAAGAAAATATTTTTTATGATTCTTTACTCAAGAAATTCTTTTTCAAAATATACTTCACAAAAATCACTATTCCATTGATGTAAATCAACGTTTCAAAACTTAACATTTTCTAACGTATTTCAAAACTTGAAAATAAGTTATACGTTAAGAATTTTCAAAACACCATTATATTCTCCATTTTTTCCAAATCATTTCCAAACACAACCTTCTTCAAAATAAATTGAAGTTCAAAACATTTTCGTTTACAAAAACTTGATTTTCTCAAGTGATAAACGCCTGATTCTCTTTCCAAAATCCTTGTATTAAATCCAGTTACGTTTTCACTTTGAAATTCACTTTGTTCATAAAAATCAAGGCATTACAAGCCTTCAAAAATGTGGACATGACTATTAAAACCATCAAATATTTTTCCTTTTAAATTGATATGGTTTTACACAAACAAAACCATTAAAAATCCTTTACAAAAACGTAAGACTCATAGTCTTTGAAAATCAAATCATTTGTTCATTTTCAATTTTTCACTTTCTTTGCAAATCCATTTTCACTTTCTTTACAAATCCTTTTTCACTTTCTTTGCAAATCCTTAAAATCATCATTGCTATTTTCATTTAAATCTCATGTTTAGTTAAACACTTAGAAACTTTTTACACAAAATAAATTAATAAAAATCCTTCTAAAAACCGTGTTCTTGTTTCTCTTGAAAAACAAACCCTTTGTTTATTTTCCAAATTCTTCAAATCATTCGCTTTCATCATTCATGAAATTCTTAAGTTATAAACACCTATGTTGAGGTGTCTTGTTCAAATCCACCATGTTCTAAGTACTCAAAAATCAATTCTTTTGTTCTTGAAAATTTTCAACATGAACCCTAATCAAGGGCATCAAAACCGTAGCTCTTCCTTGGCTATGGAGCCAAAAATCAATTTCCTTTCCACCATCAAGTCATGGCATATACATATATATTTCATCATCATCAATAATATAAGCATACCATTAAAGCCATAAAAGCATGTATAAGCATATCAAGCATATCATCAAAGCTATAAAATCATGCAAAGCATATCAAGCATAGAAAATTAATCAAAGCTCATAAACACCCACAAATTAATTACATGACCATGGATATGAATCCTCACATGGATTCCACATCCATCAAATAAAATACCATCTCTCACCACTATGCTTGGTTGGTGAGATGGATCTCCCTCTTACCTCTTGAAGATCCTCAAAAGCTTCTTGATTTGCTTCTTTTTCCAAGTCCTTCATCACCAAGAGCTTCTCAAATACAAAACAAAATACATAGAAATTAGTATACTAAGCTTGATTAAGAGGAACCATGGATCAAACATGGCTTAGATCATGAAAAAGAGAGAAGAAAATGAAGTTTCCTTACACTTCACCATAAAATACCCCATAACTTTGATCTTGAAGAAACTCCTTGAAGATGAATGATTTAGAAGAAATCTTCAATGAAAGTTGCTTAGAACATCATGGAGATTCAAGATCCAAGGTTGGATGAATTTAAAAGAGCTTGGATGGTGATTTTAGGGTAGATAACCGAATGGTTTCTCTTGAAGAACAAAGATGAAATTTTTGATTTTTGATAGAAACTTGAAGCTTGGATTTGAAGATCAAGATGAATGATTTTGGAAAAACTCATAACTAGAGATGTTCTTAGAATGGTGTTTAGGTTTAGAAAATCCAGTTGGATGAAATTTTTGAGTGATGGAGGGTGTTCTTGATGGTCATGGCCAAAACTTGCTTGGAGGAGAGGTGGAGAGAAAAGTTTAATGAGTTTTTGCTTTTGGAGAGACAAAGATGATCAAGAATGATCAATAATGACCAAGATAGCTAATAATGGTCTTCAAAGCTCTCAAAATCAGACCAAAACCGTGCCCCCCTTCTTGCATTCTTCTTGAGTGCAAAAATCAAAAGTAAGCCATTATGATGTCTAACTTGACCAAGACATGCAAAAATGACATAAAGCTTGCTCTCTTTGTCTTCTAAACACTCCAAAACCATCACCTTCTCTTCATAATGCATTCAATAAAGTTGTCTTCATTATTTGCCGCCATTTGAAGCATTTCTAGCCATTGATTAATTCAATGGTTAGGATTTAGGTAAATTTTTAATTTTAGAAGACTAAATCTAAAGCCATGGATTTTTCTCCTTTAAATTTAATCCTTAGATGTGTCTCCAAAATTAAGGGCACAAGATTGCTCCTTCAAACTTTAAATCCAAGGGTCCTAATTAGTCTTTTTACTTTAGAAAGACCAAATCTCCACCATTGATTGATTCTTCATCCAATGGTCATAAATGGTCTTTGTTACTTTTTAAGATTAAATCTCCACCCTTGATTTAATCTAAATCCAATAGTTATAAATGGTCTTTGTCATTTTTCAAGACCAATTCTACACCTTTGATTACATCTATGGTTGATATCAAAGCCTTCCTAACTAAGCTTATTCTCACACCATTGATTAAATCAATGGTTATTATCCAAGCGCTTTCTTTATTAAGTTTGTTTTTAACCTTTGATTAAATCAATGGTTAATATTCAAACTAAGTATTCTCATCCAAGGGTATAGATCAAGTCAAGCTCTCTTTGTTGACTACGCAAAGATAATATTTATTCTCAGATCCTACAAATAATATTTTTATCTTGTATTTTTATCATCCGATAATTAAATACAAGATAAAATACAAGACAAGAAATTTTCTAAAAGCTGTTTTTGATTCGGGTTTAGTAAGATCTCTCAATCTCCGTCTAAACAAGACAAATTTTTCTACGCGTAGAAAAATTTTTTTCACTTTGTGGGACCCACTGGGCCCACGTGTATGGCCACTGGGCCCACATACATACTTGCGGGGCCCACAGACAGGAAAAATTTCAAAATCATCCATAAAATCACAAAAATTATAAAATGCACAAATATCAAATCGATTACGTAAATTAATTACCTAACGGTAAAAATTAAATTACGTAAAGTTTTCCCCAATCAGAAAATTTTTATTTTCCGACACTGAGTAAATCACTCAAAATGATCAAATATGTTGACGGAATAAACAAAATAATTTTACAAAGGATTAGAAATTACTAAACAGTAAAATTCTGTTAATTGTCAAAATTACTGTTTAAGAGATACGGAAATTTTGGGATGTTACAATACTCCCCCTCTTTACAGAAATTTTGTCCTCGAAATTTCATGACCATGATTTCACACCCTCGGAATAAATAATGACATTATTCCTTTATCTTTTCTTCAGTTCCCATGTAGTTTCACCTCTTACGTTATTCCAAACGATTCTAAACCATTGAAAATTCATTATCTCTTGTTCACTTCTCCTGATCAAACAAATATCTTAAATTTTTTTTCTACGGGTTTCCATTACCGTTTTAACTTTTCCCATAAACAGACTTTTTCAATTTTTGAAGAATCCACCACGCTTCTACTACGCCACTTTGATACTCTAACCTGGATATAAATAGGAATATTCTCTCTTGCAAGATATTCCTTCAATTGCAGTAGATGAAAGAAAACATCATGGAAAAGAACAAAATGAATCGAATATGTTATCGAACATATTCAGCAAGGAATGGATGTAACTCGATCTTCAAGAATGAATTCTCTGATACCAATACAGCGGCTACCAACCTTCATTCATGCCTAGAATAGTTTTTCTCAGATAACTTCCAACTAATGTAATGTATTACTTAAAATTTTCTTATCCTCATATCACTTTATTCTCCAGCTTTAGCTTCTTTAATAGGAAATGTCTCACTAACCGAGTTCTCCTTTCAACCGCATTTTATACCAGATACTATGACATGGATTTTAAATAGGAATATCCTTTCTTGCAAAATATTCTTTCTTGCAAATGCAATATATGAAAGAACATTATAGAGGTTTAGGAAGAAAAGGTAGCGAAATGATCTAATATGTTACTAAACATATTCAACCAGAATTTGATTTTGCCTGATTTTCAGGAATGAGTTTTTCTGAAATACTAACACTGTATTGAGACAATCTTATAGGATATGGTTGGAAAATAACCAATCCATTTTCAAAGATCACGTCTGTTTATGAAACAGATCAAACTAACACAAAATTTTGAACGACAGATCAAACTAACACCAAGATTTGATCTATAACAACGATTTGAATAACTTGAGTAGCTCGATCGGCTAAGAATAGAAATAGAAGTAAACAAATTAGAGGATTACGAATAACTCTAACATATAATTGATCTACTCAATCATATGCCATAAGGAATAGGTTATTCACGAAATATTCAGTATGGTTTATAGGATTAGCTCCAATGACACAATCTCCATTGTTTAAATCTTCCGCTCAGAACACTTCCTACGACCTGAGATTTTACTAACAGAAAACTTTGTTTTCATTGGAACTCTATTTTCAAAGATTGTATTCCAAACTTTCCGCACTTAAAACAAATTATTTCCTTGAACGTACAATCTTTGTTAAGTGCCCTTTTCCATACTTCTTACATTTCGGCTCGAGATGTCACAGTCAAACTAAACCTGTCATTACTAGTACTTTCTCCACAAGATTGTTGTTGTCGTTGACTTCCCGGAGATTTCGAGTACGTTTTCTGTTGGAATCGCTTGACTTTACGATTTCCCTTTTTTTTTAACCAATATAGTCCAACATTACAGGGTCTCTTATCCTGAGATTAATTTAACTCTAACAAAATCTTAGCTTAAGAAATCAATTCTTGCTGCGGAACAATCTTCTGAGTTTGCTGTATAATTGCTTCAGCCACTGTTTGTATTACTTCCAAAGTTGCAGTCATATCACCACCATTATGTCTCGCTTCCACACGCGTACGTCTATCACGAGTCATTTCTTTTCTTCAAAGATGGACGAATCAAAATAAAATGGAAACCAGATGTAACCATTTCAAATAAACGTTTGTTTTCTTGACGTACTGATAAACACATATTTTATTCATTAAGAAACCCTTATATTTAGTCATTTACACTCTCCATATTCTTAATTGATTGAGTTTGACATGATTTTGTGAGTTTGAGCTCAAATTGGTCCTAATTGAATATTTTCAGCATTATTGAGATTTTACACTGTTTCTGTATTTTGGTCATAACTTGAGTTCCTGATATCTGAAAATCATGAATTTTATCTTGTAGGAAAGCTAAGAGGAAGCTCTACAACTTTGATGAAGAGCTCGAAGTCCGATTCAGATGTCTAAGGGACCTAAGTTTACATGGAAGTCAGAATACGGGTTCTGTCAGTAGAATCCGAACAGTGTGCACTCATAAAATCATATCTCAAGATGTAATAATGGAGATGGGCTGAAATTTGGACAGTGGATATTCAAGATCCAAATAAACAACTTTCATGAAGAACACATTTTCAGAAAAAGAAGTCTAGTAGGTCATTTTGAGCTTGCAAGTCGGAACAGAGGTGCTGAAGTTGGGTTTGAGCAACCTACGGTATTTGGGACATATCTTGGGCTTAAGGAAGCCAAATTGGACGAACCAGCTATCCATTTTATAGCCAAGACAAGGATCTACAACTTTCATGAAGAACACTTTTCGTGGTTCTGAAGTATAGTGGGTCGTTTTTGGCTTCCAAGTCAGACACGAAATTTTCGTCCTCAACCACCCACTCATCCATCCACTCATCCACTCACCCACTCATCCACTAACTCACCCAATAAAGTTGTCTTCATTATTTGCCACCATTTGAAGCATTTCTAGCCATTGATTAATTCAATGGTTAGGATTTAGGTAAATTTTTAATTTTAGAAGACTAAATCTAGGCCATTGGATTTTTCTCCTTTAAATTCTAGCCCTTAGATGTGTCTCCAAAATTAAGGGCACAAGATTGCTTCCTTCAAACTTTAAATCCAAGGGTCCTAATTACTCTTTGCTACTTTAGAAGACCAAATCTCCACCATTGATTGATTCTTCATCCAATGGTCATAAATGGTCTTTGTTACTTTTTAAGATTAAATCTCCACCCTTGATTTAATCTAAATCCAATGGTTATAAATGGTCTTTGTCATTTTTCAAGACCAATTCTACACCTTTGATTACATCTATGGTTGATATCAAAGCCTTCCTAACTAAGCTTATTCTCACACCATTGATTAAATCAATGGTTATTATCCAAGCGCTTCTTTATTAAGTTTGTTTTTAACCTTTGATTAAATCAATGGTTAATATTCAAACTAAGATTCTCATCCAAGGGTATAGATCAAGTCAAGCTCTCTTTGTTGACACGCTAAAGATAATATTTATTCTCAGATCCTACAAATAATATTTTTATGTATTTTTATCATCCGATAATTAAATACAAGATAAAATACAAGACAAGAAATTTTTAAAACTCTGTTTTCGAATTCGGGTTTAGTAAGATCCTCTGTCTCGTCTAAACAAGACAAATTTTTTACGCGTAGAAAAATTTTCACTTTGTGGGACCCACTGGCCCACGTATGGCCAATGGCCCACATTTTTTGGGGGCCCACAGACAGGAAAAATTTCAAAATCATCCATAAAATCACAAAAATTATAAAATGCACAAATATCAAATCAGATTACGTAAATTAATTACCTAACGGTAAAAATTAAATTACGTAAAGTTTTCCCAAATCGAAAATTTTTATTTTCCCGACACGAGTAAATCACTCAAAATGATCAAATATGCTGACGGAATAAACAAAATAATTTTACAGTGCACAGAAATTACTAAACAATAAAATTCTGTTAACTGTCAAAATTACTGTTTAAGAGATACGAAAATTTTGGGATGTTACAGTCGTGGGTTAATGGGGGTTGTATCACTTGCTGCTTTTATAGGAGGCAGTCAGGTTTTAGGTGTTATTCCTAAACCTTTGGCTGAAAATAACATCACTGGAAAGACAGTTGGAGAAGAAATTCCGGTAACATCTATGCATGGACGAATGAAAACAATGGTTGACAATTCTGATGCATTTATTGTCTTACCAGGTGGTTTTGGTACTTTAGAAGAAATTTTTCAAATTGTCTCTTGGAAGTCGAACTAAACATCCACCATAGACCCATTGGTTTGTTGAATGTTAATAATTTCTTTGATCTTTTGTTATCTTTTCTTGACAAAGTTGTAGAACATAAATTTATCACTCCTTCAAGAAGACAACTTCTTATCTCTGCCTCCACTATTGATGAGCTCATTGATAAATTAGAAGCTTTTGAGTATGTACTGATCCCAGATTAGCTCGGATAGATTGGTCAACGGAAGAAGCGGCGAAGGAAGTAACAAGAAACAAAAGCCGATCTGCGACTTCATCTTTAATGGGTTTAATTTAATTGTACCTTGTTTCGTTTAAATTTGTGTCACTTTCTCCAACAGGTAATATCTTCTCGTCCTTTACTCATCTATATTTTAACATTGAGGACAATGTTGTGATTTAGTTGGGGGAAGGATAGTTGAGCCAAAAATATATATATATATATATATATATATATATATATATATATATATATATATATATATATATATATATATATATATATATAAAATAAAAATAAAAAAATTTGTTGTGTTGTTTGGAAAGTATGATATGATTGTCATGTACTTATTAAATCAATTAGTGATGGCAGAGTAAGGAGTAATTTTACTCTTGAGACGCATCTTAATTGGTGGCGAGTAAGTAAGGAGTTTTTTAGGTAGTAACTAATTAGCACTAAAGTTTTATTGTTTGATTTCTTTTCGTCGTCGACGCAGATCGACAATGTTTCTTTTTTCGCTTGGCGTTGATTCATTTCTTATCGGGTTGTGTTGCTCTTTTCTATATCTCTCTTTCACATTGAAGGCAATGTTATATTAAGCGTGGGGAGAGATTTCAAGCATGTTCTTTTTGTAAAAAAAAATTTAAAAAAAAAAAAGAAAAAAAAAGGGGTTCATTGCATGATTGAATAACTTTTCTCCCTTCTTGAACTGATATGCTTGGTGATGGATGATTAAATTGATGAATTGAGCCTAATGGATGGATTCAACATTTATGCCATTCTCTTCTTTCTTGTGTGATTTTCACTCATGTTAATGAGCGCTCTAGAACTTGCTTTGATTCTTTTTAAGGCTACATTTCACTTGCATGCATGAACATGATTGAGGCCCTCTTTCTTAATTAGCTAGTTTAACCAAATAGCCAACCTTGTTTTCAATTTGATATCAAGCACTCTTTTGACTTCTTGGAAATTCTCTGATTCCTGCCAACCTTGTATATTTTCCTTTGCTTAACCCCTTTGAGCTTATTTGACCATTCCTTGTTTCTAGCTCATTATGTACCTTAAATGAAAAATCGTGTTCTTATTTTACCTTAGGGAATAAAAGAACATTAGCTTTGTTAATGGATGAGTTTTTGAACAAATGTGGGGATGTGTATACAAAATGGTTGTTGAAAAAGGAAAGAGTGCCTAAAAAAAAAAAAGGATTGGGAAATGAATATGTAAAGGGATATACATTAGAGTTGGGATGAACTTTTATGCTTGTTATTTGAACTCAGCTCTCATTTGTTTTTATTCTCTTTGGTATTTATCCTCTCATATCCATTTTATCCTCTTCTGTTACCTTAACCTCACTACAACCTTGAATAAAGTACTCATGATTTGTGTATGCATGTGTTTTGAGTAGTGGAGAAGTAGAAGATAAGCAAACTTATGGTAGTATAATTTTCATGGGTTGAATTGAGTGAAATACCTACCTTTTAAACACTTGAGAGATTGAGAGGGAATCTTGTGAAGATCTATCATTCTCGATTCATGTTGAAGATACCTTACTTGTTGGTTTGAGATGTGGAGAATTGTTAACTCATGAATGTTTTGATCCCTTGAACCTTTGGTTGTTCTTCTTGATTGTAAAATTTTGGACTCTTGAATGTCGTTGGAATTTAAAATTTTGTTAATCTCTTATGTCCTTGTTTTGGTCTTGAGTTTTGCCCAGGAGTGCAAAAAGCTAAGTGTGGGGGAATTTGATAAACACATTTTATTCATTAAGAAACCCTTATATTTAGTCATTTACACTCTCCATATTCTTAATTGATTGAGTTTGACATGATTTTGTGAGTTTGAGCTCAAATTGGTCCTAATTGAATATTTTCAGCATTATTGAGATTTTATACTATTTCTGTATTTTGGTCATACCTTAAGTTCCTGATATCTGACAATCATGAATTTTATCTTGTAGGAAAGCTAAGAGGAAGCTTTACAACTTTGATGAAGAGCTCGAAGTCTGATTCAGATGTCTAAGGGACTTAAGTTTACATGGAAGTTAGAATACGGGTTGTCACAAGAGAATCCGAACAAAGTGTGCACTCAAAAAATCATATCTCAAGATGTAATAATGGAGATGGGCTGAAATTTGGACAGTGGATAGTCAAGATCCAAATAAACAACTTTCATGAAGACCACATTTTGAGAAAAAGAAGTCTAGTAGGTCATTTTGAGCTTGCAAGTCGGAACAGAGGTGCTGAAGTTGGGTTTGAGCAACCTACGGTATTTGGGACATATCTTGGGCTTAAGGAAGCCAAATTGGACGAACCAGCTATCCATTTTATAGCCAAGACAAGGATCTACAACTTTCATGAAGAACACTTTTCGTGGTTCTGAAGTATAGTGGGTCGTTTTTGGCTTCCAAGTCAGACACAAAATTTTCGTCCTCAACCATCCACTCATCCATCCACTCATCCACTCACCCACTCATCCACTAACTCACCCACTCATCCACTCATACACTAATCCAACCACTTAACCACTCCACCTACTCATCCACTAATCCATCCACTAATCCATCACTAAAACACTCCACTCACTCATCCACTCATCCACCCACTTCCCTTTGTTATTTTGTTACCTTAGACTTCTATAAAAGGCACCATTTATCATGAACAACATGTAACTCTCCTTCATTTTCTCTCAGTTTTTCTTGTGATTTCTTTCTAGCTATGTGTAACTAAACCTCCCTTGGTTAGGGGTGATGAAACCGCTAGTATTAATGTTGTAAACTTTGCATATTTGATTATTTCAACACGCTTATGTTTTTATTCATATATTCTCGAATCTATTGTTGGTATGAAGGTTTTTGTACTTGTTCCTACTTTCAAAGTAGTAGATCTAGGTTTATTATGCGCGGTTGCGGTAGTAGATCTAGTGGGATGTATGATGTTCATGTAGGTATAATTATCTTTGTGCTATTTGCCAGTTATAAAAGTGGTAGATCTGGGTTTATTATGCGCTGTCATTGCGGTATTAGATCTAGAGAAATATATGTTCTAGGTAATTTAATCCGGTGTGTGATTAGACCTTAGTGTAATTGATTTTCTAAATCTTAATGCAATTGTTGGATAGTTGTAAGAGCGGTTGCTTTATGACTAATCGTGATTAGGAGTTGATTTGAGCGGTTGCTAAATTGGCCAACACGTAAGGAAAATAGAGATTTAATCTCACAATTGCATAAAAACATAATTGAGCATCTTGGAATAAAAAGGATATGTGGATTTACATTATCATATAAATCTAGTGGTGGATTCAATCTCTTAACCAATTTTCTTATATTGTTGATTTCAGTTTGTTTATTGTTATCTTTGAAAATTTTTCATTGTTCATCAAAACTCCAAAACCCCCCTTTTACTGTTTATTGTTAATCAGAGTCTAAATTGGGAATTGTTTAATAGTGTTAATTGAATTGGTTCTCTGTGGATCGACCCTTACTAACTACAACTAGTTGTAAGGTTTTTATTTTCTGGTGGGCCTGACAACTGATTTTTATTTTAATTTTAATCACTACATCCACACGCATCAGAATTTCAGCACCATAATGGCAGAAGTTCATCAAGGAGTTTGTGGTACTCATGCAAACAGATACACTATGTCTCGTCAAATTTTAAGGCATGGCTATTATTGGATTACTATGGAAAGAGATTGCATGGAATATGTCATAAAGTGCCATAAATGTGATAACTCCATGAAATGTAGTTATTTGTGCCCCGTATCTATGCTTTCATTGATTGCTTAAGTCCTCACTGTATGCATATTTGGAAGGTTTTGTGTTTATATTTGTTATATTCAATTCTGATACTTTTTTTATATGATATTGAGTAATTTGTGCTTATTTTGTCATTGATTAAGTAGATTTGCAATTGTTAATGATTTGGTGATTTCTCTATTATAAGAAGGGCTCCAAACAAGTTGATATATGGAGCATTTAAGCCAAAACTAGAAGAGAAAGCCAAATAAGCATACTGGCATATGACGCCGCGGCGCAGACATATCAATGTTGTGGCGTAGTGAATCCCTTGCATCCAGACAGAGAGCTACGAATTTTGCACGCCATGACATGGCACATTAATGTCGCGGCGTTGGTGACCTAAATTGAAATGCGCCACGGCGTAAGCTTGTTAATGTCGTCACATGACTCTGTTTTCTGGGGCTATAAATACAATTTTAACAAATTTTTCAAAGAGAGCTCTGAGAGAGTCGTTTTGGGTTTAGAAAAGTTGCGGCTGACACTTCATTTCTAGGCAGATTGGAGGCCTAGGGAACCAAGGTAGGAGGTCATCTTCCTTATGGAGGATGATTCAAGCATAGAAGATCACATCCATGAGCTTCCTTCCTTCTCCCTTAGTTTTCTTCTCTTTCCTTATCCTTTGAGCACTAATTTTGTGTATATTTTCATGTTCAATGATTAGTTGAGTTGTATTTAGGGATGATTTTGAATCTTTATATGAATATTGATGTTTATGTATTACTTTTGTTGAAATCTGATGAACCTAAATATAGGAATTTGGATTTGAGATCATATGTATGGTTGATGCATGTTTAATGAGTTCAATTGGCTTGGATAAGTTGATTTGCTAATAAAATAGAAATATACCTCTTAGCTATGTATAGCGTGTGTTTGAGAATAGATAGTTCATTAGTGGATTTTACTCTAGTTCTCATGGAAGCATAGTGAGCTAGGTGAAGGAAGCTAGGGTTAACTGACCTAGACATGGGCTTTTAACTAAATCATATTCTCAAGCTAACTTAACTAATGTGTTTTTGTTACTTGTGAGGATTGCATATCATTGGTTGAAGTAGGAGGTGAAGAAGGATTCCCTAAATCTCTAAACTATTATTTTTATTTTCATTTATTACTTTTCTATCTTTAGATTAGCTTTACTGCACTTTCCTCTATTATATATGTTCTTGAATAGAATTTAGATAAGCTATTAGTTGATACTTAGCATTGGAAGCCAACATCCTCGTGGGAACAATCTCCGACTCCTAGCTATATTATAAGTGTGATCCGTGTACTTGCGGTAAGCAAAAGAGCGAACAAGTTTTTGGCGTCGTTTCCGGGGATGTTGGTTTACTTCTGTATAGTTTAGACTTATTTCTTAGCAATTGCCAAGGATAATGGTTTACTTCTAGATTGCTAATATTGACAATGAGCTTATTTAGTTCTAATTCAAGCTGTATAGTTCTTTTTTATTTAAGTTTCATTCTTTGTATATAGGTACAATAAGTGGAGGATGAGCTTCATCATTCGAGACCTTTGAGGGAGCTCGAGAACCCCCAATGGAGAACCTCACTTAGGCAAAAGAAGGCCTACCATCTGATCCATCTATTTTGGGATCAAATCGGCCATACTCCAAGGAGATGCATACTGAAGTATAGTTTAGTGGTTTGTCTTGTGAAAGTCCTGTCGGGACTATAACTTAGGCCCTTCTTGGGAGGGAACCCAAGTTTTTATGTTTTTGTTAATTGGTATGTGTTTGTTAAGTTTTGAGTTATATATAGGTTAGTTTGCTTAATTTTTGTAGTTGTGTTAATTTTTATGATCTTACTGAGTTTTAAGTTATATATATGTTAGTATGTAGGATTTTTGTAATTTTGTAGTTAGTATGTTTGATTGTTGTAAGTTTAGTTAGTTTTATTACTTATGTTTAGTTTTAAGTCATATATAGGTTAATATGTTGATTTTGCAGTTTTGATAGTTTTTAGTTGAATATTTAATATTTTAGCTATTTGGACAAGTTTTAGAGGTGTTGAGGACCTCTATGGACAAAATTCTGCAGCAAAACTAAGTTTGCTATAGAATTCTGCAGGCTGACCTCTTACGTCGCGGTGTAAGTTTGTTACACGCCGCAGCATGACAATTATTTTGTGCGCATCAAGTCAAACTCCAGAGAGCTTAGCGCCACGGCGTGGAAAGTTCAATGTCGCAGCGCGCCTGTTAAACTTGGTTTTAAAAAAAAGAAAAAGAGAAAAAAAAGTCGTAGCGTGGATGTTGTGCATCGCGGCATTCAACCCTGTTTTGTATATCTTTTGTTCATATTCAATTTTTCTTGTTCATATTACATTCTTTTGTCCATATTACATTTTTTTGTTAATATTATTGTTGTTAACACTCAACTCTCACATTTTTAGTATTTATTCAGGCTCATAACCCTACCAAGGAAAGTGAGGATACTATCTCACTTCGGTTTGGGGGAGTATCATTACATGTTGCTGTTATTATAATGTTAAATTTGTGTAACATGTTTTGATATTTACAATATGCAATAATGATAGTCACCATGTTATCATGATCATATGCTAAAGTTGACTATTACTAATGGGTTTCTGAGAAAAAAATTTCAATTTTTAATGCATGATTGAACTGATGCTAGTGTGGAATTGGTTGTTCAATGACATAAATGGTTGCGATTTGATTACTTTTAGTGAAACCATATATGATCAGCAGCATATGAAATAATTTAGTTACTTTTTATGTATGATTACATCCCACTTAGATGCAAGTGTAACTTTGAAAATGATAAGAGTGCATGTTTAGATAAAGTTTATGGATGTGCATGTTGAGTTTCGATTATCCTTGAAGTTGTTTTTAAACTCTCTTGAGGCGAAATCCTGGATTGTGCATGACTGAGGAAATGATTAGGGCATTGTTTAGACCGATTGAGCCTTTTAAAGCTTACCTTGATATAATGATATCTCTAGGTCCTATTTTAAAGCATATTGATTGTTTGGCCTTACATGTTTTTCAATCATTATGCTCGTTAACCTGTTAACCGTTCTAATGCATGTGAAAGTATTGCATTTTCTTCTTACCATCAATGTTTATTAAGTACATAATGTGTTATTTCTTGAAGTGAGTCCAATGAGTAGGGGTATGAATTTATATTCAATATAAAATGAGCCTGAAGGAACCAAATGCAAAAATTGAAGAAAAGTATTGCTTTGTAAAAAAAATGAAAATGAAATGAAAAAAAAAAAGAAAGACAAAAACAAGCAAAGAATAAGAAATGAAAAGTATAAAAAGCATTGAATGGTTCTGGCGAGTTTTCTTCTTTCACTGTTGATTACCCTGATAGTATCACTTGATGGCTCAAGTCTTGAAATAACATGTTTATGTTTCTCAATGTTTATTGTATATCATTTCCCTTCTTTTCATACACTCGTTACCATGGCCTGACATTACAAGCTATTAAAGACCCTTTTGATCCTCAGTTATGTGTGGTTTACATTAGTGGAGAGAGAGTTTATGATCAATTTTGTGGATTTTATTATTCATATGCATGTATGCTTATAAACTTATCTGGATGTGTATGATTTGAATAGGAGAAGTTTATCTTATATGTTTGTGGAAAAATGTGATTTACATGCAAGGATGTTAGATTGTTAGCATGTTTAGGATTATGTATGCGTGGAGTTGATTGTGAGATTCTTACATTCATTGAGGACTGATACAATCATTCTACACTGGTTATGACTAAGAAAAAATTGAAATTGAAAGCTGCTGAATGCATGTGAAGTATAAATTGTTAAAGTAAGTTTACTTAGTCATACTTTGTTTTGCTCGAGGAAAAGCAAAAGTCTAGGTTTTGTGGTGTGATAACTCTATGAAATGTAGTTATTTATGCCCCCATATCTATGCTTTCATTGATTGCTTAAGTCCTCATTGTATGCATATTTGGAAGGTTTTGTGCTTATATTTGTTATATTCAATTCTGATACATTTCTTATATGATATTGAGCAATTTATGCTTATTTTGCCAATGATTAAGTGGATTTACAATTGTTAATAATTTGGTGATTTCTCTATTATAGGAAGAGCTCCAAACAAGTTAATATATGAAGCATTTGAGCCAAAACTAGAAGAAAAAGCCAAATAAGCATTCTGGCATATGACGTCGCAGCGCAGACATATCAATGTCGCACGCGTGGTGAATCCCTTGCATCTAGATAGAGAACTACAAATTTTGCATGCCACGATGTGGCACATTAATGCTGCGGCATTGGTGACCTAAAATGAAACGCGACATGGCGTAGGCTTATTAATGTCGCGGCGTGACTCTATTTTCTAGGCTTATAAATACAATTTTAACAGATTTTTCAAAGAGAGTTCCGAGAGATCCGTTTTGGATTTAGAAAAGTTGCGGCTGAAACTTTATTTCTGGGTAGATTGGAGGCCTAGGGAGCCAAGGTTGGAGGTCATCTTCCTTATGGAGGACGATTCAAGCATAGATCACATTCATGAGTTTCCTTCCTTCTCCCTTAGTTTTCTTCTCTTTCCTTATCCTTTGAGCACTGATTTTGTGTATATTTTCGTGTTTAATAATTAGTTGAGTTGTATTTAAGGATTACTTTGAATCTTTGTATGAATATTAATGTTTATGTATTACTTTGAGTATATATTGATGTTTAGTTATGTTCAATCATATAGATCTTAATGCTTTTGATAGTTTGATCAGCTGTTAAGTGATTTGTTGAAATCTGATGAACCTAGACATAGGAATTTGGATTTGAGATCATATGTATGGTTGATGCATGTTCAATGAGTTCAATTGGCTTGGATAAGTTTATTCGCTAATGAGATAGAAATATACCTCTTAGTCATGCATAGTATGTGTATGAGAATAGATCGTTCATTAGTGGATTTCACTCTGGTTCTCATAGAAGCATAGTGAGCTAGGTGAAGGAAGCCAGGGTTAACTGACCTAGACATAGACTTTTAACTAAATCAGATTGTTAAGCTAACTTAACTAATGTGTTTATGTTGTTTGTGAGGATTGCATATCATTGGTTGAAGTAGGAGGTGAAGAAGGATTCACTAAATCTCTAAACCATTATCTTTATTTTCATTTATTGCTTTTCTATCTTTAGATTAGCTTTACTGGACTTTTCTCGATTATATATGTTCTTGAATAGAATTTAGATAAGCAATTGATTGATACTTAGCATTGGAAGCCAACATCTTCGTGGAAACGATATCCGACTCCTAACTATATTACAAGTGCGATCCGTGCACTTGCAGTAAGCAAACGAGCGAACAAAATGTTATATTTATGTTGATTGTGTCAATTCTCCTCTAGTTTTGTTGCACAATCTTATCTCACCCTGGCCTTTTGCAATGTAAGACATTGATGTCATTGGTCCAATCAATCCTAAAGCTTCGAATGGGCATCGTTTCATTCTAGTGGTCATTGACTATTTCACTAAATGAGTGGAAGCCGCTTCTTATGCTAATATGACTCAAGGAGCGGTGTTAAAATTCTTAAAAAGCAATATTATATGCAAATATAGGGTCCCATAGAGAATCATCACTGATAATGTTGCTTACTAAAATAACGCTAATATTCAAAAGTTTTGTGAAAGGTTCAAAATTAAACACCACAACTTAGCACCTTATCGACCAAAGATGAATAAAGCAGTGGAGGTAGCAAATAAAAATATTAAAACATTGTTGGGAAGATGGTGGTTACTTACAAAGATTGGAGCGAAATGTTTCCATATGCATTACATGCATACCGTACCTCTGTTAGATCATCAACTGGAGCAACGCCATATTCTTTGGTCTATGGCATGGAAATAGTTTTACCATTTGAGGTAGAAATCCCATCACTTAGGGTACTAATGGAGGCATAATTAGAGGAATTTGAACGGGTGAAAACAAGATATAAATAATTAAATATGATTGAAGAGAAAATTTATGGACAACTGTATCAAAGAAAGATATCAAAAGCCTTTGACAAAAATGTTCGTCCTCGAACATTCCAACTAGTTGACTTAGTTCTGAAAAATATTTTGCCTAATCAAGAAGATAACAGGGGCAAATGGGCACCAACATATGAAGGGCCCTACATTATCAAGCATGTATTCTCTTGGGGGGCATTAATACTAACAGATGTGGATGGACGAGAACTTCCCAAGCCAATCAATTCAGACGCATCAAAAGGTACTTTGCATGAAAAAGAAGCCTACTATATTGAAAACCTGAAAGGTCATGCTAGATTGAAAACTCCAAAAGGCAATCTAGGCAAAAATTAAGGCAAGTAAAAAAAATTTAAAAAAAAAAAGAAAAGCTTGTTAGATTGAAAATCTGAAAGGGCGCTTTAGGCAAAAATTAAGGCAAAAAATCCTGCCAGATTGAAAACTCAAAAGGGTAGTCTTGGCAAAAAAGAGAGAAGAAAAGAATGAAGGAATTTTGGTAAAGATGAGCAGTCTATGTTGACACATAATATACTAGGGCAATTTGAGGGTGATGAAGGAAGTTTGGTAAAGATGACCAGTTTATGTTGGCACACAGTATGCTGGGGCAAAAGGAAGTTTGTTTGAAGCATGCAATGAAAACCCATATCCTTGCTCGTGAATCCATACTCGACACAACTCAAGAATCACTCAAGTAGGAGTTCAAGAACAAGATTAGCGACAATGGATTTTGTCAACCTTGAAATTTTCAGTTTCCTTCTCTACTTTCTATTTGTTCAAGTACTCCCAGTTTGTAAATGTTGAATACTAGCTGACATAATAAATGTCGTCTTCTTTTCTTTCCAACAACACACCTTCTTTTACTATCTTTTCTCCCATGCCTGTCATGCATAATTATAATGTTATAATAAGGGCAAGGAAAGGTAAAAGCATTGACAGTCTAAATTTAAGTGCAATCTTTTATGACAGGATTGGATTCAAGGGTTCCAAAAATCCATAGTGTAGTGAGGCAACAGAACAACAGTGTAATGAGCATAAGATCAAATCAAAAGTGAAATTAGTTAAATGTAGTTGAAGTGCAATAAGTCGAAGTTGAGCTCTCGAGAAGAATGGGAGAAGTAGAAAACTGCATTGAAAAGTGGATATCATAGTGTAAGAATATTTAAGAATCGCGTAGAAGAGCCAATATAATGCTTCTCCATTTGGGATCAGACGAAAGTTTACATGGAAGAGCAATGGTTAGACTGGAGCCATAAAAGCAATGAATATTCACACATCACATAATTTCAGTAGTCTACTGCTTTCACATAGAGGATGAAGATCCTCTTAAATTTTTTTTCCTCTCAAGTGTTTAATTATAAGAGAGAGAAAAATACAAAGTTATAAAAAAAATTTTACAAATTTTAATTGAGTCTCACACTTAATATTTTTTGTATCTTTTTCTTTTTTACAATTGACTAAGGGAAAAAAAAATTGAAAAAATCATAAACCTTTCACATATAACATAGTTACTGTTCTACACAATGTTTGTCTTACTTGATTTCAGCATAACATAATTTCAGTTTCACTTAATTTCTGCCCAACATAATTTCAATTTGACATAATTCCTGCCATACATAATTTCAGTTTTACATAATTTCTTACATAATTTTTGCCTTAAATGATTTTAGTTTGACATAATTCCTACCATACATAATTTTAGTTTTACATAATATCTGCCTTACATGATTTCAGTTTGACGTGATTCCTGCCGTACATAATTTTAGCCTGACACAATTTCAGTTTTACATAATTTTTGCCTTACATAATTTAAATTTGACATTACTTCTGCTTTACATATTTTCAACTGACATAATTTTAGTTTCACAAATTCTTCACTGCTTTCACACTTACACAATGTCTAAAACATCATTTTTAATAAAGAATTATGTTTCTACATTATCATCTTCTAAGAAACAAGTAAAGTAGGATAATTGTAAACACTATATTTTTTCCCAATCAATATAAAGTTTTTAAAAACAAATATAATAATAAAATTATAAATGAAGTTTTTTTTAAAAAAATAATAATCAAAATCATCAAAACCAAGCCTTTTTATTATTATTATTGTCATGCTTTTCCCTTTGTTTTATTTTCTTTCTGTGTCTTTCCTTTTATTTTATTTTATCTTGTTTAAGAGCATTAATAAAAAGACCAAATATATATATATATATATATATAAAAGGAGGATCAACTTATACCAACAGTAAATTTTTTTTTTTTTTTGTTACACTCATTTTCAAATGTTATATCTACTTTCATCTAATGGTTACTTTTAATGAAATAATCTCAACCATTAGATAAAAATAGATCTAACGGTTGAAAATGAGTGTAAGTTAAAAAAGACTTACACCAGTATAAATCGATCTCCCTCATATATATATATAAAGATCCAAGTAACAAAAAGTGAAATGAAAGTAAAAAAAAAAAAAGAAGAAGAAGAAGAAGAAGCAAAAAATAAGATTCCTATAAACACTTGAGACCGGAGCCATTAATTTTGTTCAGAATAACAAAACAAAGTCAAGCTTGAAATGGAGAGGGGATGAGTGAGGAAGTGTAGAAGAGGTCTAAGAGAAGAAATATCCGTTACTTAGTGTAGCCTTGTTGCCCAACAAATAACATAAGAAACCAAGCCTGTGAGATAAAACAAAAGAAGAAACATCAAAATGGTAAGCTACAGATGGACGTAGGAAACAAGGTAAGACCAGAAGCATGAAGAAGGCAATTAAAAGGGAGTCAACAAGCAAGCTCCTTTTGGTGGACTTGGTATGCTAAGATTTTAAAGAAGCTGGAACAAAAGCGGGGCACAAAACGGTAGAAGAAAGAGTATAGCCGTAGAGCGTTTTCTCTAAGAGCTGAAAAGAAAGTAAGTTCTTGGCTAATCTTGCTTTCTTCTTCATGTGTTTCCAGCCTTGAGGTTTGTTGTCGTTGTTTTTTTTTTCTTTTTTGTTTTTCTATACTATTTTCCTCTTCACTGCACTGCTATACATAAATGTATAACTGTGACATCTAAACTTTGGAGTGATTCTCTGCTTCTCTAGAATATGGGATAGTTATTTAGTTTTCTATAGTATGTTTCCTTGTCACAATCCCATCCAGAAAACCATTTTCATCATCTACCATGAAACCAAACATGCAACCGAAATATCCTTTGTCACAATCAAACACAATCCAAACCATAAACACAATTTCTTGAAAGGCAAACTGGAAAACAGAACCATTAGACATACTTCTGCAAATTGTCATCAAAACTGTGAGATTGTAGGACTCTTAACACTTCTCTTTATAGGAGTTTGAACGGAACAAACGAGCTTAGCGCGATAAGGACTGAGATAGAATCTTGACTTTGATATCATTTGAGACTTTAACTTAAAATTAATTAGTATTAAGTGTTGTCTACCGTGACATGAAATGAAACAACAAAAATGTGAAGTCTGTAGCATGCTTAGCACTGCCCTCAAAGATTATTTCGATATAGACGAAAATCTCTTAGGGTACAGCAGACTCTTCTTGTTTGACAGGGATTCAAGAACTATAAGAGATTTTAAAACAACGAGTAACCCATAAGTGAAGAGAGTGAAGAAGCAGAGAAGAGAAAAGTAGTGTGCATAAAACAACAGTAAGCAAACAGTATTTATAGAAAGCAGAAAGAGTCGTTAGCAAGAAATAGAAAGTAACGTTAGAAAATATGTCCGTTGGAATAATAACGTTGGAAAACGAATTTGTCTGTTGAAAATTAATCTGCCCGTTAGGAACTAATTTGCATGTTAAACCAAATCTGCCTGTTGAGAAGACTAAGTCAAATACAACCAAATCAGTTTTGACCTCTTCAAAAACTCATTTTCCTGATAAACTCAAAATTAATTAAATATTTAACAAAAAGATATAGACCTCATGATATCACGCGCAGGGGGGCAAATCATCGATTTGTAGTAATTATGAGCTTTCAACCTATTTTTGTACGCGCAAGCTCACCACTTTATTTGTTTCTTACAAAGCGCAAAACACAAGTTAATATAAAAACTCTTCAAAGACTTACTTCCAACCAATGTGAGACTTTATTCTTTTGAAAATCTAACACTTTTCACAATAATCCCCCACATATTTCAAAAGAATATTAAAATAAAATCAATAATTTAAAAACAGAATCTGGATTACATCATTACTGCAAACATTTTGAATATGGTGTCTTCTGGACTATGAACCAAACCTAGATAAATAGGACTTTAACTTACAATGTAATTGGTGAAGTTTAAACTTCTATGAACCAAAACATTTTTCGTACAAATTAAAATCTCATTTGATCACATTTACACCCTTACTTATCTCTTGTGTTAACGTCGTTTTGCACTTTTCAGCCATGCACATGTCTAGTTGTTCACGAGTGTTCTAGAGACTATGCCATTATTTCATAGGAGCGGCCCCACTCCACACTCATATAGGTGATATCATCAAGTGTATACTGCACTTTATACACCACCCGTAAGGGATATGAAATTCATTAAAAGCATTTGCTTATCCTTACAATAAATGCAGTCTAGCACTTCTCATGCTTCTCACATCATAGGAAGCGACAAACAAAGTGCTAGCAGTACTAATAAGTGACTTGTTATTACCTGTATGAACTTTTTCATAGGATCTCCACTCATAAAAGTTGGGTTACCGTCACTATTAGTTTCAAATTGGCTTAAGTCTCATTCCCCTCGATGTGGTATATATTAAGTTCCTTCCCAAAAGCCTAGTCAGAGGATCGGCCAAGTTCACTTATGATTTCACATAATCAATGGATATAATTCCATCTTTCAGCAGTTGCTTTATCACTTCATGTCTCAACTTAATGTGTCTGTTCTTACCATTAAATGTTTTATTATTTGCAATAGATATTGTCGCCTTGTTGTCATAATGCACAAACACAAAAGGGGTTAGTTTTATTCCCAATGGAATATTTTCTAAGAAATTTCTCAACTACTCGGCCTCATTACCGGTCTTTTCCAGAGCAATAAACTATGATTCCATGGTGAATTTTGCAATTATTGTTTGTTTGGCTATCTCCAAGTCACCGCAACACCACAAAAGGTGAACACATAGCCACTAGTAGATTTAATCTCATATGAATCTGAAATCCAGTTAGCATCACTATATCCTTCTAATACAGCGAGAAATCCACTATAAACAATACCATAGTTCATGGTACCTCTCAAATATTTCATTAGTCTAACCAAAGCGACTCAGTAATCATTATTAGGATTATGTGTATATCTACTTAATCTGCATACAACATATGCTATGTTAGGTCAAGTGAAATTCATCAAATGTAAAAGACTTCCAATAATCTATGCATACTGAGACTGGGCAACAAGATCACCTCTGTTTTTCTTTAACTGAGTGTTAGCTTCATAAGGGGTACTCACAGGTTTGACATCAAAATGTCCAAACTTCTTTAGAAGTTTCTCAACATAATATTCTTGTGATAATATTATACTATTACTTTTCCTTATGACTTTAACACCCAAAATTACACTAACTTCACCCATGTCTTTCATGTCAAATTTAGATGCAAAAAAACATTTTGTTTGATGCACTATGTCATGGCTAGTAACAAAAATTAGCATGTCATCCACATATAGACAAATAATCATGCATTCATCATTTACTAATTTTGTATATACATATTTATCAACTTCAACAGAAGAAAAACCATCACAAATTAAAGTTTGATCAAACTTTTCATGTCACTATTTAGATGCTTGTTTTAGACCATATAAAGATTTGAGAAGCTTACATACTTTATTTTCTTGTCCAGAAACTACACACCCCTCAGGTTGTACCATGTTAATTTCTTCTTCTAAATCACCATTTAAAAAAGTTATTTTAACATCCATTTGGTGAATCACCAAATTATATACAGAGGCTAAAACAATCAAAACTCGAATAGAAGAAATTCTAGTTACAGGAGCAAAGGTATCAAAAAGTCAACATTTTGTTTTTGAGTAAAACCTTTTGCTACTAATCTAGCTTTATATTTTTCAATTGATCCATCGGGATTATATTTCCTTTTAAAAATCCAATTGCAACCAATTGGTTTTGCTCCAGGAGGTTAATCTACCAAAACTCAAGTATTACACTTTGTAATTGAATCAATTTTAGATTAACTGACTTCTTTCCAAAAAGATGCAACAGGTGAAGAAAAAGCTTCAGAAATAGTTAAAAGGTCATCATCAACAAGATATGTGTAAAAAATTGTTTCCAAAAGAAGTTTCTTTTCTTTATCTTTAACTTCTTCTCAAATCCTCATATAAATCATCAGATAAATTTTGTGCTGGAGTTTTAGAAATATTTTCTAATTTTAAAGGAAAAATATGTTCAAAAAACTCAGTATTTTTTGTCTTATTTATAGACTTACAATCAAATACATCACTTTTTAAAACTAAAAATCTATATGCAGCACTATGATCAACATACCTAATATAAACATACAATCTGAAGTCTTAGAACCTATTTTCCTCTTTTTAGATTCAGGCAGCATTACTTTAGCTAAACACTCCCACACTTTTAAATATTTCAAGTTAGGCTTATAACCCTTCCATAACTCATATGGTGTTTTACCTGTTTTCTTATAAGGAATTCTATTTTGTAAGTGACATGTAGTTAATATGGTTTCACCCCAAAGGTTATCAGGTACATTAGAACTAATTAAAAGGGCATTCATCATTTCTTTTAAAGTCCTATTTTTCCTTTTAGTTACTCTATTGGATTGAGGTGAGTAAGGGGGTGTAATTTCGTGAATTATTCCTTCTTTTTCACAAAAGTCATTAAATAAAGTGTATTCACCACATCTATCTAATCTAACTCTTTTAATTGTTTTATTTAATTGATTCTCTACTTTTGCTTTATATACTAGAAACATTTCAAATGCCTCATCTTTATTTCTAAGTAAACATACCTTAGTGTACCTAGAAAAAATATTAATAAAAGTTACATAATATTTTTTACCACATCTAGTCATAGTTTGTTTTAAGTCTACTAAATCAGAATGAATTAATTCAAGAATTTTAGTTTTTCTTTCTACGGATAAACAAGATTTTTTAGTTATTTTTTATTCTGCACATATTTCATATTTATTTAAGTATGTATCATTGAAACCAGAAATTAATCCAAGATATTACATTTTCTTAATATAATCAGCACTAACATGTCCTAATTTAGCATGCCACATATCCATAAAGTCAATCATATAAGCAGAAGAAGATGAATCTTCATTAATTTTAGCAATATTGAGTACAAACAGTCCCTAATCACAATAACCATTTTCTACAAGGACATTATTTTTTATCATCACTATTTTATCAGACTCAAAAGATACTTTAGCCCCAACTTTTCCTAGCAAGGCCACATAAATTAAATTCGCCCTTATACTAGGTACATGAAGCACTTCGTTGGGAACTAAGGTCTTACTAAATGTGAGTTTCAGAAGAACTTTTCCTTTCCCAAGAACTTCAGCAGTTCGGGAATCACCAAGATAAATATGTTCTTCTCCATCCCCCATAGAATTGTAGGAGGTAAACATATTTCTGTTTGCACAGATATGTCTGGTAGCCCCAGAGTCTACCACTCAATCATTCACATTGGCCATTAATAAGGCTTGAGAAATGACTGCAGCAATTATATCATCTCCTTCGACCAAATTTGCCTTAGGAGGATTGTCATTTCTCTTCCTATGTTTGCATTGAGCCGCCCGATGACCTGGTTTGCCACAAACATAACAATTTCCTCCACTATTTTTGAAAGTGAGATTATTCGCTCTTGGCATGTAGTTAGGTTTATTGTAATCAGACCTTTTGTTGGGTTTATTTTCGTACATTTTGTTATTGATTTGTACCATGTTTGCCCTTGAAGTCAATGTTTTTTCCCATGTAGCTTTGATTTCCTTCCTGTTTGTATCTTCAATGATGATGTGTGTGATGAGATTAGAAAGGGACAACTGTTTGTTTTTGTGTTTGAGTTGTTGTTTGTAGTTCTTCCAAGATTGTGGTAATTTTTCAATTAGCAATTCTGCAACGAACTCATCAGGTAATGTGATGTTCTCAGCCTTCAACTCTTCTAACAGTTTGTGGTATTGGTTGATCTAAGTCTTGATATCATTTTCATCCATCATCTCCCATCAGTAGTAGTTTCCAATGATGAACTTTTGTTTGCCAGCGTCCTCAGTAGTGTATTTGAGAATCATAGACTCCTAAATTTTGTTAGTTTCCTTGTATGAATAGTAGACATCAAACAATTCATTAGATAATGTGGTAAGAATTGTGTGGCTACAAACCATATTGGCATATGTCTAATCGTCAAGTTTTTTCTAGTCAGCATATGTGTCTGGCATTTGATCTGCGAGTGCACTAGCGACATTGTGCATGTCTAGAACAAAGTAGACACGCTCCTGCCACCTTTTGAAATTTTGTCCTCCGAACATTTCAATTTTGGAAACATCTGGGAAAGGTTTGGTGTAGCTAACTATGGCAATAACTGGAGGCGGGTTTTGTGTGGTAGCATTGTCAGACCCGTTGTTGGCTAAGAGAGCGGCGTGTTGTAGTTCCATAATCCTTGAGATTGTTGTCTACCATGACCTGAAATGAAACAACAAAAATGTGAAGTCTATAGCGTGCTTAGTACTGCCGTCAAGGATTATTTTGGTATAGGCAAAAATCTCTCAGGGTACAGCAGACTCTTCCTATTTGACAGGGATTCAAGAACTACAATGGATTTTAAAAGAGCAAGTAACCTAGAAGTGAAGAGAGTGAAGAAGCAGAGAAGAGAAAAGGAGTGTGCATAAAACAACAGTAAGCAAACAATATTTATAGAAAGCAGAAAGAGTGGTTAGCAGGAAACAGAAAGTAACGTTAGAAAATATGTTCGTTGGAATAATAATGTTAAAAAACGAATTTGTCTGTTGAAAACTAACATGCCCGTTAGGAACTAATTTGCACGTTAAAACAAATATGTCCATTGGGAAGACCAAGTTAAATATGACTAAATCAATTTTGACCTCTTCAAAAACTCATTTTCTTGGTAAGCTCAAAATTAATTAAATATTTAACAAAAAGATCTGGGCCTCATGATATCACGTGCAAGGGGGGCAAATCATCGATTTGCACTAGCTATGAGCTTTCAGCCCATTTTTGTGCGTACGAGCCCGCCACTTTATTTATTTTTTACAAAGTTCAAAACATAAGTTGATATAAAAGCTCTTCAAAGACTTACTTCCAATTAATGTGGGACTTTATTCTTTTGAAAATCTATCACTTTCCACAACATTAAGTAGAGTAACTAACAGATATATAAACTGCACTAAAAAAATTGAGAAATATGATATAAGACTCTGTAACACAAATTACAAACTCACCTTGCACCTTCGCACCCCATACCTAAACCACCACGACCCCATCACCTCCGACCCACCACTTCTGTCACCGTCTACCACCCTGAACAAAACTCTAGAACCGCAGTTCACAGAACAAATACCACGTCCGCTGTCCAATCTTCATGGCCACTAAATCAACCACCTCCAACCCACCACCTTTAGTGCCAACCCCCTAAGCACTAGGTTGCCACCACTGCTCCAGCAGCCACCAGCGATCAACCACCATCCAGCCCATGTAAGCCACCTACAAACCACTGCACCTCGACTAAAAACGGCCACAACTGCAATGCCCTGCGACCCAAACTCGCCACCATCGCGTCGTCGGTGACTCTGTCCCATCACCCCGTGACACCGCCATCCTTCTCCATGGCACCACCCTACCATTAGACCTCGCTGACGACCACCCAAGTAGCCACCTCACTGTCCAAGCCGCCAATGAACACCCAGACCCAAACTCGCCCAATCACCGCGCACCGTCACCTACTACGTTGCCGACGACCCAACCACCATGCCTTAGCTCCGAACTGCTGCACCTCTCTCTGCCACCATCTCTGCACTGTATCAAGCCCTCCGCGTCGCCTCTCACCCATGAGGCCAGGACATTGGTATTATGCTTCCCTCTTTATTTGGCTTTTGTTTTGTTTTAGTTTAATTTGGTATTATCTTTTAGTTATTTTTTTTAGGATTATGTTTTGTTCTTTTTTCAGTTTTTTTTTAAACTGGGTCAGAGTTTGTTAATGTTATCTATTTGAGCTTGAATATTAGTTTGATTTTACTTGTAGGCTTAGTTAAAAATTATATATGGAAAAAAAAGGATTAATATAAAAATGGCAAAAATAGAATAAAAAATGTTTATACAAATGGGATTAGGCAAATCATCAAAAATACAAAAAAAAAAAAGAAAGAAAGGAAAAAATATTAAAGAAAATAAAATAAAAATACATGTTTGAATTTTCATTGATTTAGTTGAAGCCAACTTGTTCTTTTGCTTGGGTAGTTTATCAACTTATTTAACTCTGTTTTTCTCTAAGTGATTGGCATGAATATTGGTTACTTGAAATATTTAGTCTCTTATCGTGATTGATGTTCAATTATTTTTTTCTCAACTGAATTCTCCTTTTAAATCCATGCAACAATCATTGGTGATGATTGAAATCTTCAATGTCATTAGCTCATATGGATTTATTAAATAGTTTGATGTTAACTTAAACTATGTACAAGAATAGATTGTTTAATAAAAATTTTTTCTTAAAAATCTTTCAAAGTTAATATTTATGTAATTTAGTTTTCTACTTGTCATGAATTTTATTTTTTATTTGTTGTTCAAAATTCATAAATTTGATAACTGAAGCAATAAACACCATGTTTGGTCAAATATGACCCGTTGACCAAAACCAAATCAAACCAAGGTAATTGATTTAGGTTATATTTTTGAGTTCATGAAGTTATGATTCAATGAACACCTTACTAAAGAGTATTTATAATTCAAGAATAAGGTATCTAAAACCATATCAAATTCTATTCAGAAACAAGTTTCCCTATAATCAAATCTCATCCAAATACAAATTTCTTATAATCAAATGCTAAAAAATCAAGATCAAATAATAATAATTTCTTATAATATTTTTCAGACATCTACTTTTTAATAATTTTCTTAACAAATATATACAATTAAGTACTGCATTTATTCCAAAAAAATTAAAATACTTTAAATTGATACATGATTCCCTTTTAAACAATTATATACAGACCAAATTATATCTCGACAGCAATAATTTCGTCAACAGATTATTATTTTAAAAAAATCTGTTCAATTAAATCAACTGCTAGACTATCCGTGTCCTCCCTCATTTCAGTGAATGTGCTAACATTTACAAAGCAATAACAAACAGCGACATCAAATCAAACATTACATGCAGCAGAAAATGGTTTATAAAACGAATACTACTAATATCATATATGTAATCCAAGTTGTCCAGAATCAAAATCCTATTGTGAATCTTTAAGTACATTGCTCCCTTTTTCATCACAATAATAATTTTCTACTGCCTTCCACAAACCAAGAAGGCTTCCATTTAATCAATAGACATCTCGCATTTCCAATTAATCTTGCATCTCCATTAAAATATTGAGATATCTTTCCGTGAAAAAACAGCGCAGAGACTGGCCCATCTCAATGACTAGGTGAAGAACACCAAGATAAAGAGGAAAATGAACAGGGCCAACAAACCCAGTATCATCATGATCTGGCCATTCGCACTAGCCTTCTTCATGATCATTGCTACTTTTTTCTGCAAGCATAATAAAGAGCAATATTTCACCTCTTCACATGTTAGTATCACTATCAACATATATTTTTTTTTTTGGCATTATTATTATTATTATTAATTAACGGCAGCAATCCTAAAGTGAAAATTTATGACTTTCATCTTTTTTATTGGCAAAAAAGCCAAATAATTTTCTAAAAGTCAGAGAAATCATAACAACTTAAATGAGCAAATGAACAAAACTCACTTGGACAAAATCTAGACGATTTGATGTACTGTCCATCTCAGAACCCAGTTCATCTATAATTTTTTCCTGAAGCATTAAGATTATGACAACTTAGAATGAGAAATTTCGCACAGAAATAAAATTAGTTTGTAAGTTACAGAGGCATGCGAATACTATTTTATTCAAGACATTTGAAGGGAACACATAACCACATAAGTGTTACCTAGTCTTCTAGGTTACGAAGCAAAATAGCAAGAATCACAGAAAGTAAAACCTCTCAGACCATTACCTGTCCAAGGAGCTCTTCATGTATTGTAAGTCCAACACCTCCAATTCTTTGCACACTTAAACTAAGCTCATCCAACTCCTCATCCTGTTTCCTATCAGCACCAACAGATTTAATATAAATCAAAAACTAAAATAGCAACCAGAGGCAGAATGTATTCCCATTTCCCAGAAAGGATAAGCATGCCCAGAAGGTTTTCTAAACTCTTGAGCTATTTCATGTCTTTACCTGTTTTAAGGTTACCTACCAGCTTAATTCTTTTTTTCATTTTCCAGAGGAAAGAAGAATGAAATCAACCATTTCAGTTATGACTCTTATTAAATAGTAACAGTAGATCCAAACATCAGTCAAATAATTACCAACAATGATTAGAGAAAAAAAAGTTCACACTAAAAAATTTACAAGTAGTTGATGAAATGATGATGGTAGAAAAATTTGCATGCAGTCACACACATACAGACACAATGTAATCACTTAAATTTAACATCAGAGTTTACTCAACAAAAAGAGCAGCACAAGAAATATATGTGCACTTTTGCACAAGTTCATGCACATAGAAAGGAGCACACTTCTGTCTCAGAAAGCACAAGCGAGGAGTGGGCAATATAATTCAATCCGCTTAGGAGGTCAAACAAAAAACCAAGACATTTTTTCCACCTAATATGAAGAAAAGTCGCCATGATTAGAGCTTAATCTCATGAAGATGTGCACAAGTCAATTAAAATGAGTAATGCTATGCCATAGTAGAACAAAAGATAAATGCTTAATTCAATTCCATATGCATGAGAATGAGAGAGAGAGAGAGAGAGGAAAGAAGTACTTTATAAGAAGCATCTGTCTATCTGATTCTGATTGTATGAAATCATCATTTTCTGGGGCAGTATACTGGTTGGATGTATCAGTTTGATGGGAATTAGGTAGCTTCATTAGTTCTCGGTGCATCCCATTTACACTAGCATGGCTTGTTGTACTTGAGCCCTTTCCAGCTTCCACTACTTTCTTCACAGTGCCTACCTAATAATGTAACAAAGGAATCTTTTATGCATGATACTAATGAGAAAATAATAATAAATAAAATACTGTGCATTGAGTTGAGAAAAAATTGATTGTATCTTCCCTACTTACTAAAACTTGGCATACATTATGGATACCTGTGTACGAGCGCTGCTTGTCCACCGCCTCCGGCTTTCAAGCTCCACTTCATCAATGCCATACCAAGAAGGATCTCTAGATGCTACAGCAATTGCTTTGTCCAATTCATCCACCTTTCTACCAAAAATCAGACTTCAGAGGTTGTATATAGGTTAGCTTGCGGAAGAAAAGACCATGTGCAACAAAGAGCAGATTCACTCCAAACATTAGCCTTGTTTTTTTTTTGTGTAATGAAGAGAGGCCATAGGTTCTTAATAGACTAAGTGTATGCTTTGTTGAGCTGTATTGAAAGAATATTTCTGAATATTGTTATTGCTTAAATATCAATTGTACAGGTATGATTTATATTATATAGACTTATGTCAATAATTATTTGCCTAGAATAGAACTAAATTACAAGAAATAAATTTGTCCTAATACAATAATCAAATCTGTCCTAATAACGGAAATAAGGAAATAAATCAAATTTGTCCTAAATAAATAAGGAAACAAATCAAGAAATATAATAAATAAGAAATTAATCCTAAGAGATCATCTATGATACTCTAAAATATTTCAAGATACAATAAACATATTTTGAGAAATTTTTAAGATATTCTAACAAGCTAAACAAAGCAGGTGGAAAATTTGGATTGAAAATTACTTTAAACTAGCTTAGTACAACGAAATTATAGATCAGTTGAAAGTGGAGTGCAGTTCATTTTCACTCCACTTCCCACAATTTTGGGTCTCTTGTGCATCATAAAAATGAGATGAAGGTGACTTTCTATCCATTTTTCACCCTTTACCAAACAAAGATGAGTGAAAATCAAAATCTTTCCATCCAACTCTATTTTAACTCCACTCCTTATTTTGCACCTTCCCTAGCCAGCACACTTGGGTATGTTTGGGAGTTGGGAGGGAAAGCTAAGGATAAGAGATTAGAAGGATGAATCATGATTTTCCTTCCCCTAGGCTACATGTTTAAAAAAAAAAGGGGGGGGGGGGAGGAAAAGGAGGGTTAGATAAAAGTAATTAATTAATTATGATACATTATTACAAATTTATTATTTATTAATAATCAGTTATTTCAACAATAAATTTAGAAACATTTTGAAGGGAATAATAATAACTTAGTTTCTTTCTCCTTCAAAATACCCCAAATTAGAGGAACTAAGAAAAGTAAGCGTTGAAGGATTTTGGAGGGTTAAATGCAAATCACTCAATTTCCTTCCCACCTAGAAAACAACCAGATGTCAGTGCACCAAACACCTCCTGAGTGTGTCTAATAATTCTGAATTCAGGCAAAGAATGGCAAGAACATGTTGGAAGAATGAAAAAAACTCGTTTAAAGATAAGCCAAGTTGTCACTGATTCTGCATGTGCATGCAATGAGCCTACCTGCCACTCTATGCTTTCACAACCAGCAACAACCTCCTTTGACAGATGCACTCGCTCCCCAGCAGCAGGAGTGCTTTCCCATTGATGAAAAGTAGATTGCAGCTTATCAATCTTAGCAGAAAATGACAAATAATCAGACAATTAAATATATATCATCCTACTTCAAAAAAATTCATACTGCCAACAACAAATCCCAACGCCATAACAATTCAACAGTTCACATTTCTTTTCAGTATTTTCTTGTTCCAGTTACATATCCCATTTCGGTTTTCATTCAAAACCCCAAATTTACATATAATAAGTATTTCTTTTCAGTGTTTTCTGTTCCAATTACATAAACATCAGTAAGAAATGCTGTAGTGTACACAGTCATAGATCGCATATGGGTTTTCTTCAAAATCCCAAATTTACACAGTAAAAAGCATAATCAGATCAATAACCCAAGAGATTAGGAGATAAAATCTCAATTACTAATAAGACCATTAAATCATTTTAAAAAAGAAAAAACTTAATAACAATCATTCACTCAAATTTGCATCATTTTTAATCATGCCGCATGAATTGTCCAAGAAAAATTGGAATTTCTTATCCAAATTAGACAGAAAACGAACCCTAGGTAATTTGAAAAAAAAAAAAAAAACTTACAGATTCTTGTATCTCGGCTTTGACAACGTAGAATGGATCTTGAGCTGAAGGCATCTTTTGAATGGTTCAGAGAGAGGAAATTAGGAAGGAGACAACCCCACAACAACACACTCCGCGGTGAACAGTGAGACCTTTGAAGATTATTCAATTCAACCTAAAATAATACTTCATGGCTTCTTGTTTGTTTCATGAATTCATGGCAAGAAAACAAATTTACAAAATAAATAAAAAGTTTTTTTAATGTAAAATATAAAAATTATTTATAGTTAAAGGAAAATAGGAAAAATTATTTAGAAGGAATAAGTTTAAAAACGGAGAGGTTAAGAGTGTAAACGAGTGGAATTAAATTGAGTACATAAAATTTAGATTTGACTTCTGAAAAATAAATTTAAATATTTGATTTAATTTGTTTAGTTGGTTTATAATTTAATTATTTTTTTATCAAATTTTTTTAAATATTTAAATTTATTAATTTAGTATTTAATAAATATTTTATGCTAAAAGATTAAGTATAAAATTTAAAATAAAAATAATTTTTTTATTCATAATTTATTACATAAAAAAATCATAATTTTTTATAAAAAACTTTTAATTAATAATAATATCAAATAACTTATTGTTATCTATATTTTTATTTTAAAATTATAATTTTTTGTGATTAATTATAACACGATTTTTTTTTCTCAACTGCTCCCTTGCAAACTGAACTCAAAAGCTAGAGCCGCAATCACTTGAGTTCACCATGTATCAGCGTACGACATTGAATGGTCAAATTTTGGTTGTACCATAACGATAGAGGCCCAGGTCTAAAAGTGACAAAAGGCTATGTTAGAAGAAGGCACCAGACGGTAGGTAAGTTGGGATTTAGGAATGAAAAAACAAATATGGGCACAACTGTAACTTACTGCTGAACTGAGGAAATAAACATGGACTCAGCTGTAACTAACTGCTGAGTTGGCCAATGTGAGTAGAAATTTGTTAGGAGGTATATAGGTAAGGGGAGAGGAAAAATGTGAGATAGGCAAGAATTGACTTGGATATTGTGAAGGACTAGACAATATTTATTGTCTAGATTATCTTTTTTCTTTCTCTTCGTTTTATTATTTTTCCAGAATATACATCAGAACTAACACTGATATTACACTGATATCATCCAGAATTCAGTTATCTTCTTGTGTTAGTCTATTTCTGTTATTAAGTTTGTTTGGGTACCTATCACTTAATCATTTAAAATCGCTTCTGCAATTTGCAAACTAACTCAACATTCCACAGGGCGAGAGAAAGTCACAACTCTACTCATTAAACATGAATGGAGAGAATAGTACATTTTCCAATGTATAGTGAACTAGGTAAAGCAAGGAGGGGAAGGTCAGATAGTGGTTAAAGCCTTTAAGAGATCTTAACTACATCGAAAGCTAAATTAAGGAAGTTTTAGAGTGAATTAATTACATTAAGGAGTTGTTTCAATTTGAGTTCTAAAAACTTGCTAACTGATTTGGAAGAAAACTGGAAGCCTTGAATGAATATATAAGCATGCCAAATAGTCATTTCCTTGGTGGCCGGCCATCTTTCTATTTAACAGTTCGGAGGGGCAATTGCTCTGGCCAGGTGTGTGAACGATGACTCTAGGACAAGATGAAGAGGATGCTGCTCTAGTCTAGACAAAGTGAGTGAACATTTGGAAGAACACAAAGCAAAGCAGACTCTAGTAGTTCGAAGCACCATAGTTATAGAGAAGTATATAACTCGGTGCATGGCTTGGAGAAGGTAAAAGAGTAGAGAGAAAGATACGAAGTTGTACTGCATGAAATGCTAAGTGGGTTTCAGTTAGGAGCTACGAATAGTGCCTTTGCCAATGAAACCAGCAAAACAGTAAGCCACAATTATACAGATTTGAAGGTCAAGCATGCTTTTGGTATTCTTTTTTGTATGAGTGACATTTAGCCAGGAAGTAGCTCAGGAGGCAGATTATAGCAGCTACACCTTTTTAATTCACAATCGATGTCCGAAAGTATCTCTCCACTGTACAGATTGGATCAGGTTAGTATACCTGCCCAGTTTTTGGAAGTCAATTGGCTATGCAAGAGGTTGAATACAGGTGCACCCCTCTTAAACAGACATGAGAGGAACCTAACAAGGACCCACTTGTCATGAACAAATAGCTAAGGCTGTAGTTCTGTGCCATCTAAAGAGCTGCATAGTAAGAGATTATTTGGAAATAACTAGATTACTCAGTAGGGTAAGGAGACTCACTGCAAATGCATAAAAGCATCAGGTAATCTTAGTGATCATATTCTTTAAACAATTTTTTGTAAATGAATTTAAAAAAATGCTAGAATCTGCACACACAAGAATTCTACTAAAAATCTCTAGGAAGAAATAAAATCGTTTATGAGATTAAATCATCATGCATGCCATTCAGAACAGAGCATGAGGTTAAGACAAGAATGTTGGTGTCAGCAAGGCCCTCTTAGTTGTAATGAAAATTCAAGTTGGAGGTTGCCAGGTTCCAGGTCTAAAAGATGCACCAGATCCTGTTGGCTCTGAAAACCTGAAAACCAAATTTTACGAAGAGAGAACAATTAATAAAGTAATGATATGACATATATATAGGTTAAAAACTTAGGAAATGATGAGTCTGGCAAAGTCAACATTTAAAATAATTGTGTTTTGCCTTCAGGTTCAAAGGTCAGAGCATAGACATTGTTTCTTTTAAATAAAATTAAGACATTGTTTCTTTTAAATAAAATTAAGACATTGTTTCTTTTAAATAAAATTAAGGTTCTTAGATGCTTTGCTCAATCATAATGTACATTGAATCAAACAATGTACTCATGTAGACTTACTCAGGCTCCTCTTTTGCTTTCTCAGCTGCCTTCTCCTGTGAATCCCTGCAGAAAGATCACATAATTACTATGAAGTTGAATAATTACTCCTAAACTATTTTATTTGCAAAAGAGAAGAAAATCATGACTTCACAGCAAATACCATTGGGAAATTGGAGAAAATAATTAACCCAAAATAGAAGACATTAACAACACTTAAAGTTTAAAGAACATCCAAAACAGAATGAAGCAATGAAAATGTATTTCTAGACCACAGCACTGGAGTCCAAAGTCCTTCAACCAAAGAATGTCCATTTCCAGAGTACACAATCAGAGATGTTATTGTTCTATGATAGGAAACCAAGTATTTTAATTCCTCAATTACAAGAACAGAATCACAGCACAGAAACTCTCACAGGGGCTTGCTTCCTTCCTTCCCAAACCTTGCACTTCCCTCGCACACTACTCACAACAGCATCTAATCCCCTGCTGCTATTCCCTTCTTTGTAATTGTAAACCTTTGTGATAGGTGGTTGCCTAACATTCTACATTGTGTATCCTTAACAGTTCGTAATAGAATCACTAACTTTACTCTCTGTTCTAGATTACTCCATAGGGAACCTAAACCAAAATATTACAACAGGAAGAAAGAGTGGACTGCCTAACAACTTCATAAAAATATTCAGAAATAGGATAGGAAGAAAATGGTGAAAACTAAATTACCATCAAATTCTGATAAATAAATTAGACATAAGAAAAGAATAAAAGTTGTGTGTATTTTGGTTCAGCTTGCCTAAGGGGTAGAATCTAGAAAAGAGAGTAAAGTCAGTGATTATTTATGAACTGTTAAGGATACACAATGTAGAATGTTAGGAAACCAAATTTTGATAAATGAATTAGATATAAGAAAATGGTGAAAACTAAAATAACACCAAATACCATAACACAGTAAGTGCCACAAAGAGCATGCATTTTCAACTACATATTTGTATATCAATTTCAAAAGACTCACCTTAAGCCACCCATTGCGCCAGATGATTCATCAAACTCATCACCTATAGTGGAGAAAACGTGTTAAGAGACTTTAAGCAAAGGATAAGTAGTGTATAAATATATTGTAAGAATCCTCTCTTCTGGAAGGCTTTGTGAATAAAATTTATGAACAATAAGTAAAAGTAAACATATTGCATAGAGTAATACAAATTTCATTTGTTTCATTTTGCTTTGGGGGTGAGGGAACATTTTTCTCGCTTGAAATCAAGATGAAGCTTCACTGTATAATTAATTTTAAGTTTAGCCAAATAATTTTTCTTAAAAAAGTATAACTCAATATTTCTCTCAAAAAGAAAAAAAAACAGTATGACAACCTTCTGAAGGTACCGGACCGCCAACTTGCCGAATAAAACTTTTTAAGTCTGGACCACCAACTTTTCCTGCATGGAAATATAAATTAGTTGATAAATCCTAGGAGTAAGTAATGAAGAATATTACAATACAAATAAAATTTTAAGCATCTGACCAGTGCTGACACGTTTGCCTGTACTGCCTTCTTTGGCTCTCCTTTCCTCCTCTTCTTTCTTAAGAACTACAAGAAATAAAAACAGTGTGTTAAGGTCTCTGTATAGAAATAAACTTGGCCAAGAATGTTCTTTCATTATATTGAGATCTATCACACATAATGCTGAAGACAAACTCAAGAGAGAAATATTACTAAATCAGGGGAAAGTATTTAAACAAATTGATTAGTTAATGATGGAAGTGTAAGTGACACGTACGAGCAACATTCTGTCTAACACGTTCACGCCTTGCTTCCATTTCCATCATTTCCTGAAGAGGAACAAAAAAGTATTGTCAAGCAATACTGCAATAGTATAAAAGACTTTGCCAGTGCCTCTTTATAAAAACTTCAGTTAGCATAAAACATTCAGCTGAACAATTTTAAACTAGGAAGTCAAAATCCCATTTAACCCCGCCCCCCCAAAAAAAAGAGAGAAAGAAAACGAAAGCCCCAAAACAAGAAAAAGTGGAAAAAAATGACAGAACAAAAACAGTTCTACACGGTTGGGGGAGTTAATCCAACTATCACAATCAATTGATCAATCAAATAGGTCTCTAAGTTAAACACACTTCCTTTTTATGCTTTCATCCGATTATACCAATAAACTCACATAATTCCAAAGTCACCATGACACCACCTTTAGAACTCTTCATGGCAGAAAAAAATTGTTTTTGATAATAAGCTGAAGAAGTTAGTCTAGGGATATTGGTGCTATCTAAATATTATCTTACAAACTATTTGATACACAATAGACATACTTTCAAGTTTCAATAAACTTGCTTATATTTTTTTTTAAAAAAAATGCACTGATGGTGTGGAAATTACAATAACAGAACGTTTCAAGAGTATTGCCTTATCCAATTCATTAAAAGAACGGGCTGCCCAACTGCATTTTAGTTATGCTTTGTTTCATTTTCTTTCTCAGCTCTTGACAATACCTTATCCTTGCCTTATTGTACTTCTTCTCTTCCTTTTAATATTACTTCTTTATCTATAAAAAGAAAAAAAGAAAAGATGCATAAAGTTTTTATGATGAGATAATCTACATTTACTTATTGCAATTCAATCCTTGAAGATAGACAAAACTTTAATGGAAAACCATTTTATATAATACAATGTCATCTAGCCAAGCCATGACCAGAAAATTTAAAGAAATATCAACAACTTTGTCTGTGGATCACTTTATGGTACTAGCAAAAGGAATATGTGTGTGTGTGTGTATTAAAAAATGCACTTCAATTTACCTCTGGAGTTGGAGCCTTTTTACGCTGCCCATTAAGCCAACATATCCATTCAACTAAAATAATTAAACAGTAACTTCCATCAAGAATGGGAAATAGGACAAAAAATCATAGCCTATTTTCTAAAATAAATTCAAGATATACCATGCCAATCATACTGAAGTTTAGGGCTAAGCAATAAGTTTTAGCAACAAAATAAAAATGAAAATAAACTTATTAAAATATAATAATTGGAACCACTCCATAATCAATTGAATAGAAGATGTAAAAAATAAAATAAAAAAATCCAATAATTAGCAGGTGAAAGATAGCTATTGTAAAATATATACCTGGAATTGAGGTAGGATCCTCCTCTCCCTTAAACACCACCCATCTTTTCTCTTTCACTAGCAAACCAAAACAAAAATAACAGAATCAGACAGATTCCTTGTAAAATGAACTTCACATACAATGCAAAAGAAAACAAAAAAAAAACTGTAAAACGGGAGTAGAACTAGAGTTTTCAAATTCCAAATTCATACTCACACACCACAATGAGATTTAACTTTTAAGTAATTCAAGGCCCGTTAATCTAGCAGCAGAAAAAAGTGTTCTAAATGCAGGTTAAAATCACCCTTTATCAAAGTTTCACCAAATGCTGAGAGTGACTGTAGATATCAAACAATAATTATCAACCTGAAAAAACCTATGGCCACTGAACAGTTAGTCACCACCTCCACAAGTCTAAAAGCCCACCAATTAACCTTTTAGCCCCATAATTATATGAATAAAAAATAAAAACAAATTAACAATATTAGGCATATTATATCAGCAAAATATTTACAGCAAGCTGATCATTGCAATGCAAAAACATCCCTTTTGCATACTTAAGCTGGGTAACACCAGAGTATAAACCCAGAATCTAAAAACTCAAGAAAACCCATTAATTAATATATATATATATATATATAAAACACAACTCAATCTGAAAAATATAAGAACTGCAGCATATGCAGAAGGAGATGCCAGTGAAGTGACAATTACCAATAAATAATAACAACAACATAAATGGAGAGAGAGAGAGAGAGAGAGAGAAAGAAGATAGAAACCCACTTACTGATACCGTCAACCTCTTCATTTCTGGTGAAGTATTTGTTCCCTGCTTTGTCCACTCCCATCATAGTTCGATTGCTGAAGAACCCAGCAATCCTCCCAAGCACCCTCCGCATTTTATTTTTATTTATTTATTTATTTTTGTGATATTTTTTGCTAACAAATTCAAATGTGTTCCAGCGACACCATCGTTCTTCGAACGATGATCCAACGTTGGATTGGAGATTGGAAAATGCAAAATCTATGCAATATGATTCTGATTTGTGCTACTGCTATACAATACAACGTTAATTCGAGAGAGTGTGGTCGGCTCGCTTGTGACAATGAAAACGGAAAATCTGGGATTTGTATTTGTTCGCCTTGTCCTTCAAAAACCAGGTTCAGTTATCCGGTTCGGATCTATTTCGGACCGACCATGATCCGGTTTCAGTGCCAAACTACATTTTCATTTTTCTTTTCAAATAAAACTAAAAAAGAAATATGTACCAAAAAATACTAAAAAAGAAATCAGAACTGAAAATCAATAATGAATCATGTTATTTTTCAAAAAAAATAAAAAAGTAATGAATCATGTTTGGGAAAAAAAAATTACCCATCAAGGTTAACTCAATTGATACAAGTCACCCATGTACTTAGCTAATTTATAAATAAAAAAATTATTTTTCCAATTAAAGTTAACTCAGTTGGTAAGATTCCAGGGTGGGATTAAGGTAGAAATCATAAGTTTTTAAAATATATTTTAGCACATATGTTAAGAAATTTAAAACATATTAAATATAAAATATAAGTTTTTAATATTTTAAAAATTTAAAATAAATTAATATTTTTTGAATAATTAAAATAAGTAATAAATATTATTCTTATTTTTAAATATGTGTCTTAAGTATATACGTTAATAAAATAGTTTATCCCTATCTATTAATAGTGGTTTAATTTATTATTTTATTCTCTCTCAAAAAATAATTGTTATTCTTAAATCCTCTTCTTAAATTACAAATTCTCTACCGATCTTTCTTTTTTTTTTAATTTAGAAATATTGAATTGAATTAACAAGTGTCCGAAATCAATATATCACGGAAAAGCCAGGTTCTTGATTACTGGGGGAGCATCCTCTACCCAATAAGAATCCCCACATTGTATAGCCATAGCTGCTAAGGCATGAGCTACCTTGCTCCCCTCCCTCCTAAAATGGTTACAAGAAAAGCTTCTAAAATGTAGAGCCAAATTATAACAATCAAGTATTAACGATCCAAGATACATGGGCAGTTGACACTTTGATTGGAGAAGCTGGACGCATTTTGCATTACCGGACTCGACAATGATATTGAAGATGCAGAGATCCATAGTGAATTGCAAACCCTTTCAAATGGCCAGAGCTTTCGGCTGTCACTACCTCCATATTTTGCTCAACCTTCCACCAAGCAACCACTACAATTATAGTTTTAAATTGCGATCTGCAACTGTGACTGCGATCGCAATATTATGACTTTTACAATTGTATCGCAATTGCAATTGCGACCATATTAGTCGTATTTTTCTATAATTCTTCGCAATTATGATAGACACAATATAACTGTAATCGTAATCACAATTTAAAAACATGGCTACAATATTCCCTTCTCCATCTCGTATGACAACTCCAATGCCAGGAGTTCCATCCTTCAAAACTCCTAGCTATAAAACACGAACACGCTGATTATGAAGCGTGTCTGCGTGTCGGATACGTGTCCGTGTTAAACACATGGAGACATTCGTACGACACACGTGTCTTGCATGTCCGAATGTGTCCGATTAAAAAGATTATTTTTTTCAGTTTGGACACGTCTCGAACATACTCGAATACTTCTCGGACACGCTTGGACATGACTTAAACACGACTCATTAATATTTTTTTTAAAAAAAATAATTTTCATGACTAACATTCAATTAGTAAGTTCGTAACCTACTCAAATACAATCACATGACTGATGTCCTAAGCCACTATTTTCACATACCAGTATTTTAAGTTTTATCTTTTTACACGTCATTATTAGACTTTTAAGTTTTATCTTTTCACACACTACTATTTTCATCTGCTCTTTCTACCTCTGCTCGTACCAAGTCTTCCACTTCGTTGTCACTGAAGCTTGCCTCACACAAATCTTCCCTCTAGTTATTTTTTTTTTATGCACATGTACTTGTACATGATTAGTTCTATTAGGAGAAGTTGGTTTAGGAGATTTTTTAGAATATGTCAATAAAAATTATGTTTCATATTTTTTAGGAAAGACTTACTAGGTAGCAAATATTGACACATATGATATATATTAAAATATTATAAATCTTCAAGCTTATAGAAATGATATTAATGAATTATAAATATTTTTCTTAAATTTTAAAATTACATATATATATATATGTCGTATCTGTGTCTTATAATTTTTGAATTTAGTGTGTTCCTGTATCCGTGTCCATCTCTATGCTTCATAGACTCCTAGCATGTTTATGATCATGTTGTGGAGTGGCTGAGAGTGCATTTGTGTGGGTTGACCTTTGATTTGCATGTTTATGATCATATAGGCATTGTAAGGCACAAGAGACAACAACATGAGGCTCCATTTCATAGCTTTCGAAACAAAGATTATTATTGTGTGACAACCAAACTCCATGCAATAGCATTAGTGTCACTTCAAACGTTGTAACCTCCCATTAGGATATAATATTCTCTAACTACATAGATATGGGCATGTTGGAATCAGTCTCAACCCATAAACCACAGGGGGATCTGAATAAGAGGTCCCACACCCATTGGTAATCTTGAAATGGATGCTCTAGTCTTTCATTATATCGCAAGCATCTCAGACAACATCAACACAAGGGGCTTGTTATGATTTAAGTTCATGCGAAAATGCGAAAAGTCTAACCCAAAAAAGTAGTCTATTAGTTAAGAGAGTTTTATAATTTAAGTATCATATTAAATATTTTTATTTATTCAATGTGACATTCATAACACTGTCACCCCTTTTAAGAGCCGAAGTCCATGGTGGCTTCACTTGTCAACACTAACTTAGTGGTAGCCAATTTCTCTTTCGGCGTCTTCATTCATCTATTAGTATTTGGTACAATACTCCTACAAGAGTGTGTTGTACCTTATCCAGCTTATAAGTAGCCTTTTCCGTAACCCATCTTTTAATAAAAGCATCAATTGTTTTGACTTAATAAGCCCATGAGACAACAGATTAGTCTATTATATGGGAGAGTCTTATGCCTTAAGCATCACATTGAGTTTTCTTATTTACTCAGTATGAGACTTATAACATTTCACTATTGTTAGAATCTCCCTCTTTGAGTTAAGGAGCATGACTCTACAATTCTCTATTTGAGTTAAAGAAAATTTCTTAATTTACATTTACTTTCAACTATGTATTACAATACACTTATTCTCCTATTTATACAACTAGCTAGTGTAATAACCCTTGCAATGCATGGGGTAAATGTTTGAAATTCGACTCACGTGATAATGATTGACAATATTTATTAATTGCATAAAAAAGGTGATATTGTCATTGCAAATAATATTCAAAAGCACATAAGATTAACATGATTTGTGTGATGTCCCCCCTACGCTCAATAGAGCGAACCAGATAGAATAAAGTTCATCACTAAAAACCTTTGCATATACTTTTATTAATTTACTTAAGTTCCTCATTTATTTCAACTATCTTTTAGTTCAACTTTTTTTGTTCCTTTACATGGTCCAGTCAAATCCCTTAGCATTTAAACATTCATTTTATCTTTGAATTATGGTTTTTCAGCTCTCATGGTGAGTTGGGCCAAAATTCCTTGAAATATATGCAATAGAAATCAGTTAATTTTTAACATATTATCTAACTTAGAGTGAGTCCTCAAGGTTAGAACTCTAACTTTGTCAATAATTCCCATAAATACAATAAAAGTAAAGCATACTGGCCCCTGGGCCTTTCTATACACATGGCCATTGTTTAGTGCATACACACAGAAAAGTAAAGGCATAGTCAAGCCACGAGCATCAGTACATATGGACACAATACACCAATAATCCATCTACAACCAGTCTCAAAAGAGTTCTATATACAAGTCCGGATAAGATAGACATCTATAGTCATATATAGAAACATAATCTTGAAACTACATACAAACAAAATGGGGTCTACTAGATGCCTATCTTAGAGCCCTACTACTACATCATGAACCTTCCAGAGTCATTGCCCACTACATTGGGTGTGTACATCACATGCATTCTCAAGATCTCATAAAAAGAGTAAATGGTGGTCTCTAGGGAGTAAATGCAACATCCCTTTACTATCTCAAAGTAGAAGCTAATGAGTGGCATGCTGATTAGGGTTTGGAATATCATGGAAAATACTATGGGTGAGAATTTTAGGAATTCTCATTTATTTCAACCATCTTTTAGTTCAACTTTTTTTGTTCTTTTACATGGTCCAGTCAAATCTCTTAGTGTTTTAAATATTCATTTTATCTTTGAATTATGGCTCTTCAGCTCTCATGGTGAGCTATGCCAAAAGCCTTTGAAATACGTGCAATAGAAATCAGTTAATTTTTAAAGTATTATCTAACTCAAAGTGAATCCTCAGGGTTAGAACTCTAACTCTGTCAATAATTCACATAAATAAAATAAAGCATACTAGCCTATAGGCCTTTATATATACATGGTCATTGTTTAGTACATATAAATAGAAAAGTAAAGACATAGTCAAGCCACAAGCATCAGTACATATGGACACAGTACGCCAATAATCCATCTACAATCAGTCTCAAAAGAGTTCTATATACAAGTCCAGATAAGACAGACATCTACACTCAAATATAGAAACACAATCTTGAAACTACATACATATAAAATGGGGTCTACTAGATGCCTATCTTAGAGCCCTAGTACTACATCATGAACCTTCTAGAGCCATCGCCCACTACATTGGACGTGTACATCACGTGCATTCTCAAGATCTCATAAAAAGAGTAAATGGTGGTCTCTAGGGAGCAAATGCAACCTCCCTTTACTATCTCAAAGTAGAAGCTAATGAGTGGCATAACGATCAAGGTCTAGAATATCATGGAAAATACTAGGGGTGAGAATTTTAGGAATTCTCAATAAACTAATAACAAACAAATGTCATCATGATAACTATATTTGCCTCATACTTAAAAACAAATAATAGATATAAGTTGAAAACTATACAATATCACGAGGCAGAGGTTCATTTTAGCCAATTTTTCTTTGAAAATCATAATTTATAGAATATCAATAGTAAAATAATGAGAATACACATATGGATGCAATGCTTATGATTATGTCCATTCAATTTATAGTTTTATGCTTATTCCCCTTTTTATTTTGAGGAAATTACTTTATCCTCCAGTAAACATTAAGGGGGAATGACCCGCCTCCATAGAAATAGTCTGCTTGTCAAATATGAGTCAGCTCACTCTCAGTAGTTGTACGTTGCTGCACAGAACCTATCCCTAGCAAGGTGAACTCATTTCCTTACTCTATTATAAGGTAATCCTTACTAATCATTTTGGGAATAGCATACAATTACATGTACAGTTTCATAATGCAAAATGAGATCACAATTTATAATAAGTTGTTGCTTCTCACAGTATAATTCAGCATTATCAACAGTTCATAGTTCACATACTCAAAGCTCAATAGCCAATATAAGATATACATATGCATCCAATAAGTTACAGTTACCAACATGCAACTTCATGCACATACTCAAGGACCTACTGAGTTAACTTGGCAACCAAGCAACATAGTATTATCAATCTTAATTCATAAAAGTCATATTACCAATTCTATTTATGCCTATAAGGTCACAACCACATGAATCAATTCATTATCCATTCTTCAACAACAATAACTCAATTAGCATACATTTAACCTCTTAATCATATAATTATTCCCTATGTACCTAATTAACACTTTAAGATCTTTAATTTTTCTCCTTAGGATCATGGTCAAACAAGGCACTTGGGGTGCAACTTGAACCACCCCATCACCATGGTCACCCGCAACCATCACTAAGGGTTGTCTCATCCATTGGCTGCTTATGGTGGCAACAACCACCACCATGTGTCCAAACCTTAACACTTCAATCATTTGGTAGCCAACCCACAACCACCACCACCTTGGCCACCAATTAGAGGTCATCACCACTATGCCAATCCATGGCCACTTCCATGAGGCCACCGCCTCTTACAACCACCACAAGTGGTAGCAACCATTTGCCTCCATCAAACCCTAACCTCCTTCAACAAATGGTGGCCACCACTTCCCAATTATTCAAAGGCTGGCCGACTAAGGTGGTGGCCACCACCTCAAAACCCACAACTCCACCTAATCCTTCCTTCCCCTTCAAGACTTGACCAACTCATGGTCAAGAACCTCTATGGTTGCGACTCTACCCCATTCAACCTACGACCTTAAGTCACCAAAGCCACTAACTAATCGACTCTATAACTATTAAACCACCATAGAAGATGAAAAAGAGTAAGAAGTACCCCTACCTTAATGCCTAGCTTGCGGTGGTTCACAATGGGAGTGAGGGGATGATGAATCCAATTAGTACAAGTGGAAAAGAAAAATGTGGGGAATGTTTTCTCCTTCTTGGTCGTGGTGTAACTTAGCCTTCTTCTCCACCATGTTATGCCTCCAACTATGGTGGTTCTTCCTCTATTCCATGCTCTTCATCGCTCCTTCTCTCTATCTCTCTAAACTTTTCACCTTCTCTCTAACTAAACTGTGTGTGCGTATGAGTTAAAGAAAGTGAGTGAGTATGTGCTTAAGTGTGTTGGAGGCAGTGAGCTAGCTTAGGTGAGTGAGTAAGTGAATGAATTGTGTAAGGGAGTGAATAAGAGTGGTGAGGTAGCTTAGGTACTAAGTTGTGGGTGTAGGAGATGAGTTCAAGGGTGTATTGAGTGGTATAGGGTAAGAAGTAGGGATTTAGGTGGAGTCTAACCACTCTAGGGTATGTCATTATGAACCCTGTATACCCTCAATCACATTATAGGGTTCTTTAAAAATATCATGCAAACCCTATAACCATGGTACATCAACCCTAACCACCAAAATTGCACCTTAGAGTTCCATTCTCTTTCTATTGCAAGCAATTTAATAAGGTTAGAGTCAAATTAACCCTAAATCTAATTATTACCACTCTAAAATCCTAAGCCAACAATCATCAAGTTAAGTGCTACCTTACCATTGCATGTAATACTATTGGATAATTAGTAATCATTACTTTTCTTTTTAATAATCGTCTATTATCTAATTTAATCATTAATTATTCTAATTTTATACATTTTCTATTGGTCATCATATATTATCGTAAAAATATTCTATTTATTTAGAATAATTGTTTACTTAATTAAATTAGCTTACCTTCTAATTAATCATTAATTATCTCATAAACTAATTTTCTTAATCCTTTATTATTTATAAAAACTAATTTATACTATATTAATTATAAATAATTTATTTATAATTATTATGATTAATTTTCATAACTTAAATATGAAAATTAAGTTATCATTCACAAACATGTATAACAAAGATATACACGTAAAACTATGCAAATACGTCAAATGATAATTTACACTCTACTAACTCTATAAGTAGACTAGAAAGGAGGATGTTACAATTTGCTCAACGTTAAATACATGAAACATAATTATAGTTAACAATATCTTCATCAGGCATTAAACATGAGCATAATTAAAATCCTAAAATTAATAATCACAGTAGACACCATAAGCATCAAATTTAAAATAGTAAATTAAAAATCCGTGTAACGCCCTTTTTTGAGGAGGGAACGTCACACCAAAAAGGACAATGCGGAAATAAAACATAAATTAAGACTCGGTTCATTTTAATATATGCAAGCATGTTCATTTATAAATGTATGCTAAATTTGGTGAATTCTTTTTTTTTTTTGTCGTAATAAAATAATAAAACGTAATTACAGCAAAATCAACATCCGAAGTAAACCATGCACTGTACATACATATATATACTTATATCATCATTATTTAGTTACAACATCAAATATACAAAATAAGCAAAAACTTTACCTGCCCCAAAATGGTTAAACATATACAGTTCACCAAAAAAGACAAAATATTAGGCCCTCAAAAGATGTACAGATAACCATCAGTGGTTATCGACAACATCAGTCCCTAAGACTAACGAGAAGGAACCGTGGCTCGGTCCTCCTCGGGGTCTTCATCTTTAGAGGAAATCCTCATCAGAGTAGCCGAGTTACGGGCGGGGTCTCGTGCGGAAGATAAGAACGAATCCTCACATGAAGTGTAGTAAAGATCACTCCACATGTCACGAATGGGTAAATAAAACTCTAAATGAACATTTAAAGTAATGCTAAAAACAGGCGGGTCATAACGACCCCAAGCCAGTGTCGGTGTCACGTCCCCACGGTAGACACAATGATCCATACGTAGGTTGATGTGCCAGCAATCCAGACCTCTATGGAAAGTCAACTTAACGTAACCCAAAAAGCTGCGATGACAGGACGTCATGCTCCAACTGGTGCTAATCAAAATCAGGCCAAAATTCGCGGAACTCGTGCACTTCCCCCTCTTCACCAACGTCTTCGGAGAAACAAATAAATAAACAGAATAGCAGAGAATACAGAAAAGAGGTGAGATATCCTACATTCAATACCAATTATGACAGTAAAGAAACAGAACGACGTAAGATGCCCACATATCATAGTAGAAATGATAATCAACATCAAAATTCAAATAATAAACAACTCAACATTTTCAAACACGTTATAATATCAATAAAACAATAGTTTATCATTAAGTGAATAAATAAATGTCAAATGATATGTTGACTCACTATGCATATGCACATGGTACCAAAATCTAACATTCGATACTATAAATCCTACTCCATGAAGCTAGACAAAAACATTCGGAGAAAATGATCAAAGAGACATGCCAGTATCTCGTCAGCCATAAAATCAAGTGCTTTCCAGAAAAATTCATAATTTGCGCACCAAGGCTTTATACAGCGGCATTCTCACAGGATCACGATATAGGACAGTTTCTTAGTCCAGATCATCGGTGCGTTTGCATCGGTCTATCCCATGGCCTAGAGGAGCTACCAACTGTCCGTTCGTGAGACACTGCACCCCGACGCCCCCAAGGTCAATGATATGACCTACACTAGTCTATTCGCACCCGCACTAAGGTGTGATTCAATTTCCTAAGCATGCAACCTTACAACAGAGTCCATCGAACTTTCACAATGCACGATGACCCAATGCATATTCATATATATTCATCAATTGATATACTCATCCATAACATATCACAATTTGGTCAAATTGAACATCAATAATTCTTTGGTCTCACTCATAGGCCCAAAACAGCATAGCATCAATTTCTCAAAAGTGGTAAAACACTCCTTAAGGTTCATTATGGAATTTCACTTTAGCTTAGCAATTCTTATAAAATCTCTCTCTAGAGGAATTCTCTTAATTAATCAAGTTATTTTCTTTATTTTAATTGCAATATCATCATAATAAAGTCCTAGTATTATCTCACATTTCCTGGCTAATTTTGCACTAGGCGCCTAGACGTCATGTCTTCAATGCTTGAGCGCTGGTTGAGCGCCTGAGCACTCATTGAGCTGCATTACTGGATGTTCTTCTGGACGTTGGGCACTTGAGCGTCCAAGCTCCAGTGCCTGAGCACCGGTTGAGCGTCTAAGTGCTCACTGCACAGCGCTTGAGCGCTCGTGCACCAGCAAGGATTCTGCAGAATTCATTTCTGCAGAATCTTGGTCCATTCCTTTTCAAAGCTTCTCATCCATTCAAACAATCCAAAACATGATTCATGGCCATCAAGGTACAAAAATGAAGATCAATAGATTCATAGTCATCAAAACACACAATAAAAATCCATAAATTCATATGAATCAAAGAACCACAAAATCATGAAAATAATACAATACAACAAAAAGAGTAATCCCACATGGATTCCCACATAGTTAAAGAGGATTATCTCCCTCTTACCTAAGGGAAGAATAAGAAAAGGCTCCTTGGTTGCTTCTTGGTAGATTTTGGTCAAGACCTCCAAAAACCCTAAAAATGTAACTTCAACAAATCAACACCAAAGCTTGAGAAAGAAAGGATCCATGGTCATGGAAATGACCATAGAAACAAAAAAGAAGAGGAGAAAGAAAGGATCAAGAGATTTACCCTCAAAAGTTCCAAGCTTTGGTTTCAATGGTGGAAAAATAGAAGAGGAAGAGCTAGTGAATGACCACCAAAGAGAAAAACCTTAGAATGATAGAAGGAAGCTAGAAATGTGATGTGTTTAGAAAACAAATGGAGTTGGTCTCCAATGGGGGGTGGTGCCGTGGAGGAGGAAGGAGAGAAGAAAAGAGAAGGGTTTGATGAAGAATGAGAGGAGAGAAAAGAAATGAAAAGGTGATAAATGTTTTTTGTGTTTTGAAATTTGTGAGTAAAGTGATAAAAGTGAGAAGCTATCCTTTGCTTCCCAAAGTGAGCATCTGCCATGGAGAGAGTGGGGAGGGAAGAGAGAGAAATGTGCCATTTGGAGAAATTTCTAGAAAGCTTCCTTGAGAGGCTTTTGATTAAATTAATCATTCTTTTGAAATAAAGTTAAAGGATGTGACACAAAGTAGATTTTGGATAAAATGATAATGATTTTTACTACAAGCTATTATCCAATGGGCAACTGTTACTGATAGCAAATCCAATATTAATTGTCCAACAGATAATAAAATGTACAGCGATTTTTACTTAGTAGAACGTTCTGCCATTTTGTTTTATTAGATAAAATCTCGAAAAACATGAACTTCGTAAATCGTGTCTGGCCTTGGGTTTAGTAAGATCCTCCGTCGACGTTTCCACAGTTCAAGATTCTCGGAAAAAATATTCAATTTCCTCGGCTCCACTTAGCGCGCATGCAAAACGAAGAATATATTAAAATATTCAACATTTCTAGAAAAAAATCCAGAAAAATTCATAAAAAATCACAAATATTATAAAATGACTATTTATTACAAAATTTATCAATTTTCAGGTTGTTACAATCTGCAACAACATAAAGAGGGTAGCATATTAGTTACACATTAGATAATTTGACCACAAAATAACCATACTAAGCACATTAAATGAACCCTTTAACTTTCAAATTTTTTGGAAGACCTCTTTGTACACCTTATTTTTAGTCATTCAACATAGTTCACCGTTGTCATTGGAAATTAAGATTTTCAAACCATGCCTTGATTTGACCTTAAACATAAGGATATATAACTGATCCTGGGAAAACATAAGGTGAGGCAAAAATAAACTAACATGAGACAGTATTTGACCTTGACACTTATTGATAATCATAGCAAAGCAAATAGTTAACAGGAATTGCCTTCTTTGGAACTTTAATAGCAATCAAGGGTCAGAAGGAATTAGATTCAATCAAAGTATACACACTTTATCTCCAATGTTGTTTTCGAAAACTACTACAACATATATGACATTAACCCCTAATTCGTGGACAATAAGTTGAGTACCATTACACAAACTTGTAGCTTGATCAATATTTCTCAATAAAAGAATCATAACATCCTTTTTGAAAGTCAACTTATGATTAAGAAGACCGAAGCACTTAACACCATTCAAAAATTCAGTAGTAAACTATTGAGTATCAATCCTAACATCCTCGTCAGCATTGCAAGTTGAATCTACACTAAGATAATGTTTTTCTTCACCAAGAGTCGAAGACAAAACAAAGTCATTGACCTTCTCAACAATCTCAAGTGTCAGAGCAAGTGTTGCCTTATCCTTAAACAACCTATAGTCCCTCATATTATCAGTCAAATTAGGATAAGAAAAGGCAACAATGTCTACAATATGATTATTTGAATTCAAAATCAAAAGGTCTTTCGGTATTTCCACTTATGAGTCATCATCATCACCAACCCCTAACATTCCATACCCAATTTTATATATCCACTCACCAAATGCCACTGTTTCATCTGAAGTAGATACAAAATTTCAAATTCGAAGTCTCATATTCATTGTTAATTTCCAAGCCTTACAACCATTCCACAACTTGGAAGAGTTAATGGTGGCCATCACAATATCTGTTTTTCTTGCTTTTGGAATAACTAGCAAAATCTTATGGAAGTCTCTACCAAGGTCAACGACTTTTCCACCAAATAATTCATTTTTTCTATTTACATTAGAAAACCCCATGATATCCCTTAATGTCTTGTCCAAAGCTTCAAAAACTCATTTGTTAATCATTGGAGTTTCATCCCAAATTATCAAGCTATTATAATGGAGCAATTTAACTTTAAAGCTTCCCTATTTATATTACAAGTTGATTCTTCAGTTAGAGAAAATGGAATAGGAAATCGAGACTGCACAGTACTCCTACCTGGCAACAAAAGAAAGGCAAAATCGATTGATGCAACATTAAGTACAATCTTACCCTTTAATTGAAGCTGACACGATAAAGCTTTCCAAACAAATGTTTTGTCAGTTCTTCCATACCCATACACAAAATAAAATCTACCTTTTTCCATTCAACATATCATCAACAATTTGGTCATAAAATGTTTGTTTGCTCATTAGTGAGAGAAGACAAAATACTTTGAATGCTCCACATTCATCTCATCCTTATTATAATTAAGCTCGTGAACTAACAATATATTCTCAAACTTATTCACAGGTGAATATGCAGGATATGGCATAGTCCCAAATTCTCGAAATGACTTTTTGTTGGAGTGCAACAACCTTTCAATCTCTATTAAGCACAAATTCTTCAAGTCCTTGTCTCCAATTAATAGTTCTAGCAAACAAATTAATGGTTTTTAAGTAAAATTAAAAAGGAATTAAGAAAATAAAGTAAGTAGAATAAGAAAATATACATGAATCATTTAGTAACTTCCATCACTCATATTTTATGGCATGTTTTGTTTCGACACAGTTGAGGGCCTACTCATCACATTTAACAAAAGCAACATCACAAAGAGCCTGTGCAAATAATCACCAGCGGCCACCTAAGCAATTTCTTTGATGTCATCAACAAATTCCCTATCATCTGATAATAGCCCCATAGCATAACATACATCTTCTAAAGTATCATAAGTAACATTATTCATAGTCCATATCCCTTGGTAACTCGTACATCCATATTGAACAGTTAGCAAAAGCCTTAGATAATAAAATTCCCTAGTTCCAAGGAGTACAAAATTTAACTTACCTATGGACTTACCCCTCCGCCTAGGAAACCACTGCTACTTGTCCTTGATGTGTCCTTGATGCAAACAAATTATGAACGGAACTCACTATATGTCAAATCTCTTCCTTCATAGTACACACTATTAGCCTTCATCCAGGGGTAGAAACATAATTTTTTTGTCTCTATTCTTTGCGACAACTTCATCAATCTTATCGTAATAAGCAAATACAATCGTCTGTTATTTTGAAAGATGAAATGTCAACCTTGTACTTGAGGCCACCTGTGGTGAATATCAAAAGCAAAATATCTCCATATAAACTCTAGGAAATAAATATCTACAATCATAATATTACTTTATCTCATCTACAACACTTCTTTGATCAACATTACCGGTCTTTGTCATAACAACTTTGACTCTGTCTGGTCCCTTGTTAACGTACTTAAATAGATACTTGATAGAGTTGGATTTATTGCAAAACTCTAAGTTGATGTGTGTCCAGTACCTCATCAATAACTTCATATTATAGGGAACAATAAACTTATTATCTAATTTCACGTCTTTCTTCATCATTGTAACACCTAAATTTCATCTTCTATACATTGAATATCCTTCTCCATCAAATGTAGTTTTGCTAACAAATTTCTTAGAAAAAAACTTTGAACACCGACTATCCTTCATGCAAGGTGAGTTACTCCGGGCAATACCACATGAACCATGCATCATGAATCCCGTTGCAACCTCAAATAACTGTGGGTAGTTATATTTATCAGGTAACTCAGCAAATCTCTCGATCAATTATATCAATTGTTTCTAACTTATCTTCATAGTGAAACCACAACAAAATATGAGCATACAATAATCGTCTCTTTTGGAACTCTATAATATACATAACTAGCCACATAAACACAATAAAGTTACATTTGGGATAATCAACATTACAAAATAAAATAAATGTAAAAAAACATGGGAAATAAGCTAATCGGACTATTAGTATAAATGACTATAAATGAAAAAAAAAACAAATAAATCAAAATAAACTTAAGTACATATGTACCAGCTACAACTTTCCAAAAAAAAACTCCTTCTTGAAGTTTGTCATCATTTCATCTAACTTCATATGGAAAACTCTACATGTCATGTTTCATCGATTATCAGTTGTAAGACCCCTTGCACAGATAAAGCGATTAATTTTCGACTACTTGGGGTTGTAAGTTACCATCATAAACATATTTGGATAGCCAAATCGCTTGCATATCACCATCACATCATGGTAATTGTTAAACATGTATCGCACTACGCCGGTAAGACAAGATGGTAAAATGACATGCATCCCAGACTTAGCAAGATCAACATCACCACAACTTATCACCTCTTCCAAACCATTAAAAATTTCTGACCTTATGGTGTTCTGATTATTCTTAATGAATGATAACCTTTGTGCTTCAATCATTATGTAATAATCAACGATAAATTATTGGAACAATCTTCTACTTTTAAGAATAATGCCAAAATCAAAATCTCTCTCTTGTATCCGAAATGCAATAAACTCTCGTAAAGATACTATAATTCTTTTCCTATTAGAAGGACCTTGAGAACTTTGCCTTAAAGGAATATCCTCCTGATATTCATCTTCTCCATATGGAAATTGCAAGAGATATTAAAGAGGAATGTAAGCAGTATAAATCTCATGGATTCTCTACAATCATCCATTACAACATATGATAACAATATCTCTTCCTACTTTGGAGCTATCAAAATCCCCCACAATTAGAGCTGTCATTTCATTTACTGTAAGAAGATTATACATTCTAGCATCAAGAGTCTGATGTCTAAACAGCCTAAGAGAAATTTATAAATTCATCCTCATGGAAACAATCTCTAACCCTTTTAAAAGTTCGTGCTAGAACATTTTATTCATCCACACATGCATCAAGTCCTCAACTAAGAAGGTATCAAAACGCTTTGGTCTATCTCCCGAATTGAAAAAAAAATAGAAATTAATGTTGGGGGAAAAGAGTAATTGTATGACATAAATAAATTGAAATAAATTAAAACATAATTACGAAGTAATTGAAAACAAATTATACACATGAACAACAAATAAGGAAAAGATATTAAACATAGATAAACAACAAATTTATATGAATCTAAACTTAAAATGACTCGACCTATTTGATATCTTGTTTTTAGTATCATAGATGTACATTTACGAAAACATAGGCTTCTTCCCTTCATTAGGAAGCAAGGTCCATATCCGATGATAATTTTGACCACTAAGAATAAATTGAGGAGGCCTAGATCCATTGTTCGTAGAAGTCTCAACTTTCCCTCTAATTGAAGTGAAGTAAAACATGCTATTATATGATCTAATGTTTTCAAGAAAGTGAGCAATCCTTTCATCCATTCTATGCATCAAATTTCATAGCAATTTAGTAGGCCTTTGTAGCAATGGGAGCTAAATTTTTCACTTCATACAACATATGCTAAATTCTGGATCAGATGACTAACACGACTTTTCTAAACGTTCCTCGTACCACACTAATACACCACATACTAGATAATGACAATTACAATCCCCGAGATCTAAATATCCTCAAGTACAAATGAAAATATATTGATCATCGACAGTTGCATCTAAATAAAAATGAAATCATTACAAAAAAGTTATTCACATTCGAACCCTATCCCTAGTTACCTTCGTCCTCACTTTCTTGATACAAAACATTATCCTCAGCTGTGATCGAGTCATCCTCCAAAATGTCACAAATACAGCTACTAATTAGAACATCATCGTGCAGACCAGTGAACATTGCAATGAACAAATTATCAATCCTCAAAAGAGAAAAGATAAATGTGTTCTAATCAGTTGCATTATTAAAGAAACAATAAATTGAAAGGAATCTAACTTTCATTGGTGCTGTCAACGCCACTTTGACTAGTCATGGCTTCAGAAGAACATCGTGAGATTGAATCATCTACAGCATAAGCAATGTTGGACAAGGATATATTTAAATTTAATGTAAATTAAATATGAGATTATATCAATATTAACTACTTAGCATAATATTTTTTTTTAAATTGTCATATTTGGCCATGAAGTTTTCCCAACACAACTTCAGATTCAAACACGAGGAGGATATAACATCATTTAGTGAATTTGGATTCCATATTATTCCACTTTGTTAAATAATTTTAATAAACTGGAACCTATGAACCAACCTCACATATTTATTGAAAATATTATAATTAATATTATGGGCCATAAAGTTCAAAGACTTTTTTTCTGTTAATATAAAATAACCTACAAAAATATATTGAAAGAAGCTTGTACTTTTGCATTTTTTTTCAAATTCTCTCAACAACACAATTCGCAAATCCACTTGATTCACCTAAAGAAACACATCCTAAACAAAAATTGTCAAATCACCACTAAGATTTGCCAAACATGAGCAAAGTAGTAATATAGTCAAGATATAAAGTTAAGATATGGACATCAATTGAAGGCAAAAATACACCCCATTCTAAACATTATACCTCGCAACTAGGTTCCCATGTGTTTAAGTGTAAATAAGTCACTGCTTTGCACTTGTTTGCGAGATACGTACACTGCCATTAAAGAAAAAAGATTCATCACAATGTATTACATAATTCAATTCCAAATGTAATACCAAATCAAATTTAGGTAGTAAATATCATCTAGTTACCATTATCAATTGTTGATAAAGGCGATCTGAGATCATACGATAATATTGCAGCATTAGAATGTATATTTTTATATTTGAATTGTTCAATAAAGTATATGTGATTAATTCATAAAGCATCATTAAAGATTCAATTTCAACTTAGATAAATAACCTCAAAATAAACTTACTCATGATATAAGTCATTTACTCACCTACATTTTAGTTGTTGGCCCTCTTCTTTTTCTTATTGAAAATTGTTCTTCTATTCTCCCTCGCTTCGCTAATCTCATCAAATTTGATGTGAAACATTTTGATCCTAATTTTGGATAGCAAGGATCATATAAGCAAAACACTCTAATATGCAATCATAGTGCTTCCATTTAGCATCACACCTAGATAGAAGGTGGTACAAATGAGTTTTGGGACCATGAAATATGGTCTAGCATTTGTTGGAATATAAAGAAATAAAGGATTTTATAAAAGCAAATCCTACACTTCATGAATCGTTGTCACGACCCAAACTCGGGGGCCATGACCATCGCATAGGATGGACTAGCCAACCTAGCTAGCCTAACAAATCCATCAAACATTCATAAACAAATTTTATAGAAAATTTGACAGAGTTTTCCTTAAAATTGGACATCCCCTGATTAGAAAATCTTCTCCATTCCAATATATTCATATACATAACTCATATTTCCAAACAACTAAAGTATATTCATATCCATATATACATCCTAAAACTAAACAAAGGTTCTGGTGTTTTGTGGGGGTGTTGGTCGAAATGTGGGTGTTGGTCATATTGGCTTCTCTAACACACTAACAGAAAGCTTGTTTAATACACAATTTATTTACATTTATTTATTTTAAGTTAATATCCATTAACTTTAAAATAAAAATGTAAAGTTCATGAAAACATGTTTATAAAGTACCTTAAAGGAGCAATACAAAACTGTATATGATAAAATGAATATATGATAGATAAGCAAAGTTCGTAAAAACATGTTATAGCTTAAGGTTATCAACTCACTCAAGAAGCTAAACAACTTAGGTCCCAAGGCTACGGTACTACAGAACCAACGGAATGATCCTCTGGAAAATCTATTATCACAAATACCATAATCAAAAGTATAATTAACAATTGGAATCAAGAATTAACCCAAAATGACTTCTATTCAAAAACGCCCAATCCAAACCTTAGGATAATTCCCCCAAATTCTACCCATGAACCAAAGCTGCAATAACCACCATATTTTGACTTCTAAAGAGGCGATTGAGCTTAGAGATTACATATGTGAGTCACAAAAGTGAAAGGAATGAGTGGGTAACTAAGATCCTTGCTTGAATTGTGGAACCCAACCCTTTGGGACCAAAATGAAACACTTCAATCACCAAGGAAAGAAGAACACGAGATCAGCAACTTAATCTGCCAAAGAATCTCGAAAAACAAGAAGGAAATTGATGATTAGGGTTGAGGGATGAAGCTCTATAATGGAGGACGAGAATCAAAGATGAAGGGCATGTGTGTGTCGTGTTTGCTTAGTTGGGTTATGTTCGGTGAGTGTTGGCTGAATATAAAGTGATTTGGTTTACTCAACACATTACCCGGTAGCTTACTCAACGCACTACTTATTTACATGTCCTCATTTATTTTACTCTCCATTAACTTTAAAACATAAATGTAAATAAGGAAACACCCCTATTTGGATTCAATAAAAATATAAAAAAAATTAAATCCTTAAGAATCAAAAGTCAAAACTTGGGTTTTAGTTCAAAATTTTCAATTTTGGGACTTTTAAAACTTCTCTTCTTGAAAACAAGTAGGTCAAAGGGTCTCAAAAATTCATTAAAAATCATTTTGTAGCTCAAAAACATCTAAAGATCAATTACCGCTAATTTTGGTTTCAAGAAAATGCATATTTTATATAGCCCTCCAAGGAGATACTAGGTTACAGACTTAGAAAAAAATTTCAGACTTGCATTGGCAAATAGTCAATAAAATTAGTCCAATAACTTCAAAAATATTTAACAGGGTAAAATTAATTCAAATAAGTTTATAATCAAAATAGAATGACTCATGTGGTCAATCCTAAAGCCTTAAGGCATCATAGGAAATTAAACATGTAATCCGAAAAAGCCTATATGAAACTCGGGATATTACATTAGCAAAAATATTTAACTATGTTTTGAATTGCATTCTTAGATTTACAACCTAAGAACCTTAACGTTGTGAAATATGCTTCAACAAGTCTATCATTTAGCATTAGGTATGTTCAAAGTTCACAAAGAAAAGATGACTATGACAATATATGTGTATAACAAAAACATTGGCCTTCTATTCACAAATTACTTTTAATTTATAGTAGGCCTAAATTTTGCATTTTATTATGACATCCCTTTGGAATCTGCCTTAATTTCCTGTGATAATAATGTAGAAATTCTGAGCTTAACTCCTTTGAAGTGTGCCACACTAGATTCTGAGTTGGTACTTGCATATTGTCTACAACTAATTCTTGCACAAATGTCATCCACAAAAATCCTAAAGCACATCAATCCTTTAGAAATGCCTATAGTCTTCACATTGATGAATTCATCACTTCAAAGATACCAACACCAAAGTTCCTTCAATAGATTCAGAAAGAAAAACCATAACATGTTCTATAATTATAATACTTGAGAATGTTATTTTGATTCCCCTTATGACATAAAATTTCATTTGCTTATATATTTTGTGCATGAATTCGTACTTTGAGACTACTTAGATGGTGTTGAATTTTAAATGAGATTATGGTGGACCATTTTGACTGAAACATATGTGAAATGGAATCATTTATACCAGTTGCTGTTGTTGAGATTATTCCTATATCTTTGTTGATTTTTTTTTGTTAACTTCTCTTGCCACTACATTGTTTCTTTCATTACTTATTTGTTTTTGTGTTATGGTTAAACTAGTGTTATTTAACTCAAACTAAATTGATTGGTTTGACTAGTGAATTGACCAAGTAACTAGTCTGATTTGCTAGTTGAATCGACTATGCACTCAACCCAGTATGAGTCGATTTGACTTGGTTGATTGTAAAAATTGGTGACGTAAGCGAGTTTTAGTGATTCACTCATCATGTTAGTGTTGTTAATAATTAAAAAAAAAAGGCAAATTGGGAAGAAAATGTATAGAAGGAAAAGGAATGTTCAATGATTTGTTGCACAACATAAATATCTCTAGCGAACCAAAGAAAGAAGCACCCTAACCAGACACCGTAAACCAAAGAATGCTATGTCTTCGCTGTGCATTTGACGCGCATCGCTGGCCATTGCCATCCTTTGTCATCCTAAGAACTTGTTGGTTAGTATATATGCAGTTATGAGGAACAATGGTGTGTTTTAAGGAACAATGCTTTGCATTTGAGGTTTTGACAAAATGGGGAAACACAAGAATGATAAGTGATGGGAGAGAAAAAAAATTAGGATTTAGGCCATTCCAAGCTTAGCCCATTCTCGTTAAAGAAGCAAAATCAAATTAAACGTGTAATAATGAGATGCTGTAAGGTATCAGGGCAAGGTTGTGAAAGAGAAAAGATGTTGAACATAACAGAGAAAGAGAGAGCCGAGAGAGAGAAATGATGAAGATGAAAATTGATGATTGTTACTTTACTAAGATTGATTACATTGTGTGTTTATATAGTTAACAACTTTTGTATTAGTTTAACTAACTCTGATAACAAATTAGCCAAATTTTTGTTATGACTTAACTAACTAATCATTCTCCCTTACATCCCCCCTCAAACTCAAGATTGGAGGAGTTCGAATTTTGAGTTTGTCTCGAAAATAAGTGAAAAGAGGGTTAGAGATGGCCTTAGTTAAGATATCAGCAACTTGAGCATGAGCAGGAATGTGACTAATTCAAACTTTTCCTGTAATGACATGATCCCTAACAAAATATAAATTAATCTCAAAATGTTTGCTTATGGAATGAAGAACCAGATTAGCAACAAGAAGAACTGCACTTAAATTGTCACAATAAACCATAGGTGAAGCTGACAGTGGAACATGCAGTTCAGTAAGCAAGGACCTAATCCAAGCCAATTCAGCAATCAATAAAACAATGCTCCGAAACTCAGCTTTAATGTTGGACTTGGAAATAGCATGCTACTTCTTAGAACACCAACTAATCGGATTTGAACCAAAATAAACACAATAACCTGATGTGAATTTTCGGCCATCAGGATCAGACCCCCAATCTGAATCACTGTAACCAACCAAGTCCAAGGAAGTAGGTCTTTGGAGATGTAAACCAGTAGAGGAAGTAGCAGGCAAGTATCTAAGAATCCTTTTGACAACCTTCCAATGAGAATCAATGGGAGTTTGCATGAATTGGTAGACTTTATTAACACAAAAGGCTAATTCAGGTCTAGTGATGGTAATGTACTGCAAGCTACCAACCATAGAGCTATAGAGACTTGGGTCATGAAATGGTAAACTACCAGATGCTAAAAGTTTCAAATGAGCAGTCATAGGAGTGTGATAAGGCTTGCAGCCAGTTATTTTGGCCTTGGCAAGCAAATCCTAAATATATTTGGTCTGAGACAAGAGTTATCCACCAGTGACAGATTTCTGAACTCAATGACAAGAAAATAGTGTAGTTGACCCATGTTTTTTAGTGCAAAAGAGGAATTGAGTTTACTGATAAGTGTGGTAATTTCTGAGGAAGAACTTCCTATGATGATAATATCATCCACATAGATGAGTATTAGTATCGTGGCTATGGAAGTAATTCTGGTGAACAAAGAGACATCTGATTTGGTAGAGACAAAGCCTAAAGCATAGAGGACAGAGGAGAGCTTCTGAAACCAAGCTCTTGGGGCCTGTTTTAAACTATATAGGGCCTTTGTCAGTTTGCAAACTTGACTGCTAGCACCAATTTCATATCCTTGAGGTTGAGTCATATAAACCTCCTCTTGTAAATCACCATTTAAAAAGACATTATTGATGTCTAATTGATGAATAGGCCATTTGTGAAATAGAGCCAATGTAAGAACAATTTGAATTGATGTAGGTTTGATTACAGGACTGAAAGTTTATGTATAATCAAAACCAGGTCTTTGGTTAAACCCCTTGGCCACTAACCATGCTTTATGTTTCTGTATAGATCCATCAGGATTGTATTTGACTTTAAATATCCACTTACTGCCAATAGGAACTCTATCCTTAGGTAAATAAACTAGAGTCCAAGTATTGTTTCTCATTAAAGCACTGTACTCAGCATCCATTGCTTGTTTTCAACAAGGTTAAGAAAGTGCTTGTTTGATAGAAGTAGGCTCTAAAGAAGCTGAAAGCACCTTTCGTTTATGAATCCTAACCTTTGCCCTAGTAGTCATAGAATAAGAATTGATTGGTGTAGGATCAATTGGATGAGCACTAACAATAGTTTCTTGATGATCAGGAATTGGAACAGGAATCATAATATGTGTAGGACTAGAAGCCACCACATTATTAGGACACTATTGATGAATAATTGGCTGAGGTAATGCATTAGCAGGCATAGCAGTAGTATTAGGAAAATAAGATGCAGAATTATCATTATGATATAGAGAATCCTAAGACAAAATAGGTATAACAGGAACAATAGATTGAAATGATGACTCAGAAGGGAGATTGGATTTTGGAAGAAACTTAGAGGGAATAAGTTTGAAAGGAAATAAGTGTTCATCAAAGATAACATTTCTGCTGATAATTATTTTACCTAAAGGTGTTAAACATTGATAACCTTTGTCTTGTGTCCCATATCCCATAAACACACACTGTTGAGACTTAAAATCAAACTTGTGTCGACTATAAGGTCGAAGAAGTGGATGGCAGGCACAACCAAAAGCCCTAAAAGTGTCATAGGAAGGCTTTTTATGAAAAAGGATTTCTGTAGGTGATAAGTTGTTAAGAACAGGTGTAGGGAGGGAATTGATGAGTTGAGTGGAAGTTGTAAAAGCATGACCCCAGTAAGAAAGGGGTAAGGATGAGGTTGCTAACAAGGTAAGTCCAACTTCAGCAATATGTTTGTGCTTCCTCCCAGCACTTCCATTTTGTTGATGTGTGTAAGGACAACATACCCTATGAATGATACCATTTGCCTCAAGATATTTGGATAAGGCTAGGTATTCTTAGCCATTATCAGTTTGAAGGATTTTCAGTTTTGCGTCTAGTTTCAATTCAACCAATTGCTTAAAATTAAGAAAAGCAAAAAATACTTGTGATTTACTATGCAAAAGATAAATCCAAGTATATTTAGAATAAGCATCAACAAAATGCACATAATATCTTGCTCCATTTATTGAATTAAGAGGGGTTGGACCCCAAACATCACTATATATAAGTTCTAGAGGAAAACTGTAAACGAATTTGGAAATAGAAAAGGGCAATTGATGAGACTTGCCCATACAACAAGCAAAACAAACTGAAAATTACTTAGAATCAGAAATTGGGAAATTACAGGACTTTAAGACCCTACAAACTACTTGAGAAGCAAGATGTCCAAGCCTTGAATGCCAAAGCTGAAAATCTGAATTTGAATTAGTTGAGGCAATATTGGAAACAACTAGATAGTTGGAAACTTGATGTAGACTGTCAAAGACATAGAGTCCATGCTTAAAGGTTCCTTGGAGAAGTTAGAAACTTGATTAGACTGTCAATGACATAGAGTCCATGCTTAAAGGTTGCTTTATCAAATCAACAAAGAAGAAGAAATTTCAGATCTCAAGGATTTTTCTCTAATGATCAAACAAGGTTTAATCCAAATTCTCGAAATCGAAATTTCTTAGGCTCAGGAAGGGGTCGATTTGGTAGAGGATGAGGTAGGTCCAACAGACCATATTGTCAATTGTGTCGAAAATCTGGTCATCTATCTCTTAATTGATAGCATAGATTTGATCCTAATTTTACTGGTTTTGGTTCGAGTGCCTCTAGTTCAAACTCTGACAATAGATATATTCCTCAACATAATGCTCCAAATGCTAATCTTGCTAAGAGTAACATACTTGTTATACCTGCTACATTACATGATCCCAATTGGTATCCAGATTCTGGTGCCACACATCACATGACACCCAAGCCCTCCCATCTGATGCAAAAACTAGAGTATAATGGTAATGACAAAGTTCTAGTTAAGAATGGATCAGGTTTGTCCATTATGCATATAGGGAATTCTGAATTTGTCTCCAATTCCAATTCAAAATCTTTTCTCTTGAATAATTTGTTACATGTTCCACAAATTACAAAGAATCTATTAAGTGTTTCTTAATTTTCTAGAGACAATAATGTATATTTTGAATTCCATCCTAACTCTTGTTTGATCATTAGAGAAAAATCCTTGAGATCTAAAATTTCCTCTTCTTTGTTGATGTTGATTAGATTGATTAAGGTGAAACTGATTGGATTGAAACTGAGTCACATTGTCCTGAATTAAGTTGTTATCAATTTTCCTATACCTCTTAATTCTATCTTCTTGTGCCATAAGAAGAGCTTCGATCTATCTTACTGAAAAAGAATCAGTTCCTGATGTGATTGATGTGACAAATGCTTCATATTCTTCAGTTAATCCATCTAAAATTGCTTCTATATGATCAGTTTCATCAACAGGTACTCCAATTGATGCCAAGGTATTAGCGATCTTCTTAATTTCAAGAATATATACACTTACTGATGCTTGTTTCTTTGTGTTTCTTAGCTAAAGTTTCAGTTGTCTGAATTTTTCACGAAAATGAGAAGAAAAGAACTCTCCTAATCTTCTCTAAACCTAATGTGAAAACTCATACCCTACCATACGAGTTGTAAAAGACTTATTCATTGATGATAACAGTCAAGATAACAAGAGTCGATCTTGTTGTTCCTAGTTGAAAAAATCTTCACTGATTATTCCATTTTCTTCATTTTCTATAGTGGCATATTTCTTGGGAATTGATGTCCCTGTGATATACTTGTTAAGTTTGTATCCTCTTATAGTTGCTAGTGCTTGTTGTTTCCAAGGTAGATAGTTTTCTTCATCAAGTTTAAAAGAAACTGGATTTGAGAATGTATGAAGTGCAAACGATCCTGAAGTTGACATTGTTGTTTGAGATGAATCTTGGGAAGCCATGGTAGCACAAGCTCTGATACCATGTAAGGTAACAGGGCAAGGCTATGAAAGAGAAAAGATGTTGAACAGAATAGAGAAAGAGAGAGCCGAGAGAGAGAGAGAGAGAGAAATGATGAAGATGAAAATTGATGATTGTTACTTTACCGAGATTGATTACATTGTGTGTTTATATAGTTAACAACTTTTGTATCATTTAACTAACTTTGATAACAAATTAACCAATTGTTTGTTATGACTTAATTGACTAACCATTCTTCCTTACAGATGCTTGGCAAAATAGTAGATTCTATAGAAGCTCTTATTGGTCACCTTCATAGGTATGCATGCTAATAATAAATTATTATTAGTTATAGTAGTGTTAGTCTCACATACTCCTAAATACAAATGACACAAAATTTTACTTATCACCATTCATCATTTTCTTTTTTTCATTCTCTCCATTTTGGTCCTGCAAATCAATAGTGCCTTTTGTATTTGTGCCATTTTTGTATTGAAAAGTTTTGTGGAACTAGTTTTTCTCTAGTAGTTATGTTGAATTGCCTATTAGAATTTTTTTAAATAAATGTCTTTCAGAGAATTTTATAATATATTTAATTAATAATTTATATTTAATTGATATATTCATTGTATATTAAATATTTATATTAATTTTTATTAATTTAAATGTTTATATTTTTATTTTATTTTATATGGTTTAACCTGTAACTCACTAGTTGAGTTAGTGACCCATTAACCTAGTATCTTGACCGAGTTAATGACCGAGTCGAGTTTAAAAACTATGGGTTAAACCACCATTTCTTTGAATTAGTTTTCTCCTCTTCACAAGATACAGCAGATTGTCGTTATGGCATGTCTTTGTTGTTATTTTAATTTGAATACTATGGCATGTTGTTTGAAATGCCACCTCATAAGGTATAGCATTTTCTCTAAAAGTTTTGTTTTTTTAATTGCTGCCCAAAATTTACTATATTTTAATATTGTATAGTTTAACTTGCTTATGGTTGAAATATGTGTATCATTAATTTCAATTGATGGAAACTATGTAGAGAAGGATAGAGCCTTGAAGACCCATCATTAACGTATGAGTTTTGAATTATGAAATTATTATATATATTTTTATACTAATGCGCTTACTACAGTCTATATTGTGAGTAAATATATTATACTCCAAAAAAGAAATCCAAATATGAAATGTAAAGTCCTGCCACTAAAGTCGATTCTCTTATCAAGTCATTGCATTAATTGTTGAAGATAAGGACATGACACAGAACAAATGCATTGAATATGTAAATGATCTTTGCTAATTTGTATTATTCTTGGTTTCTTTAGGATTGGTTCTTTAGCTTCCTCATAAGTATATAAAAAAGATGCATATCATAATTTAAACATTGTAGCTTTTGAATGTAATCAAATTATTAGATTTTTTTTTAAGATATATTATAAGTTCTTAATTTTCTCTTAAATAAGCTATTTTACAAAAAAAACATTCTAATTTGCAAACAAATGCTATTTTAATGTAAGTAAAATTCAAATATTTTCTTTAAACAATTACCAAAACCAAAAATGTAAATAAAAACACATGAAAGACAAATGCATCCGTGCAATGTACGGATCTCTAACTAGTTATTTAATTAAGTCTAAAATGCAATAATTATTCTATGATTTTTTTTTTTTAGTTTTTACATATATCAAAGGGTAAATCACCAATTTGGTTCTTGAAAGAATTCATCAATGCCATATTAGTACCCAAGTAATTTTAATCCATTCGTAATCCTTGAAACGTCAATTCATAATTCAAGTCAATATAGTTGTTATATAGTCTCCATGAAAGTTAATAGAAGTATTTAATTAGCAAGTTAAATGCTTAAGTGGCAGTGAAGTATCTTTTTTAACTATCTTACATAGCACTGAGAAGTCTACTTGGGTATCTCACAAGGCACATCAACTCCAGTGGCATGAAAGACCCCAAATCCATAATCTCCCCCATTTTCTTCACTATACTTTCTTCTATTTTGCAAATCCATGCACCAATCTATAAGTTTCTTTACAAATGATGGGTGGTGGAGATATGGATTTCTCAAATGGAAACTCATAAAGTCCACCATGCTCTTAAGTAAGGTGGAGTGGTAGTGTAACACTCTACTAGAAATGTCACATTTTTGAATAATTATAATAAACATTACTCAAGTTATAAAATATTTAGTATATATATAATAATATGAGTTGTAAAATTTTTCTTTTTATACACTATATTATTAAAATAAAATACACAAGTACATGAAATAAAACAAATTAATAAATACACACAATAATGTATATATGATTTTGTCTTAAAGATACAAATAATTTATAACTACAAATATTTAATAAAGCAGTAAAAAGTTTGATACCACACTAAATATAAACTAGCCCAAGTACATATCTAGGAATTCTAATCCTCCTTCGATGGATCATCGGATGACAGAAATCCCAGATGTCTCACAGCTCTACGAATAGGAGTTTGTGCTATCGATACACTACTAATCTCACTAGGGGCATGAAAACGTCCTCCCCAATAACGCCTAATAGTCAAAGGCATCTCAAGATGTAAATAAAAGTAGTAAACATCGGTGCTCCATCAAACTCTCTTTGTAGGGATACAGTCAGACGCCCCATATAAACAACTGACCCTTTGTCTTCTCGTAGATGCCAGGCCTCAGAGCCTCCATGAAACTCAAGTCTCACGAATCCCAAAAACTCAGGCAAAGTCATAACCACTAAATCAATCCAAAAGGTAAGGATGATCCAGAGGCTCGCCTTCCTCAAACTGGTCGCTCGGATTCTACTCCTCCGGATACTGACAATCTAAAGGCTGCTCCTCTTCCTCTTCCTCAAACTCTTTACGGAACATAAATAATAATACAGAAAATATACACAAAGAGGTGAGACAATCTACATCACTACCAGCATGGCACTACAGAAAATGACAGTACATACAGATATCACAATTAATTCAAAAATCCATGTTATCACATCATCCATAATATCTCCCAAAAACACATCACACATAGTATCTCAAATTAATATAAATAGTCACAATATGAGACAGACCACAAATGCAAATGTATACAGACTCATTCCTACTCCATGGAGCTAAACACAACATCAGAGAGAATGATCCAAAAGACCTGTCCGTACCTTAGGCTGCCCCAACCAACTATTACATAGTCAAACGTCGTGTAAATAGCACACAGTTAAATCATCGTGTAAGTAGTACACTGTCAAAACGTCGTGCACAATAAGCATTGTACCAGACAGTCTCCACAAGATCTTGATTAATAATAATGCTTGTCAAGATCTTTAGTGTTTTACCCGTTACCACGGCTCAGAGGAGCTACCAACTGTCCACATATGGAATCCTCCGCACACTAATGCCTCCAAGTTCACTTAATGAACCACACTATGCCTATCATACCCATCATAAAATGTAATTCATATCGTCAACCAATCGCCAATTTCAGTTGTAACATCCCGAAAAATATCGGTTTAAGCATAAATGATCATTTTATAATATTCTAGATTTTTGAGAATTTTTCTAGAATTTTTCGGAAACGACGAATATTTTAATATATTCCTCGTTTTGCATGCACACTGAGCTGAGAATTGCTGAGGTCAGTGTAACGCTCCGGAAGTTAATTATTTCACTACTAATAGTCATTTTCTAATATTTGTGATTTATGTAAATTCTTTTGGAATTTTTCAGAAACGACGAATATTTTAATATATTTCTCGTTTTGCATGTGCGTTGTGCAGATCCGGGAAGATGCAATGTCTTCTCTGTGACTGGTAAACTCTAAATTGTGAACTTGTCGACGGGGGATCTTACTAAACCTGATGCCGGGCACAATTTACGAAGTTTACGTTTTACGAAGTTTTACCCGATGAATGAAATCGCGGTATTATAAAAATCATCTGATGAATAATAAAATATTATTTTCATCATCAGTAACTCTTCTACACTGGAGGAAAAATAATACTGACAGTGCAAATATTCATCTGTGTTAGTGTACCCGATTGGGAAACGACTTTGCTTTCATTTTATCGAGAAACGTGTGAAGCTTCTCATGGAAGCTTGGAGGAAGCTTCTTGGAAATTTCCTCTTCCTCTTTCCCCATGCAAAGCAGCCCATTTCCCTCCTCTCTCTCCTTCATGCACGGCTACATGGCAACCCAAAGCAAGGAAATATTGCTTTTTCCTATTTCATTTTTATCACACAAATTCATTAATTATCAAAACATATTTTCTCACTACCATTTCTTCTTCTTCCTTCTTCAACATTTTCTCCCCCTTCTCTCCACCATTGCTATGACCAAGCTCTCTTCTTCCCCCTCATTCATCAAAAAAATTTTCTTACAACCACACTCTCTTAACCCTCTTCCTCTCCTAGACATCCTTCTTGTTTGGAGCATCTTGAGGTTCCACATTCTCACCATTTCTTCAAGCTCCAAGCTTTGAGCTTTTTGGGTAAGATTCAAGACTTCTCTTCTTTCTCCTCCATTTTCGTGGTCATGGTCTTCATGTTGGCCATCCATGGCTTATTTTCCAAGCCATTATGCTATTCTAACAAAGTCACCATTTTTAGGATTCTTGGAGCTCAAATCCGAAAATTCAAAGGAAGTTCTTAGTGTTCTTCTTTTGTTTTCTTCACTTAGGTAAGAAGAAGACACTCCTCCTCAACCTCTCTTAGCACCTAGGAACCTTGTATGTGTATTGTTGTTGATTTTTTTGAATCTATGTATAAAGTTCTCTTATTTTATGTTGTTCTTAATGATAATGTATTTTGTTGGGTTTGTATGATTTATTGATGTCTCTTGTATGATTTGAAGCTGTATTTGAGTATCTTGTTGATTAAATATGATAATGATTGGTTTGGTTTGAGTTAAAGGACCTGAGAACTCTGTTTTCTGCAAGTTTACGCGTGGTAATCGATTACACGGGGCTTGTAATCGATTACCAAGCTCTTAAAGGTACTAAATCATGATTCTGGAAATCTGGTAATCGATTACATCTTGTGTGTAATCGATTACAGAGATTCTGTCTAGCTTGTAATCGATTACAAGAATGGTGTAATCGATTACCAAGCCTCTGATGTCACGAAATGATGCTTCTGGGAATCACGTAATCGATTACAACTTGTGGGTAATCGATTACGGAGGTTCTGTCCGATTGGTAATCGATTACCACGGCTGGGTAATCGATTACCAGGTCCTTGAAGTTATGAATTGAAGTTCTGGAAATCGTGTAATCGATTACAATGAGATTGTAATCGATTACAGAGATTCTGTTTCGCTGGTAATCGATTACCAGGGTGATGTAATCGATTACCAAGACCCAAAAATAAGATTTTGAGTTGGAAATGATTGAGATTATGGTTCTTTGTCTTTTGTAGCTCAAACATAACCTAAAAACCCTGAATTCAAGGATTTTACCTTACTTAAACATGATAGGAATATGCATTCATATCGATAGAGAAGAAATGATTTTGAAAATGGAATTCTTGGATCCATGTCATGGAAATTGTGGTGTGTGTATGATAAGGAATGTACGTTGATGCTTATATTGGCCTATTGAGGTATGATATCTAATGGTATGAAATTGTGAATCATACATGTCCATGCATAGTGTCATATACATTGTGAATATCCTTGTAGACTGTTGTAAGGCCAAGTTGCCTAGGAGATTGAACACACCTTAGTGCGGGTGCAAGTAGACTAGTGTGGGTCTTGTTATGACCTTGGGGCGTCGGGGTGCGGGTCCTCCACAATGGGTTGTTGGTAGCTCCTTTGCCTGTGGGGCAAACCGATGTAAACGCACTGACGATCCGGACTTGACACTGTCCTATATCGTGATCTAGTGTAGAATGTCTGTACAATGCCATGATTGTGCACGAGAAAAATTATTGATAGCACTGGCCTCGGCAGCCGAGTTACAGACATGTCTCCTGATCTTTCTCTCCGACTGTTTGAGTCTAGCTCCATGGAGTAGGAATTTGGGAAAGCATACATGTAAGTCATGATATACATTGTCTTGTTAATGTTCATATTTCCTATCTATGACTGACTTGGCTTTTACTGTGATGACTATCTACTTGAAATTGTTTATTTGCTTACTGTTGGAATTTCTGCTCATTAATTGAATGTAATATTCTGAATTGCTATCTGGGCGCGTGGCGCCGTACTGTTTCTAGCTGCTATAATTAGTAATAATGGTAGGATGTCTTACCTCTTTCTTGTATCTCTATTGCTTGTTGTATGTGTGTATGCTGTGTTGATCGAAGACGACGGCAAGGAGGCGGAAGATCCCGATTTTCCGGGCTTCTGGCCCAAACGAGACTAGCTTCTACGAAGACGATGGCGGCACGTATGCGCGGATTTCTTGGGGATGTGCGTCTGACCTTCCTCGGAGGGCCGGAGTGTTGGCACATCAACTTGAATTCCGATCGCTGCGTCTACTTGGGAGATATGTCAATAGCCCTAGCCTGGAGACGTCATGAGGCACTTGTCCTCACCTGCCACATCAGCCTGCGATTGGAGTTTTACTTGCCCATCCGTGAGATGTGGGGTGACCGTTACGACACCCCTTGGGAGGACTCCTTTGATTCCACCGCTCGGGCTCCGTCCTGTGCTTCTGTGGTTCCAATGGAGGTTTCCTCGGAAGAAGAAGATCCCGCTGAGGATCCTGACACGGTTCCTCCTCATCTGAGAGACTGAGTTTACTGATAGCTACTGATGGCTACCAGTGTTTTATTTTGGGGCCTGATGTATACTTGTGTGGGCTGTATATTTTGGTATCACTGGGGCATATTTGTATAATCTTTTGGGGCAGGTATAGTTATGTTTTTGGATAATTCTAGGCTTGTATCTAAGTATAAATGATATCAAGTACATTTTATATATATATATATATATATATATATATATATATATATATATATATATATATATATATATATGCATATTATCCAGATGAGAATTTTGTCTACTATTTTATCCTTCACTGTCATTTATATTCCGCATGGTTACAATGATTATCAAAACAAAAAAAAAGAATTGTATATTCATGCTATTCTGCTCGCGTATTTAAGAATTGAACAAGTTAACTTTGATTAAATGAACCGGATCTTAATTGTTTGATTATTTACTTTTCCGCATTTTCTTTTATTTGACAATGTGACTTTCCCTCCCAAAAAAGGGGCGTTACATTAAGTTGGTATCAGAGCCCCGATTTATGTTTTCTTTGGGTCTTGTTGTAATTGGCTAGCTATCATGAGTAATAGTTTTGATGATAACAAACGTGAAGACAAACATGAAGATGATGAGAAGACCAAGTCCAAGATCTTCAAGAATAAGCTTTAGGACTTAGGATCCTTGTAAAAGCCTCATTGGATATCTCATTAATTGGCATTGCAAAGAAATGTTTTCAAAATTGTTTTTCCAAAATTAAACAACCATTTTCTGGTCATTTGAAAGCATTTAAAACTGGTTTTATAACAGAGGTATTCGAATACCCTGTTAGGTATTCGAATAGAGTGTTTTTCAAGTTTGAACGTTTTCTATTTTTCAAAGTGGTATTCGAATACCCATCTATGGTATTCGAATAACTTGTTTCGAAACTAATATTTCCTGCTGTGCCAAAACAGAGGCATTCGAATACCCCATATGGTATTCGAATACCCTAGATTCAGAATGAACCTTTTTAAATGAGGCATTCGAATACCCTTAACTGGTATTCGAATAACCCAGCCTTAATCAGTTTTTTAAGAGAGTTTTGGCAAGAGGCATTCGAATACCTCATAAGGTATTCGAATACCGTTCTCCAGAAATGGTTCTCACGAAACGTTCAAAAATGGCAGCAACGGCCATATTTGCTTTTAATGGTTTCTTAATTGGCACCCAACGGCTAGTTGCTTTCTTTGCTCTATAAATACAGACCTTGGGTCTCTTCTGAAAACCCCCAACCACTTGAATTATTTTTTGCTTGGCTGAAAACGAATTTTACATTATTTTCTCTCTTTTTTGTGCTCTCTTTGCCAAAACCTTGAGATATCCTTTAGAGAGCTCATTAGCACTTCAAGTTGTAATATCTGCTCTAAGTGAGAGTTTATTTTTCATCTATTCTCTGCTTCTGTAAAAGGGTGAGGTATCCCTTAGTGAATTTGTGAGGGTGAGGTATCCCTCTAGTAAAAGGGTGAGGTATCCCTCTAGTAAAAGGGTGAGGTATCCCTTGGTGTAAAGAAGGTGAGGTATCCCCAAGGATTGTATAAGGGTGAGGTATCCCTTTTGTTTAATTGAGGCTTGAGCACAAGGGTAGAGTTTCCCTGTGTGTGAAAAGTGCTCCGTATTGTAAAGGTTGCAAGCACCTGTTGTTTAAGCTTGTCTTGAATAGTGAAAAATCTCGAACGGTGTTTCGGAGACTGGACGTAGGCCACAAGTGGTTGGTGGTCGAACCGGGATAAATCTTCGTACTGTTTTTTTTTCCCTTATTCTCTTTATTTTATGCACTTTATTTATTGATTCTGCAATTTATTTATTACTTGTTCTTCTTTTCTCTCATCTCTTCCACATTCTTTAATAATTATATTGAGCAAAATTTATTTGTTTAAAGCTTTTGTAAAAGCTTTTGTTACTCAATTCACCCCCCCTCTTGAGTACTGGAAGCCACTTGGGTAACAAGTGGTATCAGAGCTAGACTCTTGTATAAAGAGCTTAGCCGCTTCAAGAGAACATGGCTTCCTTAAATGGTTTTTCAGAGGGATCTTCCATAAACCGACCACCCTTTTTCAATGGGGATGGTTACGCATATTGGAAGGAAAGAATGAAAATCTTCATCGAAGCTATTGATCTAGATGTGTGGGATCTTTGTCGAAAACGGCGCATTTATACCTACACGCGTTGTCGATGGTGTAAAAACCGAGACACCTAGAAGTGATTGGTCTGATGAGGATAAAAGAAAAGTCCAATATAATTTAAAAGCCAAAAACATCATTACCACTGCTTTGGGGTATGATGAGTTTTTTAGAATTTCTAATTGCAAAACCGTTAAAGAAATGTGGGACACTTTGCAAGTTACCCATGAGGGTACTAGTGAAGTTAAGAGGTCGAGAATCAATTCTCTAACTCGCGAATATGAACTGTTTAGAATGAACCAAGGAGAAAGCATTCAAGAAATGCAAAAGAGGTTCACCCACATTGTTAATCATCTTGCATCTTTAGGAAAAAGTTTTACTAACGAAGATTTGATCAATAAAGTGTTGAGATGTTTAAGCAGGATTTGGCAGCCCAAGGTGACAAAGAATTTGAGAATCAAGGGACTTGACAACATGTCATTAGCTACCCTTTTTGGAAAACTTCATGAGCATGAACTAGAACGAGCGAGATTAAGTCAAAGCGAAGAAAATGATAAAAAGAAAAAGGGATAGCGCTTAAAGCCACTTCCTCAACAATTGACAATGATGATGAAGAAGATGAAGAAAGCTCGAGAAAACATTGAGGTAAACGAAGAAAATCTCATCTGTTAGTTAAAAAATTTGGTAAATTTCTCAAGAAAAAGGGAATGCAAAGAAGACCTCCCTTCCTCCGAAGAAGACTCATTACAAAGGCGAAGGAGCTTCATCAACTCCTACTTGCTATGAATGTGGCAAGCCTGGTCACATGAAAATGGAATGCCCGGTTACCAAAAGAAGAAAGAGAGACTTGAGAAGAAGCCCTTCAAAGAAAGAAAAGCAAGAAAAGCCTATATAGCATGGGATGAAAACGACATGGATTCAACTGACAAATGACTCGGATAGCGAAGAAGCTCAACTCGTCTCATGGCCAAAGGAGAAGAAGAAGAAAGCGAAAATGAGGTAAGTTCTAACTCTACTTTACTGCCCTCTTATGATGAGTTACAAGATGCCTTTGAAGAATTGCATGACGAATCAATAAAACTCACAAAACAAATTTCTTCTTCTAAGAAAAAAATTTTTTCTTTAGAAAATAAAATTTTTATTTTAAATAAAGAGATTGAAGAACTAAAAATTGAAAATGAAACTTTGGGAATTATTGATGCATGCTCATCTCATCCCTCACATGCTTCTACTTCTTATTCTTGTTCTTCATGTCACACACTTGAAAATGAAATTGAAGATTTAAAGAACACCCTTGCCAATTCACATGTGGAAGAGATAATTTAAATATTTTATTAGGAAAACAAAGGGTTGTTTTTCAAAAGGCTGGAATAGGATATAACCCGAATAATCAACACAAATCCTATAAAAATTATTTTGTTAATTCTAGCATCTCATGTAGCCCATTTGTTAAATGTTTCTATTGTGGGAAGAAGGGTCATAGTGCTTCAACATGCAATGTAAGGAAAAATATCAATACAAAAATTGGAACCAAAATGGTATGGGTTCCTAAGGGCACTATACCCAAAACTGACAATCAAGGACCCAAGAAAATTTGGGTACCAAAAACCAAAAATTGAATTGTGTTGCAGGTGTGCTTGATAGCCAAGAGCTAACTTCGGCATTTTTGAAAATGATTGCTGCAAGCACAAGACTATAATGAATTCCAAGCTCTCCTTCTTGTCTCTATCAGGCTTGGACTTGCATTCATATGAGTATTTCCATCAAAAGGTAAGTTTTCATATCTCAAATATGCCATCTGGATGCAAAATATATGCTTTTATGTTTGAGTTATTCGAATACCTCCCTGTGGTATTCGAATACCATTGCATCTGTACGTGAAAATCCATGTTTTTCTGATAGGTCTATTCGAATACCCTCCCATGGTATTCGAATACCATACATCAGTACATCAATTTTATGCCTTTATAAAGCTAGAGTATTCGAATAACTATATAGCTATTCGAATAACCAGATATCTATCACATCAGTTTTTCTCACATGCTATCTGGAGTATTCGAATACCTTCCAAGGCATTCGAATACTTGCTCATTCTGGAGTTTATAAAATGTGATGGGTATTCGAATACGGCAAGAGGTATTCGAATACCACATGACTGAAGCAAGTCTTACGACGTGTTCTTTGTTTCGTTTCTGTTTCCTTTTCTTATACATATGCAATGAAAATATATTCCAACTATGAATACAATGCTTTAATCTTATTTCATCAAGCCTTCATTTTTGCCCTATATGAAAATTACATGATGTTCTTAAATGCATATTTCTTGGCTTGTTCTTGCTCTTTTTTTTCTAAAATATGCTCAATGTAATTGGCTATTGTTTTGATATACGAACAAGTGCAATAAGTGGTATATGAAATATTTAACATCTATGTTTTTATTGACATATGTCAGATTTATAAGAATTTGTTAACAAGTAGTAAATGCTTAGAACATCTTGACAAGTGATATCAAACAAGTGGTAAATGCTTTACATTTTGACAACAAGTGATATCAAAGTGGTATGAACATAATAACAAATGATAACAAATGATATCAAACAAGTGATTTCTTGGCCAAATTAATTGATAAATATATTTTTGCCCTTAAGAATCATTTGCTGCTTTTGCCTCATTGTTTTAAATGCTTATTGGCTTATGAGATTTGACTAACCCCTATGGATCCAACATTAATGGATACCAATGAAAGCACTCTGAATTTTGTTGTAGGGAGAACACTACCTCAAGCATAAATTTAAATGGACAAAATTCATTCAACTTGAGGACATGCATATATTGTTCAATATGTTAAAATGGGAGAGAAAAATACTTGCCCCATCTTTTTTATCATGACAAAAGGGGGAGAATGGTATCAAATGTACAAAAGGGGGAGAACAAGTTCAAATGTCTTTGTTTAAGAAAAGTCAGGGAGAAAAAGTCAAAACAAAAATAGAAATTGAATTCCAAAAGTAAGGGGGAGCTGCTGTGCATATCTCTGATGTAAATCACCTCTTATGAAAAAGAGGGGGAGTAAGTATCTCTAAACTAACTTTGTGAATTCCAATTTATATGAACTAATGCTTTTCTCAAATGTTAGTTTCATCATCAAAAAGGGGAGAATGTAATTGGCTAGCTATCATGAGTAATAGTTTTGATGATAACAAACGTGAAGACAAACATGAAGATGATGAGAAGACCAAGTCCAAGATCTTCAAGAATAAGCTTTAGGACTTAGGATCCTTGTAAAAGCCTCATTGGATATCTCATTAATTGGCATTGCAAAGAAATGTTTTCAAAATTGTTTTTCCAAAATTAAACAACCATTTTCTGGTCATCTGAAAGCATTTAAAACTGGTTTTTTAACAGAGGTATTCGAATACCCTGTTAGGTATTCGAATAGAGTGTTTTTCAAGTTTGAACATTTTCTGTTTTTCAAAGTGGTATTCGAATACCCATCTATAGTATTCGAATAACTTGTTTCGAAACTGATATTTCCTGCTGTGCCAAAACAGAGGCATTCGAATACCCCATATGGTATTCGAATACCCTAGATTCAGAATGAACCTTTTAAATGAGGCATTCAAATACCCTTAAGCGGTATTCGAATAACCCAGCCTTAGTCGTTTTTTTAAGAGAGTTTTGGCAAGAGGCATTCGAATACCTCATAAGGTATTCGAATACCGTTCTCCGTAAATGGTTCTCACGAAACGTTCAAAAATGGCAAAGAACGGCCATATTTGCTTTTAATGGTTTCTTAATTGGCACCCAACGGCTAGTTGCTTTCTTTGCTCTATAAATACAGACCTTGGGTCTCTTCGAAAACCCCAACCACTTGAATTATTTTTTGCTTGGCTGAAAACGAATTTTACATTATTTTCTCTCTTTTCGTGCTCTCTTTGCCAAAACCTTGAGATATCCTTTAGAGAGCTCATTAGCACTTCAAGTTGTAATATCTCGCTCTAAGTGAGAGTTTATTTTTCATCTATTCTCTCGCTTCGTAAAAGGGTGAGGTATCCCTTAGTGAATTTGTGAGGGTGAGGTATCCTCTAGTAAAGGGTGAGGTATCCCTCTAGTAAAGGGTGAGGTATCCCTTGGTGTAAAGAAGGTGAGGTATCCCCAAGGATTGTATAAGGGTGAGGTATCCCTTTTGTTTAATTGAGGCTTGAGCACAAGGGTAGAGTTTCCTGTGTGTGAAAAGTGCTCCGTATTGTAAAGGTTGCAAGCACTGTTGTTTAAGCTTGTCTTGAATAGTCAAAAATCTCGAACGGTGTTTCGGGGATTCTGGACGTAGGCCAAAAGTGGTTGGTGGTCGAACCGGGATAAATCATCGTGCCTCTGTTTTTCTTTCCCTTATTCTCTTTATTTTATGCACTTTATTTATTGATTCCTGCAATTTATTTATTACTTGTTCTTCTTTTCTCTCATCTCTTCCACATTCTTTAATAATTATATTGAGCAAAATTTATTTGTTTAAAGCTTTTGTAAAAGCTTTTGTTACTCAATTCACCCCCCCTCTTGAGTACTGGAAGCCACTTGGGTAACACTTGTGTGTAAGTCTGTCTTGTTTGTGCTGTGTGAAATCTTTGTGGTTTGTGTTTTGAAATGAATTCCTCTAACTTACCTTGTGGTTTTCAGTCAACCTGAATTGAGAAAAAGTAAGATGGCGAGAAGTGGAGAAATTGCAGCTGCTGTTGAGGCAATGCAGCGGATGGTAGAAGTCATAGCGCAGCAAAATGAGCGTACGGCTCAACAACAAGAGAGAGCTGCTCAACAACTCGAGGCGATTGCCGATGCCCAGAACTTGGCAGAGTTTCGTCGTCACAAACCTCCACAATTTAAGGGAGAATTTGATCCTGACAGGGCTAGTCTATGGATCAAGGAACTAGAGAAAGTCTTTCGTGGCATGAACTGTGCCGAAGACAAGAAGGTGAATTATGCTACCTTTATGCTTGTGGGCAACGCCGAAGATTGGTGGAACGGAGCTCAAAGAGCATTGGAAGCCAAAGGAACTGACATCACATGGGATGTGTTCAAGAACAAGTTCTTGGACAAATATTTTCCTGCTAATGCGAGACATGCGAAAGAGCTGGAGTTCCTCAACTTGAGACAGGGGAACATGACCGTCAGTGAATATGCAGCTAAATTTGAGAACCTGGAGATGTTCTCAACACACTACCAACATCAAACCGATGAAGCCTGGAAATATTGGAAATTCACCGAGGGATTGAGGTATGAGGTGAAGAAAGCTGTGATCACCCTGAAGATGAAGGTATTTTCAGAATTGTTAGACACTTGCTGTGAAGTTGAAGCCTTGGAACAGGCTAGAGACTCGAGAAACAGGAGCTTTGGGCCTATACGGTCCCAAAGAGGTGGAGGCAGTGGTTCAAACCGCTGCCAAAAGAAGCCTTATTCCTGACCAGCGGGAAGTCAGCAGTAGACCGGTGGAAGTTCTGGTGGAGGTTCCTCTGGGAACCGAACTGGACAGAATGTGACCTACCTGTCCAGATGCTTAAAGTGTGGGAAAGATCATCTCATGAGGGATTGTACGATCAAGGGAATCATCTGCTTCAGATATGGCAAACCGAGCCACATGTCCAGAGACTGTAATCAAGCAAAGGCTGAACCTTCAGTCAACGCAACTCGAGCCAAGAAACCGCAAGCCGGAGGTCGAGTTTACACTATGAGCGGAGCTGAAGCCTCCGAATCCGAAGACTTGATTCAAGGAGAAGGCACCATAGAAGGTAATCTTTTAAAAGTACTGTATAACTCTGGGGCAACCCATTCTTTCATATCATATGACTGTGTGCTACGACTTGGCTTACCTGTGTCTGAACTACCTTTTGAATTGACTGTTTCAACCCCCACTAATAAACCGGTAGTTACTACCAAAGTCTGTTTGAAGTGTCCCTTAATTGTTGAAGGTCGAACCTTTTCTGTTGATCTGATCTGTCTACCTTTGTCACAGTTAGATATAATCCTAGGGATGGACTGGTTATCTTCCAACCATGTTCTATTAGATTGTTCCATAAAAACCATAGTTTTCCCTGTGGATGAGAATTCTAGATACTTGACAGCCAACCAAGCACGAGGTTTCTTGAAAGAAGGAGCTCAGGGGTACATGCTACTATCTTCTTTGAAAATCGAGAGCGAGGCTGACCTGGATACTATTCCGATTGTGAGAGAGTTCTCTGAAGTTTTTCCAGAGGAAGTACCTGGTTTACCACCGACACGTGAGATCGAGTTTGCTATTGATCTGGTACCGGGAGTTGGTCCCGTGTCTATAGCATCTTATCGTATGTCTCCAACCGAATTGGTTGAGCTCAAGAAATAGCTAGAGGAGCTTTTAGAGAAACAGTTTGTTAGACCGAGTGTGTCACCGTGGGGAGCACCAGTACTATTAGTTCGGAAAAAAGACGGTACCTCAAGATTGTGTGTGGACTATAGGCAATTGAACAAGCTGACGATCAAGAACAAGTATCCACTCCCAAGAATTGATGATTTGATGGACCAACTGAAGGGAGCAGCAATGTTTTCAAAGATTGATTTGAGATCTGGGTACCATCAGATAAGAGTGAAAACGGAGGATGTGCCAAAGACTGCTTTTCGTACCCGATACGGTCATTATGAGTACCTTGTAATGCCGTTTGGTGTTACGAATGCACCTGCTATCTTCATGGACTACATGAACAGGATCTTTCGTCCTTACTTGGACAGGTTTGTTGTCGTCTTCATTGACGATATCCTGATATATTCCCAGAATCAGGAGGATCATGCTGAGCATCTCAACATAGTTCTTCAGATTTTAAAGGAGAAGGAATTATATGCCAAGCTGTCGAAGTGTGAATTCTGGCTTGATGAGGTGAAGTTTCTAGGCCATGTGATCTCGAAGGAAGGGATTGCAGTGGATCCGTCAAAAGTAGAAGCAGTATTACAGTGGGAACAACCAAAGTCAGTGACGGAAGTTCGTAGCTTCGTGGGTATAGCCGGATACTACCGAAGATTCATAGAAGGGTTCTCCAAGATTGCTGGACCGCTCACTCAATTGACAAGGAAGAACCAAGCTTTTGAATGGATTGATAGCTGCGAGCAAAGTTTTCAAGAGTTGAAGAAACGGCTAACTACCTCACCGGTGTTAGTGCTACCTGATCCGAATGATCCATTCGAGGTGTACTGTGATGCTTCGTATCAAGGATTGGGATGTGTTCTTATGCAACATAGAAGAGTGGTAGCCTATGCTTCGCGACAGTTGCGAGTACACGAAAAGAACTACCCTACACATGATTTGGAACTTGCGGCTGTGGTCTTTGCTCTAAAAATATGGAGACATTTTCTCTATGGAGCGACGTTCAACATCTTCAGTGACCACAAGACCTTGAAATATTTGTATGATCAGAAAGAGCTGAATATGAGGCAGCGGAGATGGCTGGAATTCTTGAAGGACTATGATTTCCAGTTGTTGTACCACCCTGGCAAGGCGAACGTCATGGCTGATGCCTTGAGCAGAAAGACTATCAGTGCTTCTGCCTTGATGATCAAGGAAAGAGACCTCATAGAACAGTTTAGGGATGTATGGTCATTTGTTAAGTTAGAACCCGAAAGGATTTGTATGAATATGGTCACCATCTCAAGTGAGCTAATGGATGACATACGGGAAAAGCAAAAGGATGATGAATTCTTGCAAGAAGCGAGAGGATTGATAAGGTAAGGCAAAGAGACAGAATTTGAAGAAGGAACAGATGGAATTCTGAGATTCCGAGGTAGAGTTTGTATTCCCCGTAACCAAGAGCTTAGGCGATATATTGTGGAACATGCTCACACCAGCAAGCTGAGTATGCACCCAGGCATAACTAAGATGTATCAAGATCTAAAGAAATTGTTCTGGTGGCATGGAATGAAGAGCGACGTCACTAGATGTGTGTCGACTTGTTTAGTTTGTCATAAAGCTAAAGTGGAACATCAAAGACCAGCGGGATTGCTACAACCATTATCTATTCCTGAATGGAAATGGGACAGCATTGCGATAGATTTTGTTGTGGGTTTGCCGAGGACAAAGAAAGGACACGATTCGATTTGGGTAATTGTGGATCGACTCACGAAGTCAACCCATTTTCTCTCGATCAACATGAGGTACAGTTTGGAGAAGTTGACCCAGCTTTATATTGGAGAGATCGTTAGGCTACATGGTGTGCCTACGAGTATTGTTTCGGATAGGGATCCGAGATTTACTTCAAAATTTTGGTAGAGTTTACAAGCATCATTGGAAATGAAGTTACGTCTGAGTTCAGCGTACCATCCACAAACCGATGGTCAATCGGAAATGACGATCCAATCTCTAGAAGATTTGCTTAGAGCTTGTACTATGGAACAAACTGGATGTTGGGATGAAGTTCTACCACTGATAGAGTTCACCTACAACAACAGTTATCATTCGAGTATAAGGATAGCACCCTATGAAGCTCTGTATGGACGACGGTGTCGAACACCTTTGTGTTGGTACCAAGAAGGAGAGCGCCTTACGATTGGACCAGATATCATTCAGCAAACGACTGAGAAGGTTAAAATGATTCAAGAGAAGATGAGAACTGCGCAGAGCCGGCAAAAGAGTTATGCGGATAGGAGAAGAAAGCCTCTTGAATTTGAGGAAGGTGAGCATGTATTCCTGAAAGTCACACCCACGACTGGGGTCGGCCGGGCTTTGAAATCTAGAAAACTCACTCCAAAATTTCTTGGACCTTACCAAATCCTTCGCCGGATAGGTCCAGTAGCCTACCAGATAGCCTTACCCCCTTTTCTTTCCAACATACACAATGTCTTCCATGTGTCACAACTTCGTAAGTATTTGCCTGATCCAAGTCATGTCATAGCACCGGACACAGTACAATTAAAAGAGAACTTGACCTATGAGGCGCCTCCTGCGAGAAACGAGGATCGACGGACAAAACAACTTAGAGGAAAGGAGATCTCATTGGTAAAGGTGATTTGGAACGAGACGACTGGTGATGCAACTTGGGAACCAGAGAACAAAATGAGGGAGCAACATCCGGAACTATTTTGAGGTATGTAAATTTCGAGGACGAAATTCCTTTTAGTAGGGGAGTGTTGTAACATCCCGAAAAATATCGGTTTAAGCATAAATGATCATTTTATAATATTCTAGATTTTTGAGAATTTTTCTAGAATTTTTCGAAAACGATGAATATTTTAATATATTTTTCGTTTTACGTGCACACTGAGCTGAGAATTGCTGAGGTCAATGTAACGCTCCGGAAGTTAATTATTTCACTACTAATAGTCATTTTCTAATATTTGTGATTTATGTGAATTCTTTCGAAATTTTTCGGAAACGACGAATATTTTAATATATTCCTCGTTTTACGTGTGCACTGTGCAGACCCGGGAAGAAGCGATGTCTTCTCTGTGGCTGGTAAACTCTAAATTGTGGACTTGTCGACGGGGGATCTTACTAAACCCGAGGCCGGGCACAATTTACGAAGTTTACGTTTTACGAGGTTTTACTCGATGAATGAAATCACGGTATTATAAAAATCATCTAATGAATAATGAAATATTATTTTCATCATCAGTAACTCTTCTACACTTGAGGAAAAATAATACTGACAGTGTAAATATTCATCTATGTTAGTATACCCGATTGGGAAACGGCTTTACTTTCATTTTATCGAAAAACGTGCAAAGCTTCTCATAGAAGCTTGGAGGAAGCTTCTTGGAAATTTCCTCTTCCTCTTTCCCCATGCAAAGCAGCCCATTTCCCTCCTCTCTCTCCTTCATGCATGGCTGCATGGCAGCCCAAAGCAAGGAAATATTACTTTTCCCTATTTCATTTTTATCACACAAATTCATTAATTATCAAAACATTTTCTCTCACTACCATTTCTTCTTCTTCCTTCTTCAACATTTTCTCCCCCTTCTCTCCACCATTGCTACGACCAAGCTCTCTTCTTCCCCCTCATTCATCAAAAAAATTTACTTACAACCACACTCTCTTAACCCTCTTCCTCTCCTAGACATCCTTCTTGTTTGGAGCATCTTGAGGTTCCACATTCTCACCATTTCTTCAAGCTCCAAGCTTTGAGCTTTTTAGGTAAGATTCAAGACTTCTCTTCTTTCTCCTCCATTTTCGTGGTCATGGTCTTCATGTTGGCCATCTATGGCTTATTTTCCAAGCCATTATGCTATTCTAACAAAGTCACCATTTTTAGGATTCTTGGAGCTCAAATCTGAAAATTCAAAGGAAGTTCTTAGTGTTCTTCTTTTGTTTTCTTCACTTAGGTAAGAGGAAGACACTCCTCCTCAACCTCTCTTAGCACCTAGGAACCTTGTATGTGTATTGTTGTTGATTTTTTTGAATCTATGTATAAAGTTCACTCATTTTATGTTGTTCTTGATGATAATGTATTTTGTTGGGTTTGTATGATTTATTGATGTCTCTTGTATGATTTGAAGCTGTATTTGAGTATCTTGTTGATTAAATATGATAATGATTGGTTTGGTTTGAGTTAAAGGACCTGAGAACTCTGTTTTCTGCAAGTTTACGCGTGGTAATCGATTACACGGGGCTTGTAATCGATTACCAAGCTCTTAAAGGTACTAAATCGTGACTCTGGAAATCTGGTAATCGATTACATCTTGTGTGTAATCGGTTACAGAGATTTTGTCTAGCTTGTAATCGATTACAAGAATGGTGTAATCGATTACCAAGCCTCTGATGTCACGAAATGATGCTTCTGGGAATCACGTAATCGATTACAACTTGTGGATAATCGATTATGGAGGTTCTGTCTGATTGGTAATCGATTACCACGGCTGGGTAATCGATTACTAGGTCCTTGAAGTTATGAATTGAAGTTCTGGAAATTGTGTAATCGATTACAATGAGATTGTAATCGATTACAGAGATTCTGTTTATTTGTGTAATACACAGGGTGATGTAATCGATTACCAAGACCCAAAAATGAGATTTTGAGCTGGAAATGATTGAGATTATGGTTCTTTGTCTTTTGTAGCTCAAACATAACCTAAAAACCCTGAATTCAAGGATTTTACCTTACTTAAACATGATAGGAATATGCATTCATATCGATAGAGAAGAAATGATTTTGAAAATGGAATTCTTGGATCCATGTCATAGAAATTGTGGTGTGTGTATGATAAGGAATGTACGTTGATGCTTATATTGGCCTATTGAGGTATGATATCTAATGGTATGAAATTGTGAATCATACATGTCCATGCATAGTGTCATATGCATTGTGAATGTCCTTGTGGACTGTTGTAAGGCCAAGTTGCCTAGGAGATTGAACACACCTTAGTGCGGGTGCGAGTAGACTAGTGTGGGTCTTGTTATGACCTTGGGGGCGTCGGGGTGCGGGTCCTCCACAATGGGTAGTTAGTAGCTCCTTTGCCTGTGGGGCAAACCGATGCAAACTCACCGACGATCCGGACTTGACACTGTCCTATATCGTGATCTAGTGTAGAATGTCTGTACAATGCCATGATTGTGCACGAGAAAAATTATTGATAGCACTGGCCTCGGCAGCCGAGTTACAGACATGTCACCTGATCTTTCTCTCCGACTGTTTGAGTCTAGCTCCATGGAGTAGGAATTTGGGAAAGCATGCATGTGAGTCATGATATACATTGTCATTGTTAATGTTCATATTTCCTATCTATGACTGACTTGGCTTTTGCTGTGATGACTATCTACCTGGAATTGTTTATTTGCTTACTGTTGGAATTTCTGCTCATTAATTGAATGTGATATTCTGAATTGCTATCTGGGCGTGTGGCGTCGTACTGTTTCTAGCTGCTATAATTGGTAATGATGGTAGGATGTCTTACCTCTTTCTTGTATCTCTATTGCTTGTTGTATGTGTGTATGCTGTGTTGATCGAAGACGACCGCAAGGAGGCGGAAGATCCCGATTTTCTGGGCTTCTGGCCCGAACGAGACTAGCTTCTACGAAGACGATGGCGGCACGTATGCGCGGATTTCTTGGGGATGTGCGTCTGACCTTCCTCGGAGGGCCGGAGTGTTGGCACATCAACTTGAATTCCGATCGCTGCGTCTACTTGGGAGATGTGTCAATAGCCCTAGCCTGGAGACGTCATGAGGCACCTATCCTCACCTGCCACATCAGCCTGCGATTGGAGTTTTACTTGTCCATCTGTGAGATGTGGGGTGACCGTTACTATACCCCTTGGGAGGACTCCTTTGATTCCACTGCTCGGGCTCCGTCCCGTGCTTTTGTGGTTCCAATGGAGGTTTCCTCGGAAGAGGAAGATCCCGCTGAGGATCCTGACACGGTTCCTCCTCATCTGAGAGACTGAGTTTACTGATAGCTACTGATGGCTACCACTGTTTTATTTTGGGGCCTGATGTATACTTGTGTGGGCTGTATATTTTGGTATCACTGGGGCATATTTGTATAATCTTTTGGGGCAGGTATAGTTATGTTTTTGGGTAATTCAGGCTTGTATCTAAGTATAAATGATATCAAGATACATTTATATATATATATATATATATATATATATATATATATATATATATATATATATGCATATTATCCAGATGAGAATTTTGTCTACTATTTTATCCTTCACTGTCATTTATATTCCGCATGGTTACAATGATTATCAAAACAAAAAAAAAAGAATTGTATATTCATGCTATTCTGCTCGCGTATTTAAGAATTGAACAAGTTAACTTTGATTAAATGAACCGGGTCTTAATTGTTTGATTATTTACTTTTCCGTATTTTCTTTTATTTGACAATGTGACTTTCCCTCCCAAAAAAGGGGCGTTAAAATTGTGCGTATAATTACACATCTCTCAATGCATCACTATGAACTATAATTACACAAATACCCTCAGTATCAATATTTTCAAATATAGTATGTCTCCACTTGACAGTACTATTTCTCAACTTGTCCGAGCCCACCACCTTGGCCTGACAGTGAACTTACTGTTCCTTTTAGTTGCATAAATATTTTATCGCGTTTTCAGAATCACGTTACATTTTTCAAACGTTTTCAAATTGCGTAAGTATTTTTTAACATTTTTAAAATTGTGTAGTGTTTTTAAATCGTTTTCTCATTTGTGTAACATTTTTAAATTGTTTTCTCAATCGCGTAGCTTAAAAATCATCATTTTAAATACGTGTAAGATATTTTTAATATTTTTCAACTATGTAAAATATTTTCTTTACATTCTAAATTATATTTGGAAATTTTCTCCATTATTTATTTATTTTTAATTAATTTTGACAGCATTTCGTCTAGAAAATCCATTAAATTATATTTTCTATGTTTTCTTTTAAAAATTACCTTTCTTAGTCATAACCAACATATACACATTGAAACTTGCTAACGCACTTCAAAACCCAAAGGGTGAGCTCTACGTTAGTACTTTTCAAGTGTTCAATTTATTTCTCATCCATACTTAATTTCTCTAATCAAGTTTCTAATGAAAAGTTCATTTATTTTGTTTTCCAAAATTCATTGAAATTGAGTTCTCTTTAAATTAATTCCTTAGTCTACACTTAGAAAATAATTTTGGATCAAAAGTATGTCAAATGGCATGTTGGCCAAAATTCAACATATCCTTTATAAATCATTTTTAAATTATCTTTCATTCTCTAAGTCATTGTAAAATTTATTTATTGCAACTAAGTTATTTAATTCAAGCTTTAGAAAATGGTTGAGAACATTTTGGTTCTCTTTGGAGTGATGAAGCCGTGAGCTTCCCTGTATTCTTTGGAATACTCATGCAAATCCTCACATGTTATTCACATCATACAATAATTATCATACATCTATGAACACATACTATATATTTTAAAGCTATAGACATGCTAGCAAATATAATCAAAATCACAAATAGAAAAAACATTAAACAAACAAGTGAATGAATCCTTATGGATTCTTCACCACAAATACATCCATTTTCTCACCACCACACAAGGTTGATGAGATTAAATCTCTCTCTTACCTTTAGGGAAGACAAACTCCTTCTAAACTCCTCCTAGTGATTTTCATGTGACTCCAAGAAAAGCCCTAACAAACTCAAACAATTTTAACAAGTCATAACTATGGTTGAAAAATACAAACCATGGATCAATCATGGCTTAGAACTTCAAGAATCAAGTTAGAAATAAGAAACAAGGATTTTTACCTTGTAGGAAAGAAAACTTCAAGGTTGGTTTCCAAGCTTCAAATGAACTATTTTGAAGAAATTCTCAAGATAAAAGATGCTTAGAATAGTGTTTAGATTTGAGAGGTGGTGTTAGATAAAAATTTAGAAGAGTGGAAGTAGGATTTAGTGATTGTAGCCGTGAGCTTCACCAAGAAGAAAGGAGAGAAATTTTGGTTGTCTTACTTTGGAGAAAAGATGAAGATGAAGATGAAAATGGTCTCCTAATCCTATGCATAGCCGTGGAGCTCAATGGAGGTAGCCATCTTTGTTGACCATCCAAGGACTCCTAATGGCCTTAGATGTTATCAAGGGTTGATATCCAAGGCTTTGTCTCCAAGTTTGCTTCTCATTGGTGTAGAGAATCAAGTCATCAAGTGACTTGGTCCTTCTTGAAGATGCCATAACCGAATGGCCTAAGGGAGAGCAAACTAAGTTCTAGTTCACTTAGGCAATCTAGTTAGACTTAGGTACATTTAGTTAGGTTTCTTAGTTACTTGTCCAATTATTTAGTTACTTAATGTAACTAGTCATCTCCTTAACTTTACTAGAACCTTCTCTAACTAGAACTCTAATGAATAGCTAACTAGGTTTGTTCCATTTAGTTACTACCTAGATACCTTAGATTAACTTAGTTAAACTTAAGCTAACTTAGTTAGGTTTTTCTAGTTACTTACTAATTAGTCCAACCACTTTTGTTGACTACATCTTATTGGTTAGAAACTTTCAAGCCATTTATGTTGACTAATTTCTATTGGCTTAGAAATAATTCAAGCCAAAAATGTTGACTGACTTACCAAGCATGGGTCCCACAGACTTTTTCGGGTCTATGGTCCATTTGGGGCAGAAGCTACTATTTTTAAGACAGTAGGTACTGTCCAATAAAATAATATTAAAAAAATATAAATATTTTTATTGCACAGATAAATTCTAAAAATTAAAATATTAATACATGTATCATTCAGAATTGGGTTTAGTAAGATCCCCCAACTCCGAATAATCAGATAAAGATTTCCCCGGCCCGAAAATTATTATTTTCTTGATTCAGAGTAATTCACACACAATGATCAAATTTAATCACGAAACAGTCAAATTAATTTTATATCACATAAAAAACGTAAAACAGTACATTGTAGACAACATCGTAATTTAATCAAAAATCGGGGTGTTACAGGTAGTGCATCTTCAATGGAAGAAGGCCCTATAACATGGCAGTCAGACAAAGGTTTTGCGACTATAGGAGGAAAACCCTTTTTCCTAACCTCTAGAACCTCTTAAAGTTTTGGTAGACGTTTCTTTAGGTGCTGTTGGGGGTAAAAATACAAGTTCTAATTTGACAAAAATATTTTTGACAAGTGGGTGATATTCGATGAAGTTGGATGATTCGACGAAGATAATTTTAATGATTGGATGATACCATTAAGACATTCAACGAGTAAGGCATTCAACAGTTGGATGATGATATTTTTCTAAGTGTTGGACTCAAGGGTTGGTTTCGTCGAAAATAAAGTTACCAATTCTGAATTCAACAAGAGTTGGTTATCGACGAAAGATTTCACAACTGCTCTCAGTTGAGCAAAATATCAGGGTAGAAAAACGTGGCAAAACTCCCATGTACGTGGTCAGTTTTTAGGAGTCAGTTATTCTTCATAATTTGCCTATAAATATTAGTATTTACGATGTACAAATGGTTAGTTACTGGATATACAATCCTAATGTAACACCCTCGCTAGGGTATCACATGTCTGACTCTCGACTCAAAATCTGTAAAGAAGTTCACACAAGGTTTGAGTTATAAAAAGATAGGTTTTAAAATTTCTTCTTTACTGAAACATAAATTTACTGAAAATATTAAGTAATATTGAAAATCATATTTCAACTATTCATTATGCAATACTGACACTAATTAATATTTCATAATTTAAAGAGAAATATAAAACTAACAGACTCTTCTTCTTTTTTTTTAACAGTAGCAAACCCCATGACGGGTCCTGCTTAATAGCACGGTACAACACTAGCGTTAAAACTTAACATACTTATTCTGTTGTGTATCTATCTTGTTGCATCAGACATCTGTTCTACATCTGTTCTTTGTCAACACTGCACACCTTCAAGTCCTGAATGTCCACTCCTTATTGTTATCACCAATCTCAGAGTATCCATCGCCCGTTATGTCTAAGACAACTTGATCCTTCTATTATTTTATTTTAACAGTACAAACACAGCAAAACAACATAACAAAGAGGTGAGATCACCTACGCCAATATCAACATGGCAGCACAGAGATAACACAAACAACAATATCATAGAGATATGTCATACCGAAATTTTAATAATGTACTCAACATTAATCAACTATCAACATCATACTATTAACATTATTATCATCACACAATAATCACAATAATACCATCAACATGATTATCATCATCATCATCCAAGTATTCAAAACAATTGTCATAGCTAATATTCCTCAATTAATATATCATACAGATATAAATGTTCAGATTATGCATGTGCACAAAGACTCAGTTTTTCAAAAACAACTCCATGGAGGTTTTCACAATTTCGAGGAGAATGCTCTGTCAATTGTCAGCCTTAGCCCAAAGACAATCTTCCAGTTGTTGAAAAGAATCGTGTTTTTGTCGGGTATCGTCAATGCGTTGCAACGGACTGCATCGCCAAGTGACACAGTGGTACTCGCTACTGTCCACTTGGTCGACCGCCGCGCTCGACGCCCCAAGATCCATCATAGACCTCACTATCAATTCTCATTCCTCTTCAACCACAAGGGTCATATACAATGCACGAATATATCCGCAAGTCCAACCCCAAAGGGTCAAATCTTTTCAATTTCATTTGTTCAATGTATCATATGCCTCAACGATATTTTTTTCCAATGCATGTATAATGCACCAAATCCAATCACAAGCATCTCTTTCCAATGCATATAAAATGCACCAAATTATACTGTATTTTCAAAAGCAAAAATCATGTTATCACATTTTCATAGTTATAAAACACTTTCGTCGTGTTTTCAAAATTGCGTAATATTTCCGTTTCATTTTCACAATTCCAAAACGTTTCTGTTACGTTTTCACAATTCCAAAATGTTTATATTACGTTTTCAAAATATCGTAACACTTATGTTACGTTTTCAAAATTCTGAAACGTTTCTGTTATATTTTCACAATACCGTGACACTTCTGTTACGTTTTCACAATACAGTAACATTTCTGTTACGTTTTCAAAATACCGCAACTCTTCTGTTGCACTTTTAAAACACGTACTAATTTTTTTACGTTTTTCTTAATCGCGTAAAAATATACGTTTCTCAAAATCGCATAGTATTTTTTCACTGTTTCAAAATCGCGTAACTTAAAAATCATTCTTTTAAGTCGCATAAATCATTTTCCGTCATTCTCAAAATATTTAAAACACTTTTCAAATCACATAACGATTTTCCGCTATTTTCACAATCACGTAAAAATAATTCATCACTTTTCCATCACGTAGTGATTTTTCAATAGTAATTCAGATTACGTAAAATATTTAAACGTAATTCAAATCGCGTAGAAATATTTTAACGTATTTAAAATCGCGTAGAAATATTTTTCCATATTACGTAACTTAAAAATCACATTTTTAAGATACGTAAATAATTTTTCACCACAATTTCATTACAGAAAATATTTCTTGACCTTTAAAAATTCCTTTTTAACTTTTCTCAAAATAATATAACTTTACACTTCATTTAATATATTTTCTTACTCAAGAAAATATTTTTCCACAGTTCTTTACTCAAGAAATTCTTTTTCAAAATATAATTCACAAAATCACTTTTTCATTGATGTAAATCAACGTTTCAAAACTTAACATTTTCTAACGTATTTCAAAACTTGAAAATAAGTTATACGTTAGTAAATTTTCAAAACACCATTATATTCTCCATTTTTCCCAAATCAATTCTAAAATTAATTCTCTTCAAAACAAATTAAGATTCAAACCCTTGCAACTTTTCTTTTTCATTTTCATATGAAAGTTCATTTCTCAAGTGATAAAATACTTTGATTTCCCTTTCCAAAATTCTTATACTAAAACATTTTGTTCAAATATTTTGTTTCCACTTTAAAATTACTTTGTTTCATAAAAACCAAAATTATTCCAACCTCCAAAAATCGTAGAGTCTTTGGCCATTGAAGCCATCAAATATTTTCCTCCTAAATTGATATGGTTTTACACAAACAAAACCATTAAAAATTCTTTATTTTCAAAACCGAAATACCGATGGTCATAAAAACCAAACCCATTTGTTCAAATTCATTTTTACTTTCCTTACAAATCCTTTTTCACTTTCTTTGCAAATCCTTAAAATTATCATTGCTATTTTCATTTAAATCTCATGTTTAGTAAAACACTTAGAAACTTTTTACACAAAATAAATCAATAGAAATCCTTCTAAAATCGTATTCATGTACTCTTTGAAAAATAAATTCTTTGTTTATTTTCCTTACTTTTCTAAACATCCATTTTCATCTTTCATGAAAATATTAATTTGTGAACACCTATTTTGAGGTGTCTTGTTCGAAATCCACCATGTTCTAAGTACTCAAAAATCAATTCTTTTGTTCTTGAAAATTATCAACATGAACCCTAATCAAGGGCATCAAAACCGTAGCTCTTCCTTGGCTTTTGGAGCCAAAAATCAATTTTCTTTCCACCATCAAGTCATGGCATATACATATATATTTCATCATAAATAATATAAGCATACCATCAAAGCCATAAAAGCATGTATAGCATATCAAGCATATCATCAAAGCTATAAAATCATGCAAAGCATATCAAGCATAAAAAATTAATCAAAGCTCATAAACACCCACAAATTAATTACATGACCATGGATATGAATCCTCACATGGATTCCACATCCATCAAATAAAATACCATCTCTCACCACCATGCTTGGTTGGTGAGATGGATCTCCCTCTTACCTCTTGAAGATCCTCAAAAACTCCTTGTTTTGCTTCTTTTTCCAAGTCCTTCATCACCAAGAGCTTCTCAAATACAAAAAAAAAATACATAAAAATTAGTATACTAAGCTTGATTAAGAAAACCATGGATCAAACATGGTTTAGATCATGAAAAAGAGAGAAGAAATGAAGTTTCCTTACACTTCACCATAAATACCCTATAACTTGGATCTTGAAGAAAGTCCATGAAGATGAATGATTTAGAGAAAGTCTCCAACATGAAAGTTGTTTAGAATATCATGTAGATTCAAGATCTATGGTTGGATGAAATTAAAAGAGATTGGAGAGTGGTTTTAGGGGTCTTGACCGAATGGTTTCTCTTGAAGCACAAAGATGGAATTTTTCATTTTTGATAGAAACTTGAAACTTGGATTTGAAGCTCAAGATGAATGATTTTGGAAAAAACTCATAACTAGAGATGTTCTTAGAATGGTGTTTAGGTTTATAAAATCAAGTTGGATGAAATTTTTGAGTGATGGAAGGTGCTCTTGGAGTGCTTGGCCAAAACATGAAGAAGGAGAGAAATGGAGAGAAAACTTGGTAACTTAGCTTCTTGAAAATGTCTAATGATGACCAAGGATGACAATAATGGTCTTCAAACTTTTTCCTATGTCCTAAAGCTTCTCAATTTCGTAGCTCCCCTCCAATGCATTTTCCTTGAGTGCAAATTGATCAATAATGATCAATTATGATGAAACATTGACCAAGACCACTTAACAATGACATAAAGCAATTAATAATGGTCATAAAGCCTTTTTTTCTTTGTCTTCTAAACAATCCAAAACCATCCCCCTCCATGCATGCTTCTCCTTGTGCATTTAATAAATGACCATAATAATTAGCCACCATTTGGAGCATTTCTAGCCATTGATTAATTCAATGGTTAGGATTAATGTAGATTTTTTATTTAGAAGACTTAATCTAGGTCATTGGATCTTTCTCCTTTAAATTCTAGTCATTGCATGTGTCTCCAAAATTAAGGGTCAAGATTGCTCCTTCTTACTTTTAATCCAAGGGTCAAAATTAGTCTTTATCACTTTTTAAGACTAAATCTTCACCATTGATTAAATCTAAATCCAATGGTCATAAATGGTCCTTGTTACTTTACAAGGCCAATTCTCCACCCTTGATCACTTCTAAATCCAATGGTTATAAATGGTCTTTGTCACTTTTTGAGACCAAATCTCTACCATTGATTTAATCTACGGTTGATATTGAAGCCTTCCTTATTAAGCTTGTCTAGATTAAATCTCCACCATTGATTAGATCAATGGTTAACATCCAATGCTTATTCATTAAGTTTATTTCTTAACTGTTGATTAAATCAATAATGGATGTCCAAGCCATTAATGTTGACTAGGCAGTATAATATTTATTTTTATATCTGTTATAACTCTACTAATAATATTTTTACTGTATTTTTATCGTCCGATAATTAAATACAGTACAATAAAATTTTATAAAACTGTTTCCAGATTCAGGTTTAGTAAGATCCCCTGTCTCCGTCTAAACAGTACAAATTTTTCTATGCGCAGAAAAATTTTTGCTTTGCGGGACCCACCTGGGCCCACGTATGGCCACCTGGGCCCACATACACCCCCTGGGCCCACAATCAGTAAAAAAATTTCATAATTATCCACAAAAATCACAAAAATTATAAAATGCACAAATATCAAATCAGATTACGTAAAATAATTATCTAACGGTAAAAATTAAATTACGTAAAGTTTTCTCCGGCCCGAAAATTTTTATTTTTCTGACACGGAGTAAATCACTCAAAACGTTCAAATACGCTGATGGAATAAACAAAATAATTTTACAGTACACAGAAATTACTAAACAATAAAATTCTGTTAATTGTCAAAATTACTGTTTAAGAGATATGGAAATTTGGGGTGTTACACCTAACATCTCACTCAAGCATATTAATGGATTTGACTTCAAGTATGCCTTCCATTTTCATTTCAAGTCATTTTCTTTAATGCAATGTTTTTCTAAAATTCCTTTATTTTCTGCTTTCTTTTACATTTCTACATTTTACATTTCCTGCACCTTTAAGCTTCTGCACTTTTAAAATTCCGCACTTTAAGTTTCTGTACTTTACATTTCCTACACTTTTAATCTTTAGTACTTTATATTTCATGTACTTTTAACTTCCTACATTTTACATTTCATGCACTTTTACTTTGTGCACTTTAATTTCCCGTAACGTTTTAAAGTTTTTTCTAAACTTTCATTTCTTTCCTTTTGCTTCTTGCATCAAGTTTTACAAATTTCATCTAAAAAGCTTCTCCAAATGAGATTACCACATAACTCTGAATCCACATTTGACTGAAAATATATATTTGTTTATTGGAATCTATCTTAACCAAATTTACCCATAAACAAATTGGCACGCCCGGTGGGACGAGTTCAGAGTAACTCGTAGTATCATGAACCTCTTTGCATAAAAGATGGTTTTATGCGTTGAAGAAGTGGAAAGATAGTTTAGTCTTGTTTTTCTCAAAATATGCAAATCATGAGTAACGTAAATAACCAAGCTTTGGATGCACTTTCAATTTATGCTAGTGCACCACCTTCGACAACCGTTACTGCGCCACCCTTAACCGTTGTTACTACGAGTCCTGTGGTGGATGCAATAGTAACTGGTACTCTTTGGAGTAATCTAGTGATTGAACAAGTGGTACCTGGAGTGACTCAGTCATCACCAAGTCAGCTAAGTAACCAAAGTGTAATGAATTCAAATTCAAAGTTTATACCACAATATGGTTTGCCACCCAACTATGTTCCTCCTATGTTGGCACAAATGGGACTTGGAAGTACTTTGGCCAATACCATAGGCCAAGCAGCTGCCTCACAAGGCCAACCACAAATAAGTTCAGCTTTAGTAAGTTTTAATGACCAAGGAACAGGAATTGCAAGTTCAAGTAATCAAACTTCTTTTCGACAGGAGAGATTAAATTTAGGACTCGTATTCCCAAATATATCGAGCGATATTCCTCAAAACGTAACTGGGCCAACCATGAATTCTTTGGCCAGTTTTTGACAACAAATGGATGAAAGTAACCATGACATGGTCCATATATTCACTCAGCAAATGAGTGTCGTAATTACGCCAATCATAGAAACTACAAATAATGCTTGTAAAGCATTGGCTCAACAAATGTCAAGACTAAATCAAGCCTTGGGAATGGAAAGGTTGGCCAATGATAATGCTCAAAGAGCCCAGCCTGGGGCAAATGCAGAAGTAGTTGTACCCCAAGCGAATGTGGGACAAGACCAGTAAAATCCTGGTCAACCTAGACAAAATGATCAACCGCGCTTTGAATATGGTAATGTCCATGTGCTTCATCGAGATGATGAGGGTCAAATGGCTAGGAATGATGCAGCCATGAGATTGCTTCGATGAAATCTTAGGGAGCAATTCATTTCCCAGGGGCTGTGTCGAACCAGCTAGGACTAGAGTGCCACCTGCCAATGTTATTACAGACAGATGGGTAAAAATTCTATAATGGTAAGTTACACATATTTTTGACGAAACGTGGCTGCCAGGAAGAATATATTTCAGAAAAATCAACCATTTTGGAATGAAGATTACAGACATGGTAGAATCAACCAAGATGAAGTTTCGATTGGCCAGGATATAGCAGGGCCATCAAAACCTTTACCAATGTTAAAGAGTCGAAAAAGAAGGCTGCAGAGGTTGAGACAGGCACAGAAAAGAAGGAATTTGGCTGAGGGTTTAGTTATTAAAGAACAACCCATAGAAATGAGATGCTTAGTAGTTGAGGTTAAGCCAGCACCAAATGAAAATAAAGATGACAAGAAATTGAAAAGTATTGTCAGAAAAGAATCCACAGATACAAGGGGGCAATCCCAGTTGAGCCGATAACAAGTAGAGTTAGACGGCTGGATGAGAATGATAATTTCTGACAAGAAAAACTTGCAGAGATAAAGAAAGGGAAATATGTTCAAGGGCCTACTCCAAACAAAATTGGAAGAAAATGGCTGATTGGACTTGTAGCAGCAGAAAAAGAAGTAAAGAAGAACAATCTAGCAACTAAGGAAAACAAGGAAATGACTAGGTTGAAAGTTGAGAAAATGATAATGAGGATAACTGAGAATAAAAGCAGTGGTGATGATGAAGATTGGTCGAAGGAAGAAATCTTGAAAGTCTTGAAAGATCCTGACCAAGATGTCGAGTGGAGAAAGAAAATGTTCGACATGATCAAGGGGAAAAGAAATTTGGCGAAGTCAGATTGCCAAATCATAGATATGGACTTGACAGCTGATGAAATTATTAAGACCTTGACTGATCCGGATGATCTTTTAGGCTTTAGTGATAATGAACAGTTCGACATGGATTTCAATCTAGACAAGGATCTGGATGACATCACAATGGCTATGGATAGTAGTTTGCCGTCGGAAGACTATTTCAAGCTTGAAGGATACAGAAGTAATGAAGAGTCAGATGATGAAGAGTTTTTGAAATTAATGTGTGTAAATTTAATTTCAGTTCTGCCTGCTGAGTTTGAAGGATTTCATGAAGTTGAGTATATTAGAGAGAATGAAGAAGACTTGGATAACCTCAATGATCATTGGCTTTTCTGTCAGGATAATATGTTAACCGTGTTCGATAATACATCATATTTTGAAAAGCCAACAAAAGAACAGAAGACTCATCTCCGCCCATTGCACATCAAGGCTTTGTTAGAAGGCAAACCAACAAATAGAGTCTTGATAGACAGAGGGGTAACTATCAATCTGATCCCAAGGGCAATGTTGAAGAAGCTTGGGAAGAATGAGTCTGATTTGATGGCAACTAACATGATTGTTATTGATTTCAGTGGCAGAACTTCCCCTTCAAACAGAGTAGTGATGCTGAACGTGCAAGTTGGATCCATTGAAAGGTCGACATTATTTGTTGTAATTCCGACGAAATCCAGTTACAATCTTCTACTAGGGAGAGATTGGATACATGCTCTTAGAGCAATACCATCGACGGTCCATCAGAAGCTCATTCTTTGGAATGCAGATGATTAGGTAGAAATAGTAGAGGCAAATGATAGTCCTTGCTATTTACAACAGCTTCATGTCGATTTTAAAATCTATACTCCAAAGGTCAAGCCAATCACGACAAATGATGAAGTTATCAACAAAGATGCACTTGAAGCATGCTTAATGGATCAGTTTGGCATTCGACTAGTGAATAAGGCCAAAATGGATCAGCCAAACACTAGACATGAGTGTTAATCAGTTAGATCGACTGTCAGCTTATTTGGCCAACAGAGCAGTGTACACCACTGAAGGTGTATTGTCAGATTGCATAATAGATGATAGTCCTTTGGGATTTGATGAAAAGCAAAGGGTAAAAGTCAAAGATCCTTTAGAAGAGATAAACTTGGACACTGAAATAGATAAAAGGCCCATATTTGTGAGTTTGTTTCTGCCAAAGGAGTTCAAGGACCAACTTGTCAATTTCATTAAGTAATATAAAGATTGTTTTGCATGGGATTATGACGAGATGCCTGGGTTGAACAGAGATCTTGTTGAACATAGACTGTCGTTAAAGGAAAGATGCAGACTTGTCAAGTAAGCCAACAAGAGATTTGCACCTGAAGTTGTATTAAAGATAAAAAAGGAGATCGAAAAGTTGCTCAAAGCCAAGTTCATTAGGACAACCAGGTACATTGAATGGTTATCTAATATAGTCCTTGTGATTAAGAAAAATGACAAGTTAAGAGTATGTGTAGACTTTAGGAATTTAAATGTTGCAACTCCTAAAGATGAATATCCTATGCTCATTGCGGACATGTTAGTTGATGCCGCATCTAGACATGAATTGTTAAGTTTTATGGATGGTCATGCAGGTTATAATCAAATCTTTATAGCCGAAGAGGATGTGTCGAAAACTACCTTCAGATGTCCAGGGGCCATTGGGACATATGAATGGGTAGTCATGTCTTTCGGTTTAAAAAATGCAGGGGCCACCTATCAAAGAGCAACGAACACTATTTTCCATGATAACATTGGAAAATTCATAGAGGTGTATATTGACGATGTAATTGTTAAGTCAAAAATGAAGGAAAGTCACTTGACAAACTTAAGGCAGGCATTTGACAGGATAAGAAAGCACAGCCTTAAGATGAATCTGGAAAAATATGGTTTTGGAGTGTTGGCTTCCAAATTCTAGGGTTTTTTAATTCATAAGAAAGGTATTGAAGTGGGCAATAATAAAGCCAAGGTAGTTCTAGAAGCCGCACCACCGACGAACAAGAAGGAACTACAATTTTTCTTGGGGAAAGTGAATTTTCTGAGGATATTCATATCCAATTTGATGGGAAAAACCAGAGTCTTTGCCCCATTGGTCAAGTTGAAGGCTGAATAAGATTTTGTTTGGGAGCCTTGCCACTAAGAAACCTTTGATCAGATAAAACAATACTTGACAAACCCTCCAGTCATGATGCCTCCAATGCCTCATAGAACGTTGAAATTGTACATATCAGTGTCGAATGAGACTATAGGGAGTATGCTGGCTCAAGAAGATGAAAATGATGTCGAGAGAGCCGTATATTATCTTAGTGGAGTTTTAAATGATGCTAAAAGGAGATATAGTGCAATAGAGAAACTTTGTTTAGTATTATATTTCTCATGTACTAAACTTCAGTATTATATGATGCCTTGTAATGTATAGGTTATGTCAAAGACTGATGTAATAAAGTATATGTTGTCAAAGCCAATATTAAATGGGCGTATTGGTAAATGGACTGTTGCTTTGTTAGAATTCTTTTTACAATATGTTCCAATGAAAGATGTCAAAGGTTAAGCAATTGCTGATTTCTTGGCTGACTATCCATGTTTGGATGTTAATAATATAAATTTCATCAAGTTAAAACCTTAGCGTTTATATTTTGATGGCTCAAGGCATCAAAATGGAGTTAGAGTGGGAATTCTAATTGTTTCTCCTCAAGGTACTCCAACTAAATTCATGTTTGAACTTAAATATATATACTCCAACAACAAGGCTGAGTATGAAGCCTTAATTGTCGGGTTAGAAATACTAATAGAAATGAAAGCATGTAATGTGCATATTTTTAGGGATTCACAATTAGTCATTAAACAGCTCACCCAAGAATACAAATGTGTCAGTTATAATCTGACTAAATATTGTATTGTGGCGAGTAAGTTGATGAAGAAATTCGACAAAGTGATTGTCGAACATATCCCCAGAAATTTGAATGAAGAGGCTAATGAATTAGCACAGGCAATCTCTAGGTATAAAATTTCGTCCAAAGTCCTAATAAATCTAATGGAGATTAGAGAACTTTTATATCCATTAGAAGAAAGAGATGTACTACAAAATGATATTTCGACAGTTAATGACTGGAGATAGCCAATATTAAGTTATTTGGAAAATCCAAGTTAAAATATGCATAGAAAGCTTAAGTACAAAGCATCAAAATTTGTGGTACTAGGAGGGGATTTGTATAAAAAATCTGTTGGTGGAAATTTAGAAGCTTGCCTGAGTGAAGTAGAGGCTTATATTGCCTTAGCAGAGGTCTGTGGAGGATTTTGTGGAGCCCATCAGGTAGGTGACAAGATGAAATAGGTCCTTTGACGACAAAGGTATTATTGGCCTATGCTAGTCAGAGATTGTATAATGTTTGCTAAGTCTTGTAAGGAGTGTCAAAGACATGGCCATATACAGAATGTTCCTGCTAGTGAATTACATTCCATAGTCAAACCTTGGCCATTTAGAGGATGAGCTTTGGATTTAATAGGCCAAATTCATCCGACATTGTCGAAGGGATATAAGTACAATCTAGTAGGAGTTGATTACTTTACTAAGTGGGTCAAGGTTGTAGCCTTAAAAGAAGTAACCCAACAGGATGTAATTGACTTTATAGAAAATAATATAGTTTGTCGGTTTGGGATACCGCAAACTTTGACAACCAACCAAGGAACGGTGTTCACTGGAAGGAGAGTTTTCGAATATGCCCGTTCAAGAAAGATTAAAATGCTTACGTCGACTCCATATTATGCTCAGACAAATGGCCAAGTAGAGGCCATGAATAAAATAATCATAAGTTTGATTAAGAAGCATATCGGTCGATAGCCTAAAAATTGACATAATACCCTTAATCAAATTCTATAGGCATATAGAAATTCACCAAGAGAATCGACAGACACTTCACTATACAAGTTGGTTGATAGTTATGATACAGTGTTACCCTTCGAAATTAATCTTCAATCAGTTCGTATTTAAAAACAAGATGAGTTGCTAGTTAAACACTATTGGGACTTGATGTTTGATAATGAATTGAGTGATGAGAGATTAATTGCTTTAGAAAACTTGATTCGACAAAAAGAAGGAATTGCCAAGTTTAATGATAGTCGAATTAAGTATAAATCTTTTAAGGTTGATGATTTGGTTTGGAAGGTGATTTTGTCCATGGATAGGAATTGTTGAGAATATGGGAAGTGGTCTCCAAAATGAGAAGGACCATTCAAAATTACTCAAGTATTTTTTTATAATACTTATGCACATGTCGAAGTTAATTTAGGTTTGAGAGTTAAGTCTATTAATGGCAAATATTTAAAGCCATATAGGCTGATAATGTGTGAAGTAAAGATTGACAATGATTAAAAATAAAATTTTATTCATATATTCGACAATTACAAGTTACATGAAAATACTGTGACATTACAACTTGTTTAAGTTGTCAGAATATTACAGAGAAAAATAGATTTATTCTAAATAAACCAAAAGCTTCTTCCCAGTTGAGGCATATGTTTCGTTTGAGCTCGTGGGACCTGAGGAAGAGGAAGAAGTAGACAACCTTTGTCCTTTGATTCGTCTTAGGTGAAATAATGGCTGGTCGTCTACTGCCTAATGAGTCATCCTTATCATAACAATCGTGTTTTAGGAATAATGAGTTGTTACGATGATTACTGAAGCTCGTCAGGGATATTACGATGATTACTGAAGCTCAAGATAGGTATCACCATTAATACATAGTCCTTCTTTCCATAATATGAAACTAAACCATTTTCCCATGGAGAGAAGAGGAGATTATCAGAAGACATGATAAAAGTTATTGAGAAATGAGAAAAAAAAAGGTCAGAATGAACTCTTTTGATCATAGCGTCCCAAGGAACACTATATATAGGGGGATTTTGCTGATAAAATTAGTGCTCAATGTTTGGTAACTCACATTTTTATTAATTATGATAGTTATGATGCACAGTTACGAGATACATTGAAAAGAAACAAGTCAAAAGAGCATTTAAGTGTATAGAATTACATACCAATAATAAAAACGTATTGGAATTGATCACAGGGAATGTTTATTAGGTATTGGCCTAAAAGGCCCTACAAATCATGTCGGATTATTAAACTGACAGTATATAAAAAAATACATTTAAGTTCTTTGCAAAACTTCCCAAGAATTATCCAAGATTTGTTTGTTGGCACAAGCTCTCTGATACTCTAGTTGAAGGGAGTTTATATCTGCTAGCACTTTTTTGGTCTCGACAGCCTATTATTTCGAGTTGTTGACAATGCTTTGTTGCTTAGCACTCCCATGTTGCAATGCAATGTTGAGCTTTTGCCTTCGATAGCGAGTCACTTCAAGTCTTTTCTCGAAGTCTTCAATCTCTTTGTCTAGTTCTACCTCCTTATTTTTTCCTTTAACGAGATGGTCTTTTAATTTGGCTATCTCATTCTTTGTGTCGGTCAGCTGCTTTAAGATCTTGGATTTTTCTTGGACTTTTTGATCATAAGCAGGAATGATTTGACGAATGGAAGGCATGTTCAATGACAAGTTTTGGAGAAAATATTTACTGGTGATAGGAAAAACTCGACTGGCTATTGGCAGTTGTTGAGAAAGGGGTTCCAACTCGGTCACAATGGTCATCATCCTCTCTTGAAGTGGTTGGTCAGAGATTAAGTGCTCGAAAGAGTAAGTGAAGGCATTCTTCAACTCAGCCAAAAGTTTAGTGACATGAGAGTCACTAGAATCTTGTCCAGCTTGTGTAGAAGAGCGAGCTGACCGAGGAGAACTTTTGTGACTGCCCTAAGTATAGATATTAATTCATCTAAATCCACTTCCACGTCTTCCACACACTTGCTGTTTCAGCAAAAGTTGGATTGGTTGGAGAAGATGGAGATGGATTGCTAGGTGCAATTTCGACCATAAGGATGTTCATGTCGAACTCGTCTGTGAAAGTTTGGACGAGTTTGTCTTGATTTGCTTGGGAAGAACTGCAAGCACCAGAAAGGATTTGAGTTTCCAAGTCCGTGGCAGTTTGAACCACTGTTGGAAGAGATAGAGAGATGGCAGGCATTGCAGGGGCCGAAGATTGAACCTCTAGAAAGGGATTCTCATTACCCTATCTGATAAGATTGTCGAGTATAGTAGGATTTGCTGATTCTTGTAAAGGAACAAAGAGAGTATTAAAGCGAATAAAATCAAAAGAATTTCACAATCGAAAGCTTGGAATATTTTACCTCAGGAGACTGTCGAATTTATTTCTCAATGCTTAATTCGACATCAGGTCCTGAAGGATTTTCAGCAGTTTGTTCAGCCTCTGGATCTTAAAATGGAGGAAAGATCAAACTATTGAATGAAATCCAAGTTTTAAGCCCTTGAAGAAGAAATTATGTCGACTAAACTTACCTTGGATAAGAACGAGGTGGTTTCTGTCTCAAGTTCAGCAGTGGGTTTTAAGCTAGATCTAGAAGATTGAGTCTTCTTCTTTTTCTTCTGTAAGGGGTTCTCAGAAGATGGATTTGGAGACTTGATAATTTTGACAGAAGAAATAGAGGCAAAATCATCAACCTATATTCGACAAAAGATTTAGTTTTGACAAGTTTTAAGACTAAGTTATAAATTTTAGTCATAAAAGATACCTTGGAAGTTTTTGCTTTTGAAGGCTTAGCAGCAGCCTTATGTTTAGCAGGACTTTTCATCGAGGCTGTTCTAGTTGTCTTAGCCTTTGGGGCTTTGGGGATATGAGAATTTTGAACTTTCTTGCCTTTTCTCTTTTTTAAGGTGGAGGTTTCTACTTCTTCTTCTTCTTCTTCTTCTTCTTCTTCTTCTTCTTCTTCCTCTTCCCCTTCTTCTGGTTGTTTATACTCCAAGGGTCTTTTCAATGGGGTTGTTGTGAAAAAGGAATAATAATTAGTCGATGAAATAAGAATTCAGTGACAGAATATGAAAAGAAGTACCTTCAGGTAATTTAGTGATGACTATAGTATATTTAGCAAATTGTTCATACAACGAAGCAAACTGACAGGTAAAAGTAATTTCTGGAGTTCTTGTAAGAAAGATGTTACTAGCAGAAAAGATCCTATCAGAAGTAAGGAAGTTACCAGCCTTGGTGGGTTTACCTAGGAATTCGTCGGCCAAACCAAAACGAGCACAAGGAAGAGGCACTGATTTTGGAAAAGGAACTTGAAAAGGTTCAAGTCGTGCCAAAGGATTTTTTATCGAAACCGCAAGAAAATTAGTGAAACATTTTTCCTTGTGCGCTTGTTTTAGTTGGCCACGATTTCTTCACAGTGTCGAAAAATTGTGACAAGATACTTGAAGTCTCATTTGATCTTGTAGTACTTCTCAAAAGCACTAATATCTTGAATATGTTTACCTTTGGTTTTCTTCGAAGGTTCTTAATCCTGCACAGGAACGAGTTTTTTCAGTTATACGGCTTCGACAAACCTCAATATCGATATTGTAAGGACTATAATATTTAGTCCACCATTCAACAAAATCTAAGGTAACCCCTCTATAATGTGTAAAAAGGAAAATAAAAAAATGTTGCTTGTATCTCTTGTTCTTCGTAGCCACCCGTACAAGGTCTACCATGTCTTGTAAGCGGCCATTAATAAGGTGCTCTTTGGCTTTGTGAGAGAAAGGAGCCAGAATAGCTTGACAGAATCCTAGTTGTTGAGCCACTAAGTTTGGCAGGTGCAATTCTAAAGAATTATCTGTTGAACCAAGGAGGCCAGCAACTAGCACTTACCGACAAAGAAAATTTGACCAAATAGAAATATTGTCAGTTTGAATGGAAGGATTGTCAAAAATTAGTGGTCAAGTAAACCACTCTGAACTGAAAGAACGGTTAGCAAAAGGTGCAAAATAAATGTCCTCAGTATTGAAGGAGATGGAATGAAAAATGCTAAAGAAATGCATGAAATTCTCTGGATATTGTTTGTGAATCTTTTCATACTTGACATAGCAAAGTCTGCCATAGGTAGCATAAGAAACTGTCGAAGGAGAAGTGTCGACCAAATAATCTCCAAGGATGGCATTCAGCCAGAGCTGAAGCAACCATATGGGGCCACCAGCGTTAGTTTTTTTTATTTGGGACTTGATGCTTTGTACAATCTCGCCAATACTAAGGTATAGATTAGCAAGGAGGAATTGGCCAAGAGCCAATCCCTGACCTTCATGAAGAAGATTGGCAAGCTGAAGATATGATTTTGACACTTGAACTGATTTAGTACATAGAGCATAGGCCAACAACCAGAGAAGGAGAAAAGCCTCGTGATCTTCGTCGGACACAGGGCCTTTTGCTGTGGAATAGAAATTAACAAAGTTTGAAAAAGAAGTTGGGGCTTTTGAGTAAACATCTTTGGTATTCAAGGGTTGGAGGATAGGAGTTATGACTTTCCCATCTGGTCGAAGACCAGTTATGGCAGTCACGTCAAAAAGTGTGGGTCTTATCATGCCATAAAGGAAATTAATAGAATTGGTGGTTTTGTTCCAGAAGAAAAAAGACGCACCCAGCATACAAGAATCCATTTTTATGGGGTAACCCGAGAGCTGGATGCAGTCGAAAATACCTATGTTTCTCCATGAAGCTTCTTTAGAGGCTTGAACTCTATCAAGCTAATCAAGAGAAGCCAAGATAGATTCTTTTTTGGGATTTTTACAAGGAAAAAAGCTTTGGATTTCTTTGGTAATAAATTTTTTGGGTAAAACTGGTTCTAAGAAAGCAGCTGGAAGATTTAAAGAAAGTGAAAGGTCGTTGATAGGGAGAATTACCTTGGAAAGATTCTGCAGTTCATATTTCTCTAGAATTGGGTCTTGAACAATGGCGTGGCTGCCCAAATGTACTGATGTTTCGTTGGGAGATTGAGAATAAGAAGCCATTGTTGAGAATGAAGTTTTGCAAAAAATACGAGTAAGAACAAGGTTGAGGAAGATGAACAGTAAAGGAATGGAGTAAAAGTGATGTGATTTTGGGAAATTTAAAGAAATGATGGATAATGGAGAAGAAATTGAAAAGATGCATTATTTTTGCAAAATTCAAAAAGTTATTTTTCAGATAGGGGTGATTATAATCCCTATCTATTAGGAAAACAACTATTTAATGTTTGAAATGATAAGTTTTAATTTTTGGTTTTCGACAAATCCATAGAAGATTTTACTGGATTTTTGAAAATCAAAATAAAAAATTTAAATCTGTGAGAGGATGTTGATAAGGTATTGACGTCGGATGGAATTAGATGAGATTAAAATTTATCTTTCTTCCAATAGTGTCAAAAAAAATTTGGGGGGCATTTGTTGGGGGTAAAAATACAAGTTCTAATTCGACAAAAATATTTTTGACAGGTGGGTGATATTCGACGAAGTTGGATGATTCGACGAAGATAATTTTAATGGTCGGATGATACCATTAAGACATTCGACGAGTAAGGCTTTCAACAGTTGGATGATGATATTTTTCTAAGTGTTGGACTGACATACGTTAATGGTCAAGGGTTGGTCTCGTCAAAAATAAAGTTACCAATTCTAAATTCGACAGGAGTTGGTTATTAACGAAAGATTTCACAACTGCTCTTAGTTGAGCAAAATATTAGTGTAAAAAAATGTGGCATAATTGCCATGTACGTGTCAGTTTTTAGGAGTCATTTATTCTTCATAATTTGCCTATAAATATTAGTATTCACGATGTACAAATGGTTGGTTACTAGATATACAATCCTAACATCTCACTCAAGAAGATTAACAAATTTGACTCCAAGTATGCCTTCTATTTTCATTTCAAGTCATTTACTTTAATGCAATGTTCTTTTAAAATTCCTTTATTTTCTTCTTTTCTTTACATTTCTACATTTTACATTTCCTGCACCTTTAAGCTTCTGCACTTTGAAAATTCCGCACTTTAAGTTTCTGTACTTTACATTTCCTGCACTTTTAATCTTCAGCACTTTATATTTCATGTACTTTTAACCTCTTGCATTTTACATTTCATGCACTTTTACTTTCTGCACTTTAATTTCCCGTAACGTTTTAAAGTTTTTTCTGAACTTTCATTTCTTTTCTTTTACTTTTTGCATCAAGTTTTACAAATTTCATCTAAAAAGCTTTTCCAAATGAGATTACCACATAACTCTGAACCCACATTCGACTGAAAATATATATTTGTTTGGTAGAATTTGTCTTAACCAAATTTACCCATAAACAGGTGCCATCTAATAAGGTAGCGTTTTGGATTGTTGTTTTTATTTTGCCTTTTTGTGACTAGAATGTTAATGCCAATTTGACTAACTGAATTCTATGTACAACAAGATGATGATGTCATCATATGGATATTTTTCTCAGATGGATTGTGGTATTGATGATTATGCAATTAGAAATGATAAGGAAAATGGAAGTGTTTTAGTTAACATGAAGTTTAACATCATGATTTTCAATTTAGAGAATGAAGTTTGGACACTAAAAGTGTGTGTAATTATTTTGGGTGTGACTGTGGCAGTTGTTCCGATTATGTGTAACTTAATCTATTGTTGGAAGTAGTCACAGATTCTATTCTATTCAGATAATTCGTAATAATCTACGAAGCATAGACACAGATACGAGACATGACATAGATATAGATATATATATAGAGAGAGAGATACACAAAATTCAAAAAATTGTAGGATACAGACACATATATATATATATATATATATATATAATTACAAAATTTAAGAAAAAATATTTATAATTCATTAATATCATTTTTATAAGTTTAAAGATTTATAATATCTTAATATATGTCATATGTGTCAATATTTACTACTTAGTAAGTCCCACTTAAAAAATATGGAGCATAATTTCTGTTGACATATTCTAAAAATCTTCTAAACTAACTTCTCCTAATAGAACTAACCATGTACAAGTACATATGCATAAAAAAAATTAACTAGAGGGAATATTGGTGTAAGGCAAACTTCGATGACGATGAAGTGGACGGCTTGGTACGAGCAGATGTAGAAAGAGCAGATGAAAACAGTGATATGTGAAAAAATAAAACTTAAAATTAAGTCTAATAATGGCGTGTGAAAAGATAAAACTTAAAATACTGATATGTGAAAATAGTGGCTTGAAATGTCAGTCATGTGATTGAGCTTGGGTGGGTTACGGACTTACTAATTGAACGTTAGTCATAAAAACTAATTTTTTTAAAAAAAAATATTAATGGGTTGTGTCCAAGTTGTGCTCTAGACTTGTTCAAGCGTGTCCGAGACGTGTCTAAGCGTGTCCAAGTCATGTCCAAACTAAAAATAATAAATTTTTTAATTGGATACATTTGGACACACATGACATATGTGTCGTACAAGTGTCTCGATATATCTAATACGGACACATATCTGACACGCATACACACCTCAAAAATGATGTATTCGTGCTTCATAAGTAATGATGCCATTTGATGTAATTGAGGAATTTTGCAATGAAATTGGCATTTATCTAGTTTGTGATTGTTGTTTCCATCATCTTTTTTTTCTGTATTGTAAGATTTTATAAACTCATGTTAAAATGCCTAAATAGTTGACTTTAATGAACAATAGAATAAAATAATGAAACAAAATGGCTGGATTTAATGAACTAACACAAAAACATTGAATAAAATAAACTCTTAAACTAAATAAATTGTAAACAGAGATAAACTTCTGTAATGAATAAACTGAAATGGTGTATAACACAAGATGAATAACAGGAGATGCTAAATTGAGTTTCCATTAAACTGTGATTGAATAGTCTCTTTGGTGTTATAAATGGCATATGCTGAACACAAATACATAACCCCAAAAAACAATTACAATTCTTGAAACCCTTGTTAACTCGATATAAACTACAAATTATGAATCCAACTTTACATTTCACAAAAATATATTGACTATCCCCAAAAACTAAAACACTATTGTAACTCCAAAGACATTACACATGTCCACAAAAAACAAAACATTTCTACCAAAATCATATGTTAAAAAAAGAAAAAAACTAAACATTGCTTGCTCTTCATAACTAGTCTTCATATATTGTTCGGTCCACTTACAGAGACGGATTCAAGGGATAGCGAGCATGGGCCTCGCCCCCCCCATATTTTAACCAATTTTTTTATGTACTAATAATTTAAATTAATTTATTAAAAAATAAAGGAATAATTACATTGATCTTCTATAAGATTAATTTTTATTACATTTCCACTCTTATTTAAAAATTATACTAAAATTCCTAATTTTATGTATTGTTATTACAATTCAACACCCTTCTTTGTTTATGAAATTATACATACCTCTCCTACTTTATGTATGAATATTACACAAAGTCCTATTGAAAATACAAAGTAAGGAAGGTATGAGTAATTTTTAAAATAAGAAGGGTGTTAATATAATAAGCATTAACCTTAAAAGAGGTTAGTATAATTATTCCAAAGATAAAAATAGTGAAGTTAAAAGAATTTATACTTGATATGTATTTGACATGTGATTTATGATTATTTTATATACATTAATACTATAATTTCAACTCATCTTTCTAGTAATTTTTAATCTTTATATAATAAACCTACTCATTCCTCTCACGTTTAGCCTCACTCTATTTTCTTTTTAAAATCTAAATATATAAAAAAAACTTTATTTTACCTATGAATCATGATGTAGAGGACGTGATGCATTTAATATCTAATATAAATATATATTTTTATTATGTTTTTACTTTATTCATAAAATTTTCTATTTAATAAAAGTAAAATGATCTTTTAAAGTGAATAACTAAGAATATATCTACCCTTAATTTAAAATAATACATTTTTTATTTTAACCTACTAAATAATTTAAGAATAAATACATCTTTATTTATTAACTTTTAAATTTTTTTATATTTAATAATATGATTCATAATTTTTTATTCATTCATTAAAAAAAATTTTTTTGCATCCGTCCTTATCCACTTGGTGTCAGTACATGAGTTGACAAGAACCTTATAAACCTGGATGCAATACCCTTGCTTGTTCCTAGAATGGTTCTACCCTAACTCTGTGAAATGCTAGTGGAGGTTGAGGCCTGACTAGTGGAGGCCTTACAGGTGGACCTAATAGCAGTAGGTTCTTGAGAGTTGAGATATAAGATGTGAGATTTTGGTAAGATAGCTTACTATTATTCCAATCATCATCAAAACTCAATGGACTGTGGAGCTTTTCAAAAGCATTATTTATTTGTAAACACATAATTTCCCTTACTAGTTGGCATATTAGTTAGAATTTCATACTAGGCATAAAGTTTAGAACCTCACTTGGCATTCTAAGTGGCATATCACTAGGCATATTAGTTCTTGTACCTTTCACATTTCTACCTTGCTTTCCTTGCTACTGTCAAATGAATCTTCATTAGTAAGTGGAAGGGGCATATATGGAGAGAAAAAATATCCTCAACATCATAACAAGCCTACTTGTACTAGTCACCTTTAAATTCATCCTCATTTTCATCTTCTTGGTTGTCTGGGTGATCCTCACTATCAACCTCATAATTAGTCTTAGGTACCTCCTCAAAATCCTCATTAAACATCTCAGTCTTGGGCTCAAGAGTGGCCTCATTAGGTGTTTTATGTTAGTTTTCGAAAACATCATCAACTCCTTCGACAGGGTGTTCAAAAAACTAATATATGTATAGGTCATTTCCTTTTGTAGCACTACACATGTCAACTGCACCAATATCTCTCTCAATAATCCTTAACCCATTCTTAAACTCAAAAGCATGAGCTAACCAAAAACAATTCTTGTAGTTATAATATCCATGATCTTGAAAAAGCTTGGTCAAACTAAAAATGTTCATGTAATTAATAGAAAATGCTTTTCCATGCACCAATCTTACCCCTAATGTACTCAAGTTTCCCTTAAGGATGTCTAGCAAAATGTCCCTGATGATGAAACACAATATCTATATAATTCGACATCTATATTAGAAAAAAAAAAGCTAAATAAATACCTTACTAATCATGTATTAAAAATCCAAACAACATCACTAAGCAACAACAAACCCCAGCATTGACCCATGTGTTTATAAACAAAAATGTAAAAATCCAAACACAAGACCACATGCTTACAATAATGAATATATTATAATCTGACAAAGTTCCCATAAAAGTGCATGTATTTCTGTTTATGGGTAAATTTGGTTAGGACAAATTCTAATAAACAAATATATTTTATCAGTCGAATGTGGATTCAGAGTTATGTGGTAATCTCGTTTTGAAAAAAGAAACTTTTGAAAACAAACTAAAGGTAAATAGTAGAAGTTGAAGGAAGAAGTAAAAGTTTAAAAAAGCTTTGAAACATTGCAGAAAAATAAAGAGTTGCAGAAAATATAAAAGACAGGAATTTAAAGTGCATAAAATTAACGTGCAGAAAATATAAAGTGCTGAAGATTAAAAGTGTATAAAGTTAAAATGCAGGAAACGTAAAATGTAGAAACTTAAAGTGTATAAATTTAAAATGTAGAAGTTTAAAAGTACAGAAATATAAAGGAAAGCAGAAGATAAAGGAATTTAAAAGAACATTGCATTAAAGTAAATGACTTGAAATGAAAATGGAAGACATACTTAGAGTCAAATCCGTTAATCTGCTTGGGTGATATATTAGGATTGTATATCCAATAACCAACCAATTGTACATCGTGAACACTAATATTTATAAGCAAACTACGAAAATAACGGACTCCTATGAAAATAGCTAACTCCTAAAATATAGGCACGTATATGACAGTTATGCCACATATTTTCCTCCACTAATATTTTGCCCAACTATGAGAGCAACTACTATTCGACAAAAACCAATGTCTGGCTATTAACACATTGTGGTGATCCATCACTTAAAAATCTTTTCAATGTCATCATCCAGGTGTTGAAAGTCTTCGTCGAATATCTCAATGTTACCATTCGACTGACGAAAACAACATTTTCGTCGAACTAGAATTTGTAGTTTTAACCCCAACAGATGCCCCCCAAAGTTTTTCTTTTGACGTTGTTGGAAGAAAGATAAATTTTAATCTTATCTTCTAGTTCTAATCTGACGCCAATACCTTATCAACCTTCCAAGGTATTTAAAATTTCAATTTGATTTAAAAATCCAGTAAAAAAACTTCTGTAAATTTCTCGAAAGCCACAACTGAAACTATCACTTCAGACATAAAATAGTTATTTTCCAATAAATATGGATTATAATTACCCCTATCTAAAAGAAATAGCTTTTTTGAATTTTTGCAAAAATCATGTGTCTTTTCACTTCCTTTTTTACTGTTCATCGTCTCTTAAATTCACAAAATTATACCATTTTTTACCTCTTTCTCTACTGTTCATCATCCTTAACTTTACTCTCATGTGTTTTTTTCTGCAAAAATTTGCTCCCCTAAATGGCTTCTAGCTCTCAATCTCCTAACAAACCATAAGTGGACTTGGGCAACCCCGCTGTTGTACAAGACCCAATCTTGGAGAAATCTGAACTGTGGAATCTCTCTAAGGTAATTCTCCTTCTCGAAAACTCTTCACTTTCCTTAGATCCTCCGGCTGCTTTCTTGGGTCCAATTTTGCCCAAAAAATCTATCACTAAAGAAATTCATAGCCTTTTTCCTTGTAAAAATCCCCAAGAAGAAGTTATCTTAGCTTCTCTTCCTTCTATTCCTATTAGTTATTTTAATAAATTCGAAAAGCTTTTCAGAACTCCTCCTGACCAAATCAATGGGTATCTTATTGGCTTGACAGAGTTTAAGCCTCTAAAGAAGCCTTATGGAGGAATAAAGGTATCTTCGACTGTAACTAATTCTCACGTTAACCCGTAAAAATGGATTCTTACATATTGGGTGCATCGTTTTTCTTTTGGAACAAAACCACTAATTATTTTCATTTCCCTTATGGCATGATGGGACCTACGCTCTTTGACGTGGCTGCCATAACTGGTCTTCGACCAAATGGAGAAGTCATAACTCCCATCCTCCTACCTTTGAATACCATTGATGCCTACTCAAAAGCCCCAACTTCTTTTTCAAACTTCATTAGTTTCTACTCTACAAAAATAGGTCCTGTATCCGACGAAGAACATGTTGTTTTTCGTCTTCTTTGGTTGTCGGCCTATGCTTTATGCACCAAGTCAGTTCAAATGTCCAAATCTTATCTTCAACTTGCCAATATTCTTCATGAAGGTAAAAAATTGGCTCTTGGTCAATTCGTCCTTGCTAATCTTTACCTCGACATTGGCAGAATTGTTCAAAGCATTCGATCTCAAACAAAGAAAACCAACACTGGTGGCCTATTATGGCTACTTCAACTCTGGCTAAATGCTATCTTAGGAGATTATCTGGTCGACGCTTTGCCCCCAACCATTTCTTCTGCTACCTATGGCATAAAACTTTGTTATGTTAAACATAAAAAGATCCATAAACAAAATTTGGAGAATTTCATGCATTTATTCAGCATTTTTTATTCCATTTCTTTTAATACTGAAGACATCTATTTTGTGCCATTCATCGACCGTTCTCTTGGTCCAGAGTAGTTTACTCGACCATTAGTTTCCAGTGATTCTTCCACTCAGGCTGACAATATTTCCATCTAGTCTCTTTGTCAGCAAGTCCTAATTATTGGTCTCCTTAGTTTGACAGATAAATCCTTAGAGCTGCATCTGCCAAACATGGTAGCTCGACAACTAGGATTTTGTCAAGCCATTCCAGCACCATTCTCTTCAAAAGCCAAAGAGCACTTCATCAATGGCCGTTTGTCAGACATGGTGGATCTTGTTCGTGTGGCTATGAAGAGTGAGAGATACAAGCATCATTTCTTGATTTCTGCATTCACTCCTTATAGAGGCGTTACTAAAGATTTTGTCGAATGGTGGACTAAATATTACAGTCCTTACCATGTCGATATTGATGTTTGTCGAAACTGTATTACTGAAACCCTTATTCCTGTGCAGGATCAAGAACCTTCAATAAGAACCAAAGGTATGCATATTCAAGATATTAGGCCTTTTGGAAAGTACTACAAGATCAAATGGGACTTCAAGTATCCTGACTTAATTGTTCGACAGTGTGAAAAAGTTGTGGCTAAACTAAAACAAGCGCACAAGGAAAAATGCTCTGCTAATTTCTTTATGGTTTCCATAAACAATCCTTTGGCACACCTTTTCAAGTTCATTTTCCAAAACCAGTGCCTCTTCCTTATAGTCGTTTCGGTTTGGCCGATGAATTCCCAGGTAAACCTACCAAGGCTGGTAAATTTCCTATTCTTAATAGGATTTATTCTGTGAGTAACATATTTCTTACAAGAACTCTAGAAGTTAACTTTACCGTCGGTTTGCCTTGTTACGCGAACAATTTGCCAAGGATACTCGAATCATCACTAAAATACCCGAAAGTCCTTCTTTTCATATTCTATCATTTGCCTCTTATCCCATCTGCTAATCATTATTCTTTTCATAACAACCCCATTAAAGAGGTCTTTGGAGTACAAACAGCCACAACAGGGGGAAGAAGAAGAAGAAGAAGAAGAAGAAGAAGAAGAAGAAGAAGAAGAAGAAGCTCTTTCCTCAAAAAAGAAGAAAGGCAAGAAAATGCAAAATCCTCTTATCCCCAAAGCTCCAAAGGCTAAGACAACCAAAATACTTCGACGAAAAGTCCTCCTAAACGCAAGGTTACTGCTAAGCCTTCAAAAGCAAGAACTCCCAAGGAATCTTTTGTAACTAGAATTTCAAACTTAAAAAATCTCTAAACTTGTCAAAACTAAACTTTTGTCGAATATAGGTTGGTGATTCCACTCCTATCTCTTCTATCGAAATCATTGAATCTTCAAGCCCATCTTCTGAGAACCCTTTAAAGGTACGTCTTCTATTACTTCCTTTTGTCTCTTTGTAAAATCTTACCTTATTTTACCTTTGCAGAAGAAAAAGAAGAAGACTCAATCTTTGAGTTCCAGCCTAAAACCTACCGCTGAACTTGAGACAGAAACCACCTCAATCCTATCCAAGGTAAATTTTAGTCGACATAATTCTTTTCCTTAAATATTGAAACTTGGATCCTATTTGAAGTTTAATTTCTCTCCCATTTCAGGACCCAGAAGCTGAACAAATTGATGAAAATCCTTCAAGGCCCAATGTCAAATTAAATACTAAAGAACACATTCGACAACCTTCCGAGGTAACATACTTCAAATTTCAACCATTTTTCATGATTTTATTTATTCTAAAATTTCCTTTGTTTTGTCTACAGAAATCAATAACTCCTAATGCACTCAACAGCCTTATCAGGTAAAGTAATGAGGATCTTTTTCTGGAGGTTCTTACTTCTCCAACTTTGGCAATGCCTGCTACCTCTTTGCCTCTTTTGATAGAAATTCAAACTGCTACGAACTTGGAGAAAGAAGCTCAAATCCTTCCAGATGTCAGGAACCTCTCTCGAGCTGATAAAGACAACCTCATCCAAATCTCCACCGAAGAACTTGACATGGATACTCTCATTGCTGAAGTTGCACCTATTAATCCACCTTCATCTTCTCTGATAACTTCAATTGCTACAGGACCAGAAAATATTGAAGACACGGAATTAGATTTGGATGAATTAATATCCATGCTATCGAGCAGCCACAAAAGCTCTCCATGATCAGCTCGTTCTTCTACTCAGCATGGACATGATTCCAGTGACTCTTATGCCACTAAACTATTGGCTGAGCTGAAGAATACCTTTACTTATTCTTTTGAACACTTGATTTCTGACCAACCTCTCCAAGAAAGGTATCATGACCGAGTTGGAACCCTTCTCTCAACAGCTACCAGTAGCCAGTCGAGCTCTTCCCATGACTATCCAAGATTTTCTACAAAACTTGTCATAAAAAATGTCTGCTATCTATTGAGTCATTCCTACTTATGACAAAGAAGTTAAAGAAAAAACCAAGATCTTGAAGCAGTTAACCAACGCGAAGGACGAGATTTCCAAATTAAAAGACTATCTCGTCATAGGAAAAAATAAAGAGGCAGAACTTGACAAAGAAATTGAAGACTTGGAGAAAAAGCTTCAAGAGACTCGTCGTCGGAAGCAAAAGCTTAATGCTGCTTTGCAACAAGGGGCTGCTAAACGACAAAGCATTGTCAACAACACCAAACAATGGACTGTTGAAGCCAAAACAGTACTGGCAAAGATAAACTCCCTTGAAACAGAATATCACATAGCTTGTGCCAACAAATAATCCTTGGAAGACTCTTGGGAAGTTCTGAAAAGAACTTAAATGTATTTCTTTTTTTTTTCCATACTGTTGGTTTAATAATCCGATAAGATTTGTATGGCCTTCTAGGCCAATACCTAGTAAACATTTCCTTTGATCAATTCTAATACGTTTTTATTATTGCTTCATAATTCTATACACTTAAATGCTCTTTTGACTTGTTTCTTTTCAATGTATCTCATAACTACGCATCATAACAATTGTAATTAATTATAATGCGAGTTACAAAACATTGCATAATAACTATATCAGCAAAATCCCCTATAAATAGTGTCCCTTGGGACACTATGATTCAAAGAGTATAATCTGACCCTTTCTTTCTCATTTCTAAAAAACTTTCACCATGTCCTCAGATAATCCCCTCTTCTCTCCATGGGAAAAAATAGTTTAGTTTCATATTATAGAAAGAAGGACTCTGTATTAATGGTGATACCCATCTTGAGCTTCAGTAATCATCGTAATATTCCTGATGAGCTTCAGTAATCATCGTAACAACCTGATGTTTCTAAAACATGGTTGTTATGATAAGGATGACTCATTAGGGAGTAGACGGCCAACCATCATCTCGCCCAAGATAAATTAAAGGTCGTCTATTTCTTCCTCTTCCTTAATTCCTATGAAGCAAACGGAACGTGTGCCTCAGCTGGGGAGAAACTTCTAGTTTGCTTCCAATAGATTTATTTTTCTCTGTAAAGTTCTGATAAACAAGTTGTAATATCTTCGCATTTTCATGTAACTTATAATTGTCAAATATATGAATGAAATTTTTTTTTATCATTCCTTGTAAATTTTTACTTCAACATTGTCGCCTATATGGCTTCAAATATTTACCGGTAATAGACTTAATTCTTAAACTAGAATTAACTTCGACAAGTGCATAAGTATTTTCAGAAAACACTCGAGTAACTTTGAATGGTCCTTCCCACTTTGGAGATCACTTCCCATATTCTCGACAACTCCCATCCATGGACAAAATCACTTTCTAAACTAAATCGTCCACCTTGAAAGACTTGTACTTAACTCGACTATCATAAAATTTAGAAATTATTTCTTTTTGTCGAATCAAGTTTTCTAAAGCATTCAATCTCTCATCACTTAATTCATTTAATTCATCAAACATTAAGTCCCAGTAATGTTTGATTGGTAACTCATCTTGCTTTTGAATACAAACTGATTGAAGATTAATTTCGACTGGTAACACTGCATCATGACCATACACTAGCTTATATGGTGAAGTGCCTGTCGATTCTCTTGGTGAATTTCTATATGCCCTAGGGTGTCAACCAATTTGCTTCTTGATCAAACTTTTGATTATTTTGTTCATGGCCTCTACTTAACCATTTGCCTGAGCATAATAAGGAGTCAATGTAAGCATTTTAATTTTCCTCGAATTGGCATATTCAACAACTTTCCTTCCAATGAACATTGTCCCTTGGTCAGTTGTTAAAGTTTGTGGTATTCCAAACTGGCAAACTATATTATTTTCTATGAAGTCAATTACATCCTGTTAGGTCACATCTTTTAAGGCTATAGCCTCAACCCACTTGGTAAAGTAATCAACTTCTACTAGAATGTATTTATGTCCTTTCGACGACGTAGGATGAATTTGGCCTATTAAATCCAAAGTCCATCCTCTAAAAGGCCAAGGTTTAACTATGGAATGTAATTCACAAGCTGGAACATTTTGTATATGGCCATGTCTTTGACATTCTTCGCAAGACTTAGCAAACATTATACAATCTCTAACTAATATAGGCCAATAATACCTTTGTCATCGAAGAATCCATTTCATTTTGTCACCTGCTTAATGAGCTCCACAAATTCCTTTGTGGACTTCTGCCAAGGCAATATAAGCCTCTGATTCACTCAGGCAAGCCTCTGATTCACTCAGGTAAGCCTCTGAATTTCCATTGACATATTTTCTATATAATGCTCCTCCTAGTATCACAAATTTTGACGCTCTATACTTAAGTTTTCTATCTACGTTTTGACTTAGATTTTCCAAATAGTTTACTATTGGTTGTCTCCAATCATTATTTGTCAAAATATCATTTTGTAGTACATCTCTTTCTTCTAATGGATATAAAAGTTCCTTAATCTCTATTAAGTTTGTTAAAACTTTGGAAGAAATTTTATACCCAGAGGCCATCTGTACCAATTCATTAGTCTCTTCATTCAAATTTTTAGGGACATGTTCGACAATCAGTTCATCGAATTTCTTCATCAACTTACTCACCACAATGCAATATTTGGTCAAATTATAACTGACACATTTGTATTCTTGGGTGAGCTGTTTGATGACTAATAGTGAATCTCTAAAAATATGCTCATTACATACTTTCGTTTCTATTAGTATTTCCAGCCCGACAATTAAGACTCCATACTCAGCCTCGTTGTTAGAGCATGCATACTTAAGTTCAAACATGAACTTAGTTGGAGTTTCTTGAGGAGAAACAATTAGAATTCTCACTCCAACTCCATTTTGATGCCTTGAGCCATCAAAATATAAACACTAAGGTTTTAAACCAATGAATTTTATACCATCAATATCCAAACATAAATAGTCAGCCAGGAAATCAGCTATTGTTTGGCCTTTGATAGCTTTCATTAGAACATATTATAAAGAAAACTCAAACAAAGCAATGGTCCACTTACTAATACATTAGCACTGGTTTCGACAACATATATTTTATTACATTAGTATTTAACATAACCAATACATTACAAGGCATCATATAATACTTGAGTTTAGTACATGAGAAATATAATGCTAAACAAAGTTTCTCTATTACACTATATCTCATTTTAGCATCATTCAAAACTTGACTAAGATAATATACGGCTCTCTCGACATCATTTTCATCTTCTTAAGTCAGCATACTCCCTATGGTTTCATCTGACGCTGATATGTATAACTTCAACAGTCTTCGAGGAACTGGAGGCATCATGACCCGTGGATTTGTCAAGTATTGTTTTATCTGGTCGAAGGCTTCTTGGTGGTGAGGTTCCTACACAAAGTCTTGTTCAGCCTTCAACTTGACCAATGGGGCAAAGACTCTGGTTCTTTCGACAAATTGGATATGAATCTTCTCAAAAAATTCACTTTCCCCAAGAAAGATTGTACTTCCTTCTTATACGTTTGTGGTGCGGCTTCCAGAACTGTCTTGGCTTTATTCTTGTCAACTTCAATACCTTTCTTATGAACTAAGAAACCCAAGAATTTGGCAGCCGACACTCCAAAAAACCACATTTCTCCGGATTCATCATGCGACTGTGCTTGCTCATTCTGTCGAATGTTTACCTCAAGTTTGTCAAATGACTTTCCTTTGCCTCTGACTTGACAATTACATCGTCAATGTATACATCCATGAACTTTCTAATGATATCATGAAAAATAATATTCATTGCTCTTTGATAGGTGGCCCCTGTATTTTTTAATCCGAAAAGTATGACTACCCATTCATATGTCCTAATAGCCCCTGGACATCTAAAGGTAGTTTTCGACTCATCCTCTTCGACTATAAAGATTTGATTATAATCTGCATGACCATCCATAAAACTTAACAATTCATGTCCAGATGCGGCATCAACTAACATGTCCGCAATAGGCATATGATATTCATCTTTAGGAGTTGCAGCATTTAAATATCTAAAGTCTATGCATACTCTTAACTTGTCATTCTTCTTAATTACAGGAAATATATTAGATAGTCATTCGACATACCTGGTCGTTCTGATAAACTTGGCTCTGAGCAACCTTTCGACCTCTTCCTTTATCTTTGACACCACCTCAAGTGCAAATCTCCTGTTGGCTTGCTCGATAGGTCTGTATCCTTCTTTCAATAGCAGTCTATGTTTGACAAGGTCTCTGCTCAACCTAGGCATCTCGTCATAGTCTCATGTAAAATAATATTTGTATTCCTTAATTAGGTTGACAAATTGTTCCTTGAACTCCTTTGGCAGAAATGAACTCACAAATATGGGCATTTTATCTATTTTAGTGCCCAAGTTTATCTCTTCAAAAGAATATTCGAACTCTATACTTTGCTTTTCATCAAGTCTTTTCTTGAATCCCAAAGGACTATCATCTATTATGCAATCCGATAATACACCTTCATTGGTGTATACTGCTCTGTCGGCCAAATAAGCCGACAGTCTATCTAACTGATTATTAACACTCATAGTTAGTGTTTGGCTGATCCTTTTCGGCCTTATCCACTAGTCGAATCCCAAATTGATCCATTAAGCATACTTCAAGTGCATCTTTGTCGATGACTCCATCATTCGTTGTGACTGGCTTGACATTTGGAGCATAAATTTTAAAATCGACATGAAGTTGTTACAAATAGCAAGGGCTATCATCTGCTTCTACTATTTCTACCTGATCATCTACATTCCAAAGAATGAGCTTCTGATGGATCATCGATGGTATTGCTCCGACAACATGTATCCAATCTCTTCCTAGTAGAAGATTGTAACTAGATTTCGTTGAAATTACAACAAACAAAGTCAACCTCACAATGGATCCGACCTGCACATTCAGCATTACAACTCCATCTGATGGGGATGTCTTGCTACTAAAGTCAGTGACAATCATGTTAGTTGACATTAGATCAGACTCATTCTTCCCAAGCTTCTTAAACATTGCCCTTGGTATCAAGTTGATAGCTGCCCCTCCATCTATCATGACTCTATTTGTTAGTTTTCCTTCTAACAAAGCCTTGATGTGTAACGGGCGAAGATGAGCCTTTTGCTTTTCTGTTGGCTTCTCCAATTGTGCTATATTATCGAATACGGTTAACATGTTATCTTGACAGAAAAGCCACTAATCACAAAGGTCATCCAAGTCTTCTTCATTTTCTCCAATATATTCAATTTCATGATACCCTTCGAATTCAGCAAGCAAAACTGAAATCAAATTCACACTCATTGACTTTAAGAATTATTCTTCATCAGTCAACTCTTCACTTATGTACCCTCCAATCCTAAAGTAACTTTTGTCAATTGACCCATCCGACGACAAATTGCTATCCATAGCCATTATGATATCATCCAGGTCTTTGTCCAAATTGAAATCTAAGTCGAATTGATCATTATCACCAAAGCCTAAAAGATCATCTGGATCATTCAAGGCCTCAATAATTTTAGCAGCTATTAAATCTATGTTTGAGGTTTGGCAGTTGGGCTTGGTCATTTCTCTCTTCTCCCTGATTATGCCAAACATCTTCCTTCTCCATTCAAGATCTTAGTCTGAATCTTTCAAGACCTCCATAATTTCTTTTTTTCGACCCATCTTCAATATCTTCACCATTTTCAGTTTTGAAGTCCTTGATTTCAGCTATTCTCATTATCATCTTTTCAACTTTCAATCTAGCTAATTCTTTGTCTTCCTTAATTGTTATATTACTTTTCTTTGCCTCTTCTTCTGCCGCTACTAGCCCAATTGATCATTTTCCTCCATTTTTATTTGGAACAGATCCTTGAACCTCTTTTTCTTTCTTTATTTCTGCAAGCTTTTCTTATTAGAAACTATCATTCCCGTCAAGTCGGCTAACTGCAGTTGTCATCGATTCGAATGGAATTGCCCCATTTGTATCTGCAGATTCTTTTCTAACAATACTCTTCAATTTCTTGTCATCTTTGTCTGGTGTTAGTTTAGCTTCGATACTAAGCATCCCTTTTCTGTGGATTGTTCCTTGATAACTAAACTGTCAGCCATGTTCCTTCTTTTCTATGCTTGTCTTAACCTCTATAGCCTCCTCTTTCGACTCTTTGATAACAGTTGTGAACACCTAATTTTGTCCAGACACTAAAAAGTTTTTTTATTAAAAAATTTTAATTAAAAAATTATTATTATTAAAAATTAAAAAAAAAGATTAATTAAAACTAATTAAATTAATAGAAAATAACAAATCTAAAAAATATAATGAAAAGCAAAAAAAAAAAAAAATAAAGAACAAGAAAAAAAAAGAGAGAAGGAGTTTGGGCACGATCGGCCCAGAACCCACGACCCGGATCCACCAAGCCCCTTTACCCATGACCCATGACCCTTTACCCGGATCCACCAGGCCCCTTTACCCAGATCCCCCTTCCCATTTTCGCAGCCTCCTCTCCCTTCTCTTCCAAACCCTAGCAGCCTTCTCTCCCTCTCCCTAGCAGTCGCGCCTAACTCAACTTCACAGGGCTCCAAGCTCTGCTACCACCACTGCTACACGCATGAGAAGACACTCACCCTCGTCAGACTACTCCTTCACGCAACCAAGCTGTGCAGCCTCCATCGCGAGCTTCAAGGCACCATGGCAGCGGCGCCAAACAACCCCAACGTAGAGACCTGGACTCGCTTTCACCAGCGGATCGTTGAGCCCCTTCTGACAAAGCTCACGGCGCGAAGATACCATTTTGGGGTGGGATTTTGCGTGGAGCAGAGGAAGAGCATGCAAAAATGGAAGTTGTGAGGGGAGTTCAAGATTGCAGGAGTCAGAGGTTGGAGTTTGCGTGGCAGAAAGGAAAGAAATACAAAAATGGAAGGCTTGAGAGGACAGACGCTCTGAAGCACAGGCAACCGTCATTTTCCTCACCCAACCAGCCACCATAAATACGAAGGATGAAGACGAGAAGGGGGTTCGGTTTTCTTTTCCCCTTGGTGAAATTTTTTATTCTCTGAGTGTTCGATCGGAAGGAGGGTTCTCTGAGAGAAAATTAGAGGGGTTGGATCTCTTCTCCCCTTTTAGAACTTTTATTTTCTCTGAAGAGCTCAGCTGGAGGAGGGTTACTCTGAGTGAAATTGTGAGAGATTTTGTGTAATTTTTTTTTTTTTTTAGAGAAGAACTCTTCGGGTGTTTTGGGAGCTATTTTGGAAAGATCTTCACCTGGTAAATTTTATTTTTCTTCCTTTCCCTGCTATGGTTGTATTGAGAGCATTATGAATAAAAATCATCATATTTAGTCCTTGGTCCAATGCTGAATAAGGGTCTAAAATTTGGTTCCTGATATATGCATCTTTCTTTGCAGTTTAATTCTATACTCGTTGTCTTCCCTCTGTTTGATAGGATGATTGAATCATAGCCCCTTTTGAAAATTGCCTTTGCTAGTAATGCCATTTGATCTAGGTGTCAAGGAGTTATCTCTGCCAATCTGATATTCTTTCCTCTAGTTCGTTGTTTTGTCTGCTACAACATGTAGTCTTGATATTTAATACTGAGAATATGTTGAACTTGACTAAGGAGACTTGTTGATGGCTGATCATATTTTGTTATAATTTCGTATTGTCTAGTCTTTATAAGAGAGGAGTGAAAATGACAAAAGATTGCTTTAGTTATAATGCCTAGATGGCAGAAAAGAAGTAATGTATTATGATTGGGGTTTTGGATGCTCAGTCATTGTTTGTTTTGGCATGCAAAGCCTGGGTAATAAGATTGTTCCTCTGTTTCAGCAATTGAACAATAAGCCACTTATAATGAGTTCTCAGGGTTCCTGGTCAATTAGTTTGCCATTTTAGTTGATATGGAATGATGAATATAGGGGTGGTGTTCTGATTCTCACACTTCATCCTGAGTTAACCCTTTTCTTTTTTTTTTTTTGAGCTTTTACATGCTTGTAACTCAGGCTCTTGCTTTATTGTTGATGTTGGACTGAAGCTTACTAGTTTGGGATCCTATGAGAAGGTATATCACGTCTACTTAAGGTTACTGCTATGTTAATCTAAAAAAAAATGCACTGAAGTGAAAACATGATGTTGCTATCTTGCAATGGGAGGATTAGGTTGCTGACAAGTTGCAAATTAATGGGTTTATTGGTATATGTCTATCAAAGACATTAGACTTTGTCCTTCTTTAACCTACTGTCAACGCAAACACAATTGGGTTTCATTTTGTATTTGGTTTTCCTTGGTTATTAGATGAAAGGAATTTTGGTTTTTTTTGCCTTGAATGCCATGGGATGCTGGTTGGTATTTCATTATTGCTTCTTTTTGTCTTGTGCGTTGAAGAAAGTGAGAATTTTGAACCTTGATGTTTTGTCCTATGGTGTATTTCATTAATGATTGTGTCAATGATTGGAAGTATATATGTTTTCTAGTGAATGTCTAAATTTGATGTCAGTTGGCTGGGGTTCGAAATGCTTGTATCGTGCTCTGTTTTTCGTTGTGATTTTCCATTCCTCTTAATGATGGAGTTCATGCTGAGATTTGATTTTGCGGGTTCTATGGCAGTTTATTTTTTTTATATGGCTTTCCACGGGGTTTGCATCTGCTTGTCGTACTCTAGCTTAGCTGCTTGTCATTGTATTTGATCCCAAATTAATAGCATTTTCTGATTGGGTAGCCTGTTGTGATCAGAGTTGCACAAAGGCCTTATATGTGTGCCAACGTGTTTTTATGTGGGAAGGAACTCTGGAGGCATGGACCATTGTGTGGCTAGTGATCCCTATGCATCAATTTGCATTCCTATCAAGTTTGAAAATGAGGAAAAGAAAAGGTCAAATTATTCTTAATTGGAACAAAAGAAATGACTAAAAAGAAATAAGTAGACTTGAATATGGATGATGGGAATAATGGTAGTAATATACGTAAAACTCTTTATGAATATCAGCTTTCCTTTACTTTTTTATCAGTAATTTATCCTTTGTGCTAGTAGTTTATCTTTTCCCTTTTAGTTGTACTTGTTTAGTAAAAAAAAAATTTTCTTTTCTTTCTTTTTCTTTAGGCATCGTTGGTGTTTTCTCTTAGAAAAAATAAAGAGTAGAAAACAAAAGTAAAAATAAAATGATAAGAGAAAAAATAAAAATAAAATAAAAAATAAAAAAAATAATTGAGCCTTGTATGGAGAAAATAAAACAAGGATGGTTGAGTTGTGACAGCTTACAAATCTTGCCTTTTTTGGATCATCTAAATTGTGACAGTTTGATGATTCGTTTCTCTAAAAATTTTTAAGTGAAATGTTGAAACAAAATTCTTTTCAAATTGAATTTTTATAATTTTATCCAAAAAGTTCTTGTCTGTTTTACATAGATGGTGAAACGAAATTTCCTTTGATTCAATGGGTTGAGTTTGTGCTGTTCTTAATACCTTTTCTTTAACTCTTTCAGTTGTACATATTGGCTCTTGTACGTTCTTACACGTTTACATTTTAATTTTAATTTCTTTGTCATCTTTTATCTCTTCACTAAAATAAATAAATAAATAATTAACTCTAAAAAATATATATATATATATCTAAAAAATATATATAACAATAAAATAAAAATAGTTGAACTTATGAAAAGAAAACAAAATTAATTTAATGACATGACAAATTGTTAATTTTGTCCTTTTAGAATCATCTAAATTGTGACAGTTTGATGATTTGTTTTCTAAAAAATTTTCGAGTAAAATTCTGAAATGAAATTAAATTCTCATAATTTATTTATAAAAGGTGTGAAAATTTCTAAAAAAAAATATAACAATAAAATAAAAATAATTGAACTTTGTGAAAAGAAAATAAAATTAATTGAGCTGTGACAGCTTGTTAATTTTGTCCTTTTAGGATCATCTAAATTATGACAGTCTGATGGTTCATTTCTCGAAAAGATTTCGAGTGAAATTTTGGAACAAGGTTCTTCCAAAATTAAATTTTCATAATTTATTTCTTTGTTTAGTTTATCTTTTAATAAATGGGTAAAATAAATATTTTTAAAAGTTATAAAAATTTGCATAACTGATTTAAGGTAACCGTCTTAAGGCGGATGTATTAGGGGTGCTGTGGGGTTAAGTCCCCACCCTTCCCTGTGCATAATCAGACTCCCGAACCTGAATTTTTGAACGTAGACCATTATTTTTGGTTTTCCAATTTTTTCAAATAAAAAAAATAAAATTGGTGGCGACTCCCTTAATCCTTTAAATTTCTTTTAATTTAAGTCGTTATCCCGCCGCGATCCCGGTCGCGACAACAGTAAAGACTTTGATGGCCATGCTACATTTTGACCAATCATAGCTTCATCATTGTTGATCCTACCATTTATGTAATCTTCATTCCAGAATAGTTGATCTCTCTGAAACCTACTCTTCCTGGCAGCCACTTCCTGTCGAAGTTGTGGGTGGCATGCCATTGCAGAATTTTTAACTCATCTATTTACAGTAACATTAGCAGATGGCATCTTGGTCCTAGCTGGTCCAACATAGCCTCTAGGAAATGAATTGTTTCCCACAACCTCGCCAGATAACTCAACCAACCAGCCATTCATGTTAGACCTAGGTGTATAACTCGGCCTTGATCTTGGAGTATAGACGGACTGTTTTGGTTTCTAAGCTTTCTTGTTGGAAAACGTTTTCTTACCCTGTGAATTACTCTTTTGTTCCTTAGCAACATTCTTCGCAACAAATTCACCATATATTGCATTGCATCTTGGACACAACCTTACTTTACCTCTCTCTTTCTTCCTTTCAAGGAATACTTCAAGAGATTCTCCTAGCTTTGGATAGATGTCCATTGCATCTTCCACATCAATGTTGAATTCTTGCAAATTTCTAATGTTGATCATTCCAACATTTAGAGGAACCTACTGATCGACATAGGAAACTCCAGCTTAAAATAGATCTATATCAACCTTCATATCCACCTTAGGCTTATCAGCAAACTTCAAACATCTATCCATAAGTTCTTTCTGAATCAAATTTCTGAAACGAATACATTCATTAGTAACATGACTGAAATTGTTATGAAATTTATAATATTTTCGGTCTTTTATTTCATCAGGTTTTAGTAACCTATGACCTTCTGACAGTTTAATTTGTTTATCTTTTAACAATAGATCAAAGATTTTATTGATTTTTGTTACGTCAAATGTATATTTTTTTTATTGATATAATTCATTTTCTCCTTATTTCTTATGGGTTGTAGAGTCTAACATACATAAGGAGGACTAGTCTGAAGTTCAGCAACGTTGACTTCTTCAAATTCATCATTGCTATCTTCAGTCTCATTATCGGATTCACCTAATCCGACGAATGCTACTTTCTCTCTTTTAAGGAATCTTTTTTGTTTTTAAACCTTTTCAGCTTTCAGTTATTCTATTTGCCTAACCTTCTTACCTAGTTGAGCAAGATCAACTAAATGTTAGTTTACTAACTTTTTCCTTATATAGTAGTCTAACCCTCCTGCAGTAATTTTCACTATCTCTACTTCAGCTATAGGAGTAAAACATCTACTCCTCATTTGTCGAAACCTAGTAAGATAATCATCTATGGTTTCATTGTACATCCTCTTGATATTGAAGAGATTTGTAAGTCCCACTTTCAAATCTCCCCTGAAGAATTGATCACGAAAACTTCTTTCTAATTGGGTCCAAGAATGAACTGAATTTGGTCTCAATGTCGAAAACCAAGAGAATGCATTTTTAGTAAGGGAACTTGGGAAGAATCTCATTTTAAAGCCTTTAATAGTGGCCAACTCCCCTATTTCTAGAGTATACCATGCAATATGTTCGATGGTCGATTCCCTACTTTAACCAGCAAACTTGGAAAGTTTAGGAATTTTAAATCCTCTGGGCAATTCTGCTTATTGCACCCATTCGGGAAAGGTCAAAACAAAGTAGGATTGGTTGGCATATCCAACATTGAACCCAAACATATTCAACACTTGTTCCACCACTTGATTTTCATTCTGTTCAACCACTTAGTGCCCCCTAAGATTCCGTTGAAGCAATCTCATGACTGCATCATTCCTAGCCATTTGATCCTCATCACCTCAACGGAGCACACATTACCATATTCCAAGTGCGGTTGATCATTTTGCCCAGGTTGACCAAGATTTTGTTGGTCTTGTCCCATGTTTGCTTGGGGTACAGCTACTCCTGCATTTGCCCGGGGCTAGGCTCTTTGAGCATTATCATTAGCCAGTCATTCTATTCCCAAGGCTTAGTTTAGTCTTGCTATTTGTTGAGCCAATGCATTACAAGTATTATTTGTGGTTTCCATGATTAGTGTAATTACGATACCCATTGGTTGAGTGAACATATGCACCATGTCATGGTTGCTTTCATCCATTTGTTGTCGAAAATTGGCCAAAGAATTCATAATTAGCTCTGTTACATTTTAAGGAATATCTCTTGACATATTTGGGAACACTGGTCCCAAATTCAATCTCTCCTGTCGAATAGGGGTTAGATTACTTGAACTTGCAATCCCTACTCCTTAACCATTGAAATTCACTAAGGCTGAACTTATTTGTGGTTGGTCTTGTGAAATTACTGTTTGGCTTATGGTATTGGCCAAAGTATAGCTAAGTCCTATTTGTGCCAACACATGAGGAACATAGTTGGGTGGCAAATCATATTGTGGTATAAATCTTGAATTTGAATTCATCATACTTTGGTTACTTGGTTGACTCGGTGATGGCTGAGTCACACCAAGTACCACTTGTTCTATCATTGGATTACTCCGGAGAGTACCAATTACTATTGTATCTACCACAAGACCCGTACTAACAACGGTTAAAGGTGGCGCAGTAACAGCTGTTGAAAGTGGCGCACTAACGTCAATCGCAAGTGCATTCGACACCTGATTGTTTGCATCACTCATGATTTGCGCATTTTGAGAAGGACAATAATATACTACCTTTCCACTTCTTAAATGCATAAAATCATCTTTTATGCAAAGAGGTTCGTAACACTATGAGTTACTCTGAACTCGTCTCACTGGGCATGCCAATTTATTTATGGGTAAATTTGGTTTGAACAAATTCCAACAAACAAATATATTTTATTAATCGAATGTGGGTTCAGAGTTATGTGGTAATCTCATTTTCAAAAAAGAAACTTTTGAAAACAAACTGAAAGTAAATAGCAGAAGTTAAAGGAAGAAGTAAAAGTTTATAAAAGTTTTGAAACGTTGCAGAAAAATAAAGAGTTGCAGAAAATATAAAAGACAGGAATTTAAAGTGTATAAAATTTACGTGCAGGAAATGTAAAGTGCTGAAAATTAAAAGTGTAGAAAGTTAAAATGCAGGAAACGTAAAATGCAGAAACTTAAAGTGCAGAAATTTAAAATGCAGAAGTTTAAAAGTGCAGAAATATAAAGGAAAGCAGAAGATAAAGGAATTTAAAAGAACATTGCATTAAAGTAAATGACTTGAAATGAAAATAGAAGGCATACTTGGAATTAAATCCGTTAATCTGCTCGGGTGAGATATTAGGATTATATATCTAGTAACCAACTCATTGTACATCGTGAACACTAATATTTATAAGCAAACTACGAAAATAACTGACTCCTACGAAAATAACTGACTCCTAAAATCTAGGCACGTATATGGCAGTTATGCCATATATTTTCCTCCACTAATATTTTGCCTAACTATGAGAGCAACTACTATTTGACAAAAACCAACGTCTGGCTATTAACACATTATGGTGATCCATCACTTAAAAATCTTTTCAATGTCATCATCCAAGTATCGAAAGTCTTCGTCAAATATCTCAATGTTACCATCTGACTATCGAAAACAATATTTTCGTCAAACTAGAACTTGTAATTTTACCCCCCAACAATTTCATACAAAAAATAGGACATTTATACCATCTCACAGGACCACACCGTAAATAGGAACCACATCCACAAAATGGGAATGTTTGGGGCAAATAATTATTGATCCACATACCTCTCATCTACATGAAGACACAATCTTTGACATCTATTTTAATGGCTTCAATTTAGATCTAGCACAATGGCAATGGGCACTCATGACATATTGACTATGGAGTGCCTTGGGTTTTTGGTTTTAACCTAATGGAGTGAGAGATATTTTTGGGTGGGCATAAATCTAACACGTTAGATTTGCACACACTAACAAAAAATTAGAGAGAGATGATGTTTTTTTGTGATGAGTAGGTGTAGTAGAATCCGTATATCATCTCTTTCTAATTTTTTGTGAGTGTGTGCAAATCTGACGTGTTAGATTTATGTTCACCCAAAAATATCTCATGGAGTGAATGAGAATTTTATGGCTTTTTCACTAATAACTGACACATCTAAACTCTAATAACCCTAATACAACATTATTTTTGGGAGATTACAATTTGATAACTTTACCTAACCTAAAAACACATTCGTTTTGATGTGTTAGAGAATTATGAGCTTAACCTTATGATGTGGTGGACTTACTTTAGCAAAGAGATGCCAAGTGATAAACTTGACCGCTACTTAGGCATTTAACGTGTTAATTAGGCATATTTATTAACTTTCAAGAAACCATTTAACAACTAGATTAATTTGAATTATGAATTAACATTTCAAAAATTATGAATGTGATTAAAATCTCTCAATGACTAATATAACATTAATAAAATCTTTTAGATACCACATCAAATTAAGGAATCATCGTCTTTATGAAATATAGACACCAAATTCCAAAACTACTCTAGTTACCTCTCATGTCAACATAAATAAATTTGAAAATTTCAATGTCAAAGTTTACAATTTTAAAGACTCAAGCCAACTTTTTTAGAAAGACATTAATATTCATGTTTTTTTCGTAGATATGATATTATTTATTGACTAATTGTCAAATATTTTATTAATTATTAATTATATTTAATAAAATTTTAAGTATTTATTATAAAATCAACATCAACATCAACAATCAATCTTGATAACTAATCATGAATACTACCCCCAAAATATCACTATAGCAACCCTTCAAAAAGTCCGAATTGAGCCATTACAAAGATCGTGCCGAGTGGGGAAGCCCAACAACACCTACCTTTTCAGGACTAGAAAGCCCTATCTTCAAAGCCCAACATCTGTCTCTTCTCAACACGTCGGCTCCAATTTTCTATCCCAAAAGATTTTCTCGTAACCCAAACACCATGTTGACTCTTCGGTACGGACAACGGTGAAGAAGGAGAACGCAGCAGAACCCGATCTCCACCATCTTCTTCTCCATTTAAACCCAATCGACACCCTTCATACACTCTTTCATAAAAGTCTTCAATGGTCAACAACACTCTTCTCTCTCACTCTCTCCTCCTCACTTCACATCTCTGAAACCAAACCAAACCAAACCAAAACCCATAAGATTCATAAACCCCATTTCAGAATCCATGTTTTCCTCGACAATAACAAATGGGGTTCTTTCAAAACCTCACCTTTCTAACCCACTTTCTCTCTCTTCCCATTTTCACCATACCCAGTTCTTTCACTCTCCATTGAAGAACCACCCTCGATCTTCTTCGTTTCCTTCACCGATTCGCTGTGGCATCCGCGAACTCCGAGAGCGAATCGACACCGTGAAGAACACCCAGAAGATCACCGAAGCGATGAAGCTAGTGGCCGCTGCGAGGGTTCGGCGAGCGCAAGAAGCTGTCATCAATGGAAGACCCTTCTCGGAGACACTCGTGGAAGTGTTGCACGACATCAACGAACGGCTCCGAATCGAAGACATCGATGTTCCTCTGACCAACGTTAGACCCGTTAAGAAGGTTGCCCTTGTTGTCATAACCGGGGACCATGGTCTCTGTGGCGGTTTCAACAATGCAGTGGTGAAAAAAGCCGTGACCCGAATCAAAGAATTGAAGAATCTTGGTTTGGATTGTGTTGTGATTAGTGTTGGCAAAAAGGGGAACTCGTTTTTCAGAAGTAGGACTCTTGTCCAAGTTGATAGGTTCATTGAAGGTGGGAGTTTTCCCAGTACAAAAGAAGCTCAAGCTATTGCTGATGATGTTTTTGCACTCTTTGTTAGTGAGGAAGTTGATAAGGTTGAGCTTGTTTATACTAAGTTTGCGGCTTTGGTTAAGTTTGATCCAGTGATTCATACATTGTTGCCGTTGTCAACAAAAGGAGAGGTTTATGATGTGAATGGGAATTGTGTTGATGCCATGGAGGATGAGTTCTTTAGGTTGACAACTAAGGAAGGGAAGTTGGCTGTGGAGAGGGATGTTGTGAAGAGGAAGAGGGGTGAATGCTTGCCCCTTATGCAATTTGAGCAAGACCCGGTTCAGATTCTTGATGCAATGATGCCTCTTTACTTGAACAGTCAGATTTTGAGGGGGTTGCAAGAATCACAGGCTAGTGAGCTTGCTGCAAGAATGAGTGCAATGTCTAATGCCACTGATAATGCAATTGAGTTGAAGAAGAATCTTTCAATTTCCTTCAACCGAGAACGGCAGGCGAAGATCACAGGGGAGATATTGGAGATTGTGGCAGGAGCTGAGGCACTAACACCAATTGATTGACTAATGTAATTTATTTCTCTTACATTGTGTTGTTGATGAGAATATTGAAATCTTTTGCTTGTTATAGACATGGGATTCTAGAGTTTCCCAACTTCACTAACAGCTTTCTAAGACTTGGATAAGGAAAAAGGATTGTAGTGGGGAGTTTTGACCCTTAATTCATTTCTTTGTTCTTCTATCAAAGTGCATTTTTATTTTTAATTTTTTTTTAATTTCTTATCATTGCTTATACTTTTTTAGTTGCATGATTGGTTTTGTAATTGAAATGTAGGCTGGCTGTCTGAGTTAACAAGAAAATTTACATGATTAAAGCAAAGCCTTGCCCTCTCATCTGTTTTCAAGAAAACTTGCAGGACCAGAGCTAAACTTTGGCCTTTCATCTGTCTTTGGTTGCTGCCAATGCCATGCATTAAGTCCAACATAAAATATCATAACGATTCACAGAAATTCAAGATAAAGTTGCTTTTCTGTTTGAATTATTGAGGGAAAAATACTAATTATCTTTTTACACTTTATTTCAGTGCATCAATGAAACTGATACATTCATCAAAGTGCTGCTGATTGGAAAAGCTAAAATTTTCCATGAAGAAATGTGTCTTTTGGACCTATAATTGATGAATCAAAATATGGTCTACCTTGAGATGACAATATCTTCACGCGTGCTTTTGGAGTGTTTGGTTGTCAATATCAAACGATCCTTGACCCACGGTTTTGGTTGGCATTTTGGGTAGCTCTACTAATGCAACTTGACATGGGAGGTACAACTTAGATTTAGAGGGGATAAATGTCACGTGCTGTCAAAGTGATGGCAACTGCAAGGCTGAAAAAAGGAAAAAAAAAAATCTTCCTTTTGCATGGAGTTTTATAATTTGAACACTTAAAATATAATATTTTTATAACATTCTACTCACATGTAGATATGGTGCAGATCTCAAAGTTATACACATAATATATAAGAGTAGAAAATTACACTCATATGTGAATATGGTGTCTCTTAAGGTGTCATATTTGAGGTGTACAAAAAATATTTTACGAAATTGGTGGAGCAAAATAACGGGTAATTATGCTTCTACGAAAGGAATAGTAATTATCTTTTTACAGTTTATTTCAGTACATCAATGAAACTGATTCATTCATCAAAGTGCTGCCGATTGGAAAAGCTAAAATTTTCCATGAAGAAAAGTGTCTTTTGGACCTATAATTGATTAATCAAAATATAGTCTAGCTTGAGATGACAAGATCTACACGCGTGCTTTTGGAGTGCCTGGTTGTCAATATCAAACGATCCTTGACCCACACTCCCTGGTTTTGGTTGGCATTTTGGGTATCTCTTCTAATGCAATTTGATATGGGAGGTAAAACTTAGATTTTGAGGGGGATAAATCTCACGTGCTGTGAAAGTAATGGCAACTGCAAGGCTGAAAAAAGAAAAAAAAAATTCTGATAAAATTATGTTATTTGAACACTTAAAATACGATATCGTTTTAACACTCTACTTACATGTAGATATGGTGCAGATTTCAGAGTCATACACGTAGTATACAAGAGTAGGAAACTAAAAAAAAATAAATTACAACCTTGAGAGACCTCAAATTATTGATGCAGTTGAGGCATTAGAAGGGTTGATCATTCATTTTTAAATTATACCATGGTAACCATATTCCTTATTCTCCATTATTAGAATTTCCGGATTTGATGATTCTGGTGAAGACAGGGAATATTATTTTTCATGACTTCTTGGTTGTAAACTTGTAAGTTGTAACCTTATTTGATCTTCAGTAATGACAAATGATAGTAGAAAACTTCTCTTTATGTTTTCTCTCCGACTCTTGTACACATAAAAATATACAAAACGCTAATGGTTGGAGAAAAGGGTGAACAAAAATGATAGTGACTGGTTCACAGCATGTAGATTATTATTACCACTCCTGCCAAAATTGACTCAGTTGATAATGATCCAGCTTTTTTTTTTTTGGTCAACATAATGGTCCAGCTTGAAACAAATCTATGCTCCTCGATTCATGTCGTCTGGCCCTATATTCCCAACACCGAATGTGTGAAATTTTGGCTTCACGTGGGGATGGCTTCATCAGGAACTAATTGCACATAGCAGCTACCTTGTCATATGCGTGAACTCCATTTTTTATGACCATTCTGCGACAATGGCATTTCTTCTACAGTGTATCATAAGTATTTCTTCAAGAATATATACTTCAGAATGAAAACACAATGATTTCATAGTGATATTGTTGTAGTAGAAAATAAAATGGTACACTTCATCAAGTATAATAGGTCATAATTCAAAGGGGTGGCTCGAGAAATCAAGCAGAGATGTCTGTATCTTATTCTATAATGCACTTCTTTCAATAATAGTTTGCCATACTATAGTAATAAGAATAAAGATAATGCTACTTACAGATACGCATACATCACTTTTATATTTATATAATTTTTATTATTCGATTACAGTTTATTTTATTTTATATTTTTTGTTTACTTATACTTTAATCACACAAATATGAAGTAATGTGCTTTGGTGCACGTGCATATGTTTACCGAGCATTATTTTAGTCATAATGCTCTGTGATCCACATTAACTTAGACAACAGCTTACAGGAAAAGGGGGTAAAAAAACCCACATGGGTCAAAGTTACTAATCTTTTCCTTGTTTAAAGCTCAAGATGACAAAAGAAAAAAGTTTCCACCTTCAGTTACACCAATAACAAACAGAAATTTTTTTATTTAAATATGATACATTTAATTAAGTATATTAAATTAATTAAAATTTAATATTTTTATAAAATATTATAAAATTAATTATAAAATATAAATATTTATAACAATATTAAATTTTAATTAATTTAATATACTTAACTGTAATATATTATATTTAAATAAAAAAATTTCTAACAAATGACAGCTTTAACATGACTATTTAACTATGCTTACACTGCATTGATGTCAAATAACTGTGTTAACACTACTTTTCTGGTCCCACGCTATTTACATTTACAGCCGCCACTCCAACGCAGGCCACAGCTGGAGAGTTCAGCCTCAGCAACAAGATTCTTTTCCAACTGTGGAAAATTTTGCAGATTCTTTAGTTAACATTCTCACTTGAATCTTAGGAGTAATCTAAGAAAGGTTGTTTTGGCTAAGACACTGAAAAATCTCAGTGACAATCTCTTGTTTCTTGTCCAACTTTGGCAATAGGTATCCAAATACGTTGAATGGCGGCTTGGTAATTGGTGCATGTGGGTCAGGCTGTTGAACATCAGGAACTTCCAGGAAGCATTTCCTTTGGTTTTAACTATCACTAAAATGATTTTTATTTTTCTAAATATTGACAGAGTCATTTTATGCCAGATCAGAGAATTTTCCGTGTGTTGATTTTCTTTCTCTTTCTCTGCATGTTCATAGTACGTTTTTATTATTATTATTATTATTTTGTTAGGTAGTGGTTTCTTCCTTCACTTGATATGCTCTTACCATATAAACAAATAAAAAGGGAAGGGAAAACAAAAGATGGCTGCCGCGCATATTTTTAGCATTTGTATTCTTCCGTTGAAAACTTTGACACTTTGTCTGCTTCCTTGACAATAACCAGTCTTTACCTATTAGCCGTCCATTCACAAGGGAATGGCTGTACCATCATTTATGTGCTCCTCATTTACCTATGTTCTGCATATTTGTAACCTAAGGTTAGGCTCTAGAAATTTATTACAAGCCATAATTAACTCACAGTTTTAACCCTTGATGCTCCATTGAAAGGCAACAATCAAATTATCAAATGGTAAAATTGAAGGACAAAAACTGTAACATGATCAAGTCATGGCAAGTGGCCTTGTGAAAGCTATAAATGGAGAAGAAAAGGAAACCTGAGCCCTGGGAATGCCATAAAGAAAAGTAGAGATACATAACTTTATTAATTGAAATGACCAAAAACAACTAAGCATCCACATCCGCTATTAAGGACTAAGTCACATGAAGTTCAACATCCCATGTTCCTTTTCCTCTGTTGTGCGTTAAAGATTCCCCATATACACTTTGTCAGATGAAGTCAGTAAAAGAAATTTACCACTCCCTCTAATTTTCCTTGTCAAAAGTTAGTCCTTCTCAGGTAGAAAGAGTTAAATACATGGAGATCCATCATTTAGAGGATCTCTAGGGACAGAAGTCAGGTCTGTCTTATTCTTGCCCCTTGGGGCCTTGCTGCTGCCACTCAGCTCCTGTGGGGTGTTCTGGTTCTCCATAAATTCTATCATAAGATAGACTCCTTCAAACATATAGAGGTAAGGAAAATTTTTGGACTCAGGAAATAGTAGGATTCTTGTCAACTTCAAATTCTGGTATCAGAATCAAAAGTGACTCATCTCTAATTTCAACTTCTCTTTTTGCCATATTGCAGGAAAAAAACTGTTTAGAATCAACATAAAGTTGGGTCTTTGGAGCTTGTGATTCCAGAAAAGGTATATTCTTATATTCCTTAATGAAATATCAAGTATTCCTTTCCATATTTTGCTATTGGGATTTCTTTATGTATGCATCTTGAAATCTTTCTCTTCTCAGCTTCTAATTCTTCTTCTTCTTCTTCTGGTTTTTTTATTTATATTATAATAAAATAATCATAGAGTTTGGAGGAAACCAAAATTCTAATTAATTCAATCTCTTGTAAAAAATTTCTTCTGATTTGGGCTATGTAGGAAGTGATTAATGGAGGATAAATATAGTCTAGTTAGGCAGCGCAGTGGGATATGGAGATCCTTGAGAGATGGAGACTTTGAAGAAGAAGAAGTTTGGGCTGTTGTCAAAGATAGACCTGATTACATTTCTGGAGTTCACAAGTCCAAGGACAAGGAGTCCTCTTCTCTTGCTGTCCCTAGGACCCTCCCAACTGCAGCAAGAATGATCCCAAGGACTAGCAGTAGCAATAGTAGTGCTAGTTCCTCCCATGAAACCAAGGTTCTTCAGCAATCAGCACCTGTCAACATTCCTGACTGGTCAAAGATTTATAGGAATAAGCAAAACGAGGCCCCCAAGAATGTTTCAAGGTTTGATGATTATGATTTCTATCATTCTGTTGATGATGAAGGTGATGGTGATGGTGATGGTGATGGTGTTGTCAATTTTGGTGGGGATAATGATGATGAAGAAGAGGAAGATGATGAGTATGATCCCAAGCTCCCCCCACATGAATTTATTTCAAGAAGGCTTGCAAGGAGTCGGATATCCTCATTTTCAGTTTTTGAAGGTGTTGGGAGAACCCTCAAAGGTAGGGATCTTAGCAAAGTGAGGAATGCTGTCCTCACAAAAACTGGTTTCCTTGAATCACTGTGAAGGGGTTTCCATGGAGATTCATAATGGTGATGTATAGGGGCGGTTTGTAGTTAGTTGTTGCTTAGCTATGGAGATTGTGTTCATGGTTGTGTTTTTAGGGTATAAAAGATTCGTTTAGGCATTTACCATGAAAAAGCAGTGAATCAACTTGGTTGTGGCAAGTCAAAGTGATTTTAATCTCCTTCTACTATGTGAAATTTATGGGATCTGGTATGTAGTTTAGATCATCCATACAATCACAATGATGGATGTGCCAGATTATGTATTAAAATTGAATCGTAAAGCCATAAATCATTTTGAAGTACAAAAGTACCATTTTTTTTTCCTGTAAAAATGGTACTTTTCTCTCTCTCCTTGCCCTGCTTTCCTCTTCCTTTATTTCCTCTGTTTTCTTCCTATATGTGAAAGTTTGAGACCAATGCCATAATAGATGTCCCAAGTTATTCTCTATGTTTGACACCTCTTATGGTTTCTTCTTTTGGTTCCCTTTCTTTCAAATTTTCTGTGTGTTAGAAGACATAATTGGATAAAAGCCATATAATGGCGTGTTAATTGGATTAATTATAAGAGGAAAGAGTTTGTGGATCGACTGAGTAACTTTTGACCCAACTGAACTTAAAAAGTATTTTCTTTGGCAGCCATTAATTTGAAAATGTTAGTTAGACCACTTAAAATAAGACATAAGACATGTATTTAATTAACGTTCACATTATTAATGATTTTTTTTAGAGTCTGTTTGATTAGCGAAATTAGAATTAAAACATATAATTTTAATTTTAATTATAATTCTTTTAGAATTAGAATTAATCTAAATTTTAAATTTTATGTTTAAAGTTGTCAAAGAATTAGGATAAAAAATTATAATTTTGAATTTAATTATAATTTTATTATTTAAAGATAAGATCTAAAATATTATAAAATTATTTACAAAATTAAAATTAATAAAAGTATTCATACAACAATATTTTTATAATATAATAGTTATATTTTTTTCATAAATAAATTTTTCATGAATTTTTTTAGAAAGAAATAGTTATTATAACAATTTTTATATAAATATAAAAATAATTTTATATATAAATATAGAATTTCAATAAATATGATTGTTCATAAATAAATGTGGAGAGAAAAAAGAGAGAGAAAGAGAGAGAGTTTAATTTTTAAGTTATAAAATTGATAATTCTTAAGGTATAAGCTAAGAATTGAGAAAAACTTAACTTAGTTGCTTTTTCAATTCCATTGAATTAGTTTATGAAATTACAATTTTAATTTTAAATAACATTCCAAACATAAAAAATTAGAATTAAGAGGTCCAAGCTCTAATTTTATGCTTAATTCTAGGAGCTAAGTGGACACTTACAAATTTCTTATATTTTTCTTTTACAAATTTGTCTCAGGGATATTTTAATAAATATATTTAATAAATTTATTAAAATTATCAGATCCTAATTATCAGATTAAAACACCATAATCCAATCTCAATTATAAGGATTAGAGGTGGCAAAATGGGTTCAACCCGTTGGGTTGGCCCGTCAACTTGCTTTTTTTTTACCGGTTAGGTTCAAGATTTCAACCTACTTTTAATTTCCAACCCGCATAACTCGTCTTGCTTAACTCACGGGTTAAGCGAGGCGGGTGCGGGTTGACCCGTCGAGTTGAGTTTTTTTTAAAAAAGTGTTACAAATTAGTCTTATTATTTGTGTTTGTGATATTTTTATGAGTATGATACTAAATTTTTTTTTTATTTTTTTATTTTTTTTAATCTCTATAAATTATAATTTTTCTATTTTTTTATTTTTTATGATTTTTTTTTATTTTTTATACATTTTGTTTTATTTTTAGGATCAACTCACTTACTTTTTTTTTCATTTTTTTCTTTATACAGGTCAACCCACCAACTTATATTAAAGCGGGTGGGTTAGCTCTTTCAACCCATTTTTCAAAACGGGCTAACCCGCCTCGTCCCGTATTTTGACAGGTTGAATACGGAGCGGGTTAGCTTATTTTGCCACCTCTAATAAAGATGAACCCTAAATCACTCAACCTCAAATTTACTCCTAACTCCCTGCCATGTTCATACAATGTCTTTGTAGCTCATCCTGAACAAATTCATCTCCCATCTTCTCCTTGTTCATATGACAATATTAATACTTAGTCTGGTACCATCAAATCCAACAAATTAGAAATAGTAAAACTAATACTAGAGGTTGTCATGTCACATAATCACTTAAGCATTACTTGTTCAAACCAACCAATATGTTGCTAGTAGATAAGCAAGAAACTAAACCCACTCAAATATTGTCATTCATCAAGGATTCTCTATTCTAATCATTTTTTTTTAATTTCCAAAAGAGCAAACATAATGATGCATTAACTTATCACAACATATTGAAGGATGCAGAAAAAATATCAAATATAAATTCTGGTTTATGGTTTCAATGTGATTCCATGCAAAACATTAGTCCAAGCATGCATATCAATCGTGAAAAATCCAAGATATTTCAGACTACGTAAACACAAGAAAAATCTAGAATTTGCACAGACTCACCAAGAGAAACAATCAAAGCTTCATATTAAGAATAGAGTCAACTAACTGCACATCAAGAATCCATATATGTCCTATTTACCCCCAACAACTTTGGTTAAATCATTACCAAAATGAGACCATGACTTAAACTCTTCATTCACATTTCAAAATAGTAAAAGAAACTTCTTTGACTAATTTTGACCGGCCAATGACTCTAATCACCCAACATTTATCCATATCAAACCACAGTACACTTAAGGCAGCTAGAAATAGACCACAATGTGACATATCACTTATAAATGTTAGGAGTAAATATTTCTCCTTGTTCAGTGGAGATGAGTTACGAAGACACGTATGAATATGATAGGGAGTTAGGAGCAAATTTGGGATTGGGTGATTTAAGATTCATCCTTACAATTAAGAATGAATTAAGGTGTTTCAATTTGATAATTAAAATATGATAATTTTAATAAATTTGTTAAATATATTTATTAAAAGATCCCTGAAATAAATTTGTAAAATAAAAAATATAAGAATTCTTTAAAAGAAAAAATAAAGTTCATTAATGAAGTGGACATTAGTTAAACACATATTTTATTTTAAGTGGTCCAACTAAAAATGTTTCTAAATCCTTCTAAGTTAATGGGTACCATAGAAAACACCAATTTAAAATTGTTAGTGCTGATCTCATTTTTGTTGTATCTATGCTCTGTATGACTCATAAATCATTGATGTAAAAAATATGTGCTCTATAAAAATTGTTTGCATGAGTTCAGATAAATTTTGGATAATTTAATGTAAATTTGAATAAAATTCTGTTTGATTTGAAGTTTGAACACTACTCAGTGTAATTCCAATTTAGATTAAACATGCATAGATAATGTTTAGCATACATCACCTCATATACGTGTGAAGTGACATAATTATAATATATGTACAATTATATAAATATAAAATAATATGTATGTAAGTATATGTGGATAATATTATTCTTAATAAATATGCAACTTAATTGTATTTCTAGACTTCTACAATTATTGAATCACAGATTGGGAAATTGACAGAGACCTGCCACCAACTTAATGTCTTTAATTATTATAGAAAAGAACAGGGTTTATTATCTAATGATATGTGATAAGGGAGGGAGAGAAGAGAGCGTGTAGTCTCCATCAACTCTCAATGTTGATCTTCATAAAGAGAAAGATCCATTTCATAGAAGCTACAGAGTTGCCTTTCTTTAACTTTCTTCAATTTTAATTTTAATGACGTTATATTTCTTACTCATGCATTCTATTACCATTCTTGACCTTTCAGAGATCAAATTTAGTGCTCATTGCTTCAATGCCCTAAGAATTATTAAATGCAAAACCACTTATAACTAAGACCTAAACTGTTTCCAAATGGAAAGCAACAACCTTATGAAGGAGAGGACATAAGATGGAGTCCTCACTTTTGATGAGTTACAATGTAAAGCATTTTATACCCAATGATTGGATAATTATTAGATAACCTTAAGTAAAGCTACTCAAGGGTCGAGTTAAACAAGGGAATTTTAAAAACCAACTCAGTTATGGTTGGTTGGATGGGTTAGAAAAACGGAGCTTTCTACCATACTCATATTACTTGGGGAGCCCCCCAACACTCACAAAAAATTGACTTGTTATTGCCAGTAAACTCACTGTACTTGTATTTATATATAAATCGAGACATTACTTTTAAATTCCAAGCAGTTTACTTACTTTTAAGAGTCCATTCTGCTGGCTTTTCATTTCACAGACTGAGGGAACAAATTTTAGTCAACATTAACTTCACGGCAGAAATACACAAGTCCTGCTTCTGAAATGAAATTCACACTATGAATAGGAGGATGAAAATGGAGGGAATAATATGAAATAGAATGATAAAATATAATGAAAGATTGTTTAGGAGTTATTTTAAAAGACAGAATAAAATGATAAAGGATGAACAAAGAGAGTTAAGGAAATCTTTTTTTTTTGTCACTCAAAGTCTATATTTTTTGTTTTTTTAATTTGAGTCAAGAAAAGAATAACTTAAATAATTCATTCATCTCTGTCATTAAATTTATTAAACATTTAAATAATGAAATGTGATGTTATACTATATGCCATTTATTACCTTTTGTTTATTCTATTCTATTATGAATTATTCCCTTCTATCATCTTTAAAATTTCAAAACATAGTCTCAAACCCAAAAACCATCACAAGCATCCAAAATGACAATCAAAATTTGCTAAACAAGATAAATCTTTTGAACTGTGAGAGTTTAATTTCCTTCTTCTTTAACCCAGCAATAACTAAATAAAAAAAACACAAATAAGAGAAAGGCAATTGCAAGGATAGTTGATTTAAAAATTAAATTATGTGTATAGAACTCATTAAAATGAGAATTGATTTAAATTAATTTTATTATTTTATATGTTTACTCTTATGAAAAATAATTATTAAAGGTAAAATAATCTATTTATTTCAAATTAAATCAAATTAAATCTTATTAAATTCTATCAAATTTAATAAAATTTCTAAAATAAAAAAATAAAGTTCATAAAATTTTAAAAATTTAATCATTTTTTATTTTTTAACATTTTCAACATAAAATTTAATTTAATTTACAAATTAAATTATTATTTATTTTTTAACACTCTAAACATACTATCAGATTATGATTCAAATTTCTGATTTCTTTTGTTTATTCAATTCACCCCGTTTCGTATGGCCTCACTTTGCAAATACTTATCATTAAAGGACAAAGTATCAATTTCAACTTTTTTTACCGACTCACACGGTTCCAAGTTATCAATCCCTCCCATTGCTCTTTGGAAAACATTCATTCTATCGCAAACAGTACTACACCATTTCTAATACTTGATACTGTTCATAGGATCCACCCATGAACAGTATCAAATTAGTTTTCTTTTTTTTTTTAGTATATGTTTATTAACCAACTTCTCTACGTCGTTAACCACTTTTTTGTTCTTCGTTAACCAACTTTTTTCACGAATATAGAAACTATGTGGTAAAATCTTATGTCATTAACTAACTTCTGTACATAATTAATCACTTTTTTATTCTTCATTAACCAACTTTTTTTCTATGCTCGTGAAAAAAGTTGGTTAATGAAGAATAAAAAAGTGGTTAATTACGTACAGAAGTTGATTAATGACACAAAATTTTACCACATAATTTCTATGTTCGTGAAAAAGTTAGTTAACAAAGAACAAAAAAGTGGTTAACGACGTAGAGAAGTTGGTTAATGGACATACACTTAAAAAAAAAACAAAACAGAAGTATGATTTGGTACTGTTCATAAGTGAGTCTCATAAACAATACCTAGTATGAAATTTAATGTGGGTACTGTACGTGGTAAGAATATCATTGTTGTTGCTCTTTACATGCAATGGCATACACATTTGTGAGTAACGATACTCTCCACGTAACAATCACGTTATTGGTTAAATAAAAATATATTTAAACGTAACAGTTACGTTATAAAATTATTATATATGTCATAAAAATATTATAATTATATATAATATAATTTGATATTTTTTATTAATATATAATATAAATATAATATATATATTTTAATATACATAAAATATTTTTCTAAACGTAAGTATTGAAAATACGAGGAAATAACAATATATTTTTTAAATATTTTTTTAATATTTATTTTATTATAAATTTATTTTATATATTTAAAATAATTATTAAAACAAATATTAATAATATTTTTTTGAATTAATAATAAAATAAATATTAAAATAAATATCTAAAAATATATATTATTAATATTTTTTAAAAGACATACCTAGAGAAATTGTTTTACCTCCGGGGAGGGGGAGGGTTGCTCAAATGACGCCAAATTATGAGTACTCATGACATAAGTCCTTGCAATCAGACTTTATCACTTAAGTTAGATGACACTTTCTATAAAATATATTCGTTTAATATTGAAAGATAAATCGAAAAATATTTAAATTTATGGCCTCGGTTGGTTTTGTTAAATTAAAATCTGAAAACCCACTACCAATTAGATTGGAAGGTTTGATATTCAAATTCCAAACCAACATAATGACTCAACGTCTCAACCCATGAACCCAACGTGGTAATTTAGTTTCAAGTTAGGTTGAGCCACGGGTCAATGTGACCTAACGAACAGCGTTAAGCCCCCCTACGCATGCAGCTTTTTTTTTTTTTTTCTAAATACCCTATGAATAACTGAGAGTTATAATATTTAAATAAAAAAAACTGAGTTATAATACAATAAATAACTAATAACAATAAGAGAATTGCTATGATACTCATGCAAAATTATGAATACTAAAATTTAAGTTGATGTTGACAAATAAAATAATAACAAATAGAGTAAATAAAATTAAGTTGTAAATAAATACTTTTTAAAAAAATAATTGTAGGATAATACTTTTTGATTTTGTTTTTTCACATTATAGTACCCTGCATTTTAATTAGTCTTTTAAAACTAAAAGAAGAGAGATCTTATATCCACTTTGTTGACTGTTTGCCCAGTATAAGAAAACCACAACTAGACCGTTTCTATGCTAATATTTTAGATGAGAACATGGGTTTTAATTTTCCCTACTCTGTTCTACAAGTTGAGCGAACACGATCAATTTTGTGAGTTAATATTCCTTGAACCAATGATTATCTCTGTAAGGGAAATTTAGACATTTAAAGAAAAAAAAAATGAACCCCACCTAAATCGTTGGCAATGTTTAATTCTTAGTTATCACTAATCAAAACTATAACAAGAGAATTAAGGTCGTGTCCTGTCAGTAACACCTCAAGTCTTCTAATTGTATGATTAAATTCCAATGCCAAACTTGAAAGTTTCAAATGCATACAGATAATTTGATAAAAAAAAATGCATACAGATAAATGTAATGAAGAGAGAATTTTTGGCAATAAGCTATGCTACGAGATTTGTGACATAATAAAGGGGACTATGAAGACCACCGATTGCCAAGTGACCAAAGCCTTGGAATCATCGTTTCCTCCTTCACAATAGGCACTTCAACGTTCTCCCCTTTGTCTCCAAGTTCATCAACAGTAAACTTAGAATCAACTTTGGTTTTGTAAAGGGCATTTATTTCATAAGAAAATTTATATATTTGTACGAACAAAAATTTTGTAATGAAATAAAATAACAATCTTCACAACATGAAATTTACTAGTTAACCATTAGAAATTAAAAAAAAAAACTGTGACATCTAAATATGAAATAATAAGCTGCATTGATTTGATACAGAAGTAGCTCTATCCAGTTTCTACTTGGAGTTGAGATTGTGGCGTGTGAATAGATTTTTTATTAATATTATGTTCTACGGATTCTACAGTATTAAAGTTCCTGCTTTCTTTCTCAGAATTCAAGATCCTAAAGCACACATTTGCTTATAAAAAAAAAAAAAATTGTAATCAAACTGTTGATCCAATGCAACTCTCTTGTCATGACAATGACAACATGTCACGTCCTGGCACATATTAAATGCAAACAAGGGCTACTGATCTGTGAAATTATGAAGGCTTGATCCTTTCACCCTTGAAGTTCTAGGCTCTCTATGTGTGGTCCTACTCCTGCGCAGTGATTTTGCTGTGTGCATTGATGTTATACAATGAAATGCTATTCTTGGCAGGTACAGCTAATCTTTGAGGACATTAGGCTTTTGGCCTTGCTTGTTAAATAAAATATCCATGGCATATGATATTAAGAAACTAAGAATAAAGTCACTTCCATTGGGAGCTGCTTCTGCTAATACCTTTCATAGATCAAATATATGTTAATTAAACTTTAATTATTATATCTTTTAATTTAATTAACATACAATTAAAATTTGAAACTTTTAATGAATAAATATAGGATTACACAAGTGTGAGAGTACAAGATGATCGAAGACAGCAAATAGATATGAAGATAATGATAGTTAAAATCACATCTACAAGGGCTAGTATGAACAAGACAGAAATTAGGGTTTTGGTTAGCTGTTGAATTTTTTATGGTGACTAACTGATTAATTGCTCATTTTAAGGACAGATACCCATTATATCTCATCTAGAAAAGTTTTGCATGAGCACGGGTTCTATAGGCACACTATTCACAAGCATGTGTGTGGCTTACATTATTAGTCTCACATGGCATTATCACACACATGCTTGCGGGCGGTGTGCTTGTAAACATTATTCCCAAAAAATAAAAAAAAAATGTTCCTTCCTAAGCAAAGAAACATGACAATTCTTATCCTTCTAAACGGTTTTGGAAAATATACTTGTACAGCATTACCAAAAGGGCATTGCTATTTTTCACGAACACAAATTCATGAAGTTCAACACGAAGTAACAAATGCAGAGTAAAACTGTTCCACAATTCATGGTATTTATATTTTAAAATTAAAAAAATAAGAGAAATAACCATATTCAATTGGAGCCACGTCATTTGTTGTGAGTTCGTGGAAAAAAATTTCGTGTAAACAAACATTTTCCTTACCAAAAATGGGCACCGTTGTTTTTAGATTTGATATGATTCCCATACTTCTCGCTTAAGCTCCATTATTATATTTCATTAAATACAAAAAAAAAAAGAAAAGGAAAAAGAAAACCCAATTTTTGGTCAATAATTAAATACACAGTCCAAGATGCCAAATAAATAATTAAATGTATAGACGATAGAGATGAAGGAGTATAATTCATTGATTAGAAAGTATACCTCAAGTGGTAGTCAATTTTTGGTACATGTAGTAGGAGTCAATAAGCCAAGTGATTTAATAATGTTTTTCTAATTTCTAACATAAAAGTAAATATATACTTTAAAGAGAGAGTCATTTACAAGTTAAAACATCCTAAAAAAAATAAGAATAAAATTTATAAGAATAATAAACAATTGTAACAAAAAAAAAACAAAACACTAACACATCGAAGAGTGTTAGACATGACATATTCCTAGCTAGATAGAAACAAAGGAAACGTCATTCCACATATATAAATATGATTTGCGAGCACACGCACACACGCACACTATATATATATATATAGATAATTCTTTAGCCATTCATGAAACTAGAAATTTCTTCAACCTTTCTATCCTTGAAATCTTCCTATTCCTTGAGTGACATTTTTTTTCCTCTTCCACTACTTCCTTTGATCCCTTCTTTGCCAAATGCCAATTCAACCATTTGCAACATCCCTTGTATTTTTATCATCCCAACATAGACATAGATAAAACCCATACTTTTTCAATTTCTCAATTTCGTCCTCACTTCACTTTCACCTCCACATGCAGCCCCACCAAGCATGCATGTAACCTAGCTTTGTTTTTTTCTGTAACATCCTTGATTGATGCAATCTGCACATGGCATGCGCATGATGGATCATGGGCTCGGGCTAGGGTCTATCTGTCAAAGGACACAGCTCGTAAGTGTAAGTATCGATTGCCCGCGAGAGTAGCAAAGTTGAACTTGGTCCATCACTAAGTTATAAATGATCATCCTCATAGACTCATATATATGTACTTGTAAAACTTGAATCGGATATTAACCTGAATACATGGCTATTTCATCTGCAGAGATTTTTGCATAAATTTAAAATAATTAATTAGATATATCAAATTAATTAATATTTAATATTTTTATATATCTTTGTGCCACACAATTAAAAGCATAAAAATTTATAAAAATATTAAATACTTATTTAATTTAAGTACATTCAACTTGAATACTTTAAGTTTAGGGAAAAATTTCTATCGATTTGATCATACATAGCATGCCACATATCAAAACACAAAACTTAAATAACAAAATGAACAATTTTTTATTTTATTTTATTTTTATATGAGAACAATTTTTAAAATTTTCTTAATTCATAATAAGTATCTATAATTATCATAAAACTATCTAAAATAACTCAACAAAAACTTTAAAATGCATTATAAAAATTATAACAACATCATAAATTAAAAACTATCTTATCTCCACTGAATTAATGGAAGCAGTTTCAATCAACAATGTTAGATACCATATGCATCAAACAAGAAACTTCATTAACAATATAAATAGCTTCCAAAATTATCTTAGTACACAATTTTCAAACCATTTCAATCTGAATCAACCTCAGCAGAGACCAGGTAAATTGTCCCAAGAGTAGCAGCCCGGGTTTTCATTATGGTTTGTTGTGTTGGTGAGAGGAAACAAGGAAGCTATGGGCTTGATATCAAGTCCAAAAGTGTCATCTGTCATGACACTAGAAGATTGGACATTGGAGACCTCTGATGCACTGTTATTATGCCAATCTGGACCCTGCATGGTGGAAGGCATTACAGTAAGCAGTTTTGACAAGTCCTCATGCATGGATTTGCTTAGGTCTGGTACTTCATCCTTTGGTTTCAGTCCTGCATAGATTACACAAATGGAATCAATGATAAGATTATCAAGCTCAAAACTTCATGTAAATTTCACCAAATAAGAGTAAAACTAAGTATTGACTCTTATACATCCATTTTCGCCAAAAAAAATTTTAAAAAAATATATAACAACTCAAGGTTAATATCTCCAGAGTGTAGTGTAATGGAACAGGATGAGGGAAGAAAAATAGAAGTTGATTTTCTCCAACTCAAGATAGTGTTCAGGTACATGGAATTCCACCATGTTGATGTATGTGAAGCGAAGTTACTCACTTCAAATATGATTAACTTAATCACAAGTTGTAAAGAAATTTTTTAGTGCATGTTTGTTTCAGATTAAATTAGTTTAGATTAGTTTTTTTTGAAAAAAAAGTTGTTTCAACAGTGTTTAATCATGTTTGACAAAATCAGTTTTAAGTTTTGCATGAAATTCAATGTAAAATAAAAAAAAATTTAAGCTAATTTTTATAATACTGAAGATTGAAGTTTATGATTCTAACTTATAGATTATTCCTTACATTTTGATATGTAAATACTATTTTGTCCTCAATCAAATAACTTTTTTAATTATTCTATACTTATTTTGATAATTTAATATATAAAAACGATTCTTTTTTATATCAATCAAACGAAATAAATTAATTTATAATCACTTTTCAGATAACATATCCAAACATAAAAATAAATCGATTATAATCGATTATAACAAAAAAATTTTATATAATAATCGATTATACTCGATTATTAAAATAATTAAAATTTTCACAGCTGAACTAAACAGACACTTAAACTAAATTTTTAGAGCTCAAAACGCTTAGTAGCGAACTGGCATATGTTAATATGGTAAAGCCAATTTTGGCAGGGTGGTGGAAATAGAATAGATGAACAGGACATACACTTAACTTGAAGAAATGAAAATGGCATAGTAGTAGTTTTCCTCAAGTTTTAATGAAAATATTAAGAATAATTATTGGAGAAAATAATAATAGTAGAGACAGGCATAAAGTAATTATCTGACCTTATGTAGCAATTTGCAAGACACAAAAATAGTATATTCCTTCTCTTTACCATCCACTTCGCGTGTATAAAGCTAAAAGGAATTACTAAATACAACCAACATCATTCCAATTTTAGGATATATTTTTTACTCTGGGTCTAAAATAACCTTAGCAGGTCAAATTAAAAATCAATTTACGGAATCACACAGCGCATAAAAGGTAGAAAATCACTGTTGAGACTAAAAGAAAATGAAAGCTAAAATTAATGCATATCATATTCTACATTTGATATCAGAGCCGAATTGACATGATTAGTGCATGCTGTCCCGTTACTGCATTAAACTTGAAGTTTGTCAAAAGTCAAAGGCTGTGTACAGCATTCACATAAACACAAAAGAACATAAAGAGTATAACATTAATAATTGAAAAAAATTTGACTTAAGGAAAAAAATTTAATTTATTTTAATTCTATGTTACATGTCTATTTTATTAAATTAATAAAACTAAAACAAATGTACTACAAACTTGAATTGATAAAATAGACACATAAAATAAAATTAAAAAAAATTAAAATATTTTCCTCCAATTTGAGTTAGAGTCAAGTTTTATCCATTAATAATAAAGTATAAAAAATTATTGCATAATAAAGAAAACTAGATTTAATGTAACTAATAGCATAAAACTGAGCTGAAAGCAGATAACATTTATTATCTGATTGCTAATGTTCATGCAAAGCAGTAATTCTCCAAACCTGCCTATGCACACACACACACAGAAGCAAGGAAACGGACTTCAGTAAATCAAGCAACAATAATCAAACAAAAAGCAACCAAGATATATACAAAGTATTATCTATCAAAAAACCAATACAGTAATGGAAAATTATGCTTGCACACCAGTTTTACACCAGTTAATAAAGTACAAAATTTTGGTTAATGGGCTAGTAATCGATTCTACAATTGTTAACCAAACATTGCTCGTTGTTAACAAAAATTTTGAACGTTGTTAACCGATGTAAAACTGCCGTGCAAATTCAGGGGTACATATAATAGCGTTGTACAGTAATTAACCTGAAGTAGAAGACCAGTAAAGAGAGCTAAGAGGCAAGTCCTCAAAGCCTTGGCATCCATCAAACACATCATTTCCTTCGTTTAAACTCAAGTAACTTCGTTTCTTTGAGTTCTGGCCAGATGCTAGTGCCTGTGCTTCCAATAGAAGATCCCCCAGCAACCCACTACTGGTCTGAAAAGCAGGATCATTAAACTCCATATCATGCTTAACCTCTGGCTCTAGTGGTGGCTGTGAAAATTGGTTTGAAGGGAGCTCCAACTTGGAAGAGAAAACTGAAGGGGTAGAAATCACTCGATCGGAGTCTAACAATGGGGTCTGAAAATACTGAGAAGAAAAACTGGAGTTGAGCTGAACTGGGAACCTGAATGCATCAAGATCAGCCAGCTGGGTGGTCACAGGAGGATCAGGGGGTGCAGAGGAGAAAGGGACCTGGTGGTGGAGGCTGTAGCTTGGATAGGCACGGTAACGCTTGAAGCGAAGTGGGCTACATAGAACTGGTGTTGGTCTCTGGAAGGTAAAGGAGAGAGGGGAGGGTGCAGTGGAGGACAAAGGTTGAGTGGAATAGGAGGGTGCAGGGTTCAAGAAAGAATGAGGGGGATAGGAGGATGGTAGTCTATGGTGGAGTGGTGAAGAGAGAGGAGAATGATGGGGTGGTGGTGCTGTTGGAGACAGTGGATTATGGTGGTGGTGGTGGTTTTGATGGAGGAACTCGAACTTTGTGACAGTGTTGGTGTTTGATCCTGTTGGGGTGACACATGGGGAAGGTGTGGTTGGTGTTGTGGGGTGATCATGGTCATCTGAATACAGAGGAAGACCCTGTCTCTGCCGTCGCTTCACCCTTGTGTTCCAGTAATTCTTGATTTCATTGTCTGTTCTCCCAGGTAACTATAGCACAACAAAACAAAAATTAGAGGGTTCAAACTTCAAACTCAAATGGGTACAAAGCATAAATGCAAAAAGGAATACAGGTAAATAGGTTTGATTTTGGCAATGCTAATTTGGACCAATGCAGAGAGAAACAGAGGGTAAAAACAGAGAGAAAAAGTGGTTGTATGGAAAAATATTGAAATGCATACCAAAGCAGCCATTCGAGCCCATTTGTTGCCAAACTGTGCATGGAGCTCAATAATGAGTTTCTCTTCTTCAGGGGAAAAGGCACCCTTCTTCAAATTTGGTCGCAAATGGTTAGCCCATCTAAGCCTACAACTCTTGCCACATCGAGCCAACCCTGTATTCCTTTGCACTGCATTCCAGTTCCCTTCACCATGCTTTGTCACATAATCTATGAGAATGGCATCCTCTGCGGCTGTCCAAGGACCCTTCTTGAGAGTCACCTCTTCCACCCCTCCTCCAACCCCACCACCATCACCACCACCACCACCACCACTGCCACCAATCATTGATAGTAACCCGCTTTCATCATTTGCTGCATCATTAACGGTTGTCATCCTCATATGCTCCATCAAGCTCCAATTTTTTTCCGAAAGCAGGCACACTAGTACAACTTCTTCTCCCTCTTGTTATATATATGCATATATATATATATATATTAATTATGCAGTTGCTGTTCTGCTATGTGTTTTCTTCTGTTTTTCCTCAATAAGCTCAATGTTTTATGTCTATGTGGTAGAAAACTATTTATGCATATATTGTATAATGAAATATAGCTTTCCCTCCCTCTTTGTGGTAATGTCTAAACGTGGTGTGTTTATCAACCCCATACACGATATGGGTTTCTCAGTTCTTCCACGTCTAAGCAATCTTCAGTAAGAAAAACCCCCATCAACTACGGAAAAAAAAACCTCTTATGGGTATTTATTGTAAGTTACTATGGATGTGTATTAATGGGAAAGTTTAGACTTTGAGCCTCTGAAGAGAGAGAGAGAGAGAGAGAGGGAGTAGGAATTTATGGTGTTGGTGGTGGTGGTGGGTGATTGGAGATGATGGTGGCTGCTACTATGATGATGAAGGGTGGTGGAGATGGGTTTGGTTGGTGCCAACAGAATCTACATGCATCAACTGTAATGGAGAGGGTCTTTGTGAAAAGAGCGGAAGGGACCAATTTAGAGGGGGTGCTAGCTTTGCGCTTCCGAGTAACTCTCGGAGCCAATGGTGGTAAATTGTACACGCGTTTCCTTCCTAGTCCTACCTGTTATCCAGAGTTAACAGCTTAGTTTGTTTCACCATTATTTGCTGCTACAAAGGGAGAATGTAGAAAAACAACAGAGTGGAAAGGATTGTAGGCAACCATGCTTGGTGCTGAAAATAGCAAATCCATCACACAGAGTGGGGGGGATGAACTAGAATGTGCATGCACAATGTGGCATGTGTTCTGACTAATAAGTATGAGTCAACAGAAAAGTACTACTTGTTCCTCCTAAGGTGGCATGAAAGTGGGGTCGGGAATCTCGAATGCCAAATTGTGCCACCTTTTTGAGGCAAGGAGCCAAAATACAACCAAATCCTAGTCCTAGATGACTTTCCAAAGTTATTAAAAGGGTTATTCATATGGTGTGTAGTGTTTATTTAGGTTTTAACAGGTAAATGATTGTATTAACCATAACCACCATGGGAATATTCAATATCGCTGCTTCAGTGTCTTCCCCAGAAATTAATTATTAGGTGATATCGGAATATGAGATTTCATTTGTTTTATATCATTAAATATGTATCATTTTAATTTTTTGTCTTATTATTATCTCTTATTTTAATTATATTAGTATTTTATATTTGTGCAATACACAGAATAAATTAAAAAATATAAAAATAAATAAAAAAATATATTTGATCTAGAAATATAACATTTCGGATGACTTAGATGAATTTGATTAAATTATAATTAATGAAGTCTATAATATAACACACTCAAAATTATGATAATTGGATTATCTAGCTTTGAGTTATGTACCTCCTCTCAATAAATATTTTTTTATATGTTTTTATAATAAATAATTAGTTTATATAGTTTTAGATAATTTAATTTTGTATTATATAGTTTTTTTTTCTTTTAATATTTATTTTTATGTGTTTATTCATATAGATATTTTATCAACTTATTATTAAGAATATACTAAATTGTTATTTAATGTCAAATTATACTAACAAAATAATCTTAGATGGATAGATATTACAATGACAAATAAAAAGAAAACCTACTAAAAATTGAAATGGTCAATAATAATATAATCAAATGATACTAAATGCATTCAAATACTTTAATATTTTATAATCTATATATTTAGTTTACATAATTTAAGTAGACTAAATAAAATAACATATTTGTTAAATCAATTAATTAACATACGACTTCTTAAGTTCATAAATTCAATCTATTTCAATATGACACGAACTATAACTTGTCAATTACATATACTTCATCAATACTCCTGTTGAGGTTAATTTATTCTATTGTTTCACCAAACAAAAAGTATTTCAATTCCTGCAAATAATTTTATTTAAAACATCAATGAAACCTAAATATTATATAATACAAATTTTCAATTGCATTTAAACTATCCTACTAAATAAACTTTATTATAAATCACAAATTTTTAATTGATTTTGTAGATATTTATTTCATATATGTAAATATTAATATATCTTCATTTAAAGTTTTTAATGTCGAGAAATATAAATATAAAATATTTAAATATTATATATTATATGTATTATATATATGAACGAAAAAAAATTAAAAAACACTTAATAACTTAGTTTTCTCATAATAAATTATATTTAATTAATTTTATTATATTTTTATGCAAATTTTTTATTTCGTGTGATGTATATATTGAGGTTTACTAAATAATATAGAATAAAAATAGTAATCTAAAAATATAATTAATTACTTTTAGGGTGATAGTACATATATCGTAGAGATGATATCGATACCTACAAAAGTTTTGAGATTTTAATATCAATCACCAATAAAAATAATTAATAACATAGTCAACTAAAGATAGGTAATAATTTTTATTTTATTTTTTTAATATGAATATGAATTAATATGCGAAGATATATATGTCAAGATAATCAATATGTTATTATAAATTTTTATATTTGTATTTGTAAGTAATACATTTAATTTAGACCTAATGACACATTTATATCTTTCTTTTAAATTGAAACATGAGACATGAGTTATTAGGACCATATATTTGTCGTATGATAAATTTTTAAATATATTATTTTATGTCCGAATGACACATATTAAAATATAAAAGTGCATATACATTCTCTTTATATATTATATGATAATTTTTAATATTATAATTAATGTTGCATATATTTAATAATACAGGAAAAGAATGGAAGCACCTAAAAATCTCTCGTCTCCCCCTCTTCGAGAATGTTCTTGCGTATAGGTTGTATTTTCAATTTGGGAGAATTGTAATTTGAGATTTCTAGTTAAAATACTTTTTTTATGGTGATCAATTAAGTTAATCTGTATCTATATATTATATACATTAGTAAAATTGCCTTGAATGGAAATTAATAACACTATTATTAATTATAAAATTAAATGTCAATTTATTTTGATCAATAAAATTGCAAAAGTATTAACTATCAATTTTATTTACATTACATATAAGTTTGTTTAAATCTTAAAAGAAAAATTATTAAAATATAATTAATCTGAGTATGGAAATCAATAATAATATTCTAAAACTCAAACAAAAATAAAGAGTAAAATTATATAGAATTTTAATTTAATAAAAAGTCATTTAATATGTAAAAATAATCTATACTATATATCTATATACATTAGTAAAATTGCCTTGAGAGGAAATTAATATCACTATTGACAAATTATCAAATTAAATATCATTTTATTTTGAGAAGTAATCAATGAAATTATTAAGTATATATTAACTATCAATTTTATGTACATAACATATAACTTCTTTTAAGTCTTAAGAGAAAGATTATTAAAATATAACTAATTCAAGTTAGTAAACTATTAATAAAATTATATAGGTTTTTAATTTAATTTAAAGTCATTTAACATACAAAAATAAATTATAATAGTTTTTTTGTTCAGTTTACACAATTTATGTCAAAGTATTAAATTATATATATAAGCTTAAATCAATAGTGTATTTTCATAATGCCACAAACAAGAAAATATAAAAATTTAGTAATATAATTATTAGATTTTAAATGAGTATCTCTATCACACTTTATAATTTTTTTGATCTTTGGCCAAATATCCTCACATGCATTAATGTGATACTAACATTTAAACATTGCCGCAACTAGGAGGCTCTCCTAACGAATGTCTTCTTTAATATTTAAACTTTGGTCCTCTTCTAATCTCTTTGAGAGTGTAGCTCACTTATCATTTCACTCAAAACACCTTATAATATTTAAGTATGTTTGAATTAATTTATTCTGTATTAGAAAACCTTCATTCAAATGTTTTTTTTTTTAAGTTTGATTATAAGCTTTTTTAAAAATAAAATAAGCTCATTCAAACATGTAATATATATGTATTTATTCATTAAATAAAAAATTGATACTATATATCGAATTTAAAATAATTGCATGAGAAAAAAATAACTAGTATATAGTAAACTGATAAACTATTATTTGACACCTTTTAACTTTAAGATTTTGTTTGTTAGGCCTGGTTTGATATATCGTACAAGACCTGATAGTATAAGGTCTGATAGTATAAGATTTGATAGTATAGTATAAGTTATACATTGTATAAGTTTTTATACTATATATTTAATGTTTGATGTGCCACACATGACTATATAATCTTAAAAAATTATTTCTGCAACAAAAATTATTGACATTAAATTAAAAATTGAGATATGAAATTCTTTATAGTGTTGAATGCCTCTAGTTTTGAAACTACCATTCATAAACTCTATTGGGGTCACATGAGCATCATAAGGTAGTTTGGTCAGGCATGGTGGGAGGCAGTTAGGTCGGCCATGGGAGGGATTTGATGATAATAAATTAAGAAGTAAGAGAAATATGAAAGAAACTAGTTTTAGAAATGATTATTATACTTATCTTGTTTTCGATGACCCTTTATCTTATAATGATACTATTACTTCTATTAATGCTCCTTTATAAATGCCGAAATTGAATCTATTATGTCTAATTAGACTTGGGAACTAGTTGATTTGTCACCTAAAATAAAACCTATTAGATGTAAATGGATGTTTAAGAATAAATTAAAACCGAATGGAAGTGTTGATAAATACAAGGCTAAGTTGGTAACTAAAGGATACAACAACAGAAAATTGATTATTTTGATACTTATTCTCCGATAACTAGAATTGCATCCATTAGAGTTTTGTTTGCCATAACATCTATACATAATTTTGTTGTGCATCAAATGGATATGAAAACTGCATTCCTCAATGGTAATCTTGAAGAGGAGATTTACATGGAGCAACCCGAGGGATGTGTGGTTAAGGGCAAGGAGAACAAGGTATGAAAGCTTGTTAAATCTATTTATGGTTTGAAGCAAGTGATAATCACATATTTTATACATTAATAACCCTCATTTTTAATCATTTACACTCTCCATATACTTAATTGATTGAGCTTGGTCATGTTTTGTAAGTTTGGGTTCAAATTAGGCTTAATTGATCTTTTCCAGCATTATTAATATTTTACACTGTTTCTGTATTTCAGTCATATCTTGAGTTCTAGAAATATAAAAATTATGAATTTTATATTGTAGGAAAGCTGAGAGAAAACTCTACAACTTTGATATGAGCTCGAAGTCTCAATCAAACTAGTGGAACTAATTGGGTCTGGAAGTCAAAAAACGGGTTCTGTCACTAGAACCAGAGCAATGTGTACTAATCAGGACATAACTTGGGCTGTAGGAGTTACATTGAGCTGAAACTAGTGGCACTGGAAAACTAAGACAAAACCCTTCAACTCTCATGAAGACCACTTTTCCATAAAATGACATTTTAATAAAGTTATAATCGTGTGAAGATAGTTGAATTAGTTAGTACAAGTGGAGAGACAAACATAATAATCATCCACCCACTCATTAATCGTCTACCCACTAAATAATCATTCACCCACTCATTAATCATCTACCCACTAAATAATCATCCACTCACTCATTAATCATCTACTCACTCATTAATCATCCACTCACTCATTAAATAACTTCATTGTCATTTTACATTCATCCACCCATCATCTACCCACTAATTAAATAACTCCATTGTCATTTTTCACTCATCCACCCATCATCTACCCACTCATTAAATAAATTCATTATCATTTTGTACTCCTCAAACTCTATAAAAGGGAGCATTGGCTGATGATCTTGGGCATCTTGGCTTAGAGATCAAGATCATACTATTGTGTTATTTGTTTCTCTTGTTATAGTTTTCTTTTGTTCTAAATTGAAGTTATGTTCATCTTTTTCTTCTTCTTTCTTTCTTTCTTCTTACTCATGAATAACTAATTTTCATCTTGTTTAGGTGAAGGGGTGAAGTTGTTGGTAATAAAATAAGGTTAGATTAATTTCTTTCTTGAGCTTAAATGATATATTATCAAGTGGTCATTATATATGTTGTATTTTGTTTTCAAACAATTTAAAAACTCTTCTTGTAAAGTGGAGTTCTTGATTCATTGTAGACAAGTGATTGACACAATCAATGCTTGAACTCATTTACAAGTGTTGGTGTTGATAAATAATTAAATGAACCATAATATAACTATATATATAATTCTGAATGGACTTTGAATATTTTATTTTCTGATTAGAATCTTCGTTGTGCGTGAATTTCAACTGAGTTATAAAAAAAATGATATTGTCTTTAATTTATTACTAAAAGTGGATCTCCTAACCCAAGCAAGTTCTCTTTTTTTTTTTTTAATTATGAACAAGTTTTATTATCTTTATTGTTGTGACAAATTCTTTTCTTACCTCAAAGAATTTTTCTTCATCAGTTCTCTGTGGATTGACCTCGGACTCCCAAGAAATTTATTACTTGAAATAACCTGCACTTGGATTTGTATATTTTAATTCGCATCAAGTTTTTGGCGTCGTTGTCAAGGATTTGATTTGAAGTTTTAATTTATTGAGGTTCTCTTTCTTTAAGTAAACTTCACTATCTGGTATATTCTTTCTCTACTCTTTTAATTTTCTAACTTACTAACTTTCTAACTTACTAACTTATTTATGTCATTTATTTATACTTTCTAACTTACTATCTTACTAATTTATTTATTTTTTTATATAATTTATTTATGCTTAATATTTAATGGTTGGTTTATACCGCCGACTTATACATTATTTTTTTATTAAGTCACTTATTTATGCTTAATTAGTATCGTGATTCAAATTCTGGTCATTTAGTTAAAATTAATTCTGGTACTTTATATATTGATTTGTTTGAATCATAATCACAACCACACACAATTGACACAATGACTGAAAATGAAAGTATACATGATGAACTTGAAAATCAATCGTTGCGAACCATGCGTGAATATTTGCAACCACCTCGAAATTCTAGTTCATCATGTTTTATCTTTCCACTCAATGCTAATAATTTTACATTTTAAGTCAGGTATGATTTCATTATTTCCTAATTTCCATGGTTTAGAATTTGAAAACTCATATTTACATCTAAAAGAATTTGAGGAAGTATGTATCACTTTCAATGATCAAAATTGCACTGAAGATATTGTTAAGCTTAAATTGTTTCCTTTTTCTTTGAAAGATAAAGCAAAAACTTGGCTTAACGCTTTAAAACCAAGATCAATTGGTACATGATAAGAAATGCAAAGTGAGTTCTTGAAGAAATTTTTTCTAACACATAAAACCAATGCTTTGAAAAGACAAATCCAATTTTTTTTTCCAAAATTCAAATGAAGCATATTTTCAATATTGGGAACGTTTTAAAGATTTGTAAAATTCTTGCCCACATCATGGTTTTGAAAAATGCCGCACTATAAGCTTTTTTTATGAATGTTTAATACTTGAAACCAAATAATTTGTGAAAACAATGTGCAATGGTGAATTTCTTGATAAAGAACCTAAAGAAGTTTTAGATTATTTAAACCAGTTGGCTGAAAATTCTCAATCTTGGTATAGTACTAATCCTTCTGAAAATTCAATTAGATCTAACCTTGCAAGTACTAATAAAGGAAAATATCACCTTAGTCAAGAAGAAGATCTAAATGCAAGGTTCGCCAGTTTGATTAGAAAGATTGAAGCCATGGAATTAGGAAAAGTGAAAGAAATCAAATCTGTATAAAATGAAGAAATTTGTAGCATTTGTAATGAATTAGGACACTCAACACATAAATGCCGTAAGATTCCTATTTTTAAAGAAGTTGTACATGAGCAAGTAAATGCAATGAATAATTTTAAAAAGTCATTTACATCTTCTTTTTCAGATTCATACAATCCGGGATGGAGAAATCACCCAAACTTCAGTTAGAGGAATAATAATCAGTCACAATTTATGCAACCACCATCTCCTCAAGCACAACAAAGCTCTCAAAATTATCAATGATATGTACCTTATGTCCCACCATATAGGAAAAACCTTGAAGAAACATTGCATGCATTCATGGAAAAACAAGAAGTCATTAACAACCAAAACATTCATGCCATGATTGACATAAAAGACACTCTTGCTAAACTTTCTTCTACACTCATCATTCACGAGTAAGGAAAATTTCTTTGTCAACCTCAACCAAATCGCAAGGGTCAGTACAATTTAAATGAGGGTAGTTCAGAAAACTAACAAATAAATCATGTCAAGTTAGTGATAACTCTTAGGAGTGGAAAGATTGTTAAAAAACAAATTCTCAAAGCTTGTGAGATAGATGATGAACCAATTCCCTAAGAAAATAAAGAAGTTGACTAAAAGGAGACCAAACTCTCGCTTTCACCCTAATTTCCTCAAGCATTAAACAATTCAAGGAAATTGAACCATAACACTAAATTTTTTGAAATTTTGAAATAAGTGAAGGTCAATATTCTTCTGTTAGATGCTATCAAATAGATTACTTCTTATGTCAAATATTTGAAAGACTTGTGCACTGTTAAAAGGAAACTAAATGTGAAAAAGAAAGCATTTTCGGCTGAATAGGTAAGCTTCATTCTTCAAAATAATAATGTCTTGAAATACAAAGACCTTGGTTGTCCTACAATTTCATACATTATTGGAGAACATAAAATTGAAAAAGTTTTACTTGATCTTGGTGCTAGTGTTAATTTGCTTCCATGTTCTATTTATCAGCAACTCATGGTTGGTACAAGTTGATAAATTCATATATCCTGTGGATTTTATTGTTTTGGATATTGAACCTGCGGTTGATAGTTGCAAGTCAATTCCTGTTATTTTAGGCCATCCATTTTTAGCAACATCTAATGCTTTGATAAATTGCAGAAATGGAGTGGTGAAGCTAACATTTGGAAATATGACACCGGAGCTCAATGTTTTCAACATGTGCAAGCAACCACAGGAAGTCCTTGATGAAAAAGAAGAATTTGAAGGGATTGAAGCCATTGTAGATTATCATCTTCAAACAAAGAGTTCTTCTGACCCATTAGAAATTTGTTTAATCAATTCATTTGATTCAGGCATGCAATTAGATGATGATATTTCTGAAATATACTCTTTGCTTGATTATACACAGGAAATGGAGTACAAAGGATGGAAGCCAAGATTTGAAGAGTTAAAACACATGAATGATAATACCCATGAAAAAGTACCCACACTGGAACTAAAGTCATTACCTGCTGGGTTGAAGTACACATTTTTTGGAGAAGAGCAAAGTTTTCTAATGGTAATTTCCTTGTCCCTTACTAGAGAACAAGAAGGTATGTTAACAGAAATACTTAAAAGGCATAAAAGTGCAACTAGATATACATTAAAGGACATAAAAGATATTAATTCATTAATATGTACACATAAAATATATTTAGAGGATAATACTAAAACATCTCAACAACCTCAAAGAAGATTAAATCCACACATGAAAGAGGTAGTTAGAGTTGAAGTTCTTAAATTACTTGATGTTGAAATTATCTATCCTATCTCTGATAGTCAATGGGTAAGCCCTACATAAGTTGTGCCTAAGAAATCTGGAATAACAGTGGTTAAAAATAAAAAAAGGTGAATTAATACCTACGCGAGTCTCATTCAGTTGGTGTATGTGTATTGATTTTAAAAAAATAAATGCAACCACTAGGAAAGATCGTTTTCCCTTGCCATTTCTTGATCAAATTCTGGAAAGAGTAGAGGACATCTGTACTACTGTTTTCTTGATGGTTATTCGGGTTATAATTAAATACCAACTATATTAGAGGATCAAGAAAAGACTACTTTTACATGCCTCTTTAGTACTTTTACATATAGAAGAATGTCTTTTGGCCTTTTTAATGCTCTGACAACATTCCAAATATGCATGATAAGTATTTTTAGTGACATGATTGAGCATTATTTAGAGGTTTTCATGAATGACCTGACAGTTTTTGAAAATTCTTTTGAAAATTATCTTGATAATTTAGAAAAAGTTCTCAAAAGTTGCGAAAAAAAAGGATTTGTGTTAAACTGAGAAAAATATCATTACATGGTTACCTTAGGAATTGTGTTAAGCCATATGATATCTTCTAAAGGAATTGAAGTTGATAAAGACAAAGTTGAATTAATTGCCCATTTGCCTTCCCCAAAAACAGTCAGAGAAGTTTGTTTCTTTTTATGACATGCATGATTTTACAAAAAATTCATTAAGGACTTTAGTGTCATATCTAGACCATTATGTAATTTTCTGTTGAAAGATGAATCATTTGATTGGACTCAAGAATGTCAATTTTTTTTTGAAAAATTAATTGGTCTTCTGACATCTGCTCCTATCATGTAATCTCCCGATTGATTTTTGCCTTTTGAGTTAATATGTGATGCTAATGATTTTGTTGTTGGCGTTGTTTTAGGTCAAAGAAAGGAAGGTAAGCCTCATGTGATTTGTTACGCAAGTAAAACTTTAAATAGTACACAAATGAATTATACTACTACTGAAAAAAAAACTACTTGATGTAATATTTACATTGGACAAATTTCGATCTTATTTAATTGGTTCTTTTATTGTGGTTTTCACCGATCATACTGTTGTTAGATATTTGATGTCTAAGCAGAATGCTAAACTAAGATTGATACGGTAGACCTTGTTACTTCAAGAATTCAACATCACAATAAAAGATAAGAAAGGAGCCGAAAATATTGTCGCAGATCATTTGTCTAGACTTACAACAGGCTCACCTTTTGATAACACACATATCAATTATTTTTTTCTCGATGAATTTTTATTTTCTGTCAATTCCATGCCTTAGTTTGCTAACATAGTCAATTTTCTTGTAACAGAAAAGATGTCACCTCAATGGACGTACCAAGACAAAAGAAAATTTTTGACAGAGGTAAAAATTTTTTATTGGGATGACCCATACTTGTTCAAATATTATCCTAACTAAATCTTTCGGAGATGTGTGCCCGACAGTGAGGTAGGTAGTGTCATTAAATTTTGTCACTCAGAAGCATGTGGAGGTCATTTTTTTTCAAAGAAAATAGCTGCGAAAGTCTTGCAGTGTAGATTTTATTGACCCATTTTATTTAAGGACGGCTACACCTTTTGCAAAAGTTGCGAAAATTGTCAAAAAATTGGCTTCATTTCTAAAAGAAACATGATGCTTCTGAACCCCATTCTTGTCATTGAAATTTTTTATTGTTAGAGAATTGATTTCATGAGTCCATTTCCATCCTCATTTAGATTTGTGTATATTTTGCTTGCAGTTAATTATGTCTCAAAATGGATTGAAGCGAGTCCATGTCGACACAATGATCATAAAACTGTTCTCAAATTTTTAAAAGAAAATATTTTGTGTCGATTTGGAATCCCTCGAGCTATCATCAGTGATGGGGGAACACATTTTTGCAGTAAACTATTTGAATCTTTAATGAAGAAATATGACATTACACATAAAATTGCTACCCCTTATCACCCTCAGACAAGTGGACAAGTTGAATTGGAAAATAAGGAGATTAAACAAATTTTGGAAAAAACGGTTAACTCAAATCATAAAGATTGGTCTTTAAGACTAAACGATGCACTTTGGGCTTACCGTATTGCTTTCAAAACATCTTTGGGCATGTCACCCTATCGGTTAGTCTATGGAAAACCTTGTCATTTGCCTATAGAATTGGAACATAAAACATTTTGGGTTATTAAAGCTTTCAACCTAAATCTTGATGATGCTTGCAAGTTACGCAAATTGCAATTAAATGAACTGGTGGAATTGAGAAATGATGTACATAAAAACTCAAAGATTTATAAAGTTAGAGCAAAAGCTTTTCATGACAAGTCAATTTTGAGAAAATCTTTTGAAATTGGTCAAAAAGTTCTGCTCTATAATTCTCGTTTGGACCTATTCCCTGGCTAATTGAGATCTAGGTAGAGCGGTCCTTTTGTTTGTCAAACATGTGTATCCTTATGAGGCCATAGATATTGAGAATCCTATGAATGGTAATGTGTTTAAAGTCAATGGACAAAGACTCAAACCATTTCTGAAAAACTAAGTTGATGAGGTAGAATTCATATCTTTTTCTAATCCTTGTTATGAATAGAATGTATTCTAATTTTCTTGCCTTCTTTTTTGCAGTTCTTTGTGTTCCCGATTAAGTAGCGGATAACGGTACTCCGTGACTCTCAAGTCAGTTTATTTTTCAGTTTTCCATAATAACTGAATCATTCTCTTTTATAATTGATGTCATTCTCTCAAATTTTAGAAAATTTTTTCCTTCCCTCCCTCAAAATGCTCTGATAAAAATCTACAAAGCCAAGTGTGAAAGATTGAGATTGTTAATGGACAAAGGCATCCCAGAAGATATACGTTGGATAATTGAAGCAAAGGTCCATTTAGCAAGTGAATTCTTAAATTCATTTGACTCATACATGTCAGGTCTCGGTAAAAGTTCATATTTAAAAAGGAGAAGAGCGAAAAGAATGCAAGTATGCTACAAATGTGCAAGATAGAATTATAACAAGTGATATCGTTATTTGGGAATGGTTTTCAAAAATCGAGAAGATAAAATATTCTTCATTAAGAATGGACTGAGTAAGGAGTCATTAGATGATATCTTATTGACTCTTGGAAGTCCACCAAGCAAACTTGTATTGCTAGGTCCTCTTGGAAGTCCTCTTGATTTTTGTATACATGGGGTTTGAGTAGCAGAGAAGTAGAAGATAAGCAAGTTTATGGTAATGCAATTATTCATGGCTTGAATAGAGTGAAATACTTACCTTTTAAACACTTGAGGGATTGAGAGTGAATTTTGTGAGGATCTATCATTCTTGATTCATGCTTTTCAACTGAAGTTTCCTTGCTTGTTGATTTGAGATGCGAAGAAATATTACCTCATGAATGTTTTGATCCCTTGAATTTCTGGTTGCTCTTCTTGTTTATGAACTTTTGCATTCTTGAATATCATTGGAAATTGAGTCGTTTAGTGTTTTTAGCTCTTGAGTCTGTGTCATTTTTCTTTGTTTCCTAGTTTTAGTCTTATGTGTTTTGTCCAAGAGTGCAAAAAGATAAGTGTGGGAGAATTTGATAATCACATATTTTATACATTAATAAACTCTTATTTTTTATTATTTACACTCTCCATGTACTTAATTGATTGTGCTTGGTCATGTTTTGTAAGTTTGAGTTCAAATTAGGCTTAATTGATCTTTTTCAACATTATTGATATTTTACTCTGTTTCTGTATTTCGGTCATATCTTGAGTTCTAGAAATCTAAAAAATATGAATTTTACATTGTAGAAAAGCTAAGAGAAAGCTCTACAACTTTGATAAGAGCTCGAAGTCTTAATCAAACATCTAGTGGAGCTAATTGGGCCTGGAAGTTAGAAAACGAGTTCTGTCACTAGAACTCGAGTAGTGTGCACTAATCAAGGCATAACTTGGGTTGTATAAGTTGCATTGAGCTGAAACTAGTGGCATTGGAAAGCTAAGACAAAACCCTTCAACTCTCATGAAGACAACTTTTCCATAAAATGACGTTTTAATAGAGTTATAATCGTGTGAAGATAGTTGAATTAGTTGGTACAAGTGGAAAGACAAACATGATAATCATCCACCCACTCATTAATCATCTACCCCCTAAATAATCATTCACTCACTCATTAATCATCTACCTACTAAATAATCATCCACCTCATTAATTATCCACCCACTCATTAAATAACTTCATTGTCATTTTTCACTCATTCATTGTACTTCTCAAGCTCTATAAAAGGGAACATCAGCTGATCATCTTGGGTATCTTGGCTTCTTTCTTCTTACTCATGAATAACTAATTTTCATCTTGCTTGGGTGAAAGGATGAAACTTTTGGTAATAAAATAAGATTAGATTAATTTCTTTCTTGTGCTTAAATGATATATTATCAAGTGGTCATTATATGTGTTATATTTTGTTTCTAATCAATTTAGAAACTCTCCTTGTAAAATGGAGTTCTTGATTCATTGTAGACAGGTGGTTGACACAATGAATGCTTGAACTCATTTACAAGTGCTGGTGTTAGTAAATAATTAAAGGAACCATAATATAACTACATATATAATTCTAAATGGACTTTGAATGTTTTATTTTCTGATTGGAACCTCCGTTGTGCATAAATTTCAATTGAGTTATAAAAAAAATAATATTGTCCTTAATTTATTACCAAAAGTGGATCTCTTATCTCAAGCAAGTTCTTTTTTTTTTAATTGTGAACAAGTTTTATTATTTTTATTGTTGTGATAAATCATTTCCTTACCTCAAAGAATTTTTTTTCATCAATTCCCTATGGATCGACCTCGGACTCTCGAGAAATTTATTACTTGAGACAACCTGCACTTGGGTTTATATCTTTTAATTTGCATCAGCAAGCTCCAAAACAATGACATGAAAAATTTGACAATATCATTATAACTAATGGTTATATGACAAATGAATCGGATAAATGCATATATAGCAAATTTGATAATGATGTTGGTGTGATTATTTGCTTATACGTTGATGACTTGTTGATATTTAGAACATCATTAGATATTGTGAATGATACTAAGAACTTTCTTACTTCTTGATTTGATATGAAAGATATGGGTGTTGCAAATATGATCTTGGAATTAAGTTGATTAAGAAGATTGATAAATTTATTTTGTCTCAATCACATTATGTTGAAAGCATGCTTAAGAGATTTGGATATAATGATTGCACACATGTTTCTACACCTTTTGATTCTAGTTTGCTTCTTGTGAAAAATAATGGTGATAGTGCATCACAAATTGAATATGCTCGTATCATTGGTAGTTTGATGTACTTGATGAATTGTACTAGACCTGATATTGCATATGTTGTTAATAGATTGAGCAAGTATATACATAATCTTAGTGATATGCATTAGATTGCCTTAAATAGAATTTTGAAATATTTGAAAGGCACTATGGATTATGGTTTGGTATATTATGGTTATCCTTTGGTTTTTTAAGGTTATAGTAATGCAAATTAGATTTTTGACTCTGAAGAATTAAAATATACTAATGGCTATGTGTTTATGTTGGCAAGTAGGCTTATCTCTTGGAAGTCCACCAAGCAAACTTGTATTGCTAGGTCCACCATGGAGTTAGAATTTATAGCCTTAGAGAACGCAAGATCTGAGGCCGGGTGGTTAAGGAATTTTTTGGTGGATATACCTTTGTGGAATAGAATAAAAACATCTGTCTATTCATTGTGACTGTCAGGCTACCATTGCTCAAGCAAAGAACAACGTTTATAGTGGGAAAAGCCGTCATATAAGGTTGAGACATAATATTGTGATGCAGATAGTTAAGAATAATGTGATATTCATGGATTTTGTGAGGTCAGAGAAGAACTTGGATAGTCCTTTGACCAAGCCTCTTACCAGGACGCTGGTAAATGAAACATCAAGAAGGGTGTGACTAATGCCCATAAGTGAGGCTATATGATGGACACCTAACCATTGTGATTGGAGATCCCTTTAAGATGGTTCAATGTGGCAAACAAAGTCATACGAGTCTCAGTGGAAAGGGTACTGTCGCTTTTACATGAGTGTTCCACCATCATATGAGATGATTGGTGATGAGTCCCTCTCTATGGTGCATGGCAGTACTGCTGCAGTTAGTGTGATAGGATGAGCTTTGCTCTTAATGGGTCTATAGTCCTCAATAAGGAGGGGATATCTACTGCAGCATACTCCTAATGGATGCTACCTAAGTGAGAATGAGGATGGTGTCGTCTCCTATGAGTTTTGGGCATAAACTCTAGAGCTCCCATGATTCCAGGATAGCGCATGGCCCGGATAAAGTGCAAAACGGCTAAGAGCAACATATCTCTTGGGAATGTTGTGTGGCTGGTGGACATACCCCAATCGTTATCTTTAAAGTGGGTTCAAAGAGGTTTCTCTACCATATATCTACAGGGTTGTAACCCACCTATGCCTAATGATAATCACATATTTTATACATTAATAAACCCTCATTTTTAGTCATTTACACTCTCCATGTACTTAATTGATTAAGCTTGGTTATGTTTTGTAAGTTTGGACTCAAATTGGACTTAATTGATTTTTCCAGCATTATTTGGGTCTTACACTATTTTTGTATTTCTGTCATATCTTGAGTTCTAGATGTATAAAAATTATGTATCTTACCTTGTAGGAAAGATAAGAGAGAGCTCTACAACTTTCATGAAGAGCTCTAGGTAAAATAAGGATATCTAAAGGAGCTAATTGGGCTTGGAAGTTAGAACACAGGTTTTGTGATTGGAACCTGAATAGTGTGCAGTAATCAGAGCATAACTCGGGTTGTAGGAACTTTCTTGGGTTGAAATTTAGATACTTGAAAGTTAAGACTCATATCTACAACTTTCATGGAGACCACATTGCTTCATTCTGATGGCATCCATGAGATCAACACTGAATGATTTCAGAGACAAAGAATCTTAATAATTTTCCACTTACCAACTCACCATTTAGCATTTTCCACTCATCCACCTACTCCTCACCTACTCTTTATCAGCCCCTTTGTCATTTTGTATCCCTAATCCTCTATAAAAGGCACCATTGGCTGATCATTTGGTGCTCTTGGTGTTAGGCTTAGTTTTTAGAAGTTATGGTTATGTTTGTTTATTGTTTTCCTTTGTTGTAATTTTCTCTTGTTCTAAATTGAAGCTATGTTCATCTTTCTCTTCTTCTTATCTATGAGTAACTAAATCTTCATCTTACTTGGGCAAAAGAGTAAAGCTCCTGATAATGAAATAAGGTTAGATTATTCTATTTCCTATGCTTAAATGATATATTATCAAATGGACATTATATGTGTTGTATTTTGTTTCCAATCAATTTAGAAACTTTTTTATATAATGGAGATCTTGATTTATTGTAGACAATAGGATTGGCACAGTGAATGCTTGAACTTATTTACAAATATTGGTAGATAATTAAAGGAATCATAATATGATTGCATATATAATTGAACTTTGAATGTTATATTTTCCGATTGGAACCTCCGTTGTGTGTGGATTTTAATTGAGTTATAAAGACAAATAATCTTGCCTTTAATTTATTACCAAGAGTGGATCTCCTAACTCAAGCAAGTTCTTAAATTTATTTGTGAACATCTTTTATTAATTTTGGTGTTGTGACAAATCCTTTTCTTTCCTCAATTAATTTTTCTTCATCAATTCCCTGTGGATCGACCTCGGACTCTCGAGAAATTTATTACTTGAGACAACCTGCACTTGGGTTTGCATCCTTTAAATCCTGCATCACCTAAGGATGAAATTCAAATCTTTTTGGATACTTCCTTGATGCATGACATTATCATTTTACTCTTCTAAGTTTGAAACATGTGAGGGATTGTTAGACTTGGTCTTGAGAGTGTTTCAAACTTAGAGTGCTTTTGTGTGTGTTTTATGTAAGACTAAGTCCCATATTGAGTAAAATATACTCTTGAAAAGTGTTTATTTATGGACTATATTCTTATGTAGATACCTTATGGTATTGAGATAGATGTGTGAACTTGGGCTTATCTTAATATACACACGCATGCACACTCCACTCCGCCTCGCCTCATCTTGTATCGTTTGTGCACGTGTGGGCTTGGTCTGGTTTTACCTTAGACTTATCTTTTGCCAGCCCACTTGGATTCTAAAATATCTCCTTGGACCATTGAGATAGATCTGTTGGGGGTTGCTTACTTAGTAAGCTACTTTGATTTATTTATTTGCTTTACCAAATAAAACCCAACACACTTGCTTATCAAATTATATTGCTTACTTCTCGCGGCCTTTTTGCTCCCACTATTGTTCATCTTCTTCCTCTTCTCTTTCTGCTACTGTGCACGTACTAGAAAGCTCCCCTGTATTTTCTATTGCATCTTATGGTGTTAGAACGGGAGGTGTTGCTACTCAAAGTACCAGGATCTTTGTATGGATGAATTCCTGAGGAGAGCCACATCTAATCCTAGAGGGTTTCCCGTCTAGGCTATTCCACCAAGTATTGCTCTGGGTAGGGTAGGGATAAGCCCTTAAGGACAGTGCCTAGCATGATTCATGGTATACACGTTCAAATCATTCCTCTGATTCTGTTGATTTCTCTTGTTGGTTCTTTTTTCTTCTTATTTTCGGTATTTTTCAATAGCAAAATACTAGTACCCACAATTATATTTCCAACATGTGGGACTTCAACGCTCACACATGAATTTCTAGCATTCTCCCTCTTAAGTGTTAGTCCCAACAATAGTATGCTCTCCCTCAAGCCAAAGTCATTTCGAGTATTCACGGGGTTACCAACTAAGACCCAAGTCTTAGCCAATGCTCCATAATATGGGTTAGAGACAATCCCAAGCATCAACCACCATCTCCAAATACTCGGCTTAGCCGAACCATCGACTCTAATACCACTTGTTGGGTGGTCAGGGAGAGCCCAAAAATCGGAGAGATCTCTATCAATGGGCTAAGCAATAAGCCACAATAGTGGACTTGACACTACATCTTGACCCAAAAACTTAAGACAATAAGTCTATGTGTCTTCCCACTTATATGGTCCTCACTTAACACAATCCTTACTAATGTATGACTTTAACACTCACACTTAAATTTCTAGTAGTTTGAGCTCAACAGTCGAGGGACCTCTACAATATCAGGGGTTCAAGCTCATAAGAAAGCATTTGTGTGAAAGGACAACCATATTTTACCCCAAACACTGATTAGTTAGTCTCATACCCAAAAGATATAAGAAACCTTGTAAGAATAAGAAAAAAAAACAATAATTATTTCACATAACGATACTTAAGGGGAAATGAAAAAAGAAAAATTGATATCACAGTAACTCACAAACATTTTTTTTAGTAAACTCTTAAAATAGAGAAAAATATAAGGGTAACATCAAACTCATGCTATGAATGAGTACAACCTCAAATTAGGATCCTAACCCTTTTTGGGCTTGGAGCAACATGGGTATAGCCCATCTTACAAAAGCTTACCCAAGAATTGAACACATATTCTTTCCTTGAGGATGTAGAACACTTCCACAACTTCATCACTCATGTGGGTAATAACTCACAAAGTTCAATTGTGCTTATTTTATCAACAATCATAAAGGATGATGATTATAATTTAATTTTGATAATTTTTTGCACCATTAATAATGTATTGTTGTATAATTAAAAGCGTTTAATTATGATAATTACATAAAAATTTAATTTTTTTTATGATGTAGTAACACATAATTAAATGAATGAAAATTGAAATACCATTATTATTAATGTTTAAAATGTAAATGATGAGGACCAAATTGATTTCTTTATCTTTCTTTTTTTTTCTTTCCTACCAAATTGATGTTACTTTTTAGTGTCTTTTGAGGTTTTATGTAACTTAGTTAAGTGATAACTAGATGTGTGTCTCTACTCATATGTGTAGCCTTCATGTTGATTGGTTCAGATACTTCTTGAGAACTGCCTCCATTCCCGACTTTAGCTACCATGCCAGTCCAACATGTTTCGTGGTAGCTACTCTTGTCCCTAACAAGTTGTCAACAAAGCAAGACGTGTTTTTATCGCTGATACCGACAGATTGCGCAATCTTTGACCATTATTTTTTTTAATTTTTTTTTATACATACATGATAAAAATATGTGTTCGTACTTCATATCATTATGTTTTCTATATAATCTATCAACTATTAGATTTATTAAATTAAATCTTAAATTTAATTCTAAACTAAAGTGGTCCCACATTTTTACCCACTTCTCTATTAAGGGATAATAGAGTGATATACTATTTGGATAGTGGGCTTATCTATTATTCGGATAAGGGTGTTAGCTTTTTCTGATGGAGAAAAACTAAAATCTATAAATACAACCTAAGAGTCCCTAGTCTAAGAAGTTTTTGAAGAAATCAATACCCATTCCATCTATGGTCAAACTCCTTTAGACTATGAGCATTCTGAGTTTACGTGAGAGTGCTGTTGTATGTGTGCTGCTGAGCAGTTTTTGAATTTGTGCAAACAAGGCTATGACTGGAGGTTAGTAAAAGGATCCTATATATTTTTGTTCAAAGAATATTATATGATGATTATGTGCATGCACAGGTCTGATCTAGCAACATATTAATCTAATTAAAGTTTTTCATTTGGTATCAGAGCAATGTTATTCTCTGTCTAGCCATTTAGAAACATGCCCATTTGTATGCTTTTTTGTGTTTCACGTTTCCTACCATTAGATGATTGAAGTTTGAACATGCTTATTTTCAGAGATGTTATATTCTGATCATAAAATGAAAATTTGTATGCCATGTTTTTTGTTCATGACCTTATTAAACTTTCTATGTACCAACGTGTTTTTTACACGAAATGCATGATATGAAATTTCAAGATTTATTTCCATAATACAAAACCCATAAAGAGTCACCTATCAACAAAAACAATGGAGGAAAAGTCCTCTTCTGGGTTGTTGATTGTGAAAATTTGGCGGCTGGATTTTGCCCTCCACAGTGACAGAATCATAGGGTTCATCCCTTCTAGTATGAACTACTTTTTGTGGTTGATCTGGTGCCCCTCTACACCATAACGGTTACTGGTGTGCGTGGTTGACAAAGATGGATGTCTTTGTCCTTGCGTGACTGCTGCTAGCATCTAGAACTTTCCCTTGCCGGAATTCTTACATTAAGTGAAGTTGAGAAAGGACCTTGTTAAGTAGAAGTATAAACCATGGCTCAGTGTGGCTGAAGGATAGGGATAAAGATGTTTACAATTTTTCTTTTAATGGTTTTTGGGGTTTAAGCCCGTATTGTATTGTAATTAAAAAAAATCGTGCTTTGTCTTTTACTAAGGTTGCAGGTACAAATCTGGGTGTTTTGTGTTGCTTTGGCCACAAGCCCAAAATTCATTAAAGCATGTAGGTTGCAAGAAATCAAAAATAAATTTCAATAATTCGCTATTTGTAGAATGTAGGAATCGAACCTAGGTCTGTTAGGTAAAATGGCAGCATTTCACCACTACGCCAAATACTATCTTATTGAATTATTTGACATGTTTTATATTTATATGTTTTGGATGTGTTATATGAGAATTTTGTATATTTTTTAATTTCTTCCGCTGCATATCATATTTGTGATAAGTTCATTATATATTAAGGAGTAGCCACAACATCCTTAGTTATAATTTTACTTAAAAAAAACACATATGGTTACATATGATATATTATAATTAATTGTGATTAGTATAATAAATTTGCCCATGGGGATTTATTATAATTTTCATAATTAATTAGGATGAACTAATTAAATTAATTTTATCTCTTAAGTAGCCCACAGGTATTAGGATATGATGGTAATTTATTAGTTTCATCATAAGGAATTTTAAATGAATCTATTTTGTGTTAAAATCTTAGCCCACAAGTAGATTTTGATGACATATTGATTCATGTATGTATAACTTACATTAGTGAGTTTAATATTTGCCTTGAATTATTATATGATGTAAGCATGTTGTTTTTATTTATTTGCAGCAATTCATTCCTTAGTTATCTCTTATGACAAAAATAAAGTTCCCATTTTGATTGGTGACAACTATAAGGATTGGAAGGAAAGAATTCTTCTTCATTTAGGGTGCATGGACCTTGACTATGCTCTCTGTAGGGATGAGCCTGCTGAACTCATTGATACTAGTACTCCGAAAAAAGTTATGTTATACGAACGATGGGAAAGATCTAATTGTCTTTCAATTATATTCATTAAGACACGTATTTCCACTAGCATTCGTAGTTCAATTCCTAATTGTCAAAATGTCAAGGATTTCATGAAAGTCATTGATGAGCAATTTGAGTCATCTGATAAGGCATTGGCTAGCACTCTAATGGCAAAGTTGTCTTCTATGAAGCTCATTGGAGTCAAAGGTGTGAGAAAACACATCATGGAAATGAGGTACATAGTAGCTCAACTTAAGTCACTTGAAGTTGAGATTTCTGATTCCTTTTTGGTGCACTTGATCCTGAACTCACTCATACCACAGCATGTTCTTTTCAAAATTTCCTACAACACACATAAAGATAAATGGTCAATTAATGAACTTCTAACTATGTGTGTTCAAGAGGAAGGGAGACTTGCTCAAGAGATTGGTGAAGGTGCACTTACAGTGACTCAAGATTAAAGTCAAGGGAAGAAGAAAAAGGACAAGGGAAAGAAGGACATACCTACAATTTCTAAGATTAAGAAGGAGTCTAGATGTTTCTTTTGTTAAAAGAAGGGGCACATGAAGAAGGATTACTATAAGTATAAGGCTTGGCTTGGAAAGAAAGGTAATGATTTCTGTTATGTATGTTATGAATCTAATATGGTTGACATTTGTCATAACATATAGTGGATTGACTATGGTTCTACAATGCAGTTTCTAATACCATGCAGGTCTTCGTAAGCTAGAGCGTGCCGACGAAAAGTGAACAATTCATCTACTCTAAAATAAGGATGCGTTCGCATATGGCAACCGTTGGCACATGTAGACTTATTTTAGAATCTAGTTTTATTTTAGAATTGAATAATGTCTTTTTATACCTTTGGGTTATTCAATAAATTTTAACGCATCCGAATTTGATTTATCGTTTAAGTCTACTATTGTTGGAAATGGTGTGTTGAATGATGGTATGTTCAAAATTAATTTATCTAACACAATTCCATATAATTTAATGGTTACTGTTGGCTCTTTTGCTTATCGCAAGTGCACGGGTCGCACTTGTAGTGTAGCTAGGAGTTGGATATCGTTCCCACGAGGACAAATGTTAAATTCAGTACTAAATATAAACCAATAACTCAAGTATTTCTATTCAATGACGTATAAATTGGAAAGATGTGTATTAAACTAATTAGAAGAACTTAAAAACTATTAGATTGAGTTGAGATAATGATTTAGAGAATAGGGCATCTTTTTTTACCTCCTATATCAATTGTTAACAAGTAATCCTTACAAGTAATATAAATGCAATAGTTAGTTTAGCTTGGAAATCTGATTTAGCCAAAAGCCTATATCTAGGTCAATCAACTATGGTATCACTTACCTAATCTACTATGTTTCCATGAGAACTAGTATAAGCTCCACTAATGAACGATCTATTCCCAATAATTACTATGCATGACCAATAGGTATATTTCTATCCTATTAATGAATCATCTCATTCAAGCCAATTGAATGAAATAGAACATGCATAAATCATACACACGATCTCAAATCCAAATTCCTATGTCTAGGTTCATTAGATTTTAACATATCAAAGCTGATCAAACATTCAAAGCATTAAACACTATATGATTGAACAAAAACCAAATCATGTATATAACTCAAAGGATTACAAGTTTAATCAATATCCATAGGAGGATCCAAAGTAAAACTCTATAAACAGCCTAGCCAGCTATGACAAACCAAAATATATCACAAATACTCATAGTCATGGAGATGGAAAAGAGAAAGGAAAAGAAAATGGAAGAATAAAGCTTAAGGGGATGATCCTCCAAGCTTCAATCCTCCACCAAGGTGAAGAGAGACTCTAAACTTAGTCACTTCTACTTCCTTCTAGTCTGAAATGCTAAAACCTGGCCGCAACTTTCTAAAATATGACCTAACCTCCTTAAAAATTTAATGCAACAATATTTATAGGGCTTAGAAAACAGAGTCACACCGCGACATTCAACTACTTACACTGCGGGCGTTACATTTTTAGGTTGGGACGTCGCGGCATTCACATCTTCTTGCTGCGGCGTGCAAAATACGTAGCTCTCTGACTTTGATGCAGGGGAGGCAACACGTCGCGACATTCACATGCCGCACTGCGGCGTGACAAGCTGATCATTGCACTTAGTTTTCTCTTGCAATGCTGGTCTAAATCTGAAATGATTCACTTGGTTGGAACCTTATCTACCATAGAGAAATTTCTAATTCAATAATCAGTGCAAATGTACTCAATATATCCAAGAATCAGACACATTTTCTCAAAATTATTATGGAAGATGTTGAAATCAAATCATATGAGTATACAGCTAAACTCTTCCATTCATGCATCAAAAGAAAGACTAAGCAAACAATAAAGCACAGATATGGGGCCCAAATAACTACAATTTGTGGAGTTATCACACCCCTAAACCTAAATTTTTGCTAGTCCTCAAGTAAAACAAAGTACATTCATATCAATCAACTTGATAACCTGCTTCACCAATCTGTATATTCCACTTTCGCTTAAACATAACTCATGTAAGATGATTGCACAAAGTCTCAAAGAATGTACTTGCCTCACACTTAGTTTCACACATATACAGTCCTACTCATGCTGACAATCACAGTTTCCTTTTAGTCAAGATATAATTTTCCACAATCATGCTTACCAAACTTCTTCTTTTCAATTAGGACTCACCCGGATAAGTTTATGAACATACAAATGAATATGCATCAAGAAATTCATAAGATTGTAATTCAACTCTCTCTCCACTAATGTAACTCACATATGATTGAGGATCAAAAGGGTCTTTAACAGCTTATAATGTTAGGCTAATGATATGGGTTAAAGAACAAAGGGAATGGATTTAACACAAACATTGAGACACATACACATATGATTTCAAGACTTGAGCACAAGTGAGATTATCAGGGTATACCAAAAAGAACTTTGAGAGATCAGAACTCATAAGAACCATTCAATGCTTCATTTTTACTTTTCTTTTTCTTTTTCTTTTGCTTTGCTTGTCTCTTTTCAATTTTTCTTTCTTTCATTTTTACAAAGCAAGGCTTTCTAACAACAGATGGTTCAAACAAGTTCTTTTTTAATTTGACTTACATAGTACCCCTGATTAGTGGACTCAATTCAAGAAATCATATATATATGCACTAAACAACAATGGTGGTAAGATAACAAATGTCATGTTTTCACATGCATTTAGAAGGGCTACATGGTATGGAATATGTAGGTGATGAAAAATAAAAGGCCAAACATACATAAGGCTTCAAAGGGGACCTAAAGATACGATCATGTCAGGGTAAGCTTTTTAAGGCTCAATCGGTCTAAAGAATGCTCTAATCATTTCCTCAATCATGCATAAATTAGGATTTCACCTCAAGAGAGATCAAAAACAAATTCACAGATAACCAACACTTTCACATGTACAATCCATAAACTTTCTCTAGGCAAGACTTCTTATCAATTCCAAAGTTCAACAAGCATGCTAGTGGAAAATGTATCAATCCTAAAATGAAATTAGATTACTTTAACATGCTTCAAAGATTACATATGGATTCACAGAAATGTTAAGGCAAAATCGCATCCATATCTATCATTAGCATTCCTTTCACATTAGTTTTAACCTTTATGATTCAAATTATGAAAGGGAACGACAATTGTATCTTGAATGGGATTTTCAAGAAATGATTATCAAGATACAAGTTTCTCTGGATCCTATCAAAACATACATAATTACAAACGTACATAGCTATACTAACATACCATTATATCATATAAACAATAGGCAGTACTAACATATAATCACTATATTATCATCATGCATAAACATCAAAACAATAAGTAACATCAAAATAATAAGTCTAAGACACTCCCCAAACCTGAGGGAAATAATGTCCACACTGTACATGAGAAACATACAATATACTAAAAAAAATGAACTACAATGAAAGGAAAGTGCCCTGAAAACCTCAAGGGCTAGATGGAGGCCTCCTCAGAGTCGGTAGCCTCATCATCTGCGTCCTCATCATCTAGTATGGACGAGTCCTAATCATCCTCATCATTAGCATTGCGGTGGGTTGTGGGCTGGTGAGAGGGCCCAAGGTCCTGTGGTGGTGGTGGAGGGTCAACTACTGCAACGGGCGGGAAGTCAGGGACTGGGTAGTCATCCATCAGAAGATGCAAATGCTCCGTCATCCAACGCTGAGTCTGGATGATATATGACAGCATGGCTGTCATCTATACTGAATGGGCCTCCAAGTGTGTCACCGGGGCCTCCATGTTTGCCTTCCACGCAGCAGCATTTGTTGTAGCTACCCTAGGCTATGATGGCTCCTCACTGGGTCCTACTAGATCTTGCCTCTGGGTCCTCTTAGGTGGTGGTGGTGCTGCTGGAGTCGCTCGTATCCTCTCAAGGAAGTAATCATTGAGAGGTTATTTGGCCTTTGTGTGCTCCTCATGGTCCTGAGATTAGACTATCTATCCTCGACTCAATCGCTAGATGAGTGAAGGAAAGAACAAACTCCTGCACTCCCTGGCAGCTCTTCGAATCTGCTGGTAAATGATATGACCGACATCTATAGCTCGAATAACGTAGATCATGATCGCCCGATCTCGAGTAACCTCTGACAGGATGTTAGATGGCAATATACAGGTGTTGATGAAATGATACCACACCCGAGCCTCTGGTGTCAAACAGGCTCGTCGAAAGTATCTGGGTCGGGCATCTTGGATGCTCAATACCCACTCCACTGGTTGCGACGCGGGCGTACAGATCCTGGCGATAACCGTAGCAAGGTCGATGTCATCAGAGTTGACGGTGAGGAAGTGAGAGTATTCACAAATCGATGGGGGAGTAGGCAAACTGAGTGCCGCCTTGATGACCAAAACAGAGTAAGAGACACGGCGACCCCGCACAACAACAGTGGTGGTGTTGGTGTCAGTGGTATCGATGTTTGCGTAAAATTCGCGAACCACAAGAAGGACCGCAACGTCAGAGTGCTATGCAAATCGACTTCATTGATGATGGCGGATGGTTTTGTCGATGTCCTCCGGTATGGTCTCCTTAATGGACAACCCTCGCTCTGCCGTCATTGGTTTTGAAGCTAGTACGGCATACCTCTGTGCAACATCAGCTGAAACGAATCGCCCCTCATCAAATGACGGAGGGGGAGACGGCTCTCGGTGCCTCTAGCTGGAGGATTCATGCTGGCGCTTTGGGCCATAGTACCTGAAAGGGAATTGCAAACAGTCAATAACAAGTAATGGCAGTATTAAGCACAATAACTTACAATTCTGGGGAATTCTGGTAAAATAAATGCTCCACGCTGCGACATTTACACAAGCGTCGCAACATTCAATCTGCTCAACCCAACGTCGAGGCATTCAGACACCACGCCGCGACATGTAAGCATGTTCACAAGTACGCCACGACATTTATATTCCACGCCACGACATTTATATTCCACGCCACGACATTTAAGCAAATTCATCTTCACATCGTGGCACTCAAAGTACACGCCGCGACATGCAAATGGTGTGTGAAATCCGCAAGTGTACGGTTTCATCGTCAAGTAATAAAAAGATCGAATCCACAGGGACTGTGTCTATGAATACCAATTAATTAATTAATTCAATTAAATTAAACAAAAGGAATATAATTGTTGATTAACAAGAACGTAGTAACAAAGCAATTAAATAAATAAATATCAAAGTGCAAAATTGAGAACAAAAATAGCAAGTTGTTAAGAAAGATTTTCAAATTCAAGAAAGCTTCCAAGATTGGGGATAACCATAATGATACAAGACAATTCCTAATTGGCAATCTTTTTATTAAAATTGAAATTCAATTGAAGGTAAATTACCCTAAATTAGTTAATGTTCTTTCTCAAGAGACAAGAACCGTGCCCAATTAAACCAATTTTTACTCTCGTGGTAATTGAATTTAAATTAAACCCATTACGCTTTATGGTAATTCATTAAATTCTCGAAAAGCTAAATCTACTCTCGTGATTTAGACCTTAAGTTCAATTCTTATGGTTCCAACACTTAGGTTCACCTCTCAGTACGTCCCTAAATGTCTATGAGATGCAAATATGTGGCCAGTAAATTCACATGAATAAGCGTAATAAGGATTGAATCAAAGAACATTCAAGATTAATAAAAGGGATAAATAAAGTCAATTAATCATCATCAATGTATCAAAAGACATTGCTCAATCCTAGAAACAAAATAAACTACTCAAACATGGAGAAGAAGAAACAAGAAATCAAATTCAAGAACATCCAAACCCGTAATCAAAGAGAGAAAAGAGGAGAAATATAAAGATCAAGAGCCTCCCAATGTGCCTCCTTCAAAACCAAATTGACTCCTTAATATTGTATTCAGAACATCTATAAATACCCTAGGGGTTTCCTTTGGTCTCAGCCAATAAAAAGAAATAAAAACAAAACTTAAAAATTTGTCTCGTATTGTGATCCACGGCCGTGGATCTTGTTGTTTGAGTTCCACGGCCGTGGAACTCTGGAAATTTTCTTTTGCTTCTTCACGCAGCTGCTTGATCCATGGCTGTGGGGAATTCCACACGCAGGTCGGGGAATTCCATACGCAGGTCTTGGAACTCTCTGGAGTGAGCTTTTTGCCCCAATTTGCTATCCGTAAAGCTCCAACTTCAATCGTGCAAGCTTTCCATCCATTTCAAGACCAATTCAGCACCAATCCTGCACAACAACACAAAAAACACCGCAGTTATCCGAACTAAAAAAAAAACAAATAAAAAGAGAAACTAAAATGCCTAAAATGCCTAAAAATGCATGCAAAATAAGAACAAAATATGATGTTGTTTCACACACATCAGCAAACATCTTAATCATGGTGCCATGACATTTATCAATGACGCCGCGGCGTGGATTCAACCCGAACCTAGAAATACCCCTATTTCGGGAAAAATCACTTCCCGTGCAATATAACACACCTAACTAAATTAAAACTAAAACATACTACTATTTACACACATTTGACATCACAAACCAACAAGAAATATACATTTAACACAGACATTAAAAAAATGAAAAAAAAACATAAGAAAAATTAAAAATAAACAGAAGGGGAGAGCTTCATACCTTGTTTGGAAGTGAGGAAACGAAGCTAAAGATGAGAGAAATGAAAAACGAAGGGGAATGTATGAGAGAAAACACAGAGAAAATGGTTACGTAATGAGGGAAAAATGAGGGACATATGAACCGTCGCAGCGTTTAACCCCAACAGACGCATCACGCCGCGGCGTGAGACATACTGCGCCGCGGTGCGCGTAATTCCCTCTAAAATTAATATTTAAATAAATACTATTATTATTATTTTTATTATTATTTTTTAAACAACAGATGCATACGTCGTGGCATTTAACATTTGTCGCCGCAATGTTAAACAACTGATAAATGACCTAATAAGAACCCAACGTCGCGGCATTAAACAACTCACGTCGTGGCGTGAGAGGTCACTCTACTAAATTCTACAGCAAACTGATTTCAGCCAGGACTTTTGGCCAAAATGGGTCATTAACACCTATACAACATGCCCAAATGATCAAAACACAATTTAATTATCAACAACTTAAACAAACCACAAAAAACACATATTAAGTACTAAGGACATAAGAACACAGACTATGAACATTTGGGTTCCCTCCCAAAAAGGGCCTTATTTATAGTCCTGGCAAGACTTTGGTGATTTCAAGTTAGAGCTGTTAATGTGAGGGAGGTCTTTTCCCTATGAATCTCTCCTCCAAAATAAGGTTTTAGGCGCTGGCCGTTAACCTTAAAACTTGATGATCCATCCAGTGGAGCTATTTCCATTGCTCTATAGGGAAACACCTTTATCACCACAAAGGGTCCCAACCACCTTGATTTAAGCTTTCTAGGGAAGAGCTTAAGCCTGGAATTGTAGAGGAGAACTTCCTGGCCTTTATTGAATCTTTTCTGGACAATCTTCTTGTCATCTCAGTATTTAACCTTCTCCTTGTATACTTTTGTATTCTCATAGGCTTGCAGCCTAAATTCGTCCAGTTCATTGAGTTGTAAAAGTCTTTTCTCACCGGCAGCTTGTGAATTGAAGTTGAGCTGCTTTATTGCCCAATAAACACTATGCTCAAGCTTAACTGGCAGGTGGCATGCTTTTTCAAATACCAGCTTATACGGAGACATACTAATGGGGCCCTTGTAAGCAGTTCTGTAAGCCCACAGTATGTCATCTAACTTCCTTGACCAACCCTTTCTGGTTGGACACACTGTCTTCTCCAAGATCCATTTTATTTTACGATTGAATACCTCTGCTTACCCACTTGTCTGTGGGTGATACGCAGTGGAAATCTGATGCGTCACACCATACTTGGCTAAGAGGGCTTCAAAATACTTATTACAAAAATGTGACCCTCCATCACTGATGATGGCCTTAGGTGTTCCAAACATGGTGAAGATTTGTTTCTTCATGAAGCCAATCACTACCTTTGAATCATTGGTAGGAAATGCACATGTCTCTACCCATTTAGACACGTAGTCCATAGCCACAAGTATGTATAGATTCCCAAGGGAGGGAATAAAAGGGCCCATGAAGTCAATACCCCACACATCAAAGATCTCAACTTCTAGAATGAAATTAAGGGGCATCTCATTTCTCCTGGAAATGTTTCCAGATTTCTGGCACCGATCACATCTTTGCACATGCAAATGTGTATCCTTAAATAGCGTTGGCCAATAGAAGCCAGATTGGAGCACCTTCGCAGTCGTCCTCTCACCACTGTAGTGTCCACCATATGGAGAAGCATGACATTGGTTCAGGATTTGCTCCATTTCCTCCGTAGGTACACATCTCCTCAACATCTGGTCAGAGCACTGCTTAAACAAAAATGGCTCATCCCAAATGTAGTGCCTGACATCATATAAGAATTTCTTCTTCTGATGAGAGGTTAGATCAGACGACAACACACCACTCACAATGTAATTCACCATGTATGCATACCATGGACAGGATTGAGTGGTGGCTGCAAAAAGCTACTCATCAAGAAATGTTTCCCTGATTATGATCAGTTCAACTTAGCATTTATCATTCTCAAGTCTTGAAAGGTGGTTTGCCACTTGATTTTCTGCACTTTTCTTGTCTCTGATCTCCATATCAAACTCTTGTAGAAGCAAAAACCACCTTATTAATCGTGGTTTTGCGTCTTTCTTGCTCACCAAGTACTTTATGGCTAAGTGATCTGTGTACACTATCACCTTGGTCCCTACCAAATAAGCTCTGAACTTGTCAAACGCGAACACAACTACCAGCAGTTCTTCTCCGTTGTTGTGTAGTTCAGTTGGGCATCATTAAGTGTCTTGCTCGCATAGTATATGGAGCGAAACACCTTATCCTTTCTTTGTCCCAACACTGCACCCACAACATAATCACTAGCATCGCACATGAGCTCGAATGCTAAATCCCAGTCTGGAGTGATAATCACTGGTGTTGAGACTAGTCTCTTCTTCAGCTCCTCAAATGCAACCTAGCATGAATCATCAAAGTAAACTGGATGTCTTTCTCCAGAAGGTTGCAAAGAGGCTTGGCTATTTCGAGAAATCCTTAATAAACCTCCGATAGAAACCCACATGGCCAAGAAAACTGTGGATTCCTTTCACTGAGTTTGGCGGAGGAAGCTTGTCTATTACCTCAATCTTTGCCTTATCAACCTCCATCCCTCTAATAGAAATCTTATGGCCAAGAATTATGCCTTCTTGGACTATAAAGTGGCACTTTTCCAGTTCAGGATGAGGTTGGTTTCTTCACACCTCTTCAGCATGGATGATAAAGCTTGCAAACAGCTACTGTAATTATCCCCAAACACTGAAAAGTTGTCCATAAACACTTCCAGGCCATGCTCAATCATATCTGCAAAGATAGACATCATACAATGTTGAAAGGTCGCAGGAGCATTGCATAACCCGAATGGCATTCTACGAAATGCAAACGTACCATAGGGACAAATAAAAGTTATCTTCTCTTGGTCCTCAGGCGCTATGGCAATTTGGTTATATTCAGAATAACCATCCAATAAGCAGTAATAGGCCTTTCCTGCTAGCCTATCTAATATCTGGTCTATGAACAGAAGCGGAAAATGGTCCTTCTAGGTGGCCTTGTTCAGCTTACGGTAGTCCATGCATACCCTCTAGCCTGTGACTTTCCGAGAGGGAATCAACCCATTGTTTTCATTGGTGACTACCGTTATTCCACCTTTCTTGGGAACACATTGAATCGGTGAGACCCAAGGATTGTCAGAAATAGGATATATTATGCCTACATCCAGCCACTTGATTATTTTCTTCCTCACCACTTCCTTCATAATTGGATTCAGCCTCCTTTGGTGTTCCATAACACCATTTTAATCGTCCTCTAACAGGATCTTGTGCATACAGATGGAGGGGTTAATGCTTTGGATATCAGTAATAGTCCATCCAATAACATGCTTGTATTGCCTTAGCACACAGAGAAGTTTCTCTGTTTGATCATCTGAAAGGGATGATGATATGATTACCGGCAGGGTGAAGGTTGCTCCCAAATATGCATACTGCAAATGATTGGGCAGAGGCTTAAGTTTAAGCCTCGGGGGTTCCTCAATAGAGGGCTTAGATGCCTCCTTTGTTGCATCAGACTCCAAGGTTTCAAACTTGGGTGACCAATATTGCCTAGGAACTGCATCTAGGCACTTCATAAAATCTGACACATCATCCTTAGGCTCTTCATCATTATCAGTTGATGAAGCCAACGCCACAGTAAGGGAGTCTTCTGGGATATTGGCTTGGAATGCGTCATGAATGATGTTATCCAATATCCCAACATAAGAACATTCTTCCTGATCTTGAGGAAACTTAATTGCTTTGAATATGTTAAAAGTTACCTCTTGATCTTGAAGTCTCATTGTCAGTTCACTTTTTTGCACGTCAATGAGTGTTCTTCCTATGACTAGAAACGGTCTGCCTAGGATCAAAGGGACCCTATGATCCTCTTCCATATCTAGTATCACGAAGTCCGCAGGGAATATGAACTTGTCCACTTTTACTAGGACATCTTCCACAATTCCCCTTGGATACGTATAGGAATGATCGGCTAGTTAGAGGGTTATAGATGTGGGCTTGCATTCCCCCAACCCTAACCTTTGGAATATGGATAGGGGCATGAGATTAATGCTTGCCCCCATATCACATAAAGCTTGGCCTAGGAAATTCTCTCCTATGGCACAAGGAATTGTAAAGCTTCCCAGATCCTTCAGCTTTGGGGGAAGCTTCTGTTGCAAAACGGTACTGCATTCTTCAGACAATGCCACCATTTCAAACTCACCCAGCCTACATTTCTTGGACAAAATATCCTTCATGAATTTAACGTAGCTGGGCATCTACTCCAAGGCTTCAGCAAAAGGGATGTTTATATGAAGTTTCTTGCAAACTTCCAAAAACTTATTGAACTGCTCATCCATCTTATGCTTAATTTGTCTACTTGGAAAAGGTAAAGGATGTATATATGAATTATTCACAAACTTCTTGTCCTCGACCTTTTTTTGGACTTTACTTTCATCCTTTTCCTTTTCTTTCTTATCGTCCACCTCCTTGTGGACTATTTCTTCATGGTCTTGGCTCTTGACCACTTCATCCTCCAACAATCTCGTCTTTGGATTTCCCTCAATGTCCTTGCCACTCCTCAGTGAGATGACCTTACAGTCCTCATTTGAGGCACCCTTTGGATTATTAACAGTGTTGCTTGGGAAGGTGTCTAGGGGCCTGTTGCTAATGGCATTTGTCAACTGTCCCACTTGCGTTTCCAATGCTCTCATCGAAGTCGTTTGACTTTGAATCATCGAATCATTCTTTGATAAGTGAGCATCTGTCCTTACCATGTAGGAGTCGGTCTTGGTGATGAAAGCATCATTCTTTGCCATCAATTGCATAAACATATCCTCCAAAGCAGGCTTCCTTTCTTGCATTGGTTGTCTTTGTTGAGCTGGAAATCCAGAAGGGTTATACTGACGTTCAGGTCCAGGAGCATTGGAGGAGGAAGAGGGTCCTTGGTTGTCCCTCCATAAGAAATTTGGATGGTTCCTCCATCCAGGGTTATATGAATTTGAGTACGAATTATTTTGCTGCGGCCTATAATTGTTGACATATTGTGCACTCTCAATCTGAGAGGGGCATCTGTCACTTGAATGAGTATCGCCGCATCTTTCACACTACACAAATAGGCTCTGGGGTGAATTCTGACTCATACTATCTATCCTGCTTGTCAACTTTGCCATCTGAGATGACAATAAAGTTATCGCATCAACTTCATGCACTCCAACTATTCTTCGTGGAGTGTTTCCTTTAGAGGGCCATAGGTAGCTATTAGCTGCCAATTCTTCCAAAAGCTGGTAGGCCTCATCGAATGATTTGCCTAGCAATGAGCCTCCAGCTGCTGCATCCACAATCAGGCAATGTTGCTTCAACAGGCCCTTATGGAATGAATATACCTGATGCCATGATGGAATTGCATGATGAGGACACCTTCTTAGCAAACCATTGTATCTTTCCCAGGCTTCATGCAAGGATTCTGATTCGAACTGAGTGAATGATGTAATATCATTCACCATCTCTGTTGTCTTGGCTGGAAAAAAATACTTATTGAGGAACTTGGCACTGGTGATAACTTCACATATTGTAGTTATTTTGGCCCTATATTTGTGCTTTATTGTCTGCTTAGTCCTTGTTTTGATGCATGAATGAAAGAGTTTAGTTGTATATTCGTATAATTTGATTTCAATGTCTTCCATCATGATTTCTAGATATATTGAGTACATTTGCACTAATTATTGAATTGGAAATTTCTCTATGGCAGGTAAGGTTCCAACCAAGTGAATCATGTCAGATCTGGACCAGAATTACAAGATAAATCAAAGTGCAAGTATCAACTTTTCATGCTGCGGCGTGGCATTTGAATGTCGCGACGTGAGCCTCCCCTGCATCCAAAGTCAGAGAGCACGCATTTTAGAACGTCGCAGCGTGGAATGTGAATGTCGCGGCATCCCCTGACCTAAAAGTGTAACGCGCCGCGGCGTGGCATGTGAATGCCGTGACGTGACCCTGTTTTTTGAGCTCGATAAATACTGTTACATCGATTTTTTTAGTTAGTTAGGTTTTATTTTAGAAAGCTGCAGCCAGATTTTATCATTTCAGACCAGTAGGAAGCAGAAGTGACCAAGTTTGGAGTCTCTTTTCACCTTGGTGGAGGATTGGAGCTTGGAGGATCACTCCCCTTAGCTTTGTTCTTCTCTTCTCTTCTCTTTTCTCTTTTCCATATCCATGACTCTGAGTATTAGTGTTTTATTTTCGTTTGTCATGGCTGGCTAAGCTATTTATAGGGTTTTACTTTGGATCCTCCTATGGATATTGATTAATCTTGTAATCCTTTGAGTTATATACATGAATTGGTATTTGTTCAATCATATAGTGTTTAATGCTTTGATTGTTTGATCAGCTTTCAACTCATTTGTTCAAATCTAATGAACCTATACATAGAAATTTGGATTTGAAATCGTATGTATGATTGATGCATGTTCTATTTCATTCAATTGGCTTGGATACGATGATTCGTTAATAAAATAGAAATATACTTATTGACCATGCATAGTAATTAATTGGGAATAAATCGTTCATTAGTAGAGCTTACACTAGTCCTCATAGAAATATAGTGGATTAGGTAAGTAATACCAGGGTTGATTGACCTAGACATAGGCTTTCGGCTAAAGTAGATTCCCAAGCTAACCTAACCATTGCATGTATATTGCTCGTAAGGATTACTTATTAACAATTGATATAGGAGGTGAAAAAGGATGCCCTATTTTCTAAATCATTCTCTAAACTCAATCTGATAGTTTTAAAGTTCTTCTTAGTAGTTTAATACAAACTTTTTCGATTTATAATTACTTGAATAAAAATACTTAAGTTATTGGTTTATAATTAGTACTGAATTTGACGTTTATCCTCGTGGAAACGATATCTGACTCTTAGCTATACTACAGGTGTGATCCGTGCACTTGTGGTAAGCAAAAGAGCGAACAAGTTTTTGGCGCCGTTGCCGGGGATCGACGGTTTAAATTTAGTTTAACTAATATAAACAACGAGTTTAAGTATCTCTAGTTCAAGTTTCTTTTGTTCCATATAGATTTAATTCTTTATTCATTAATTATTTCAGGTGTTAGTAAGATGGTGGAAGAAGCCGCTTTGCACGAGGTGGAGGTTGAGGACGAGAGCCGCACAAGGCCATTGAGGGAATTTGCTACTCCTCAAATGGACAATTTACAATCCAGTATTAGACATCCTGCCATTCGGGCAAACAACTTTGAGATTAAGCTGACCATCATCCAAATGATCCAAGGTTTAGTACAATTTGGTGGCTTATCCAATGAAGATCCAAACGCGCATCTCTCAAACTTTCTAGAGATTTGTGACACGTTTAAGCATAACGGAGTATCTGATGATGCTATCCGTTTAAGGCTCTTCCCTTTCTCTTTAAGAGATAGAGCCAAAAGCTGGTTGCATTCACTTCCAGCTGGATCAATCACAACTTGGGCGGAGGTATGTACCAAGTTTTTGAATAAATATTTCCCTCCGGCCAAGACTGCAGAGATGGTGAATGATATTACATCATTCACCCAGACTGACTCAAAATCCTTATATGAAGCCTAGGAAAGGTATAAGGATCTGTTAAGAATGTGCCCGCATCATGACATACCACCATGGCACCAAATTTATTCATTTCACAAGGGATTGCTTCACCACCACCGTCGTATTGTAGATGTTGTAGTTGGAGGCTCCTTGCTAAGCAAATCATTTGATGATGCCTTCCAGCTATTGGAGGAATTAGCTGCCAACAGCTATCAGTGGCCTGCCGCAAGGAACACTCCACGGAGGGTAGCTGGAGTGCATGAGGTGGATCCCATAACCTCATTAACAGCACAGGTTGTGGCTTTGGCGAGCAAGATGGGCAGTATAGGTCAGCAAAGATCTCAACAAAGCCCATTTGTCCTTTTGAAAATTGTGGAGATAATCACGCAAGTGATAGGTGCCCTGGTATGTCTGAAAGTGCACATTATGTTGGTAACTATCGCTCGCAACCGAATAACCCATACTCCAACCAATACAACCCTGGATGGAGAAATCATCCAAATTTCTCATGGAGGGACAACCAAGGACCCTCTTCTTCCTCCAATGCTCCTGGACCTGAACGCCAGTATTACCCTCCTGGATTCCTAGCTCAGCCACGACAACCAATGCAAGAAAGGAAACCTGCATTGGAAGATATGTTCATGCAGTTAATGGCAAAGAATGATGCTTTCATTTCCAAAACTGACTTCTACATGCAAAGGACTTATGCTTATTTATCAAAGAATGATTCGTTGATTCAAAGCCAAACAGCTTCGATGAGAGCATTGGAAACGCAAGTAGGACAGTTGGCAAATGCTGTCAACAACAGGCCGCCAGGCACCTTCCCAAGTAACACTGTTAATAATCCAAAGGGTGACTTGAATGCAGACTATAAAGTCATCTCACTGAGGAATGGCAAGGACATAGAGGGAAATCCTAGAACAAGGTTGCTAGAGGACGAAGTGGACAAGAGCCATGACCATGATGAAATGGTTCACAAGGAGGTGAATGACAAGAAGGAAAAGGAAAAAGGATGAAAGCAAAGTCCAAAAGCCGGTCGAGGACAAGAAATTTGTGAACAATCCTTATGTATATCTTGTACCTTTTCCAAGCAGGATGATCAAGCACAAAATGGATGATCAGTTTAAGAAATTTTTGGAAGTTTTCAAGAAACTTCAAATAAACATCCCTTTTGCTAAAGCCTTAGAGCAGATGCCTAGCTACATTAGATTTATGAAGGATATTTTGTCCAAGAAACGTAGGCTGGGTGAGTTTGAAATAGTGGCATTGACTGAAGAATGCAGTGTCGTTTTGCAATAGAAGCTTCCCCCGAAGTAGAAGGATCCGGGAAGCTTCACAATTCCTTATGCCATAGGAGAGAAGTTCCTAGGCCAAGCTTTATGTGATATGGGGGCAAGCATTAATCTTATGCCCCTATCCATATTCCAGAGGCTAGGGTTGGGGGAATGCAAGCCCACATCAATAACTCTCCAACTAGCCGATCGCTCTTATACGTATCCAAGGGGAATTGTGGAAGATGTCCTGGTGAAAGTGGACAAGTTCATATTCCCTGCGGACTTCGTGATACTGGATATGGAAGAGGATCACAGGGTCCCTTTGATCCTAGGCAGGCCGTTCCTTGTCACAGGAAGAACTCTCATTGATGTGCAAAAAGGTGAACTGACAATGAGAGTTCAAGATCAAGAGGTTACTTTCAACATATTCAAAGCAATTAAGTTTCCTCAAGGTCAGGAAGAGTGTTCTTATGTGGGGGTATTGGATAACATCATTAATGATTCATTCCAAGCCAATATCCCAGGAGACTCCCTTGCTGTGGCTTTGGCTTCATCAACAAATAATGATGAAGAACTTAGGGACGATGTTTTGGATTTAATAAAGTGCCAAGATGCATTTCCTAGGCAATATCGGCCACCCAAGTTTGAAACATTAGAGTCCGATGCAACAAAGGAGGCATCTAAGCTCTCTATTGAGGAACCCCTGAGGCTTGAACTTAAGCCTCTGCCCAATCATTTATAGTATGCATATTTGGGAACAACTTCCACCCTGCCTGTAATCATATCATCATCCCTTTCAGAAGATCAAACGGAGAAACTTCTCCGTGTGTTGAGGCAATACAAACATGTAATTGGGTGGACTATTGTTGATATCCAAGGCATAACCCCTCCATTTGTATGCACAAAATTCTGTTAGAGGATGATCAACATGGTGTTGTGGAACACCAAAGGAGGTTGAATCCAATTATGAAGGAAGTGGTGAGGAAGGAAATAATCAAGTGGCTAGATGCAGGCATAATATATCCGATTTCTGACAGCCCTTAGGTCTCACTAATTCAATGTGTTCCCAAGAAAGATGGCATGATGGTAGTCACCAATGAAAATAATGAGCTGATTCCGTCTCGTAAGGTTATAGGCTGGAGGGTTTGCATGGATTACCGTAAGCTGAACAAGGCCACCCGAAAAGACCATTTTCCGCTTCCGTTCATCGATCAGATGTTAGATAGGTTGGCAAGAAAGGCCTATTACTGCTTATTGGATGGTTATTCTGGATATAACCAAATTGCCATAGCGCCTGAGGACCAAGAGAAGACAACTTTTACTTGTCCCTATGGTACATTTGCATTTCGAAGAATGTCGTTCGGGTTATGCAACGCTCCTACAACCTTTCAACGATGCATGATGGCCATCTTTGCAGACATGATAGAGTATGGCCAGGAAGTGTTTATGGACGACTTTTCAGTATTTGGGGATGATTACAATAGCTGTTTGCATACCTTATCATCCGTGCTGAACAGGTATGAAGAAACCAACCTCGTCCTAAACTGGGAAAAGTGTCACTTTATGGTCCAAGAAGGCATAGTTCTTGGCCATAAGGTTTCTATTAGAGGGATGGAGGTTGACAAGGCAAAGATTGAGGTAATAGATAAGCTTCCTTCGCCAAACTCAGTTAAAGGAATCCGGAGTTTTCTTGGCCATGCGGGTTTCTATAGGAGGTTTATTAAGGATTTCTCAAAGATAGCCAAGCCTCTGTGCAACCTTCTGGAGAAAGACATCCAGTTTACTTTCGATGATTCATGTCAGGTTGCATTTGAGGAGTTAAAGAAGAGACTGGTCTCAGCACCAGTAATTATCACTCCGGATTAGGATTTACCATTTGAGCTCATGTGCGACGCAAGTGATTATGCGATTGGGGCAGTGTTGGGGCAAAGGAGAGATAAGGTGTTTCGCTCCATATACTATGCGAGCAAGACACTTAATGATGCCTAACTGAACTACACAACAACAAAAAAAGAGTTGCTAGCAGTTGTCTTTGCATTTGACAAGTTCAAAGCTTACTTGGTAGGGACCAAGGTGATAGTCTATACAGATCACTCAGTCATAAAATACTTGGTGAGCAAGAAAAATACAAAACCACGATTGATTAGGTGGGTTCTGCTTCTACAAGAGTTTGATCTGGAAATCAGAGATAAGAAAGGTGTAGAAAATCAAGTGGCAGACTACCTTTCTAGACTAGAGAATGATGAATACCAAGCTGGCCCGATCATAATCAGGGAAACATTCCCTGATGAGCAGCTTTTTACAGCCATCACTCAACCCTGTCCATGGTATGTTGACATGGTGAATTACATTACGAGTGGTGTATTGCCACCTGATCTCACCTCTCATCAGAAGAAGAAATTCTTGTATGATGTCAGGAACTACATTTGGGATGAGCCATTTCTGTTTAAGCAGTGCTCTGACCAGATGTTGAGAAGGTGTGTACCTATGGAGGAAGTGGATTAGATTCTGAGCCAATGTCATGCTTCTTCATATGGTTGACACTACAGTGGTGAGAGGACGACTTTGAAAGTGCTTCAATTTGGCTTCTATTGGCCAACGCTATTCAAGGATGCACATTTTCATGTGCAAAGATGTGATCAGTGCTAGAAATCTAGAAACATTTCCAAAAGGAACGAGATGCCCCTTAACTTCATTCTAGAAGTTGAGAACTTTGATGTTTGGGGCATTGACTTCATGGGCCCCTTTATTCCCTCTTTTGGGAATCCATACATCCTTGTGGCTATGGACTACGTGCCCAAATGTGTGGAGACATGTGCATTTCCTACCAACGATTCAAAGGTAGTGATTGGTTTCATGAAGAAATAGATCTTCACCAGATTTGGAACACTTAGGGCCATCATCAGTGATGGAGGGTCACATTTTTGTAATAAGTATTTTGAAGCCCTCCTAGCCAAGTATGGTGTGATGCATAGGATTGCCACTGCTTATCACCCACAGACAAGTGGACAAGCAGAGGTATCCAATCGCGAGATAAAGCGGATCCTGGAGAAGACAGTGTGTCCAACCAGAAAGGATTGGTCAAGGAAGTTAGATGACGCACTGTTGGCTTACAGGACTACGTACAAGGGCCCCATTGGTATGTCTCCATACAAACTGGTATTTGGAAAAGCATGCCACCTGCCGGTTGAGCTTGAGCATAGTGCTTATTGGGCAATAAAGCAGCTCAACTTTAATTCACAAGCTGCCAGTGAGAAAAGACTTTTGCAACTCAACGAATTGGACAAATTTAGGCTGCAGGCCTATGAGAATGCAAAAGTATACAAGGAAAAAGCTAAATACTGGCATGACAAGAAGGTTATCCAGAAAAGATTCAATGAGGGCCAGCAAGTTCTCCTATACAATTCCAGGCTTAAGCTCTTCCCTGGAAAGTTAAAATCAAGATGGTCGGGACCTTTTGTGGTGATAAAGGTGTTTCCCCACGGAGCAGTGGAAATAGCTTCACTGGATGGATCATCAAGTTTTAAGGTTAACGGCTAGTGCCTAAAACCTTATTTTGGAGGAGAAATTCAAAGGGAGAAGACCTCCCTCTCATTAACAGCTCCAGCTTGAAATCACCAAAGCCCTGCCAGGACTATAACTAAGGCCCTTTTTGGGAGGGAACCCAAAGGTTTATTGTCTGTGTTTCTAGGTCTATAGTACTTAATATGTGATTTTTGTAGTTTGTTTAAGTTTTTGATATTTAATCTGTTATTTGATTATGTGAGCATGTTGTATATGTAGTAATGATCCATTTTGGCCAAAAATTTAGGCTGAAGTCAGTTTGTTGCATAATTCAGCAGACTGACCTCTCACACCGCGGCGTGTGTTGTTTTCAACCTCACGGCGTGTCCCAAAAAAAAATATTAATTATATTTATTTAAATATTAATTTTACGAGGGAATTGTACGCGCCGCGGCGCAGTTAATGTCACGCCGCAGCGCAGTTAATGTCACGCCGTGGCGCAGTTAATGTCACGCCGCGGCGTGATACGCCTGTTTAGGTTAAACGCTGCGATGGCTCATTTTACCCTCATTACGTAACCCTCTCTCTCTGATCTTTGTATTCTCTTTCACATTTCCCACCTCGTTTTCAATTTCTTTCATCTTCTACCTTCATTTTCTAGCTTCCAAACTAGGTAAGAAGTTCTCACCTTTCTTTCGTTTACATTTTTTTCATGTCTTTATTTTTTTTTTTTTTTTATTTTTATTAAATCTTATGTTAGATGTATATTAGTTGTAGTTTAGTATGATTAAGAGTGTGTAAATAGTAGAATGTTGTGGTTTTAATGTTGTTCTCCATGATTTACTGCCTGGGGGGATGATTAGTCTGATTTGAAGAAAATTTCTGGGTTCGGTGTTCTTGCGCGCCGCGGCGTTTGTTTGAATGCCGCGGCGTAAGTATGAATTTGGATGAATGCCGCGGCGTAAGCTTTGAGTGCCGCGGCGTGTGCATGAACAGGTTACATGCCGTGGCGTTGGTGTTAGTGTCGCGGCGTGAGACATCAATTTTTCTAGAAATTATCAGAAATTGCAAATTTTTCATATGCTTTCAATGCCATTATTTGATATTGATTGTTTGTAATTCTCTTTCAGGTACAATGGCTCCTAAAAGACCAAGAGGATCCTCCAGCCAGAGACACAGGGAACCAACTCCCCCTCCGCCCTTTGATGAGGCGAGATTTGTGTCGGCTGAAGCGGCACAGAGATACACTAGACTAGTTTCAAAATCAGTCACGTCCGAGCGAGGATTTTCCTTCAGGGACGGCATCCCGGAGCATATAGATCGGACGATCCGCCACCATCGCTGGACTAGATTTGCACAGCACCCCAAGGTGGCGGTTCTACCAGTGGTTCGCGAATTTTACGCAAACATTGACACTACCGATGCCAACACCTCGACTGTTATTGTACGGGGACGCCAGGTCTCCTATACTGCAGTGGTCATCAGGGCCGTATTAGACTTGCCGGCTCCGCCATTGCTTTGTGAGTACACTGATTTCCTCAGAGTCAACCCTGACGGCATCGACCTCGCCACAGTTACAGCCAGGATCTGCACGCCTGAGTTGCAACCAGTGGAGTGGGTCTTGAGCATCCAGGATGCACGACCCAGATATTTTCGCCAAGCCTGTTTGACCCCAGAGGCTCGAGTCTGGTACTATTTTATTTGCACGCGGATTCTGCCATCCGCCAACCTATCAGAGGTGACTCGAGAGCGTGCGATCATGATTTATGCTATTCTGGAGCATAGGGCTATTGATGTCGGCCATATTATCCACCAGCAGATTCAGAGAGCTGCTAGGGAGTGCCGGAGTCTATTCTTTCCTTCCCTCATCTAGAGGTTGTGAAGAGGGTAGATGGTCCAATCTGAGGACCATGAGGAGCGATCCGTTGAGAAACAACCTCTCATTGATTATTTCATTGAGAGGGTCAGAGCGGCTCCAGCAGCACCACCAACCAGGCGACCATAGAGGCAGGCGCCATCAGAGCCTCGAGCAGGGCCATCACAGACTAGGCCAGTTACAGCAGATGCTAACGCTTGGAGGGCACAGATAGAGGTGCAGGTGACTGGTCTAGAGGACCAGGCAGCACAGACGACCGCCATGCTGGCATATATTATTCAGACTGAGCGATGGACTGCGGAGCTGTTCAGACTTCCCGCCCGTAGCCGCTGCTGCCCCACCACCACCACCCCAAGAGCCAGGGCCCTCTCACCAGGCAGGCCATGACGATGAGGAGGGGGACGAGGACCTAAATGTTGAGGCCACTGATTCTGAGGAGGCTTCCATCTAGCCCTTAAGGCTTTCAGGGCATTTTCCTTTCATTGTCATTCTTTTTGCTTTATTATATTGTATGTTTCTCATGTACAGTGTGGACACTGTTTTCCTCAGGTTTGGGGGGTGTCCTAGACTTAGTATTTTGATGCTTAGGCATGATTATAATATAGATGCTTATGTTAGTATTGCCTATTGTGGATATAATATTTTGGTATTTTAGTATAGTTTATGTATGTGTGTAATTATGTATGCTATGTATGCTTGTCAATATCCAGAGGAACTTGTATCTTGATAATCATTTCTTGAAAATCCCATTCAAGATACAATTGTCGTTCCCTTTCACAATTTGAATCATAAAGGTTAAAACTAATGTGAAATGATTGTTCAATGATAGAGATGGATGTAAATTGATCTTAACATTCCTGTGAATCCATATGCAATCTTTGAAACATGTTGAGCAATCTAGTTTCATTTTAGGATTGGTACGTTTCCCACTTGCATGTTTATTGAACTTTAGATTTGATAAGAAGTCTTGCCTTGAGAAAGTTTATGGATTGTGCATGTGAAAGTGTCAGTTATCTGTGGAATTGTTTTTGAGCTCTCTTGAGGCGAAATCCTAATTTGTGCATGATTGAGGAAATGATTAGGGCATTCTTTGGACTGACTGAGCCTTGAAAAGCTTACCTTGGTATGATCATATCCTTAAGTCCCCTTTGAAGCCTTATGTATGTTTGGCCTTATGTTTTTCGTCACCTCTATATTCCATACCATGTAACCATTTTTAAATGCATGTGAAAACATGACATTTGTTATCTTACCATCAGTGTTGTTGAGTGCATATATATATGATTTCTTGAATTGAGTCTATTAATCAGGGGTACTATGTAAGTCAAATTCAAAAAGAACTTGTTTGAACCATCTATAGTTAGAAAATCATTACTTTGTAAAAAAATGAAAGAAAGAAAAATTGAAAAGAGAAAAACAAAGCAAAAGAAAAGAAAAAGAAAAGTAAAAATAAGGCATTGAATGGTTCTTATGAGTTCTGATCTCAAGTTTGTGTGGTATACCCTGATAATCTCACTTGTGCTCAAGTCTAGAAATCATATGTGTATGTGTCTTAATGTTTGTGTTAAATTCATTCCCTTTGTTCTTTATCCCATACCATTGGCCTAACATTATAAGCTAATAAAAACCCTTTTGATCTTCAATCATGTGTGAGTTACATTAGTAGAGAGAGAGTTGAATTACAATCTTGTGGATTCCTTGATGCATATTCATTTGTATGTTCATAACCTCATCCGGGTAAGTCCTAATTGAAAAGAAGAAGTTTAGTATGCATGATTGTGGGAAATTATATCTTCACTGAAAGGAAATTGTGATTGTCAGTATGAGTAAGGTTGTATATGTGTGAAACTGAGTATGAGGCAAGTGCATTCTTTGAGATTTTGTGCAATCATTTTACATGAGTTCTGTTTAAGTGAAAGTGGAATGTACAGATTGTTGAAGCAAGTTAACAAGTTAATCGATTTGAATGTACTTTGTTTTACTCGAAGACTAGCAAAAATCTAGGTTTGGGGGTGTGATAACTTCACATATTGTAGTTATTTGGGCTCCATATCTGTGCTTTATTATCTGCTTAGTCCTTGTTTTGATGCATGAATGGAAGAGTTTAGCTGTATATTCATATAATTTGATTTCAATGTCTTCCATCATGATTTCTGGATATATTGAGTACATTTGCACTGATTATTGAATTAGAAATTTCTCTATGGCAGGTAAGGTTCCAACCAAGTGAATCATGTCAGATCTGGACCATAATTGCAAGAGAAATCAAAGTGCAAGTATTAGCTTTTCACGCCGCGGCGTGGCATTTGAATGTCACGGCGTGAGCCTCCCCTTCATCCAAAGTCAGAGAGCATGCATTTTAGAACGCCGCGGCGTGGAATGTGAATGCCGCGGCGTCCCCTGACCTAAAAGTGTAACGCGCCGCTGCGTGACATGTGAATACCGCGGCGTGACCCTGTTTTCTGAGCCCTACAAAATACTGTTGCATCGATTTTTTTAGTTAGTTAGGTTTTATTTTAGAAAGTTGCGGCCAGATTTTATCATTTCAAACCAGTAGGAAGCAGAAGTGACCAAGTTTGGAGTCTTTTTTCACCTTGGTGGAGGATTGGAGCTTGGAGGATCACTCCCCTTAGCTTTGTTCTTCTCTTCTCTTCTCTTTTGTCTTTTCCATATCCATGACTCTGAGTATTAGTGTTTTATTTTCGTTTGCCATGGCTGGCTAAGCTATTTATAGGGTTTTACTTTGGATCCTCCTATGGATATTGATTAATCTTATAATCCTTTGAGTTATATACATGAATTGGTATTTGTTCAATCATATAGTGTTTAATGTTTTGATTGTTTAATCAGCTTTCAACTGATTTGTTCAAATCTAATGAACCTAGACATAGGAATTTGGATTTGAGATCGTATGTATGATTGATGCATGTTCTATTTCATTCAATTGGCTTGAATGTAATGATTCATTAATAGGATAGAAATATACCTATTGACTATGCATAGTAATTAATTGGGAATAAATCGTTCATTAGTAGAGCTTACACTAGTCCTCATAGAAATATAGTGGATTAGGTAAGTAATACCAGGGTTGATTGACCTAGACATAGGCTTTCGGCTAAAGCATATTCCCAAGCTAACCTAACCATTGCATGTATATTGCTCGTAAGGATTACTTATTAACAATTGATATATGAGGTGAAAAAGGATGCCCTATTTTCTAAATCATTCTCTAAACTCAATCTGATAGTTTTAAAGTTCTTCTTAGTAGTTTAATACGAACTTTTCTGATTTATAATTACTTGAATAGAAATACTTAAGTTATTGGTTTATAATTAGTACTGAATTTGACGTTTATCCTCGTGGGAACGATATCTGACTCTTAGCTATACTACAGGTGCAATCCGTGCACTTGCGGTAAGCAAAAGAGCGAACAACTGGCCTCAGCCCAAGTTGTTATGGAGTTAGCTGGCAGAGAGTGCAGCCAGCTTTTGGCTCTGTCCCGAAGTGAGAATGGGAAGAGCCTTAAGCGAATGACGTCTTTAGAAATGCCATTGTGCTTGAACGTATCGCAAATCTCCAAGAAATTAGAGAGATACGCGTTGGGGTCCTCATTGGATAAGCTGCCAAATTGCACTGAAGTTTGGATCATTTGGATAATGGCCGGCTTAATCTCAAAATTATTTGTCCGGATGGTAGGATGCCTAATGCTAAACTGCAGATTATCAGCAAGAGGAGTAGCAAACTCCCTCAATGGTCTAGTGCGACTCTCGTCAGCCATCGCTTGCGTAACTTCTTCATCTGCCATCTTGTATTTACCTGAAATAATTAATGAACAATGAATTAAATTAATATGGAACAAAAGAAACTTGAACTAGAGATACTTAAATTCGTTGTTTATATTAGCTAAGCTAAATTTAAACCGTTATTCCCTGGCAACGATGCCAAAAACTTGTTGCCTTTTTTGCTTACCGCAAGTGCACGAGTCGTACTTGTAGTGTAGTTAAGAGTCAGATATCGTTCCCACAATGACAAATGTTAAATTCAGTACTAAATATAAACCAATAACTCAAGTATTTCTATTCAATGACATATAAATTAGAAAGATGTGTATTAAACTAATTAGAAGAACTTAAAAACTATCAGATTGAGTTAAGATAATGATTTAGAGAATAAGGTATCTTTTTTCACCTCCTATATCAATTGTTAACAAATAATCCTTACTAGTAATATAAATGCAATGGCTAGGTTAGCTTGAGAATCTGATTTAGCCAAAAGCCTATGTCTAGGTCAATCAACCCTAGTATCACTTGCCTAATCCACTATGTTTCTATGAGAATTAGTGTAAGCTCTACTAATGAACGATCTATTCCCAATAATTAATATGCATGGCCAATAGGTATATTTCTATCCTATTAACGAATCATCTCATCCTAGCCAATTGAACGAAATAGAACATGCATCAATCATACAAACGATCTCAAATCCAAATTCTTATGTCTAGGTTCATTAGATTTTAACAAATCAATTGAAAGCTGATTAAACATTCAAAGCATTATACACTATATGATTGAACAAAGACCAAATCATGTATATAACTCAAAGGATTACAAGTTTAATCAATATCCATAGGAGGATCCAAAGTAAAACCCTATAAACAGCCTAGCCAGCAATGCAAACGAAAATATATCACAAATACTCATAGTCATGGAGATGGAAAAGAGAAAGGAGAAGAAAAGGGAAGAACAAAGCTTAAGGGGATGATCCTCCAAGCTTCAATCCTCCACCAAGGTGAAGAGAGACTCCAAATTTGGTCATTTTTGCTTCCTTCTAGTCTGAAATGCTAAAACCTGGCCTCACCTTTCTAAAATATGACCTAACCTCTTTAAAAATTTAATGCAATAGTATTTATAGGGCTCAGAAAACAGAGTCACGCTGCGGCATTCAACTACTTACACCGCAGCGCATTACATTTTAGGTTGGGACGCTGCGGCATTCACATCCTCTCCCTGCAATGTGTAAAATGCATAGCTCTCTGACTTTGATGCAGGGGAGGCAACATGCCGCGACATTCACATGCCATGCCGCTGCGTGACAAGATGATCCTTGCACTTAGCTTTCTCTTACAATGCTGGTCCAAATCTGAAATGATTCACTTAGTTGGAACCTTATCTACCATAGAGAAATTTTCAATTCAATAATCAATGCAAATGTACTCAATATATCCAAGAATCAAACACATTTTTTCAGAATCATGATGGAAGACATTGAAATCAAATCATATGAGTATACAGCTAAACTCTTCCATTCATGCATCAAAAGAAGGACTCAGCAGACAATAAAGCACAGATATAGGACCCAAATAACTACAATTTGTGGAGTTATCAACTACGCAACAAAATGCCGATATTAAACATTGTGTTATGAATGAAAAATCCTCGATATTGTGGCATAGGAGATTAGGACACATCTCCATAGAAAGAATTAAGAGGTTGGTGAATGATGGAGTACTTGAGACTCTTGACTTTACTGATTTTGACACTTGTGTGGATTGCATAAAGGGAAAGCAAACTAACAAGACAAGGCAAAGTACTAAGAGGAGTTCATAAATATTAGAAATTATACATATAGACATTTGTTGTCCCGACATGGACTCACACAGTAAAAAATACTTCATCTCTTTCATAGATGATTACTCACGATTCATGTATCTTTACTTACGTCATAATAAAAATGAAGCTTTAGATGCCTTTAAAGTTTTCAAGGCAGAAGTAGAGGAACAATATGGAAAACAAATTAAGATTGTGAAATTAGACAGAGGTGGAGAATTTTATTGTAGATATACTGAGAGTGGACAAGCACCTAGTATATTTGTAAGGTTTCTTAAGGAGCATGGTATAGTGGCTCAATACACTATGCTTGGCTCACCAGATCAAAATAGTGTGGCTGAAAGGAGAAATCGTACTTTGATGGATATGGTGAAGAGTATGCTTAGCAACTCTAAACTTCCTTGTTTCCTATGGAGCAAAGCTCTTAAAGCAGCAATGTACATATTAAACCGGGTTCCAACGAAAGCAGTTCCTTTGAGTTGTGGAAAGGTTGGAAGCCAAGTTTAAAACATGTACGAGTCTAGGGTTACCCAACTGAAGTTAGGATTTACAATCCAAATGAGAGGAAGTTGAACCCAAGGACTATTAGTGCATATTTCATTGATTATTTGAAAATTTCAAGGGTTGTAGATTTTATTGTCTAACTCATAGCACTAGAACTGTGGAATCAAGAAATGTAAAATTTCTTGAGAATGACGTGATTAGTGGGAGTGATCTACCTCAAAACTTAGATTTTGAGAAAGATCATTGTAAAGAAACTACTCCCACATCAAGTTATAAACTAGTAGTTTTTGGTGACCCTTACCAAAATCAAGTGAACTGGAACCACCAGTAACTGAAGTTCCATGTCAAGATGAACCTATTCTAGAAGATCTAGTCGAACAACATCAAACACAAGATGTTGAACAACCTGTTGAACAACACCTTCCCCAAGAGGTTATAGATACAACATTAAGAAGATCAACCAGAATAAGAAAACTAGCGATTTCTAGTGACTATCATGTGTATCTACAACAATTCAAATATGAATTAGGAGCTGAGAATGATCCAGAGACATTTTTACAAGGAATTAACAGTAGTAATTCTGAGTTGTGGTATAATGCTATAAAGGATGAATTGGATTCCATGGCAAATAATGGGGTTTGGGATCTTGTTGAGTTGCCTGATAGGGTAAAGGCCGTCAGATGCAAATGGGTCTTTAAAACCAAGAAGGACTCATTAGGCAACATTGAACGATACAAGGTCCGGCTAGTTGCTAAGGGATTCACTCAAAGGGAAGGAGTTGATTACAGAGAAACATTTTCTCTTGTATCTAAGAAAAATTCTTTCTGCATCATAATGGCATTAGTTGTCCATTTTAACTTGGAATTTTATCAAATGGATGTGAAAACGACATTTCTTAATGGTGACTTAAAGGAAGAGGTTTATATGATGGAACCTGAAGGTTTTTCCTTTAGTGATGGGGCTCATTTGGTTTGTAAGCTCAAGAAATCCATATATAGACTGAAACAGGCCTCCTGTCAATGGTATTTAAAATTCCATAATGTCATCTCTTTATTCGGTTTTGTTGAGAACACTATGGATCAATACATATACCACAAAGCCAATGAGAGTAAGATAATCTTTTTGGTGTTATATGTGGATGACATCCTTCTTACAACCAATGACTTGGGGTTGCTACATGAGGTGAAACAATTCCTCTCTAAGAATTTTGATATAAAAGATATGGGTGAGGCATCTTATGTCATTGGCATTGAGATCCATAGAAATAGATCACAAGGAATTCTTGGTTTGTCTTAGAAAGCTTATATTAACAAAATTCTAGAGAGATTTTGGATGAAAGATTATTCGTCAAGTGTGGCACCTATTATAAAGGGTGATAGGTTCAATTTGAACCAATGCCCGAAAAATGAGCTTGAAAGAGAACAAATGAAGAATATTTCATATGCTTCTGTTGTCAGAAGCCTTATGTATGCTCAGGTTTGTACAAGACCTGATATTGCATTTGTTGTTGGAATGCTTGGGAGATATCAAAGTAATCCATATTTGGATCACTGGAAGGATGCAAAGAAAGTGTTGAGGTATCTTCAATGAACCAAGGATAACATGCTTATGTACCGAAGATCTGACATTTTGGAAGTTGTTAGTTACATGGACTCAAATTTTGCTGGTTGCATTAACTCTCGTAAATCAACATCTGGATATATCTTTATGTTGGCTGGCGGAGTGATATCTTGGAGAAGTGCGAAACAGTCATTAGTTGTTACTTCTACTATGGAAGCTGAGTTCGTTTCTTGTTTCGAGACAACATCATAGGGTATCTGGTTGAAGAGTTTCATTACGGGTCTGTGAATGGTTGATTCCATTTCTAGGCCATTGAGGATATATTGTCATAATTCATATGTTGTCTTTCTGGCTAAAAACAACAAAAGTAGAAGTCGAAGCAAACACATCAACATAAAGTATTTAGCCATGAGGGAACGTGTTAAAGCAAATGAGATATCAGTTGAACACATTAGTACTGAATTGATGATTGCAGATTCTTTAACGAAAGGCATGCCACCAAAGTTGTTCAAGGATCATGTAGTGCATATGGGACTTCACATAGTTATATAGAGTTTCCTTTGATAGTGTTGAAACTTTAGTTATTTGTTTGTCTTTTCGTTTTGATGTATACATTTGGTTTGAGAAAGACATGTATTTTGGATTCAGAATAAGTATTGAACATGTTCATTCAGTTAAATAGTGGCTTGTTCTAGGAGGAGATTACATCGTAACACATGGAAGGTAATACTCATTTTTAATAGAGAACCTTCCGCCATAATTCATGTAATTAACCTCTTAGATGTGAGCATAAAGATGTCAATGTTGTAGATATCATAAAGTATAAGAAAATATTGGACCAAGTAGGAGAATGTTAGATTTATTAAATTAAATCTTAAATTTAATTCTAAACTAAAATGGTCCCACATTTCTTACCCACTTCCCTATTAAGGGATAGTGGAGTGATCTACTATTTGGATAATGGGGTTATCCACTATTTAGATATGGGTGTTGGTTTGTTCTGATAGAGAAAAACTAACCTTTATAAATACAATTTAAGAGTCCCTAGTCTAAGAAGTTTTTGAAGAAATCAATACTCATTCCATCTATGGTCAAACTTCTTTAGACTAGAAGCATTCTAGGTTTATGTGAGAGTGTTGTTGTATGTGTGCTGCTAAGCAGTTTTTGAATTTGTACAAACAAGACTATGGGTGAAAGTTAGTAAAAGGATCTTATCTATTTTTGTTCAATGAATATTACATTATGATTATGTGCATGCACAGGTATGATCTAGTAACATGTTAATCTAATTAAAGTTTTACATCAGCAGGAATGCAAATTAAGCAAGCCACCTTGTTTTCTATCTTGGGGCTTGAAGCTTGATCTATCCATGGCCTTGTCTTTCTCAAACATACTCTGCTGCTTCTCTGAATCCTCTGAATCCAAAGAGTTTGTATGCGATGGTGATGTTTGTATTCTCAGAGATCGGAAGAAGTACCAAGCAAAAAGATCCAAGAGCAAGAAATAGCAAAGCTGATAGAAGGAAAGATGTTGACATTATTAAGAGCCTTTCTAAGCCTTTCCAAGTTAGAATCATGTCCTATGGTTGCTGTTTGATTTTATGTACGTTACATTCTATAGTAAATCCTAAAAGGAGATTGGAGAAAGAATTTTTTGTTCCCTTTCTCTACTTGAATGCTTGTAATTCCCATGTTTATGTGGGATACAACTGAGAAAGATTGCTTGGAAAACTGGTTAATGTTTTGTAGAAAATAAAAGTCTGTTTCGGGTATAATGTGCCTACTAATTTCCTGCCTCGTTATATTCATAATTAGTTAGTTAATTACACCATTTAATGGTAACAAAAATATTAACCATTTTTTTTGTTTTTCAATTTATCCCTTCCCAACATTTCTTATTACTTGAGTTATCTAACTAGTCAATAACTTAGAGCAAGTGAATTTTTTTTTTTTTGTGATAAGTTAAGCTTTTGAGAGTATCCCCCTTTCTACACATCTAAATTATATAAATAAAACATAAAAAGAGAGCATCCAAATAGAAGTTTTCTCTAGAAAACTAGGTAGCGATACCCTCATTGAAAATTTGAATTCGATTGAGATTAAAATTTTGGACTAATTCAACTGATTCCCTTCAAGGTTTGAGTTTGAGAAGATAATGTTACTATAAATTATTACCATATAATTTACAGCAAAAATATAGCATATGAACAATATGAAAACGGAGATAAGAAAATTTCAAACTAAGGGTTTTATCTGTTTTATATGGTCCCCAGTTCTAATAATCATATAGGGTAGGGCTCAGAAAACTTTAAGGATCTCGATCATTTTATTATGAAAAAGAAAACAGCACTACATGCTGCTGGAGTACGAATCCCAATGAGGGACACCATGCCATGTCAGAACATATTGCAGGACAGGAGCATCAAATAATTTCAGGATCTTGTGGTCCTCACGCTGTCAATTTGAATCACAAAGTTTCTATAAAGTTGCCTCAATTCTAGGCTTCATGTAACCATGCGAGTCTGACACGTTTTATTGGCAACTAATTTTGTGTCTCAAAAGTTCTGACCAAAATAAAACTTGTTAACCAGATTGCACCATTGTTGGCCATTATTTTGCATGTGCTAATTTGCCCCCCCAACTACAAATTTTTTGAATTTAGCTTGTAATAATCAACCAGAGGGCAGTAATAAATAAACGAAATAAAAGCAAGCAAGTTTCTTCTCCACCTTGGAGCTAGAAACTTTCATGGCTTTGTCATTCTTAAACATCTTCTGTTGCTTCTCTGAATCCCCAACATCCAAAGGGCTTATAGTTATTTGTGAAGGGGATGCTTGTTATCTGACGGATCGGAAGAAACACAAAGAAAAAGGGTCTAAATCCAAGAGAAAGCTGCAAAGCTGAAAGTGAAAATGGCTTCCCAAGTTTATATATCCACAGGGTATCCAAGTTTGTTGTAGGTAGCTGCCATGAAGTGCCTTGAAGCCTTGGAACCACCATGTAGCTGTTGTTTATTTCCATGTAATTTACAATTGGTTCAATTTATCTATTAATCTTAGCCTATGGGGAAAGGTGAAAAGTAGGGTATTTACAGTTGGATTTGGATCGATTTTGAATTAAAATTTTAATTAATTAAAATAATATTATTTATATCATTTTAAATTAAATTGAATTGATTACATTTTATAATTTGAACTAAATAGATTTGAATTAAATTGATTTAATTAATTTTTGACAAAAAAAAAATAAGCTTATAATGTTGTGAGTTAAAAATAATTTAGTTTATTAAAAAGAAAAAAAAATAAGAATTAAAGAAAATAAAAAATAAAAATAATTCAATTTACATATTTAAAATAATATTTGATCACATAAAATAAAAAAAGTGTGCAATAACTTAAAATTATTATAAATAAAAATATAAACTAAATAATAAATAAATATATTATATAATATTATTCGGTTTAGATTAATTTTGATGAAAATCGATTCAATTCAATTGATTTTTAAAAAACCAAAATAAAAAATTAAATTTATTTGATTTTGATTGAATTTTGATTTTTTAATTATACTTTTAATTTAATTTTCAGTTAAGACTGTATTTAAATACCCCTATTGAAAAGGGAAATAGGCATTCTTCTCTTTCCACACCTACATCCCCATGTTTATGTACGTCTGAGATTGGTAAATAAGAATAATTGACTTATGTTTTAGGGAGAAGAAAATACAAAAAATAAAATAAAATAAAATTAGGTGCCATATGGCGAATTAGTATCGCTCAATAATAATATTTTGCTAAATTTCTTTCAAAGAAAATCTATAAATACAAACTGCAGGATATTTGAAACTTGCAAGAGGATTTGTTTGTTTTATGCCTTGTTTGGTGCTGTGAATTGAAATCGAGTATCCAATTTTAATAACAAATAAAAAACAAGGAGAATCCATCAATGCACAAAATTATCACCATTGTGGTTCGTTCTTTTGATTGTGGAACAGGAGTGCACTATGTCATTTGCTGATGTTCTGACTCTTCGTCACTGAATCCTCTTGTTTGAAAATCATAATCATGACTTACAGTTAAAGGTATATCAAGGTTGATAGAGTCAATTTAGATAAGAAGCACAGAAGACGTGTTAGCATGACTTCAATTCAGAAGGGGTGGACAGGTATTTAACCAGAATTTGTTTGTCGGAGCAACCCAACTCGAGTAAAATAAGGAAAAAAGGAAGAAGTAGTTTTCCATTACATGTAAATCTCATGTACAAAATAATAGCAGCATTAAGAAGTGATGCCCTTGCCACCAACTCAGATACATAAATAGACATCAAATGAACTGAAAATCTAGGCAACTTAATTTCATCCATTTGTAAACAATGTACAAGGCATCAACAATAATTTTTTGCCTGCTACTGATCATAATCAATTGACCCGCAGATTTTTTTCTATGGCTTCAACACTAGGGTAAAACAGAGACGTGGTGCAGTAAGTCAGTAATCCTCATCTGGAAAAGATGGTAAGTCTTGAAGTTATTTTCTCTGAAATCCACCAAAGTCTTACGAACTCGCAAACTCATTTTGACTCAGGACTACCTTGTGCCAAATTCCAATCAAGGTAGACTTCTGGCTTATTCACATTTATGCAAGCCTTTTTGGATCAAAATTCAACATCCGATGACAGGAGCTGAAAACTTCACAATCAGTCCAATTCCTGTGGAACATCCTCACCAAGACAGCAATGCCATGTCATAGTTGCAAAGCCAGGTCTGGTTGCTGTGAGTCAACAAGAACACCAGATGATTGTTTCGCAGGTGACCCTGGAGACTGAAAACCAATATTCAAGTCAGGAGGAAGGTTTTCCTGTTTTTGCCTTAGTTGGCTGCGAGGACTGAGACCTCGCCAAGGGGACTGCATTTGAAATATAGATAGGTCAGAAGATGCTAATTGAGGGAAAGCCATTGGTCGGTTAGAAAACTGCGAAACAGCACTTGTGTGAGCTGGTTGAGGTACAAGTGCCTGAAATGGAAAATTGTTCTTATCAGACTGGAAAGACATTTCACCAGAAGGAAACTCGCCCCGAATTCGTGAAATATGCCGATGGAACTCTTTCGTTGGGTTGTACAATGAATCTGCAGAAATCTGACTTTTAGGTGAACTAGAACTGTCAGGTCCTTGTTTAAACCCTCCTGCCCCTACAGACATCCATGCACGGGCAGCTGCTGCTGAAGCATTACCTGAGTCATCTCTCTGTCCAGATGGACCTGATGGTGTCACTGGCGGAGTATCAACTGGTGAATGTCTAGAAGAATTCTGTTGCTTTTGAGCCTTTTCAGCATACATTCTCATAAACTGAACTGGGTCACTGAGACTCTGCTCCTGACCATGGAGAACAAAAGGAGCAGCTCCGCTTGTTTGGTTTGATGCACTGTCAGATGATGGACCAGTCACCCGTCTATTCAAACTAGTATTCATGACTTTTCCATTAGGCAACTCTCCACTAACAACTCCATTAGCATCTGGCTGCTTGAAAGGTATAGATGGCAAAGCATTCTTGTTCCTTAGTACCATCTCTCTGGGCTTAGACACTGCTGTATGAGAATTAGCTGTAGGAACATTACTTGTCAACTTTGCCACTAGACTGGACTTATTCTGATTACTCGAGGGTGAAGAGTTCAACTCCACTTGTTTCAAACCCTTACTCTCAGACTTGCCAAAATTCTTGGATTGGACGTTCTGCTTCTGATTAAGGAGGTTGACAGAAGCACTGGGCCTTACTCCAGTAGAACCAAACAAAGAAGGTTTTCCTTCTGATGCAAGCCCACTGGCAGGACAAATCGAAGGCTGATTTCCCTCAAACATCCGTCCATTAACAGGATGCTCAATAGTGGGTTCCACATTCTTACAATTTTTGTCACCCTTTATTAATTCAGTAGTAGAATGCAACTTTGTAACAGGATGCTCAATAGTGGGTTCCACATTCTTACAATTTTTGTCACCCTTTATTAATTCAGTAGTAGAATGCAACTTTGTAACCAAACTAGTTTCTTTTTGCACACGATTATCAAGCATTAATACTGGGGTTGGAAGTGGTTCATACTCTCCAACCCAACCACGACCAAATTTACAGCCAGCTGGCAGTGCCTGCTGAATCCTGTGGGAAGCAATTTTCCAAGCAATAGGTCCTAGAGTTGCACTAAAACGAGCCAAACTCCTAGCATAGGAATATTCAGCATGAAGTCCAACCTGTGTCCAAAAAATACAAAATATACTGCTTTGAACAATATGAGTAAAAGAAAGCCAACTATTCAAGAATTAGAATTCACTCCTTTTGATACATACCGTAACCAGCTGCTTCATTTCACTATCAAAGGTCATAAATATTGAATCTGATCTAGTAATTGGTTGATTAGACATACTAAAAGATGCACGGCGATTCTCATCAAGCACAAATGACTTCCTTCCCAACTTAGAGAGCAGACCCCTCCCTGAAACAATAAAGCAATACAATCAAAAGGGGAATAACTAGATCTTGACATTAGTATCCTACTTTAAGAGTATGCACAGAGGGGAATAATAAAGGCATAATGTAACTGGACCGATAGATGAGAGCAAGATCTCTTGTCTGAGATACCTGACAAAACATCTTCAGCTTTCTCTTGATTTGCATCAATCAAGAAAGCATTCCCCTCCGCAACGCCATCAATGTTGCCAGGCCTCTCACAGCTAACACCTTGCATTCGATGCAAAGTTGGCTGTACATCTCCAATAGTAGCAAGGGTTGCCCCTGAGGAGAAATCAGAGCCAACAGGTTCCTGTGAGGTATGACCCAATGGCTTCTTTGCTTGTTTCTTAACTAAAGAATTAGATCTTGTTTTTTGTTCTGATTTCAGCTCAATCTGAGAGTGTTCGAAGTCAATCCTTAACTTCTCAAACTTTTTCCGCCCTAGTTCTTGTATTGATCGTGCCTGTATCATATACAGGGGTCATCATCAAGCACAACGAAATGGTTAGTGATGCCACAATTGTTGGTAGGGAAACAAGGGAAGCATTGAGCTTTATACCTGTTTGTGGTATATAGTCTCCGGTGCATTGTATTGCATTGCATTTGAGCAAATTAAAAATACATCACTCTGCATTCAACAAATCGATTCACGAGTCAGTGTAATTACAGAAGGTCTTTTTGTCTTGCAATTTTTACTCAATCAGGAAGACAAAATCAATGCACAGTTAAAAAAAAAAAATCGGTTCAGATGATAGAGCAAATTCACAATTGTAATTCATTAAGAAGCATTTACGAATTGTCTGTGCCAAGAAAGGTCACACTAGTCAGAGAGAAAAACAAATTACGAATATCAATTTCTTCTTCCCCACTCCTCGTTTTCTTCTTTAAAAAGGTCTACCTGTGAGTGGTAGACAGCAAGTAACTAGAAACCATGACATATTATTGCTCCCCCAATGCCTATTTAACATCAGTATAAATCATAGTCCTTCACGAAGTATAAACTGCTTTCTCAGGGAAATCTTCAAGCTAATAAAAGCAAGATCACACCATGACGATAAAATGTTTCAAGGTTGTAAGTTCCTAAGAGCTAAGCTGAATATTACCACTAAGTTAGACCATCACAATTCAATGTCAAACAGGCAAGTTACAATCAAATGTGGAATGAAAATATTTTCTTCTACCTTATAGGTCATTTTTAGATCATTTGTAGTTACTTACACTTTCTTCGCCAAAACCCAATTTATCAGCAGGTTGAAACACATACATCTTTAGGGCAAAACCACAATTATATAACACAGTAAATCTCATATGACCCCAATCATATTATACTCCTACAGATATTCCCCATGAAAACACAAAAACAACTTCTGACTGTAGCTTGCCATTTTCAGTGTATATTAGCAAAATCTTGACAGACTCCATTTTACTGACAACACAATGAACGTGAGATGATGCATCAACCAATAAGAAACTAAAATATGCTGCACATAGTGTCTATAGTTGCCTCTCAAACAAAAAAGAAAACTGCTCCAATCACTAACAGTTAGAGACAAGTTGGCGCACCTCGAATTGTTCCAAGGTAGGATAAGATCCATTTGCTAACTTGTTCCTCACGGTGGCAAAGTCCATGGGATGTTCAATCACGTCGTGATAATCAGGAAGCTGCATGTCAAAACAGAATTTGAACTTCCAACTTAAGGTGTCTTCCAAAAGCAAGATTACCAATTCACAGGAAGAAAATTCCACACACCTCTTGCGGATCAACAGGCTCCGCGAACACACCATACGTGTCCTTCCTGCCATCATTCAGACCCATAACAGTGCCAAGTCAGAAAACAAAACAGTATCCAAAAACATGCATATCACTATGCAATCATTCATATCATAAATACCAAAACAAAAACACTGAGAAATGGGAAACGATAAAGAACCCATACTTCTGAAGCTTGTCAAGAATCAATTCCAGGGTCCTCTTATCAGGCAACGAAATCCCAGATGAAGGAGGATTCGGTGGAATTCCTAACAGTAAAAACCAAAAAAAAAAAAACAAATTGAGAGAAACACACAAAGGACGATGCAGAAACAGAACCACTTGTACCCTTTCAGTACTCATCACTTTTTTTTTCCTTTAATTAAAAAAAAAACAGAAACACAAAAAGAAAAAAAATTAAGAATTGCAATTTGCAACCACAATCACAACCTCAACAAGTACACCCATTAAAATCATACAAACCTGAAGCAGAGTGGAGCCCTTTCGAATCCACTTTTCTGCTCTTTACCTATCATCATAACAAAAAGAAACACATACAATTAATAACGTAATCCAAAAACTTAGAAAGGCAAAAGAAGACTCTGCTTATATAATAGGGAGTTCGATTGAGACAGAAACATAGACAGAGACAGAACAGTGCTATAGGTTTTATATATATATATATAAGAGAGAGAGAGTAATCAGATTCTGTGGGTGTTAGTTTTTGACAGTTGACTTGTTGGGTTTTTCTCTCTCGCAATCCCGACACAGACAGAGAAACCTAGAGAGAGAAAACAGAGAGAATATAAAGAGAGAGTTATGAACCAACTGGTTATTACACCAAAGCAAGAATCTCAGTGATAACACTACACACTCTCTTAGCTTTTGCTGAATCCTTTTTCATACAAAGCACTTACGTCTTCGTCTTCTGCATCTTCATTCTCATTCTCTACACCTTCGATTTCATCACCATCATCCTCCTCTTCTTCCGGCGCGTGCTGAGCACGCGACTCGGCGCGAGTGCGACTCGGTGCCGACTCGTCTTCTTCTTCTTCTCGTTCTTCTCCTTCTTCTTCGTCTCCACCCTGGTTGAGCTTCATCACCAGCTTGAGCTTCTTCTTCTCGCGCCTCCTCTCGTCCTCCTCGTCGTCGTCGAGGTAGTCGTCGTCGTACTCAATGACGTTGTACCTCACATTCCGGCGGCGGAGGCTTCGCCGGAGATCGGACTTCGAGGCGGCGGCCGGAGTCTCGCCGGAACGGCGGGCCAGATCTGCCTTCGAGGGCCGTCCCTTCTTCTTCCTCCTCACGATCTGACCCATCACCCTCTCTTTCTCTCTCTAGACACCGCTATTTTCTCTCTCTTGCTTAGCTGTGCTTTGTTGCGTTGTTTTTCAAGGGGTGCAGCTTTGGCTTCTTTCGAGAGGCTCGGCTTCTAGTGTGAGGTCCGACTCTGGGCGCCGAAAATACGAACCTAAGGCTCGGGTGTTGGTTAGTGGGCTAATAAATGATTTCATTTTTTATTTTTATTTTTTTGTTTGAGAGTGTGTAAAACGGCACCTCTTATTGTGCTGCCCGTTGCCCGTTGCCCGTTGCCCGGAAGGGCTTGCGTGTACCTATGCAAGGTAGAAGTATTGTATTTATCTCTTGATTTGTAATTTTGTATTCAGGTAGAAAGGGATTTAAAAAGATATTTTTCATGAGACTCATCAAATTTGCATCTTTGATTAACTGATGCAAAGTAAGGGAGAATTTTTTTTGAGTCCATCAAAATTTATATATATTTTTTATTTATTTTTATATAATCAAATAGAAAAAGAGAAGTCTTCTTTTCATTTTCATTAGATATTATCAAATAAAAAAATGAAAAGTCATCCGCTTAGTATTTTTTTGTTCTTTTTATTAAATTCTTGCCCTTTTCCTTTATTCCATTGTACCAAACAAACATTTTCCGTTGCTGCCCGGATCTTTAGTCATTATCTCGATTTTATTGCAACGTGATTTTCGTATCACCTGTGGCGCGTAAATTCCACGTTCTTGGTTATTTTGTCTGTTTATTTATTTGGAGTCGAAGCCCTTTACCAAAAATATTGGCTTAAAATAAAAAATAAAAAATAAAAAATTATTATAAAATTAAGCATAAAAAATTTAAGAAAATAAAGATAAAATTAGAGAATAAAATATAAAAAAACTCAAGAGATAAAAAAAAATTAAAGAGAAAGAAGAATTTTTTTATTTTCTTATATATTATCTTCAAATGTGTTATACCATTTTATATATACGATCAAGATTGCATAAAATTATAATCATCATTATAATAAGATATAAAGAATAATAATATGTGTAACATTTACGTAATGAGTCTTTTTAACATTTTTATAATTATATAACTATAATCATCTTTGAACATTCACTCTTGAATATTATTCATAACATTCTTCTTTAGATGTCTATTAGGGATGTGTTTCATTAAAACTTTACTATGAAAAATCCAATAGGAAAAAAATCATAGGAAAAGAAAAAGAGAACAATATCCTTTACAAAGGAACTGCCTTATTAAAAACTTTATCAAGAAAAATCATGTATGACAAAATCTTGATTAAGGGAAAAATAGTACAGCTTTCTCCCCATATTAGATGTATCACTTAAGATATATGAATTGTAGTATTTCGATTTTCTCTCCCTGAAGAATTTTGGAGAAATACACTTTGTTCAGTCACTTTTGATATTGAGCTTTACAAGTAGTATTATCTTTAGTTATAATTTTTTTTTCATAAGATAATCTACAAGATTCTTGAATATGATGAATCATAACTCTTAACAAGAAATATTAACGATTTCCTTTGCAAATCGTTGTTATTTCTACATGATATGAAGAAGTGAGAACTATAGATTGCTTTGTAAATTGTTATGATATAACAATACCATCACATGTAAATAAATAGTCAGTTTAGGATCTGACTTTATTTGGATTAGATCAATACCTTGCATATGTATAATTAAGTAGCTAGACATAGATTCGTATAAATAAAATAATATCATCAATTGTGTCTTGAAGATATAGAAAAATATAGTATTTAGCAATATACATGTGTATTTCTATAGCATTGAGGCATGGTACTTCAAGATTAAGATTTTTGTTATCTGTCTTAAATCTAACGATCTAACAACCATTAGTGTACTCGATGTATAATTATATGTATAAATGACTTTAGAACTTGTTCTTTATAACTTGATAGACAAAATTCAATTTGCTAAATGTTCGATCTACAGGCCGAGACAAAGTTTTATTATTCAAAGATCATTCATTTCAAATTCTTTCTTTAGATCTTTTACAACATTGGAAGAACTTCAAACAATTTTAATAACCAACATACATAACAATTATGACAAAGCCAGTTACAAGTTTCTTTAAATAGACACATAAGCAAATAAAGTATTTTAAGAAATTTTGAAATAAATATATAATGCATGTCAATAAGAACTGATGCTTAATAAGAAAGTCTCAATATGATGAGAAAAAAAAACATAAATAATTAGCATATGTAAATTAAGTTCATTCGAAGTTATTGATATTTTAAATCCTTCATGAATTTTTATGTAGATAGTATATATCAAAAGATTCATAACAAGAAGATGTAACAACACCCATTAGAAGTATTCAACTTCTTGTGTACAAACATCCTTAATAGATATCAAAATATAATTCCATCCATTTGTATTTATATATTTTGCACCTTATGATATTTAGACTTCAAGTCCATTAAAACATCTTCTAGCGTTTGAACTATAAATTCAATAACCTCACGTTTTACAAATGAGTTCAATTTTGCCTACAAAGTATTCTTATATTTTGGTCAATCATTTCTTTATCGATATTTTTCGACGATTATAATTTCATGATCTTCATTATTATTCATAATATTGCGCGTTATGCAAATATGTTGTCGATAATTATTTCTTCTTGATTCCTTCATTTTGCTTGTGGAGATATAATTTATTGATATCTTATTATTTTCACAATTTTCAAGTATTTTAACTTCTTCAGGAGTTAGAACTACTTCTGGAGTTCAAACTACTTTAGGAGTCCTACTTATGTTTCTAATCTTATTTTCAAGAGTATCATCTTTAGGATTATTTCCCTAGTTAGCAATATTATTTGTTCCTTCTCTTTTTTTGGTTGTCTTTGAAATTGATTGATCTACCATGCTTCTGGCATATTTTCTAACTCATTTGATATTAATTCTAAATTGAGCATTTATAGTTGATATATGATTTATTTATCCTTTTGCAATAGAAAATGTATTTGGCAATTCATTTGTTCTTATTTGTAAATGTATTATCATTTGAACTTCTACTTCAAATTGCCTTGTTCAAGGATCTAAATGATATAATGATAATACATTTTAAGTAATTTCTTTTTCCAGCTATTTATTTTTTTTCCGTAATGTTGGAAACATCATTTCATATCTAACATATATTCCCAAATTTCTTTTAAAGCATATTTTAGTACAATGTGGTAGAGCATGAGTGACTATATCGCATATAGAAAATTTTTTATATGAGAAATATTTAGCTTCAGGAAAAAATCCAATTGTATGAGGGAGAACTTATAATTATTTGTTACTTTTATACCACCAAAGACTGCAACATGTAAAAGGCATACCCCAAGCAAAAACTTGGAATATTATTTTCACAATATGTTATTTATCTATCAATTAGAGACATTTGAGCATAAGTAGTAGGATGTTCAACATGTTACCAATAGTCATATAATAATCACTAAAAGATTGAGAAGTAAATTCAGTAGTATCATCAAGACAAATTGTATTTATCTTGAAATTTGTGCTCTTAATCAAATAACTTGCATAATCTCACAAATACCAAGATACAAATTAATAATAAGTATACATGTGACTAACTGGCTTCTGGCCATAAACTATCTAAATGATACATATGATTTATGATATAATTCACAATATCATTTTAAATTCATTCTATAAATTCAACAAATTTACCTCTATTTTTTGTTAGTGATAGTCTTATAATCAATTTGCATTAAGAACACCCTACACGTAAAAACTTATTGTATTGAAGAATCTACTGGTCTTTTAATGATACCCTTATGAATTATCAATATTGACACAAGATAGTCTTATCTGTCATATATCAAATAACGAAATTATTTAGACCAATAAACTTCTGGTTTACAACAATATCGTAAACTTCTAATTTACAAGAGCATAGTAAACGTCTAGTTTACAATAACATTTATCTCAATTACATTGATCATATTTATTTGACTTGATAATGAATAAAACATAATGTATTAAAAAAATCTCATTGAGGTAACAAAATATAGTAGCTACTGGAGACTTGAATTACTTTTGTACTACCAAATGCCAAAATTTACCATTGATCTATATATATATATATATATATATATATATATATATATATATATATATATATATATATATATATATATATAAAGAATTAGGAATACACATTTACTTAAATCAATAAAAATTCTAAGAAATCATATCATACATATTTTTTTAAAATATTACAAATTAACAAAATAAGAGAAAATGTGTACGTGATAATTTTAAATCACATTAAAAAAATACAAATGAAATGACAAATATGAATTCCAAGAAAATAATTCAACCACTCAAATCATCAATCAAATGATAAAACTTTCTTCCATAATATTTAACAAAAATAAACACATCCAAATACATATTATTTGTAGGATTATAACCAAATAAACAATTATCACAAGCAAGATTTTGATAAATGATACGTACAAGACAAGTATCCTTTCACACATCCTACAATAATGGTATTTTTTTTAAATTCTTACTTTATTCACTATTTTTTTCATCATTGTTTTCTCACTTCATATGATATGTATTCTTAGAAGAGTTAGAACCATCATGGTAATGATCATTTTTTTAATTTTTGTCACATCAATGACCATAACCACAACCTCTGTCATACTCAAAATTATAATATGGAGCATTCACTTCAAGGAATGAAGTTCAACCCATTTGATGGCCTTTGTGGTTTTTCATTAATAACCCATTTTTGTATTCAATCATAAGAATGCATAAACTTGATTCAAATTATCTCTTGAAACAATTCTCATTTTACTACTGCAGGAGCATATTCAAGAGGCATAAAAAGGTAGATGATGTTTTTTCTCACATTTATTTGTTTCAAATTATACTAAGATCAAATAGATCTTTTTATATTCAATCACAATCTAAAAATACAGTTTTTTGGGAATTAAACCATAAATCTGCATATAAAAGATTACTATGGAAAATCATTGGTTTTCTACAATCCTTCAGCGATGCTTAAATAGTAATTTCTTTCAAAATTTATCAATAGTAACAAATTCAATATAAACAAAATATGATAATTGTGTTAGTCAAACAAAACTGACAATAAAATTTCTATAGAAGAAACATGAAAATATTCCATAGTAAGACTAACATGTAGGAAGCTATAAGCAATGAATTAGATTAATCCAAAGAGAGATATAAGAACACAATTTTTTTCAATAGAACCTCTAAATTGTTCAACTCATCACTCATATGATATAGTTTGATGCTGATAACGTGTTGTAAAATTAATCATAAAGAGCACAAGAAATAAAGATGAAATTAGAGAGCAAAACATAAAGAATTCAAGAGATGGAGAAGAATGTTTCTATATTCTTATTTGTCATCTTCAAGTGTCTTATACCCTTTATATATAGGGTCACACTACATAAAATTATAATCATCACTATAATGATATATAAAGAATAATAATATGTGTAACATCTACATAATGTGTCTTTTTGTAACATTCTTATAACTAGGTAACTATGGTGACCTTTGGACATCCACTCTTGAATATTATTCATAACAAAAATAATTTATAAACATGATTTTAACGAGAAGTGGGATTGAGTGTAGTGATTTATTTTTAATAAAATAAATATTATTTGGATAATATTCATAAAATTAGTTTTAATGTATAATTATGAGAAGAGTAAATCACTTGAGTTAAATTGAAAGCAAAGCTAGAATTCTTAATAAGGTAATTGTTGGAAGCATAATTGTATAATTTGGATTTGAGGTTGATCTGGTCAAAAGGTCAGGTCAATAGATTAATGATCCGACTGCGAGTTAAACGGTTGAACTAGAAAATCGAACAAAGTGAAAAAAAATTAAAAAATATATTATATCAAAAAGTACTTTATATAAAAAATACTATATAAAAAATACATTATATAAAAAAGTATTCATGGTGTGAACAAACTAGTAGTGATAAGTATTCATCTCTAATTTTCTAACTTTGAATTGGTTAAATAATAATATAAATTAAAAAATTGAGGATATTACTCAATAGTGCATGTGTTCTAATGGTAAAATGTTTTTCATCCCATGAGTCTTCTAGGTACTATGTTTAAATCCTATAATTTGTCTTTTTAAAGCTTAAATTAGGAAAAAAGAAAAAACCCAGGTCAATCTGGGTCAACCCAGCCGGGCGGGTCGCCAGGTCATTCGGGTTTGACCGGATCAATGAGTCAAATCGTTCTAACAAAGGACCAGACTGACCCAAAACTTGGGTCACAGGTTTTCTATACAACTATGGTTGGGAGGACCTTTTAGTTAATAATCAGACGTGCATAAGCAATTATTCATATAGTAATATCTGTAACAACAAGAATACCCTAGTTAAACATTAAAAAGAAGCAATTTAATATTAAAAATTGATGATAAAATACTTTTAAAAAAAGTATGTATGCTTTTTGTTTCTCAGAGTATTTCTTCATCTGATAGATAAGAAACTAATCTCCAGAGTACAATTGTATGCCTAAGCGGGGATCTCTCCTAACAGTGTTATTTCTATACACAATTTCTGATATTGAATCTAAGACCACATATTTAAAGGACCCGAACTCTTTCCTCTCAGACCAACACATGTTGATAAAAATTATGTTTGGTTTGGGTATTGTAAAATAAAATTATTTTTGAAATAAAATTATAAACTATTTAAAAATAATTATTTAAATATTATTAAAAATAACTATATAATATTAAATTACAAGATTATTTTTATCAATATGCACATAAATAAGTTTTTTTCTCCCTGTAGAAGCAGCAAAATATTGCTTCTAAGATAAGATTTAAATTTTTTTAGATTTTTTAATGGTTGCAAATAGAAGTGTCTTACTTTTTGAGGAGCATTGAGCAAAAAGGAACAAAAGATTTTATTTTCTCAAATGCAAGATTGCGGTGAAATTAAATTAAACTCCAAGGGATTGGCGTAATGGCTGATAGGGGTGTCTATAGGTGGCAAAGCGGGTCAACCCATCCTAACTTGCCCGTTCCACTACGGGTTGGCCAAAAATGAGGTAGGTTGACCCATTTTTTAGTCAACCTATCCAGTTTTATGGTGGGTTGACGAGTTGACGGTTCAACTTGTTTAAAATAAAAAGATAGTGGGTTAGATAGATTAATCCATCAAAAAATGAACTAAAAAGGCGGGTTAAGAGTTTGGATCTGGTTCCGAGTTAGTAGTTCAGGAGCAACCCATTCTGCTAGAGTTGGATCTCAGATATTTATGAGCACTTTTAGATAAGTAAATATACCTATTTATGAGGAATAAACCTCTCATAAATAGAGGATTCAGTTATAAGAGATATTGATCTTAATAGATTATTATCCTAATTAACAACATTTGTTATCCATTAATGCAGATTTAAACATGATTTTTATCTACCAAGACACTCCTATAAATATCACACAAGGTAGCAAAGGTATACATTTAACCATAAACACTACCTACATTGTGCACGCTCTAACTTGAGTGTCAGAGTGCCTTTTGCAGATACCCACCCCTCGTACAATCATCATGCATTGAAAGAAACCACATTCTTCTACCTCGTTCAGGTAATTATCTGAACCTTATTCAAAACATTGGCACCATCTGTGGGAACGATAAACTTTGATTCTCATCACTACCATCATGGTCACTACTAGGCAAAGCCACACTTCTGCCACTCAATATTAACCCTCCTCTAGTTGTTGTTGCCCAACTGGAACCCAAGAGAGATGGAGAAAAGACTTCGCATACTAGTAAAAACCTCTCCCCTCAGTCGTGGCACATTTCAGCAACACAATGACTTGGTCAGCGTGGAGCCCCCTCAAGAGAGGCCAGATAGTGAGTATCAGCATTGTAGCATTGAGGAGCGCGGGAGAACAATGATGGAGTTCGGTCCTAGTAAGGCGAATCATATCTCTTGGAGCTATCTATAGAGGAACTTATCTCGTTGATCAGACTCCATGATGAGTGTATTCATGACCTAGAAAAAGCTGCTAACCAGGAGAAGGAGGACAAAAATTAAGCTCCCTACAAGAATCGTGACAATAAGAAGGAACTAGCCCATGATGGGGTACGTAATCCAGAAAATTTCAGGATAACGGAATCCATACAAAGAGCTGAAAATCTGGTGCATGAAAATAGAGAGCAAGAACCTAGACTAAGAAAATTGGTTAAACAGAACCAATATTTTTCTAATAAGTTGATGGCCTACAAGATCTATAAGTGCTTTAAATATCCAACTAATATTGAAGCCTATGATGGGACCACGGATCCCCAATAGTACGTAAATGCTTACATTTTTGCTTTATTGTTTACTGGAGGAGATGACTCACTCTTGTGACATGTTTTTCCTCTCTCGCTGAAGAAAGTTGTCATGAAATGGTTCACCACTTTAGCATCGAAGTCCATTTTGATTGGGAAAACTAGTCCTCGAGATTTTTGTTGCTTTTCACCACTAGTAAGTTGTAGTCGAAATTCATTCCATGTCTTTCCCATATCAAGTAAGGAAAAGAAGAGTTTCTCCAAGATTACATATCTCAGTTCAATAAAAAAGTAATAAATATTAGTGACTGGGACGAAAGACTCGACCTACATTACATGAGGGAAGCCCTCCACCCTGGGGCATTTTCTTTTTCACTGGCTAAAAAAGAGCCAAAGACAATGGATGAGTTCCGAGCTAGAGCTGACAAATATATCAATACAGAGGACATTATCCGGGCCAGGAAGCATCTGGAGAAATGAGAAGATGCTAAACCTAAACTCGGACAGGCTCCCAACAAACCCATAATTCGAGGCCACTATTAAAGGGAAAGTATAAAAGTTACACTCTCTTCAACACACCTTGGACTTATATTTACCAAGAAGTGATGAACATAAAGTTCAAAGATGTGCAAAAACCTCCCCCATTGAGAAAGCATGCAAAAAAAGATAAGTCTAAGTACTTTGCATTTAACGAAGGCTACAACCATAACACTGAGAACTGCATCAACCTTTAAGACGCTATCGAATCTATAATCTGGGATGGCCATTTGGGTCGATATATCCGTCAATCCTAGAATGACAATTACAAGGGAAGAAAAAATTATAGAACGAGGAGTTACAGTCCTCAGAGAAATCCATCTCCACCATATCATAGAAAACGCTCATTGCCAAGGAATAAGAATCCTAGAATAGATACATCCTGGGATAACACCTAGAACCATGAAAAGGCACAACCCTAGGACAATCCTAATTATGACAATGAACAACATCACATGGAAGTAACTCGGATAATCACCATTTTTGGAGGCTTTGCGGGTGGCGGCTAATCAGGAAATGCCAGAAAAAAAGCTCTCCAGGCTATGTTGAGCGTAACCTATTGTTAAGGATCAATGTTAGAAGACGGACCCAAAAAGACCCCATGATCTCTTTTTTAGATGAAGGTTATGGCAGCACTATCTTGGGCCACGATGATCCCATGTTAATCTCTGGGATAATAAGTAACGCCGAGGTCTGGTGTATATTTATTGACCAAGGGAACTCAGGTAATATTATGTTCCTGGATCTTTTTGAAAAGCTAGAACTTTCAAGGAATGACTTGATTCCATATACCAGCAAGCTGATCGGGTTCATAGGAGATAAGATCATCCTGGTAGGATACATTGAAACCTATTTGACTTTACGGAAGGATCATTCATTTAAAACACTTAAGGTCAAATTTCTTATGATGGATTGCCCTTCTGCCTAACTTCCACCCTTGGTCACCCCTCACTCAACGTTTTTGGGGCCATGATTTCCACACCTTATTTGGCTATGAAGTTCATTGACCATCATAACAAGGTCATCATAGTTTAAGGAGAGTAGGCAACAACTATGAAATGCTATAACGAAAGCCTGAAGATTGCAAGGAACCGCTAAACATGGACTAACACAACAATTTAGCCATAGTCACTACAGACCCCATAAACATCTTTTTGACTGAATCGGATGTTCGTGAGAAGATCCATGATTCGCACCCCTAACCTGATGAAAAACTTCAGCCCTTTCAACTTGGTGTCAAGCTAGACTAGGCAATCAAGATTGGAAGACAGTTTAATTGGGAAGAAAGATCTCGACTAATCAGATTTCTTAAGAAGAATAAGGATCTTCTAGCCTGAACACTTGCAGACTTGTCGGGTTAGACCTCAAGTTCATTTGCCACTAACTTTCTATCAAAAAGGATAAAAACCAAGTGACTCAACGAAAAAAGGGAAGTTAGACTTGAAAGACAGGAAGTAATAGAAAAGTAGGTGAAAGAACTTCTAAATGTTGGATTTATTAGAGAAGTTTCTTATACCACTTGGCTTTCCAATGTGGTTCTAGTGAAAAAGGCTCATGGGAAATGGCGTATATGTGTTGACTACACTAACCTAAATAAGACATGTCCAAAAGACCCTTATTCACTTCCCAACATAGATAAGCTAGTGGATAATTCATCTGAATTCAAACTTCTCTCATTTATGGACGCCTATTCTAGATATAACCGAATTCCCATGAACCCAAAAAATGAAGGTAAAACTACGTTTATAACCAAGATAAAAGGCTATTATTGTTGTGTTATATCATTCGAGTTAAAAAATACAGGCGTGACTTATCAACGGATGATGATAAAGTCTTCGAAGAATATATTAGCAAGATGCTAGAAGTTTATATTGATGACATGATTGTCAAGACAGTGGAGTCCGGTGACCATGTGGAAGATTTGGAAGAGGTGTTCGCCCAGTTACAGAAACATAATATGAGACTAAATCTAGAAAAGTACTCTTTCAGAGTACATGTCGAAAAAGTTTCTAGGGTTTTTTATTGACGAATCGCAACATCAAAGCCAACCCGGAGAAATGTCAGGCCATCCTCAATATACGTAGTTTGTAGTATGTGAAAGGGGTGCAACAACTGATAGGATGGATAACGACCCTCACTCGTTTTCTAGCTAAGGACATCCAAAAGTCTCTCATTTTTTTCAAAACTCTAAAGAAAAGGAAATACTTTGAGTAGACCCCAGCGTGTAAGGCCATATTCCAGGAGTTGAAGAAAATGTTGGCAACACCCTCAATCTTGACGAAACTGGATCTCGGAGAAATTCTATATGCTTACTTCTCAGTTAGCAACGAAGTAATTAGTTTAGTTTGGATAAGTGAAACCAATGAAGGTCAAAAGCCAATTTATTTTGTGAGCAATGTCCTACAAGGTCTTGAGCTCCGCTATTAGAAGATCGAGAAACTGACCCTAGCGTTGCTAACTACTGCTAGAAGATTACGACAATACTTTCAATGTCACATCATAATCGTGAAGACATATTAATCGATCTATCAGGTGTTGCATAAGATGAACCTTGTTGAAAGAATGATTGCTTGGTTGATGGAGTTGTTTGAGTTCAGTATCACTTATAAGCAAAGACAAGCCATAAAAGCTCAAGTGTTATATGACTTTCTAGTGGAACTTGCGTTGGATTCTGGTCATCCTAGAACGAATTCTTGGATCATCTATATTGACTATTCCTCGAATCCCAAAGGGAGTAGCATCGGGGTCATATTAGAAAATGGAGTCAGGCTTATATTGGAACATTCTTTAAGGTTGGAGTTCCCGACTTCAATTAACCAGGCAGAATACAAAGCATATATTATGAGCATCACCATGGAAAAAGAAATAGGAGCCATAGATATAATCTTAGTCAGTGTTTCACAATTGGCGACGTCCTAGATCAGGGATGATTATCAGGCTAAGGAACCTTAGTTGCAAAAATACCTAGCCAAGGTGAAGAAACTAATGAAGGATTTCAACAGTGTTAAGATAGAACACATTCCAAGAGAACATAACTCAAGAACTGACATCTTGTCAAAGCTTGCTAGTACTAAAAGTCTCAGTAACAATAAGTCTGTGATCCAAGAGACACTGCTTGCACCTAGTATCATAGACTCTGAGGTCCTCATATTGGAAGATAATGAAACCTGGATCACGCTTATAATTACCTACCTCCGCGATGGAACTTTGCCTAAAGACCATAAGGAAACCCAAAAACCAATATGGATAGCGGTATGGTATACCCTTGTGGATAACCAGTTATACCGTCATAGGTTTTCTTCTTGTCTTCTTAAGTGCCTAGGCCCAAAAGAAGCAGAGTGTGTTTTGGATGAGATCTATGAAAGAAGCTATGTCCATCACCTTGGAGGAAAGTCATTGGCACGGAAAGCGCTGAGGGATGGATACTATTGGCCTAGTATAGAAGCTGACAACATGAAACATGTTTAGAAATGCGACAAATGTCAACAATTTTTGGACATTTATACATACCCACCAAAAGAGCTATCTATGATATTTGTACCTTGACATTTTTATCAATGGGGAATGGATATCCTAGGTCATTTTCCCCTAGCCCCAGGTCAAGTTAAATACTTAGTGGTGGTTATAGATTACTTTACTAAATGGATTGAAGCATAATTGTTATCTACCATCATCTCAGCGTGGATACAGAAGTTCATGTACAAAAACATCATTAGTAGATTTGGTGTCCCAGAATCTATTGTTACAGATAACGAAACATAATTCACTAACCAAACTTTCAAAGATCTATTCTTCGAGCTCAAATTCAAACAACATTTCACCTTGGTAGAGCACCCAAAGACTAATAGATAAGCTGAGGCCACCAACCGAGTTTTACTTCGTGGAATCAAGAAGAGACTTAATAAAGTTAAATGAAATTGGGCAGAACAACTTGATCATGTCCTATGGGCATATCTGACCACGCCTCATTCCTTAATAGAGGAAACTCCCTTCATGCTAACCTATGGTAAAGAGGCCATGATGCATAATCTTTCTGTAGAAGCAAACTCGATCCTCATCCACCAAAACTTGGATTTGTTAGAGGAACAACGTTGTATTGCCCACATTCATGAAGCCGTTGTCAAATAGAGGATTACGACCTGGTACAATTTTGAAGTGATACCGCATAGTTTTGTACCCGGAGATCTCATTTTGCGTAGAGCAGATATCAACGATAAAAATATGAAAGAAAGAAAGCTACCCCTAATTGGTAAGGACCATATTGGATCACTTCCAAAACAAACACTGAATCTTATACCCTAGAGACTCTCACTGGCAAAAGTATTAAAAAAAATTGGAATGCTGATAAATTAAGAAAGTATTAATGTTAGTTGTTTTCATTTTATGTTTTATGATGTAAGTGACGCGATCTGACATGAATAAATTGATGAATATGTTTCCAACACTTAGGCATTTTATAGGCTCATAACTATTGCAACCCACAAGGTTATCGTACCTTGGAGAGGTCTGAGGAATATAAGATCTATATTGGATTAGACATTTTAATGTATAAATAAAGGTAAAAAAGGGCAACCAACTTGATCGTTGTCCATAGTCCAGGTGCGAGTTAAAGGGTTTTAACCCATGTCCTAATGAGTCTGACCTTAACCCATAAACTTAAAGCAAGTTTAAAGTGGTTAAGAGTATCTAACCGATGTCCGGGATGAAGAAACAAAATCTGTCAGTATTCAAACAAAGGGATACCGCCCTAGGAGGCTTCCGCGTCAAAATAACACTTAGGAATTTTGCTAAGTGTCAAAAAGCTTTAAAAAAGAGCTTAAGTATGATTTGTGATTACAAAGATTCAACCCAGGCGACGGGCGGCTTCACAAAAAAACAAAGGAAAATATTCACTAAGTGTTAATTGAAAAACATCGAAATAGAGCATTGAACTCATCTCGGTTAGAAAGCATAAAGACAATATGGAGATTAAAGCAAAAAACATTCTAAGTAATTCAAAAGTAAAATTTATGCCTGAAATACGAAACTTGTCCATACATATTTAAAAATTAACCCTACGCAAAGGGCAAATAAAAAAAGAATGAAATCAGGCATCCAGGTTGGACTTTCCTTGATGAGCCTCCTCTACCTCGACTTTTTCTTCCTGACCATCCTCCTCACTCTCCTCGCCCTCGTCTTCCTCTTCATTCGCAGCAGGAAACTAGCTCACCGGAATGGCTTCAGAGAAGGCACCCACTGATAACAATGTATTTTATTCATTTTATAATCCTCTCACTAGGCTTCTTAAGGTTCAATTTGGCTTAATTAAGTTGATTTTGTCACATTTTATGAAATTAAGCGTAATTGGATCATTGAAGAAATTATTGCTTGAATTATCATTAATTTGGGTTATTGCATTCTTAAGTAAAGTGGACACAATTTGAGTTGCAATTATCTGATTAATGTGATTCTAGTCTTATTGGAGAGTTAAGATAATTCTCTAATAACTATTCACTTGATAGCAAGAGTCATATTGATAACAATATATTTCATTCATTGTATAATCTTTTCACTTGACTTTTTCAGTAAATTAGTTATAATTTGAGTTACAAAAATCCGATGGATGTGATTTTGATCTTGTTTTAAAGCTAAGACAAATTTCTACAACTTTCATGAAGGCCTCAAGACTGTGAACACACGTTTGGATGACTCAAATTGGAGTTGAAGCAAAATCTAGAGTTTTGAACCTCACAACTTGACCTCTATGCACTCATTAGGCTATATCTCGGGCTACAGAAGTTCAACAATTCTAAAATTTTGATAGTGGAAGGTTAAGACTCATATCTACAACTTTCATGAAGAATACAAAATTCAGTTTGAATTCCTTGAAGGTGATATTGGGCTTGGAAGTTAGAATAGAGGAGCTGAAGTAGGGTCTAATCCATGAGCAGTAATTAGGGCATATCTCGGGCTGTATGTGGTGGATTTGGCTAAACTCGGTGTCTATGGAAAGGTAAGACAATTTCCTAGAACTTTTATGAAGATCACCTGGCCAACAAATGACACATGCCATGAGTTCAGAAGTGAAAAATTTCGGAGACAAGAATCCACCCATTCATCATCATCAAACAACTATTTTGGCATTTTGTTCTCATCATCCATCATCTCTTTTGACATTTTGAACTTTTCTAACTCTATAAAAAGAGGCAAGGGCTGATCATTTTGGGGTGTTAGCTTAAAGTTTACTTTCATGCATGTATGTTAATTGTTTCCTTTGTGTAGTTTTCTATTGTTCTTAATTAAAGTTATGTTCATCATCTTCTTCTTTTTTCTTTCTTTCTTCTTAATTCTTGAGTAACTAATTTTCATTTTGTTTGGGTGAAAGGGTGAAGTTCTTGGTGATATGTTGAGGTTAGATCAATTTCCTTCTTGTACTTAAATAATATATGTTTATCTAATCTTTATATGTGTTGTATGTTGTTTCCTATCAATTTAGAAACTCTTTTTGTATAATGAATATCTTGATTCATTGTAGACAAGACGTTGGCACAATGGATGCTTGAGATTATTTACAAGTATTAGTAGATAATTAATAGAACCATAATATAATTACATATATAATCTTAATTGAACTTTGAATGTTAAATCTTCTTATTGGAACCTTCATTATGTATGATTTCAATTGAGTTATAAAAAGAAATAATCTTATTTCTAATTTATTATCAAGAGTGGATCTCCTAACTCAAGTAAATCCTTTTCATCTTTGAATAACTTATATCATCTTTATTATTGTGACAAATTTGCTCCTTACCTCAAAGAATTTTTCTTCATCAATTCCCTGTGGATCGACTTCGGACTCCCGAGAATATATTACTTGAAACAACTTGCACTTGAGTTTGAAACTTTTAATTATCTTACCAAGTTTTTGGCTCTGTTGTTGGGGACTTGATTTGAAGTTCTAAATTATTGAGATTCTCTTTTTGTAAGTAAACTTCACCAATAGACATATTCTTCCTCTACTCTTTTTACTTTTTAATTTACTAACTTACTAATTAACTTACAAACTTATTAACTAAATTTTATATTTATGTCATTTATTTATGCTTTTTATCTTCCTAACTTTTATATTTATGTCATTTATTTTTTGTTTTTTAATTTTTTTTATTTAAGTCATTTATTTTTTTTAATTTTCATTTTTTTAATTTTTTTATTTATTTACGCTTTCTCGCTTTTATTTTTTTTATTTATGCTTTATGCTTACTAACTTCTTAACTTTATATTTATATCATTTATGTACGCTATCTAACCTTTTAATTAAGTCATTTATTTACGCTATCTAACTTTTTAATTTATGTTATTTATTTTTATTTTCTGACTTACTAACTTGTACATTAATTTTATTTTACGTCACTTATTTAAGCTTAACTGATATCGTGATTCAAATTATGGTCGTTTGATTAAAATTAATCCTGGTACTTTATATATTGATTTGTTTGAATCACAATTACACACAATTGACACAATGACTGAAATTGAAGGTGCACACGTTGAACATGAAAATCAAACACAACGAGCTAAAAATAAAAGTGTACATGATAAATAGAAAAATCAACCGTTGCGAACTATGCGTGCATATTTGCAACTACCTCAAAATTCTAATCCATCATGTTTTATCTTTCCACTCATTGCTAATAATTTTGGATTTAACTTGGGTATGATTTCTTTACTTCTAAATTTCCATAGTTTAGAATCTGAAAGCTCATATTTACATCTAAAAGAATTTGAAGAAGTTTATATTGCTTTCAATGATCAAAATTGCACTGAAGAAATTATTAAGCTTAAATTGTTTCCTTTTTCTTTGAAAGATAAAGCAAAAACTTGGCTTAACGCTTTGAAACCAAGATCAATTGGTACATGGCAAAAAATGTAATGTGAGTTTTTAAAGAAATTTTTTCCAACACATAAAACTAATGCTTTGAAAAGACAAATCCAAATTTTTTCCCAAAATTCAAATAAAACGTATTTTCAAAGTTAGGAACGTTTTAAAGATTTGTTAAATTCTTGCCCACATCATGGTTTTGAAAAATGACGGACTATAAGTTTATTTTATAAAGGTTTAACACCTGAAACTAAATAATTTATGGAAACGATGTGTAATGGCGAGTTTCTTGATAAAGAACCCGAAGAAGTTTTAGATTATTTAAACCATTTGGCTGAAAATTCTCAATCTTGACATGATACTAATCTTTCTGAAAATTCAATTAGATATAACCTTGTAAATACTGGTAAAGTAAAATATCATCTTAGTCAAGAAGAAGATCTAAATGCAAGGTACGCTATTTTGACTAGAAATGTTGAATCCATGGAATTAGAGAAAGTAAAAGAAGTCAAATTTGTGTAAAATAAAGAAATTTGTGGCATTTGTGATGAATTAGGACACTCGACAAATGAATGTCACAATATTCCTGTTTTTAAAGAAATCGTGCATGAGCAAGCAAATGCAATAAACAATTTTAAAAAGTCATTCACCTCTTCTTTTTCAAATTCTTATAATTCGAGATGGAGAAATCACCCGAACTTCAGTTGGAAGAATAATAATCAAGCACAATTTATGCAACCACTGCCTCCTCAGGAATAACAAGATTCTTAAAATTCTCAAGAATATGCACCTTATGTCCCACCATATAGGAAAAACCTTGAAGGAACATTGAATGCATTCATAGAAAAATAAGAGACCATCAATAAACAAAACACTCAAATCATGATTGACATAAAAGACACTCTTTCCAAACTTACTTTTGCACTCACCATTCATGAGAAAGGAAAATTTCCTTCTCAACCTCAATCGAATCCCAAAGGTCAATATAGTCAAAATGAGGGTAATTCAGAAAACTAACAAATAAATCAAGTCAATTTTGTGATAACTTTTAGGAGTGAAAAAGTTATTGAAAAAGAAATTTCTAAACCTTGTGAGAAAGAAGGTGAATCAATTTCCCAAGATAAGGAAGAGGTTGATAAACCATCTGGCTAAAATGAGACCAAACTCTCGTCTCCTTCACCCCCATTTCCTCAAGCATTAAGCAAACTAAGGAAATTGGACCACCAAACTGAAATTTTTGAAATTTTTAAACAAGTGAAAGTCAATATTCCGTTGTTAGATGCTATCAAACAGGTTCCTTCTTTTGCCAAATTTTTGAAGGACTTATGCACTGTTAAAAGGAAATTAAATGTGAAAAAGAATGTCTTTTTGACCGAATAGGTAAGTTCCATTATTCAAAGCAATAATGTTTTGAAACATAAAGACCCTGGTTATCCTACGGTTTCATACATTATTGGAGAACATAAAATTGATCAAGCTTTACTTGATCTTGGTGCTAGTATTAATTTGCTTCCATATTCAATTTATCAACAACTCAATCTGGGTGAGTTAAAACTAACTTCCGTAACTCTTCTACTTGTTGATAGATCAATTAAAATTCCAAAAGGAATAGTGGAAGATGTGTTAGTACAAGTTGATAAATTCATTTATCCTGTGGATTTTACTATCTTAGAAATTAAACCTATGATTAATAGTTCCAAGTCAATTCCTATTATTTTAGGTCGTCCATTTTTAGCAACATCTAATGCTTTGATAAATTGCATAAATGGAGTGATTTAGCTAACATTTGGAAACATGACACTTGAGCTTAATGTTTTCAACATATGTAAGCAACCACATGAAATCAATGATGAAATGAGGAAGCTGATGGGATTGAGGCCATTGTAGATGATCATCTTCTAAAAAGGTGTTCTTCTGACCCATTAGAAGTTTGTTTAATTAATTCATTTGATTTAGGTATGCAAATAGATGATGATATTTCTGAAATATGCTCTTTGCTTAATTGTACACAGGCAATGAAATACAAGGGATGAAAATCGAGATTTGAAGAGCTACAACCCATAAATGATAATATCCATGAAAAAGTATCCACACTAGAACTAAAGTCATTACCTGTTGGGTTGAAGTACACATTTTTAGGAGAAGAACAAAGCTTTTCAGTAGTAATTTCATCAATCCTTACTGAAGAACAAGAAGGTATGCTAATAGAAGTACTTAAAAGGCATAAAAGTGCAATCGGATGGACATTAACAGATATAAAAGGTATTAATTCATTAATTTGTACTCATAGAATACATTTAGAAGATAATGTCAAAACATCACAACAACCTCAAAGAAGATTAAATCCACACATGAAAGAGGCAGTTAGGGTTGAAATTCTTAAATTACTTGATGTTAAAATTATTTACCCTATTTTCAATAGCCAGTGGGTAAGCCCTACACAAGTTGTGCCTAAGAAATTTGGAATAACAGTTGGTGAAAATGAAAAAGGTGAGTTAATACCTACGCGAGTTTCATCCAGTTGGCATATGTGTATTGATTTTAGAAAATTGAATGCAGCCACTAGGAAAGATAATTTTCCCTTACCATTTCTCGATCAAATTCTAGAAAGAGTGGCAAGACATCCCTATTATTGTTTTCTTGATGGTTATTCAGGGTTAATCAAATACCAATTGCATTAGAGGATCAAGAAAAGATAAACTTTTATGTGCCCCTTTGACACTTTTGCATATAGAAGAATGTCTTTCGGTCTTTGTAATGCTCCAGAAACTTTTCAAAGATGTATGCTAAGTATTTTTAGTGACATAATTGAACATTATTTAGAGATTTTCATGGATGATCTGACAGTTTTTAGAAATTTTTTTGAAAATTATCTTGATAATTTGGATAAAGTTCTTAAAAGATGTAAAAAAAAATGATTTGTTTTAAATTAAGAAAAATGTCATTACATCGTTACTTGAAGAATCGTGTTAGTTAATATGATATTTTCTAAAGGAATTGAAGTTGATAAGGCCAAAGTTGAATTCATTGCTCATTTGTCTTCCCCAAAAACAGTCAGAGAAGTTTGTTCTTTTTTAGGACATGCAGGATTTTATCAAAAATTTATTAAGGACTTTAGTGTCATATTTAGACCATTATGCAATCTTTTGATAAAAGATACACTATTTGATTGGACTCAAGATTGCCAAAAATCTTTTAAAAAATTAATTGGTCTTCTGACATCGGCTCCTATCATGCAATCCCTTGACTGGTCTTTGCCTTTTGAATTAATGTGTCATGCAAGTGATTTTGTTGTTGGCACTATTTTAGGCCAAAGAAAGGAAGGTAAGCCTCATGTGATTTGTTACGTAACTAGAACTTTAAATAGTGCACAAATGAATTACACCACTATTGAAAAAGAACTACTTGCTGTAATTTTTGCATTTGACAAATTTCGAGCTCATTTAATTGATTCTTCTACTATTGTTTTCATTGATCATGCCACTGTTAGATATTTAATGTCTAAGCAAGATGCCAAACCTAGGTTGATACAGTGGATCTTGTTGCTTCAAGAATTCAACATCACAATAAAAGATAAGAAAGGAGCTGAAAATGTTGTTGCAGATCATTTGTCCAGACTTACAACAAGCTCACTTTTTGATAGCACACTTGTCAATGATTCTTTTCCTGAAGAATTTTTATTTTCTGTCAATTCTATGTCGTGGTTTGCTAATATAGTCAATTTTCTGTAATTGGCTATGTAACATCCCAAAATCTCCTATCTCTTAAGTAGTAATTTTGACAGTTAACAGAATTTTACTGTTTAGTAATTTCTGAATACTGTAAAATTATTTTGATTATTCCGTCAGCGTATTTGATCGTTTTGAGTGATTTACTCCGTGTCAGGAAAATAAAAATTTTTGGGCCGGAGAAAACTTTACGTAATTTAATTTTTACCGTTAGGTAATTATTTTACGTAATCTGATTTGATATTTGTGCGTTTTCTAATTTTTGTGATTTTTGTGGATGATTATGAAATTTTTTACTGTTTGTGGGCTCAGGGGGTGTATGTGGGCCCAGGTGGCCATACGTGAGTCCAGGTGGGTCCCACAAAGTGAAAATTTTTTCTACGCATAGAAAAATTTGTACTGTTTAGATGGAGACAGGGGATCTTACTAAACCTGAATCCGGAAACAGTTTTTAAAATTTTATTATACTGTGTTTTATACTGTATTTAATTTATCGGGCGATAAAAATACAGTAAATATATTCTTTCGTGGGATTTTAACATATAAAAATATAAATTATGTTGCTTAAGTCAACATGAGTGGTTTGGATATCCACCATTGATTTAATTAATGATAGAGACTTGATTTTAATTTAATCAACGGTAGAAATTTGATCTTAAAAGTGAATAATATCATTTATAACCATTAGATGGAGATTAAATCAAGGGTAGAGATTTGGTCATATAAAGTGGCTATGACCATTTGCAACCATTGGATTTAGAATTAATCAAAGGTTAAGATTTGGTCTTGTAAAGTAACAAGGACCATTTATGACCATTGGATGTTAATTTAATCAATGGTGAAGATTTAGTCTTAAAAAGTGACAAAGACTAATTATAACCCTTGGATTAAAAGTTAGAAGGAGTAATCTTAACCCTTTATTTTGGAGACACATCTAATGACTAGAATTTAAAGGAAAAATATCCAATGGCCTAGATTAAGTCTTCTAATAAAAAATCTACATTAATCCTAACCATTGAATTAATCAATGGCTAGAAATGCTCCAAATGGTGACTAATTATTATGGTCATTTATTGAATGTTCAAGGAGAAGCATGCATGGAAGGTGATGGTTTTGGATTGTTTAGAAGACAAAGAAACAAAACTTTATGACCATTATTACATGTCATGGTCAATATTACATCATCCTTGAATATGATTTCTTTGTTTGCATCCTTAGAAAACAAGTCATTAAATAAAAACATGTTTCTACGGTGAAGGAAGAGTAAAATTGCTCTAACAAGCAATTCACTTTGTAATATTAGAATGCAATTCAAGTAAAACAAAGTAAGACAAGTCAACAAAAAAATGGCCACCTTTTTGAAGAAGCACCTACGGCCATGCAAAGAAAAAAAGGGCCAATTTGATTCAATTAATTCATGTTCTATTATTTGTATTACACAACAAAGACATATTCAATATTGGTGTCTTTGAATAACATTCTATAATTCACTCATTTCTCACTCACTCTCCACGGCAATGCAAGGAAAAAGGGGGACCAACATCATTTCATTCATTTGCTATCTCACTTTATCACCTTTTCCCTCAAATGAGTTAATACCAAATAATTGCTGAAATAATTCACTCTTTTCTCTCTTCACTCTACGGCAATGCATAGGAGGAAGAGGCCAAAAAGCATTTCATTCATTTGTCATCATAATGCATCCTTGTCTCCTCCAAAAAGCTAAGACTTCATCAAATATTTTCTCTCCATCTTCCTATGTGCTAGTTTCGGCCAAGCACCATTGATATAGCTTCCATCACTCAAAAATTTCATCCAACCTAGTTTCTTGAATCCTTACTTTATTCTAAACAACTTTCATGTTGAAGGTTTCTTCAAAATCCAACATCTAGTACTTCAAATCCAAGCTTCAAGATTCTACAAAAAATGGTAAATTTCATATTTCTTCTTCTAATCTTCTAGTTTTGATTTTCTAAGCCATGATTGAACCATGGTTTACCTATTTCTACACTTGTTATTGATTTCAACATTTGTTTGTAATTTTTTTAGGAATTTTCCATGGAGATCCACGAAATTGGTGGAAGGAAAACTAAGTGTTTTCACTTCATCCTTTGTCTTAACCAAATCTAAGAAGTTTTTCTCTCACAAAAATCAAAAATTCAATCTTTATTCTTCAAGAGGAATTTCGGCCATAGCACCTAAAACCACTCTCCAATCTCTTTTAATTTCACCAATCATAGATCTTGAATCTACATGATATTCTAAGCAATTTTCATGTTGGAGATTTTCTCTAAATCATCTATCTTCAACCTTGTTCTTCAAGCTAAAGATTGAAGCTTTAATGGTGAAGTTTGTTACTCTTCACTTTTCTTTTGATTTTCAAGGTTTTAACCATGATGCACATCCATGGTTTTCTTATTCAAGCTTAAGATACTAATAAATATATGTGTTGTTTTGTGTTTAAGAAACCCTTGGTGGTGAAGGACTTGGAAAAAGAAACAAATCAAGAAGCTTTTGAGGATCTTCAAGAGGTAAGAGGGAGATCCATCTCACCAACTAAGCATGGTGGTGAGAGATGGTCTTATATTTGATGGATGTTGAATTCATGTGAGGATTCATATCCATGGTCATGTAATTAATTTGTGGGTGTTTATGAGCCTTAATTAATTGCCTATGCTTAATATGCTATGCATGATTTTATGATTTTGATGGTATGCTTATACTATGCATGATTTATTATTTTGATTATGGCATGCTTATAATATATGTTTGAATATGTATATATATGTCATGATGTGATGATGGAAAGGAAATCAATTTTGGCTCCAATGGCCAAAGAAAGGTGATTTCGGTTTTGGCACCCAAGGTTAGGGTTCCATGTTGAATTTTTTCAAGAACAAGGGAATTAATTTTTAATCCCTAGAAACATGGTAAATTTTGGTCAAGACACCTCAAGATAGGTGTTTACAAAATTAATATTTTAATGAATGATGAAAATGAATGTTTAGAAAAACAAGGAAAATAAATAAAGAGTTTATTTTTCAAAGGTACATGAACATGGTTTTGGAAGGATTCTTATTAATTTACTTTGTGTAAAAAGTTTCTAAATATTTTACTAAACATGAGATTTAAATGAAAATAGCAATGATGATTTTAAGAATTTGTAAAGAAAGTGAAAATGGATTTGTAAAGAAAGTGAAAAATAAAAATGAACAAATGATTTGATTTTCAAAAACTATGAGTCTTACATTTTTGTAAAGGATTTTTAATGGTTTTCTTTATGTAAAACCATATCAATTTAAAAGAAAAAAAATTTGATGGTTTCAATAGTTATGTCCACGTTTATTTTAAGGCTTATAATGCCTTGATTTTATGAACAAAGCAATTTTCAAAGTGAAAATATATCTTGATTTAATACAAGGATTTTGGAAAGGAAATTAGAGTGTTTTATTAATTGAGAAAATAGAAATTTTCGTAAACAGAAAAATAAAGAGAGGTTGAAAATATTTAAACTTTAATTTATTTTGAAGAAAATTGATTTTAGAATTGATTTGAAAAAAATGGAGAATATAATGGTGTTTTAAAAATTTACTAACGTATAAGTTATTTTCGAGTTTTGAAATATGTTAGAAAACGTTAAGATTTGAAACGTTGATTTATATCAATGGAAAAGTGATTTTATGAATTATATTTTGGAAAAGGATTTCTTAAGTAAAGAAATGTGGAAAAAGATTTTCTTGAGTAAGAAAATATATTACATGAAGTATAAAGTTATATTATTTTAAGAAAAGTTGAAAAAGGAATATTTGAAGGATGAGAAATATTTTCTGTAATGAAATTGTGGTGAAAAATTATTTACGTATCTCAAAAACATAATTTTAAAGTACGTGGTTTGAAATACAGTAAAATATTTCTAAGTGTTTGGAAATACAGTAAAATATTTCTACACGATTTTAAATACGTTGAAATATTTCTACGTGATTTGAATTACGTTTAAATATTTTACGTAATTTGAATTACTATTGAAAAATCACTACGTCATGGAAAAGTGATGAATTATTTTACGTGATTGTGAAAATAGCGGAAAATCATTATGTGATTTGAAAAGTATTTTAAATATTTTGAAAATGAAAGAAAATGATTTACGTGACTTAAAAGGATGATTTTTAAGTTACGCAATTTTGAAACAGTGGAAAAATAATATGCGATTTAAGAAACATATATTTTTACGTGATTGAGAAAAACATTAAAAAAATTAGTACGTGATTTAAAAGTGCAACAAAAGAGTTGCGGTATTTTGAAAATGTAACAGAAGTGTTATTGTATTTTGAAAATATAATAGAAACGTTTCAGAATTTTGAAAACGTAACAGAAGTGTTATGATATTTTGAAAACATAACAAAAACGTTTTGGAATTGTGAAAACGTAACAGAAATGTTGCGCAATTTTCTGAAAACACGGCGAAAGTATTTTATAACTATGAAAATGTGATAACATGATTTTGCTGTTGAAAATACAGTATAATTTGGTGCAATTTATATGCATTGGAAAGAGATGCCTGTGATTGAATTTGGTGCATTATACATGCATTAGAAAAATATGCGTTGAGGCATATGATACATTGAACAAATGAAATTGAAAAGATTTGGCCCTTTGGGGTTGGACTTGCACGGATATACTCGTGCATTGTATATGGCCCTTGTGGTTGAAGAGGGAATAAGAATTGATAGTGAGGTCTATGATGGATCATGGGGGCGTCGAGGCACGGCGGTCGACCAAGTGGACAGCTGGCGAGTACCCTATGCCACTTGGCGATGCAGTCCGTTGCAACGCATTGACGATACCCGACAAGAACACGATTCTTTTCAACAACTGAAATATTGTCTTTGGGCTAAGGCTGACAATTGACAGAGCATTTTCCTTGAAATTGTGAAAACCTCCATGGAGTTGTTTTTGAAAAACTGAGTCTTTGTGCACATGCATAAATCTGACATTTATATCTGTGTGATATATTAATTAAGGAATATTGACTATGACAATTGTTTTGAATACTTGGATGATGATGATGATAATTAGAGCATTATCGTAATTGTTGTTTATGATAACTGAACTGATAAATAATTGGATGATGATAGTTGATTAATGTTGATGGCATGATTATGATATGATCTATCTGTATGATATGCTTGTATGACATTGCTGTTTGTGTTATCTCTGTACTGCCATGTTGGTATTAGTGTAGATGGTCTCACTTCTTTGTTACATTGTTTTGTTGTGTCTGTACTGTTAAAATCAAATAATAGAAGGATCGAGTTGTCTTAGACATAACGGGCGATGATTACTCTGAGATGGGTGACAACAATAAGGAGTGGACATTCAGGGCTCGAAGGTGTGCAGTGTTGACAAAGAACGGATGTAGAACAGATGTCTAATGCAACAAGATGGATACACAATAGAATAAGTATGTTAAGTTTTAACGTTAGTGTTATACCGTGCTATTAAGTAGAACCTGCCATAGGGTTACTATTGTAAAAAAAAAAGAGTCTGTTAGTTTTATCTTTCTCTTTAAATTGTGAAATATTAATTAGTGTCAACATTGCATAATGAATAGTTGAAATATGATTTTCAATATTACCTAATATTTTCAGTAAATTTACATTTCAGTAAAGAAGAAATTTTAAAACCCATCTTTTATAACTCAAACTTTGTGCGAACTTCTTTTCAGATTATGAGTCAGGAGTCAGACATGTGATACCCTAGGGAGGGTGTTACAGGCTAGACAACATGGATAATAGTTTTGATGATAACAAACATAAAGATGATGAGAAGACCAAGTCCAAGATCTTCAAGATTAGCTTTAGGACTTATGATCTCTTTTGTACGGAGCTTTTATTGGATATCTCATTGCTTGACTTAAAAGATCTAAAAACCTGTTTCTTACAAACTAAATTAAAGTTTTAATATGGTTTCTGAAAGATAAAAAAAAAGTTTGTAGAAATTCAGAAATCACCCAGTCTGTTTTCTAAAGGTTTTTCAAATGGTTTTCAACATAGGTATTCGAATAACCTTTAAGGTATTCGAATAATCTGCTTCTATCTTAATACATTTTCATGTTTTCAAAAGAGGTATTCGAATAACGTGAATGGAATTCAAATACAAAGCCTTTCAAAATCTATTTTTAAAATTGAGGTATTCGAATAACCCATGTGGTATTCGAATATACTTGATATCAGAAAATTGTGTTTTCAACAGAGGTATTCGAATATACTTAAGAGGCATTCGAATAACATCCTTCTAAACTGTTTTACAAAGTCTTTAAAATAGAGGTATTCGAATACACCCTGATGGTATTCGAATAACTTGCTTCTGAACTATTTTTTATAAGTAATAAAATCAATGGCATTCGAATACACCATGATGGTATTCGAATAACCCACGAGGCTCTGTTTTGATTTTTGAATTCATACGTAAACATTTTTAGCATTTATTATCATATTAATTGCACCCAACAATCATTCTCATACGAGGCTCTATAAATAGAAGCCTTGGGTCATCTTTGATCATTGCCTAATAATCTGATTATTCTCTATTTGCTTGAAAAAAGTGTTTCATCTTTTACTCTTATTTTCTATGCTCTTTTTGCTAAAACTTTGAGATATCCTAAGAGAGCTTTCTAATACTTCAATTTATAATATTTACTCTTTGTGATAGTTTTTCTTCGTCTATATTTTAGTTATTTGTGAGGGTGATGTATCCCTCAGTAAAAGGGTGAGGTATCCCTTGTTGTATAGAAGGTGAAGTATCTTTCAAAGGGGGTGAGGTATCCCTTTAGTGAATAGGGTGAGGTATCCCTGTTTTGAGGTTCAAGCACAAGGGTGGGGGTATCCTAAGGTGTGAGGAGTGCTCAAGTTTGTAATGGTCGCAAGCACCTGTTTTAAGCTTATATTGAATAGTAAAAAATCTTGAACTGTGTTTCGAGGACTGGACGTAGGCTACAAGTGATTGGTGGTCGAATCAGGATAAATATTGTGTCTGTTCTTCTCATCTTTATCTCTTTATTTTTATGTAATTTATTTATCATTGCAATTTGTTAAATTGCTGCACTTAAGGCTTTCAATTATTTTCTTCATTTTCATATCCTTTTTAACATATAGCTTCGAAGAAATTTGCTTTTATAAGAGTTTGCAAAAAGTTTTAATTACTCAATTCAGCCCCCTCTTCAATACTGAAGCCACTTGGGTAACAAGTGGTATCAGAGTTAACTCTTGTATAAAGAGCTTAACCGCTTCAAGAGTACATGGCTTCATCAAATGGTTTTTTAGAAGGAACTTCCATAAACCAACCACCCTTTTTCAATGAGGATGGTTATGCATATTGGAAGGAAAGAATGAAAATTTTCATCGAAGCTATTGATCTAGATGTGTGGGATGTTGTTGAAAACGGCACATTTATACCTACGCGAGAGATCAATTGTATAAAGATTGAAAAACAAAGAAGTGAATGGCCTAAAGATGATAAAAGAAAAGTTCAAAATAACTTGATAGCCAAAAACATCATTACCACAGCCTTGGGACATGATGAATTTTTTAGAATTTCAAATTACAAAACTGCTAAAGAAATGTGGGATACTTTATAAGTTACCCATGAGGGTACTAGTGAAGTTAAAAGATCGAGAATCAATTCTCTTACTCATGAATATGAATTATTTACAATGAACTAAGGAGAAAGCATTTAAGAAATGCAAAAGAGGTTCACCCACATTGTAAATCATCTTGCACATTAGGAAAGAATTTTTCTAACGAAGATTTGATTAACAAAGTGTTGAGATGTTTGAGTAGGATTTGACAGCCTAAGGTAACAGCTATATCAGAATCAAGAAACTTATCAATAATGATGTTAGCTACCTTATTTGGCAAACTTCAAGAGCACGAATTAGAACTCAACAGGCTTAACCAAAGTGAGGAACATGATAAGAAAAAGAAGGGGATCGCACTTAAAGCCACCTCCACCATCAATAATGAAGATGAAGACGATGGAGATGACGCGGACAACATTGAGTTAAATAAAGAGAACCTCAGTCTACTAGTGAAGAAATTCAGAAGGTTTCTCAAAAAGAAAGGAACTCAAAGAAGACCGCATTTCCCCCCAAAGAAATTTGAAAAGAAATTTTCCAAGGAATGATAAGCCTATAACATGGGATGAAAATGGCATGGACTCCACTGATAGCTCAGATAGCGAGGAAGCCCATCTATGTCTTATGGCCAAAGGAGAAGAGAAGAAGAAGAAGAAGAAGAAGAAGAAGAAGAAGAAGAAGAAGAAGAAGAAGAAGAAGAAGAAGAAGAAGAAGAAGAAGAAGAAGAAAATAACAATGAGGTAAGTTCTGATTTATTGCCTTCTTATGATGAACTACAAGATTCCTTTCAAGAACTACATGATGAATCACTAAGGCTCACTAAAATAATTTCCTCATATAAGAAAACAATTTCTTCTTTAGAAAACCAAATTCTCATTTTAAACAAAGAAATTGAAGAATTAAAAATTGAAAATGAGATATTAGGATTAATTGATGCATGCACAACTCATTCTTCACATGCTTCTACATCTTTATCTTGTTCTTCATGTCATTTGCTTGAAAAAGAAATTGAAGATTTAAAAAATACTCTTTCTAAATTCACCTTTGGAAGAGATAACTTAAATATTTTATTAGGAAAACAAAGAGTTGTTTTTCAAAAAGCTAGAATAGGTTATAACCCAGAAAAACAACAAAAAATTTATAAAAATTTCTTTGTTAATTCTAGTACTTCAAGTAGTCCTTTTCTTAAATGTTTCTATTGTGAAAAAAAAGGACATAATGCATCAACATGCAATGCAAGGAAAAACATTAACTCAAAAATTAGAACTAAAATGGTATGGGTTACTAAGGGTACTTTACCCAAAACTAACACACAATGACCCAAGAAGATTTGGGTACCAAAAACCAAAAATTGAAATGTGCTGTAGGTGTGCTTGAAGGCTTAGAGCTGACTATGACATTTTGAAAGTGACTGCTGCAAGCACAAGACCAGAAATAATTCATAGCTCTCCTCCTTGTCTCTATGAAGCTTGGACTTGTAATTTTATTTTTAGACAAGTATTTCCATCATTGGGTAAGTTTTCCTCTCTCAGAATGCATTTCTGTACATGATAAATATGTTTTCCAGTTAAAGTTATTCGAATAACTCCCTAGTTATTCGAATACCATTGCATCTGAACATGAATTCTTTTGTTTTTTTTATAGGTCTATTCGAATAAACCTATGGCTATTCGAATACCATATATCAGTCTTGCATTCTCATGTTTTTAAAAGTTGATCTATTCGAATGCAGACAGAGGTATTTGAATAACCTATGGCTGAAAGCCAAATTTAAGGCCTGATCTTTGTTCTGTTTCTGTCTTTTCTGATGCAAATGCAAATGTAAATGTATTTGACTCTATGGATGACATGTTTTTTCTGAAATACATCTTATTTCTTTTAAGCCTAAATTTATGCCTTAAATAAAAATCACATGACGCACTTAAATGCATATTTCTTAGCTTACTCTTGCCCCTTCATTTTTCTCAAGAATTTTTTTTTAAAATTCTTTGTAATGCAAATGCTTAATGTAATTGGCTATTGTTTTGATAAATATATGATCGTGGTAACAAACAAGTGGTTACTTGGCCAAATTAATCAATAAAATATATTTTGCCCTTGTGAACTCATTTGCTATTTTTGACTTATTATTTTGAATGTTTACTTGCTTATGAGTTTGACTAACCTCTATGGATCCAAAAATTAATGGATACCAAAGAAAGCACTTTGAACTTTGTTGTAGGGAGATAACCACCTCAAGCACACACTTAAATGGAAAAAGTTCATTCAACTTAAGGATATGCAAATGTTAAATCTGAATATATATATCATATTGAATTAACTTTATGCTCTATCTTGCCCCATCTTTTTTATCATGACGAAAGGGAGTAAAAAATTTGAGTTCTTTGATTGAGAAAAGTCAGGGGGAGAAAAAGTAAAAGTCAAGTAAGACTTGTAACGCCCCAACTTTTGAGTTAAGTACGATATTGTCCTAAATGTACTGTTTTATATTTTCTGTGAGTTATAAATTGAATTTGACTATTTCGTAATTATATTTGACTGTTGTGTGTGATTTGTTCCAAATCAAGAAAATAATAATTTTCTGGTCGAAAAAATCTTATTTTAATTATTCAAAGCTGGGGGATCTTACTAAACCTAATTCTAAATGATACGTGTATTAATCTTTTAATTTTTAGGATTTAACTGTGCAATAAAATAATTTTATATTATTATAATATTATTTTATTTGACAGTACCTATTGTCTCGAAAATAGTAGAAATCTGCTCCAAAATGACCATAGACTCGGAAAAGTCTGTGGGCCCCACATTTAGTGAACCAGTCAACGTTTTTTGCTAGATTAAATCATAAGCCAATAAGAGCTAGTCAACATTAATGGCTTGAAAGTTTTAGACTAATAAGAAGCTAGTCCACAAAAGTGGTTAGACTTGTTAGTTTATGACTAGAAAGCTAAACCAAGTTAGCTTAAACCTAACTAAGTTAGTATAGGAAGCTTATGTAGTAACTAAATGAAAGAAACCTAGTTAGCTATCTATTTAAGTCCTAGTTAGAGAAGGTTCTAAAAATATCAAGACAAAGCTTAATTATCCTAAGTAACTAGATAGTTAGGCAAATAACTAAGCAAACTAATCAAATGCACTTAAGTGTAACTAGATTACATAAATGAGCACAAACTTGGTTTGCTTCTCATTAGGCCATTCGGTCAAGCAAGGTTCAAGAAGGATCAAGAAGGCTTAGTCACTTGATGACTTGGTTTTTCTACAACAATGAGAAACAAGCTTGGAGCCAAAGCCTTTGATATCTTCCATTGATCTAATCAAAGGCCATTAGGAGTCATAGGAGTCAACAATGACGGCCACTTCCTTGAATGAAGCTCACCTCCAAGTGCTAGGCTAGGAGACCAAATATCATTTCATCTTCATTTTCATTCTACTATCACTTGAAACCTTTTTTCTCTTTCTACCAAAAAACCAAAGAAACACCATTACTACTCCTCTTGAGAGCTCACGGCCACCACCCTAAATATACACCTTCACTTTTCTAAATTTTCATCTAACCCAACTTCTCAAATCCAAATACCATTCTAAGAACATCTATAGTTAGGAGTTTCTCCAAAATCTTTCATCTTAAGCTTGGAAAACCACTTTGAGGATTCTTTCCTACAAGGTAAAAATCCTTGTTTTTCTTTTCTAAACATCATTTTGAGGTTCTAAGCCATGATCAATCCATGGTTTGTTGTTTTCAACCATAGTATTTGATTCTTTAAAATTTGTTTAAGCTTGTTAGGAACTCTTTGGGAGCCACACGAAACCAACTAGGAAGGGTTAGAAGGAGTTGTCTTCCCTTAAGGTAAGATGGAGATTTAATCTCATCAACCTTGTGTGGTGATGAGAAAATAGATTGTAAGTGTGGTGAAGAATCCATAAGGATTCATTCATTTGGTTGTTTAATGCTTTCCTATTTGTGGTTGATTTTATTTGTAAGCATGTCTATAGTTTTAAAGATATATTGCATGTATTTATAGATGTATGAATATTATTGTAGGATGTGAATAACATGTAAGGATTGCATGAGTGTTCCAAAGAACACAAAAGGAGCTCACAGCTTCTTCAAAGAAAAAGAGAACCAAAGTGTTCTCAAACATTTTCTAAAACAATGATTTAATGAATTTGAAAATGATTTAGAAGATAGAAAATGATTTAATAACCATTTATAAAGGATATGTTAAATTCGGCTAACATGCCATTCAATGTATATTTGATTCCCAAAATTATTTTCTAAGGTAGGTTAAATAGTTAACTACAAAAGAATTTAATTTCAATGAATCTTTGGGGAATAAAATGAATGAACCTAGTTTTAGAATCTTAAATTAGAAGAAATTGTTATAAGTAAGAAATACAGTAAACACTTGAAAAATACTAATGTAGAGCTCACTCTTTGAGTTTTAAAACACGTTAGCAAGTTTCAAGGTGTAAATAATGGTTAAGGTTAAAATATGTAGTATTTAAAGAAAAATGTAGAAAATATCATTTAATGAATTTTCTAGACAAAATGCTGTCAAAATTTACTAAAAATGGATAAATAAAAGAGAAAGTTTTATAATATATTTATAACATAAGGAAAATAGTCTACGTAGTTTAAAAGTACTAGAAATAGCTTACGCATTTTTAAAATAAGGATTTTTAAGCTATACGGTTAAGAAAACGATTTAAAAATCTTACGCGATTGAGAAAATAATTTAAAAACATTACGCGATATTTAAAAATGTCAAAATATATTTACACGATTTAAAAATGTTTGTAAAAGTGACGTGATTGTGAAAACACGATAAAATTTCTATGCGACTAAATGGAACAGTGAGTTTTACTGTCGGGCTAAAGTGGTGGACCCGAACATATTGAGATATAGTACTGTCAAGTAGAGACGTACTATATTTGTGAATATTGAGACTGAGGGTATTTATGTAAATATGGTGACCTATTGAGACTGAGGATATTTATGTAATTATGGTTCTTATTCATGCATTGAGAGTTGTGTCAAATTGGTTAAAATTGGTGATTGATTGACGAAATGAATTACACTGTGTTATGGGTGTGATAAGCGTAGTGTGGTTCATTGACTGAACTTGGAGGCGTTAGTGTGCGGAGGATTCTACATGTGGACAGTTGGTAGCTCATCTGGGCCGAGGTAACGGGCAACACACTAATGATCTCGACAAGTACTATTCTTAATCAAGATCTTGCGGAGACTATCTGGTATAATGTCTGTAGTGCACGACATATTTGGACTGTGTACTACTACACGATGTTTTGGACTGTAGACTATAGACACGACGTTGGACAGTGCAATAGTTTGGTTGGGCAGCCTAATGTACTGATAGTACTTTTCATATTATTCTCTCTGATGTCTATGTTTAGCTCCATAGAGTAGGAATGAGTCGGTATACAATTGCATCTATGATCTGCATTTTTATGTTTACTGTAACTTGTGATAGTATGTATGATGTGTAAATTTGAGGTACTGTATATGATGTAATGCTATGCATTATTGTGTTAAACTGTGGTATCTGTTTGTATTATCGTTTTCTTTATTGTCATGGGGGTAATGATGTAGATTGTCTCACCTCTTTATATGTATTTCTCTGTATTATTATTATATTCTATAAAGAGTTTGAGGAAAAGGAAGATGAGCAGCCTCTTGATATTCAGTACCCTGAGGAGCACCAGCCGAGTGATCAGTTCGAGGGAGACGAACTGTTGGATCACCCATACCATCTGGATTGATCTTTTGGTCATGACGCTACCTGGATTCTTTGGTTTTGTGAGACTTGAGTTTCATGGAAGCTCTGAGGCCTGGCGATTGCGTGAGGATAGAGGATCGGTAGTCTATGTGGGGCGTTTGACTGTGTCTCTGTGTAGAGAGTTTGACGGGGAGCCTATTTTTACTACTACTCTGTATTTACATCTTGAGATACCACTGACTCTTAGGCGTTATTGGGGAGGAATTTTTCACGTGCCTAGTGAGATTAGTAGTGTGTCGATAGCACAAAATCCTATCTGTAGAGCTGTGAGACATCCTAGATTTCTATCATCCGATGATCCATCTGAGAGTGATCTTTCAGAGGGTTAGAAATCTTGGATGTGCACTTGGGCATGTTTGTATATTAGTATGGTATCAAACTTTTTACTGCTTTGTTAAATATTTGTAGTGTAAATTATTTGTACAACTTAAGACAAAATCATATGTATATTATGGTGTGTGACAATAGTTTGTTTTATTTTATGTTCCGTGTTATTTTACTTAATGATATCCAGTATAAAAAAAAAAATTTACAACTCATATTATTTATGTAACAAACGTTTTATAACTTGGGTAAGGTTTCATTTTATTGCATCGAAAATGTGACATCCCCACAAAGGTGTTACAAGACTAAAATGGAAATTGGATTCTAAAAGTAAGAGGGAGTTGTTGCACACATCTCTGATATAAATCACCTCTTGCGATAAAGAAGGGGAGTAAGTTTCTCAAGATTTAACTTTGTGAATTCCAATTTATATAAACTAATGCTTTTATCAAATGTTAGTTTGTCATCATCAAAAAGGGGGAGAATGTAATTGGCTATATGATATGGACAATAGTTTTGATGATAACAAACATGAAGATGATGAGAAGACCAAGTCCAAGATCTTCAAGATTAGCTTTAGGACTTAGGATCTCTTTTGTACGGAGCTTTTATTGGATATCTCATTGCTTGACTTAAAAGATCTAAAAACCTGTTTCTTACAAACTAAATTAAAGTTTTAATATGGTTTCTGAAAGATCAAAAAAAAGTTTGTAGAAATTCAGAAATCACCCGGTCTGTTTTCTAAAGGTTTTTCAAATGGTTTTCAACATAGGTATTTGAATAACCTCTAAGATATTCGAATAATCTGCTTCTATCTTAATACGTTTTCATGTTTTCAAAAGAGGTATTCGAATAACATGAATGGAATTCAAATACAGAGCCTTTCAAAATCTATTTTTAAAATTGAGGTATTCGAATAACCCATGTGGTATTCGAATATACTTGATTTCAGAAAATTGTGTTTTCAACAGAGGTATTCGAATAACATCTTTCTAAACCATTTTACAAAGTATTTAAAATAGAGGTATTCAAATACACCTTGATGGTATTCGAATAACCTGCTTTTGAACTATTTTTTATAAGTAATAAAATCAGTGGTATTCGAATACACCATGATGGTATTCAAATATCCCACGAGGCTCTGTTTTGATTTTTGAATTCATACGTAAACGTTTTTAGCATTTATTATCATATTAATTGCACCCAACGGTCATTCTCATACGAGGCTCTATAAATAGAGGCCTTGGGTCACCTTTGATCATTGCCTAATAATCTGATTATTCTCTGCTTACTTGAAAAACGTGTTTCATTATTTTCTCTTATTTTATGTGCCCTTTTTGTTAAAACTTTGAGATATCTTAAGAGAGTTTCCTAGTACTTTAATTTGTAATATTTACTCTTTATGAGGGTTTCTCTTCGTCTATATTCTGGTTATTTGTGAAGGTGAGGCATCCCTCAATAAAAGGGTGAGGTATCCCTTGTTGTATAGAAGGTGATGTATCTTTCAAAGGGGTTGAGGTATCCCTCTAGTGAATAGGGTGAGGTATCTCTGTTTTGAGGCCCAAGCACAAGGGTGGGGTATCCCAAGGTGTGAGGAGTGCTCAAGTTTGTAATGGTCGCAAGCACCTGTTTTAAGCTTGTATTGAATAATGAAAAATCTCAAACTGTGTTTCGAGGACTGGACGTAGGCCACAAGTGGTTGGTGGTCGAAACAGGATAAATATCGTGCATGCTCTTCTCATCTTTATCTCTTTATTTTTCTGCAATTCATTTATCATTGCCAATCTGTTAAATTGTTGCGCTTAAGGCTTTCAATTATTTTCTTCATTTTCATATCCTTTTTAACATATAACTTCGAAGAAATTTGCTTTTATAAGAGTTTGCAAAAAGTTTTAATTACTCAATTCACCCCCCTCTTGAGTACTGAAGCCATTTAGGTAACAAGTAGTATCAGAGCTAGACTCTTGTATAAAGAGCTTAGCCACTTCATGAGTACATGGCTTCGACAAATGATTTTTCAGAAAGAACTTCCATAAATCGAACACCTTTTTTCAATGGGGATGGTTATGCATATTTAAAGGAAATAATGAAAATTTTCATCGAAGTTATTGATCTAGATGTGTGAGATGTTGTCTAAAATGGCGCATTTATACCTACGCGAGAGATTAATGGTATAAAGCTTGAAAAACAAAGAAGTGAATGGTCTAAAGATGATAAAAGAAAGGTTCAAAATAACTTAATTGCCAAAAATATCATAACCACAACCTTGGGACATGATGATTTTTTTAGAATTTCAAATTGCAAAACTGCTAAAGAAAAGTGGGATACTTTACAAGTTACCTATGAGGGTATTAGTGAAGTTAAGAGATCGAGAATCAATTCTCTTACTCGTAAATATGAATTATTTACAATGAACTAAGGAGAAAGCATTCAAGAAATGCAAAAGAGGTTCACCTACATTGTAAATCATCTTGCATCATTAGGAAAGAATTTTTCTAACGAAGATTTGATTAACAAAGTGTTGAGATGTTTGAGCAGAATTTGACAGCCTAAGGTAACAGCTATATCAGAATCAAGAGACTTATCAACAATGACGTTAGCTACCTTATTTGGCAAACTTCAAGAGCACGAAGTAGAACTCAATAGGCTTGACCAAAGTGAGGAACATGATAAGAAGAAGAAGGGGATCGCACTTAAAGCCACCTCCACTATCAATAATGAAGATGAAGACGATGGAGATGACACGGACAACATTGAGTTAAATGAAGAGAACCTCAGTCTACTAGTGAAGAAATTCAGAAGGTTTCTCAAAAAGAAATGAACTCAAAGAAGACCGTTTTTTCCCCTAAAGAAATTTAAAAAGAAATCCTCCAAGGAAAGAAAAACATACATAGCATTGGATGAAAATGACATGGACTCCACTGATAGCTCAGATAGCGAGGAAGCCCACCTATGTCTTATGGCCAAAGGAGAAGAAGAAGAAAACGATAATGAGTTTAGTTTTGATTTATTGCCTTCTTATGATGAACTGCAAGATGCCTTTAAAGAACTACATGATGAATCACTAAGGCTCACTAAAATAATTTCCTCATCTAAGAAAATAATTTCTTCTTTAGAAAACCAAATTCTCATTTTAAACAAATAAATTGAAGAATTAAAAATTGAAAATGAGACATTAGGATTAATTGATGCATGCACAACTCATTTTTCACATGTTTCTACATCTTCATCTTGTTCTTCATGTCATTTGCTTGAAAAAAAATTGAAGATTTAAAGAATACTCTTTCTAAATTCACCATTGAAAGAGATAACTTAAATATTTTATTAAGAAAATAAAGAGTTATTTTTCAAAATGTTGAATTACATTATAACCTAGAAAAACAACAAAAAATTTATAAAAATTTCTTTGTTAATTCTAGTACTTCAAGTAGTCCTTTTATTAATTGTTTCTATTGTGGAAAGAAAAGACATAGTGCATCAACATGCAATGCAAGGAAAAATATTAACTCAAAAATTGGAACTAAAATAGTATGGGTTCCTAAGGATACTTTACCCAAAACTAACACACAAGGACCCAAGAAGATTTGGGTACCCAAAACCAAAAATTGAAATGTGTTATAGGTGTGCTTGAAGGCCAAGAGTTGACTATGACATTTTGAAAGTGGCTGCTGCAAGTGCAAGACCAGAAATAATTCTAAGCTCTCCTCCTTGTCTCTATGAAGCTTGGACTTGCAATTTTTTTTTGGATAAGTATTTCCATCATCGGGTAAGTTTTCCTCTCTCAGAATGTATTTCTGTACATGATAAATATGTTTTCCAGTTAAAATTATTCGAATAACTCCCGAGTTATTCAAATACCATTGCATCTGAACGTGAATTCTTTTGTTTTTCTGATAGGTCTATTTGAATAGAACTGTGACTATTTGAATACCATATATCAGTCTTGTATTCTCATGTTTTTAAAAGCTGATCTATTCGAATACAAATAGAGGTATTCGAATAACCCATGGCTGAAAGCCAAATTTACGGCCTGATCTCTGTTCTGTTTCTGTCTTTTCTGATGCAAATGCAAATGTAAATGTATTTGACTCTATGGATGACATGCTTTTCGTGAAATAAATCTTATTTCTTTTGAGCCTAAATTTATGCCTTAAATAAAAATCACATGACGCACTTAAATACATATTTGTTAGCTTGCTCTTGCCCTTTCATTTTTCTCAAGAATTTTTTTAAAATTCTTTGTAATGCAAATGTTTAATGTAATTGGCTATTGTTTTGATAAATATATGATCGTGGTAACAAACAAGTGGTCACTTGGCCAAATTAATCAATAAAATATCTTTTGCCCTTGTGAAGTTATTTGCTGTTTTTGACTTATTATTTTGAATGCTTACTTGCTTATGAGTTTAACTAACCTCTATGAATCCAAAAATTAATGGATACCAAAGAAAACACTTTGAATTTTGTTGTAGGGAAATAACTACCTCAAGCACAAATTTAAATAGAAAAAGTTCATTCAACTCAAGGATATGAGTTCTTTGATTGAGAAAAGTCAGGAAGAGAAAAAGTAAAAGTCAAGTAAGACTAAAATGGAAATTGGATTCCAAAAGTAAGGGAGAGCTGTTATGCACATCTCTGATATAAATCACCTCTTACGATAAAGAGGGGGAGTAAGTTTCTCAAGATTTAACTCTGTGAATTTCAATTTATATGAACTAATACTTTTCTTAAATGTTAGTTTGTCATCATAAAAAAATGGGAGAATGTAATTGGCTAGACGACATGGACAATAATTTTAATGATAACAAACATGAAGATGATGAGAAAACCAAGTCCAAGATCTTCAAGATTAGCTTTAGGACTTAGGATCTCTTTTGTACGGAACTTTTATTGGATATCTCATTGTTTGACTTAAAAGATCTAAAAACCTATTTCTTACAAACTAAATTAATGTTTTAATATGGTTTTTGAAAGATAAAAAAAAAGTTTGTAGAAATTCGGAAATCACCTAGTCTGTTTTCTAAAGGTTTTTCAAATAGTTTTCAACATAGGTATTCGAATAACCTCTAAGGTATTCGAATAATCTGCTTCTATTTTAGTACGTTTTCATGTTTTCAAAAGAGGTATTTGAATAGTATGCATGGAATTCAAATACAGAGCCTTTCAAAATCTATTTTTAAAATTGAGGTATTCGAATAACTCATGTGGTATTCGAATATTGTGATTTCAGAAAATTGTGTTTTCAACAGAGGTATTCGAATATACTTAAGAGGTATTCGAATAACATTCTTCTAAATTGTTTTACAAAGTCTTTAAAATAGAGGCATTCGGATACACCCTAATGGTATTCAAAAAACCTGCTTTTGAACTATTTTTTATAAGTAATAAAATCAGTGGTATTCGAATACACCATGATGGTATTCAAATAACCCACGAGGCTTTGTTTTGGTTTTTGAATTCATATATAAATGTTTTCAGCATTTATTATCATATTAATTACACCCAACAGTCATTCTCATACGAGACTCTATAAATAGAGGCCTTAGGTCACCTTTGATCATTGCCTAATAATCTGATTATTCTTTGTTTGCTTGAAAAATGTGTTTTATATTTTTCTCTTATTTTCTGTGTCCTTTTTGCTAAAACTTTGAGATATCCTAAGAAAACGTCATAGTACTTCAATTTGTAATATTTACTCTTTATGAGAGTTTCTCTTCGTCTATATTCTGGTTATTTGTGAGGGTGATATATCCCTCAGTAAAAGGGTGAGGTATCCCTTATTGTATAGAAGGTGAGGTATCCTTCAAAAGGGGTGAGGTATCCCTCTAGTGAATAGGGTGAGGTATCCCTGTTTTGAGACTCAAGCACAAGGGTGGAGTATCCCAATGTGTGAGAAGTGGTCAGGTTTGTAAAGGTCGCTGTCGCGACCGGAATCGCGGCGGGATAACGACTTAAATTAACAAAATTTAAGGGAGTTAAGGAGTCGCCACCAATTTTATTTTTATTAGGAAAAACTGGAAAACCTAAGAAAAGAATGGTCTACGTTCAAAGACTTAAGTTCGGGAGTCTAATTATGCACAGAGAAGGGTGGGGACTTAACCCCACAGCACCCCTGATACATCCATCCTAAGACGGTTACCTTAAATCAGTTGTACAATTTGTATAACTTTTAAAATATTTATTTTACCCATTTATTAAAAAGATAAATTAAATAAATAAATAGATTATAAAAAATTAATTTTTTTGGCTTGACAGAATTGTGATTCTACTCCTACGTATCCTCAGGTGCAATGAGGAACTCAAAGTCACGTAGTTCTTTAGAAAAAAAAAACGATTGTGGGTTGTTTATTTTTAATTTTGAAAATATTATATTTTAAAAATTCATTTGATTTTTTTATTTGAAAAAAGAAAGAATCATCAAGCTGTCGCAACTCAGACAATTCTAAAGTTATAGGATTAACAAGCTGTCGCAGCTCAACTAATACAGTTTTATTTTTCTTAATAAAATTCGATCATTTTATTTTATTTTTTTATTATTTAAAAAAAAATAAATCATCAAGCTGTCACAACTTAGATGATTTTTTTTTAAAAAAAAATCAAGATTAACAAGCTGTCACAACTCAGCTAATCCTGTCTTATAAAAAAAACTTTCATTTTTTTTAAAAGAAAAAGGGTACAAGGTCACTATTTAAAACAAATATCAATGAGACAATGAACATGCCAATAAAAAAATAAAAAAAAAAAACCAATAGATCAACAAAAAAAAAAGAATACGTTTTTTTTGTTTAAAATAGAAGGTCAAATATCAATATTTTTATTTCTATATCAACACACAAAAAAAAAAGTAAAAAAAAAAACTTGAAAAAGAAAGGCCAGCCCAGCACAAAGAAGTATAGGACATCTGAAGAAAAGAGGAAAAGAAAGAAAAGAAAAATTTCACCCAGCCCAAACTACAAGCCCAACGAAAAGAGAAAGAAAAAAAAAACTTCAGAAACAATTTAGCTTTTTAGCTTTTTTCAAAAAAAAAAAGTAAAAAATAAAAAGACATTTAGTCTTTGAAATACCAAACGAAGCAGAGACTAAAAAGATGGTATTTCAAATGGGGTTGGGATGGTGGCTTTGAAGGTTGCTGGCGGAGAGGGGCTAGGACGTGGTGGGTCTCGCGGTGGCTAGCTCGGGTGGTTCTGGGTCTGGTTGAGGGTCACGGCGCCATGGCTGGGGTTCGCGGCAGCGGCGTGGAGGTTCTTGGGTTGGTTTTGGTGGTTGCGGATCTGCAGAGAGTGACGGTTGAGAGGAGCGGATGGGGATCTGGGTTTCGAGTGGTGGTTTGCAGGGTTTGTTGGGTGGTGCACGGTGGTGGAGGTCTGAAAAGGGGAGAAAGGGGTGAATGGGATGGGCTGCCATGGTGGCTTACGGTGGCTTCATGGTGGATGGCTATGGGTATTTGCATAGCTTAAGGTTCTCTGTGAATGGGAACAGAGGTACGAGGTCCTATTCCTTGTACTTGGATAATTGAGATTGAAAAGGTGTAATGGAATTTTCTTGTTTTTTGTCACTAAACTGGAATGAAGAAGTGGAAACTGTGTAATTTACATGTTTATGGGTTCAAATCGATAGGAAGATTTCTTACCTTCAACTCAAAATTGGGAGCTGGCTGATGAGGAATAACGAATGATTTAGCTTTCAGGAAAAAGTTAAATTTCTTTTCTCTGCTATCTTCTCTGTTTTTCTCTGGTTTTCTTTTCTAAAATTCTCCAATCTGCTCTATATTCATCCGAAGCCTTCCTCTGATTTCTCTCTAAAAAATTTTCGAAAGAAAATGCCAACCCCTTCAAACTCTCATTCTCCCTCTTATATAACCAAAGTCTGTGTGGATACAGACAAAACTTCTGGGGAACAAAAGTTGTGTGTGCAAGGTGGTGCAATGGAGCTGGCGGGGTGATGAAAATGGGGAGCACAACAGCAATGTTGGTGCTGCTGATATTGTTGTGTGTGCAGAGTAGTGGGACGTTTTGCCTTGTGTGCAGTGCTGGTAAAAAAGAAACAAAAGAAACAACAAGAGAAAGTAGAATGGGCTCATGCTCAAAAATAGAAAAAAACAAAAGAAGACAGCAATGGGGCTCAACGGCAACCTCCTATTTATTTTATTTTTATTTTTTTAAAAAAATTTATTATTTATCTTTTGATTATTATTATTATTATTATTATTATCATTATTTGCTTCTTTTTTCTTAACACAATGCCTATTGGGCTGAAACACAATTGGGCCAAGAATAAAATAAATAAATAAATAAAATTAAAAAAAAATGGGCCAAACCAACAAATAAGACTTTTTAGCATAATTAAATTTTATTTTTATTTTATGTAAAAAGTTTTTAAAAATCCGGACAAAATTGGGTGTTCACAGTTTCCCCTCTTTACTTGCTTCTTACTAGATATTAGGAATAACTATAGTTTTTCATATTATCGTCGTAAGAAACGAGTAAAGACGTGAACTTAAATTTTGTCCGACAACGAAATCATGCCAGTAGAAAACTAGTGAGCTCAAACGCAGATTTACGAGCTGTCACAGCGTCGCAAATTCTACCAGGGTGAAGCTCAGCGTAAAGCTAGAGACGTCACCATGTTGTCAATAAGCTGTCGCAGCTCAATTGACGTTTATTAAAAAAAGAACTTAGATGACATTGGGTGACCTTGTGATCTGGAATTGTCAAAAATGATGAGTTTGACCCGAAATTTAAAAGACGGTGGGCTTGGCCCAGAATTTAAAAGACGGCGGGCTTGGCCCGGAATTTAAAATGCAGTGGGTTTGGCCCGGGATTTAAAAAACAACGGGCTTGGCCTGGAATTTAAAAGACAATGGGCTTATCTCGGAATTTAAAAAACAACGGGCTTGGTTTGGAATTTAAAAGACAATGGGCTTAGCCCGGAATTTAAAATGCAATGGTCTTGGCCCAGAATTTAAAAGACAATGGGCTTTTGTGTCCCGAAATTTAAATGCAGTGGGCTTCTGTGTCCCGAAAATGAAATACAGTGGGCTTCTGTGTCCCAAAATTTAAATGACAATGGGCTTCTGTGTCCTAAAATGAAATGCAATGGGCCTCTGTGTCCCGAAAATTAAATGCAGTGGGCCTCTGTGTCCCGAAAATGAAATGCAGTGAGCTTCTGTATCCTAAAATGAAATGCAATGGGCCTCTGTGTCCTGAAAATTAAATGCAGTGGGCTTCTGTGTCCCAAAATGAAATGCAATGGACCTCTGTGTCCTGAAAATTAAATGCAGTGGGCCTCTGCGTCCTGAAAAGAAATGCAGGGGGCCTCTGTGTCCTGAAACTTAAAATGTAGTGGGCTTCTGTGTCCCGAAAATGAAAAAATGCGATGAGTTTCTGTGTCCAAAATTTAAAATTTAAAATGACAATGGGCTTCTGTGTCCCGAAAATGAAAAATGCGATGGGCCTCTGTGTCCCAAAATTTAGAATGTAATGGGCCTCTGTGTCCCGAAATGTAAATGACAGTGGGCTTCTGTGTCCCGAAAATGAAATGCAGTGGGCTTCTGTGTCCCGAAATGTAAATGCAGTGGGCTTCTGTGTCCCGAAATTTAAAATGCAATGGGCCTCTGTGTCCCGAAAATTAAATACAGTGGGCTTCTGTGTCCCGAAATGTGGTGGGCTTCCCAAAAAATTTTTTTTTTCTTCTTTTTTTCTTCTTTTTTTTTTTTTCTTCCCATCCTTCTTTTTCTTCTTCTTTTTCTTCTTTTCTTCTTCTTTTTTTTTTAGGAAAGATCATTAGGTCATTGGACCTAATTTATTTATTTATTTATTTTAAGCTTTTTCTATTTTTTTTTTATAGTGAAGCTTGGCGTGAAAGCCGAAGACGTCACTTTCAAAGTTGTTGCAGCTTATTCTCTCGTGAAAAGATATTGTACTATTCATTCCTGCAACTCAAAATCTAAAGATTATGTCAATATCGTCAAAAACTTTCTCTTGCATTCTGGATATTAATTGCTTCCTCGGAAAACTTTGATCCATCAACCCCGGGAGCAGGCTCTTGCAAACTAGGGCTTATCAGCTTGTCTCAAATTCCTTGGACTCTTCAAACATTTGTGTACCTTTCCTTTCTTTTTTGGTCATCAGGACCCGTCTTCTTCCTGACAAGGTGGATTGAATATGGGGTAGACCTAGTTTTCATCCCTCGATTGAAACTTCTAAACCATTATTGGTCTAACTTATTAATCAAAGGATTGCCATTAAATCATCAAATCAAATGATATTGAACTTATATTCCTTTTGATTAAAGCATTTTGTAATAACTGTGTGATTTCGCAAATATGAAAGGAACAAACAAGATAAAAGAAAGCAGAAGAATAAGAGAAAAGAAAAGAAAGAGAAAGGCACTTTCATTTATTTGAATGTTCACAAACACATACAGGCATTGAGAATGATAAAGAATACAAAGGATGATATAGACAAAGCGAAAGGTGATTGCCCCAGTTAGGATTCCTTCATTCTCTTTAGATAGGACCTAATTCTCAGATGGATATTACAACCATTGACCGCCAATGATACAAATCCTCTTCCATTGATCACCGCTCAAAATTTGCCCCAGTTTTTCTCTTCCATTACTGCTCAAAATTGCCCCAGTTTTTTTCATTACTACTGAAAATTGCCCCAGTTTTTATGTTGTTTCAGTAGGTCCTTCAGGTGACATGCCCTAATTTTTGCTTAGGCCGCCCTTGCGGGTTTTCAACCTAACGGGCTTCTTCTCTCTTTTTCTTTTCTTTTCTTTTCTTTCTTCTTTTTCTTTCTTTTTTTTTTTTTAGGCATAGATTCTTGACTGCATCAGCATTTGTCGGCCTTGGCAATTCATTTCCATCCATATCTGTCAAAACTAGGGCTCCTCCAGAGAATGCTTGCTTAACAATGTAAGGCCCCTCATAACTCGGTGCCCATTTGCCTCGGGCGTCTTCTTGGTTTGGAAGTTTTTTCCTCAAAACCAGGTCACCTGCTTGAAATTCCCTAAGGCGCACTTTCTTGTTGAAAGCTCTTGCCATTCTTCTTTGGTACAGTTGCCCATGACAAATGGCCTTTAATCGCTTTTCTTCAATCATATTTAACTGCTCATACCGAGTTTTTATCCATTCTGCCTTTTCCAGCTCGGCTTCCATCAACACTCTCAAGGATGGGATTTCAACCTCTATAGGGAAAACTGCCTCCATGCCGTATACCGAGAGAAAATGGCGTTGCCCCAGTGCTAGATCGGATATTAGTGCGATACGCGTGGAGAGCATAGGGGAGCATCTCATGCCATTCTCTGTAATTGACCACCATGTTGGCTACTATCTTCTTGATATTCTTGTTTGCTGCTTCCACCGCGCCATTCATCTGAGGTCTGTAAGGAGCAGAATTGTGATGCTTGATCTTAAATCTCTGATATAGATTCTTAATTTCAACGCTATTGAGATTAGGGGCATTATCTGTAATAATCCTTTCCGGGATTCCATATCGACAGATGATGTTTGCCCTCAAGAACTTGAGAACCACCTTTTGAGTGACCTTGGCATATGAGGCAGCCTCTACCCATTTGGTGAAGTAATCAATTGCTACCAGGATAAACCTATGGCCATTGGAAGCCTTTGGATTTATTGGCCCAATAACGTCAATTCCCCACATTGAAAAAGGCCAAGGTGCCACCATATTATGCAATGGGACAGGAGGTGCATTAGTGCGGTCAGCGTATGCTTGGCATTTATGACACTTTCGAACATATCCTATGCAATCAGATTCCATAGTGGACCAGTAATAACCACATCGTAGGATTTGGCGAGCCATCATGATACCATTGGCGTGCGTTCCACAAATCCCTTCATGAACTTCTGTTAAAATGGTGAGAGCCTCTTTAGATTCCACACATCTGAGGAGTGTACCATCATAATTCCTTTTGTACAGTACCTCCCCGCTCAAAAAGAAAGCCATGGAAAGCTGACGGATGGTCTTTTTGTTTGTCTCATTTGCCCTTGGTGGGTATTCTCTGAACTTAATGTACTGCTTGATATCATGGAACCAGGGTTGGCCGTCTTCTTCTTCCTCAACATTAGAACAATAAACCGGTTCGCTTTCTGCCCTCACTCGGATAGGCTGCATATTAGCATGAATATCTAGATTGGTCATTACAGCTAAAGTGGCCAGGGCATCTGCGAATTGGTTCTTATCTCGAGTCAGGTGTGAAAAGGTGATCCTTTCAAACTTCTCGACCAACTGCATCAAATATTTCTGGTATGGAATCAACTTTGGATCCTTAGTTTGCCATTCCCCATTCACTTGATAGATTATCAGTGCTGAATCTCCATATACTTGTAGTTCTTTCACTCCCAATTCTATTGCAACTTTCAATCCCTAAGCACATGCTTTATACTCGGCAACATTATTGGTGCAATCGAACTCTAACTTGATGGCGACAGGGTATTGCTTCCCATTTGGTGAGGTGACCACTGCCCCTATGCCACTTCCATACATGTTGACTGCTCCATCAAAGTACATCTTCCATATGTCTTCTTCATCCGACTCATTTTCTTCAACTGCTAAAACATCTCCATCGGGGAATTCAGATGTCACAGGTTGTTTGTGATTGAGTGGGTTCTCAGCTAAGTGATCTGCAATTACACTCCCTTTGATGGATTTCCGAGTCACGTGCTTTATATCGAACTCAGAAAGAACCACTTGCCACTTGGAGACTCGCGTGGAAACATGAGGACTTTCAAATATGTACTTTATCGGGTCCATTCTTGAGATCAACTAAGTTGTATAGTACAACATATATTGCCTCAACCTTCTTGATGTCCATGCTAGGGCACAACAAGTCTTCTCGATTGTCATGTAGCGAGACTCACATTCATTGAACTTCTTGCTCAAATAGTAGATGGCATGTTCCTTCTTTCTTGCCTCATCATGTTGCCCCAACGTGGCTCCCATGGATGTCTGTAACACCGTGAGGTACAATATCAAAGGACGACCAGGCGTCGGTGCCACCAAAATAGGAGGACTTTGTAAGTAAGTCTTTATCTTCTCAAAAGCTTCCTCACAACGTTCATCCCATTCTCCTGGTTGTTGTTTCTTTAATAGCTTGAAGATCGGCTCGCATATACTAGTCAGATTGGCTATGAATCTAGCGATGTAATTCAGCCTCCCGAGAAAGCTTCTTACTTCTTTTTCTGTTTTGGGAGCGGGCATCTCTTGTATCGCTTTGACTTTGTCAGGGTCCACTTTGATCCCTTCCTTGCTAACGACGAAACCAAGCAGTTTTCCAGTCGATGCACCAAAAACACATTTTACTGGGTTTAGCCTTAACTTGTACTTTCGGAGTCTTTCAAACAACTTTTGTAACACTTCCACGTGGCTTTCCCCTTCTTTGGATTTAGCGACTATGTCATCCACATATACCTCAATTTCTTTGTGCATCATATCATGGAACAAAGCAACCATGGCACGCTGATAGGTGGCCCCAGCATTCTTCAAACCAAATGGCATAACTGTGTAACAAAAAGTTCCCCATGCCGTGATGAATGTGGTCTTCTCTTTATCATTCGTGTCCATGGGAATCTGATTGTATCCTGAATATCCGTCCATGAAAGAGAATCTGTGACCCCTTGCAGCATTGTCGACGAGGACATCAATGTGAGGCAGTGGGAAATCATCTTTAGGACTAGCTTTGTTCAAATCCCTATAATCTACGCACATCCTGACTTTTCCATCCTTCTTCGGAACAGGGACGATGTTTGCTACCCATTCTGGGTGTCTAGATACTTCTAAAAATCCTGCTTCCAACTGCTTGGTGACTTCCTCTTTGATCTTTAAGGACATTTCCGGGTGCATTCTTCTCAACTTTTGCTTTTTTGCTTCAGCATTGGGGTATAGCGGGATTTTGTGGGAAGCTATGTTCGGATCCAGCCCCGGCATATCTCGATAAGACCATTCAAAGACATCTATGTAGTCTTTGAATAACTTGATCATGCATTCCCGCTCTGGATTATCCACCAATCTTAACTCTTTCTTGTCTTCATCAGTTCCCATATTGATCACCTCCACTTCTTCCTCATTCAGGCTAAATTCTCTCTCGGACCTTTCTACCAACTTGGCGAGCTCCTCGGCAGCGTCCCTTTCTTCATCTGAGTCATAGGTGTCAATATCCATCATTGAATGAGAATCCATTTTTAAGCTTTCAGGAATATCTTCATGGGACAATGACTCTACAAGACTCAAATCCCTGGAAGATTTATTTATGCCAAATTGAAAACTATTGACAAAGAAAAAAAAGAAAGAAAAAGAAAAAAAAATATGGCAATTGACAGGGCTAAGAAAAAGATAAGTTGATGATAAAAAGAAACAAAACAGGGGATCAACTGAGAAATGCAAAGTTCATTGCATTGAAATTTTGATCAAAGATCATATAAGCACACAAAAACACACAAGTTCGTTACATTAAAGCTTCAATAAAAGTTAACATAATTCCGACATCACAAGAGTCCAGGATAACATCATGATTAAACAATTACTTTATGACAATCACATCCATTAACGGCTCAGATCGCCAATTGTCCAGAGGTTTCAAGTTGTCGGAGGGCTGAATAGCTTGGTATTCTCCTGAGTCTTCTTCCATATTATTAATGATTAGCCGAACTCAAGGACTAGAGGTTCCATTGATGACCTCAGCAGGAACAGGGAATGTTTCCTTCAAATGAGGAATAGTCCTTTTCACTTTATTCTTCTCATCGAGAGTCATGCTTTGCTTCATCATATCTTCTAAAGATGCATCGTATCCCAGACCATGTCTGCTCTTGTTTTCTGGTAGGGTGATTGTGGACTTGGTTCCTTGTAGCTGAATTCCTAAACCTTTCCCGGCTTGATAACCATTCTTTGTCATGATGCGAGTCACAATTTGATGAACATCTTTGGAAGGTGACTCGTCTTTCTCTGCCTTTGATTCCACCAACTGGAAGCTGTGCAAGAAATTCTCCACCTCCAAGTCTGTGTTTTCAACATAAGGCACTGAAGTAGGTTTCATTAACAGGATCTCTTCTTCTCCTCGAATGGTAACCAGACATCCATTATTGATGTACTTCAAGCATTGATGCAAAGTTGAGGGAACAACACCGGCAGCATGAATCCATGGTCTCCCCAAGAGCATAGTATATGTAGGCTCGATCTCAATTACTTGAAACAGTACTTGGAAGCAGCTCGGGCCTATCTCGAGTGGAAGGGCCACTTCTCCTATGATCCCTCGTTTTCTTCCATCGAAGGCTCGCACTGTCATTTCTTGAGGTTTCAGATCTTCTACACTCATAGCCAGTTGAGACAAGGTTGTCCTTGGGAGGACGTTCAAAGCGGAACTCCCATCAATCAACACTTTTGCAACTACATATCCCCGACATTTCAAAGTGATGTGCAAAGCCCGTGGGTTATTCCCTGTCGAGCGTACCACTTCTTCCTCAGAGAAAGGGATCACATTGATGTGCCTTATAGGATCCACCATACTCACCAAGGCTTCCGGGGTAACATCCGGCTTCACGTAGGCTTCATTTAACACCCTCTGCAGAGCTTTGCGATGAGGTTCAGAACTCATGATGAGTGACAATAGAGAGATTCGGGCTGGAGTTTTCCTGAGTTGTTCTACAATGTCATACTCGCTTTGCTTCATGATCTTTAGGAACTCTTCTTCTTCATCCTCTTTTGTTTCTAAGAGGCTTGCTTTTCCTTTTCCCCTCTTATCTTCTTGCCCATAGTACCTACCGCTTCTTGTAATCCCTCCTATGCCTACGACATTCGTCACTGCTTGCGCAGGCTGTACTATCTGCGTAATAGAGGTTGAGGAGGTTTGCCCTATATCACCTTGCGTCTTTTGTGCGGGCTCTAATATTTGCTTAATAGAGGTTGAGGAGGTTTGCCCTATATCCCCTTGTCTCTTTACCTTGACATCATACTCCCAGGGCACAGCACGAGAATCACTGTAGGGAAAAGGCGTAGGCTTCTTTATTGCTATGACAACTTTTCCAGAATTTGGGACTTCACCAGTACGCGACAGTTTGAGGACTAGACGCTCCACAGTATCTATTTCCTTTGTGAGCCTTCTTGCTCGAGTAACATCCACTACCCCCAAAGCCATGAATCTCTGCACCTGAGCTTTAAATTCTTGACAGCTTTCAATATCGTGCCCCTTCTTCATATTGTATTCACAGTAGGCTTCAGTATCATATTCAAACCCTACCTCTTCAAAGGTTACTGAAGAACAGTAGCCAGCTTGGACCAGACCTTGGAATATTAGCTTCATAGGAGTTCTGACATTTGCGACCCTTTGAACTCCTTCCTCGTCTCTTTCTAACGCATTTACAGTCCCTTTCCCATGATTTGGAATTGGGTTACTAGTAATGCTAGGCCCTTTCTCCTCTTCAAAGTCTAACTTTCCACAGGCAATCAGTTTCCTAACTATTGTTTTAAATACCTCGCAATCCTCAATTGAGTGGCCTGGGTTATCCATATGGAACTTACAAGTTGCATTAGGGTTGTACCAAGATGGGAACGGAGGCACCATAGGGCGAGCAGGCGCGCATGCGATCAGGTGTGCATCAAACAATTGTTGAAACAAATCGGCATTGGAGATTGGCAGCTTGGGAAAAGGGGGTAGATTCACCGGGGGTCAAGTATACCCTTGGTTTCTAGGGTTTCGAGGTGCGGGAGGACGTTGGTATAGGCAGGACGGGTTGGAACGTATGGACGCGGTGGTGGGATATTGTTGACTTGGTATGAAGTTTGGTAAGCTGGAAAAGTGGGTGGAGGGGCTTGATAAGAAGGATACGGTCGAGGATTACGGGGGAAGTATGAGTTTTGGGGTTGCACATAACTGACTTCTGGTTCCTTTTTCTTTACTGGCACCACCTTTTTAGGAAAATTGCTCTCTATACTTCCAGTAGGTAATTTTCCGGCTTTTGCAAGATTTTCGATCCTTTCTCCAGCCACAATTAAGTCCGAAAAATCCTTGTAGGTAGACCCTGCCATCAGCCCAATAAAAGGTGCTCCCAAAGTCCCCATAAAGTACGAGCTCATCTCCGACGGAGTCAATGGTGGTTGGACCTGAGCTGCCAACATTCTCCACCTTTGGGCGTATTGCTTGAAAGTTTCACCATGTTTCTTCTGCATTGCCCCTAGTTGTTCTCGGGTAGGTGCGGTATCGATGTTAAATCGATATTGCCCCAAGAATTGGCTTGTCAGGTCGTCCCAGCAAGAAATCCTCGAATGGTCAAGTTGCATGAACCATTCCAAAGCTGGCCCGGTCAAGCTTTCATGGAAGAAATTGATTAGGAATCTCTGATCTCGTGACCAAATAGCCATCTTAGTAATGTAGGTCTTTAGATGGAACTTGGGATTGGTGCTTCCGTCGTACTTTGAGAAATCCGGAATCTTGAAGTCCTTAGGGATATTGACTTCAACCTGCGGGCACAGTTCATCAATTCCCATTGAGCCATATAGATTAGGGCCTTGAATAGCTTTGATTTGCTCTTGCATCTTTTCAATCAGTTCATCTCTTAACTTCTCTTTCTCTGAGTTGCCGTTAAGGAATATCTTTACTGGCCGCTCATGATTAACCTCCGCATTGTTATTTCCCCCCTCATGATTTCCATTCATAGAATCGTTCTCTTCATTCACATTGTTGTTTGCGTTTTCATTAACTCCAGGGCCAACAGAAGCTCCATTTGTTGTTTTAAGGGTCTCAGTTAACTGTCTCAGTAAATCCTTGACCCTTGATTGTTCTTCTGCCATCGTATTGATTCTTTCCCTCTCTTCATCCATCTCTTGATTCAAATTTCTTTCTGAGCTTGACATTTCTCTTAGCTTAGTTTGCAGCCTTGTTTCGTAGGTCCGACTTTGTGCGATCTGCGTTTTCCGAGGACGAGCAATGGTTCAAAACTTTTACCTGAAAATTGTGAAAGTCAAATTATTATTTTTCAAGAGATTATATTCATTATTTGTTAGAGGACCGTTAGTGATGCCAAGTAGATTTGAAGTGAGTATCTTTGATCTTTGTTTGTTGTGACTATTACCCAGAACGTCTCGTTTGAAAGTATTGAGCCTCAAGTGAAATATGGGATCAGAAAACAAATGTCGAGACAAGCATACTTCATTCATTCAACTGAAAAGATATGACAATTAAGTACATTGCTTCAAGCTAACTACATCATGACCTAGCCAAATAAAACTAATCCCTATTTGAATACACCTTGGCCATTTGTTTCATCTGCCCTATTAGGTCTTTACAGTACTCAATGAAGTCACTGATTTCTACTGGTGTCTCAAAAGGATTAATCATCTTATCGGCCTTCCTCAAATGATATGGGGTATCTGCAATTGCCGAATTAGCCAAACATGCTAATTTTGCAAAACGACTCCTCCAAAAATATGCTTCTTCCTTCCATCCAATGATGTCGCCTTTTTGTTGTTCCACCTGATTCATTAGTTCCTTCATTTTTTCCTGCTCTTGTTGTAATGCCACCTCATATTCTGTAATTGTCTCTTTCATGTGGAGTTTCTCGTTTTTTATCACATCTTCATATTGCTCAGATGCCACTTTCATCTGCTGCCTCATTTCTTCTACCAGTCGCATCGCATTGCCCTGAGTTAATTTGGCATTCTTGAGCTGCTCCTTAAGTTGTTGATTTTCAGCCATAACTCTGTCTCTTTCTTGCCTTCGGAGTCCTAATTCCTTATTTGCGGCCCCCAGACAATGCTTGGTCTTCAGCAGGTAATCATGTTCCATCTTCATCTTTTTGTTAGCCCCTTTGAGAATGCGGTCTTTTTCAACATTTTCTCGCTTCAAGACTGCACATTCATGGCGGGTCTCTCTCAACTCAGCTTCCATCTTCTCCTTTTCCTTTTCCATCCTTATGATCTTAGCTTTCATTTCTTTTGTCTCTTCATTTTCAATCAAGGCTGAGGTTGAGAACCCATTAACCAAAGGAATTGTTGGGGCCTTGAATGGCAACTTGATTTCCTAAACTCTGTCTTTAACCCATTGGCGGTAACTTTCCTTAGCTGCACAGCTTCTAACTCCCAGTTCTTTTCCTCTTTGGATGATCCTATCCCAAGCACTTCGGATCTTTTGAAGTGACTCAGTGTTTTTCATGTCATCATAGTAAAGAACAAAAGGGGTTACTTGGACTTCCGCAGGTGGTCCCATCATGGGGTAACCAAGTTGTCGTTGTGCCAAGACTAGATTGTAGTTAATACACCCTCGTGTACCCATGAGGGGTATGTTTGGAAATCCTTCACACTGGTAGATGATAGCCTCTATATCTTTCCATCGAGGATACCATCTGATCTGTTTTTCATCCAATTCCGCCAAATGGTCTGCCCATTCACGGCTGCTCTTATTCTTTAGCTGGTACATGTTGAAGTCAGCGATAGGACACTCTGTTCTGTATGATCTGTTGAAAATATGAGTTGTGAGCCAAACATATAACATCGGCAGGCAACAGAGGATTCTCTTGCCATTCTTTTCATGGCAAAAGTTCAAGGTGCATTAAACATCTGCGAGAATGGCTGGAACCGGGTTGTGGGTCTTAAACTTGCAAGCTAGGAATACATCAATTGCTGCATAATCCACATAGTCATCAATATTAGGGAACAAGACTAAGCCATAAATAGTGAGAGTTAACACATCTATGAAAGCATCCCAATCTTCATTTTTGGCTAAATGACGCATATGTCCTTCGAGGTATTCTCTTGAAAACCCTTTGGTTCCATTCCTATTTTGTTGCGCACCTTGTAGGTCTCTAGCGTGCACTTTCAGAACATTTGATATTGTCTGGATGGATGCATAGTATCCTATATAAAAGTATGCCTTTTTACCCTCCAACGGCAGACCCAGAATCTGCTCAAATTCTTCCAAAGTGGGGGCTAGCTGGAAATCCTGAAAAGTGAAACATCGGAGAGGCAGGTCATAATATTGGGCCACTGCAGTGATCGCTTCCACTTGCACATTCACTTCTAACAGATCCAGAATCTTCCCATACTTCACTGCGAGTGTCAAACGTTGGGTCTTCTTCAGCATTCGGCCCATGATCACCAGGCTCTCAGTGTTAACTTTCTTGACTTTGAGTCGCAGAGTTTTCTTCAAAGTCATATCCTTGTGTTTTGATCCCATATTTCTTTCCATCAAAGATACTCACTTCAAATCTTGATTGAGTCTAACGGTTCTTTAACAAATTTTCTTGAGGAATGACAAAGAGATTAGAGTGTAATACGAAGCATGATGCAAGGATGCAAAGTATTATTATTATTTTTTCTTTAGAATGAATGCAATGATAAATAGTTGATCCATTAATAGTGACTTGCACCCTCCCTTTTTTTAAAAAAAAAACTTCTCTCTCCTGTAAAACTTGTTTTTGAGCGGGGTGCGATTAGATTTATCACATTAATGGACCACACTACTTATTATGTATATGTACAAAAGCAAATATGACATGGATAAATTCGAAAGTAAGAAGAAGGTACGCTCCCTGTGTGCCCTAAGGGATTGCCTTAAATTTGAGGAGTTCTACCTTAAGGTTCTATGGGTCTTTCTGATTCGTGAGAACTCTCGTTGGGTAGCTCTTCTATTCTAAAGGCCTCTAGAGCAAAATTCCATTTCATAATGTTGACCGCAAACAGTGGGTAAACCACCAAGTGCGGGACATTTATGAAAAAGGCACATTCTAGATGAGGTTTTCGCAATAACCAAACAGGATGTACATCCAAAATGGCTACTACTACACAACCTCTACTTAACTTAGGTTTTGCTCAGGCACGGGTATAGGGCCCCACTCGAATGTGTGATAAACGTGTAAGTGCGGTGTGTGTAGGGAGCATACAAACCTTTATAATCCTAAAATCTACCCATAATCTGCAAAACAAATACAAAGCAAATTCCAAAGGAGCCTCTATCCTAAGGTTTGCATAATAAATAAATAAAAGTAGTTAAAATAATTAATAAACAAATTAAACAAACAAAGAAAAACAAAATAAAACAAAAAGGGTAAAACAAATATGTAAATGTCACAAAAAAAAGCACTGGCAACTCGAAAAGGCTTGACTCTCAACTGTCCCCAGTGGAGTCGCCAACTGTCGCGACCGGGATCACGGCGGGATAACGACTTAAATTAACAAAATTTAAGGGAGTTAAGGAGTCGCCACCAATTTTATTTTTATTAGGAAAAACTGGAAAACCTAAGAAAAGAATGGTCTACGTTCAAAGACTTAAGTTCGGGAGTCTAATTATGCACAGGGAAGGGTGGGGACTTAACCCCACAGCACCCCTGATACATCCATCCTAAGACTTAACCAGTTTTGGTGGTTGCGGATCTGCAGAGAGTGACGGCTGAGAGGAGCGGATGGGGATCTGGGTTTCGAGTGGTGGTTTGCAGGGTTTGTTGGGTGGTGCACGGTGGTGGAGGTCTGAAAAGGGGAGAAAGGGGTGAATGGGATGGGCTGCCATGGTGGCTTACGGTGGCTTCATGGTGGATGGCTATGGGTATTTGCATAGCTTAAGGTTCTCTGTGAATGGGAACAGAGGTACGAGGTCCTATTCCTTGTACTTGGATAATTGAGATTGAAAAGGTGTAATGGAATTTTCTTGTTTTTTGTCACTAAACTGGAATGAAGAAGTGGAAACTGTGTAATTTACATGTTTATGGGTTCAAATCGATAGGAAGATTTCTTACCTTCAACTCAAAATTGGGAGCTGGCTGATGAGGAATAACGAATGATTTAGCTTTCAGGAAAAAGTTAAATTTCTTTTCTCTGCTATCTTCTCTGTTTCTCTCTGGTTTTCTTTTCTAAAATTCTCCAATCTACTCTATATTCATCCGAAGCCTTCCTATGATTTCTCTCTAAAAAATTTTCGAAAGAAAATGCCAACCCCTTCAAACTCTCATTCTCCCTCTTATATAGCCAAAGTCTGTGTGGATACAGACAAAACTTCTGGGGAACAAAAGCTGTGTGTGCAAGGTGGTGCAATGGAGCTGCTGGGGTGATGAAAATGGGGAGCACAACAGCAATGTTGGTGCTGCTGATATTATTGTGTGTGCAGAGTAGTGGGACGTTTTGCCTTGTGTGCAGTGCTGGTAAAAAAGAAACAAAAGAAACAACAAGAGAAAGTAGAATGGGCTCATGCTCAAAAATAGAAAAAAACAAAAGAAGACAGCAATGGGGCTCAACGGCAACCTCCTATTTATTTTATTTTTATTTTTTTTAAAAAAATTATTATTTATCTTTTGATTATTATTATTATTATTATTATTATTATTATTATTATCATTATTTGCTTCTTTTTTCTTAACACAATGCCTATTGGGCTGAAACACAATTGGGCCAAGAATAAAATAAATAAATAAATAAAATTAAAAAAAATGGGCCAAACCAACAAATAAGACTTTTTAGCATAATTAAATTTTACTTTTATTTTACGTAAAAAGTTTTTAATAATCCGGACAAAATTGAGTGTTCACAGTCGCAAGTACCTGTTTTAAACTTGTATTGAATAGTAAAAAATCTCGAACTGTATTTCGAGAACTGGACATAGGCCACAAGTGGTTGGTGGTCGAATCAGGATAAATATTGCGCATGCTCATCTCATCTTTATCTCTTTATTTTTTTGCAATTTATTTATCATTGCTTATCTGTTAAATTGCTGCGCTTAAGGCTTTCAATTATTTTCTTCATTTTCATATCCTTTTTAATATATAGCTTCGAAGAAATTTGCTTTTATAAGAGTTTGCAAAAAGTTTTAATTACTCAATTCACGCCCTATCTTGAGTACTGAAGCCACTTGGGTAATATTTTCTTGTGACAGGAAAGATGTCACCTCAGTGGTCACATCAAAACAGAAAAAAGTTTTTAACTGAGGTGAAATTTTTTTATTGGGATGACCCATATTTGTTCAAATATTGTTTTGATCAAATCTTTCGAAGATGTGTACCTGACAATAAGATAGGTAATGTCATTAAATTTTGTCACTTAGAAGCACATGGAGGTCATTTTTCTTCAAAGAAAACTGCTGCAAAAATCTTGTTGTGTAGATTTTATTGGCCCACTTTATTTAAGGACTGTTATACCTTTTGCAAAAGTTGTGAAAATTGCCACAAATTAGGTTCTATTTCTAAAAGAAATATGATGCCTCTGAACCCTATCCTTGTCATTGAAATTTTTGATTGGTGGGAAATTGATTTCATGGGTCCATTTCCATCCTTATTTGGATTTGTGTATATTTTGGTTGCAGTTGATTATGTCTCAAAATAGATTGAGGCAATTCCATGTCAACAAATTGATCATAAAACTGTTCTCAATTTTTTAAAAGAAAATGTCTTGAGTCGATTTGGAATCCCTCGAGCTATCAGCAGTGATGGAGGAACACATTTTTGTAATAAACTATTTGAATTTTTAATGAAGAAATATGGTATTACCCATAAAGTTGTCACCCTTTATCCCCCTCAGACAAGTGGACGAGCAAAATTAGCAAATAGGAAAATTAAACAAATTTTGAAAAAAATGGTTAACCCAAATTGTAAAGATTGGTCTTTAAGACTAAACGATGCACTTTGGACTTACCGTACTGCTTTTAAAATATCTTTAGGCATGTCATCCTATCAGTTAGTCTATGAAAAATCTTATTACTTACCTGTAGAATTGGAGCATAAAGCATTTTAGGCCATTAATGCTTTCAACTTAAATATTGATGATGCTTGCAGGTTACACAAATTGTAAATAAATGAACTTGAGGAATTGAGAAATGATGCATATGAACACTCAAAAAATTATACAGAAAGAACAAAAGCTTTTCATAATAAATCAAATTTGAGAAAATCTTTTAAAATTAGTCAAAAAGTTCTGCTTTATAATTCTCATCTTCACCTATTCCCTGGAAAATTGAGATTTAGGTGGACTGGCCCATTTATTGTCAAATATGTGTATCCTTATAGGCTCATAGATATTGAAAATCCTAGAAATGGTAATGTGTTTAAGGTCAATGGACAAAGACTTAAACCATTTCTGGAAAATCAAGCTGCTGATGTAGAATTCATTTCCCTTTCTGATCTTTGTTATGAGAAAAATTTACTCTAATTTTGTGGCTTTATTTTGTTTTGCAGTTCTTCGTGTTCTCTGTTAAATGGTGGATGACGGTACTCCGTGACTCTCAAGTTGATTTGTTTTTTTTTTCAGTTTCACAAAATAACTTATTCATTCTCCTTTAAAATGGATATCATTCTCTCGAACCTGAGAAAACATTTTCCTTCTCTTCCTCAAAATACTCTAACAAAAATTTATGAAACCAGATGTAAAAGATTGAGATTGTTAATGCACAAGGGTATGCCGGAAGATGTATGTTGGATAATTGAAGCAAAGGTCCAACTAGCAGGTGAGTTTTCAATTTCATTTGACTCATACATGCCAGGTCTTGGTAGAAGTTCATATTCTAAAAAGAGAAGAGTAAAAAGATTACAAGTATGTCACAAATGTGCACGATGGAATTGTAACAAGCGATGTCATTCTTTTGGGATAGTTTCTGCAAATAGAGAAGATAAAATTTCCTTCATTAAGAATGGACTAAGAAATGAGTCATTAAATGATATCTTATTGACTCTTGATACGCATTCCTGTGATTCTGTGCATCGTGAACTTCTTAACTTGTGGAATCTCTTCAAGGAGGAACAAAAACATTACAGTCTTGGGAATCTGACTCTAAAAGACCCTATTTGTCAATTTATAAGAAAATTATATGAGAAGCTTATCCTCGACTCATTGAAGTTGTTTAAGCTATTTTTGGACGTGAAACCAGAGGCAGATGTGAGCCATATCCACAACAACATGTACATATTTTCTTCTTCTTCATCATCATCTTCTTAAAAAAAAGTATGCATACATCTTGGGTTTGGCTTTGGTAACACAAAACGTGAATGGAGAAATGCATGCATCACAATCCAGCCTTCTTAATTGAAAATCAAAGTAGGTAAATTGTATCCCACATGTGAGGCAGCCAGTCGTATTATGGCCACTTGTCCCTTTTAGGAGCCCCATGTTGCGCTGGTCTTGAATGGGTCTAATACTAGTCAACAATGCTTTGACATAAAGTCAAAAGAGCAGACTACCTCCATCCTAATCTCAAGTGAGTATACACTCACCTTTCATCAGGTTTCTAACAACTTGAAAAAAAAAGGGCGAAACTGCGGTTGTACTTGGTCTTTAATTAGATTAGAAGTCCCGGACAGATGAACCGTCCTATCATAAACTCAAGAGAAGATCTTCACACGCCAGTATGTAAATAAAGTTCATGTGACATGCTCTGTAGAGAGCCGCGTGCTACATTCTCAGTTCTTGGAACCAAGGCTATGTAGCACCGATGGACAGAAAGAAGTGTCTCATCTTTACAGTGAACGAAAACTGTTAACTGAGCTGTATACTTACTTTAATTAGTAGGCCTCTATGGCAAGTTCTAACTAGTTGCGGTCAGGTACCATCTTCTTAGAATATAGGCCTTTAATTAGGTTTGCAAGAAGATAGAGGGTTGTTATTCTGTAAGCAAGACGAAAAGGATTCAAAGATTCTTGTTGTCAGTTCTGCAATCCTTATGGAGTTCTTATGTTACACTGGTGACACGTAATTCAAAGATATGCCACTACTACACTCTTGACGCGCAGTATAAAGATACGCCATGAAAACTATACATACAGGTATGTCCTCATTTGTTTTTATATTTCTTTTATCTTTGTATGATTTTGTTGTATTTTGATTTTTGGATAGACGATCCTTTGAGTAGGGTCCTTCAACGGTTTCTAGACTTCTTTACCCTGATGGTTTTCTTGAAGTTTTAAAAAAACAAAACAAAAAAAACACAAAGTAAAAAAAAAATCTATGTTTCTTATTTTCAAACTTTCCTGACAACAACCAACCTACCCATATAGGTGTTATGATTACTTTTTCCCTTCTTTTTCCTATTTAAACACTTCATTTTCTTCACTTTCCTCCAACTCATAATCGTTTAGAGGGAAGGTGAAATTATGGGACCTCCAGTTCGTAACCTTAAAAATATATGTGTCTTTTGTGGGTCAAGTTATGAGAAGGGTTTAGAGTTTGTAAATGCAGCAAGTGCTCTTGGTCGAACACTTGCTGCGAGAAATATTCATGTTATATATCGGGGAGGTTGTCATGGCTTAATGGGGGCTGTATCACTTGCCGCTTTTATAGGAGACAGTCAAGTTTTAAGTGTCATTCCTGGACCTTTAACTTAAAAGAACATTATTGGAAAGATAGTTGGAGAAGAAATTTAGGTATCATCTATGTATGGACGAATGAAAATAATGCTTGAACACTCTCATGCATTCATTGCCTTACCATGTGGTTTTGGTACTATGGATGAAATTTTTCAAATTGTCTATTGGGCCCAACTGAACATCCACCATAAACCTATTGGTTTGTTGAATGTTAATAATTTTTTTGATCTTTTGTTATTTTTTCTTGACAAAGTTATAGAACAGAAATTTATCACACATTCGGCAAGACAACTTCTTATCTCTGCCTCCACTATTGATGAGTTGATTAATAAATTAGAAGCTTTTGTTTATGAACATGATAAAGCAATAGCTCAGATAGATTGGTCTGTAGGAAGCAGTGAGAGAAGCAGCATGCAAAGAAAGTCAGATCTAACACTTTATCTATAACTTTCCTTTACTTTTGATTTTATTTATTGTACTTTGTTTCTGTTTAAATTTGTGTCAGATTTCTCCAAACAGGTACTATCTTCTATCCTTTACTCATCTATATTTTAACATTGCGGACAATGTTGTGATCTGGTTGGGGGGAAGGATAGTTTAAAAAAAAGTATGGAAGTATGATATGATTGTCATGAACTTATTAAACTAATGAATATTAGCAGAGTAAGGAGTAATTTTACTCCTGAGACACATTTAAATTGGAAAGTATGTTTAGTAAGATGACTGCCAGAAACCTATAACAAAACCAATTAAGGATGGCAGAATAAGGAGTAAATTTTGCCCTGGGGTAATTTTACTCTTGAGACACATCTTAGTTGAGGAAATAATTATTTTAGAAGTAGCAAAAAACATATCTTGGGCCCTAGCATAAATTTTCTTATTTCTTAAAAATCACATGCTTAGATATGAATGTTGAATTGATGGATTGAGAATGATATAAATATGTCTTGTGAGATTTTGAGCATATTGATGAATGGATTGAACATTTGTATCATTCTTTTCTTTCTTGTGTGATTTTCACTTATGAAATTATTACTCTAGAACTTGCTTTGATTCTTTTTTAGACTACATTTTCACATACATATATAAATATGATTGAGACATTTTGAAATAGCTACTTTGACCAAATAGTCATCCTTGTATATTTTTCCTTGTGTAATCCCTTTGAGCTTATTTGACATTTTCTTGTTTTTAGCTTATTACGTGCCTTTTTTTTAAAAAAAAAAAAAAAGAACATGTTTTTACCCAACCTTAGGGAATAAGAGAGCATTGGTCTTGTTCTTGAACAAGTGTGGGGGTGTGTGTACAAAATGTTTAAAAAAAAAGAGCTGATCACCGCTGTAATCAAAGGATTATTAGAGTCTCCTGATACACCATGTGACATATCCATACCTAGAATAAAGATGGATGCTTGGAAACAATAGGAAGAGAAGGAGAAGGTTCATGCTTAACAATGAATTCAACTCACCAATTTGGGATTAATCTTCAACAAAACATTAGTCAAATATTGGTCATTGTCCTTTATGATGAATATTCTCAAATATCTTCTTCACTCTAACTGTACCATAATACTCTTTTATTCTCTTTGGTATTTATCTTCTTATATCCATATTACCACCCTTCTTTATCTTGACCCCATTACAACCTTGAATAAAGTCCTCATGATTTTTGTGTGCATGTGTTCTAAGTAATGGAGAAGTAGAAGATAAGCAAGCTTATGGTAGTCCTCATGAAATACTTACCTTTTGAATGTTTGAAGGATTGAGAGTGAATCTTATGAGGATCTATCATTCTTAATTCATTCTTTTTAACTGAAGTTTCATTACTTGATGGTTTGAGATGTGAAGAAATATTACCTCATTAAAGCTTTGATCCCTTGAATGACTGGTTGCTCTTCTTGTTTCATTAAATTTTTTAGAGTTTTTAGCTTTTGAGTTTGTGTCGTTTTTCTTTGTTCCCTAGTTTTTTCTTATGTGTTTTGCCCGGGAGTGCAAAAGTTTAGTGTAGGAGAATTTGATAATAATGTATTTTATTTATTTTATGATCCTCTTACTAGGCTTCTTAAGGTTTAATTTAGCTTAATTAAGTTGATTTTGTCACATTTTATAAAATTAAGCTTAATTGGATCATTGAAAAAATTATTGTTTAAATTATCATTAATTTAGGTGATTGCATTCTTAAGTAAAGTGGTCACAAATTGAGTTGCAATTATCTGATTAATGTGATTCTGGTCTTGTTGGAAAGTTAAGATAATTCTCTAATAATTATTCACTTGATAGCAAGAGCCACATTGATAGCAATATATTTCATTAATTGTATAATCTTCTCACTTGGCTTTTTCAATAAACTGGCTATAATTTGAGTTACAAATATCCGATGGATGTGATTTTAGTCTTGTTTTCAAGCTAAGGCAAATTTCTACAACTTTCATGAAGGCTTCAAGACTGCGAACACATGTGTGGATAACTCAAATTGGAGTTGAAACAAAATCTAGAGTTTTGAACCTGATAGCTTGACCTCTATGCACTCATTAGGCTATATCTAGGGCTATATGAGTTCAACAATTCTGAAATTTTGATAGTGGAAGGTTTAGACCCTTATCTACAACTTTCATGAAGAACACAAAATTCAATTCAGACTCCTTGAAGGTGATATTGGGCTTAGAAGTCAGAACAGAGGAGCTGAAGTTAGGCCTGACCCATGAGCAGTAATTGGGCCATATCTCAGGCTGTATGTGGTGTATTTGGCTAAACTCATTGTCTATGGAAAGCTAAGACAATTTCCTAAAACTTTCACGAAGACCACTTAGCCAAAAAATGACGCATACCATAAGTTCCGAAGTGAAACATTTTGGAGACAAGAATCCACACATTCATCATCATCAAACAACTATTTTGACATTTTGTTCTCATCATCCATAATCTCTTTTGGCATTTTGAACTCTTCTAACTATATAAAAGGAGGTAAGAGCTGATCATTTTAGAGTGTTAGCTTAGAGTTTATTTTCATACTTGTATGTTAATTGTTTCCTTTGTGTAGTTTTCTATTATTCTTAATTAAAGTTATGTTCATCATCTTCTTCTTCTTTCTTTCTTTCTTCTTAATTCATGAGTAACTAATTTTTATTTTACTTGGGTGAAAGAGTGAAGCTCTTGGTAATATGTTGAGGTTAGATTAATTTCCTTCTTGTGCTTAAATGATATATTTTTATGTGATCTTTATATGTGTTGTATGTTGTTTCCGATCAATTTAGAAACTCTTCTTGTATAATGAATATCTTGATTCATTGTAAACAAGACATTAGCACAGTGGATGCTTGAGATCATTTATAAGTATTGGTAGATAATTAATGGAACCATAATATGATTACATATATAATCTTAATTGAACTTTGAATGCTAAATCTTTCAATTGGAACCTTCATTATGTATGATTTCAATTGAGTTATAAAAAGAAATAATCTTGTTTCTAATTTATTACCAAGAGTGGATCTCTTAACTTAAGTAAATTCTTTTCATCTTTGAACAACTTATATCATCTTTATTATTGTGACAAATCTGCTCCTTACCTCAAAGAATTTTTCTTCATCAATTCCCTGTGGATCGACCTTGGATTCCCGAGAATATATTACTTGAAACAACTTGCACTTAGGTTTGAAACTTTTAATTATCCCATCACCCACTATGCAACCATCTCAGACCACCTTCTGGGAACCGGTCCCTTAGGTAACGAGGTTCAATTTCAAGATGCGAAGTTGGGCGAGGGCGTTGGCAAATGAGTCATCCACTGAAGCAGCCTGTTCATCTTCAAGATACAAGATGTCATTTTTCAGCTTCACCTCGAACCGCCTGAGGATCTCATTTTCAGCATGGAGTGTGGTCATTGTAGACTCAGTTGAAGATATTTGATCCTTTAGAGTTTTCTCCTGAGCTTTGCCTTCCTCGACCTTCTTTTGAGCTCGTTAATTTTAGCCTTGCACAGACCAAGATCCTCGTTCACCTGGGCTAATTGCTCGTCTTTCTGAGCCACCACCATCTCTAGCTCATTCTTCTCACCAGAAGGGCATCCAACTCCTTCTCCAAATCACAAGTTTGACAAACAGTCTAGATAGAAGAATCCAGGAATCAGAGGACAGAGGCATTGCGAAGAGCTCGAACCTGTGGATCCCGAATAATCTCAATTAAGTCCTACTCAATCAGGACATCTTGATCAACCTGGGTTAGGAGGGTGCTGTCGATGATCCGCCCTAGGTCGACCCACTGCCCCAGATGGACCTAGTAGCAAACTAAAAAGGGGTGCCCTACGGAATTTCAGTCTCCTGGCCAAGTATAAGGTCAATTGGTGCTACCTCGGTCATTAGCCTTTTCCCTTTTGGCTCCTAAAGTCTATCTCTTTTCCTCTTGTGTGGTTGGAGTGGTTGAAAAATAAATCCAGGATCCGCCTCTAGAGGTTGGGATTGAGATGGAGGGACTGGGATCGTTGGCTAGGATGCGGAGCTCGACTCCCTAACTTCTTTGGACCAAGCGTAGGGCTAGAGCTTTGAGACCTTTGGGTGGCGCCATGCTCTCTACAAAAACAAAACAAACAATGTTACTACACTTAGAAAAATCATGAAGCACACAAATTACCAACATCTGAAAAGTGGTGTACCTAAAAGTAATCTTAAAGAATCAAAGGGCTTATCCAAAATATCTTTACAGTAGATGACCCTACGTTTGTCGACCCACTCAACTAAAAAGTTGAGAATGTTGGCCTCATTTTCAGTTAGTAAGGACAATGAAGTCTCTATTTCTTCCCGACTCCAGTCCTAAACTATTTGCATCCAATATAAATACATTTGTGGTTTGCCTTCTAGGATAACATAAAAAGGCGTTAACCCCAAAGCCTCTTCTACTCAAAAGAAGTCCTTCTTGAAGTTCTTGAAGGATTTTTTATATGGTTTAAACACTTTGTGCCCTGCTTAAGAATGCAAAGTGACCTAACCCTTCTGAAAGTTATTCCCGAAAGATGAAAATCAGGTGAAGAGGAAAAAGAAAAACTCCACAGAATATGATCATTCATAGGTTCTATAGATGAGCTCGAAGGTCCTAATAAAGCCCTACGCATTTGGATGCAGCTGAGTTGGAGCCACTCGTAAGTGATTTAGGACTCCAATTTTAAAGTCGGAGAATGGAAAGTGGAGTCCGATTTGGATGAATAGTGCATCATACATGTAAACAAAATAGTTATCCTCCGTTCTGGTTAAACAAACACGTTCTTGGTCTGACAAAGCCCGAATCATGAATTATTCATCCCGCAATCGACCCTCTGTAAGATGAAGATATTCTTGTTTAGCTCTGGCATCCTCCGAGGTCTCAATGCTAGATGGGGTACCCAAAACTTTACAGTTGACCCACTGGTAAAGAGTGACATCCCTTGGGAAGATATATTCCTTTGGCTCAGAAGTAGTCGTTCTTCGTCGTCCCATCTTTGAGTTACGAGCATTACCTACAGAGGCCATACTCATGTTAGAATCAGCAAAGGTTTCATCATAACTCTTTAACTCTCTCATGAGTACGGAGAACAAACATGATGGTCTTTGCCTTACAAATTTCCTAGCACTATTTACCCTCTGTATCATCTCCAGGATATCTACCTTGGATAACGGCATCTGTCTACTACTAGTACCTTCACCGTGAGGAGGCCATCTCTACTACGGCTGAGGCGGTGGAGATAGTAGAGCACTCAGAATCTCCAAAGTGTGAATGCTTATTTCATGAAGGTTTTGATGATAATAAAGCAATGGCAATGACCAAGTCCAAGTGAAGCTTCAAGTCAATATAGATTTATAGGAATTAGGATTTTACTTGTGAAAAGTGCTCTTTTATATCTTAATAGGCTCAGCTTAGTTTTGAAAAGTCTATCATGAAATCTTTTAGTTGGTGATTGTTAGTTTTGAAAAATTTGAGTTGTTTTGCACAAAATCATGTTTTAAACTTGGGTTATGAAAATCTTGTTTGAATCCTTGAAAAATCCAAGTTTTAGTTATTGGTAATCTTTACAAAGCTTATTTGTGCTTAAAATTTGGATTTAGAATAGTTGTAATATATTACAAGAGCTCCATAATCTGTTACGAGCAGTTAGTAATCCATTACGAGCTTAGCAAAGAGCTTGTAATTGATTACCATTCCTTCGGATTCCATTACGACCCTTCAAAAATCCATTTTCAACAAGTCAGAAGCATGGTTATTGATTACCTTACCATGCCTGTATAATTGATTTTAACACCTAGAAAAGGCTTGTAATCAATTACAACATCTGAAAAAGGCTTGTAATTAATTATAACATGCTGTAATCAATTACCAAGTGTCCTAAACACCCAGAACTCGTTTTCAAAGCATGGTAATCGATTACTATAAGTTTGTAATCAATTACCACACTTCTGAAACCAGCAACGACTAGTTTTTGGTGCATTAAATGCTACACCAACTCTCTCTAATGGCTCTATTTCATTGATATGCTATAAATATAGGTCTTGGAACACCTAATGTTATCTTTTGAACATCCAACAACCTACTCCCAAGCATTAAATCTGAGTTTTAATTCTTTCAACATTTTTGCTCTATTTTTAAAGCCTTTGAGATATCTTTGAGAGCTTCATAGTGTTTCAAGTTGTATAATTTGCTCTTTGAGAGAGTTTACTTCTTTCAATTATTATTGTAAATACTTGTGAGGCTGAAGGATCCCTCTAGGAATTATGGCTTCTATACATAAAGATGGATGATCTTGGAAGTGTAAGAAGTGCTCAAAGCTTGTAAGGGTTTCTCAATCACCTATTGAAGGTTGAGACATAGTAAAACTCCTAAGTAGATGATCCTAGGGATTGGACGTAAATCACAAGGGTGATTGAACCAATATAAATCTAGTTTGCACTTTTCTCTACCCTTATCTCTTTACTTTCAAACTTGCATTAACTTTGCATACTTGTTGCTTCATCCTCTACTCATTCACTTTCTTTAAAAACTTGTGTTAGATTTTTTTGTTGTCATAAATCTATTCACCACATAAGAAAATAACTTCAACAAAAATCAAAATGGGCTTATTTACAAAAAGTTTTAAAAAACTCAATTCACCCCCCTCTCGAGTTTTAAAGCCATTTGGTAACACAAAGAACTGTTCTTCTTGTCACTATTACTTAATACCCTCACTTTCACCATGTTTTTGCAAAAGGAAAAAGAAGAGAACGTGGAAATACCTTGTGTTTGAGGAGGGAAATGGTGTTGAGAGGTTGGAAATGCAGAGAAATAGTCGTTGGAGACTCACTGGAAAACCCTCAGAGCGCTGGAAGGCAGGGAGGAAATGAAGAAGAAAATGAAAGTGGGGGAAAAACTCCTTACTCCTATATATAGGCGTAGAGGTTGTTACCCAAGTGGCTTCAGTACTCAAGAGGGGGGGTGAATTGAGTAATTAGAAATTTTTCGCAAAAGCCTTAAACAAATGAATTATACTAAATTTAAATAATAAAGGCGAGAATGAGATAAAGATAAGAAGAACAAATAATAATTAAATTGCAAGAATAAATAAAGTGCATAAAGATAAAAGATTAAGGGTAGAAAAGCAGGCACGATATTTATCCTGGTTCGACCACCAACCACTTGTGGCCTACGTCCAGTCCCCGAAACACAGTTCGAGATTTTTCACTATTCAACACAAGCTTAACAACAGGTGCTTGCAACCTTTACACAACAGGGATACCTCACCCTATTTACTAGAGGGATACCTCACCCCCTTTGAAGGATACCTCACCTTCTTTACACCAAGGGATACCTCACCCTTTTACTAGAGGGATACCTCACCCTCACAAATTCACTAAGGGATACCTCACCCTTTTACAGAAGCAAAGAATAGATGAAAAATAAACTCTCACTTAGAGCGAGATATTACAAGTTGAAGTGCTAATAAGCTCTCTAGAGGGTATCTCAAGGTTTTGGCAAAGAGAGCACGAGAAAAGAGAGAAAATAATGTAAAATTCGTTTTCAGCCAAGCGAGAAAAATAATTCAAGTGGTTGGGGGTTTTCAGAAGAGACCCAAGGTCGTATTTATAGAGCAAAGAAAGCAACTAGCCGTTGGGTGCCAATTAAGAAACCATTAAAAGCAAATATGGCCGTTGCTGCCATTTTTGAACGTTTCGTGAAAATCAATTTTGCAGAACGGTATTCGAATACGGCATGAGGTATTCGAATGCCTCTTGCCAAAACTCTCTTAAAAAACTGATTAAGGCTGGGTTATTCGAATACCAGTTAAGGGTATTCGAATGCCTCATTTAAAAAGGTTCATTCTGAATCTAGGGTATTCGAATACCATATGGGGTATTCGAATGCCTCTGTTTTGGCACAGCAGGAAATATCAGTTACGAATCAGGTTATTCGAATACCATAGATGGGTATTCGAATACCACTTTGAAAAACAGAAAACGTGTAAGTTTGAAAAACACTCTATTCGAATACCTATCAGGGTATTCGAATACCTCTGTTATAAAACTAGTTTTAAATGCTTTCAAATGACCAGAAAATGATTGTTTAATTTTGGAAAAACAATTTTGAAAACATTTCTTTGCAATGCCAATTAATGAGATATCCAATGAGGCTTTTACAAGGATCCTAAGTCCTAAAGCTTATTCTTGAAGATCTTGGACTTGGTCTTCTCATCATCTTTATGTTTGTCTTCACGTTTGTTATCATCAAAACTATTGCTCATGATAGCTAGCCAATTACATTCTCTCCCTTTTTGATGATGACAAACTAACATTTGAGAAAAGCATTAGTTCATATAAATTGGAATTCACAAAGTTAGTTTAGAGATACTTACTCCCCCTCTTTTTCATAAGAGGTGATTTTCATCAGAGATATGCACAGCAGCTCCCCCTTACTTTTGGAATTCAATTTCTATTTTTGTTTTGACTTTTTCTTTTCTTGACTTTTCTCAAACAAAGACATTTAAACTTGTTCTCCCCCTTTTGTACATTTGATACCATTCTCCCCCTTTTGTCATGATCAAAAAGATGGGGCAAGTATTTTTCTTTCCCATTTTATCATATTAAACAATATATGCATGTCCTCAAGTTGAATGAATTTTTTCCATTTAAATTTATGCTTGAGGTAGTGTTCTCCCTACAACAAAATTCAGAGTGCTTTCATTGGTATCCATTAATGTTGGATCCATAGGGGTTAGTGAAACTCATAAGCCAATAAGCATTTAAAACAATGAGGCAAAAGCAGCAAATGATTCTCAAGGGCAAAAATATATTTATTGATTAATTTGGCCAAGAAATCACTTGTTTGATATCATTTGTTATCATTTGTTATTACTTGTTATTATGTTTATACCACTTTGATATCACTTGTTGTCAAAATGTAAAGCATTTACCATTTGTTTGATATCACTTGTCAAGATGTTCTGGGCATTTACCACTTGTTAACAAATTCTTATAAATCTGACATATGTCAATAAAAACATAGATATTAAATATTTCATATACCACTTATTGCACTTGTTCGTATATCAAAACAATAGCCAATTACATTGAGCATATTTTTTTAAAAAAATAAAAGAGCAAGAACAAGCCAAGAAATATGCATTTTAAGAACATCATATAATTTTCATATAGGGCAAAAATGAAGGCTTGATGAAATAAGATTAAAGCATGTTATTCATAGTTGGAATATATTTTCATTGCATATGTATAAGAAGAGGAAACAGAAACGAAACAAAGAACACGTCGTAAAACTTGCTTTCAGTCATGTGGTATTCGAATACCTCTTTCTGTATTCGAATACCCATCACATTTTATAAACTCCAGAAGGAGCAAGTATTCGAATGCCTTGGAAGGTATTCGAATACTCGAATAGCATGTGAGAAAAAGCGATGTGATAGATATCGGTTATTCGAATAGCTATATAGTTATTCGAATACTCTAGCTTTATAAAGGCATAAAATTGATGTACTGATGTATGGTATTCGAATGCCATAGGAAGGTATTCGAATAGACCTATCAGAAAAACATGGATTTTCACGTACATATGCAATGGTATTCGAATACCACAGGAGGTATTCGAATAACTCAAACATAAAAGCAGACATTTTGCATCCAGAAGGCATATTTGAGATAAGAAAGCTTACCTTTTCATGGAAATACTCATATGAATGCAAGTCCAAGCCTGATAGAGACAAGAAGGAGAGCTTGGAATTTATTATAGTCTTGTGCTTGCAGCAACTATTTTCAAAAATGCCGAAGTTAGCTCTTGGCTATCAAGCACACCTGCAACACAATTCAATTTTTGGTTTTTGGTACCCAAATTTTCTTGGGTCCTTGATTGTCAGTTTTGGATATAGTGCCCTTAGGAACCCATACCATTTTGGTTCCAATTTTTGTATTGATATTTTTCCTTACATTGCATGTTGAAGCACTATGACCCTTCTCCCCACAATAGAAACATTTAACAAATGGGCTACATGAGATGCTAGAATTAACAAAAAAATTTTTATAGGATTTATGCTGATATTTCGGATTATAACCAATTCCAGCTTTTTCAAAAACAACCCTTTGTTTTCCTAATATGATATTTAAATTATCTCTTCCATATGTGAATTTGGCAAGGGTGTTCTTTAAATTTTCAATTTTAGTTTCAAGCAAATGACATGAAGAACAAGAATACGAAGTAGAAGCATGTGAAGAATGATATGAGCATGCATCAATTAATCCTAAAGTTTCATTTTCAATTTTTAATTCTTCAATCTCTTTATTTAAAATAAGAATTTGATTTTCTAAAGAAGAGATTTTTTTCTTAGATGAAGAAATTAATTTTGTAAGCCTAATTGTTTCGTCATGCAATTCTTCAAAGGCATCTTGTAACTCATCATAAGAAGGAGATAATTCAGAATTTACCTCGTTGTCGCTTTCTTCTTTTTCTTCTCCTTTGGCCACAAAACATAGATGGGCTTCTTCGCTATCTGAGCTATCAGTGGAGTCCATGTCGTTGTCATCCCAAGCTATGTAGACTCTTCTTTCTTTGGAGGGTTTCTTTTCAACTTTCTTTGGGAGAAAGGGCGGTCTTCTTTGTGTCCCCTTTTTCTTTAGGTACTTACCAAATTTTCTTACCAGAAGATTGAGATTTTGTTCATTTAGCTCAATGTTGTCCACGTCATTTCCATCGTCTTCTTCTTCATTATTGATAGTGGAGGTGGTGGCTTTAAGCGCTATCCCCTTTTTCTTTTTATCGTTTTCTTCACTTTGACTTAGTCTGTTTAGTTCCAATTCGTGCTCATGAAGTTTTCCAAAAAGAGTTGCTAATGACATAGTTGTTAGATCCCTTGATTCTGAAATTGCTGTTACTTTTGGTTGCCAAATCCGCTAAGACATCTCAACACTTTGTTAATCAAATCTTCGTTAGTAAAATTCTTTCCTAATGATGCAAGATGATTAACAATGTGGGTGAACCTCTTTTGCATTTCTTGAATGCTTTCTCCTTGATTCATTGTAAATAATTCATATTCACGAGTTAGAGAATTGATTCTCGACCTCTTAACTTCACTAGTACCCTCATGGGTAACTTGTAAAGTGTCCCACATTTCTTTAGCAGTTTTGCAATTTGAAATTCTAAAAAATTCATCATGTCCCAAAGCTGAGGTAATGATGTTTTTGGCTACTAAGTTATTTTGAACTTTTCTTTTATCATCTTTAGACCAATCACTTCTAGGTGTCTCGGTTTTTACACCATTGACAGCGCGTGTAGGTATAAATGCGCCATTTTCGACAACATCCCACACATCTAGATCAATAGCCTCTATAAAGATTTTCATTCTTTCCTTCCAATATGCATAACCATCCCCATTGAAAAAGGGTGGTCGATTTATGGAAGTTGCTTCGATAAAACATTTGATGAAGCCATGTACTCTTGAAGCGGCTAAGCTCTTTATACAAGAGTCTAGCTCGATACCACTTGTTACCCAAGTGGCTTCAAGACTCAAGAGGGGGTGAATTGAGTAATTAGAAATTTTTCGCAAAAGCCTTAAACAAATGAATTATACTAAATTTAAATAATAAAGGCGAGAATGAGATAAAGATAAGAAGAACAAATAATAATTAAATTGCAAGAATAAATAAAGTGCATAAAGATAAAAGATTAAGGGTAGAAAAGCGAGCACGATATTTATCCTGGTTCGACCACCAACCACTTGTGGCCTACGTCAGTCCCAGAAACACAGTTCGAGATTTTTCACTATTCAACACAAGCTTAACAACAGGTGCTTGCAACCTTTACACAACAGGGATACCTCACCCTATTTACTAGAGGGATACCTCACCCCCTTTGAAGGATACCTCACCTTCTTTACACCAAGGGATACCTCACCCTTTTACTAGAGGGATACCTCACCCTCACAAATTCACTAAGGGATACCTCACCCTTTTACGAAGCGAGAGAATAGATGAAAAATAAACTCTCACTTAGAGCAGATATTACAAGTTGAAGTGCTAATAAGCTCTCTAGAGGGTATCTCAAGGTTTTGGCAAAGAGAGCACGTAAAAGAGAGAAAATAATGTAAAATTCGTTTTCACCAAGCAGAAAAATAATTCAAGTGGTGGGGGTTTTCGGAAGAGACCCAAGGTCCGTATTTATAGAGCAAAGAAAGCAACTAGCCGTTGGGTGCCAATTAAGAAACCATTAAAAGCAAATATGGCCGTTGTTGCCATTTTTGAACGTTTCGTGAAAATCAATTTTGCGAACGGTATTCGAATACGGCATGAGGTATTCGAATGCCTCTTGCCAAAACTCTCTTAAAAAACTGATTAAGGCTGGGTTATTCGAATACCAGTTAAGGGTATTCGAATGCCTCATTTAAAAAGGTTCATTCTGAATCTAGGGTATTCGAATACCATATGGGGTATTCGAATGCCTCTGTTTTGGCACACTGCAATGAGAGAAATATCGATTCTGAATCAGTTATTCGAATACCATAGATGGGTATTCGAATACCACTTTGAAAAACAAAACGTGTAAGTTTGAAAAACACTCTATTCGAATACCTATCAGGGTATTCGAATACCTGATTATAAAACTAGTTTTAAATGCTTTCAAATGACCAGAAAATGGTTGTTTAATTTTGGAAAAACAATTTTGAAAACATTTCTTTGCAATGCCAATTAATGAGATATCCAATGAGGCTTTTACAAGGATCCTAAGTCCTAAAGCTTATTCTTGAAGATCTTGGACTTGGTCTTCTCATCATCTTTATGTTTGTCTTCACGTTTGTTATCATCAAAACTATTGCTCATGATAGCTAGCCAATTACAGAGGTAACTCCCAACAACCACCACCTGCTGGGGAAAAACGTCTTTTTGCATTTAATTTGAAAACGACAATCATGGTGGCACGAAGATCAAACAACGACTTCTAATAATTTTTCGCCACGTGGCAAAATGTGTCTGACAAGCAACCAAAGGAACTGTGGACAAATTTGAAGTGATGCACGTTAAAACAAAATAGTACTTACACCAGATATCAAATCAACGTTATGTTATTTTTACAAGACATAATATGGATTACAAATTTTATTTCTTTCAATTTGCGATTAACAAGTGGACCTCACTATCAAAATTGGTATAAAGGCAACACAAGGTGAATTTTGGACAACAATGTGGTGACTTTTAAGGTAGGGTGATTTATATCGAATCCTGCCTAATTAAGCAATAATAAGGGCATCCCTGTTTCTACTTTGCATCACGGACTACGACCCTTCATTAGAGATATTGCAAGATTCGACATTTACATCATAACTTGGATCCCTTTATCCCATGCGCGCTGTTTTTCTCCTAAAGATCTCGAATACCTTTACACTTAGTTGTTGCATCTAAGCACCAAGTTAAGGTCAACTGTTCTGAACCAGGTTCCGAGTTAGCGGTTTAGGAGTAACCTGACCCATTAGAGTTAGATCCTGAAAATTTATGAGCACTTTTAAATAAGTAAATATACATATTTATGAGTAGTAAATCTCTCATAGAATCCCTCATAAATAGATTATTCAATTATAAGATATAATGATCTTAATATATTCCTATTTTAATTAACAACATTTATTATCCATTAATGCATATTTAAATATAATTTTTGTCTTCCAAGACGCTTCTATAAATACCACAAGGTAGCAAAAGTATGCATCTACCCTAAACGCTACCCATCTTGTGCACAGTCTAATTTGAATGTCGGAGTGGCTTTTACAGGTACCTACCCCTCGCATAACCATTGCAACACCGTACATCGGAGGAAACCACCTTCTTCAACCTCATTCAGGTAATTATCTAAACCCCATTTAGAATAATATGTATATTTGTTTTAGATTTTTTATTGGTTGCAAATGGAAGTGTTTTACTTTCTGAGGAGCATTGAGCAAAAAAGAACATGAGAATTTCTTCTCTCAAATGTAAGATTGTGGTGAATATAAATTAAACTCCAAGGGATTGGCATAGTGATAGATAGGGATGTCTAGAGGTGGCAAAGCGGGTCAAACCATCTTGACCCAACTCGTTTCGATACGGGTTGGCAAAAAATGAGGCAGGTTGATTTGTTTTCTAATATGGGTTAGAAGTGTCGACCTATCCCGTTTTATGGTGGGTTGGCGAGTTGACAGTTCAACTCGTTTAAAATAAAAAGATGGCAGATTAGACAGATTAACCCATCAAAAAATTAACAAAAAAGGCGGGTTAGGCGGGTTAAGGGTTGACCCGCCTAACCCGCCACAAAAAAAAATTTAAAAAAAAAAGAAAAGAAAATGACCCAACGAGTTAACGTTCCTTGCCCCACCTCAACCTGCGGGTTATGTGGTGCTGGTTAAAAGAACTTATTTTAAAAATAGGTTGCAAAATGTAACATAACCCACCATTTTTTGGCGAGTTAAACGAGTTAACCCATCGGGTTCGACCTGTTTTTCCATCTCTAGGAGTGTTCAGCAAGTTGGGTCAGCTCACAAACTTACGGGTTTTGACTCAACCCAATCTATAAAATACATGTTGAATTGGGTCTTCAAGTTGAGTCGGGTTGAAAAACACTTCAACCCACAAGATATGAGTCAGGTAGCAAGTTTAGAAAGTGTCAACTCGCATAAACTCAACTCATCCAAGTAACTTTTATTTTCTATAAAAGTCATTTAGCCATTGTGGCATTTCAAGTTGCTTTCCTCTGACTTTTCTTTAATTCCAATTAAGTTTAGGTATATGTATTGTGATCACATTGAGAGTGTGACCGAGAAAGAATTGATGAGAAACTCATAAAACATCAAACGAACCATTGCATTGAAAATCTAATGGGTTGCTTAACTGACAAAGAGCGTGTTGAGAAAATTGAGAATAAAGTAAATGACTATATCAATCCATATACTATATTTGATGACATTGACTTCAGTTGACTAATGTAGTTTGTTGTTTATGACTTTTGAGACTTGTTAGTTTAATTTAGTTTATTTTAGACTTATGTAAACTTAAAGACTTATTATGTTTATTTATCTTGTTTGACACTTATTATGTTTGTGTAAGATTGATTATGTAACTTTTTAATTTATTTTGGACATATGTAGTTTTTAATTAACATGTATTATGTGTAACAAATTTTTTATTTCATATTTCACCAATTATTTTAGTAGAAGAAAAAAATATTTCTAATATATGTCGGACCCACATGTTTGACCTAATCCAACACATTCTTGAGTAGGGTCGGGTTGAAAGGAAAAAATATCTTGATCCATCCCAACCCAACCCACTAATTTAATGCGCAGGTTGAGTCCAAAAATGCCACGAAACCCACATAACCCACCCATTAGACACCCCTAGTGGCAGACCAGTATGTAATGTGTAGGTATGCGCATAATCACAAGTTCGAATTCCAGTTATGTCAATTTGTTTAGAGCCAGTGCTAGAGTTCCCGGACCAATTAACCTCAAATTATGACATACCTAAATAATACAGAATGAGTTATAGGGTTACCTTGAAAAGATATGCAGATGATGTTGCCATGATTGAATCTTTAAAAGCGATCTCGATGAGAAAAAAATATTATTCTTATACCATAATAATCGCTCACACATCAAATCAATAGGGTAACTGTATATACTAGAGTGACAATGAATAAAGGTCTCTCCTTGTATATATAGAATAACAAAAATAGACTAAACTTACCTATTATGACAAATTTATATACAAGACTCATAAACAAAATTCACATATAAGCAGTGCTTAACAATAATAAACCCAATAACAATACTGATCACAATTTTAGCTAAACAAAATGTTCTTATAATTTTGACATCTAATTAATTTGAGTTTTATAAAATTATAATATAATTTATATTAATCCAAATAAAATATTCTAATAGCCATGCTTTAAAAAATATCATTGTGAATCCTTTGATCTTAGTATAGATGACCTACTTTTAACTAAATTAGATAAGTGAATTAGTTAAGATATATACAAACTGGTCCAAACATCATCTAAGTAGAATACAAAGAAAAACAAAAATGAAATTATAACTAACAGGTCGTAACGTGTTAGGATTACATTTGAGTTCCAACACGATTTTGCTTCAAAAGTTGACAAACATGTTAACATTAAGTTCAAGGTAATTTTTACAAACCGGCATTTTGAAATTTTGATTGGCCAAATGCCAAACCAAACATGATTGAAGTTATTAGATCATTTAATTAGACTTTAATAGAATAATTATCTTTATACGTTATTATTAACGTGCACGTATTTAATATTTAGAGAGGATTTATTTTTGGTAGCCTTATGTTTAATATTTTCTGAACTTTTATCAGGTTTAGAATAACTAACCTGAGATATAATCATTATCAATACATGTGTCCCCATGCATATATTTGATTTCACCGATTTTTAGTATATATAAGTTTTAAGTTATTCTTCAAAATCTTAATGAATTAATAATTATTTAAAGTCTTACTGCCCTTGTGTTCTATTTTATTCCAAAAATAAAAGAAATTGACACGTGAGTGCAAGTACTAAACCATCTTGTATTAGTCGTTAATCAAAGCACTGATTTTTAATTAGTATTGTTCACAACACATGGACATTCCTGTTTTAATTAAGGATTTTTTTTTTATGCTTAAACTGACCTTTTTTTAATAAATTTTATATTTTATTTGATTTATTAATTATTTTACATCATATAAGTAATTTGGAATCAAGGGTAAAATTAACAAGGCTCAATAATCTTAAAAGTGGAGTATGTGTCTATAACAAATTATGACACTGGATTAGACAGCATAATTTTTTTTTGGGTTTTCTTCATTATTTTTTTGGGATTATACGTGCGTTCTTTCAATGTTAGTCTGTTTTGTTTTCTTTCTTATGTACCAAAAAAAAAAATGTTATTTCTCTTTCTTTTAAATGAAGCTCTTCCAATAATGAGAATAAGAATAGAAAATTTTGCTGGAAAGTTACCACGGAATTCATACTCTATATTGTGTTAATAATTTTAATTTTAATTACTTTTTCATTGACTTTAGCATCTCTTAATTGACTTTGCAATTTGATTATAAGTGGTAGTGGGATTGGAAGCCATTTATGTTAGAATTGCCATTCTATTACAAATAATTAATTTATAGTTTCAGAGTGAGTTGTTAAATATTATTTATTAAATAATAATTCTATAATAAATATTTAAATTTTTTATATGAATAAATATTTAAATTTTTAAAAATTAATTAACAATTAATAAAATGTTCAATAAATACTAAAATATAAATAGATACTAAAGTATTACCCCATTTATGTCTTATTTTAATTTTTGAACAATTATTTTTATATATAATCATAAAAAATTAAAATTATCTTGAAAAAAATAATTATTAAGTGGACTTTTTATTTATGACAATATACAAAAGTTAATTTCTCAATAATACTTGTGTGGATATTTAGTCAAAGATAAAAAAAAAAAAAAAGAAGAAAGATTTGTATCCCTGCTTATCTTCAATCAATTGAAAAGTCATTTATACACAAAAATTTATGATAATTTTGTTTAGTGATTTACATGTGGGCCTAGCCTAGAAGAACACTACGGGTAAAGATACTCCCATTAGCCCTCAGAAGAACACTACGGGTAAAGATACTCTCATAGTCATTACATGTTATTAAAGTATACTTACAATGCATAAGAATTTTTTAAAGTGAAAATATTTGTAAAGTAAATAAGTAAGTTTATATCAATTATTAATAAATAAATCAACAGCAAATATCAAAAATTAATATGAACTTACATACTCATTTTATAAAAAAAATTATTTTAAAAGATCTTTGTTCACCTTCAACTTACAGAATTTTTTATGATATTACAAAAATTACACTTGTAAATTGCAATCGTTGAAGGGTTTTGATTCGTGTTCCGGCAGAACGTGTTCCACGCGCCAAAAAATCTTGCGGTTAACTTTTTTTCCTTTTCATGTGACTCCTCAAAGGCTCAAAGTTTACTTTATCTTTGGAGTAAAGTCAAAGTTATATTCGTCATTTCAAAGTACCCTTCATCTTTTAACCATTTGTTGGGTCCTCGGTGTCTGATGCCTGTGATCACAGCCATCCAATCAAATTCATGATGAAGACGATGATTGCCTGCCTGGCAAGGCACTTGAACCAACGGCGGTTGTGATTGATGCTTGTTCACGGATCATTCGAAATTGGACGATGGTGATGAAAACATGGCGAGGTGCAATAAAGGGTACTCTACTCTGACAATTGCAACGCAACAAATTTTTAACGTACACATGTTCATAAAAAAAAAAAGATAATTTTATATTTTTTTTAAGTGTAAATATTATATACATATTTTTAAGAATATGTGATTAAAAAAAATAAAAAATATAATAAATAATATTAAATAAAATATAAATATATATATATATATATATATATTATTTATAATAAGAATATCATAATTAAATTCATAATGGTGATTAATGAAAGAAATTCATAGTAAAATGTTTTATGGATAAAAGTTAGGTAATATTATTTAAATATTATGACGCTCTCCTTTAATAAAAATATAACGCTTTGTTTGATACACATAATTGGAGAGGAAAAGAAAGGAAAATAATATGGAGAAGAAGAGATTTGGGTAGGCAGTATTTCTGTGGCCACACGCCTTTTTCATCCCTCACTTGTGGAGCAATTTGGAAGAAAAAGGAATAATTGTTGTTACTAATCAAATTTCTTTTCCTACCCCACCCATTTTGTCTTTCACGTGGCATATTCAAGAATGCAACACGCTGTTGTAGCTAATCAATTTTCTTTTTCTACCCTATCCATTTTATCTTTCACATGGCATGTTCAAGAATGCAACAAGCTATGATTTGTAACAAAAAAATAAAATAATAAGGGGTTATTGTGGTATCCAAGAACTCATATTGACGTGAATAAATAAAATAATGACACATGAATAAAGTGATTTTAAAATAGGTATTTTAAAAATTTAATTACAAATAAATATTTTTTAAAAATAAAATAGTAAAATAATTTCTTTTAATTTTGCTTTTACATTATAATACCCTGTGCTTTAATTAGTTGTTTAGAACTAAAAGATCTTGTCATGGTGGTACACTGGTACTGTCCCGGAGAGTTGCCGCTGCTGACATTGTGGTTATAAAAAAAAAACACCACTACACCATTTAGTGGTGTTTTTTATTGTCAAATTTGGGTTTTATTTGATTCCCATTTTCACTTCCATGTTTTCTCATCTTTTTTTTCCTTTCCTATATTAATAAAAATGAAACCCCATCGCTGTTTAGAGGATGAAAACGCCATACCATTTCCACATCACATTCAACCCGCAAAATGCTATGGTAGTGAATTGCCGTTTTGAAAAATGAAGTTGGAAGAAGTTAACCCACCCCGCATTTTAGTGCGGGTTAGCGGATAGCGGATTGACCGCGTAAAGAAAAAAAAAAAAAAAAAGTAAGTGAGTTGATCCTAAAAAACAAAATAAAATGTATAAAAAATAAAAAAAAATCATAAAAATTAAAAAATAGAAAAATTATAATTTATAGAGGTTAAAAAATAAAATAAATTTAGTATCATACTCATAAAAATATCATAAACACAAATAATAAGACTAATTTGTAACACTTTTTTTAAAAACTCAACTCGCTTAGCCAACTCAAGACTTCCCGCTTAACCCGCGGGTTATGCGAGGCGGGTTATGCGGGTTGGAAATCAAAAATGGGTTGAAATCTTGAACCCAACCCGCAAAAAAATTGCGGGTTGGCGGGCCAACCCAACGGGTTGAACCCGTTTTGCCACCTCTATCGCTGTCCCAAACCACCCATCTAGCAAAACTCCATCATTCCCTTAAATTAGGATCAAAACGACCTCATGACACAAAATAATGAAAGTCCAATTTACATTCACATTTTCGCATGTGTTCTGGACCATAATTTGGACTCTTAATCCATAGTCCAGACTAGCGCACCAAACGTTGTGGTCTATTGTCCACATCCTTAGTTGAGCTTGCTTATCTTGAGAATCCGGTATCGAATAGTAATAGTTTTATAAAAAAATTTACGCAAAGGATGAATCTTATAATATATTTTAATTGTCAATCATGATCTTATGGAATAATAATATTATAATTGTCATACCAATATTCTGATAATATAAGAATTCTCAATAATTAAATAAGAAACGTACCTCTCTACTATGAAGACGTATCTTTTCAACTTCTATAAATATTAGGCCAAGTCACCTTAAACAGGTATCTATTATCTCATTACATAAATCATACTCGTGCACTGAGTGACTTGAGCGTTGGAGTCTCTTTACAGGTACTCACCTCCTAGTTCAATATGTTTGGTAGCAGCTGTGCAAGGAGGAAACCACCATACGTGCCTATCTCAGGTACACCTCTGGTTCTACACTAGAGCATCAACACAGTCTGTGGGAAACTATAAACTTCTAATCCCACCCAATTATGGTGAATACGAGACAAAACTCAAGGATAGACGCTGCACAAACCTCTGCTATGCAAAGGAAAGGCCCTGCTATGCAACACCCTCCTCAACTTGTCCCGTCACCTACCATTGAAACCTCTGCTATAAGAAATCAAGCACTCAACGCAGAAAACCAACGCGGTGGGCACTTCACGTCAATCTCTGACGAAAGTCATAACCCATCACGCAGGGTTTTGGTAAGAGATAGACTTGGAATCCCAACCCAAGAAAGCAACCCTAATGTTTAAGAACGCAGAATCTGATTGCAGGATTTAAAAGATGTAAATCCAAGTGCAAGTTGTCTCAAGTAATAAATTTTTCGGGAGTCCGAGGTCGATCCACAGGGAATTGATGAAGAAAAATTAATTGAGGTAAGAAAAAAATTTGTCACAACACCAAAAGTAATAAAAGATGTTCACAAATGAATTAAGAACTTACTTGGCTTAGGAGATCCACTCTTGGTAATAAATTAAAGGCAAAATTATTTCTCTTTATATCTCAATTGAAATCCACACACAATGGAGGTTTCAATCGGAAAATATAACATTCAAAGTTCAATTATATATGCAATCATATTATGATTCTTTTAATTATCTACCAACATTTGTAAATGAGTTCAAGCATTCACTGTGTTAATCCTATTGTCTACAATAAATCAAGATCTCCATTATACAAAGAAGGTTTCTAAATTGATTGGAAACAAAATACAACACATATAATGTCAATTTAATAATATATCATTGAAGCACAATAAATAGAATAATCTAACTTTATTTCATTAGTAAGAGCTTCACTCTTTCACCCAAACAAGATGAAGATTCAGTTACTCATAGATAAGAAGAAAGAAAGAGAGAAGAAGAAAGAAAGAGAGAAGAAGAGAAAGATGAACATAGCTTTAATTTAGAGCAAGAGAAAATTATAACAAAGAAAAATAATAAACAAACATGACCATAACTTCTCAAAACTAAGCCTAACATTAAGAGCACCAAATGATCAGCTAATGGTGTCTTTTATAGAGGATTAGGGATACAAAATGACAAGGGGGATGATTAAGAGTAGGTAGATGAGTGGGTGAATGAGTGGAAAATTCCAAATAGTGAGTTGGTGAGTAAAAAATTATTGAGAATCTTTGTATCTGAAATCATTCAGTATTGATCTCATGGATGCCATCAGAATGAAGCAACATGGTCTTCATGAAAGTTGTAGCATTTTGTCTCAATTTTCCAAATCATACAAAAATTCGTCCTACAGCCCAAGATATGACCCAATTACTGTAGACTATTCAGGCCCAGTTTCAGCATCTCTGTTTTGACTTCTAGACCCAATATCACCTCCAATCTGTCTAAATGAGCTCTTATATTCTTCATGAAAGTTGTAGATATGAATCTTAACTTTCAAGTGTCCAAATTTTTGCACAAGAAAGTTCCTACAGCCTGAGTTATCCTTTGATTACTGCACACTATTCAAGTTCCAATCACAAAACTTGTATTCTGACTTCCAAGCTCATTTAACTCCTACAGATGTCCATATTTTACCTGGAGCTCTCCATAAAAGTTGTAGAGCTCTCTCTTATCTTTCTTACAAGGTAAGATATATAATTATAATACGTCTAGAACTCAAGATATGGTAGAAATACAGAAATAATGTAAAACCAAAATAGTGCTGAAAAAATCAATTAAATCCAATTTGAGTCCAAACTTACAAAACATAATCAGGCTTAATCAATTAAGTACATGGAGAGTGTAAATGACTAAAAATGAGGGTTCATTAATGTATAAAATATATGATTATCAAATTCTCTCATACTTAACTTTTTGTACTTCTGTGCAAAACACATAAGACCAAAGCTAGGAAACAAAGAAAAACGACATAAACTCAAAAACTAAAAACTCTAAAAGACTCGATGAAGCAAAAAGAGCAACCAGAAATTCAAGAGATCAAAGTATTAATGAGGTAACATTTCTTCACATCTCAAACTAATAAGAAAGAAAACTTCAGTTAAAAAGAATGAATTAAGAATGATAGATCCTCACAGAATTCACTCTCAATTTCTCAAGTGTTTAAAATGTAAGTATTTTACTATATTCAACTCATGAACAGTTGCGTTACCATAAGCTTGCTTATCTTCTACTTCTCCGCTACTCAAACAACATGTATACAAAAATCAAGAGGACTTTATTCAAAGTTGTAATGAGATCATGGTAAAGGAGAGGAGATAATATGGATATGAGAAGATAAATACGAAAGAGAATAAAAGAGCATTATAGTACAGTTAGAGTGGAGAAAATGTTTGAGAACATTCATCATAAAGGACAATGACTAATATTTGACTAATGTTTTGTTGAAAATCAATTCCAAATTGATGAATTGCATTCATTGTTAGGTATAAACCTTCTCCTTTTCTTCTTATTGTTTCCAAGCATCCACATTTATTCTAGACTCTGATAATCCTTTGATTGCAACGGTGGTTAGCTCTTTCTTTCTTCTTCTTTTTTTGATCATTTTGCACACAAACCCCCACACTTATTTAAGAACAAGGTCAATGCTCTCTTATTCCCTAAGATTGGGTAAAATATATTTTTTTTCTTATTTTTCTCTTTTTTTTTAATTTTTTTAAGGCACGTAATGCGTTAAAAACAAGGAATGGTCAAATAAATTCAAAGGGGTTACACAAAGGAAAATATATAAGGATGAGTATTTGGTCAAAGTAGCTATTTCAAAATGCTTCAATCATATTTATGTATGCATGTGAAAATGTAGCCTAAAAAAGAATCAAAGCAAGTTCTAGAATAACAATTCCATGAGTGAAAATCACACAAGAAAGAAGAGAATGGTACAGATATTCAATTCATTCATCAATATGCTCAAAATCTCACAAGGCATATTTCTATCATTCTCAATCCACCATATCAACATTTATATCCAAGCTTGTGATTTTTAAGAAAGAAGATAATTTATGCTAAGATCCAAGAATCTATTTGCTACTTCTGCACAAAATAATTATCTCCTCAACTACGATGCGTCTCAAGAGTAAACTTGCCTCCAAGGTAAAATTTATTCCTTACTCTGCCATCCTTAATTGGTTTTACTACGAATAAGTTTCTGACAGTCATATCACTAAACATATTCTCAATTTAGATGTGTCTTAGGAGTAAAATTACTTTTTACTTTGTCATCCTTAATTAGTTTAGTAAGTCTATAACAATCATATCATACTTTAAAAAAAAATTGGTCAACTATCATTCCCCCCAACGAAATCACAACATTGTCCTCAATGTTAAAATATAGATGAGTAAATGATAGAAGATATTACATGTTGGAGAAATTTGACACAAATTTAAACATAAACAAAGTACGATAAATAAAATCAAAAGTAAAGGAAAGCTATACACGAAGTGTCAAATCTGGCTTTCTTTTCATTCTGCTTCCCTTATTGCTTCCTACTGACCAATCTATCTGAGTTATTGCTGGGTCAAGTTTATGAACAAAACCTTCTAATTTATCAATCAACTCATCAATAGTGGAAACAAAGATAAGTTGTCTTGTCGAAGGTGTGATAAATTTCTGTTCCACAACATGGTCAAGAAAGAGTAACAAAATATCAAAGAAATTATTTACATTCAACAAACCTATGGGTTTATGGTGGATTTTTAGTTGGGCCCAAGAGATAATTTAAAAAACTTCTTTCAAGGTACTAAGATCACTTGGTAAGGCAATGAATGCATCAGAGTTTTCAAACATTATTTTCATTCGGTCATGCATTGATGATACCTTAAGTTCCTCCCTAATTGTCTTTCCAGTGATGTTTTGTTGAGCTAAAAGTTCAAGAATGACACCTAAAACCTGAGTGTTTCCTATATATGCAGCAAGTGATACAACTCTTATTAACCTATGACAACCTCTCCTATATACAAGATGAATTTTCTTCGCAGTAAGTGATCGACCAAGAGTGGTAGCTGCGTTTACAAACTCTAAACCCTTCTCATACTTAGACCCATGAAATACACAAATATTTTTAAGTTGATGAATAGAAACACCTTCCATCTCTATACTCACCTTTCTCTCTGAATGATTCTGAGTTAGAAGAAAGTAGAGAAAATAAAGTGTTTAAATAAGAAAAAGAGTGGAAAGGGTAATAATAGCACCTATAATGGTAAGTTAGCTGTTGTCAGAAAAGTTTGAAATTAAGAAACATAGAAATTTTTTTTTTAAATTTTTTTTGTTCTTTTTTGTTTTTGTTTTTGTTTTTACTTCAAGAAAATCATCAGGGTAAAGAAATCTAAAAATCTCTTAAGGACCTTGCTCAAAGGATCGTCTATCCAAAACTAAAATACAGCAAAATCATACAAAGATAAAAGAAATATAATAGCAAATGATGACATACCTTTATGTACAATTTTTATGGTGTATCTTTATACTGCACGTCATGAGTGCAGTAGTGACATATCTTTATATTATGTGTCACCAGTACAGTAGACACTCACGTCCGTTTATTCAAAGAAAGGAGAAAGAATTTGAAAATATTAATTGCATGAAACTAAACACAAACTAAAAAAATTAGATATGCAAACTTCTGGGCCAATTTTATAAATATACAATCACCTGTTATTAAGGTCGTGTTTGGAATTTATAAACATAGAAAATGATTTGATTTAATTTAAGTTGAACTGAATTGATTTAGAAATCAAATTTTGTATTTTAAATTCATTAAAATAAGAATTGATTTGATTTGATTTTATTATTTTACATTTTAAACCTTATGAGAAGTAGTTAGAGATAGTTATTAAAGATAAAATAGTATATTTATTTTAAATCAAATTAAATTTAACAAAATTTATCAAATTTGATAAAATTTCTAAAATAAAAAAAGTAAAATATATGAGACTTTAAAAATTATTATTTTTAAACATTCTAAATACAAAATTTAATTAAATTTAATTTATAAATTAAATTATTTATTATTATTTTTATATTTTAAACATACTCTAAAGATAAAAAAGAGAATCATAGTGTGATCTACAGTAAAAGTAACAGTTTTTTCGTACGATTTTATATTATAATTTATATTATAATTAAAATTTATCAAAATTTATATAAAGATCACTATTTATATTATAAATGTTTATCACTGATATATTTTTTTTACCACAAATTAATAATATGATAATAAATAAAAATATAAATGATAATACTTATTATTTATTATTTATATATAATGACTTTCTTTTATTTTCCTACGAAGAAGGTTCATCTGTAAGTCCAATTTTTCTAACCTTCCCCATCTCCTTTTGAAAACCTCGAAACCAAAAAAAAAAAAAAAAGGCTCGTATAAACCCAGCCTCGGATAAGGAGAAGAGAAAGATGGTAGATTGATGGAGAAATTGAGAAGAGTGGTGAATGAGATAGCCTACGCTCACAATCTCTCTAAGGCTAAGCTCTCTCCACTTCACCGCTGTCTGCTCCCTTTCCTTTCCGTTGCCTCTTCTCTCTACAAACTCGCTCTCTCACTTCGTCACTCTCTTTACCAAAACCGCTTCTTTCAAATCCACCGGTAACTAGTTACTCCTCCTCCTTCTTCTACTTATTCTTTCACTTTCAGTGTGCCCTTTTTTGTTGCTAGGAAAATGAAAAAGTAAAAAAAAAAAAAAAGAATTGAAAATTAACATTGTGGAATTGTTGTTGTTTTTGTGTGTGCAAGTATAGTTTGCCAATTCCTGTTATTAGTGTGGGGAATTTGACTTGGGGAGGCAATGGGAAGACACCCATGGTTGAGTTCATCGCTCTCTGGTTAGCTCATTCTGGGATTTCACCCCTCATTCTTTCCAGGGTATTTTCCTTTCCTTCATATTCTTTTCCCAATTTTATTTTTTAGCTGTCTGTCAGGTCAACCTTACTTGAATTTTACATTCTATAGACTGCAAAATTTGAAATTTGCAGTTTTACATTTGATATTAAAAAAAATATATGTCATTTTTAAAAACATTAAAAAAACAATATATAATACCATCATAAATAAAAAAAATAATAGTTGGCCATATCATGATTAAGGGGGAGAAGTGGAGAAAATAGTTTTTGTTTTTCAGCATTAGTAATTAGAGATACAATAGTACAAATTCTTATGATATCCTACTTGTACTGGCACAAAAGTTTTAAAAGAAATAAAAAAATACAAATCATAGGATGCAAGCTAATAGTATCCAATAGTGTATGAGGAATATCTGGTATGGTATCCAATACAGGTATGTATCCAACACGAGTAAGGCAAATATTTTGAAGTATGGGTGCTTCCTAATACACAGTGATCTGCATTTATCACTTTCCTGTTTCATATGATATGTGTGTTACAATGGCTAAAGTGTAAATTTGAGTACCAATAAGTAATTAATATAATGATCCTTGGTTGTGACTAATTTCCTTGATTTTCCATACCATAAGTTATTGAAGATGTTATTGACCCTTCATGTCAAAATGCAAACTGAAGTAGTCAATGTCTGTTCATTTCATATTTTAATCAGTAAGTTGCCTAGCTTGATTCATATATCTCTTCTGCTGGCAGGGGTATGGAGGTGGCGATGAAGTCAACATGCTTCAGAGGCATTTACTTGGGACACCAACTAAGTTTGGTGTTGGCGCAAATCGAGCTGCTGTTGCAAGTCATTTTATCCAAGAATATGGCTACATTGATACCCGAAAGAGTTCATGGTATGAGAAACAATACCTTGATTGGAAGGTACAGGATTCTCTTGATTCAGAAAAAATTGGGGTTGTAGTTCTTGATGATGCAATGCAGGTAATGCAACTTTTCTTCCTCCCCTCCCCCCCTTTCCCCTTTTATTTGTTGATCAACTATTTCATGATTTTATTCTCAATGATGATCCTGAGAAGACCTGGTGCCCCAATTGAGATCTGCTACATTAGTTATGTTCATTCTAATTTTGTTAGCTACTGTTTGGTTGTTGGTGATATAAATGCTTGAAATTAAGATTGTTTTTCTTTGGCTTGGCATTCTCTCTAAATCGTATCATTTATATGTAAGGTAGCATTGGAGCTTGTGGCGTGATTTGGATATTGTAATGGTTAATGGATTAACTCTTTGGGGTAACCTTCAACTTTTACCACTTGGACCTTTAAGGGAACCCTTGACTGCACTTAGACGAGCAGATGTAATTGTAATCCATCATGCAGACTTGGTATGTTAAAATGATATTCCTAGTTCCTTTTTCAAAGAAATAATTTGCAAATTTTTTGGGCAACTTTTTCTTTCAACAGTTTGCATTTTTTCATTTAGGTGGCATGTAGGTTTGCATATTTATAAAAACATGGCATAATACTGAAAATTGTACTTTGGGAGATTCACAGGTTCCTGAGCATATTCTCAAGGATATTGAGTCAATGGTCCAAGGGATTAAAGAGTCTGTTCCTATTTTCTTAACAAAAATGGATCCAACTTACTTATTTGAGGTGGGAATTATCAATGCCAAGATACCATTAACAGCTCTCCATAAAGCTACTATATTATGTGTTTCTGCTATTGGTTCTGCAGAACCTTTTGTGAAGCGGATTCAAAAGGTATTCCTCTTTAATAATCTTTCCTTATCTAAACAGAACTTACTTTTTATGATAATTATTGGAGACTAATCTAAATACAAACATATTAATTGATTAGTACTTTTTAACATGTTAAAAGTTATCTACCATTTTAATTAAAATCATAAAATTATAAAATTCTTAAATATGAAAGGATTCTACTATAAGTAAAATAACTAAACAACAGATAAATAAAATTATTAACTAAGTGGATGAGCTGCTTTTTGTAACTGTCTAATATATATTATAGTAATATGGATTTGACTCTTCTAAAGTGAGGGGTGCACTTTAGAGAGTAAAGTGCAGGATTCTAACTATTGATGAGAAAATCAAGAGTTTAGGATTTTATAAGATACATCATACATGCACCTACATCATAGATTATACACGTGTGATAATTCATTCCCTTGATTTACTCATCAACAATTACGATTTCGCACTTTACCCTATAAGGTGCACCCCTCACTTTAAAGGAGCCAAATCCTAGTAAATGGATTGAAAGGATCAACATCTATGAATTGAAAGACAAGAAGGGGTAAATGGATATTCCAGACATGATGAGTGACACACGCTAACCACTTTCTCTGCCATGCTATCTAGCTATAATGTTGTATAGCTTTTAAATGGATTTTCCCTTGCTTTTCCCCTTACTTCTGTTTGTATTTATTATCTCTAAAGTGCAGATAACTTGATGCAGATGGGAGCACTTTATGTTGATCGAGTAGATTTCACTGATCATCACATATTCCATGCCAGGGTACATTTATCTCTCCTGAATTTGGAAGAAATAATTTGTTGACTGATTACATACTATGTTATTTCTAAGTCACCATTTAAACCTGTCATACATTCTTTTTGCCACTTTGCTGTTAAATAAATAATGGTATGTGAGAAAACTGCATGAGGATCATTTTGAGTACTGCCTACTTTTATTTATTTGTTTATTTATTTATTTTGAATTTTCTCATCCGGTTTAGTTTTACATTGATCCAGGATATTGGGATGATTAGAGCCAGACTTGGAGAACTTGAGAGTAAGTTTGGTTCCAAGCCAATTGTTGTTGTAACTGAAAAGGTGAGTAGACATACTCCTCATATTTGTGTTGTGTATGTATTGAATTACATATATATGTTTGTATCTGGATTCATAAACCCTTAATTAAACTTTCGTCTTGGCAGGATTATGATAGGGACCCGGAGATTCTTAAGCAATTATATCCATTTAAAGTTTTTGTTCTCTGTTCTACATTGAAGATTGTGCCCTGTAGAGGAAGCACAGAGGATAGCTTTAAGAAATTTATGAAGGATCAATTGAAATTAGAATTGCCTGCAGCAAATTAATCTTATCTTGTTGTAAGCTCTCCTTTACATGCCTATGGTTAACATACCAAATATTGTTTGCCAGGCCCTCTGTTTTGCAGTTATGTTACTGGTCCTAGTGATTATTATATTGTTGATGGTAATTTTTTTCCAATTACACAAGAGGCCTTACAAAGTTGAGAAAAGGCAACGCGAATCGAAGTCGAACGCATGACATCAAGTACATCTCAATAAAGACAGTCGCATATTGATGATAGAACTATCTTCATGAGTTAAGTTGTTTTTGCCCAAATTTATCAGATTGTTGAAACTATGTACTTTTTAGCAAGAAAAGTTGCTACAATAATTGTTATCAAACTTCGCATTACACCCACTTTTTAACAGCTTACGTCTAATTGAATTATATAAGGAAACAAATTTTATGGAGGAAAAAAATTTTTGAACAATGAAAAAAAAAAAGCGATGTTGTTGTGATTATAATTAGTGTCTATTGTATTATATGTACTAAACACTCCATGTACCTCAGTTGCAGAAGGGAAGCGAGTTATCAGAGATTACATTTTCTTAAATTTTTTAACACTTTCTTAGATTTTCTTAGCCGTAAATCGGTAGGCTGTACCCATAGCCATAGACTATAGATTGTAGCTATAGATTGTAGCATCACTCAAGCTTGTATTTGGATTAACTTGTACATACAAATTCAAGTTCAATCTTGTTTCTTTCTACTGATCACTGTTTACATTTTCTTAATATTTGATACTCGTTAAACACGTTAAGCACACAATTTTATTTGTCAAGCATCAAGTTGTCGAGTGTCATAAACTTCATAAGGATCATAATGCAGAAAAGATGAACATGTCTCAAAAGAGAGCTAGTTCCCCCCTTCATTTCAATTAAGGAAGCAAAATCCCAAAATTGATAGGTCACTTGTCAAAATTTTTTGCCACATGTCCAAAAAATATCATACCGGAAACATTTAATTTACATTTTGTCAATTACCTTACCACACTTACACATCCTGTTGTTTAAGCATTTTTAATATTAGATTGACATTGATCTTGCAAATTATCAAATACTTGAAAATTGATTACGGAAGGGATTCCCTTCCTAGATTGATAACAGGAATCAAGAATACTGCCAATAACAGGAATCATCAACTTTTCATGCACATACAGTATTTGCTTTTAAACCAGATTGTAACAAGTTTCAATCAATAATATGCATTTTATACAGACTTGGTTGGCTTCCTTCAGTTTTTTGTTGACTGTATTAAAATTATACTGAGTGTACGAATCAGAGTTTAGAATTTATATCGGAGCTTATGAGTTCTTCAAGACATTCATGGGTTGAAATACTAATTACATTTAGGAATTAAACTGATTAGCTAGAACACGAGGAACACCAAATATGACTGCAATTGCTCGTATGCAAGCCTAGGTTCAAATTGTCACAATTGATTGGATATATTCAAGATTATTTGTAACAATTACACAATTTTCTTGTATGAGCAATTGGATATCCAATTACAACATTTTGAGCTAGGCAAACGTATCAGCGATTGCAATCATGTACATCAATGATTCTCACCTGAGACACCAGATCAACTATAGGGACCTTTGCAGCTTTTAATTTTTATTATTATTTTCATTAAAAAAACAGAAATCAAATGCAGGAATAGTTTGCCATTGCTTGTACACGAAGGAGATTTTAGAACAATTTCTTTTAAAATTATTTTACATAGTCAAAAGTAGTAAATAAGCACATGTTGCTACATAGTTTCAAACAATCCCGATACGAAATTTTTCAAAAAAACTATTAAAAAAAGCCACATAATGACATTACAGTTCATTAATAAAATTCGGAAAATATTTATTTAATGCAAAAATTGAGCTAATGCGTTCTTCACCACGTAGTTTGCAACGATACCATTAGTTTTCTCCGTTGGATGGAATGAGTCCCAAAATACATATTTGGAAGCATCCATGCAACTGAAAAGGCTGGCCCTGCTGCATGCGTATCCCATCTCAAACATTCCAGTAGCACAACATGCCATCGAAGTCACTTGAAACCCTGTACACAAAAATATTTTAATTAATATGTATAATATTTTAATTTACTTTTTAACTTAATTACACTACTGTATAATAATTTATTTTGGTAAACTTTAAAATTTAATGAGCGAAATAAAAATAATTTTTTAACCAAAACTAATATAATTCTCTTAAGAGAGTGAATGACTATAAAAAAGTGTTGGGTTTTTATAATATTAATATTGATATGAAAGATATTAAACACTGATAAAAGAAAAGGGAATAATAGAAGGAACATGAAGCAAAATTTAAGTTTTAAAAATTAAACTTTGATGTATGTTTTTCATATATATTAATATTGTAAATTCATCTACAATAATTTTCTAACATGCCACATATGATATTTGTAAATTTTTCAAGACAATAATATAAAATTAAAATAGGAAAATATAACCTTCATACAATGAAGCTAACATACTCAAGCACATCCAAATAAAATGATATTCACTTACCTTTTCCGTACGTCTTAATGTGCAACATGTACATCAATGTGGACCTTTTGGTTTGGTTTGACTGTAAACATGTATAGATGCACAGCAAAAAGACAAAAAAAAAATCTAATTATAAGTTTTATGTGTAACTTACCATATTGGGCGGGCTTTTTTACAATATGCAACAAAATATCATACGGATTTGAAAATGCCAATCTGATACCAGGGAGGTCCTTCTTCAGCTTAGTTGTCAACTTATTGAGCTTATCATTGAACTCCAATGCGATGTTATTGTAACTGGGCACACAGTCATTCCCACCAGCAAAATTTGTGGTTCTCTCTAATGGCAAGCACCCCATGGGAGGTAAACCTCCTAGGGATATCTTCCTAGCACCAAGACCATAGAGTTTCTTGATGAAATTCTCAGCTATCCCAGCCAAAAAATTCTGATACTCCCTTGGTGTGTATTGAGATGCCCTGCCAGGGATTGCATAGTAGTTCTCTAGGAAGTCGTTTGTTCCTAGACTTGTTATGTGCAATGCTTTGGCTATGGTCTCGTTTGCCCTGCTTTCTCCAAGATAAGCACTCAGTTTCTTTTGGTATCCCTTGTAGTACTCCAACTGCTTCCATAATGGTATCACAGACTGGAATCCAAAATTGAAATTAATTAATAATGTACATATTGCAGGTATGCATTTGATTAATCCATAGTATAAAATGCTATCCAAAGGGAAAGAATTTGTACACATTATACAACTAGCTGTGCAAGTAATTCAAACTATCCTGTCTTTTCTATCAAGCATGAAAAATGCAAGACTTTAAACTAGTTATATAAAGAGTAATATTACTGACACAAATATTGCAATTACGATTGCATTATGTCATCTCATCTGAATTTGGGTGCCCCTTCTAAAATTTAGTTTCTGAAGTTGAATTCAAATAAAGAAGTTATGTATTCAACTGCGTTTTAATCGCATCATTTCTTATTTTTAAAATTAAAATAGTAATTTTCTTTATTAATTAGAAGATCATTCTTATGGCCATTAGGGCTTGTTTGGTACGCAGGATAGAATAAAACATGATTGTATTGGGCCTGATAGTATAAAGCTTGACAAATTTTTAATACTATCCAGTGTTTGACGTGATATTATATAAGATATTGTATTGTAAAAGAAAGAGATTTTTGTTCTCAAGAACATAGAAACAATCAAATGAAAGGGGAGGCTCACAGTGAAGCACATAGCGATGGAGTTCTCGACAGCGATGCGGTTTGGGTTGCACGATGACGCGAGCTCGATGCGTGTCGTCTCAGGCGAGTTAGTCGATGGCGATTCGTGGCAGAGTGGTTCGGTGCTTTGGGGTTGAGATGTGGTGGTGGCCGGTAGCTTGTGCGTGGGCTGGTGGGGTCAAGTGCAGTGGAGGACGACAAAGGAAATGGTAGGGGAGCAGACCTGGCAAGGAGGAAAAGGTTCTCTGTGTTGGGTCGTTTGGTATGGTGGGGATCGAGGGTGGCTTGGGATAGATGTTGGCAGCAATTGCTATGAGTTCCAAGTTCTGGTATGGTGGTTCTGGTTCTTGGTGGTTGGTGATAAAGATTGTGCAATGGTGGCTTGACTAGAACAAGGTAATTTGGTTATGGAGGTTTGAAGTTTGATATTTGTTAGTTTATGTTACAGGGGATGATAAAGGCTGTGTGGTGGTGACTATCATAAAAACTTATCTATCAAAACTTAATCAGACATAATCTCACTTCTAAAGTCTAATTAAATTATACGTTATTTTAATATATAAAAAATATATATTGGATAAGCTTATACAATACTATGGTCGTATTAAATAATTGATAAAGTCATAATATATTATATAAGTTTATCTTATCAAACCTTATATATCGTGTCAAATGTGCCCTTATTGTGTTCAAGAAGGTAAGAAAGTAGGCTAAGAGACGTCTTTAGCCCAAAGCCTCAAACCAGCTTCCTCATCATCATCTGAAATGGGCTTATACTACTGGAATTAAACTTGATTTGTATAATGCAACTCATAAGACGCATCAAGCACTATGAATTGACAAAGAAAAAAAAAACACACATATAAGAAGATAAAGAAATTTTAAATATAAAAAGTAAAAGAGTAAACTAGCATGCATGTTAAGTTTTGGAATTATTCTCTACCTACAATTTTGTGTCAACTAAGTCATTTTTGTTTCTCACTTTATTTCTAAAAATGGAGAAATTTAATTTACTTTTAGAGAACTATGAATAATTTTATAACTTTTAATATTTAATTTAATAATATTTTATTTTTCAATCCAATGACATATATAATTATAAATGACACCTGTTATATTTTTATTGGACTAACGTATTGCTTTAAGAGTGTACAAGAAATGAATTGAGTTGCTATGAGTTTTGTAAATTCAAAGACAAATCCAAGCATATAATTAAATTCAGTTACTAAACTACAAGCATGAAGTTGCTAATTTACTCAAAAGTAAAACCACTACCATGAGACGTTACATACCAGAACATCTGAAGTAGCATTGTCATAGCCAGTAGCAGCTGAAGCAAAAGAGACCCCAGTGGCAAAGTCTGAGATGTTATACTTAGGATCCAAGTATGCTGGTACATATGGCTTGATTCCAAAGGTTTCAGATATGAAATCTGTTACTATCCGCCCATTGCTGAACCTCCCAGTTGGCTTCCCACCTTGAAAGTCACGGCCATATGGCTCGAAATTGCTCCGGGCAACCGTTGGTATGTAATTGTTGTTCCCAGCATCAACCGATGAGTCACCGAAGACTATGATCGCTGGAACATTAGCACTAGTTCTGGTAACCAGGGAGAGCCACTGAACCAAAAGGATGCACAAAATGTGGGTGCATAGCAGTGTCTTTCTCTGCCCTTCCATTGCGTGTGTGTGTGTGTGTGTTTAGGGTAATTTTGAGTGAGCACTGAGTTGTGAACATGTGATAGTATAAATATTGGTTTGGAACATTAATGGTAGTTTGATGTGTAGGTGAAGAAGTAGTTGGGGTCCATAATGTCTAAGGCTCTATACGGCAAGAGTAATGAGCTTTTTAAATGGGATGGCCATTTGCACTTTTTTGTGATACCAATGGATATTTGAACATATATGGTGTGAGATTGACTGGGGAAGTTTCTTTCAGCATAAAACAGACATACAGAGTGGGAAGTGTGTACTTCGTGTTTTTCTGACTTAAAATGTGTAATTAGCTGAAGAAAATTTAGTGCAAGGGTCAGACGAGTAGATGATGGTTCCGTAGATAAATTTACTCTCAAAAAGACTTTTACATCAATGGACAAGAATTATTACTTCACAGCAATCCTATTTAGTATGATAACTTTTTCACGAATTCCATATAAATTTAGTGTTAGGTTTAATTCAAATTTCGTTAAGATTATTATTCATAATTTCCTATTATATAGCCGGATTTGAAAGGTTTGTAAAATAAATGTCAGAGATTTGAAAGGTATTGTTAGTTTCAAGTTTTGATAATGAAAGGTTTTGTAGGAAAATTTGTTGAGTTGATTGATAATAATGAATTTTTTTATCTATTAATTAGTTTTTATTCATTTGAGTATAGAAGAAAAGTTTTCAAATTTAATTTTTCTATAAAATATTTTATTACTTGTAATTTGATTTCTATTATTAGAGACAAGCTCTTTATACTTCTTAATGATTGGATCAAGATCTTTTAAACGTAAATAAATGCTCAAACATTTAAAAATTAGATGATATGCTACTATACATAAACTAAAGAAAATTGGCGACTATTAAAATAACTATTGGATAAAGGAGCAACTACCAGAGAATAAAATGAGCAACTATGCGTTTTATACATGAAATTAACTTTCATGAAATAGAGGCTAATTTCTCTGTCTCCAAACAGTTAAAAAAATAGGAGGAAGCCTTCCATTACAAATAGGAAGCATTAGAGAAGATCAAGAGACATAATTACTCAAAACAAAAGTAAGGAAGTGCTGCAACTTTGCAATCTCTATTTTTGTTTCTTCTTAACTAATTCTAAACTTGTATATCCACTCTAGATAGAGAGTCCAAAAACCTATTGTAACTCATTGATAAAAATAACCACAACCTTTGAGAGTTAAAGTCTTGTTCTTGTAAGAAGAAAAGAGTGTGAGTATCATTCCTTTAATATTGTTACTCTTCTTCGAGTAGAAGTAGAGAGAGATTTTGTGGTATCTTTGGTGAATGAAATTATTGTAACTCTGCTTTGAGGTTAAGGTAGAGAAAGGTTCTTCAGAGTCCTTATAATAGAAAATTTGATAAGTGAAGAAAATCTTGAGCATTTACTTGGGGACTGAATGAGGTCACAGATTGTGGCCGAACCAATATAAAATTAATTTGTGCATTTCTCTCAATCTTTTTCTCTTTACTTTCAACTTTTACTTATGTTTGTATTGCAATTGTTGTTTAATTTTGAAATTTTCTGTTATTGAACTCTATAGAACTAATTCACCCCCTCTTGCTTCTATCAGATATGTAAAGATATGTGAGATATTTGATAGATATGTGATAAATATGTGAGATTTGTTTGTATAGAAAACTAGGAAGGATGACTATAAATACTTGTATTAGTGAATTGTAAGAGTTATGAGAATGAGACTAAGAGTCTAAGAGAGACTATCTTGTAAGACATGTGCTAAACCACATTAAGTTTATTATGTGTGATACTTTTTCTTAATTATTAGTATTTATACATATTTGTACAGAAGGGAATTTAGTATTTTCCAAAGAGATTAATGTGGATATGATATTTCTTAATATAATTGACGATGATGTGATATTTTCCAATTTTTTTAAAAAAGAAATGTGATATTCCCCCAAATAAAATAAAAGTTGAACGGTAATCATGATGAGAAAAAAATAAATAAGAAATAAAAACTACTACCATCATAACTATAACTAATCGTTGAAAAAGTACGAATTGGATTTCTTACTAAATAACATTTCTCTTGCAACTAGGTGAAGAGGTTATAGTGTGAAAGTTTGTATTTACAAGCTTGGTCCTAAAAAAGGAAGAAATTATCTCAAAGTCCTTGAGAAAAAAAACTCCCTCTATTCTCTCTTCCCCACTTTGTCATCCCTCATTTTCTTCTATGTGCTTCTAGTAATTCTTTGATAAAAATAATAATATCAAGTTGTATAATAAACTTTAGTATGGATTCTAGGTTCTAGGTATTGATATTGCTATGTAGGAAATGAAGAGTATTGGGTTATTAGCATGTGGGATTATGTTGTCTTGTTCATGTAGTATTGGTAAACCATTAGAAAAATGGCATGCAGGTTCGATGGTTCTTCTGTTCCCACACTTGATTCTAGAATTAGTGAATAATTAATGGAGAAAATTTCTCTTAAAGGAGGTAAAAGAGTTAAATGATGTCGTTGCTGACCTTAGTTGAAGTGAAACATGATGCAGTCAAAGTTGCACGTATTGGAGAATGATAGCTTCAATATATTTACTGTTAAGAAATATTGAGTTATTTTGTTTTATTGTTTATTAAGGGTAAAATAATCTTTTTTTTTTCTTGTTTAGCCTATATATAGTTTCTTTGTATTTAGGTTACATAATCTTTTTGAATTCAATTACATTACGCAGTGTTCATAAATCCTTAGCCTTCTCTTTATAAATGTTTTGTATTTCTCTTTATTTCTTTGGATTCCTTAACACGGTATCAAAGAAAGCCATGAGACGAAGCTTAATCTCAAACACAGCTTTCACAATGTCAATAGTGTAGGCATGACCGTACAATTTTAATTTTTTGTGGCGTGGACGTGACCGTTCGATTTTTGTGGCGTGATCGTATAATTTCGAGAGGGTATTCGCTCAGTTTTTGCAATCTGGTATTTTGTTTTCTTTTGGTTTTTTTAATTTATTATGGCTAATGAAAGAGACGATTCACTTCAGTCTGTGAGTATGAGGTTGGACGAAAGAATTATTCGTATTGAAGTTATGTGATGAGAAATTTTTTTAAGGGTAAAAAGTTGTGAGGATATGTTAGTGGAACTTCTGTGAAACCTAAGAATACTGATGGGGGGTATGCTGATTTGATAGATACCTAAGAAGTAAACAATGCAAAAATTATTACTTGGATTAACAATTTTGTTAAGCATTCCATGGGTACATAATTATCGAAGTATGAGACAGTAAATGAGGTTTGGGATCATCTGCAAAGGTTATTCACTCAATCAAATTTCGCAAAGCAGTATCAATTGGAGAATGACATACGAGCTCTTCAACAGAAGAATATGAGTATTCAGGAGTTTTATTCTGCTATGACAGATCTTTGGGATCAATTGGCTCTTATAGAATCAGCAGAGTTAAAGGCATGTGGTGCCTATATTACTCGTAGAGAACAATAACGATTAGTACAATTTTTAATGGCACTTCGCAATGATTTTGAAGGACTTAGAGGTTCAATTTTACATTGTTCTCCGCTTCCTTTTGTTGACTCAGTTGTCAGTGAGTTATTGGCTGAAGAAATACGTCTTAAGTCTTATTTTGAAAAGGGAATTCTTTCTACTTCTAATCCTTCTGTGTTAGCAGTACCTTCTAAGTCACTATCTAGTAATCAAAATAAGTCTTACACAAGGGTTGCCATCGACGAGTGCAGTTTCTGTAACCAAAAAGATCATTGGAAGGCTCAGTGTCTTAAGTTGTTGAGACAGTAGAACCAATCGTAACAGCAATCTCAAGCTTGGAAGCCTGGCAACCAGTCACAATCTAATGCTTATAGACCACCTCAGGGTTACAAACCACCACAGTCTAATATTGCAACAGTTGTTTCATCAGGTCCTTTCACCGATCCTAGTACTCTGGATGAGTAATTTCAAAAGTTTTTTTTCCATGCAACCACAAGCTATGTCTGCCTCTTCTTCCGTAAGTCAGTTGCCTCACAGTTCTTCAGGTGTGTCACATTTTGTATAGGTCTTAGTTTCTGGTGCTTCACGTCACATATCTCCATATTCTTCATATTTTACTTCTGTATCTCCTTTATCTTCTATTCTTGTCATGACTGCTGATGGAACTCCTATGTCTTTAGCAGGTGTTGGTTTTGTTGTTACATCTCCCTTGTCTCTCCCTAATATTTATCATATTCTGAAACTCAAATTAAATCTTGCTTTTGTTAGTCAGTTATGTGATTTTGGTAATTTAGTCACATTTTCCTCTTCTTCTTATTATATGTAGGATCTACAGTCTTAGAAGCTGATTGGGACATGTCGTAGGAAGGGGGGACTATATATTTTGGATGAGTTAAAAGTGTCAATTGATGCTGCTACTAATGTTTATTTGTCTTCTTTTCGTTTGAGGCATTCTTCTTCTAGTTTTTACTTATGACATTCTCGTTTAGGTCATGTTTCGCCTTCTCGTTTGAGATTTTTGACATCCACAGAGACTTTAGGAAATTTACAAACTTGTGATATTTCTGATTGTAGTATATGTAAATGGGCAAAATTTTCATCTTTACTTTTTAATCGAATCTTTTCTATTTCTTCTTCTCCATTTGATTTAATTCAGGCTGATGTATAGGGACCTTCTTCTGTTGCCATAAAAGGAGGGTCTCAATATTATGTTTCTTTTATTGATGATCATACTCATTATTGTTGGGTTTATTTAATGAAACACCGTTCTGAATTCTTTGAAATATATACAACATTTCTGACTCTTGTCAAAACTCAACATTCTGCAGTTATCAAATGTTTTAGGCGTGATTTGCGTGGGGAATTCACTTCTAATAAATTTTGTGAGTTGCTTGCCTTAGATAAAACTATTCACTAAACTTCGTGTATAGATACTTGAGCAAAATGGTGTTGCTGAAAGAAAACATAGGTACATTATTGAAATTGCTCGTTCTCTCTTATTGTTTACTTCTGTTCCTAGTGTGTTTTGGGATGAAGTTGTTCTTACGGTTGTAAGTTTGATTAATACAATTTTATCTTCTCATGTTTCAGGTTTGTCTCCTTTTGAAAAATTATATAGGTATACTCCTGATTATTCTTTCTTTAGAGTTTTTGGTTGTGCTTGTTTCGTTCTTCTTCCTTATGTAGAACGCAGCAAGTTGTCCTCTCAATCTGCTATTTGTGTCTTTCTTGGTTATGATGAAGGTAAAAAAGGGTATTGTTGTTTTGATTCAATAACTCAGAAACTTTATGTGTCTCGTCATGTTGTTTTTCTTGAGCATATACCTTTCTTTTCTATTTCCTCTACTACTCATAGCTTGACTAAATCTGACCTTATTCGTATAGATCATTTTTCTGAGGATTCTGATAGTTTGTCATCTCAAGTTCCTAGTACTTCAAATATCCCTTCTACGGGTACTGACATTTTACTCTTTGGCACACCTGAAGTTCCCTCTTCTCATATGGTCTCTCAAGCTCCATCTGAGATTGTGGATCCACTTTTACGTCAATCCATACGCATTCGTAAGTCCATAAAGTTACTAGGTTTTGTTTATTCTTGTTATTTTTCATCTTTTTCTTCTTTTTTCGCTTTAATTCATTGTCTCTCTAAGCTAACTTCCTATAAAGATGCTATTCTTGATCCTCTTTGGCAGCAAGCTATGAATGAAGAACTTTTTGCTTTGCATAAGACATATACTTGGGACTTGATTCATCTACCTCCTGGTAAGAGTGTTGGTGGTTGTCGTTAGGTGCATAAGATCAAGACTAATTCTGATGGATCTATTGAGTGATACAAAGCTAGGTTGGTTGCAAAAGGGTACTCTCAAAAGTATGATATGGATTATGAGGAGACATTTGCTCATATTGTAAAAATGACTACTATTTGTACTCTTATTGCAATAGCTTCAGTTCGTCAGTAGCATATCACTTAACTTGATGTTAAAAATGTCTTCTTGAATGGAGATCTTCAAGAAGAAGTTCATATGACGCCCCCTCTTAGTGTTTCACATGATTCTGAGTATGTTTGCAAGCTCAAGAAAGCGTTATATAGTCTCAAACAAGCACCTCGTGCTTGGTTTGAGAAATTTTCTGTTCTGATCTCTTCCTTTGGATTTGCTTTTACTAGTCATGATTCAACTCTTTTTGTTAAGTGCACTGATGCATGTCATATGATTTTGTATTTATATGTTGATGACATGATTATTACTGGTGATGATATTGATGGTATTTCAGTTTTGAAGACAGAGTTAGCTAGATAGTTTGAAATGAAGGATTTGGGCTCTTTACGATATTTTTTGGGTATTGAGGAAGCCTACTCACCTAGAGGTTATCTTCTTTCTCAATCAAAATATGTTGCAAATATTCTTAAGTGAGCCAGACTTATTGATAATAAGATTGTAGATACTCCAATTGAAGTTAACGCAAAGTATTCTTCTTCTGATGACTTACATTTGTCAGATCCTACTTTATACCATACTGTTGTTAATTAGGAGCTTGGTATACCTTACTATTACTCGTCCAGATATTGCATATGTTGTTAGTCAGTTTGTTACTTCTCCTACTACTGTTCATTGGGCAGTTGTTCTTCATATTTTGCGGTATCTTCGAGGTATAATCTTTCATAATTTTTTACTTCTATCCACCTCTTCCTTGGAGTTGCGTGTATACTCTGATGCTGATCATGGTAGTGATCCTACAGATTGCAAGTTTGTTACTGGTTTCTGTATTTTTTTTTGGATTCTCTTATTTCTCGGAAGAGCAAGAAACAATCTATTGTTTCTCAATCTTCAACTGAAGTAGAATATCGTGCTATGACATCTACTACCAAAGAGATTGTTTGGTTACGTTGGTTACTTGCAGATATGGGAGTTTCTCTTTCTCATCCCACTCCTATGTATTGTGACAACTGGAATTCTATTTAGATACTCAACTCAATTTTTAATGAACGAACTAAGCACATTGAGATTGATTATCACCTTACTCGTCATCATCTCAAGCATGACACCATTACCTTGTCCTTTGTTTCTTCTTCTTTGCAGATTGCAGATTTCTTTACTAAGTCACATTATATTTCCCGTTTTTCATTTTCTAGTTGACAAACTCTTGATGCTTGTAACTACCGCATCATGAGTTTGAGGGGAGATGTTAAGAAATATTATGTTATTTTATTTTATTGTTTATAAAGGGTAGAATAGTCTTTTCTTTTCCTTATTTAGCCTATATATAATTTTATTGTATTTAGGTTAAATAATTTTTTTGTATTCAATTACATTATGCAGTATTTTTGAATCCTTAACCTTCTCTTTACAAATGTTTTGTATTTCTCTTTATTTCTTTGGATTCCTTAAAACTTACTACTACATGTCTTTGTTCCTTAAGCTTCAAGATGTGTTTTGACTTGACAACGTTGATTAGCAAACAAAATTGAAAGATTATGCAACAAAAATCTAGGAACAAAAACACGTCATTAAGTTTATCACCAAAAAAATAAAAAAAATCTATATTCATTGGAGCAAAAAAAAAAAACCAACAAACACTCACACACACAACCACAATATAATCATAAATTGCATTGGTGTAATCAACAAATGGTTTTATTGGTATAATGCAATGAATTGAAGATTAAAAATTGGAAATTAAAAAAGAGTATAAGAAGGAGGATACTATGATTGAAGCAAACCAGAAGCATAGACTTCCACCTCCTTCGCCACATCGACATTGGCGACATGGCACTGCTTATATGAGATGGGAGGAATAAACTAGCAGCAATGAGGAAGGGGGATATGGGGGACTAAAGAATAAATAATCATAATATAAGGGCTGAACAAATAAATAACTATAAGATGAGGGAACTTTTTCAAATATTTTGATGATGGGTAATAAAAGATGAAATATGTGCAGTATCCTTATACTAAACTTATTTGGAGAATTGTAGAACGCTCCTCTCAAACAAAGTAACTTGACAAATGGGGACCACACCCCCAAAAAGTACCAACACTTTAAAATAAGTAAAGGATGTGCTATGAACCACTAGAAGTTTCATTGGTGGAAATTTACAAATTTCAAAATTTAAAAAAAGTTATTGGTCTCAAGAAAAAAAAATCTAACAATTAAAATTGTCACATGTTTCAATGCAATAGTTTTATAACAAAATCCTAAAGAAAATGCTTAAAGCCTTGAAAATGTCTTGTAAAAAGGCACACAATAAAAAAGAAAATGGCGGAATAGGTGTGTTGTGTTTTAGGTATTTCTTTTCTTTTTTTAAAAAAATATTTTTGCTATTACATTTTAACTGAGTGAGTGTCTTGTGCTTCCATGAACAATTTTGTGAAATAACAATGTTGTTAAAATAATTGATGTATTAGACGAATATTCGTGCATGATATTTGGACATGATTCGATATGGTTAATGTGTACCTGATAACTCCATGAATTAGAGTTATTTAAGTTTTATATGTGCATTAAAATATGCTAGGCCTTTGAGTTTTGACTTAGAATTTAAAGTTTCTACTTTAGTTTTTCAAGTTGTTGCTCTTTAATTGGGTTTATGAGACCTTGGTTAGATTTTGTTTGACATTTGGATTAATTGTTTGAGTTTTTCATATATTGGTGTTTCTCACTTGTGATTTTTGTTGGTATTTTGAAAGTATAAGGTCAAGGAGAAATCCAAAAAGGTGAGAAAATCAAGATAGAGTGCTTACTGATGTTGCGGTGGTAATTTGAACATAAATTGAGCTACATACATTGGATTTGGATGATTTTAGATGCATTGGAAAGTTAACAAAAAGACGTTTGAGTTTGAATGGTGAAAAATTGCATGCAAATTAGTAGACCAAATCAAACCCAAAAAGAAATGTAGTACTTTGAGTAAAAAACTTGCAAGTTGGGCATTGCCTGCACCCAAAACACTGGCCAGAGCCTTGGCCTCTGAAAAATTCATTCAGATAATAGAGAGCTAGGCTTCAAAGAACCCAAAGACCAATACCATAACACCAACTCGAAAAAAATTAGAAACATGTTGAACACATTGATTTTTAAGGGTTCTATAAATAGGTTCTTTTGAGGGATTTTGGAGACTTTTGCTATGTTATTGAGAAAGGCTTTTTAGGAGAGAAAGGAACCACCTACACCAAGGAACTCTTAGAGGATTGAAGATCAATGAGCATCAATTCTAGTTTTAGTTTTCTTCTCTTATTCTTTTATTCTTTTTTTTTTTATTCTTTGCAATGTATTGGATGATGAACCTAGTTTGGATTCTATTATATATGTCTATCATGAACTAAATTTTTTGTTCTAGCATTGTAATGGATATCTGCATTTAGCTTAGATTGAATTCTTCTTTCTTTCTAATTTCAATGAAAATGGGTTATTTATTTAGTCTTGTTATTAATGCTTCTAGTTGATTGGCCATCAATTAGTTGATTCTTGAAAACCTTAATTTAAACTTGGAAAAGAGAATTTGGGATTAAGTCATAGGTTGAAATGCATATGTTCATATTCATTCAATTGAAGAATGAATTGATTAGCTTCTGAGATAGGAATTTACTCTCAGGTCACATGTAATCATAATTAGGCTTGAACTTAATAAATCTTTCTTTAATCTAATTCTCATAAGAATATAGGGAGTTGGTTAATAGAATCATTTTTTTTATGACTATCGAAAGAGGCTTATAAATATATTGTTGTCCTAGATTAACAACTTATAAGATTTGGCTAAGTTAAGAAAGATGAAGGAAATCCATGCAATATGTAAAGTGAAGTTGTACAATCCTATGCTCTCTCATTGATTGTCTTAAGTAAATTAACTTTACATTCTTGCTTAACAATTGCTTTTATTTTCTTGTTTTTCTTTACAAACTCTTTTTATTGTTCAGATAAGAGTAAAGAGTCCCAATTTTTTAATACTTGGAAAAATTAGAAACAATTCCTCTCGGGATGATATATTTTTGAAACACTATATTACTTATTACAATACAAACATTTGCGTGGAAATAATCTTACATTTTTTTTAACTTTTTTAAGTTTTGTTTAAAATAATAAATGTCATTTATTAAGTGCACAATGATCAATTATGATTTTTGAAATATTAATATCTTTGTTTAAATTTTTGAAATAATGAAACATCTTTTATTATGTAAAATTTTTTTGTACAATGATTAATAATTGAAATATTAGTATTTTTAGATATCTGCTTGTCAATACTTGATTTTGTTCAGTTTCTTTTTTTAAAAAAAAAAAAAAAAGGAAAAAGCAAAAAAAGTTAGTTAAGAAAAATTAATAAGTTAAAAAAATAATCAACAAAAAATGAAAAAAAAACAAAATTATAAAAAAATTAATTAATTAATTAATTAATTAATTAATTTGTTCTCATGGTTTAAGGCCCATTGTTCAAGTCTAGCTCAAATGATAAGTTGGACCAAATTCATCTTTGTGACTCAACCTATCCAACTTAACCCACTAAACTTGACTCAATAGCAAATATGCTCCAAATTCACTTAGCCTAACCCAACTCAACTTATAACCCATCATTAAACCTAATCCACAAACCCATCAAAGCTGACCCATAATCCAAGATCCATGACCCATCCTCTTCATTTAACATTCTGAAACCCTAACCACCTTCCACTTGCACCCTTCAACCTTGCAGGAGACCTAGCCGCACATCAACCAAGGAGGAACTCTACCAAGCCCTTATGCATTAGGCTCAACCTGCCAAGCCAATTGCTGCCACCGCTCTCCCTATACCCAGGCAGCTACCATTCAAGCGTCTTGGGTGATTGGTGAAAAATGAAAGAAGAAAGTAACAATGGCTGAAGAAGGGTTAAGGTTGTGAGGCAAAGAAGCAAAACATAGAAAAAGAAATTTGAAGAAGACCTGACCTAGTTAACCCTACTACATGCCCTTCTAGTTACCTATGCAACATTTTTGCAAAACAGTAGAGGATTAAGAAAGATGAAGGCCATTGGACAGAGAAATAAAGCATGAGAAAGGAAATTGGAAAAGGAACCAACATAACAAACTTCTACAATATGGGGAAGGCTCTTCACCCCATAACCCCAATTTGAGAGAAATTATATAACACTCTAAAAAGGTTTTTCTTGTTTTGTCATATTGAAGTTATATTAATTTTCTATTTTCTATTACCTTATATTGTCTTATCTTATATTTTTAGAATTTGGATGAAAATAACTGAAGCATATCTTTTTTTTTTTTTACACTTTTCTATTTTCAGATTAATAATAGAAATAAAGGGCATTTACGCTGCCAACTCTCGTTGGCTCATTAGGAGCATGTTTGGTTGAGATTAATTCTCTGCCAAAACAACTTTTTGCTTGAAATTTTTTTTTTACTGCTTCAATCATGTTTGGCAATTTTTGCTTTAGCTTTTATACAAAATTCAATGTATTATAACAATTTTTTTTTCATAATGTTGAAACTTGGAACTTTTAATTATAGATTATAAATTATTTCAAAAATTTTGAGATGTAAATACCATTCTGTCCTTAATCAAATAACTTTTTTAATCATTCTATTTTTTTTTTTTTGGTAATTTAATACATAAAAATGATTCTTTTTATATCATTTAAATGAAACATATTATTTTAAAATCGCTTTCCAGATAACATATCCAAACATAAAACTGATTCTATTATAATCGATTATAGTAATAATCGATTATAATAATAATCAATTATTGAAATAATTAAGTTTTCACAGTTAATCTAAACATACACTAGGTCGACCTTTCCACTTATGACAACATGACTTGAGTTTGAATAGTAAAATCCTCTATTGGTAGACGATCTATAATTTTACTATAAATTCTCGTTGTCTTACTCTTAAAATGGAGAGAGAACCTCTCCTCGCCATGAACTTTCTTCTCAGCAAAAAAAAGACATTATATAATATATAACAAACTAGAAACTTGATGCTTGTTCTGCGATGGCATGGTAGAAATCTAAGCAATTTCGTTATACAAAATGAAATGTGTAAATGTCCATTTTCATCCTCCAAAGATACATCTAACATCATATTGGTCATCTATTTATAAATACATGAAATTAGTGCTACGTAGATATAAGTGACATCAAATTGCTTTATCCTTCATAATCATGTCGGAAAGCTCCATAATCAATCGGCTATGGCGGTGCGTGGTACTTACAAAAAAAACTCTTAACGTTCAAGCCAGTCGATGAATAAGGTGACCAAAGGGTATTTGGACTAAAGAGAGCATACCTGGGTACCCCCTTCATATAGGCATTCAACAAGACGCCTTGCATGGTGGGTGCGCATTGCATTCCTGCTCATGATTGCAATGATTTGAAAGGGAATTCTATTACATACTTACATGCTTGGTCTATCCTATGATGACATGTCGTGTATACTAAATGACTTATCTTACAAAATCATGAATGGTAGCCGGGTCCGTGTTCGGGCAGGCCTAGTCAATCGAGGCAATAACTTAGGATTGGATCCATCTTGGCAGTAGTATTGTGGGCTCAGGCCGGGTCGGTAGGTTGGGCACGTGTATTGGCACGGCTTTCCAAAGGTTGGGCCAAGTCAAAGGTCCCATACGGTCCACCATTAAATTATTCCTTAAAATGACATCAATTTTATCAATGCTTGGGCTATCAATGGCCTCAGGAATTGCAATCTAATTAGGTGTTCTCTAATATACACCTTACTAGCAAGGTGTATGGCACACCGCGTAATTATAGTCATTAATAATATTAAAAAATACATTAACAATTATGATGAATAATTTATAATTTAATGTTTTAATCTTTTTTCTTCATGTTATTATGTTTTGTTTTTTTTTAAGTTGTCTGCATAATTGTGTAAATATTATCGGTTAAAATTTATAAAATTTTTAATATACACAATTATTTATGAAAAAAATAATATTTTTTTAAAAAATATTATTACGTATAAATATTACCGGTTAAAATTTAACAATATTTTTTACAAATTAAAATCTAATAATATTATCAGTTAAAAAATATATACATTTTTTAAAAATCCCTTACACACCCACACAGAAAAAATTATAAGGGATTTTTAAAAAAAAATATTATTTATGTATAAATATTACCAGTTAAAATCTATAAAATTTTAAGTATGCATAGTTATTTATGCACAATTAAAATCTGTAAAGAGTTTTTTAACCCTATATATTTTTTAAAAAAGTATATTATTAAAAATCCTATAAATTTTAACTGATATTATTTTACAATTATGCAACATGAAAAAAAAAAGAACAATGCAACCTAAAAAAAAAAGGGAATCGACTTTTAAGTGGTGTACCATACACCCAAACTTAAGAATATGTATAGTAACATCCATCATCTAATTACTACCAGGGCCTTTCGTACTTGCTAACTTAGACATGAATGTCTAATATAGACACTCTTTTTTTATTTATGAATAATTATACATACAAAAATTTATAAATTTTAACTAATAATTTTTTTTTATATTTAAATTTATATATACTATCAAATTAAAAAAAAAATAATTTATTTATAGACCCAAAATATTTGGGTTCAGAATAGAAGGCTCCAACTTGGACAAGTGTTCTACCCGAGAATTCTAATCTCGCAGAATATGTCCCTTGTCAGACAAATTCTTAAGCACAATAACTCTTTCTTTTTAAATCCCTTAAATTTTTTTCCTTGCTAATATATAGTGATGAAGGAACAAATCCCAATGGGTGGAAAAGAAAGAAGGATTGGAAAATCCAGATGCCCGAAGAAACAAATTTGAAGCAAAAGCAAGACCAGCAGCTATAACTGGTAAATAATTGGCCAGTCCTCATCCAGTTTGGATTTACATAATCTATTGTTCAATCAATAAACAGACACTTAACCAAATATTAATAATACTAGACCACCGATGGGCTTGCCTAGATCCAATTTTAATTTAGTGGATTATTTAACAAAGTATATTTCCTAGACATGAGAGCATGAACCACGCTTTAAAAAAAAGGGAGTTTTTATCCCAACAATCAATCCAGGCTATCCCTTAGCTTGTACTAGTAAACCTGTTGACAAGTGGAGTACAACACTTCTAATTTTTGTGATGTGGTTATGCTCAAGATAGTTAGTACCACTCATTTGACATGAAGAAATGGGATGCAAAATATTTAAACTTCTATTCTTTACTATCTTACAACATGCTTTCTAAAGACAGGTTGAAAAATAAGATAATTCTCAAAGTCCAATCCAAAATACAGAACAGAATTCACTAAGGAGGCATATCATAAGCACATATTATATTCAATGTATTAAAATACCATAATAATTAGGAAAAACTAGATGTAGCAAGTCAAACTTGTTTGATATCTCACCTATAAATAATTCACCATGTATCAACACTGCTAGTATTTGTTTTGAAATTCAATCAGCAACATATTAATACATTACTTTGAAACATGGTAATAATTTAGATAAAATTTTTATGGGAAAAAAAAAAAGGTTTATGGTTAGATGTAAGTTTGGGGAGTCTCAAGTGCTTTTAGGTACATGATAAGAAAAAGTGCAGACATGACTACCAGCTGTTAGCTTACCTGATTCCCATAAACTCTTGATATCTTCTCTAAGCTGGGTCTTCCGAGTCTTTACCTAAATGTGACAGCCATAGAAATATCAGAAGAGACAGATATTATCACATATTGACAGAAACAAACAATGGGTTGACTTCCATACCCCAGTTCTGAAATATTCTTCTGCAGCATAAACTGCATCACTTCCAATGGAAATCTTATCAGCCCCAGACCTAAAATATTCCGAAGCAACTTCCAAACTAGAATAGTGCCAGAGAATATAATTATTTGGATGAAAAAGTTTAGGTTCTAAGCAAACACTTATAGATAAAACTATAATACTGGAAAATTTTAATAAAAAAAATCTTGCAAAAAAGTCAAAAGCATAATCATCATAATGACTAGTAAAAATACCTCCACCTCAGCTGTTAAGGGTACAAAAACATTTTCTAATTTGTATCGCAATACCTACGAACCATAACAAGCATGAAATCACAGCGGATATTAGATAAAATATAATTTAGCACCAACTCATATAAAAACTTTCATTTTTGCACATTTCATAAACCTGCTATATTGGCAAATCACCAAGAGGGAAGTCGTGGAAACCAGTAATGTTTAGAAAGCTGACCTGCAATCAAGGTTGAGGTTTGGTTAGAAAGAACACGCTTCATTATATGTGTAAAAGCAACAAAATTGTCAGAGGCATACCTCATCAGCTCCATTTTTATAGTACTGTCCAGCAAGCTCAACTGGTTTGCCAAGATTTCTTACCTAAAAATTAAAATAGCATCATTAGATGACAAAAATACAATTTAATTCTTGAATAATAAAAATTAAGGTGCTGACTGATACAAAAAACAAAGTCTAGATGGTTCTTGTTTAATCATCTACTCTGATGAGTATAGTTTGTGTTGCACAGATGTCCAATGTTTTGCATATGCTCTTTTAGAGCAATCCCATAAAAACCAAAAATATCATTAAAAAGTGAGAAAAATTTATAATGCACCTAACCAATTTTTTTTCATTTTTTTTAATCTTTCTCTCTCTTTGCTTTCTCTTTTTTCTTCTCAGATTTTATCTTCCGATTCACTTTCTCTTCGCCGAAACACTCACCCCCGCCTCTCTGATTCACTAAAGCATGCTTTTTCATTTGTACTTCAAAATTTGATATCTGAGACTTTGTCTCATATGCCTTTGTCTTTTTGACCTCTGCTCCTCCATTTTTGGTTCAAGCAGCTGACTCTCTGCTTAAGTTGAAGGTTGTTCCCACAAAGCCCACCAAACCTGTGCATGGAGGAGGCGCGTTTGGAAGCAGAGGCAGTAATGTTTGGAGCACTCGATGCTCTGTTTGCCAAAACAGGGGTTCAACCCAAAGACATTGATGTCTTCGTTGTCAATTGCAGCATCTTCAACCCAACCCAACCCAACCCAACCCCATCTCTCACGCTGGTTGATCTTTCTTCCAGCAAGTTTATTTTTTCGATGCTAAAAAAAAAATAGAGTCAACGGTATAAAAACCTGCTATAATGGGTAAAATGAGTGGAGCATTTCATGCTCAAAATTGTATTAGGAGCATTTTAAACGCTCGCCTAAAAAGTGAGTATTTTCTCTTATACCACTTTCTCTTTTGTATGTTCTCTTACATCATACTGGTCTCCTTTGGTTACAAGAGCTCCCTCTTATCATTTGTTCTCACATCAAGACAAGCAATCACCTAAAAAGACAATGTTTTGTTAACAAATCAAAATAATGAATTATACCCTAGAATTCATAATAATTAATTTAACATAGAAAGGGGTTTCCATGACTAGGACTCTTTTTGCAAGTTTTGAAGCTTTGACTTCACCAGGCTTCTGTCTTCAAATGAATATTACTAACAGTTAGTTTACCATATGTCAAAATGATCGTAATAACAGTGATACAGAAGATGTGCATTGAAAGGTATGAAGGCCAACTTTGTCACGTTTGACTTCAGATACAAGAATCTTCTCAAAACAGAAAGACAAACATCTGAAAAATTCGTTTTCAGGAATCAGTACAAGAATAAGCCAGCCGAAGAAAATTATAAATAAAAAAAGTATAGCATTTAGTTTTACCCCTAATAAAAAATATATCTCTCAAGAACTATTGTATTCCTCCCAAAAGAAGAACGTAAATTTGCATCAACCAAAAGCCAATAGGCCATAAAGTTGGCAACTCAAATCCTAAGAACAATATCAGAGACACAAGGAAAATTTTCATTTTGGATTGAATTAGATATTTTCCTATTTATCCAATTTTTCATTTCGTTTTTTCTGAGTCATTTGGAGCCTCAGAAGATCCTTCAATTATCTCTTTCAGGGAGGAGTACAAATTTGTATATATGTATATTACTTCAAAATAATATTGGTTCACGAAATTTATTTCCTTGCATTGTAAAGGACGATAAAACTTGCCTCCACTCTTCTCAGGATGGACCGAACTGCATGCACATTGCCTTTTCTAATAGATGCTATAAATTTATAACCATAAGGGGAGTTTACTGCAAATGGTTGAGAACAAAGAAATAAAGGCAGAAAGTCTTGCACACATGGAAATGATAATAGGTCAAATTTCATGATCTGGTGTGACAACTATTTGACAAACATATTTTCTGTCATTTGATGCCAACATGCAACGATCTTGATGCAGTGCTCTGTTTTTGCAGTTCTCTTGTGTTTATGAGTTCTCTTGTGTTTATGACTGGAAAGGAATGCTAGAATTTTCAAGAATTCCTTTTCAAATCTCGACTTTGTTTGGGATAGGGTTATTTTTTTAGCTTCGCTTTGGTGTTCTGCTCATGGTATTTTTAGTAGTGTTTCTTTGTTAGACATGTAGATAAATTGACATGCTTTGCTACAAACTCAATCATATAGGTCAAGTTGGTTCTTTTTTATATGCGAGTGAGGATGTTTCATCCTGCTTCTTTGTACTCTTCTCCTCTCCTTTAATAATATTTCTTTTTCTATATATATATAAAAAAAAACATTTCAGGCCAGTGAAGAAATAAAAAGATTGATAAAGCTTATGATTAAACAATGAAGAATGAGACAGCACAGAGAATAATTTAAATACTAAGCAAAGTATTGGGCTTGTTCATGTATTTTAGTTGACAATAGGTTAAGCAGAATATGGAAGCCAATGATGTGGAGTAATGAGAATACAGGACTACAGCGATATGGTCCAGATTCCTATATTTCATTCTGGCACCAGTCAAAAAATTTTCCTTAAGTATTCTGCTAAATCTCTAATCAAGTAACATAATTTTAGGGCTCCTAGTTGAATCCCCATAAAAACTGCAACATGGTAATGAATATTCCACCCAGCCAAAAGAAACCAGAGAAAAAGAGGGAGAAAAGTACAATGAAAAGTGAAAACTTTTCTTGAACCATGGCTTACAGAGTTACATATAACCGATACTATAATATACCCATTCTTGCAAATTTCAATCCCTCACAAGGCAGCATAACAAATATGTTGATGATAAAAAGAAATTTTGCATGAACTGTCCTCCTTGCTACCAATAGAAACTGATAAAATATTACAGAAGTAATAAACAACCAAAATTCCCCCCACAAAAAAGGGTCAAGAATATAATAATATGTAGTCCAAAAGAACTGGGATGAATATAGAATAATAACAAGGGTTAAACGTACTTTACCTCCCGAATTTATTAGTCTCAATGTCTCATTGCACTTCCCACTCTAGTTTATGTAATTAAGTACATTGCACCCTAATTTAACATTAAGTGTTGCAATCTTCCCCTTTCTATTAAAATTAAATTTTATTTAAAAAATAATTCACACAAACTGTAAAAAATACCCCTCTTTTTTCTTCTTCCTCCCCTACCACTGCACACCCCCAACTTGCCATTCTATTCTCAATTCCCCCTGGCTCGTTTCTGTATAGTATTTTAGATTGGAGTTATTGTTGCTTCCACTGTTTATGGACTTATTGTATTATTATGGTACCATCGTCAGAAACATAAAATTAGAAGCACTGCTGACATTTATGATGGTCGGCTTAGTACAAACCAAAGCTTGGAAGTACACAGAAAAAGTACATCTCCTCTGATAAGTTTGGAGAATTCTAATGGATGGGATCCATTAGCCAAAGGTCGAAGTGGTTACTCCTAGAAAGTTCTTGAGAGCTTTATGTTCAATCTTGAAGAAGTAGAGCATGCAACCTCGTGTATCTCACAGGTAGATTTGTTGTGGAAGAGTAATTTTTCATCTATCTACAGGGAATTTTAAGAGATGGATCAGTTGTGGCTATAAAATGCATTGCCGTGACAAGCTGCAAGTTTGATGAAACTGAATTCTTGAAGGGGTTGAAGATATTTAAGGGATACCTGGTTCCAGAATACACAATAACTGGTTGTATGCATTTGGGGTGATAGTTTTCCCGCTTCTTATATGGAAAATGCAATATCACTCAGTTAAGTCGCCAAGGGGTAGAAACTGCAAGTTTTAAAGATATAATTGATGAGAAACTTTAAGGTAAGTCCTCAGAATCAGAGGCAGCCAAACTGGGGAGAGTTGCTTTGCTTTGCACCCATGAATTTCCCCATCTCCGGCCATCTATGGACAATGTAATGTAAGAACTGGGTGATAAATAGTAGCAGTTCATGACATGAAGAATGATATCTTGCCTTGCTTTTCTAGTTGAAAGGGGCACAGATGGAGTCATTGTAAAATATTATGATTTCATGAGAAGTGAAGTATGTTGTCATTGCTTTGTATTATAGTTGAAAACATTAAGTGCTAAAGGAAATTCCTCATGTTAAAAAGGAAGGTTGCATTTTAGGTTCCAAATGTGAATTTTGATAGATTGGTTGTCGAATGTGAACATTGTCATCTGCAGGTGGGGTGGTGGGGGATTACGAATAGAATGGCAAGTGGAAGTGTGCAGTGGTAGCGAAGGAAGAAGAAATAAGAGGGTTTAATTGACAATTTGTGTTAATTATTTTTAAATTAGGGTGAAATGTGTTTAAATATATAAATTAGGGTGGAAAGTGCAATCAGACTAATAAATTAGGGGGGGGGGGGTAAAGTGCATTTAACCCTAATAACAAATATAACTAATGCAACAAATTGTCTCGCAAAACTTGACAATATTATTTATCTTTAGTTAAGGAAAATTTATTGACACAAACCCAATAAGCAAGATCAAAAAGGGGAAAGTAACTCAAGTACCTACTTAAACTATTGAGAGATTATAAGTGTTGCAAAGCTGAAGCAATGCTGCTTGATTCACGGGATCAACACCCAATAAGCAAGATCAAAAAGGGGAAAGTAGCTCAAGTACCTACTTAAACTATTGAGAGATTATAAGTGTTGCAAAGCTGAAGCAATGCTGCTTGATTCACAGGATCTACATTTTCACTGATGAACTTAGGGTTACCTCCCAGGGGAAAGTGTAGAAAGTCGGGACAATGAAGCAACAAAAAATTCCCTGGGATCTCTTATATCTTTAAGTGGATCTTCTTTCTTTCCAACATGGTAAAGACGAACAAAGGTGGCAGTATAACCCACATTTTCTGTAATATCAGGCATGTCAGGTTCCTCGTCAACCTAATCCAGTTTGGGCTGGTAAAGACTTGTGACGATGCAGTCCACCATCTTACCCCAGGACACAGAAGCTGCAGGATCCAAAAGGATTGGAGACTCACAGATGAGTCTGGTCGAAGCAACTGCTGTCAATTTTAGCTCAATAGCTCCAGTAATCAGCTTAAGATTAGGTATCCAGAACTGATTCAAAATCACAATAAGTATATCAGGCTGGACATGGTTCATAGTATCGACAACATTTGAAGAACCATGTTTAATCAGAAAGACTGACATAAATATCAAAAGATACTTGATGAGCTTTACTATCAAATATCTGCATGTCGGCTGGTGGGATAGGTGGTCTCATCTGTTTAACTCAACAACCTGAGCAATCAACTGAAATGTGTATGGGAAAAACCCAGTCACATAAATGGTCAATATTATTTCAAGCCTAGGAAAAAGGCTTGAATCAAAAATAGATACAAGAGATGAGTCCCTCTCGCAAGCCCGCTTCACAAGAATGGCAACTGACTCAAAAGAAATAATTATTGAAGATGGGATTTTTTGGATTTTTAGAAACTTCACCAAGAAGAGAGACCAACCCCTCAATGCAACTCAAGCAACATCAACAGATATATGATATATCTGCAACCCCAAGAACCCTCAAAATACATTTCGTTACATATTGATTCTCTTCATTTTTTGTTGTTTTTTTTTTTTTATAGAAATATTGATTCCCTTCATACTCTTGGAGCTTCAAGGCACTGCAAAGATTGTTCATCAGCATCGGGAAAATTGCATCGAGAAAATTGGATTGATATCTGCTTAAGTATAACGTGCTCTAACCCTCCTCCCCTCTCCCTTCATCCTTTACCAACAAGAGTTTTTCAATACAACTTGCAGCATAAGAATGAACAACATTTGATTCTGCAGCAAGGACATGAACCAAATTTAGAAAGAAAAAAAAATTCCAATGCTACATGCTCCGATATTTGGCACAATAGCGTTCTTTGATCCATGTAGCCGATCTCACCTAGTAGAAAAATACTTGGTTATTGTTGTTGTTGTACATGCTTCGATATTTGAGTCGTTGTAAACAATTTGAGTGCACCTGCCTTACACATAGGATACCAATCCACGTTAATTGCATGTACAGTTTTGCTACCAAAAATCCATGCAGGAACAAGATCCATGCTTAAAGTGATGAAAGCGATGACGATCCCTTACCACAATTTCACGTTCAAATGATTTGGAGATTAACTTTACTACAGTATGACAATCATTACATATGCGCAAATTCTTTATTATTCTGATTGGAGTTGGTGAAGCAATAGTGATAAGTCCAAAGGCAACTGCAAGTTTCTCACTGTGCCTGAAAAGGGCAGTTTCCTTCTCTTCTTCATCTATGTCTAGTGAAATCTCAGTTGTGGTTGGTGCATAGCCCTCAATCTTTAATTTTGCAGCCACTACATCTAACATATGCTCGATATCATTTATCTGAGGGTGTGTCTTATCTCCCGCCAGAAATTCATGAACTATTCCATTTGCTTCAATCATGCTACAACCAGGTGTCTTCACCACCCCATGCTGTTCCATAATTCCCCTAATTTCAAGAACATCACCCCAATTTCCTTTTGAAGCATATATATTTGACAATAATACATGGAAACCATCGTGGTCAGGCTGAAGCTGAATGAGTTTTCTTCCCACCCTCTCCCCCATTTCATTGTTATGGTGTTTTCTACAAGCCCCAAGCAAAGCACCCCAAGTAGCAACATCAGGTGCCATTGGCATACTCTCAATCAGTTCCTCTGCTTCTTTAAGTAAACCTGCACGTCCTAAAAGATCGACCATGCATCCATAATGCTTAACATTAGGCTCTATCTTGTGTTCTTGGATCATGGAACTAAAGTAGTGGCGCCCCTCATCCACTAGGCCCATGTGCCGACAGGCCCCAAGAATTCCCATAAATGTTATCTCATTAGGAAGTGTCCCAGTTTTTTTCATATCTGCAAACATGTCAAGTGACTTTTCTACCAAACCATTCATTGCCAACCCAAGAATGAGAGCATTCCATGTAGAAACCCCCTTTTCCTCCATTGCATAGAAAACCTCCAATGCATTTTCCACACACCCACCTTTCATATACATATCTATAAGTGTCGTGCCCAGAATGACATTAACCTGTAATTTATTTTTACTTATATAAGCATGAACCCATTTGCCCAAGTCCAAAGCAGCCAGATGGGTGCATGCTGAGATGACACTCACTAAAGCAGTTTGATCTGGCCTAATTCCATGAAGCTGCATTTCCTGGAACAAAGCCAGAGCCTCTGAGAAACGTTCATGTTGAGCATAACCTGAAATCATAGCACTCCAAGACACAACATCCTTCTCTGGCATGGAATGAAATAATGTCTTAGCATCTTCAATTGAGCCACATCTCAAGTACCCAGAAATCATTGAATTCCAAGATATCTGATCCAAGAGGAAGCCATCATTGAAAAGTTTTTGAGCATCCAATATCTTCCCACAACTTGAGTACAAATGTATCAAGGCATTTTGAAGGCTAACATAAGCTTCAATTCCAATTTTTGCAGCCAAGCCATGCATTGACTTCCCTGTCATGACAATTGAGAGGCATGTACAAGCAGAGATAGCACTAACCACAACCACCTCATCCACTGTTATTCCATTTGCATTCATATCCACAAACAAAACCAATGCTTCTTCATACATCTCATTGTGTTCATAACAAGAAATCAATGCACTCCACGAAATCATATCCTTTTGTTGAATTTCATCAAAAAGCTGACGGGCCCGAACAACACGGGCTGTCCTTCCAAAAAGCACAATCATTGAGTTGGAAGCAATAGTGTTTCTTTCTGGCATCCGACTATATATACATTCTGCTTCATTTACATCACCCATCTGAACATACCCAGCCAAAATGGTATTCCAAGTAACTAAATCCAAAACAGGACTTTCATCAAACACTTTACGCGCATTCATCATGTTCCCACAAACAGCATACAAATTGATCAGCGTGTTCCGAACATAAACATCCGAATCAAAGCCCAACTTGACTACATGACTATGTATTTCTTGTCCTTCAAATTCCGACATCCGGGCAGCACAGGATCGAAGAAGAATTGGGTAGGTATAGTTATCTGGAACGGCATCCTCAATGATGAACAACTTGTATAAATATGTAGCTTCATGAGGAGAGTTTCGTTCCAAGTGGGCACGCATCATGGTGTTCCAAATGAACCCGTTGGTGCTGTCGAGGTGGTTGAATATTCGGAGTGAATAGTGAAAGTGAATGAAAGTGGAGCGAGCAGAGAAGTTGATGAGCCTGCTTGCGGCAAAGGTGTCTTTGATAAAGCCAGTGAGGATCATCTGAGAGAGAATCTGGTTGAATTGGTTGAGGCATTGGCATCGATGCAAGTGTGTGTCTAAGATAGAGAGGTTTATGGTTGGTCTCAAGGTTAATCTGAGATTCGAACATGACTTTATGGCTGAGGAATACATGCCCTAAGCCATACATTGAACACCAATTCACATGTTTGCCTTCTCTGTTGTGTTTCCTTCTCTGATTCTTCGATATCTTTGGCCTAGAGGTGTATAGAAAGCAAGAATTAATACCCAGACTTAAAAGTTAGAACCGGATCAGTCATTGATATATATATAGGATTTTAATTTTATATAAAATTGGAAGCATCCATGCTTCTTAGTTCCTAACATCCTACAGAAATGAGAAATTAACATAGAATTAGGCTATTATGAGACACAATTAAGTTGATAAATAATGAAAACTATTGAATTCAAGACTTGCATTATAAAGACATGAGAACAAAGATTGTGGGCAGTGAGCAGTGGGCAGCAGGCACTAAATAAAAAACATTCACACTCCCAGAAATTCCATAGGCACGTGACCTGTGTTGTGCCGTGAGTCAAAATCCATGGCACTAAATCAGACCGTGTTGTGCACTACATGGGCAGTGGGCAGTGGCCAGAAAACCAAAAATAAAGACTGTTTTGAAGTTTCAAACAAACATTAAAAGAAGGAAAGAAACGAACCAGGCGTGGAGGCGGAGCTTGTGGCGGCGGCAGCTCGTGCCTGCGACGAAGCTCGTCGTGGAGCGGCTGGGCAGCGGCAAGGCAGGACAAGGCACCAGCTGCTAGGAGTGTGGTTCTCCCCTAGTAGAAAGAAACGAACCAGCAGAAAAAATCTGCATTCCGCACTAAAACGACGACGTCTTGATTAAAAATAAAACAAATAATTCATATCCGGGGTGCTAAGATGAGCTCAAGCTAATGCACTGACCGAAATAACTTAATAAAATGTATGAGTTGTATTGAGAAAATTGAAATTTGAATACATTTTGATTTGATTTTGGCTTGACACGTGAGTTAGCATGTAGTAGGTTGGACTAACTTGTTGGTTTAATATTTAATTATTTAATTAATAATTTTTATAATATATAATGTATTTTATTATTATATTTTTTAATATCAATTAATATTTGTATTATAAAAATAATTTTATATGATGTTTAAGGTGGTTGAATACTATTTTTTCTTTAAAATATGTAAAAGAAAAATATAATAATAAAGTATAAGAATAAAATTTTTAAATGTTAAAATAAGAAAAAAGAAGATAATTTGGGCTAATGAGACTCTCTGCATGCGAATTAGGCTGAGATAAGTTAGTAATTTGCTAGCCTGTAACAATTTTGGCCCAGTTCGAGTCGATCCAAAAATTAACTTGACACACGTGGACTGCTCATTTTGATACCTTTATTCATAATCAGTCAATCTCATGAAAGCTTTTTGAATAAAGTAGTGTAACTTAACAAATTATTTATTAAATTAGGATAATTTTAAAATTATTTTTTAGTTTAGAGTTTATTTGTTATGCTAGCAAGGAATTCTACCTTTATTTTTTCTTTGCCACGTCAAGTAAAACGCAACTACAAGTAGTGTCACATAAGAAACTACTTGCAATTACATTTTTAGCTTTAAGAATTTAAAAAATAAAGATCGAAAAGAGCAACTATAATTTGTTTTTTTTTCTCTAAAAACCTGACATTGTTGTGTCAATCAAAACAAGAATCAGTATTAATTTTTTTAATAAAAAAGGCATAGCAGCAACTCTAAGTCACTCTTTCTCAAAAACTAACGTCATCACATTAGTCAAAAAACAAGAAGAAAGCTAATTAAAAACCTGACTTCGGTTAGCATAATTATTATTTTTTAAAAAAATGGAAATACACCACATGTCAAGCACCCATAGAAAGTGTAATTGCATGTTGCTCTTTTTCTTGTGCAAGTTATGTCGACAACATGCATACCCCTGATTCCCCACACCCCTCCCTTTTTAAAGACAACTGAAGGTTCCCCCCTCTCCCCACATACTTTTACTTGTTTTACTCTCGGTCTTTCACTTCGACTCTTTCACTCTCACTCAAGATTGAGCTTCCTTTTTTCAGCTTTCACTTTCACTGGTTATTTTTCACTCGAGACTCCCACGTGAATCAAATTCCTATGAATTGAAAGTTTAGCTTTATATTAGGTATGTGTATTTTTTTATATTATATATTAAAATATATGTAATCTTCATATAGTAATATTTGACAACCACCTGAACAACTTGTTTATTATCAAATTGTAAACTAACATATAACTCGTCTCCTACACACTAAGAACTTGATACATCCAACTCTAGAAAATTAGTCTCTTGATTGGGATAGTCCCAATTAATATATTTATAATGTGGAGTTGAAGTCCAAAATGGAGTCTCCAACAAATGTTGAGCACTTATGCGTGTCTTAAAAGCATGAGAAGTACTAATTTCACTACATACTAATTAAATCATGTAGATACTGACTTGTTTGTTATAGAAGTTCACTAGCAGGTAATGATGATGCAACTATAGAAGTCACAAATTGGCCACAACAAATTGGCAAGGGTGCAACAAATTGGCCACGTTGCGAAGCCTGCAAGAAGGGGCAATTGCAAGCAATGTTTTGTAAGACGCTACATGCAGTAGTGTCTTCTTCTAGAAGTCACCATATGGCCACAACAACAACTTTTTTTTTTTAAAAAAAATGGTTGGTGTGGCAGCTTTTAGAAAAAAGTTGTATACAGTTGCGTCTTTCCTTTCATGTATTTTTTATTAGCTGTTCTAGACCATGATCTGGACCACGTCCAGTGGATTAATCTAGCACGCGTACTACCGGATTTGCCATGAACATCCCAGTTAAGCACGAGTGACACATTGTCAGGACCTTAGTACCACATACGTCGGATCATGACATTGGGCAACTGCATCATGATCACGAGATTTGTACAGTGGATAAATCCCAAAATATCTGTAACTAACAATCACGATCTTACAAAATTATAGCGCTCATAACTGCCCAAACTGTTCATAAATGTAATATCAGTGTTTCGATTATATAGGGATTTCTTGCTACAATTAAGGGAGACAAAACCCTAATTGTACTCTATAAATACCAGGCTTATTCACCTTATACAGGTAACTTATGGCTTACAGCATAAACCCCTCTTGTATACAGTCTGACTTGAGTGTTGAAGTCTATTTGTAAGTACCAACCCTCCATTCAAACGCGTTTTGCTGCTTGATAATCACATATTTTATTCATTAAGAAACTCTTATGTTTAGTCATTTACACTCTCCATATTCTTAATTGATTGAGTTTGGTATGATTTTGTGAGTTTAAGCTCAAATTGGTCCTAATTGAATATTTTCAGCATTATTGAGACTTGACATTGTTTCTTTATTTTGGTCATAACTTGAGTTCCTAATATCTGATAAATATGAATTTTACCTTGTAGGAAAGCTAAGAGGAAGCTCTACAACTTTGATGAAGAGTTCGAAGTCCCAAACAGATGTCTAAAGAACCTAAGTTTACATGGAAATCAGAATACGGGTTCTGTCACTAGAATCCGAACGGTGTGCACTCATAAAATCATATCTCAAGATGTAATAATGGAGATGGGCTGAAATTTGGATAGTTGATAGTCAAGATCCAAATAAACAACTTTCATGAAGAACACTTTTTGAAAAAATGAAGTCTAGTAGGTCAGTTTGAGCTTGCAAGTCGGAACAGAGGTGCTGAAGTTGGGTTTGAGCAACCTGCGGTATTTGGGACATATCTTAGGCTGAAGGAAGCCAAATTGGACGAACCAGATATGCATTTTATAGCCAAGACAAAGATCTACAACTTTCATGAAGAGTACTTTTCATGGATCTGCAGTATAGTGGGTCGTTTTTGGCTTCCAAGTCAGACATGAAATTTTCGTCCTCAACCACCCACTCATCCATCCACTAATCCACTCATCCACTCATCCACTAATCTAACCACTCCACCCACTTATCCACTAATCCACCCACTCATCCATCCATTCACCCATTCATCTTCATAATTTCCCACTCACCAAAAGTCCTTTGGCATTTTCCACTCAACCAACCCACTCAACCATTCCATTCACTCATCCACTAAACCAATCCACTAAACCAATCCACTCAACCACTCCGCTCAAACACTCCACTTATTCACCCACTCATCCATCCACTCCCCTTTGTCATTTTGTTACCCTAGACTTCTATAAAAGGCACCATTGGTTATCATGAATAAGTTGTATTCTCCTTCATTTCTCTCATAGTTTCTTCTTGTTTCTTCATAGTTTCTCATAGTTTTTGTATATTTTGATGCTCCCCTTCATGGTAATGGAGGGCTAAGCTACTTTGGGTCAATTTAGAACTCTTGAAGAGATTGTGGTTTGGATTCTTGAGACCTTGGTTATGTATTGTATTTGATTTGTAATTGAATTCCTCTTTTCTTCTTCTTTCTTCTTCTTCTTGATCTTGAATGCATGAATGGATGATTTTATTTATGTTGATCTGATTTGATCTTGGTTTAAGATTGAGATTTGTGATGAAACTTAGAACTGATTGATCTAAACTAATCATATAAATGAAGATTGAGATTTGTGATGAAACTTAGAACTGATTGATCTAAATTAATCACAGAATTGAAAAGGTTAGGTTACTGATTTGTGCCTAAGTTAATTGAATTCGGTACTTGAAATTAACATAGATCTTCATGAATGGTGCAATTGCGGATTTGTGTTTATCACTTGTTAATTGAATTCTAGACGATCGTCTAGTATGAATTCTGGATTTGATGCAGAGATCTCGGTTAGATCCAAATTAACAATTCAATTGCACTTCAAGTGTTTTATGAAGGGTCTATGATTGAATTCACCCAATCTTGGATAGGTTTATAAATTGACTACTCTTTAATTGTTATTTCTTCCTTTAATTTTGTTAAGTGCGATCTTAAACTGTCAAACCCCCCTTTTTGCTAACTTTCATTTGATTTGATTAAATTGCATCTACAATCCTCATGGAGATGATCCGGTGTTGTCACTGTGCTACAAGCTTAGGTAATAACTTTGGTTATAATTTTGACTGAGTTCGGCGCTCATCAAAATTTTGGCGCCGTTGCCGGGGATTAGTAAGTGTAATCTTTTCATTTTAAGTGTTTTTACTACCTTTTGCTTTTTATTAACTTTTCTAACATTTTTATCCATTATCTAGTATTGTTCATACTACACTAACAATTTTTTTTCTTAGATTTCTGAACTTCTCTAGTGAAGGAAAGACGGAAAACTGGTGATTATGGGTAGTTAATACAATTTTCGAACTGAACGTGCCTTAAAAATATGAAACTTGGTGCTGAAGGAAAATAGACTGATAAACAAGACTCGCAGTAAACTGTGAGATCAACCCTGGTTTTTCAAAATTCTATCATTTAGACCATTTTTTTAATTTTTTATTATTTTTTATTGCATTTTCTAGTTTCATTTTTATGTAGATTTTGTCCTGTGTTGCTCCCATAAATTTTAAAAATGTTTAGATACATTAACTAGATTTATTTTTGCATAATTTGAGTGTTGATCCCATACTAACTCTTTCTTTTTAATTTTTTTTCTTTTTCTTTCATTATCATTTTGTTGCATTCTGTTGCATTTTAAGGATACAATGGACCATGCATAATGGAGTCAAAACTTGAGGAGTTGACTTCTTTGGTAAGACATATAGTAGTGAGACAACAATCACCAGTGCAGGAAGCTACACTTGTGTGTAACATTTGTTTTTGTTCATCTCACCCCACATATGCATGCCCTACACTTCAGTATGGTAGTTCTGTTTTTCCAGATCAATTTGTTGCAAAGAATGGTTATTTTCCTGATGAACCACAGTTCCAAAGAAGAAGAATGTGAGTTATGACCCCTTCTTCAACACATACAACCCGCTGGGAATACTATCCGGATCTGGGATATGGCAATACGACATCACTACAGCAACAATCATTTCAATATGAGCAGCCATTCCAGCAGATAACAAGTCCATCAACCACAAAACTTGAGCCTTCATGGGAGGACTTGATGAAAACCCAAATTGAGTTCCAGCAGAATTTCACTGCCACTATTCAGGATTTAACAACCCAAATTGACCAGTTGACAACCACTGTTAATGAACTGAGATGTCAAGAGTCAAGCCAACTCTTTCCCCAAACAATTCCTAACTCCCTACATTCTAATTGTCATATTGATTTACATGCAGACTTAGTTAAGGAAAGTCATGATGAGTTGTGTGCTGAATTTCCTGATTTAATTAGTTTTGATGATTTTATCAATTGCAACTCATGTGCTGATCATGATGGTGATATAAAATGTGTTGTGTGTGCTGAAATTTCTGCATATTTGAAAACTAATGATTCTGTTTACGCATGATCTAATGATATAGAAGGGTCTATCAATAATGCAGTTGCAGAATCTGAAACACATAGGGAGGTGGAGTTGAAGGCCATTGAGGAATTTTCAAAGAAGGAGGAAAGACAACATATGACAGTAACTACTGAAGTGGATTTTGTTTTTGGGTCATGGTCCAATATAATCAATGAAAGCAGAATTGCCAAATTACACGTGTTGCATGCCATTGGTGAAGTCAAGGAAATTAAGAAAGACCAATGGGACCCCAATGGGAGTACTCATGCTTCAAGCTTAACTTGGTCATTACACTTCAACCAATGGGACCCTAGTGAAAGCTATCATGTTGTGTCAACCATGACTTGGTCATCACGTTTCAACCAATGGGATCTTGGTGGAGTCTTTTCACCAACCTCACTTAATAAGACCAATGGACACCATTTCAAGCCGAAAAATGTGGAAGTGAAAGTGATGGGCTTTTACCATCCACATTATAAAGATCACTAAGAAGTGTCCCAACGTCGAGCTAACGACGTTAAACAAGCGCTTATTGGGAGGCAACCTAACTAGATTTGTTTTCAAGATCTTTGGGAATGGTTTCCGTAAACCGAGAAGATGCACATATACTTCATTACCAATGGCAGAGTTCTGTTGCAGCTTTGATTCTTACGCATCTTTTCTGCTTGCCATTATCTCACCCCTCATCAGGTTGTGTTGCTCTTTTCTATATCTCTCTTTCACATTGAAGGAAATGTTATATTAAGTGTGGGGGAGAGATTTTAGCATGTTTCTTTTTGTTAAAAAAAAGGGGTTCATTGCATGATTGAATAACTTTTCTCCCTTCTTGAACTGATATGCTTGGTGATGGATGATTGAATTGATGAATTGAGTTTGATGGATGTATACCTTGTGAGATTTTGAGCCTAATGGATGGATTCAACATTTATGTCATTCTCTTCTTTCTTGTGTGATTTTCACTCATGTTAATGACCACTCTAGAACTTGCTTTGATTCTTTTTTAGGCTACATTTCACTTGCATGCATGAACATGATTGAGACCCTCTTTCTTAATTAGCTAGTTTAACCAAATAGCCAACCTTGTTTTCAATATGATATCAAGCACTCTTTTGACTTCTTGAAAATTCTCTGATTCCTGTCAACCTTGTATATTTTCCTTTGTTTAACCCCTTTGAGCTTATTTGACCATTCCTTGTTTCTAGCTCATTATGTGCCTTAAATGAAAAATCGTGTTCTTACTTTACCTTAGGGAATAAAAGAACATTAGCTTGGTTAATGGATGAGTTTTTGAACAAGTGTGGGGATGTGTACAAAATGGTTGTTGAAAAAGGAAAGAGTGCCTAAAAAAAATGTATGTATATAGTTATGTTCATATTAAAAAAAAAAAAAGATTAGGAAATGAATATGTAAAGGGATATACATTAGAGTTGGGATGAACTTTTATGCTTGTTATTTGAACTCAGCTCTCATTTGCTTTTATTCTCTTTGGTATTTATCTTCTCATATCTATTTTATCCTCTTCTGTTACCTTGACCTCACTACAACCTTGAATAAAGTCCTCATAATTTGTGTGTGCATGTGTTTTGAGTAGTGAAGAAGTAGAAGATAAGCAAGCTTATGGTAGTGTAATTTTCATGGGTTGAATTGAGTGAAATACCTACCTTTTAAACACTTGAGAGATTGAGAGGGAATCTTGTGAAGATCTATCATTCTCGATTCATGTTGAAGATACCTTGCTTGTTGGTTTGAGATGTGGAGAATTGTTAACTCATGAATGTTTTGATCCCTTGAACCTTTGGTTGTTCTTCTTGATTGTAGAATTTTGGTCTTGAGTTTTGCCCAGGAGTGCAAAAAGCTAAGTGTGGGAGAATTTGATAATCACATATTTTATTCATTAAGAAACCCTTATGTTTAGTCATTTACACTCTCCATATTCTTAATTGATTGAGTTTGGTATGATTTTGTGAGTTTGAGCTCAAATTGGTCTTAATTGAATATTTCCAGCATTATTGAGATTTGACACTGTTTCTGTATTTTAGTCATAACTTGAGTTCCTAATATCTGATGAACATGAATTTTACCTTGTAGGAAAGCTAAGAGGAAGCTCTACAACTTTGATGAAGAGCTCAAAGTTCCAAACAGATGTCTAAAGGACCTAAGTTTACATGGAAATTAGAATACGGGTTCTGTCACTAGAATTCAAACGGTGTGCACTCATAAAATCATATCTCAAGATGTAATAATGGAGATGGGCTGAAATTTGGATAGTTGATAGTCAAGATCCAAATAAACAACTTTCATGAAGAACACTTTTTGAAAAAATGAAGTCTAGTAGGTCAGTTTGAGCTTGCAAGTCGGAACAGAGGTGCTGAAGTTGGGTTTGAGCAACCTGCGGTATTTGGGACATATCTTAGGCTGAAGGAAGTCAAATTGGACGAACCAGATATGAATTTTATAGCCAAGACAAAGATCTACAACTTTCATGAAGAGTACTTTTCATGGATCTGTAGTATAGTGGGTCGTTTTTGGCTTCCAAGTCAAGCACGAAATTTTCGTCCTCAACCACCCACTCATCCATCCACTAATCCACTCATCCATCCACTAATCCACTCATCCACTCATCCACTCATCCACTCATCCACTCATCCACTCATCCAACCACTCAACCACTCCACCCACTTATCCACTAATCCACCCACTCATCCATCCACTCACCCATTCATCTCCATAATTTCCCACTCACCAAAAGTCCTTTGGCATTTTCCACTCAACCAACCCACTCAACCATTCCATTCACTCATCCACTAAACCAATCCACTAAACCAACCCACTCAACCACTCCACTCAAACACTCCACTCATTCACCCACTCATCCATCCACTCCCCTTTGTCATTTTGTTACCCTAGACTTCTATAAAAGGCACCATTGGTTATCATGAATAAGTTGTATTCTCCTTCATTTCTCTCATAGTTTCTTCTTGTTTCTTCATAGTTTCTCATAGTTTTTGTATATTTTGATGCTCCTCTTCATGGTAATGGAGGGCTAAGCTACTTTGGGTCAATTTAGAACTCTTGAAGAGATTGTGGTTTGGATTCTTGAGACCTTGGTTATGTATTGTATTTGATTTGTAATTGAATTCCTCTTTTCTTCTTCTTTCTTCTTCTTCTTACTCTTGAATGCATGAATGGATGATTTTATTTATGTTGATCTGATTTGATCTTGGTTTAAGATTGAGATTTGTGATGAAACTTAGAACTGATTGATATAAACTAATCACATAAATGAAGATTGAGATTTGTGATAAAACTTAGAACTGATTGATCTAAATTAATCACAGAATTGAAAAGGTTAGGTTACTGATTTGTGCCTAAGTTAATTGAATTCGGTACTTGAAATTAACATAGATCTTCATGAATGGTGCAATTGCGGATTTGTGTTTATCACTTGTTAATTGAATTCTAGACGATCGTCTAGTATGAATTCTGGATTTGATGCAGAGATCTCGGTTAGATCCAAATTAACAATTCAATTGCACTTCAAGTGTTTTATGAAGGGTCTATGATTGAATCCACCCAATCTTGGATAGGTTTCTAAATTGACTACTCTTTAATTGTTATTTCTTCCTTTAATTTTGTTAAGTGCGATCTTAAACTGTCAAACCCCCCTTTTTGCTAACTTTCACTTGATTTGATTAAATTGCATCTACAATCCTCATGGAGATGATCCGGTGTTGTCACTGTGCTACAAGCTTAGGTAATAACTTTGGTTATAATTTTGACTGAGTTCGGCGCTCGTCACTGCTGCATAAGGAGAAAACCACCAGAACGTGCCTATCTAGGTACAACTCAATATCCACTACTGAACATTGGTGTCGTATGTGGGAAGAACATAAACTTCTATTCTCATTCGACCATGGTGAACACGAGACAGAACTCAAGGAGAGGAGAGGTTGCACAAACATTCACAGGCCGAAGGCGAGGACTAGTGGCGCACCTTCCTCCCCACCCTGTTCCACCACTAGTTGCTGAAACCTTCGTCGCGAGAAACCAGGCACTTAATGCTGAACCTCTATGCGATCAGCACGAAACGTCGCTATCTGATGAAAGCCCATACCCATCGCACAGGATCTCTACGAGGGAAAGAGTTGGTCTCGCGTGCATGGAGCCAATCCTGACATTCATGGGTGCAGAATCCTAATGCACTAGCGCCTGAGACTCAGGAATAATGATGCAAAAGATTATGTGTCCCATCCAGAGGGCACAATCCAACCTGATATGTCTAGAAATCATCTCATGGACTCAGTGCAATGACAAATGGGGATACTTGAAGAGCAGCGTTGTAGATTGGAAAATCTAGAGCAACCATGCATGAGGGCCAGTCCAGACCTCACCATGATGATGGAAGGTGGAGCATGAGTAATGATCAGATAGGAATACCACACACTGACATCGAAATGGCTAATGTTGTTAATAATAACCCGGACCTCGACATCATGATCCATATAGGGATGCATTTGTAGCCCACTTATTAATTTAAGTGATCCATTGGTATGGGTTTGGACATCTATAATGTTGATTAGTGTGGGTAATAGTGTAAGCCTTAGCCCATAGGCCCATGATGGGAAGACACTAGGGTTAAAATCACTTGGCTAGGTCCCTTATGTATTCATATACATACAACGACTCCACAACTTGTCTTATTGAGAGATGTGTTAGGGAGTGTGAGTTGCAAAAGAAGCCCTAGCCTTACATATTTTTATAGGTTATCGATCAACGTGGCAATTTATGAGAATCAAGCATCATGTCTTCAACATGTAAGTGTATATCGGTGTTCAAATTTTATGTAATCTTCACATGATTTTTTTATTATAATTAGTCCTAGTTATTATATTGTTGATGGTACTTCCTTATTTTTCCATTACATAAGAGGCCTTACAAACTTGCAAAAAGGCACAACAAAACACACTCATGACATCAAATAAGACAATATAAGATTAAGAATAAATGTATTAAAAAAAAGTAAGAATAATACCTACTGAGGAAAATATGGTATAATATTGCTTAAGGTGACTTGGCCATATGAGAATATGACCAATAGAAGCCCTAGTAAAAAAATCAGATTAGATGGAGGATAACCTAATAATTAGAAGTGGAAGGAAACTAAGAAAAATTCTAGATGAAACTGTAACACCCTTCTTTGGGAATTACATTTCAAACCAAAAATTATAAAGCTAAAACCAAGTCATAAATAATTTAATATTGTAATATACGAATTGTAAAATTTCTTTTCGTGGATAACATAAATTTAATAGAATATAGAAAACACAAGACATAATAAACTGAATAATACATATTTTATATCCATAACATAATTTAATGACAACATAAATACATAAAACTTACGTACTCAAAAGAATATGTACAAATACCATAGCCAAACCTAATCTAGCCCAAGAAACACCTGGAAGGAAGGGTCCTCCACTGGATCCTCCTTGGAATCCACAACAGACAAATTCCCCAGTCGGGACATGTCTCGATGGACGGGAGTCTGAGCAGACGATACCTCAGAATCCTCCCTAGTAGTGTAATGAAGATCACTCCATAACTCCTTGACAGACATATAAAACTCTATATAAACAGTAGCATCAAAAGAAAAAGTAGCGACCCCATGGCGGGTCCTACTCAAAGATAAGGTAACATCCCCAAAGGACTCAATGCACTCAATATCCAGATGGACGCGCCATACGTCGGTGCCTCCATGGAACTGCACCCTAATGAAACCCAGAAGATCCTGCCTCGCCGCCATCACAGTCTTCATAGAACATAAATATAAAACAGAACAATGCCATAAAGAAGTGAGATCCCCTACATCACATACCAGTATGGCAATAAAGAAACGGTAATAACAATAATGTCATTCAATACAGAATCAACAATTACAATCATGATATCAATTAATAGATAATTCAACGAATGTATATCACAACAACATGTCTACTGACTATGCATATGCACAACAGACCGACTTCTACTCCATGGAGCTAAAACCAATATCGGAGAGAATTGATCGGAAGACATGTCCGTATATCGTTAGCCTCAATTAAAGTACTACAACTTTCTCAGCGTACGCATCATGACTTATACAAGATATTCTACACCATATCGTAAATAAGAATAGTGTCTCGTCAAGATCGTCGGTGCGTTTGCATCAGTAATCACGGCATAATAGAGCTACTAACAGGCCACTTGTGGGATTACCGCACCTCGACGTCTCCAAGATCAGTCATTGACCTTCACTATGCAATTTGCACCCGCACTAAGATGTAAATTCAATCTCCTAAGCATACAACCTTAACAAACAAAGTCCCCACGACTTTCACAATGCATGATCAAATGACTCAATAAATCCATAATTATTAACAACATAATTTCCACAAAAATCAAGCCACCACTGAGCTAAACCGTCTATTGACGTCTCCAGGTCCAGTATGTCGGCCTGGCAACAATGTTATTTTTCTCAATCGTGAAGCATTTTTATCGCGTTTTCACAATCGCGTAACACTTTTGTTACGTTTCCAAATCGCATAACATTTTTATGTCATTTTTCAATCGCATAAAAATTTTCAAACATTTTCTTAATCGCATAACTCAAAAATCAACATTTTTAATTTGCGTAACTCAAAAATCAATGTTTTTAAATCACATAAGGTTTTGTCAATACTTTTCAATCGCATAAAACATTTATTGACATTCTAAGCTTAAGTTTTGAGACTTTCCATGTTTAATATAAAATTTGAACCTTAATTCTAATGTTTTCTTAGCAAATCTCCTCTAGGTGATTTTTTCTAACGTTTTTTTTCAAAAAAATCTATGTTATTTTGATTTAATCAAACATTTCAAAAAATCTTTTTCCATTACCTTTACTAAAAACTCTTTTAAACGAAAATACTTTAAATTTTCAAACCCTCTTTCAAACTTATTTCCATTATCATGACCAAAAATAAATTCTTTTCCAATGATAAAATTTTGTTCATCTCCTTTTTCAACTTGAAAATCCTTAAATCATATTCTTGTAACCTAATTTTCTAGGTTCACCATCAATAAAATATTTTTGCCTTGAATATCCCATCTTGGGCTAAATGGCCGTGAGCCATGTATGGTCATTGGGACCAAAATTTTGCCATTCCCATATGATTCAAAGCTTGTAAAACATTCCAATCATCAATTTCTACCATAACAATTTCATTCATACTATCAAAGTCATATAATCACATATAGCCACACAAGCATAAACCATTAAATTCACACAATCAAGTGAATAAATCATCACATGAATTTTTTACCAACAACCACAAGTTCCATTTCTCACCACCAAGTTAGTCGATGAGGTTAATCTCCTTCTTACCTTGAGTGATGATCAAGAAGCTCCTCAATTGCCTTCTTGGAGTAAACTTCTACCACCAAATAGCTCCTTAAAATAAATTAAACATACAAATATTAAAAACTAAGGCTTGAAATAAGATGACCATGGATCAAGATTATGGTCTAGAACTTGTAAATAAAATTAGAAGTGAAGATCAAGAACTTCACCTAAAAACCTTAAAACTTAAGCTTGGAGAAAGTGATTGAAGATAGATTAATTTGAAGAAGATCACAACATGAAAGTGTCTCCAAATGATGTCTAGATTCAAGATATATGGTTGATTTGGATTGAACAAGATTGGAGAGTAAATTTGATGTGTTGGCCAAAATATTGCTAAGGAGAGAAAAATAAGAGAGCTTGGTATTTTGTTTCTTGAAAGAAATGATAAGATAAACTTAAGAAAGATTAAGTAACCATTTTGTCTTCTAAGCTTGTCCTAGAAGCTCCTTGGCCGTGTACACCTAAGGGTGTTGGGTGGCCAAACTTCTCCTCCAAGTTTCTCTTCAAACTTGCCTTGGAAGCTTGTTTCCTATTAGTCCAAAATTGTGATTCATAGCCACAAAGCTTGACTTCTTTCAAACTTACCTTAGAAGCTTTCTTCTCATTAGTTCAACAGCATGGTGAGTCATAAGAGGTGATGACTAGGTTTATGACTAGGCTCATGACTAATCACCTAATTAGATATTTACCGGTAGATATTAACTAATAGACAAATGTTACTGCTAGCAAAATTAGTTTTTATTATCTAATAGATAATAGAACGTACCTAGATTTCATCTTTCAGATAAAATCTCAGAAAAAAGAAAATTTTAAAATCAGTTTCTAGTTTCGAGTTTAATAAGCTCCTCCGGCCCTACGTTAACAGTCAAAAATTTTTTCGATCCTGAAAATATTTCATTTTTCTAGCACCACTTCAAACACACATAAAGTTCAAAAATAATAATAAATTAATCAAAATAAATTAAATAATTCACAAAAAATACAAAAATCATAAAAATCATAATTAACTAAAAAATGAAATTTTGGGGTGTTACAACTCTTTCCCTCTAAAAAGAATTTCGTCCTCAAAATTATCGTACCTTAAAATAATTACAGATATTGCTCTTTCATTCTGTCTTTTAGTTCCCAAGTTACATCTCTAGTCACATCATTCTAGATTACCTTTACTAAGGCAATTTCTTTTCCTTTGAGTCGCTTCACTCTCCTATCCTCGATCTTAACAAGAAGTGTCTCATAGGTCAAGTTCTCTTTTAATTATACTGTATCTGGTGCTATGACATGAGTTGGATCAAGAATATATTTTCGCAATTGCGATACATGGAAGACATTATGAAGTTTAGAAAGAAAAGGTGGTAAAGCTATCTGATATGTTACCGGACCTATCTGACGAAGAATTTGATATTGTCCGATGAATTTGGGAGTGAACTTTCTGGATTTAATAACCGGACCGACCCTAGCCATGGGCGTGACTCTTAAAAACACATGTTCGCCTTCCTCAAACTTAAGAGGTCTCTTTCTCTTGCCAGCATAACTCTTCTGTTGACTTTGAGTTATCCACATCTTTTCTTAGATCACCTTAATTTTTTCCATTGTTTATTGTACAAGTTCAGGTCCTAACACAAGCTTTTTCCCATCTTGGTACCAGCACAAAGGCATTATACACCATCGTCCATATAATGCCTCATTGGGTGTCATCCCTATGCTTGAGTGAAAACTATTATTATAGGCGAATCTATCAGAGGTAAGAATTCATCCCAACTCCCAATCTATTCTAAAACACAGGCTTTTAGCAAATCTTCCAACGATTGAATTGTTCTCTCTGATTGGCCATCTGTTTGCAGATGATAGGCAGAACTTAAACGAAGTTTTATCCCCATTGCTTCTTGCAAACTCTGCCAATACCTTGACGTAAATCTTGGGTCTCTATCAGAAATAATACTAGAGGGTACACTGTGAAGTCTAACAATTTCACCAATATACACCCGAGTCAATCTCTCTATTGAATACCTTATGTTAATGGGCAAGAAGTGTGTTGACATCGTAAGCCAATCAACAATCACCCATATGGAATCATAACCCTTTCGAGTCTTTGATAGTCCAACAACAAAGTTCATTGCAATGTTATTCCATTTTCATTCAGGAATAGTCAGAAGTTGTAACATTCCTGAAGGTTTTTGATGTTCAACCTTAGCTTTTTGACAAACTAGACAGGATGCTACATACTTGGCAACGTCCCTCTTCATCCCTTGCCACCAATATAACTATTTTAAATCCTGATACATCTTTGTCACTCCTGGATACATACTTAATTTGCTTTTGTGGGCTTCGTTGAGAATCAATCTTCTAAGCTCTAGATCACTTGGTATACAAATCCTTTCTCCGAACCTTAGAATTCCATCCGGTCCTTCCTCAAATTCTAACACAATTCCTTACTTCATTAGCTCATTCTCATCTTGTAACTATTGATCACTTCCTTGTTTATCTGGAATTTCTTCTATAAATCCATTTGAAATAGTAATCATGTTCAAGCAAAGTCTTCCCGGTGTCGATTCTACAAACAACCACATATCCCTGAATTATTTTATCAATTCTCTTTCCTTGATCATCATAGTAGAGACACTAAGTATCTTCCTACTCAAAGTATATGCTACGACGTTTGCCTTTCCGAGATGATACTAAAGTTGGAAATCATAATCTTTTAAAAATTCTAACCACCTTCTTTGCCTCATATTCAGCTCCTTCTGGTCAAACAGGTACTTCAGACTCTTATGATCGTTGAAGACGTTGAATGTTGCTCCATACAAAAAATACCTCCAGATCTTCAATGCAAACACAATAGTAGCTAACTCCAAATCATGAGCAGGGTAGTTCTTCTCATGCACTTTCAATTGCCTCGAAGCATATGCTACTACCTTTCTGTTCTGCATAAGCACACAACCTAAACCCTGATGTGAAGCATCACAATATACCTCAAAAGTTTCATTGGGATTAGGTAGAATCAATACTGAGGAAGTAGTCAATCGTCTTTTCAATTCTTGAAAACTCTCCTCACATGCATCAGTCCATGCAAAAGTTTGATTCTTTCATGTGAGTTGGGTAAGAGGTCATACTATATTAGAAAATCCCTCAATTAATCTTCTGTAATAACCGGCTAATCTCACAAAACTACGGATCTCTGTTGCGGTCTTCAATCTTTCCCATTGAAGAACTATTTCAACTTTCAATAGACCCACCACAATTCCTTCCTTTGAAATTATGTGACTCAAAAATTGAACTTCCTCTAACCAGAACTCGCACTTTGACAGCTTAGTGTACAACTGATAATCACATATTTTATTCATTAAGAAACCCTCATTATTAGTCATTTACACTCTTCATGTACTTAATTGACTGAATTTGATTATGTTTTGTAAGTTTGAACTCGAATCGGACTTAATTGATTTTTCAGCATTATTCGAGTCTTACACTGTTTCTGTATTTTGGTCATATCTTGAGTTCTAAATGTCTGATAATTATGAATTTTACCTTGTAGGAAAGATAAAAGAGAGCTCTACAACTTTGATGAAGAGCTCGAAGTCAAATTCAGACATCTAGTGGAGCTAATTGGGCATGGAAATCAGAATACGGGATTTGTGACTGGAACCCGAACAGTGTGTAGTAACCAGAACATAATTCGAGTTTGGGTTTATAGAATGGGCTGAAAATTGGTGATCTGAAAGTTAAGACCCATATGTACAACTTTCATGACAAACACAAAACTTGATTCGGGCTCCTTGATGGAGATATTGGGTCTGAAAGTCAAAACAGAGGTGCTGAAACTGGTCCTGAGCAGTCTGTAGTAATTGGGTCATATCTTGGGCTGTAGGACGAATTTTTGGGTGCTTCCAGAGCCATTGGAAAGCTTAGACAATTTCCTAGAACTTTCATGAAGACCATTTGGCTCAAAAATGACGAAATCAATGAGTTCAGCAATGAATACTTTCGGAGACAAGGAAGCTCACCTACCAAGCTCACCTACCAAGTTCACCTACCAAGCTCACCTACTAATTCCACCTACTAATCTCATCTACCCATCTACTACTACTCTGAATCCTCTATAAAAGGAAGCATGAGGAGAGCTCTAAACACAACATACACTTGGTGTTAGAAATAGCTTTTCATAGTTCTTGTATATTTTTCCTTCATTGTAATGGAGAGCTAAGTCACTTCTAGTCAATTCGGGACTCTTGAAGAGATTGTGGCTTGGATTCTTGAGACCTTGGTTATGTAATGTATTTGATTTATATTTGAATTCCTCTTCTCTTCTTCTTCTCGTTCTCTTGATCTTGAATGCATGAATGGTGATTCTGTTTATGTTTGATCCGATTTGATCTTGGTTTAAGATTAAGTATTGTGATGAAGCGAAGATTGAGATTTGTGATGAAACTTAGAACTGATTGATCTAAACTAATCACGTAATTGAAGAGGTTAGGTTACTGATTTGTGCCTAGGTTAATTGAATTCGGTGCTTAAATTGACATATATTTACATGAATGGTGCGATTGCAGATTTGTGTTTATCACTTGTCAATTGAATTCGGGACGATTGTCTAGTATGAATTCTCGGATCGATGCGAGAGATCTCGGTTAGATCCAAGTTAACCATTCAAATGTATTTCGGTGTTTGTTGAAAGGTCTATGATTGAATCCACCCAATCTCGGATAGATTTCTGAATTGATTGTTCTTTTAATTGTTATTTCTCTTTAAATCCATCGTCATTGCGATCCTTGAACCATCAAAACCCCCTTTTTTCTAACTTTCACTTGATTTGATCAAATTGCATCTACGATCCTTGAGGAGACGATCCGGTGTTGTTCACTATACTACAAGTTTTGGTAATAACTTCGGTTATAATTTTGACTGAGTTCGGCGCTCGTCAACAACTGCTTCTTCTTAAGAATCTAGAGAACCACGCTGAGATGTTTAGTGTGTTCCTCCCGACTTTGAGAATATATCAGAATGTCGTCAATAAAGACAATGACAAATCTGTCTGGATAAGGATGAAAGATCCTATTCATGTAATTCATGAATATTGCTGGAGCGTTCGTTACTCCGAACGACATCACTAGATATTCATAATGCCTATAATGCATTTGAAATGCCGTCTTGGGGATATCCTCTACTTTTACGCGAATCTGGTGATAACCAGAACGTAAATCTATCTTAGAGAATACACCAGCTCCCTTCAGTTGATCCATCAAATCGTTTATCCTCAAAAGTAGATATTTGTTCTTGATTGTGATCTTATTCAACTGGTGATAATCCACACATAAACGAGAAGTTCCATCCTTCTTCTTAACTAACAACACTGGAGCTCCCTATGGTGATACACTAGGTCTCACAAAGTGCTTTCCCAACAGTTCCACTAACTGCTTCTTGAGTTCAACTAATTCTGACGGTGACATCCGGTACAGTGCCATGGATATAGGACCAGATCCTGGTACAAGATTGATAGAAAATTCTATCTCTCGTTCCGGTGGTAGTTCGGGTATATCATCAGGAAAAACTTCAAAAAACTCATTGACTATAAGAATAGTATTCACATGCATCTCACTCTTGACCTCTAAGGAAAATAGTAACTTGTATTCTTGAGCTCATTCCCTCAAGGAAGCTTTAACTTGATTGGCCCTCAAAAATCCAAAAATCTTAGTCTCAGGGAACACTAAAGTTTTATTGGAATAATCTAACAGGATATAGTTAGAAGATAACTAATCTATTCCTAAAATCATATCTATTTGTGAAAGAGGTAAACAAATTAAATTAATAGAAAATTTTTGGTCTCTAACAGTAATAGGATAGTTCAAGCAGACTTGAGTAGTAATAACAAGTTTAGCAGTGGGAGTAGAAATAATCAAGTCAAATGTTAATGAAGACATAGACAATCCTAATTGATTCATACAGTCATAGGCAATAAAAAAATGTGTTGCCCCTAAATCATACAGTACAGTTAAAGACTTACCTTCTATAACACAATCGCCCTTGATTAGATCTTCGGATTAGGAGGCTTCTGCTCCACTCATGGTATAGACTCTCCATCTTGCTTAAGGTATTGAAGCACGTACATTACTAATAGAAGGCTCCGTCTTTGGTTGAGTACAGTCTCTGGATCTACTGCCACTAGTACTTCCTCGATATGTTTGTTGTTGCTGTTGATTCCTCGGTGGCCGTGAATACGGTTTTTGCTAGAATCAGTTGATATTACTATGACTCCCCCTTTGAAACCGAGATGGTCCAAAGTTATGGGGTCTCGTATCCCGAGACTGATCTAACTCTTCGATTTGGCGACACTTGTCTAACAAAGCTGGGAATTGCCTTATCCCCAAAGGTAGTACTGTTCACTTCAAATCATGCCTCAAACATTCTTCAAATTTTGACACTTCCATTCCTCATCAGGCTGGAGTTGAAAGTATCAAGAGAATTTTGATAGGCTTTCAAACCTAGCAGCATATTCATTAACAGTCATTCCCCCTTGTTTTAGTCCAAGGAACTCCATCTCCTTTGTGTGCCTCGTGCTAGCTGGAAAATACTTCTCCAGAAATTTACTCCAGAAGACTTCCCATGTGATAATTCTTCCTTTAGCTTCTAACAACCGTTGAGTTCCTGCCCGTCAGTCCTCACCGTCTCTAACGAGCGTAAAAGTAGCATAGGTTACCTTCCTTTCATCTGTGCATCCCATTCCTCTAATGATTTTCTCCAATTCCTTAATCCAAAGGTTCACTTTCTCTGGATCAAATTTGCCTTTAAACTGTGGCAGATTATTGCGCCGAAACTCTGACAAATTCTGAGCCTCGACTGTCACTTATTGAGCAGCCCTCTAATTTTGTTGTATTATTACATCAGGCATCCTCTGCATTGCTGCTACAGTTGTAGCCATATTATCATTGTCATGTCCCGTGTCCATATGCGTACCTCTACCACAAGCCATTGTCTTTCTTCAAAGTCAGACTAATCAAAATACAATGAAGACTTAATGTAACCATTTCAAACAATATTGTCTCTTTTCAGAAACCAAAACACAGAGAAACACATGACACAAATAAGACAGACCTAACCACAAACCTGACAAACTAAACTTAGGATCTGATACCAACTAATGTAACGTTGTAACACCCCGAAATTTTGTTTTTTAGTTAATTATGATTTTTATGATTATTATAATTTTTGTGAATTATTTAATTTATTTTGTTTATTTTATTATTATTTTTGGACTTTATGTGTGTTTGAGGCGATGCCAGAAAAATAAAATATTTTCAGGACAGGAAAAATTTTGACTGTTAACGCGGGGTCGGGGGAGCTTACTAAACCCGAAACCAGAAACAAATTTCAAAATTTTTCTTTTTCTGAGATTTTATCCGAAAAACAAAATCTAGGTACGTTCTATTATCCATTGGACAATAAACACTAGTTTTGCTAGTAGTAACCTTTGTCAATTAGTTAATATCTATTGGTAAATATCTAGTTAGGTGATTAGTCATGAGCCTAGTCATAAACCTAGTCATCACCTTTTATGACTCACCTTGTTGTTGAACCAATGAGAAGAAAGCTTCTAAGGCAAGCTTGAAGGAAGTCAAGCTTTGTGGCTATGACTCACAATTTTGGACCAATGAGAAACAAATTTCCAAGGCAAGTTTAAAGAGAAACTTGGAGGAGAAATTTGGCAACCCAACACCCTTAGGCGTACACGACCAAGGAGCTTCTAGGACAAGCTTAGAAGACAAAATGATTACTTAATCTGTCTTAAGTTTATCTTATCATTTCTTTCAAGAAACAAAATACTAAACTCTCTCATTTTTCTCTCCTTAGCAATATTTTGGCCAACACATCAAATTTACTCTCCAATCTTGTTCAATCCAAACCAACCTTATATCTTGAATCTAGAGACCATATGGAGACACTTTCATGTCGTGATCTTCTTCAAATTAATCCATCTTCAATCACTTTCTCCAAGCTTAAGTTTGAAGGTTTTTAGGTGAAGTTCTTGATCTTCACTTCTAATTTTATTTTCAAGTTCTAGACTATAATCTTGATCCATGGTCAACTTACTTCAAGCCTTAGTTTTTAATATGTGTATGTTTAATTTGTTTTAATGATCTATTTGGTGGTAGAAGTTTACTCCAAGAAGGCAACTAGGGAGCTTCTTGATTATCACCTAAGGTAAGAGAGAGATTAACCTCATCGACCAACTTAGTGATGAGAAATGGAAGTTGTGATTGTTAGTGAAAGATCCATGTGAGGATTTATTCACTTGATTATATGAATTTAATGGTTTATGCTTATGTGGCTATGTGTGATTATATGACTTTGATAGTATGCATGAAATTGCTATGGTAGGAATTGATGATTGGAATGTTTTACATGCTTTGAATCATGTGAGAATGACAAAATTTTGATCCCAATGACCATACATGGCTCACGGCCATTTAGCCCAAGATGGGGTATCCAAGGCAAAAATATTTTATTGATGGTGAACCTAGATAATTAGGTGACAAGAATATGATTTAAGGTTTTTCAAGTTGAAAAAGGAGATGAACAAAATTTTATCATTGGAAAAGAATTTATTTTTGGCTATGATAATGGAAATAAGCTTGAAAGAAGGTTTGAAAATTTAAAGTATTTTCGTTTAAAAGAGTTTTTAGTAAAGGTAATGGAAAAAGATTTTTTGAAATGTTTGATTTAATCAAAATAACGTAGATTTTGTGAAAAATGTTAGAAAATATCACCTAGAGGAGATTTGGTAAGAAAACATTGGAATTAAGGTTCAAATTTTATATTAAACAGGAAAGTCTCAAAAATTAAGCTTAGAATGTCAATAAACATTTTACGCAATTGAAAAGTATTGATAAAACCTTACGTGATTTGAAAATGTTGATTTTTGAGTTACGCGATTTAAAACCATTGATTTTTGAGTTACGCGATTAAGAAAATGTTTGAAATTTTTACGCAATTGAAAAATGACATAATGATGTTACGCAATTTAAAAACATAACAAAAGTGTTACACGATTGTTAAAATGCGATAAAAATACTTCGCGATTGAGAAAAATATCAGATTACTGTCGGGCTGACGTAGTAGACCTAGAGATGTCAATAGATGATTTAGCCCAGTGGTGGCTTGATTTTCGTGGAAATTATGTTGTTAATAATTATGGATTTATTGAGTCATTTGATCATGCATTGTGAAAGTCGTGGAGACTTTGTTTGTTAAGGCTATATGCCTAGGAAATTGAATTTACACCTTAGTGTGGGTGTGAATTGTGTAGTGAAGGTCAATGACTGAGCTTGGGGGCGTCGGGGTGCGGTAATCCCACAAGTGGCCAGTTAGTAGCTTTACTGTGCCATGGTTGCTTATGCAAACGCACCGATGATCTCGACGAGACACTATTCCAATTCATGATCTGATGTAGAATGTCTTGTATAAGTCATGATGCGTACGCTGAGAAAGTTGTTGCACTTGAATTGATGCTAACAATATACGGACATGTCTCCCAATCAATTCTCTCCGATATTAGTTTTAACTCTATGGAGTAGGAGTCGGTTAGTTGTACTTATACGTAGTCAGTAGACATGTTATTGTGATATACATTCGTTGAATTATCTATTAATTAATATCATGACTGTAATTGTTGATTCTGTACTGAATGACATTATTGTTATTATTGTTTCTTTACTGCCATACTGGTATGTGATGTGGGAGATCTCACCTCTTTATAGTATTGTTCTGTCTATTCTATTTTATGTTTATTTTCTATGAAGACTGTGATGACAACGAGACAGGATCTTCTGGGTTTCATTAGGGTGCAGTTCCATGGAGGCACCGACGCATGGCGCGTCCATCTGGATACTGAGTGTATTGAGTACTTTGGGGATGTTACCTTGTCTTTGAGTAGGACCCGCCATGGGGTCGCTACTTTTTCTTTTGATGCTACTGTATATATGGAGTTTTATATGTCTATTAGGGAGTTATGGGGTGATCTTCATTACACTGCTAGGGAGGATTCTGAGGTATCGTCTGCTCAGACTCCCGTCCGTTGAGACATGCCCCGACTAGAGAATTTGTCTATTGTGGATTCAGAGGAGGATCTAGTGGAGGACCCTTCCCTCCAGGTGTTTGGACTTGGGCCAGATTAGGTTTGGTTATGGTATTTATACATATTCTTTTGAGTACGTAAGTTTTATGTATTTATGTTGTCACTAAACTATGTTATGGATATAAAATGTGTATTATTCAGTTTACTATATCTTGTGTTTTCTATATTCTGTTAAATTTATGTTATCTACGAAAAGAAATTTTACAATTCATATATTACAATATTAAATTATTTATGACTTGGTTTTAGCTTTATAATTTTTGGTTTGAAATGTAATTCCTAAAGGAGGGTGTTACACAAACCATTAAGAAAGACTTTGCCTTAAATGATATTTCTGAACACTTAATTTATGAATTATGATAGAACACAATAGTATCGTTTAATCTATGTAATCAACTACATTTAGTGAGAAAATGTTTTAGTTTTTGTTGTATGTGTTTTTATCTTACATGTAGTATCAAAACCTAGATAGATGCATGATTTAGGATATATGTGAATTTTTACATACATGCATGCATGTGGTTATCTATGTTTAAAGGTATTATTTCAATGTGAAAATATGTTTAAAATTGTTGTTTTATGGGAAACCTTTGCTATTTTACCAAGAAGCTTTTTAGGCTGTAATTCATCTTTAATGGAATAATATTCTTTTCTAACTAGTATTATATGTATCATATGAGTTTTTTTTAATTTAATTAAAATTAAAAAATATAAATTAAAAGAGAGAACAAATATAAAACTAAAAAAAGAGGATAATGCATAATAAAATTAAAAGAGAATTTGATTTTGATTTTTTTTTAAAAAGAATAGAAGTTAAGAATGACGGTCATTCTTTGAGAGAGAGTGAAAAATTGATAAAGACATGTGTCATTCTTTTAGGAGGAGTATAAAAACAAGGAAAAATTAATGATAAGGACCATTAAGGAATAATATTTAATTTAAAAGGACAAAAAAGTTAAAATTATTAAGAATGACTATTTAAGTTATAATTAAAGAAAATGACCATATCATTTTATCTAATGGTCAAAATAACCCTTAACAGAAAGCAATTATCATCTCAATTAAAATTGTTAGTTGCTTAGTGGTAATAAAGGACCACTTAATAGAAAGCAATGACCATACACAAAAATTTTCTTAATTTCATAAAACTTTGCACATGGAACTTCTTTTAAAATCGTTAGTCGCTCAGTGGAAACAAATGACCATTGAATAAAAAGTATTGGTCATTCACAAATTTCTTCTTAATTTCATAAAAGTTTATATGTGAAACTTCATTTAAACTTGTTAGTCACTCTGTGTTAACAAATGCCATTTAATAAAAAGCAATGACCACTCATAAATTACTTCTTGATTTTGTGAAATATTATACATCAAACTTTATTTAAAATTATTAGTCACCCAGTGTTAACAAATTACCATTCAATAAAAAGTAATGTCACTTACAAATTTCTTCTTAATTTCATAAAATTTTACATATGGAACTTTATTTAAAACTATTAGCTGCTCAGTGGTAACAAATGACCATTGAATAAAATTAGGGGCCACTCATAAATTCCTTCTTAATTTCATAAAACTTTATACGTGAAACTTCATTTAAAACTATTAGCTAGTTGTATAAAATTAAGAAGAAATTATTGAGTGATCATTACTTTTTATTGGATGGTCATCTGTTAACATTAAGTGACTAACAATTTTAAATGAAGTTCCATGTGTGAAGTTTTATGAAATTAAGATGAAATTTGTGAGTAGTCCCTACTTTCTATTAAATGATCATTTATTACTACTGAGCATCTAACGATTTTAAATGAAGTTCTACATGCAAAGTTTTATGAAATTAAGAAGAAATTTGTGAGTGATCATTATTTTCTTTTAAATAGTCATTTATTACTACTGAGCGGCTAACAATTTAAAATGAGATGACAATTGCTTTCTATAAAATATAATTTTGACTATTAAATAAAATGAGATGATCATTCTCTTTAATTATAACTTAAATAGTCCTTTTTAATAATTTTAACTTTTTTTTATCCCTTCAAATTAAATATTACTCCTTAATAGTCATTGTCATTAATTTTCCCTACAAACAAATAAACCTACATCCTTCAACTTAATTGTGCTTTCTCAATTATTCAAAATCATTGCACTTGCATAAAAGTGGATGTTGAACTAACTATATAAGTATTGATACTTATTTTTTTCACGTTTGAACATGTGACCCAAAACTTGAAAACTTTGATTATGTGGTAGTACAAAAGTTGTTCGGGTTTTGTTATCTATATGGTTCTGAATATTTTTGGAATCATTTTTGTCCTTAAATGTTGTTGGAAAGTTGTAAAAAAATGAAACTTCTCACCGAAAATAATAGAGGAAAACACATGATTTCTTTACTGATTTTATTTGTTTTCAGCTTGTTTTAATCAAAATGATTGTTCAAACCAATCTTAAAACAAGTTTAAGGGTGAACCTTGGTCTAGATACCATTCAAAACATGTTGAAAATGAACAAGTAATCATGTGATAATAATTAGCGGATTAATAATATTGGCTTTGATACCGTGTGAGATTCCAACCTAAAACCAATTGGTATTAAGTAGAGTGACCCAACAAATATATAAACCACACCCGAAATATTGAGGCAAGGGATGTGAGACTCTTAACAAACACATTTATTTATATTTGTAATGACTAGCACATTAATTTTCACATAATTTGTTCATGTCAACTCCACTATTTACATCAAATAAAAAGAGAATATCTAAATTTTTTTAAATATGAAATATGAAAAGAATCAACAAATTTTTTTTTCTAAAGAAAAGCTCTCATATGCTTGAGATAAATTATTAAAAAAAATTAAATTAAAAGACCAATTACAATTTTTTATATTTTTTTCTTCAAATTAAAAGTTAATTCTTCTATTATATGATTTGCTAACTGAAATATGCTTTTACTATTATTATTATTATTATTATTATTATTATTATTATTATTATTATTATTTGTGAGTCGAAATATGCTTTTATTGTTATGGAAGCTGAAGGTACTAAATGCTTACTGTTTTGAAGTGGATTCAGATGGGTACCTGAGATAGGCATGTCACAATAGTTTCTTCCTTACACAGCAACAACAAAGCATGTTGAACTGGGGAGGTTGGTACTTACAAAAGGACTCCAATGCTCAAGTCAGGTTATGCACAAGTAGGGTTTATGCAATGAGTGATAAGTTACCTAGGGGAGTGAGTTAGCCTAGTATTTATAGAGATTAGAGTGATACATTCTCGTAATAATCACAGGACGAGACATGTTCCCTTGTTAGTTGTTGGGTATCCCTATACTATCGGAACATTGATATAGTAATCATGGGCAGTTATGGGTGCTATTATTCTATAAGATCATGATTAGATCATGATTGACAATGACAGATATTCTTAGGATTTATCCATTATGCAGATCTTGCTGTAATGTCTTCACAATCAATGTCATGGTCAGATATGTATAGGGTCGGGCTCCCGCAAGTGGGTCTAGTTGAGGGTATCAATGGCGGACCATGACCTACTGTGGGCCGGGTCGGTCCATGACATATGATCCCGTATTATGGTCCAAAACAGTTGCCCTAAGCTTGGTGCTTAGATGGGACAACTAAGTGTCAAGGTACTAAGTTTAATAGGAGCACACGACATATAATGGACAAAGGGATCTGAGTTAATCAACGTAAGATCTTCATGATGTTTTCCAAAGGGGCGAGGTTCATTGTGCATTTATTGAATACCTCCGGGTTTGACGTGTAAGACTAGGATCCGAAGGGGATCGTTTAGGTCACGTTGTCATCTGTTGGACCTTTTGTGTACTGTAAGTGTACAGGTCATTCAAGTAATACAGTAAAAAATAAGATATCATTTCCACGAGGATAAGGTTACTTCCAATGCTAAATATCAACCAACAACTTAAATAATTCTATTCAAGAGCATAAAAATAAGAAAAAAGAAATAAACTAAAGACTAAAAACCAATAAATGGAAAGCAATACAGATAATGGTTAGAGATTAAGAAATCATTCTTCACCTGTCACTTCAATTAATAATATGTAACTCTTTAAGCAACATTAATGAATGAGTTAAGTTAGCTTGAGAATCTACTTTAGTTTTACCTATGTCTAGGGGTCAATCAACCATGCTTCATTGACCTAATTCACTATGTTTCCATGAGAACTAGAGCAAACTCCACTCATTAAGGTCTATTCTTAAACACTTGCTATGCATGACTAAGAGATATATTTCTATCTCATTAGCGAATCAACTCATCCCGCCATTAGAATGGAATCGGACATGCATAACCATACACATGATCTGAAATCCAAATTCCTATGTTTAGGTTCATTAGATTTTATCAAATCAACTTAAATGTTGATCAAGCACTTAAGAGCATTAAGATCAATATGATTGAACAAAACCAAACATCAATATAAACTCAAAGAAGTACAAAATCATCAATATTAATGGGAGGATCCAAAGTATTTCCTAAATACAGTTCAACTACTCAATGAACACGAAAATAGAATCACAAAATACATGTCCAAGATAATGGAAGAGAAGAAAGAAAAAGGGAGAGAAGGAAGGAAGCTCATAGATTTGATCTTTGATGCTTGAATCTTCCTCTATAAGGAAGATGACCTCCAACCTTAGCTCCCCAGGCCTCATCTCAGCCTCAGAATGAAGACCTAGCGAAACCTCTTTAACCCTAAATGGCCATCTCTCTCTAAAAATCTAATAAAATAGTATTTATATGCTCAGTTTGCTGCCTCACGCTGCAACATGAAATATCTTACGCTGCGGCGCGTATGCCTCAAGTGTAAGTGCTGACATGTGCTGCGCCGCGATGTGCTCTGCTAGAATGCTTCCTTGGCTTTCTCCTCCAATGTTGGGCCTTGGCTTGCATTAATTCATCTCTTTTGAGTCCATCTTACATTAGAGAAATCACCAAGTCAAATATAAGTTATAAATCCACTTAATCACTTAAGAATATGCACATTTTGCTCAACATTATATAGAAAGGTGTCCAAATTGCATTTGACAAATATAAACCTAAAACCTTCCAAATATGCATAAACAAAGTAGGGCACAAATATAGGGCATAAATAAGGACTAAGCAATCTATGAAGCACAGATATAGGGCACAAATAACTTCATTTTATGAAGTTATCACACCCCCAAACCTAAGTTTTTGCTGGTCCCCGAGCAAAACAAAGTAGGATTAAGTAAACTTACTTGACAATCATATTAAATAGACATTTAGCAAATATGATAATTTCAATTTTTCAATTAACCCCAACCAGTGTAGAATGATTGCATCAGTCCTTCAAAAATGCTAATGGCCCATAATCAACTCTACACATACACAATCCTTACTATGTTAACATTCCAAGCATCTTTTCATGCAAATCACATTCTCTACAAACATGCAAGATAAACTTCTCCTATTCAAGTCATACACAACTAGATAAGTTTATGAGCATGCATGTATATGAATCATATAATCCATAAAATTGAATCTAAACTCTCTCTCTACTAATATAAATCACACACAATTGAGGATTAAAAGGGTCTTTAACAACTTGATATGTCAGACCAATGGTAATGGGTGTAAGAACAGAAATGGAAAGGATACATATAAACATTGAGAAACATAAACATGCTATTCAAGACATGAGACCATGTGAAAATAGTAGGATATTCACCATGCAATGTTTTTCATATTTAACTTTTCTTTTTTTTTTATTTGCTTTGCTTGTCGCTTTTTTCTTTTTTCTTATACTTATACAAAACAATCTTTTTTCTTTTTCTTTTATTGCATCTGGCTCCTTCAGGCTCATTTTTGTATTGAAAACATTAATGCCCCTGATCACTGAACTCACTTCAAGAAATAACATATTATATACTCAATAAACATTGATGGTAGGAAGAAAATACAATGCTTTCACATGCATTAGAATGATTAACATGGTAACGAATACAATGTTAATGAAAAACATATAAGGCAAATATTTAATAAGCTTCAAAAGGGGACCTAAAGATATAATTGTATCAGGTTAAGCTTGAAAAGCTCAATCGGTCCAAACAATGCCCTAATCATTTCCTCAATGATGTGCAATCTAGGATTTCGCCTCGAGATAGTTTAAAAATAACTTCTAGGATAATCGAAACTCTACATGTACATCAATAAACTTTCTCTAGACATACACTCTTATCATTTTCAAAGTAACACGTGCATCTAAGTGGGAAACACGTCATGTATAAAAACAAACTAGATTGCATCAACATGTTTCTAAGATTGCATATAATTTCGCTAACAGAGGTAAAATTGCACCCATTTATATCATTAGACCACAAATTCCACACTAGCCATTGGCATTATATCATGCATTCAAAAGATCCATCATTTTCAATTCAAGCATGCATAACATCATGTGTAGAATATTGAAAATTGAAAATTTTATCAACAACCCATTAGTGATGGCCAAAACAAGATATAATCATGTTAGTATGGTGACTATTACCACTGTATACTTAAAAGATCAAAACATGTTATACATTAAGCATTAAAGTAGAAAAAACATGTAATGATACTCCCCTAAACCAAAGTGAAGTTGTGTCCTTGCTGTACATGGTCTATAGGGTACCGAGCCATTCAAAATAGCAGCCATATTAGAGCTGAGCATTAATAAATAAAGAAAAACATGAAAAATAAACAAAAAATATAAAACAGGATGTTGCGACATAGCGTCAATTAGGGTGCACCGCGGCATCGAGCTTACGGGTCTTAAACCCTGATAAGGTAGAGACGAGAGCGCCGCAGCGTGCGCATGTGCGCTATGATATGAGAGGTCAAACTGTTGAATTCTGCAGCAATCTCTATGTTACTGTCAAATTTGCTTCATTATGGCCTCCAACACCTACAAAAGTTGTCTAAAAGCTTAATTTACAAAATGTATAACAAAAACATATTAAAATCATAAAAATCAAACTTACTACATATTTATGCAAAACAACAACAAACATAAAAACTAAAGGACCATAACTTGTCCAAATGGACTTATTGAATTGAACTAAAATAAAACTTGAATTAGAACTACATAAACTCGTTGTCAATATTAGCAATACAGAAATAATGTCTAATCTCCGACAACAGTGCCAAAAACTTGTTAGACCTTTTGTGTATCGCAAGTGCACGGATCGTTCAAGTAATACAATAAAAAAATAAGATATCGTTGACACGAGGATAATGTTACTTCCAATGCTAAATATAAACCAATAGCTTAAATAATTCTATTCAAGAGCATAAAAATAGGAAAAATAAAATAAACTAAAGACTAAAAAATAATAAATGGAAAACAATAAAGATAATGGTTAGAGATTAAGAAATCATTCTTTACCTCCCACTTCAATTAATAATATGCAACTCTTTAAGCAACATTAATGAATGAGTTAAGTTAGCTTAAGAATCTACTTTAGTTGAAAGCCTATGTCTAAGGGTCAATCAATCATGTTTTATTTACCTAAGTCACTACGTTTTCATGAGAACTAGAGCAAACTCCACTTATTAAGGTCTATTCTCAAACACCTGTTATGCATGACTAAGAGGTATATTTCTATCCCATTAGCGTATCAACTCATCCCGCCATTAGAATAGAATCAAACATGCATCAACCATTCTTATGATCTCAAATCCAAATTCCTATGTCTAGGTTTATTAGATTTTATCAAATCAGCTTAAACATTGATCAAGCACTCAAGAGCATTAAGATCAATATGATTGAACAAAACCAAACATCAATATAAACTCAAAAAACTACAAAATCATCAATATTAATGGAAGGATCCAAAGTATTTCCTAAATACAGCTTAGTTACTCAATGAACATGAAAATAGAATCATAAAATACATGTTCAAGATAATGAAAGAGAAGAAAGAAAAGGAAGAAGGAAGGAAGCTCATGGATTTGATCTTTGATGCTTGAATCTTCCTCCATGTGGAAGATGACCTCCAACCTTGGCTCCCTAGGCCTCATCTCAGCCTCAAAATGAAGACCTAACGCAACCTTTCTAACCCTAAACAACCATTTCCCTCTAAAAATCTAATAAAATAGTCTTTATAGGCTCAGTTTGTCGCCTCACGCTGCGATATTAAATATCTTGCACTGCAATGCGTATGCCGCGGGTGTAAGTACTAGCAGCATGTGATGCACATCACGCCGCGGCGTGACATGTGCTGTACCACAGCGTGCTGTGCTGAATGCTTCCTTAGCTTTTTTCTCCAATGTTGGGCCTTGGCTTGCATCAATTCATCTATTTTGAGCTCATTCTACATTAGAGAAATCACCAAGTCAAATATAAGTTGTAAATCCACTTAATCACTTAAGAATATGCATATTTTGCTCAAGATCATATAAGAAGGTGTCCAAATTGTATTTTACAAACATAAACCTAAAACCTTCCAAATATCCATAAATACAATGAAAGCAATCTATAAAGCATAAATATAAGGCACAAATAACTACATTTTGCGAAGTTATAATCATTTCGACATTCAAGGTATATCTTTGGTTACCCCCATGTATAGTTCACGGGGTCTTTGTCCGTTCATGTAGCTTTACTATGCAGCTCATAACAATCTGAGCTTATTTGGAAAATTATTGCTTTAACTTTATTGGGAATTAAAGATCCATTTAAAGAAGATAATAGATTCATGTTATTTCCTAACTGCCTGCTACTCTCGTAACTAATCATAAAGATAGAGCATTAAATATGACTTTCAACGTGCAATCAGTTCGTCATTTCAGGGGCCAATTAGAATGCTCCATTCTCTTTATAAATAAGGAATGTTTGCATTGAGGTTGACATTCCTTCTATTTTCTGAAACAACCCCTTTTCAGAGGATAAGTTCTCTTTCATTTCTTGTTCGTGTATGGGGAGCTTTGCCCTTTTCTGAAATTATCTCCCTATTCTTTCCCAAGTCTTTGAAAGTGTTTCTTTGTTCCTGCCAGTCCCTCCGAAGGAGGCTTTTCTTTCTTGGTGTAATGGCTTGGTAAGGACCAAGTAACCACTCTGCATGGGTTGGTCAACATGCATCTGGACGGCAGGAGCCTTCTCTCCTGACATACGTGGGAGTGTTTGATCTACCCGCTCTAGCCAGGAACATCCGTGATTCTTGCTGTGATGCATGAAGACACTCGGAGATGCTCTGCCCTTGCCCCTCCTCCTTTTCGAGTGCTTTGGAGACACTTAGCCCAATCTGTTGGCAGGTCTTCTAAGTGTAGTTGGATAAGTAAGAGGGTTCTAAGTGTGGAAGAAATCTCTTCGAGAAACTTAGGGTGATTTAAAGCAACTTGGAGTAATTGTGAAGCATGTTAGGTGGAACAATTTTTTGATATAGAGCAATCTCCGGTTGGCCAGAAACGAAAAGGTAGGTGCTCGTTTTTGGAAGAACCTGGAGGTGGCAGTGATCGGTGGCCGTCATCGTCAACAACATCTAACTTCCTTTCTAGTTTTTCCCAATGGGTGTTCTTTACTTTCTTTTGTCTTAGAGGAAACTATGTATTCCTTTTCTTTTTCTTTTTGTTAGAGCTGATGATGTATGAAATATGAATAATAAAATTTCTTTTCTTGAATATTGTATCTTCTTTTTCCTCTTTTCGTTTTCTTCCTTTTTCTTTTCCTTCTGGGATGAGTCCAACGCTCACCGTTTAATAATGCTTTGTTGCCCCCAGCTTAGTACTTGGCTAACTTAGTGAAGTAGCAAGATAAAAAGGACTCTGACTCTGTGCCCTCTGGGTGACGGTACTCGTGCTTTTCTTGAAGTTGTGGTCCGTTTTACCATGGGAGTTGAATTTTATCTTGGGAACGTTTAAGTTATTTGCCCTTTTTAGGAGCATTGCGGTCCGGATTGACTCTGCGTCTTTTGATCATATGGACATTCCGGGTGTAGTCGGGGTCCATAGTAAAAATCTGGGGTCCATGGAAAAAATCCAGACTCAAACTACAGAGGTTGTGTGACACTTAGTTTGCTATACATCCGTCCCTTCAACTACTGTGACAATTATAAGATCCATGTGGTGCTCTTTAACTAGGTGGATATGGTTAGGGTTTTGCGCGCCATTATGAGTAGTTTTCAAAATCCAAGGAGATAGGACAAAATTGCCCTCTAACCATCTGGCCTCTATAAATAGGGGTTAAGGCTCTCTTTCTTTATTTTTATTATTCCTCTTAGAATTCTGGTGACCAAAGCCAATTTTTGGCAACTTTTGCTATGGAGGAGTGCAATTTTTGACGGTTTTCAGTAGTTCAACTTTTCAGTTGTTAGTTTTTCCTCATTTTTCAAGGTATTTCTTCTTTCCCTCCTCTATTTCTGTTGTTTTTATCATCAGAATGGCTTTGTTCCCTTTTTTTGGGTGCATTCCATTTTCTTTTTAGTAAGATGAACCCGGGGACCATTGTTTCTAGGTCCCTTTAATGACATTACTCTGTGGATCACCTTTTCTGCCGCACCATGAGTGGTGGAGGTGTCCATCTGAGGCTTAAGCCTTGGTGGGCACATAGGTCGGTATGCGGGCGCAGACTTCCGATTCCTTCCTTGGTTTGCCCCCTTTCGTGTCTGAATCTGTAAGTTAAATTGATTCTGACAATTTACTCACTGGCCTCTGTGAGTGTTTTTAGGGATTTAATGGTTAGGAGTCGAGCGACTAGGCCTTGAGTGCCAGTTCCAGAAGTTCATATGCCGGCAGGAGAAAGCCTTGTGAGGATTGTTTATGGTCCAGGTCGGGTGTACCCATGGGTCGGGGACGACACCTATGATAGAGTGTCCATTTTCCAACTCAGGGAAGAGCTTTGAAAAGCTCCAAGGCTATTTGATGCTAATAGAGGAGGGTGCAAAGGATCGCGAGTTTATAATCCTATCCCCAAAGAATGAAAGGGTGTGCTCATTCTATGAGGCAGGTAATAACTCCATAAAATGTAGTTATTTAGGCCCTATATATGTGCTATATTGATTGCTTAATCCTTATTATTACACATATATGGAAGGTTTTAGGCTTATATTCATTAAATTCAATTGTGATATATTCTTGAGCAAATCTGTTATAATTCTTCATGTGATTATATAAATTCGTAACTGTTACTAATTTTGTGATTTTTCTATTGCAGGAAGGACTCTAATCAAGCAGAGATTTGGAGGAATAGGACCAACATTGGAAGAGAAAGCCAAGTGTGAATTTCAGCATCTCATGCCGCGGCACAAACATGTTAACATCGCGGTATGGTGCATTCATCTTGCTGTATATTGAAACCTGTGGCTTGAGTGCCGCAATGCAAAGGAATGAATGCCGCGATGTTGTGATCTAATTTCAGCATGCGCCGTGACACAAGGTTGTTAATGTTGCAACGTGATAGTAAAAATATTAGCCTATAAATACTGTTTTATCATATTTCAAAGGAGAGCTTTTTCATTTTTAGAACACAGTTGCTAGGTTTTCATGTTTAAGGCTTAGAGGAAGCTAGAGGGACCAAGGTTGGGGGTCTTCTTCTTCATGAAGGATGATTCAAGTGTAAAAGATCACATCTATTGAGATTTCTTCCTTTTTCTTCCATCTTTCTCTTTTCTTGTATCATGAACATGATGTATATGCTTATATTTTCGTGTTCTATGGCTATCTAACTTATGTATAGGGATTTCTTTGGATCCTCCTATCAATATTGAATGATTTTGTAATCTTTGAGTTTCTATAGATGATTTAGTTTTGTTCAATCATATAGATCTTAATACTCTTGATTGTTTGATCAATTTTTAAGTGATTTATTGAAATATAATGAACCTAGATATAGAAATTTGGATTTGAGATCATAGGTATGGTTGATGCATGTTTGATTTCATTTTAATGGTACAGTGAGTTTATTCGCTAATAAGATAGAAATATACATCTTGTCGCATAGTAATTAATTGAGAATAAATCTTTATGAATGGATTTTGCACTAGTTCTTATGGAAACATAGTGAATTAGGTAAATGAAGCATAGTTAATTGATCTAGACATAGGCTCTTGACTAAGTTAGATTCTCAAGCTAACCTAATCCTTTTGTTTATATTGCTTATAAAGATTGCTTGTTATCAATTGAAGTAGGAGGTGAAGAAGGATTTCATATTCTTTAATCATCAACTTTCATTTCCAATTTACAGTATTTAAGTCTTTAAATTAAGTTAAACACTCTTTTCCAAATTTGTATACTCTTGAATAAAATTATTTAAGCTATTGGTTAATAATTAGCATTATGCCTTATTCCTTGTGGGAGCGATATCTTACTCTTTTCTATATTACTTGTGTGACTTTGTAGTTGCGGTAAGCAAAAGAACGAAACAAGTTTTTGGCACCGTTGCTAGGACTTCAACTTATTTCTATATTGATGATTTTAACAACGATCTTATTTAGTTTTAATTCAAGCTTCTTTTTGTTTATTTTAATTTAAATTTTCATTCTTGTTGTGATTAAGGTACTAAGATGGACGGTGATCATGACCATTCGAAACTTTTGAGGGAGTTTGTAACTCCCCAAATGGAGAACTTGCAGTCAAGTATATGCAGGCCGCCCATCCGTGTCAACAGTTTTGAAATCAAACTGGCCATTATCCAAATGATTCAAACATTTGTGCAGTTTGACGGTTTGCCTAGCGAAGATCCTAATGCTTACTTGTCCAATTTCTTGGAGATCTGCGACACTTTTAAGGATAATGATGTTTCTGAGGATGCCATTTACCTGAGGCTCTTTCCTTTTTCTCTTAGAGATAAAGCAAAGAGTTAGTTGCAATCTCTGCTAGTGGGATAAATAAGTACTTAGACTGATGTCAGTGGCAAATTTCTCAATAAATATTTTCCACTGGCCAAAACAACTGAAATGGTGAATAACATCACTTCATTCACCTAAGCCGAATCTGAGTCTTTGTATGAAGCATGGGAATGGTACAAGGATCTACTTCGTAGGTGCCCACATCATGAAATACCACTATGGCACTAAGTCTACTCCTTTCACAAGGGCTTGCTACCACACTACTATCCAATAGTGAATGCAACTGCTGGTGGGTCATTACTGAGCAAATCTTTTGTTGATGCCTTTCAATTGTTGGAGGAATTGGCAGCCAATAACTACCAATGGCCCTCTGCTAGAAACACTCCACGGAAGGTGGCTAAAGTGTATGAGGTGGATGCTTTAACATCACTATCAGCTCAAGTGGTAGTAATTGTAAGTAAACTGGATAGTATAGGGCAGAGCTCTCATTAGAGCCTATTTGTTCTTTGTGACAAATGTGAAGACAACCATTCAAGCGATAGGGTGCCTCCAATGAGCACTGTAATGCCATAACATTGAGGAGCAGTAAAGCTATAGAAGGGAATCCAAAGACACAACTGCGTGAAGAAGAAACTGAATTTGCCCAAGATAAGGAGACAGTGAGCAAGGAGGTCAAGAAGAATCAAGAAATTGCCAAGAGGAAGGATGATGATAAGAAAAATGAGGTCAAACCTTATATACAGCCTCTACCTTTCCCCAACCGGCCTGTAAAGAAAATGTTTGAGCACCAATTCCAGAAGTTCTTAGAAGTGTTCAAGAAACAACATATTAACATCTCATTTGTGAAAGCTTTGGAGCAACTGCTAAACTATGTGAAATTCATGAAAGAAATCTTATCAAAGAAGAGAAATCTTGGTGAGTTTGAAATTGTTGCCTTTACGGAGGAATGTGGTGCTATCTTACAGAACAAACTTCCTCATAAGCTCAAAGATCTCAAAAGTTTCACCATCCCTTACACAATTGGTGAGAAATTTAGTGGTCAAGCATTATGTGATTTGGTCTCCAGTATAAATCTCATGCCTTATTCAATATACCAAAAACTAGGTTTGGGGGAAGCTACACCTACTTCAGTTACCTTGCAGTTGATAGATCGAACCCTTACTTATCTGAAGGGGGTCATTGAGGATGTACTAGTTAAAGTGGACAAGTTTATCTTTCCTGCATATTTTGTCATACTTGATATGGAGGAAGATAGCTAGGTCCCTCTAATTTTAGGCCGGCCATTCCTTACAATTGGAAGAACTCTCATTGATGTGGAAAAAAGAGAACTCACCATAAGAGTGCAAGATCAAGAGGTTACTTTTAATATTTTCAAAGCTATGAAATGTCCTTAAGATTAAGAAGAATGTTCTTTGGTGAGTGTAATTGATGAGATGATATCCAAGGCATTTTGTGCAAGTGTCCCATATGCCTTTAGTGAAGGTCATGTGATATCTAATCGTGATAAGGAAGATGAGGATTTGGATCAGCTCAATTCAAACAAGGTGGTTAAGTTCTTTAACCTGGCCACAGTGGAAGCTCTAAGCTTGGAGTTTAAACCCTTGCCATTTCATGTGTACCATGCTTATCTTGATGATAAGGAGGAAGATCCTCCTCCCATAAGCGAATGCAAGTGGAACTGCAGATAAAGTCCTGCCGAGACTATAAATCAGGCTATTCTTAGGAGGGAACCCAAGCTTTTTAGTTTAAGTCTTAAATATGTTAATACCTTGATTTATAGTCTTTATTGTGTTTTGGTTGTACAAACTATAATTTAACCCTTTGGACAAGTTTTGTAGGTGATGGAGGCCAAAATGCTGCAAAACCAGCAGTAGAATGCATTTTTCTGCAGAATTATACAAATAGACCTCTCACGTCGCGACGTAAGACTTGTCATGCCATGGCGTGATGAGCATTTTTGGGTGCATCAACCAAAATGAAGATAGTAGACCATCGCAGCGTATGAATGTTGCACGTTGCGGTGTGCGTGTGTAATAAAAATAAATAAATAAATAAATAAAATAAAATAAATAGTAATTATTAAAATTATTTTCTAGTAAGAATTAATGCACGCCGCAGTGCATGTATATACGTGCCGGGGCGCGTTAGGGCAGTTAGTGTTAAATGCCACGGGCTTTCGTGCTCCCTTCCCAGTTTCTATCCAATTCTTAGTTTTTCCATTTCCCGCATCCTTTACCCCCTTTTCAATCTTAATCCCTCACCTTCTCAAGGTATGTCCATTTTAAATTGATTATATTGCTTAGTAGTTTTTATTCTCTATTTATTTGTTTTCTATTTGTGTTTCTATTTTTTTATGATGTATGCGCTGTGGCGTGCCATGTTAAAATTCAATGAGTGCTGCAGTGTGATTAGTATACGCCGTGGTGTGGGTTTAAATTTGGTTGAGTGTCGCAGCATGACCTATTTTATGTCGTGGCGTGCTTTGGGTTTTGGCTTGAATGTCACGGCATGAGTGCTGTATGTCGCGATGTGTGACTGAATATGTTTGAATGCCACGACGCAGGTGTGTATGCCACAACGTGTTGATCCAATTTCTGTAGAATTAATGTGTTTTGCATGTGTTTTTACTTTTAAATGTTCAATTATGATAGTTTGTATTCATTGTCAAGTTTCAGTACTATATTGCTTTGACATCATGCGTCCTAAATGCCAATGTGGATCTAGTAGCCTAGGTAACAGGGAACCTTCTCTTCCTCCTCCTGAGTATGACAAGAGGAAATTCATCTCAGCTCTAGCTGCCCAGCGCTACTTAGTATTGGTCACCAAACCAATCATCCTAGAGCGTGGATTCTCCTTCTCTCAGGCCATGCATCAAGAGATAGAAAGGGTCCTTAACCAGCTCAGCTGGAGTGTGTTTTCACTCTACCTGGAGTCTACAACCATTCTCCTTGTAGTTCGTAAGTTCTACGTGAATGCAACCTTTTCTACTGAGGGGAGCCTGATAGTGTGAGCGCGGGGGCGCAATGTTTCTTATACTACAGTAGCCATTCGAGTTGCCTTGAGTTTTCCTGAGCCCTCAATGATTTGTGAGTACGCTGCATTCATCCACTAGGAGCCATAGGAGGGCATAGATCTCACCATGGTCACAACCAGGATCTGCACAACAAAGTCTCAGCTAGTGGTCTGGACGATAAGTGTCCAAACAAAAAGACCACGATTCTTTCCCCGAGCTTGCCTGACACCAGAGGCTAGGGTATGGTATCACTTTATCAGCACTAGTATACTGCCATCAGGAAACTTATCAGAGGTGATACGTGACCAAGCCATTCTCATTTATACCATCTTGGAGCGTTGATCCATTGATGTCGCTCATATTATATTCCACTAGATCAGGAGGGTGATACGGGAGCCGAGGAGCCTCTTCTTCCCATTTTTGATCCACACATTCTACAGTAGGCAACACGTGGAGTGGGGACCTCACAAGGAGGTCATTGAAGTTAAACAACCTCTTAATGATTACTTCATTGAAAAGCTGGGAGGAGCATTAGGAGCAGCAGCAGTAGGACCAGTCCAACAGAGATAGGCTCGTAGAAAGCCCAAAGCAGCTCCTCTGCCTGATGAGGGTGACTTACGTGCTCAAGTGGTGCATATGGAAGCCATGCAGACTTACATAATGGAGACTATCCGGTGGAAGGCGGAGCGGTTAGGCTTCCAATGGACGACTTCCTTATTCCACAGTTCCTACCCCAGGCCGTAGCTGACCCTCCCTAGTTGCAGCATAATGACGAGGAGCATGATGTGTAGCCCTACTTCATACAAGGCATTTCCTTTCGTTGTATTTCCATTATATTTTGTGTACAGTAGGCACATTGTTTCTCATAGGTTTGGGGGAGGGCATTATAACATGTTAGTTACTTTCGGGTAATGTTAAAAAGCATGTTATAATGTTAAAAAAAATTTATGATTAGTGGACATTGTATATATTATTGTGTTTATATTTAGTGTTTTGGTTTATTATGTTGTGAGTATATAGTTTTAATGTTTTAATACCCATAAGCTAATTGAAAGTATGTTTTGAATATTTAACTCAAAGTCGAATTTGTTAAAATGCATCACAATAGGCCAAATATTAGTTAGTTATGATAACATCTGAAGGAACTTATAACTGTAAAAATCCCATTTAAGATATAATTGTCATTCTCTTTCACATAATGGATCAGATGCATATCACTTTTATGCACATGATGGTATATATATATGATTGAAAATGTTAGAAATATTTTAATGTATATCATGTGCCAATGGCTAGTGTAGTTTGGTTGACCTATGATATTATTGCTTGCGATTTTCCAAATCTTTTAAGCGAAACCATATGCAATCAAGAAGCTTGATGAAACATTCTAGTCGCTTTTCAAATGCAGGATTTAAATCTCACTCGTATGCATGTATAACTTTGAATATGATATGAGTATTGTCTAGAGATTGTTTATGAATAGTGCATGTTGAGGTTTTGATTATTTTTGAAATTGTATTTAAACTCTCTTGAAGCAAAATCCTAGATTGTGCAGGATTGAAGAAATGATTAGGACATTGTTTAGACTGATTGAGTCTTAAAAACTTACCTTTACTTAATCATATCCTTAGGTCCCTTTGAAGCTTGTTATATGCTTAGCCTTATATGTTTTCACCACCTACATATTCCCTACCATGTAACCATTCTAATGCATGTGAAAACATTGCATTTCCATCCTACCATCATTGTTTGTTAAGTATATGTCATATTATTTATCGAAGTGAGTCCAGTGATTAAGGGTATTATGCATGTCAATTACAAAAATGAACTTGAAAGGTATTAAATAAGAAAAGAGTTAAAAAAAAAAGAAAAGAGATAAGCAAAGCAAGTGAATGAAAAAAGAAAAGTCAAATGCAAAAAGCATTGAATGGTTCTAAAAGAGTTCTAATCTTTCAAATTTTTGAATACCCTGATAGTTTCACTTGGTGGCTCAAGTCTTGAAATAACATGTTTATGTTTTCAATGTTTGTACTACATCGTTTCCAAGTTGTTTTTTAACCCATAACCACCCTTTTGATCCTTAATTTTGTGTGATTTACATTAGTGGAGAAAGAGTTTAAAGACAATCTTGTGGATTATTTGATTTCTATACATGTATGTTCATAAACTTATCTGGATGAGTATGACTTGATTAGGAGAAGTTTAACTTGCATGCTAGTGGGAGATATGATTTGCATGAAAAAAGATTTTGAATGTTTGCATGCTGAAAATTATATATGTGTGGAGTTAATTGTGTGGCATTAGCATTCTTTGAGCACTTAATCAATCATTGTTCACTAGTTGTGGTTTCAGTGAAATTTGAATTCATGATAAATGTTGAATGTATGTTGAAGTATGTGTTGTTAAGCAAGTTTACTTAATCGTACTTTGTTTTGCTCGAGCACTAGCAAAAACCTAGGTTTGGAGGTGTGATAACTCCATAAAATGTAGTTATTTAGGCCCTATATATATGCTCTAGTGATTGCTTATTCCTTATTATTATGCATATATGGAAGGTTTTAGGCTTATATTCATTGAATTCAATTATGATATCTTCCTTTATAATTTTGACTAAATTTGTTATAATTCTTCATGTGATTATGTGAATTTGCAACTGTTACTAATTTAGTGATTTCTCTATTGTAGAAAGGGCTCCAATTAAGTAGAGATTTGGAGGAATTGGACCAACATTGGAAGAAAAATCCAAGTGTGAATTTCAGCATCTCACGCCACGACACAAGCATGTTAACGATGCGGCATGGTGCATTCAGCTTGTTGCATACTAAAACCTGTGGCTTGAGCACCGTGACGTTGTGACCTAATTTCAACACGCGTCGCGACACAAGGTTGTTAACGCTGCGGTGTGATAGTGAAAATATTGGCCTATAAATATTGTTTTATCAGATTTCAAAGGAGAACTTTTTCATTTTTAGAACACAATTGCTAGGTTTTCACGTTTAAGGCTTAGAGGAATCTAGAGGGACCAAGGGTGGAGGTCATCTTTTTCATGGAGGATGATTCAAGTATAAAGGATCACATCTATTGAGATTTCTTCCTTTCCTTTCATTTTTCTCTTTTCTTGTATCATGAATATGATGTATATGCATATATTTTCTTGTTCCATGACTAGCTAAGTTGTGTATAAGGATTTCTTTGGATCCTCCTATGGATATTGAATGATTTTGTAATCCTTTGAGTTTATATAGATGATTTAGTTTTGTTCAATCATATAGATCTTAATGCTCTTGATTGTTTGATCAGCTTTTAGGTGATTTATTGAAATCTAATGAACCTAGACATAGGAATTTGGATTTGAGATCATAGGTATGGTTGATGCATGTTTAATTTCATTCTAATGGTGGGATGAGTTAATTCGTTAATTGAATAGAAATATACCTCTTGGTCATGCATAGTTATTGATTGAGAATAGATCTTAATGAGTGGATTTTGCATTTGTTCTCAAGGAAACATAGTGAATTAGGTAAATGAAGCATAGTTGATTGACCTAGACATAGGCTTTTAACTAAGTTAGGTTCTCAAGCTAACCTAATCCTTTCGTTTATGTTACTTATAAGGATTGCTTGTTATCAAATGAAGTAGGAGGTGAAGAAGGATTCCCTATTCTCTCATCATCAACTTTCATTTCTAATTTATAGCATTTAAGTCTTTAAATTAAGTTAAACACTCTTTTCCAAATTTGTATGCTCTTGAATATAATTATTTAAGCTATTGGTTAAGAATTAACATTAGAAGTAGCCTTATTCATCGTGGGAGTGATAACCTACTCTTTTTTATATTACTTGTTTGACCTATGCACTTGAATTAAGCAAAAGAACGAAATAGTGGGTGCATATTATATGTTCCTATATGAGGATTTCTTTACCCGATTTGGACTTCATATTCCCTTCAACAACTTCCAACTTGCGGTCCTTTGTACTATCAACATGGCTCCGACCCAAATTCATCCTAACGGCTGGAATGTCCTTGCCTTCGAAAAGATTTACCAGTTGATTGGATTGCAATACTCAGAGAGGGCGTTCTTTTACTTTCACACCTCATGGAGTTGTTAGTCATGGCAACCATCACCCAAGAGGGGGTGAATTGGGTGATTACAAATTTTTAAAGCAACTTTGAAAAATTATACATTTTGATATACTCAATTAACACATGCAACGAAATATGTCTAATAAAGATACAATTATTGTAGATTGCTCAAATATAACTTAGGTTATACGATAAATCAAACAAATAAGCTAGATATCAAGTTCTTAAAATCAAAACATCAAAGATGACAAGATATGCAATAAATAAATATGCTACACTAAATATTGAAATTAAAGAGTGTAGGGAAGAGAGAATTAAACTCAAGAACTTATCCTGATTCAGCCACCAACCACTTATGACCTACATCTAGTCCCCAAGCTTAACTTGAGATTTTTTTCACTATCTCCTAGACTTCACAGGTGCTAGGAATACCTTTGTACAAGCAAGAGCACTCCTCACACCTTGGGATTCCTCACCCTTATGCTAGATTCTCCAACTCTTCAAGCTTCATAGGTACTTGAAAAACCTCTATATTCAAGAGCACTAACAACTCCTTTAGGATACATCACCCTTTGTGTTTGAGCCTCATTACAAGGGATACCTCACCCTCTTACAATGATTTTAAGATGAAAAGAAAGATTAAAAACTATCACAAGAGTAGATATACAACTTGAAGAATAAATGAATAGAAGGATTTTGCAATAAAGAGCTTAAAATATGATTTTGATTATTCAAGGATCAAATCAAATGTTCTAGAGTTGTAAAAGTTTCAATTTACACTTATTTATAAAGCCCGAGTGATAAAATAGCCACCGGTAGTGTTTAGAAATGATTTCTTATGAAAACTAGCTGTTTATAGTAGTTGGGAACATTTCTGGGCGTGTTTTATTCGAATAACAAATCCCTTATTTGAATAAGTCACTTTGGTTTCAAAATCTAACTTTAAATGGTCATAACTTCTTCATTTCTTATTCGTTTAAAGAAATAACAGCTCATTGAAAAGATATTTGAGTCTATTTTCAAATGAAATAAGTTTTAGAACAAAACTCAAAGTAATTTGAAAGTTATGATCAAAATAGTAACTAAAGGTCAGCTTTTCAAAACTCAAACTTGACTATTTTTTTTATAGTTTTGAACTACCACTATGACTAGCTTTTCAAAACATATTTCCTAGGCATTTTAGCATGTAAGAAACATTTATAAATATTTTAAAAAAATTTGAGCCCTTTTCTTGTAAAACCTCTATCTTTACATAGGAGAAAGCCTAAAAGAAAAATATACTAATTCAAGTCCTTAGGCTTCTTGATGTAATCTAAGCTTCTAAAAATTTCTTCTCTTCAAATCTTACAAATGCTTAGAACATCTTATCATTCTCATTCTTCTTGAGTTAAGCATAATTGTGTTCTTTTGCTTTGTTGTAGCAATGTCCACTCTTGGTACTTAGATTATTCTACAAAGTATTGCTCACTTAAAACAAACATAGTGAGTCCAAATTCATAATTCAATATCTTCATATGCATGATTCATAAATGTATAACTCTAGTTAGTCTAACATGTATATAAGACTTTCATAGACACATCCAAATAAGACATTTATTAATTACTAATAGATATGCACTATATAGGATGCAATATAGAACACTTAGCACATTTTTATTTAAATAGAGTCAAATCCAATATTAATTTAATACAGCTCCTATAACATATTATTGAATATATTCTACAAAAGATGCTATAAAGAATATGCATGATTCTTATATAAAATATAACAAGATGGAGTACATGATCATGCATGATCCAATATAATCTATTAAGCACATCTATAAACATCTTTCTTTTTGTCTTGTATTTGTCATCATCAAAACTTAACATATTAAGCCATTATGGCATATTTATTTCTGCAAGAGTCTTCGGGGATGTGGCACTGCTCAAAAGACATGGCTCACAATCCAGTCAAGGTTCGGTCGGAAGATCTTTTGGATTTTCCAAGAGAGTTACAAGGACTTCAAGGAGAAGTTCTTCAAACAAATTACGACTCTAGGAACTCGTTCTTTCTGGCTAGACAGAGATGGGGAACTGACGTTTTGCCTGTACTGGACCGAGAGGGCATATAATACCCCTCTTCTGTTGATTGAATGGGAGAGGCACCACCTTAACCAGAGCGACATCGAGTATGTTGACTTTTTTACTTTGTGGGTTTAACAAGTAGGTCTTATTCTTCTAAGGACGTGTTAGATGCCCCTGATGACGCAACTCTGTGGGCTATTCTAGGTAGTGTAGGTCGTATGTTATGAAATTTTTCTTTATGGTATTTATATATTTCTTCTGTTATCTGACTCTTGTCATATTTTGAAGAGAGTTTGGCTATGATGGTGTCAGGAGGAAATGCCTTTGCAACACTCGAGGCTCTGAGGGCCAAGAACGCGACTGGACCCTCTAACGCTCTCGTGGTTACTACTCTTGCCCTTCCACCTTCGCCAATTGAGGATCTAGTGGTTGAGGGCCCCCCGGTCCAACTGGAGGATTCTCTGATATCAGCACTCCAAAGGTGAAAGAGGAGAGTCATTGAAGATTACAGGACATACGACTGAGGAAAGAAGGCAGTAGTTGAAGAGGTCATTGACTCGATTAGCTTGTACCATGAGGAATAGGATCTTGGGGGTTTCATCGACTTTAACCTTATGGATGACTAAGTCACAGATTATGTTACTCAACGTAGCACGACTGAGATCTTGTCATTATTTCAAACTTATGTCGTCCGTCTTGCTACCAAATCTCAATTTCTAGAGAGGAACTATGAAGAATATAATTTGCATATGGTGGAGAAGGTGACAGTGGTCGAGGAGGATAGAAATCGGGCTCTCACAACCAAGGAGGAGACTACGAAGGCTAAAAGCGATGCAAAAGCCAAGGCAAAAGAACTAGAAGAGGAGTTGGCATCCTCGAAAGACAACTTGGAGTAAGAAAAGACCAGTTCAGTGGAGATTAAGAGGGAAGTCACCGTTCTCCGTACTGAGAATGAAATTCTTCATATTGAGAATTGAGACCTCCAAACTGGAGTGGCGCGGCTGCAAGAGGATGTTCAACAATTGATTACGATATGTATGAAGATCAGTGGGGAACAATTCCAAAATACAGTTGACCAAGTCCAGCTCTTCAATCCTGGTGGGGCCTTGGTATTGGACGCATTAGACCCCGGAAGGGTGATTCAAAATGGCCATCTAGTTTCTCTAAGTCTTCCTTCGAATGATCAAGGTATTGTTGAGCTCCCTATCACCATTGTCTAGAACCCAAGTGTAGTTGAGAACTCAGGAAATGCATCCTAGCCTTGGCTTGTGATTTTTTGCCCTATGCGTGGGGCATATTATTTTTGACACGACAATTACCCTAATGGCTGGGTATTTTAATTTATTTCCCTTGTCATATTTATTTTTTTTCCATGGTCTGTATTGGGTCCATTTGTTGGGTGCTTGAAAGACTTAGGATTATCTGTTTAATTAGAACCTTGGTCCGGGGTCTGATGTTTAAACTGTTTTGGCACTTAGGATCCCACTTGCCTTAGGTATAATATAAAATCGAGACCTTAGCCCAGGGTCCAACGTCCAAACTGCTTTGGCAGTTGGGATCCTACTTGCCTTAGGTGTAATTTAAAATCAAGACCTTAACTCAAGGTCCAATGTCCAAACTGTTTTGGCACTTGGGATCCCACTTGCCTTAGGTATAATTTAAAATCAAGACCTTAGCTTGGGGTCCAATGATAACAATGTATTTTATTCATTTTATAATCCTCTCACTTGGCCTTTGAAGGTTCAATTTGGCTTAATTAAGTTGATTTTGTCACATTTTATGAAATTAAGCTTAATTAGATCATTGAAAAAATTATTGCTTGAATTATCATTAATTTGGTGATTGCATTCTTAAGTAAAGTGACCATAATTTAAGTTACAATTATCTAATTAATGTGATTTTGGTCTTATTGAAAAGTTAAGATAATTCTCTAATAACTATTCACTTGATAGCAAGAGTCACATTGATAGCAATATATTTTATTCATTGTTTAATCTTCTTACTTAGCTTTTTCAGTAAACTGGCTATAATTTGAGTTACAAATATCCGATGGATGTGATTTTGATCTTGTTTTAAAGCTAAGACAAATTTCTACAACTTTCATGAAGGCCTCAAGACTGGGAACACACGTTTGAATAACTCAAATTGTAGTTGAAGCAAAATCTACAGTTTTGAACCTGACAGCTTGACCTCTATGCACTCATTAGACTATATCTTAGGCTATAGGAGTTCAACAATTCTGAAATTTTGATAGTGGAATGTTAAGATCCATATCTACAACTTTTATGAAGAACACAAAAGTTGGATCGAAATTTTTGAAGGAGATATTAGGCTTGGAAGTTAGAACAGAGGAGTTGAAGTTAGGTCTGACCCATGAGCAGTAATTGAGCCATATTTCGGGCTGTAGGTGGTGGATTTGGATGAAACCAATGACTATGGAAAGCTAAGACAATTTCCTAAAACTTTCATACCACTTGATAAGAAAATGACGCATACCATGAGCTCATAGTAGAAATATTTCGGGGACAAGAATCTCTATAATTTTAGCTTATTCATCATCATCAAGCAACTATTTTGGCATTTACTTCTCATCATCAAACAACTCCATTATCTTCTTGTACTCCTTGAGCTCTATAAAAGGGAGCTTAGGTACTCATTCAGATTATCTTTGATCTTAGTTTAGTTTATACTATTGTGTTATTTGTTTCTCTTGTTGTGGTTTTCTTTGTTCTAAATTGAAATTTTGTTCATCTTTTTCTTCCTATCTCTTTCTTTCTTCTTGTTCATGAGTAACTAATTTTCATTTTGCTTGGGTGAAAGGATTAAGCTTTTGGTAATATATTGAGGTTAGATTAATTTCTTTCTTGTGCTTAAATGAGATATTTTTAAGTGATCATTATATGTGTTATATGTTATTTCCAAGCAATTTAGAAACCCTTCTTGTATATTGAAGAACTTGATTCATTGTAGACAAGACGTTGGCACAGTGGATGCTTGAGACCATTTACAAGTGTTGGTGAATAATTAATGGAATCATAATATGATTACATGTATAATCTAAATTGAAATTTGAATGTTAAATCTTCCTATTGGAACCTCCATTATGTGTGATTTCAATTGAGTTATAAAAAGAAATAATCTTGTCTTTAATTCATTATCGAGAGTGGATCTCCTAACCAAGCAAATCCTTTTCATCTGTGAACAACTTTTATCACCTTTAGTATTGTGACAAATCTGCTCCGTACCTCAAATAATTTTTCTTCATCAATTCCCTGTGGATCGACCTCGGACTCCCGAGAATTTACTATTTGAAACAACCTGCACTTGGGTTTGAAACTTTTAATTTTCCCATCAAGTTTTTGGTGCCGTTGCTGGGGACTTGATTTGAAGTTCTAATTTATTGAGATTCTCTTTTTGTAAGTAAACTTCACTATCAAGTATATTCTTCCTTTACTCTTTTAATTTTTTTAATTTACTAATTTATTAACTAGCTTACTAATTAACTTACTAACAAACTTTTATATTTATGTCATTTATTTATGTTTTTTAACTTCCTAACTTTTATATTTATGTCATTTTTTTGTTTTTTATTTTTTTATTTTCATTCTTTTAATTTTTTTATTTATTTACGCTTTTTGCTTTTATTTTTTATTTATGTTTTATGCTTACTAACTTCCTAACTTTATATTTATGTCATTTATTTACGCTATCTAACATTTTAATTAAGTTATTTATTTATGCTATCTAACTTTTTAATTTATGTCATTTATTTTTGTTTTCTAACTTACTAACTTGTACATTATTAATTTTTATTTTAAGTAATTTATTTTTGCTTAATATTTAACGGCCAGTTTATAATACCTACTTGTACATTATTTTTATTTTACGTCACTTATTTATACTTAACTAGTATCGTGATTCAAATTTTGGTCGTTTGGTTAAAATTAATCCTGGTACTTTATATATTGATGTGTTTAAATGACAATCACACATAATTGACACAATGACTGAAATCGAAAATGCACATGCTAAACATAAAAATCAAACACAATGATCTGAAAATGAAAGTGTACATGATGAATAGGAAAATCAACCGTTGCGAATAATGTTATATCTTTACTTCCATGTTTTATCTTTCCACTCACTGCTAATAATTTTTGCTTTAAGCCATGTATGATTTCTTTACTTCCTAATTTCCATGGTTTAGAATATGAAACCCATATTTATATCTAAAAGAATTTGAAGAAGTCTATAATGCTTTTAATGATCAAAATTGCACTGAATAGATTGTTAAGCTTAAATTGTTTCCTTTTTCTTTGAAAGATAAAGCAAAAACTTAGCTTAATACTTTGAAACCAAGTTGAATTAGCACATGATAAGAAATGTAAGGTGAGTTTTTAAAGAAATTTTTTCCAACACATAAAACCAATACTTTGAAAAGACAAATCCAAAATTTTTCTCAAAATTCAAATGAAGTGTATTTTCAAAGTTGGGAACGTTTTAAAGATTTGTTAAATTCTTGCCCACATTATGGTTTTCAAAAATGGAAGACTATAAGCTTCTTTTATGAAAGTTTAACACCTGAAACTAAACAACTTGTGGAAACGATGTGTAATGGCGAGTTTCTTGATAAAGAACTGAAGAAACTTTAGATTATTTAAATCATTTGGCTGAAAATTTTCAATCTTGACATAGTACTAATCCTTCTGAAAATTCAATTAGATATAACCTTGCAAATGCTAGTAAAGGAAAATATCATCTTAGTTAAGAAGAAGATCTAAATGCAAGGTACGCTAGTTTGGCTAGAAAGGTTGAATCCATGAAATTAGGAAAAGTAAAAGAAGTCAAATCTATGCAAAATGAAGAAATTTGTGGCATTTGTGATGAATTAGGACACTTGACAAATGAATGTCTGAATATTCCTGTTTTTAAAGAAGTTGTGCATGAGTAAGTAATTGCAATGAACAATTTTAAAAAGTCATTCACATCTTCTTTTTCAAATTCTCACAATTCGAGATGGAGAAATCACCCAAACTTCAGTTGGAGGAATAATAATCAAGCACAATTTATGCAACCACTGCCTCCTTAGGAACAACAAGATTCTCAAAATTCTCAAGGATATGCACCTTATGTCCCACCATATAGGAAAAACCTTGAAGGAACATTGAATGCATTCATAGAAAAGCAAGAGGTCATCAATAAACAAAACACTCAAACCATGATTGACATAAAAGATATTCTTTCCAAACTTACTTCTGCTCTCACCATTCACAAGAAAGGTTGATTCTGTGATAACTCTTAGGAGTAGAAAAGTTGTTGAAAAAGAAATTTCTGAACCTTGTAAGAAAGATGATGAATCAATTCCCCAAGATAAGGAAGAGGTTGATAAGCCATCTGACTGAAATGAGACCAAACTCTCGTCTCCTCCACTCCCATTTCCTCAAGCATTAAGCAAACCAAGGAAATTGGACCGCCAAACTAAAATTTTTGAAATTTTTAAACAAGTGAAGGTCAATATTCTGTTGTTAGATACTATCAAACAGGTTCCTTCTTATGCCAAATTTTTGAACGACTTATGCACTATTAAAAGGAAATTAAATATGAAAAAGAATGCCTTTTTGACCGAACAGGTAAGTTCCATTATTCAAAGCAATAATGTTTTGAAACATAAAGACCCTAGTTGTCCTACGATTTCATGCATTATTGGAGAGCATAAAATTGAACAAGCTTTACTTGATCTTGGTGCTAGTGTTAATTTGCTTCCATATTTAGTTTATCAACAACTCAACCTTAGTGAGTTAAAACTAACTTCTGTTACTCTTTTACTTGTTTATAGATCAATTAAAATTCTAAAAGGCATAGTGGAAGATGTGTTGGTACAAGTTGATAAATTCATTTATCATGTGGATTTTATTGTCTTGGAAACTGAACATATGGCTAATAGTTCCAAGTCAATTGCTATTATTTTAGGTCACCCATTTTTAGCAACATCTAATGCTTTGATAAATTGTAGAAATAGAATGATGAAGTTAACATTTGGAAACATGACGCTTGAGCTTAATGTTTTCAATATATGCAAGCAACCACATGAAGTCAATGATGAAAATGAGGAAACTGACGAGATTGATGCCATTGTAGATGATCATTTTCTAAAAGGGAGTTCTTCTGACCCATTAAAAATTTGTTTAATTAATTCATTTGATTCAGGCATGTCAAGTAGATGGTGATATTCTTAAAATATGCTCTTTGCTTGATTGTACACAGACAATGGAATACAAAGGATGGAAGCTGAGATTCGAAGAGCTAAAACCAATGAATGATAATGCCCATGAAGAAGTACCCACACTAGAACTAAAGCCATTACCTGCTGAGTTGAAGTACACATTTTTGGGAGAAGAACAAAGCTTTCCAGTAGTAATTTTATCAATCCTTACTAAAGAACAAGAAGGTATGTTGATAGAAGTACTTAAAAGGCATAAAAGTGCAATTGGATGGACATTAACAGGCATAAAAGGCATTAATCCTTTAATTTATACACATAGAATGCATTTAAAGGATAATACTAAAATATCACAACAACCTCAAAGAAGATTAAATCTACACATGAAAGAGATAGTTAGAGCTGAAGTCTTGAAATTACTTGATGTTGGAATTATCTACCCTATCTCTGATAGCCAGTGGGTAAGCCCTACACAAGTTGTGCCTAAGAAATCTGGAATAATAGTGGTTGAAAATGAAAAAGGTAGCTTAATACTTACGCCAGTTTCTTCTAGTTGGCGTATGTGTATTGATTTTAGAAAATTGAATGCAGCCACTAGGAAAGATCATTTCCCCTTGCCATTTCTTGATCAAATTCTAGAAAGAGTAGCAGGACATCCCTACTATTGTTTTATTGATGGTTATTCGGGGTATACTCAAATACCAATTGCATTAGAGGATTAAGAAAAGACCACTTTTACGTGCTCCTTTGGCACTTTTGCATATAAAAAAAATGTCTTTCGATCTTTGAAATGCTCCGGCAACTTTTCCAAGATGCATGCTAAGTATTTTTAGTGACATGATTGAGCATTATTTAGAGGTTTTCATGGATGACCTGACAGTTTTTGAAAATTCTTTTGAAAATTGTCTTGATAATTTGGATAAAGTTCTTAAAAGATGCGAAGAAAAAAGATTTGTTTTAATTGGGAAAAATGTCATTACATGGTTACCTCAGGAATCGTGTTAGGTCATATGATATCTTTTGAAGGAATTGAAGTTGATAAGGCCAAAGTTGAATTAATTGCTCATTTGCCTTCCCCAAAAATAGTCAGAGAAGTTCATTCTTTTTTAGGACATGCAGGATTTTATCGAAAATTTATTAAGGACTTTAGTGTCATATCTAGACCATTATGCAATTTTCTGATAAAAGATATACCATTTGATTGGATTCAAGAATGTTAAAAATATTTTGAAAAATTAATTAGTCTTCTGACATCTATTCTTATCATGCAATTCCCTGATTGGTCTTTGCCTTTTGAATTAATGTGTGATGCAAGTGATTTTGCAGTTGACGTTATTTTAGGCCAAAGAAAGGAAGGTAAGCCTCATGTAATTTGCTATGCTAGTAGAACTTTAAATAGTACAAAAATAAATTATACCACATTGAAAAAGAATTACTTGCTGTAATTTTTACATTAGACAAATTTCAAGCTTATTTAATTGGTTCTTCTACTGTTGTTTTCACTGATCATGCTACTGTTAGATATTTAATGTCTATGCAGGATGCTAAACCTAGGTTGATACGGTGGATCTTGTTGCTTCAAGAATTCAACATCACAATAAAAGATAAAAAAGGAGCCAAAAATGTTGTTGCAGATCATTTGTCCAGACTTAGAACAGGCTCACCTTTTGATAGCACAACTATCAATGATTCTTTTCTTGATGAATTTTTATTTTCTGTCAATTCTATGCCTTGGTTTGCTAACATAGTCAATTTTCTTGTAACAGGAAAAGATGCCGCCTCAGTGGTCACATCGAGATAGAAAAAAGTTTTTGATTGAGGTGAAAATTTTTTATTGGAATGACCCATATTTGTTCAAATATTGTCCTAATCAAATCTTTTGGAGATGTGTACCCGACAATGAGGTAGGTAATGTCATTAAATTTAGTCACTCATAAGCATGTGGAAGTCATTTTTCTTCAAAGAAAACAGCTGCGAAAATCATGTAGTGTGGATTTTATTGGCCCACTTTATTTAAGGACAGGTATACCTTTTGTAAAAGTTACGAAAATTGTCAAAAATTAGGTTCCCTTTCTAAAAGAAATATGATGCCTCTGAACCCTATCCTTGTCATTGAAATTTTTGATTGTTGGGGAATTGATTTCATGGGTCCATTTCCATTCTCATTTGGATTTGTGTATATTTTGGTTGCAGTTGATTATGTCTCAAAATGGATTGAGGCAATTCCATGTTGACACAATGATCATAAAATTGTTCTTAAATTTTTAAAAGAAAATGTCTTAAGTCGATTTGGAATCCCTCGAGCTATCATCAGTGATGGGGGAACATATTTTTGCCATAAACTATTTGAATGTTTAATGAAGAAATATGTTATTACCCATAAAGTTGCCAACCCTTATCACCCTCAGACAAGTGGATAAGTAGAATTAGCAAATAGGGAAATTAAACAAATTTTGAAAAAAACTGTTAACCCAAATCGTAAAGATTGGTCTTTAAGACTAAACGATGCACTTTGGGCTTACCGTACTGCTTTTAAAACATCTTTAGGCATGTCACCCTATCGGTTAATCTATGAAAAACCTTGTCACTTACCTGTAGAACTGGAGCATAAAATATTTTGGGTCATTAAAGCTTTCAATTTAAATCTTGATGATGCTTGCAGGTTACGCAAATTGCAAATGAATGAACTTGAGGAATTGAGAAATGATGCATATGAAAACTCAAAAATTTATAAAGAAAGAACAAATATTTTTCATGACCAATCTATTTTGAGAAATTCTTTTGAAATTGGTCAAAAAGTTCTACTTTATAATTCTCGTCTTCAACTATTCCCTAGAAAATTGAGATATAGGTAGACTGACCATTTTATTGTCAAACATGTATATCCTTATAGGGCCATAGACATTGAGAATCTTAGGAATGATAATGTGTTTAAGGTCAATGGATAAAGACTTAAACCATTTCTAGAAAATCAAGCTACTGAGGTAGAATTCATTTCCCTTTTTGATCCTTGTTATGAGAATATTTACTCTAATTTTATGGCTTTATTTTGTTTTGCAGTTCTTTGTGTTCCCGGTTAAATGGCGGATGATGGTACTTCGTGACTCTCAAGTCGGTTTGTTTTTTTTTTCAGTTTCCTAAAATAACTTATTCTTTCTCCTTTAAAATGGATATCATTCTCTCAAATTTGAGAAAACATTTTCCTTCTCTTCCTCAAAATGCTCTAACAAAAATTTACGAAGCTAGATGTGAAAGATTGAGATTGTTAATGCACAAGGATATGTCGGAAGATGTACGCTGGATAATTGAAGCAAAGGTCCGACTAGCAGGTGAGTCTTCAATTTCATTTGACTCATACATGTCAGGTCTTGGTAGAAGTTTATATTCTAAAAGGAGAAGAGCAAAAAGATTATAAGTGTGTCACAAATGTGCACGATGGAATTGTAAGAAGCGATGTTGTTCTTTGGGGATGGTTTCCACAAACAGAGAAGATAAAATTTTCTTTATTAAGAATGGACTGAGTAAGGAGTCATTAGATGATATGTTATTGACTCTTGATACGCATTCTTGTGGTTTTGTGCATCGTGAACTTCTTAACTTATGGAATCTCTTCAAGGAGGAACAAAAGCATTACAATCTTGGGAATCTGACTCTAAAAGACCATGTTTGCCAATTTATAAGAAAATTAGATGGGAAGCTTATTCTCGACTCATAGAAGGCGTTTAAGCCATTTCTGGATGTGAACCAGAGGCAGATGTGAGCCACATCCACAACAACATGTACATATTCTCTTCTTCTTCTTCTTCTTCTTCTTCTTCTTCTTCTTGAAAAAAAGGAAAAAAAAAAGAAAAGAGAAAAAAAAAAGAAAAAAAGTATGTATACATCTTGGGTTTGGCTTTAGTAACACAAAACGTGAATGGGGAAATGCACGCATCTTGATCCAACCTTCTTAATTGAAAAACAAAGTAGGTATATTATATCCCATATGCGAGGTAGCCAGTCACATTATGGCCACTTGTCCCTTTTGGGAGCCCTATGTTGCGCTGGTCTTGAATGGGTCTAATACTGGTCAACAATGCTTTGACACAAAGCCAAAAGAACAGACTACCTCTATCCCAATCTCAAGTGAGTATACACTCATCTTTCTTCTAGTTTTTAACAATTTGAAAAAAAAGAAGGTGAAACTACGGTTGTACTTGGTCTTTAATTAGATTAGGAGCCCCGGGCAGATGACTCGTCCTGTCATAGACTTAGGAGGAGACCTTTACATGCCAGTATGTAAATAAGGTTCTGTGTCATGCTCTTTAGAGAGTCGTATGCTATATTCCCAATTCTTGGGACCAAGGCTTTGTAGCGCTGATGGATAAAAAGAAGCATCATGTCTTTACAGTGAACAGAAACTATTAACTGAGCTGTATACTTACTTTAATTAATAGGCCTCTATAACGAGTTTTGACTAGCTGTGGTCAGGTACTATCTTCTTAGAATACAGATCTTTAATTAGGTTTGTAGGAAGATAGAGGGATGTTATTCCATAAACAGGACAAAAAGGATTCAAAGGTTCTTATTGTCTGTTCGGCAATCCTTGTGGAGTTCTTATGTTGCACTGGTGACACGCAACTCAAAGACATGCCACTACTATACTCATGATGCACATTATAAAGATACGCCATGAAAACTGTACATACAGGTATGTCCTCATTTGTTATTATATTTCTTTTATCTTTGTATGATTTTGTTGTATTTTAGTTTTTGGACAGACAATCCTTTGAGCAGGGTCCTTCAGGGGTTTCTAGACTTCTTTACCCTGATGGTGTTCTTGAAGTTAAAAAAAACCCAAAAAAAAAAGACAAAATAAAAAAAAATTGTGTTTCTTAATTTCAAACTTTTTCTGACAACAGACAACCTACCCTTATAGGTATTATCATTATTTTTTCCATTCTTTTCCCTATTTAAACACTTCATTTGCACCACTTTCCTCTAACTCAACCATTCAAAGGGAGGAAGAGTATAGAAATGAGACATTCTGTTCGTAACCTTAAAAATGTTTGTGTTTTTTGTGGGTCAAGTTATGGGAAGGGTTTAGAGTTTGTAAATATAGCAAGCGCTCTTGGTTGAACACTTGCTGCGAGGAATATTCATGTTGTATATGGGGGAGGTTGCCGTGGGTTAATGGGGACTATATCACTTGCTGCTTTTATAGGAGGCAGTTAGGTTTTAAGTGTCATTCCTAGACCTTTAACTCAAAAGAACATCACTGGAAAGGCAGTTGGAGAAGAAATTCAAGTATCATCTATGCATGGACGAATGAAGACAATGCTTGACAACTCTAATGCATTCATTACCTTACTAGGTGGTTTTGGTACTTTTGAAGAAATTTTTCACATTGTTTCTTGGGCCCAACTGAAATCCACCACAAACCCATTGGTTTGTTGAATGTTAATAATTTCTTCGATCTTTTGTTATTTTTTCTTGACAAAGCTGTGGAACAGAAATTTATCACACCTTCGGCAAGATAACTTCTTATCTTTGCCTCCACTATTAATGAGCTGATTGATAAATTAGAAGCTTTTGTTTATGAACCTAATCCAGCAATAGCTCAGATAGATTAGTCAGCATGAAGTAATGAGGGAAGCAACATGGAAAGAAAGCTAGATCTGACACATCATCTTTGATTTTCTTTTACCTTTGATTTTATTTATCGACTTTGTTTCTATTTAAATTTATGTCAGATTTCTCCAACAAGTACTATCTTCTATCCTTTACTCATCTATATTTTCACATTGCGGACAATGTCGTGATCTGGTTGGGGGGAAAGATAGTTTTTTTTTAAAAAAAATAGGGAATTATGATATGATTGTCATGAACTTACTAAACTAATGAATAATGGCAGAGTAAGAAGTTATTTTACTCCTGAGATGCATTTAAATTGGAAAGTATGTTTAGTGAGATGACTGTCAGAAATCTACAACAAAACTAATTAAGGATAGCAGAGTAAGGAGTAAATTTTGTTCTGGAAGTAATTTTACTCTTGAGACGCATCTTAATTGAGGAAGTGATTGTTTTAGAAGTAGCAAAAAACATATCTTGGGTCATAGCATAAATTTTCTTCTTTCTTAAAAAGCACATGCTTGGATATGAATGTTGAATTGATGGATTGAGAATGATAGAAATATGTCTTGTGAGATTTTGAGCCTATTGATGAATGAATTGAACATTTGTATCATTCTCTTCTTTCTTGTGTGATTTTCACTCATGGAATTGTTACTCTAGAACTTGCTTTGATTCGTTTTTAGGCTATATTTTCACATGTATACATAAACATGATTGAGACATTTTTGTTAAAATAGCAACTTTAACCACATAACCAAGAATCAAGGCTGCAAAAATAGGTAGCCTTGCTCAACAGCATATTGTCTCAATATGATATCAAACACTCTTATGACTTCTTGGAAATTCTCTGATTCCTGCTAACGTAAGGCATTGGAAATGACTTATTTCCCTTTGCTTAACCCCTTTGAGCTTATTTGACCATTCCTTGTTTCTAGCTTATTATGTACCTTAAATGAAAAATTATGTTCTTACCTGACTTAGGGAATAAGAGAGAATTGAATTTATTAATGGATGAGTTCTTGAACAAGTGTGGGGGTGTGTATGCAAAATGGTTGGTGAAAAATGAAAGAGTGACTAATTAAAAAAATGTGTGTGTATATTTATAAAAAAAAAACAAATGTGTAAAGAAGGGCCAACAAGGCAAAAAGGGAAGGGAAAAGAATATGTAAAGGGAATTTGTATTAGGTGGAGTTGGGATGAACTTTCATGTTTGTTAATTGAACTCAGCTCTCATGTTCTTTTTTTCTCTTTGATTTTTAACTTGTCAAATCCATATTATCACCCTTCTTTACTTTGACCCCGTTACAACCTTGAATAAAGTCTTCATGATTTTTGTGTGCATGTGTTTTGAGTAGTGGAGAAGTAGAAGGTAAGCAAGCTTATGGTAGTACAATTTTTTATGGGTTGAATTGAGTGAAATACTTACCTTTTTAATGCTTGAAAGATTAAGAGTGAATCCTGTGAGGATCTTTCATTCTTTTTAACTGAAGTTTCCTTTCTTGATGGTTTGAGATGTGAAGAAATATTACCTCATTAATGCTTTGATCCCTTGAATGACTGGTTGATCTTCTTGTTTCATTAAATCTTTTAGAGTTTTTATCTTTTGAGACTGTATTATTTTTCTTTGTTCCTTAGTGTTTTTTCTTATGTGTTTTGCCCGGGAGTGCAAAATTTTAGTGTGGAGGAATTTAATAACAATGTATTTTATTCATTTTATAATCCTGTCACTTGGCTTTTTTAAGGTTCAATTTGGCTTAATTAAGTTGATTTTGTTACATTTTATGAAATTAAGCTTAATTGGATCATTGAAGAAATTATTGCTTAAATTATCATTAATTTAGGTGATTGCATTCTTAAGTAAAGTGGCAATAATTTGAGTTCAAATTATCTGATTAATGTGATTCTGGTCTTGTTAGAAAGTTAAGATAATTCTCTAATAATTATTCACTTGATAGCAAGAGCCACATTGATAGCAATATATTTTATTCATTGTATAATCTTCTTACTTGGCTTTTTTAGTAAAGTAGCTATAATTTGAGTTACAAATATCATATGGAAGTGATTTTGGTCTTCTTTTAAAGCTAAGACAAATTTTTACAACTTTCATGAAGGCCTCAAGACTGGGAACACACGTTTGGATAACTCAAATTGGAGTTGAAGCAAAATCTAGAGTTTTGAACCTGACAGCTTGACCTCTATGCACTCATTAGGCTATTTGTCGGGCTATAGGAGTTCAACAATTCTGAAATTTTGACAGAGGAAGGTTAAGACCCATATTTACTACTTTCATGAAGAACACAAAAGTTAGATCAAAATTTTTGAAGGAGATATTGGGCTTGGAAATCATAACAGAGGAGCTAAAGTTGGGCCTGACATATGAGCACTATTTTGACAAATCTGCTTCTTACCTCAAATAATTTTTCTTCATCAATTCCCTATGCATCGACCTCGGACTTCCGAGAATTTACTACCTGAAACAATCTGCACTTGGGTTTGAAACTTTTAATTTTCCCATCATCCAACATCCAAACTGTTTTGGCACTTGGGATCCCACTTGACTTAGGCATAATTTAAGGTGATCCATAACTGGGGTCTTTAATGTTTACGGTTTATAGTAGAAAATTGCCTGACACTTAGGAATTTTTGACTTTAGAACTTGTTCGATATAAGACATTTTCGGTGGATACCTAATGGTGGACCATGAATGTCATAGTCCACATTGCCATTTAATTTCATAACCATATAATGGTCATGGCCAAGTGTTGAGGATTGGGTATGGACCCTTAACTCATAACCAAAACACTCAAACAAGTTTTGTGAGTTATTCCTCTGAACCTGAACTTCTAAGAGACCTATGATCCCATAGGGAATGGGCTCGAAGGTGTTTTTCAGCTTGAGAGTCTTTGTATTATTAAATTCCAGATCTCATAAGGAACGAGCTTAGTAGACATTCTCAAGGCATTTTCTGGCTTGAGGGTCCTTAGAGACTTTTAAGAATAAGTAGATGTATAAGAATCTATTTGCTTTATTGATTGAGAAAAGGGCTAAGGTCCGTGCTATATGTGCTCATACAAACTGGGGCAGATCAAACGTGAAGTAAACTAAGAGTCTAGACCTTAAGGGGCACTTAGCTATAGTACTATCTTAGTTTATTTGCATTCCAATAGTTCTTAACCAGTTTTCTTGTCAATGTCTTCTAGATGTAAGCTCTTTTGCTAGTGTTGATTACAATGTGGTAACGACCTTCCAAATTAGGGGCTAATTTCCCCTAGGAGGCATTCCTACCTTTGATGTTAGCTTTGCAGAGAACTAGGTCGCTCGGTGTGAATTTTCTGGGGATGACCTTTAGGTTATTTCATGTCACCGTCCTCTGTTTGATGGTGGCGTTGTGTATATGAGCAACGCGTCTTCTTTCTTCTAGAAGATCTAGCTCTTCCTTGATCAGTCTGGGGTTACTGTCAGGTGAGAACTATTGGAGACGCCAACTAGGTTCTCCTATCTCCACCGAGATCATAGCCTTATACCCATAAGTGAGTTTGAAAGAAGTTTCTCCTGTCATAGAGTTAGACGTAGTTCGGTAGGCCAAGAGGATGTGGTCCAGTTGTTCAGCCCAGTTTCCCTTAGCTTCATCCAAGCTTCTTTTGATTCCTTGGACAATAACCAAGTTGGCGGCTTCAACTTGTCTATTTGTCTTGGGATGCTCAATAGCGCTTCAATGATGCTTAATTTTTAGGTCGGTGAGAAGTTCTTCAAATCCCTTACCTTGAACTATGTCTTGTTGTCCGTCATAACAGATTCTAGAATTTCGAACCTAGTGATAATGTGACACCAGGTGAATTTTTGGATTCGGGCATAGGTGATAGTAACAAGGGGATATGCCTTAATCCATTTAGAGAAGTAGTCCACGAATACTACTTAGAACTTCAGTTGTCTAGGTGCTTGGGGGAATAAACCCAGAATATCCATACCCCATCTGTAAAATGACCATGGTACAAATGTCGTGGATAGTTCTTCAGGTGAAGCTTGATAATGATCTGAGTGTTGTTGGCATTTGTCACAAACTCGGACATGCACAAGAGAGTTTGCTTCCATCGTTAGCTAATAGTATCCAGCCCTGCGTGCTTTTAAAGCTAAGGCTTTGCCCCCCAAGTAGTATCCACAACTCCCCCCATGGACCTTAGCCATCACATATTCTGCTTCTTTTAGCGTGAGGTATTTAAGGAGAGGTGATGAGAATCCGCGCTGGTATAACTTCCCATCATAGATGGTGTATCGAACTGGGGTTTTGATTAACTTGGAGGCTTCATTTGGGTCTTCAGGACAGATACCGGACTACAAATATTCCATAATTGGTGTGATCCAATTACGCTCTTGTTCTTCTACTTAGAAAATATATGTGCCTATGATGGAAGGTTGTGATAGGGTCTCTTATATAATTGAATGGTTATTACCCGGACTTTTATTGTTGGCTAGTTAGGACAAGATATCAACTCTAAAGTTCAGCTCCTTAAGTTTGTGCTCTATTTTGACATCTTGGAAGCTTTTAATGAGCTTTTGTACCTTGGCAAGGTATCGCTGAAGTAGGGGTTCCTTATCCTGATAGTCACCTCAGACCTGGGAGGTCACGAGCTGGGAGTTACTACAAAGTATGATTTTATCTGCTCCTATATCCTTGGCCATTGTCAGTCTGTGACGCATGTTTTATACTCCACCTAATTATTTGATATTGTAAATTCAAACTTTAGGGAGCTTTCCATTGTCACTCCTTTAAAATTTTCCAAAATAATCCCGACACTACTTCCCTTGGGGTTTGAGGAACTATCAACATATATGGTCCAAGGAATTCTTTCAGGTGTGCCGGAGTCTAATGTAAGCTCTGCTAAAAAATCGAAGAATGTTTGGGCTTTTATTGCTAGTCGGGGTTCATATGAGATTCTGAACTCAAAAAGCTCAATAGACCAAGCAATGATTCTTCCTACCATGTCTTGCTTGTGTAACACCTGTCGTATAGGTTGGTCTACCTTACCACCATGGGATGACACTGAAAGTATTGTCGGAGTCTCCTAGTCATGATGATAAGTGCAAAAGCAACCTTTTTCAATCTTCTGGTATGGTGGTAAGAGGACTTTATTCGAATAACCCTATTGCAAAACATTTGTTTAAAAACTTTTGGAAAACTATCAAGATGGTTTTCAAAAACACCAAAACCTTTTAATTAGAAATTGAGATTTTTAGATTAAGAACATTTTTTTATCTCTCCTTGCAAAAACAATGAGATATCTAGAGAGACTCCGTACAAAAGACTCTAAGTCCTAAAACTATTCTTGAAGAACTTGGACTTGGTCTTCCCATCTGTAACACCCTAAATTTTTGGGGTATTACCGTTGTGTCCCAAATGTACTGTTTTTTATTTTTCAACTTTAGGATAAATGACCGTTATGTTCTTTTTGTACTGTTTGTTGTTTTTCTGTATGAAATACTGTTCTATTTTACTATCTGTGATTTTATTTGAACTTTTTGTGTAATTTGCTTTGGGGCAGGAAAATAAAAATTTTTCGGACTGGGGAAATCTTATTTTAATTATTCGGAGCTGGGGGATCTTATTAAACCCAATTCTAAATGATACGGTTAGTAATTTTTTAATTTTTAGGATTTAACTGTGTAATAAAATAATTTTATATTATTATAATATTATTTTATTAGTCAGTGCAAATAAGCGGTAATGGGCCCGGAAATGTTTTGCGGGACCTACGTTTAGCAAAATAGTTAACGTTTTAGAGTAGTAGCTTAATGACTAGGCTTAATGACAAGGCTTAGTGACTAGGCTTAATTAGTGACAAGGCTTAATGACTAGGCTTAATGACTAGGCTTAATGACTAGGCTTGGATTAGCCAATGAGAGCTAAGCTTGGTGATCAAGTTTTAATCCTCACCATTGATCATTCCTAAGGCTTGGATGGAGCCAACCAAGTGGACACCTCCTTGCCCTTGAAGTCTATGGCCATGCACCATTTGGAAGGGTAATTATCACTTAATTTCCTAACATTTTCTCTCTTCTCTCTCTTCCAAAAATACCAAACTCCATTGATGCCATCTTGAAGGACCATTCGGCCAAGAACCATACACCAACATCCATCCATCCAAAATTTTATCCAACTTACTTTTCTAAACCTAAACATAATTCTAAGAACATCTCTAGTTGAGAGTTCTTGCAAAATCCATCATCTTGATCTTGAAAAACTACTTTGGAGATTCTACCTTGAAGGTGAAAATCCTTGTTTTTCATTTCTAAATTCTTTTTCAAGGTTCTAAGCCATGATTGATCCATGGTTTAAGCTTTCTTTCTTGTTAGTAACTTGTAGAAATTGTTTAAGTTTGATAGGTGACTTTGGAAGGTGAAAACCAAAACCCTAGAAAGGAGTGAAAGAGAGTTTGTCTTCACTTAAGGTAAGAGGAAGACTTAAATCTTATCATCCTTGGGTGGTGGTAAGAAAATAGAGTTGCTTGTGATTGTAGAATCTATAAGGATTCATTGGTGTGTTTGATTTAATAGCTTTCCTATTTGTGATTTGTATTAATATGCATGTCTACAAGCTTTAAAAATATTGTATGTGTTAGAAATGCATGGATAATTAGTAGGATGTGAATAATATGCTAAGGTTTGCATGAGTGTTCCAAAGAACACAAAATCAAGGCTCACGGTTGTGGTACAGTACTGTCAGGTGGGACGTACTGTATATATATATACAATTTGCCAGTGAGGGCATATTCGTAATTTTTTCCAGTGAGAGCATATTTGGAATTTTTGCCAGTGAGGGCATATTCATAATTTTTATCATGCATTGAGTTGTGCCAATTTGGTTGATAATTGGTGGATTGATTGACGAGATGAATAACATCATGTTGTCGGTGTGATAAGCGTAGTGTGGTTCAACTTGAATGAACTTGGAGACATTAGTATGTAGATTATTCCATTTGTGGACAGTTGGTCGCTCCTCTGGGTCGTGGTAACTGGCAACATACTAATGGACTCGACACGCATTATACTTAATCAAGATCTTGTGAAGTCTATTAGTGCAAGCCTGTAGTGACACGACGTATGACAGTGTGCTACACCACTATTTTTTTTACAGTGGGCTTTAGACGCAACGTGAGACAGCGGAATAGTTATTGGGCGGTCGACAATACTAATAGATTTTGCGGGTCGTTCTCTCTGATGTCTGTATTTTTAGCTCCATAGAGTAGGGTTGAGTCACATCTCATATATTTATGTTTTATACATTTTAATGTTATTTATTTTCACTATTTTATCTATCTGTATCATTTTAATTATCTGTACCATTTTATTCATTTGTACCATTGTATGTTGTTGTTGTATTGAGTTTCTGTATTATTTAATATTATGATTTATGTTATTATAGTATACTATATTGTATGAACTGTTATACCTGTTGTATTGTCGTTTTCTTATTTTACCATGTTTGTGGTGATAAAGATTATCTTACCTCTTTCTTGTATGTGTTATCTGTATATTTTAAATTATGTGATAAAGAGTTTGAGGAAGAGGAACAGCCTCTTGAGTGTGAGTATCCCGAAGAGGAGGAAGAGCAGCAAGTCGAAGATCAGTTCTACGATCAAGAACCATCCGATCATCCATATCCTTTGGATTGATTGTGTGAGTATGGCGCTACCAGGATTCTTTGGATTCATGCAACTGGAGTTTCACGGAGGCTCTGAAGCCTAGCGTCTGCGAGAGGATAGAGACTCGGTGACGTACGTAGGGTGTCTGACTGTGACCATACGTACGGAGTTTGATGGAGTGCCGATCTTTTCTACCTTGCTGTATCTACATTTAGAGTTACCACTATCTCTTAGGCGTCATTGGGGTGGTATATTTGATACGCCTAGTGAGATTAGCAGCGCATCGACTGCACGGACTCGTGTCCGTAGAGGGTCGAGGCATCCTGGATACCTATCACATGAGGTTTCATCTGAGAGTGATCCTTCAGAGGGCTAGATATTTATGATGTGTACTTGGGCGCGTCTGCGTTTGTATATATAAACCTTTTTGCTTTGTTTTCGTTCTGTTTTAGTTTTAAATATTGGTAGTTGTACATTACTTGTATAATCTAAGATGAAACCATATGTATATTATGTGTGATGATAGTGTGCTTATTTTATGTTCCGTGTTATTTTATCTCGTAATATTCTATTTAATCAGAAAAATTTTACAACCCATATTATTATATAATAAATGTTTTACAACTTGGGTAGATTTTATATATCTTTATTTTATTTTCTTTATAAATGTGGCATCGCCATAAGGGTGTTACATTAGTTGGTATCAGAGCCCAAGTTAGAGTCTTTTGGGGTTGTGGTTGGGTCTGTTTTTGTTTGTGCTGTGTGATTCTCTGTGATTTACTTCCGAAAGGATGTATCTAACTTTGTTTTGTTATGATTGAAGAAAGAAGATGTCTGGCGGAAGAGGAACACGTGCAAATGTGAATCGTGCAGTGGATCCAATGATTGCAACAGCAGAGGCTATGCAACGAATGGCCGAAGTAATTACTCACCAGAATCTGAGAGTAGCTCAACAGCAAGATGCTACTGCTGATGCCCTAAATTTATCTAAATTTAGGCGTAATAATCGGCCACAGTTTAGAGGCGAGATTAATCCTGAGAAAGCAAGTCAATGGATACAAGACTTGGAGAAGATCTTTGAAGGGATGAGATGCCCAGATGATAAGAAGGTGACGTATGCAACTTTTATGCTGAGAGGAGATGGAGAACATTGGTGGAGAGGAACCCGCCGGTTATTGCAGGCTGAAGGAATAGAAATTACATGGGAAGTATTTTCTGATACATTTCTGGAGAAGTACTTTCCTGCAAGTGCTAGACATGCCAAGGAGATGGAATTTCTTGGTTTACGTGAGGGTAACATGACGGTGAATGAGTATGCTACTAGATTTGAGAGTTTGTCTCAATTCTCAGATTATGCTCAAACTCGACCAGATGATGGGTGGAGATGTCGGAAGTTTGAAGCAGGGTTAAGAGTGGAACTGAAGTGAGGAGTGATATCCTTGAGAATGAATCAGTTTCATGCTTTAGTTGATGCGTGTGCACGACTCGAGGAATTAGAGCCGTCACGAGACCAAAGGAACCGTAATTTTGGGCCAACAAGGTTTCAGAGGGGTGGTAACAGTAATAATAGTCGATTTCAACGCAAGCCGTATACTAGACCACCAGGGAATCAACCTCAACGACCACCAGTTGGGGGAAATGCTAGTGGTAGTAGAGCTGGACAAGGGGTGACGTTCACGCCAACATGTTTTAAGTGTGGAAAGAAGGGCCATCTTTCTAGTGAATACCCTATCAGAGGAACAATTTGTTTTAATTGTAGACAGCCTGGACATATATCTAGGGATTGTACTCAGCCAGAGAAAAAGCCAACTATGAGAAGTGTTCGTGCTACTCAGCCAAGGTCAGGAAGTATTCAACCGAGGTCTGGAGGGCGAGTATATACTATGACTGGAACGGAAATTTCTCAATCTGATGATCTTATTCAGGGAGAAGGTGCCATTGGAGGTAATCTTCTGACTGTGTTATATGATTCTGGTGCGACACATTCATTTATTGCATATGATTGTGTGGAAAGATTGAAGTTGCCTGTGTCTTCTCTGAATGTTAAATTGAGTGTTTCTACACCGACTGCTAAACCTGTAATTACGTCTAAGATATGTTTGGATTGTCCTGTTGTTATAAAGGCCATGTGTTTTCGGTCAACTTGATTTGTTTGCCTCTTGTAGAGATAGATGTAATATTAGGGATGGACTAGTTATCTTCTAACCATATCCTTATAGATTGTGCAAGCAAAATCATAGTTTTTCCTAAGGAAGAAAAGTCTGGATTCTTGACTGCTGTTAAAGTCAAGTCGTTGTTAAGAGAGGGAGCACAGGGATATATGTTATTGTCTTCTCTAGAGGTCAAGAATGAGAAAGATGTGAATACTATTCCTGTTGTCAATGAGTTTCCAGAGATTTTTCCTGATGACGTACCTGGTTTGCCACTTGAGAGGGAGATCAAGTTTTCAATTGATTTAGTACCAGGAGCAGGTCCTATTTCAATTGCACCGTATCGGATGTCGCCAGCAGAGTTGGTGGAGCTGAAACAACAATTGGTGGATTTGTTGGAGAAACAATTTGTTCGACCTAGTGTTTCACCATGGGGAGCACCAGTGCTTTTGGTCAAGAAGAAAGACGGAACATCTCGACTTTGTGTGGATTATCGTCAGTTGAATAAAGTGACTATCAAGAATAAATATCTGCTTCTAAGAATTGACGATTTGATGGATCAGTTGAAAGGAGCAATGGTATTTTCTAAAATAGATCTGAGATCGGGTTATCACCAGATTCGTGTTAAGGGGGAGGATATATCCAAAACAGCTTTTCGAACTCGTTATGGACATTATGAGTATCAAGTAATGCCATTCGGGGTGACGAATGCTCCTGCCATATTTATGGACTATATGAACAAGATTTTTCGTCCGTATCTAGACAGATTTGTCGTTGTCTTCATCGATGACATTCTGATCTATTCTCAATCTAAGGAAGAGCATGCTGAACATCTCGGTATTGTTCTTCAGATTTTGAAGGAAAAGAAGCTGTACGCAAAATTGGCCAAGTGTGAGTTTTGGTTGGAGGAAGTCCAATTTCTAGGTCACGTGATTTCAAAGAAAGGTATTGTGGTAGACCCATCGAAAGTAGAGACTGTTTTACAATGGGAGAGACCTAAGACAGTGACAGAAGTTCGAAGTTTTGTTGGACTTGCTGGATATTATCGGAGGTTTATCGAAGGTTTTTCTAAGATTGCTGGACCGCTTACGCAGCTCACAAGGAAAAGTCAAGCTTTTGAGTGGACGGAAGAACGTGAAGCCAGTTTCCAAGAATTGAAGAGGAGGTTAACAACTGCACCAGTGTTGATTTTGCCAGATTCTAACAGAGCTTTTGATGTGTATTGTGACGCTTCTTACCAAGGGTTAGGATGCGTATTGATGCAAGACCGGAATGTTGTGGCATATGCTTCTCGACAGTTGAAGGTTCATGAGAGGAATTATCCAGCACATGATTTGGAATTGGCCACAGTGGTCTTTGCTCTGAAAGTGTGGAGGCATTTTCTGTATGGAGGAATGTTCAATGTCTTTAGTGATCACAAGAGCTTGAAGTACTTGTTTGATAAGAAAGAATTGAATATGAGGCAAAGGCGATGGTTGGAATTCTTAAAGGATTATGATTTTTAACTTCAATACCATCTAGGAAAAGCTAATGTGGTAGCTGACGCTTTGAGCAGAAAAGTGATTAGTCTTTCGACAATGATGATAAAGGAGGAACAATTGATTAATAAATTCTGAGATTTATGGTTGTCAGTGGAATTTGTACCTGGACGGATTCGCCTGTGGAAGGTGATAATTATCAATGAACTGCTTGATGCGATACGAGAGAAACAGGAGGAGGACCCGTTTTTGCAAAATGAAAGAGAATTGTTAAAGCAAGGTCATAAGGCAACAGTAGAAGAAGGAACAGATGGACTCTTGAGATATAAGGGAAGAATTTGCGTACTTGATGATCTTGAGCTTAAGAAGGGAATTCTAGATGATGCTCATACTAGTGATCTGAGTTTGCATCCGGGGATGACCAAAATGTATCAAGACTTGAAAAAGTTGTTTTAGTGGCCAAGGATGAAAAGAGATGTAACAGAACGTGTGGAGTCTTGTCTGGTTTGCCAGAAGTGTTACCCAAGTGGCTTCAGTACTCAAGAGGGGGGTGAATTGAGTATTTAGAAAACTTTTTGCAAAAAGCGCAAACAAATAAACTATACTGAATTTAAATAATAAAAGGCGTGAATAAGATGAAGATAAGAAGAACAACTAGAAATTAAATTGCAAGATATAATAAATAAAGTGCAGAAAGATAAAAGATTAAGGAAAGAAGAGCAGACACGATATTTATCCTGGTTCGACCACTAACCACTTGTGGCCTACGTCCAGTCCCCGAAACACAGTTTGAGATTTTTTACTATTCAATACAAGCTTAAAAATAGGTGCTTGCAACCTTTACACAATAGAGCACTTTTCACACATAGGAAAACTCTACCCTTGTGCTAAAGCCTCAGCCTGCAGGGATACCTCACCCTTACACAAACCTTAGAGGGATACCTCACCCCCTTTGAAGGATACCTCACCTTCTTTACAACAAGGGATACCTCACCCTTTTACTGAGGGATACCTCACCCTCACAATTTCACTAAGGGATACCTCACCCTTTTTACAAAAGTAGAAAATAGATGAAGAGAAACTCTCACTTAGAGCAAATGTTACAAATTGAAGCACTAGGAAGCTCTCTTAGGATATCTCAAAGTTTTGGCGAAAAGAACACAGAAAATATGAGAAAATAAGTAATCACGTTTTTGGCACAAGCAAAAATAGTTCAAGTGGTTGGGGCAATATTCAGAAGAGACCCAAGGTCTCTATTTATAGAGCAGTGAAAGAAAATAGCCGTTGGAGCAATTAAAACCATATTAAATGCAAAGACGTTGGCTGCCATTTTCAAAATCTAAAGCAAAAACTCGTGGGTTATTCGAATACCATATTTGGTATTCGAATAGATCCTTCAAAAACGTGTTCTGGAACGTTTTCTGTGTTGTGGTATTCGAATAACCCTTTAGGTATTCGAATAGATCCTTAAAAACACGTTCTGGAAACTTTTCTGAGGTGTGGTATTCGAATACCTATGTGGTGTATTCGAATACACCACTTTGATTTTGAAATCTAACTTTAAATGGTCATAACTTCTTCATTTCTTATCCGTTTAAAACAAATGACCAGTCATTGGAAAGATATTTGAGTCTATTTTCAAATGAAATAATTTGAAAACAAAAATCAAATTATTTTGAAAGTTATGATCAAAAGAGTAACCAAAGGTCAGATTTTCAAAACTCAAACTTGGCTATTTTTCATAAATTTGAACTACCATCATAACTAAACCTTCAAAACTTGTTTGTTGGGTATTTTAATATGTGAAAATCATTTTTAAATATTTGAAAACATATTTGAGATATCTAAAAGGCTTCTTACAAAAGACCCTAAGTCCTATAAGCTATACCATTTAATCTTCCTTTGAACTTGGTCTTTGACATGATTTTGTTGTTATCAAAACCTTCTTCTCCTTGAGTTGAGCATAAATGAGATCTTTGCTTTCTTGTTGCAATGCTCACTCTTGGTACTTGAACTATACATCATCTTCATCATGTTTGTTATCATCAAAACTATTTTCCATGACAGCTAGCCAATTACATTCTCCCCCTTTTTGATGATGACAAACTAACATTTGAGAAAAGCATTAGTTCATAGAAATTAGAATTCACAAAGATTGTTTAGAGATACTTACTCCCCCTCTTTTTCATAAGAGGTGATATATATCAGAGATGTGCACAGCAGTTCCCCCTTACTTTTGGAATTCAATTTCTATTTTTGTCTTACCAAACTTTTACTTTTTTTCCCCTTGACTTTTCTCAAACAAATAATTCAAGCTTTTTCTCCCCCTTTTGTCATGATAAAAAAGATAGGGCAAGATAAAGCATAAGGCTAAACAGAGTATATGCCAGTCCAACAAGATATGTTCATTCATAGCATACAGGAATAGCAACAGAGTTTAATTTTATAAATTTAGCAATATACACACAATATTCAGCACATGAGCAAAGACATATTCATTTATAGATCAACTAATTGCATTGTATTATCATCAAAACAGTCGTGTACATTTACCTAGAGATTCATTTATATTTGATATCACTTGTTATCAAAATGTAAAACCTTTACCACTTGTTATTAAAAACTTATAAGTTTGCCATATATCAAGAGAATCATAGATATTAAACATTTTACTTGATGAAATATGCTATAGGGATCAAAGCATTTTATAGAACTAGCATTGTTTACCCTATATGCAATAAAAAAATATCCAATTTGGCACTTTTGTCAATGCTAAGCATACTACTCATGAAAATATTTAATCATTTAAGATAGTCTTGAGCTTCCTTCCATTGAGTATTCATTTCATTGTGCTTGAAGAAAGTCTCTTCATGTCCTTTTCATTCATTTCCCTCAAGTTGAATAATTTTCATTTAAGAGTTTGCTTGAGGTAGTTAGACCCCTACAAAACAATTTAAAGAACTTTCCTTGGTATCCATTAATTTTTGGATCCATAGAGGTTAGCCAAACTCATAAGCAAATAAGCATTCAAAATAATAAGAAAAAAAATAGCAAATGAGTTCATAAGAGCAAAAGATATTTTGTTGATTAATTTGGCCAAGTGACCATTTGTTTAATACCACTTGTTGCAATTGTTACCACATTCATATATTTATCAAAACAGTAGCCAATTACATTAAGCATTTGTATTACAAAGAATTTAAGTATGCAGCATATTCTTGAGAAAAAGAAAGAGCAAGAACAAGCTAAGAAATATGCATTTAAGAGCATCATGTAATTTTTTTTTTATTTAAGACATAAATTTAGGTTCAAATGAAATAAAATGTATGTCAGCAAAAACGTGTTATCCATGGTCAAAATACATTTATATTGCATTCGCAAAAAAAAATTGAAATAGAATAGAGATCGTGCTGTAAATTTGGCTTTCAGTCATGTGGTATTCAAATACCTCTTGCTGTATTCGAATACCCACCATAATTTATAAACTCCAAAAAGAGCAAGTATTCGAATGCCTTATAGAGTATTCGAATACTCCAGAGGTAAGTGACAAATACTGATAAAGATGAGTCTCTGGTTATTCGAATAGCTATTTTAGTTATTCGAATACACTAACTCATAAAACTATAAGAACACTGTACTGATGTATGGTATTTGAATACCATAGGAAGGTATTCAAATAGACCTATCAGAAAAACATTGATTTTCATGTTCAAAGCAATGGTATTCGAATACCACAGGGAGGTATTCGAATAACGATATCAGAAAAGCAAATTAACACGTTCAGAAATGCATTATTAGAGAGGAAAACTTACTCGATGATGGAAACACTTAAACAAAATGCAAGTCTAAGCCTCATAGAAACAAGAAGGAGAGCTTGGAATTATTTCTAGTCTTGTGCTTGCAGCAACCACTTTCAAAATGCCAAAGTCAGCTCTTGGCTTTCAAGCACACTTGCAACACAATTTAATTTTTGACTTTTGGTACCCAAATTTTCTTGGGTCCTTGAATGTCAGTTTTGGGTATAGTACCCTTGGGAACCCATACAATTTTAGTTCCAATTTTTGTATTAATGTTTTTCTTTGCATTGTATGTTGATGCACTATGACCCTTCTTCCCATAATAGAAACATTTAATAAATGGGCTACATGAAATGCTAGAATTAACAAAGAAATTTTTATACAATTTTTGTTGATTTTTCGGGTTATATCCTATCCCGGCTTTTTCAAAAACAACTCTTTGTTTTCCTAATATGATATTTAAATTATCTCTTCCGAGAGTGAATTTAGAAAGAGTGTTCTTTAAATCTTCAATTTCTTTTTCAAGCATATGACATGAAGAACAAGATGAAGAAGTAGAAGCATGTGAAGAATGAGATGTGCATGCATCAATCAATCCTAATGTCTCATTTTCAATTTTTAATTCTTCAATTTCTTTATTTAAAATAAGAATTTTATTTTCCAAAGAAGAAATAGTTTTCTTAGATGAAGAAATTATTTTAGTGAGCTTAAGAGATTCCTCATGCAACTCTTCAAAAGCGTCTTGTAATTCCTCATAAGAATGAGATAATTCATAATTAGAAATTACCTCAGTGTCGCTTTCTTCTTCTTCTTCTTCTCCTTTGGCCATAAAACATAGATGGGCTTCTTCACTATCTGAACTATCGGTTGAGTCTATGTCGTTGTCGTCCCAAGCTATGTAGACTCTTCTTCCTTTTCTTTCCTTTGAGGACTTCTTTTCAAATTTCTTTAGGGAAAGAGGCGGTCTTCTTTGAGTTCCTTTCTTTTTAAGAAACCTTCCGAATTTCTTCACTAGAAGACTGAGGTTTTCTTCATTTAACTCAATGTTATCAATGTCATCTCCATCGTCTTCTTCTTCATTATTGATAGTGGAGGTGGTGGCTTTAAGTGCAATCCCTTTATTTTTCTTATCGTGTTCCTTACTTTGGTCAAGCCTGTTGAGTTCTAATTCGTGCTCTTGAAGTTTGCCAAATAGGGTAGCTAAGGACATGGTTGTCAAGTCCCTTGATTCTGAAATTGCTGTTACTTTGGGTTGCCAAATCCTGCTAAGACATCTCAACACTTTGTTAATCAAATCTTCGTTAAAAAAACTTTTTCCTAAAGATGCAAGATGATTTACAATGTGGGTGAACTTCTTTTGCATTTCCTGAATGCTTTCAGCATGGTTCATTCTAAATAATTCATATTCACGAGTTAGAGAATTGATTCTCGACCTCTTTACTTCACTAGTACCCTCATGGGTAACTTGCAAAGTGTCCCACATTTCTTTAGCAGTTTTACAATTTGAAATTCTGAAAAATTCATCATGCCCCAAAGCTGCGGTAATGATGTTTTTGGCTACCAAGTTATTTTGGACTTTTCTTTTATCATCTTTAGACCAATCATTTCTAGGTGTCTCGGTTTTTACACCATTAACAACTCGTGTAGGTATAAATGCGCCATTTTCGACAGCATCCTACACATCTAGATCAATAGCCTCGATAAAGATTTTCATTTTTTCCTTCCAATATGCATAACCAACCCCATTGAAAAAGGGTGGTCGATTTATGGAAGTTGCTTCTGAAAAACCATTTGATGAAGCCATGTACTCTTGAAGCGGCTAAGCTCTTTATACAAGAGTCTAGCTCCGATACCACTTGTTACCCAAGTGGCTTCAGTACTCAAGAGGGGGGGTGAATTGAGTATTAAGAAAACTTTTTGCAAAAAGCGCAAACAAATAAACTATGCTGAATTTAAATAATAAAAGGCGTGAATAAGATGAAGATAAGAAGAACAACTAGAAATTAAATTGCAAGATATAATAAATAAAGTGCAAAAAAGATAAAAGATTAAGGAAAGAAGAGCAGGCACGATATTTATCCTGGTTCGACCAGTAACCACTTGTGGCCTACGTCCAGTCCCCGAAACACAGTTCGAGATTTTTCACTATTCAATACAAGCTTAAAAATAGGTGCTTGCAACCTTTACACAATAGAGCACTTTTCACACACAGGGAAACTCTACCCTTGTGCTAAAGCCTCAGCCTGCAGGGATACCTCACCCTTACACAAACCTTAGAGGGATACCTCACCCCCTTTGAAGGATACCTCACCTTCTTTATAACAAGGGATACCTCACCCTTTTACTGAGGGATACCTCACCCTCACAATTTCACTAAGGGATACCTCACCCTTTTTACAGAAGTAGAAAATAGATGAAGAGAAACTCTCACTTAGAGCAAATGTTACAAATTGAAGCACTAGAAAGCTCTCTTAGGATATCTCAAAGTTTTGGCGAAAAGAACACAGAAAATATGAGAAAATAAGTAATCACGTTTTTGGCACAAGCAAAAATAGTTCAAGTGGTTGGGGCAATCTTCAGAAGAGACCCAAAGTCTCTATTTATAGAGCAGTGAAAGAAAATAGCCGTTGGAGCAATTAAAACCATATTAAATGCAGAGACGTTGGCTGCCATTTTCAAAATCTAAAGCAAAAACTCGTGGGTTATTCGAATACCATATTTGGTATTCGAATAGATCCTTCAAAAACGTGTTCTAGAACGTTTTCTGTGTTGTGATATTCGAATACCCCTTTAGGTATCCGAATAGATCCTTAAAAACACGTTCTGGAAACTTTTCTGAGGTGTGGTATTCGAATACCTATGTGGTGTATTTGAATACACCACTCTGATTTTGAAATCTAACTTTAAATGGTCATAACTTCTTCATTTCTTATCCGTTTAAAGCAAATGACCAGTCATTGGAAAGATATTTGAGTCTATTTTCACATGAAATAATTTCAAAACAAAAATCAAATTATTTTGAAAGTTATGATCAAAAGAGTAACCAAAGGTCAGATTTTTAAAACTCAAACTTGGCTATTTTTCATAAATTTGAACTACCATCATAACTAAACCTTCAAAACTTGTTTGTTGGGTATTTTAATATGTGAAAACCATTTTTAAATATTTGAAAACATATTTGAGATATCTAGAAGGCTTCTTACAAAAAGACCCTAAGTCCTATAAGCTATACCATTTAATCTTCCTTTGAACTTGGTCTTTGACATGATTTTGTTGTTATCAAAACCTTCTTCTCCTTGAGTTGAGCATAAATGAGATCTTTGCTTTCTTGTTGCAATGCTCACTCTTGGCACTTGAACTATACATCATCTTCATCATGTTTGTTATCATCAAAACTATTTTCCATGGCAGCTAGCCAATTACAAGAAGGCGAAAGTGGAACATCAGAGACCAGCTGGTATGTTGCAACCGTTAGCTATTCCAGAGTGGAAGTGGGATAGTATCTCTATGGATTTTGTTACTGGATTGCCGAAGACGAGGAAAGGTCATGATTCGATATGGGTTATAGTCGACAGGCTTACGAAGTTGGCTCATTTCTTGCCAATTAATATTAAGTATACGTTGGAAAGATTAACCCAAATATTCATTAGTGAGATTGTCAGATTACATGGTGTACCTACATGTATAGTTTCTGACACAGATCCGAGGTTTACATCGAGGTTCTGGCGAAGTTTACAAGAAGCCATGGGAACTAAGTTGCGGTTGAGTTCGGCTTATCATCTGCAAACTGATGGTTAAACAGAGAGAACTATACAGCCTTTGGAAGATCTGTTGCGAGCCTGTGTATTGGAGCAACGAGGGAGCTGGGATGAATTTTTATCTTTGATAGAATTCACCTACAATAATAGTTTTCACTCGAGTATAAGGATGGCACCCTATAAGGCATTATATGGAAGACGATGTCGAACACCTTTGTGTTGGTATCAAGATGGGGAGAGTATGATTATTGGACCGAATCTTGTACAATAGACTACAGAAAAGGTAAAGATGATACAAGAGAAAATGAAGACAGCGCAAAGTAGACAAAAGAGTTATGCTGATAAGCGAAGAAGACCTCTTGAATTTGAGGAGAGCGAGCTTGTATTTCTAAGAGTGACTCCTACGACCGGTGTTGGAAAAGTTATCAAATCCAAGAAGCTTACTCCTAAATTCATTGGACCATATCAGATTGTTCGACGAATAGGTCCTGTAGCGTACCAAATTGCTTTGCCGCCTTTTCTATCCAATCTGTATGATGTATTTCATGTATCACAGCTAAGAAAATATATTCCGGATCCAATGCATGTTATACAACCAGATGAAGTACAGTTGAAGGAGAATCTGACTTACGAGACTTTACCTGTTAGTATAGAGGACAGAAAAGTAAAACAACTTCGAGGGAAGATGATCGAGTTGGTGAAGGTCATATGGAATGATATAACAGGTGATGCTACCTGGGAGCTGGAAGACAAGATGAGGGAGCAATATCCTCATTTGTTTTGAGTTATAGCAAATTTCGAGGACGAAATTTTTGTTTGTTGGGGAGAGTTGTAACACCCTAAACTTTTGGGGTATTACCGTTGTGTCCTGAATGTACTGTTTTCTGTTTTTCAACTTTAGGATAAATAACCGTTATGTCCTTTTTGTACTGTTTGTTATTTTTCTGTATGAAATACTATTCTATTTTACTGTCTGTGATTTTATTTGAACTTTTTGTGTGATTTGCTTCGGGGTAGGAAAATAAAAATTTTTCGGACCGGGGAAATCTTATTTTAATTATTCGGAGCTGGGGGATCTTACTAAACCCAATTCTGAATGATACGGTTAGTAATTTTTTAATTTTTAGGATTTAACTGTGTAATAAAATAATTTTATATTATTATAATATTATTTTATTAGTCAGTACAAATAAGCGGTAATGGGCCCGGAAATGTTTTGCGGGACCCACGTTTAGCGAAACAGTTAACGTTTTAGAGTAGTAGCTTAATGACTAGGCTTAATGAAAAGGCTTAGTGACTAGGCTTAATTAGTGACAAGGCTTAATGACTAGGCTTAATGACAAGGCTTGGATTAGCCAATGAGAGCTAAGCTTGGTGATCAAGTTTTAATCCTCACCATTGATCATTCCTAAGGCTTGGATGGAGCCAACCAAGTGGACACCTCCTTGCCCTTGAAGTCTACGGCCATGCACCATTTGGAAGGGTAATTATCACTTAATTTCCTAACATTTTCTCTCTTCTCTCTCTTCCAAAAATACCAAACTCCATTGATGCCATCTTGAAGCACCATTCGGCCAAGAACCATACACCAACATCCATCCATCCAAAATTTTATCCAACCTACTTTTCTAAACCTAAACACAATTCTAAGAACATCTCTAGTTGAGAGTTCTTGCAAAATCCATCATCTTGATCTTGAAAAACTACTTTGGAGATTCTACCTTGAAGGTGAAAATCCTTGTTTTTCATTTCTAAATTCTTTTTCAAGGTTCTAAGCCATGATTGATCCATGGTTTAAGCTTTCTTTCTTGTTAGTAACTTGTAGAAATTGTTTAAGTTTGATAGGTGACTTTGGAAGGTGAAAATCGAAACCCTAGAAAGGAGTGAAAGAGAGTTTGTCTTCACTTAAGGTAAGAGGAAGAGTTAAATCTTATCATCCTTGGGTGGTGGTAAGAAAATGGAGTTGTTTGTGATTGTAGAATCCATAAGAATTCATTGGTGTGTTTGATTTAATAGCTTTCCTATTTGTGATTTGTATTAATATGCATGTCTACAAGTTTTAAAAATATTGTATGTGTTAGAAATGCATGGATAATTAGTAGGATGTGAATAATATGCTAAGGTTTGCATGAGTGTTCCAAAGAACACAAAATCAAGGCTCACGGCCTCAACCTAAAATGGGAACCAAAATATTCTCAACAATTTTCTAGAAGAGTGATTTAATTGACTTAGGTAAAATAACCAGATGCAACATGATTTAGAAGAAGAAAAATGATCCAAAGATCAAATATTAAAGTTTTGACAAATTCGACCAACATGCCTAAGTTGAATATTTTGATTTCTAAAATTGTTTTTCAATAAAGGTTAGGTAATAATGCTAAAAGGAATTTTATTACAATGAGTTTTAAGGAATAAAATTGATTAGATTAAGTTTAAGAAGTTAAAACTAATGATTTTAATGGTTAAAAGGAAATACAGTAGCTTTTGTAAAATTTCTAACGTAGAACTCATATTATATTTTGAAGCACGTTAGTAGTTTTCAAAAGTATAATTAAATGGTTATAATATAAATAAAAGGAAGTTTTACAAAAAACTTAGAAAATTATTGTTATACATTTTCTAAGCAAAATACTATCAATTTTTGCTAAAAACAGACAAATAAGATAGAAAAGATAGCAAATATACTTTATACGGTATGAAAAATATTCTACGTAGTTCAAACGTATTAAATATTATTTCTGTTTATTTAAACAGTAATTTTTAAGGAATTCGGACAAGAAAATGATTTAAAAATCTTACGCGATTGAGAAAACGTTTGAAAAACAGTACCCGATTTTAAAAACAGTAAAATATATTTACGCGATTTAAAAACGTTTGTAAAAGCGACGAGATTTTGAAAACGCGATAAAATTTCTACGCGATTGATGAAAACAGCAAGTTTTTACTGTCGGGCCAAAGTGGTGGACCCGGACAGATTGTGAAACAGTACTGTCAGGTGGGACGTACTGTATATATATATATATATATATATATATGCGATTTGCCAGTGAGGGCATATTCGTAATTTTTGTCAGTGAGGGCATATTTAGAATTTTTGCCAGTGAGGGCATATTCGTAATTTTTATCATGCATTGAGTTGTGCCAATTTGGTTGATAATAGGTAGATTGATTGACGAGATGAATAACATCGTGTTGTCGGTGTGATAAGCGCAGTATGGTTCAACTTGAATGAACTTGGAGACATTAGTGTACAGATTATTCCATTTGTGGACAGTTGGTCGCTTCTCTAGGCCGTGGTAACTGGCAACACACTAATGGACTCGACACGCACTATACTTAATCAAGATCTTGTGAAGTCTATTAGTGCAAGCCTGTAGTGACACGACGTATGACTGTGTGCTACACCACTATTTTTTTTACAATGGGCTATAGACGCAACGTGAGACAGCGGAATAGTTATTGGGCGGTCGACGGTACTAATAGATTTTGCTGGTTGTTCTCTCTGATGTCTGTATTTTTAGCTCCATAGAGTAGGGTTGAGTCACATCTCATATATTTAGGTTTTATACATTTTAATGTTATTTATTTGCACTATTTTATCTATCTGTATCATTTTAATTATCTGTACCATTTTATTCATTTGTACCATTGTATGTTGTTGTTGTATTGAGTTTCTGTATTATTTAATATTATGATTTATGTTATTATAGTATGCTATATTGTATGACCCATTATACCTGTTGTATTGTCGTTTTTTTATTTTACCATGTTTGTGGTGATAAAGATTATCTTACCTCTTTCTTGTATGTATTATCTGTATATTTTAAATTATGTGATAAAGAGTTTGAGGAAGAGGAACAACCTCTTGAGTGTGAGTATCCCGAAGAGGAGGAAGAGCAGCAAGTCGAAGATCAGTTCTACGATCAAGAACCATCCGATCATCCATATCCTTTGGATTGATTGTGTGAGTATGGTGCTACCAGGATTCTTTGGATTTGTGCAACTAGAGTTTCACGGAGGCTCTGAAGCCTGGCGTCTGCGAGAGGATAGAGACTCGGTGACGTACGTAGGGCGTCTGACTGTGACCATATGTACGGAGTTTGATGGAGTGTCGATCTTTTCTACCTTGCTGTATCTACATGTAGAGTTGCCGCTATCTCTTAGGCATCATTGGGGTGGTATGTTTGATGCGCCTAGTGAGATTAGCAGCGTATCGACTGCACGGACTCGTGTCCGTAGAGGGTCGAGGCATCCTGGATACCTATCACCTGAGGTTTCATTTGAGAGTGATCCTTCAGAGGGCTAGATATTTATGATGTGCACTTGGGCGCGTTTGCGTTTGTATATATAAACCTTTTACTACTTTGTTTACTGTTCTGTTTTAGTTTTAAATATTGTTAGTTGTACATTACTTGTATAATCTAAGATGAAACCATATGTATATTATGTGTGATGATAGTATGCTTATTTTATGTTTCGTGTTATTTTATCTCGTAATATTCTGTTTAATCGGAAAAATTTTACAACCTATATTATTATATAATAAATGTTTTACAACTTAGGTAGATTTTATATATCTTTATTTTATTTTCTTTATAAATGTGGCATCCCTATAAGGGTGTTACACCATCATCTTCAAGTTTGTTATCATCAAAACTAGTCTTGAATGACTTATAGCTAATCACACTTTCATTTTGTCTATCGTGGCATTCCTTGTCTTCAGCACGGACGACATATTGTTCCAACTGTCTCACCCTGAACAAGAACTCAATTACATTGCGGAGTTGATAGTAATCCTCAATTTCATGCCTATAGCTTTTGTGCCACGAACAGTGTTTAGAACGATCCTTCTGCTTATGGCTGATGAACCTGCAAAAATTTATATTTCTACGATTCATTATTTTAGATTTTTCATTCTCTTTAATCTTTTTAATTGAGTTTGTTCTTGAATTTTGTTATATTTTTGTTATTTTAAATTGTGTTTTAATTATGTGTGTTTATAAGTAATTGCATATGGGGAAGATTGGATGCTTGAACGAGGAAGAAAATCTAAAAAAAACACCCTGGTGGTCCAGCGCCTAAAAGCTAGTGTTTGAGCACTGGCATGGCAGAAACAAGGAAATTTTTCTGGCGCGCCAGCTCTTAAGCACCCGCAATCTAGCGCTTGAGTGCTCCAGTGCTTGAGCGCCTGTAATCTAGCGCTGGCTGCGTAATAGAATACGTTTTTCTGTTTTAAATTAGATTTTTCAACCCACGCACATACACAGAGTGACATACAGAGATAGTTTTCAGCAAAGACAAATCCTAGTTTGGTGTGGGCGCATTCAGGAGTGAAGATTAGGGATTTTCTTCTTCCTTTCCACTAGCCTTCTATGGAGTTTGTCATATTCTTCTCTCTGCTTTATTCTTTTTCCATGTGTAACTAATTTTCCTTTGTTAGGGAGATGATGGATCTTGATACTTGGATGATGTAACTTCTTTTATGGGTTTACTTTATGTTTCTATTTCATGATTTAAGTTTTTATCTCTATTCTTAATACTTTCCTAAACTTGATCAATTCGAGAATGTTTTTTGGGTTTATGTATGATTTGAAAAAATTTGCATGAACTTAGAACACGTGGTAAACACCATAATTTCTGCAATTTCTAGGAATAGACGTTGTGGGTTATGTGGTCTTTCTTTTAATTCCCTTGTTCTTGATAATGCCTTTCTATTTGGGGTTAGACTAACGGATTAGTTAATTCCAAACAGTGTAAGAGGATTAATATACCAAGGGATTGAATATTGATTAATTTTGGGAATTGACCATAAATCTTTGAAATAGAACATAGTTAAACCAATATTTGTATGTGCATTTAAAAATTTCAAGTGAAGTCTGAACCCTAACACTTTCCCATCATTTTTTTCGGCTTTTGCTTAATTATTTCGATTTACTTTGTTTAAATCTAATTGCTTTTCTTTAATTGTTTTATTCTTGCTTTTATCAAATTTCACCTTTTGTGAAGCCTAAATAATGTTAGTTTAACGAAATTGGTAATTAGCAATATAATCCTTGTGGGATGATACTCTTTTCACTACTTTATTACTTGTTGCGATTCGGTGCACTTGCCGATTTACACATCAAGTTTTTAGCACCGTTGCTGGAGATTATTAATTGTTAATATTAAGTAGTAGTTAAAAGAGCACTAATTTAGGTATTTATTTATTTTTTTTAATTTTAGTTGTTTAGTTTTAATTTTAATTTGTTTTATTTTATTTTAAATTTAGATAGTAATTTGTTTTAATTGATTTCTATTTTTCTTGATTTAATTTTCTTTTTATTTTGTTTCTTTTTATTTATTTTAGATTTTAGTTAGTTATTTATTTTTATTTTTATTTTAATTTCTTTTCTTTACTTCACTCTAGTTTGCTTGTTTGCTTGTTTATGCAAGGTTCTTTGGAGTTAGAAATATTGCTTTTTGATCCAGAGATAACAAGAACAGAAAGAGCAATTAGAAAAGCAATCAAAGAAAGAAAGAGAATTGAAGAAGAAAAGATGGCTGAGAATACTACTGCACAGAGGAGACGCACTTTAGCTTAATATGCCACTCCATCTTCTGAAAATATTTCTACCAGTATTGTGCACCCGACCATTCAAGCAAATAATTTTGAAATTAAAATAGCTTTGCTATAGCTGATGCAATAGAATCAGTTTGGGAGAGGTCAGATAGAAGATCCTAACTTACACATTGCTAACTTTTTGCAACTTTGTGATACTATCAAGTACAATGGAGCTAGTGATGATGCCATTTGGTTACGACTGTTTCCATTTTCTTTGAGAGATAAAGCCAAGAGCTGGCTACAAGCCCAGCCTCAAGGAAGTATCTCCACCTGGGAAGATCTAGTTAGTAAGTTCCTCACTCGGTATTTTCCTCCGTCAGTGTTTGTGAAGATAAGGAGTGAAATTGCTTGCTTTACTCAAAATCAAGGAGAATCTTTCTATGAAGCATGGAAAAGATTTAAAGAGCTTCTAAGAAAATGTCCCCATCATGCTTTCGAAGTTTGGAAGCAGGTGCAAATATTTTATAATGGGTTGAATAATTTCACAAGACTTATGGTGAATACATCTGCAGGTGGATCTTTGAACATGAAAACTCCGGAGGAGGCCTAAGAATTATTTGAGACCATGGCCACTAATGAGTACTAGGTTCCTAGTGGAAGATCAATAGTCAAACAGGGAGAATTGGAGCTTGGTGCTGTTGATACTATACTTGCACAAAATCAGAATAATGATGCAACACATTGTCAACCTTACCAAGCAAGTTACGAATTTGCAGGTGAATTCAGTGAACCATCAAGCTGTAATTTGTGATTTCTGTGGAGGTAACCATGCCAATGGTGGATGTGAAGCAAGCAACATGGGTGTCATTCCTCAAGAGCAGGTAAATTACATGGGTAATCCTTCAAGGCTACAAGATAATCCTTACTCAAATACTTACAATCTAGGCTGGAGGAATCATCCCAATTTCTTTTGGAAGAATCAAGTTGTTCCTTTGAATGCTCAGCCCGAACAGAAGTCCCCTCTTGAGATTGCAATGGAGAAACTTTCTCTATAAACCTCTATTTTTGTGCAACAAACTTCAGCTTTCATGGAGGAGTCTAGAACCAATTTCAAGAATCATGAGGCTACTATCAGAAGTCTTGAGAACCAAATGGGGCAAATAGTGAGGCAGCTTCAAGAGAGACCTCAAGGCAATCTTCCAAGTGATACTGTAGTAAATCCAAAGGAGCAATGTCATGCAATCACTCTAAGAAGTGGTAAGCAGTTGGAAGAAAACGTGAAAGTAGCACCTAGTTCATCAAGAGTTGAAAAAGGAAAAGATGATATTCTTATTGAAGATGCCTCACTTCAAGATGTCTCAATGCAAACTGGTAATGACGGAGATGAGATTGAGAAGGAAGAATTTAAAGAGGAAGAGCCAAAGTGGAGGAGGAAAAAGAAAGACTTAGAGCTGAAGAAAATAATTGCTCCTTCATTGTATGCTAAACTTCCATATCCTCAAAGATTTAGGAAGGAAATTCAAGAGAAGCATTTTTCCAAATTCTTAGAAGTCTTCAAAAAATTATAGATAAATTCCTTTTGCCGAAGCACTTGAGTAGATGCCCTCTTATGCCAGATTCACGAAGGACCTGTTGTCTAAGAAAAGGAAACTCAAAGAAGATGAGACTGTAGCACTTACTGAGGAGTGCAGCGCTATCATTCAAAGGAAGCTTCTACCAAAGTTAAGGGATTCAGGAAGTTTTAACATCCCTTGTACCATTGGGAAGTTGAGCATAGATAAGGCTTTATGATAATCATATATTTTATACATTAATAAACCCTCATTTTTAGTCATTAACACTCTTCATGTACTTAATTGATTAAGTCTGGTTATGTTTTGTAAGATTGGACTCAAATTGGACTTAATTGATTTTTTCAGCACTATTTTGGTCTTACGCTGTTTCTGTATTTCGGCCATATCTTGAGTTCTAAATGTCTGATAATTATGAATTTTACCTTGTAGGAAAGATAAGAGAGAGCTCTACAACTTTGATGAAGAGCTCAAAGTCTCATTCAGACATCTAGTGGAGCTAATTGGGCGTGGAAGACAGAACACGAGTTTTGTGTCTGAAACCTAAATAGTGTACAGTAATCAGAGCATAACTCAGGCTGCAATAATTATTTTGGGCTGAAATTTGGACATTTGACCCAGATCTAAAACTTTCATGTTGAACACAAAACTTGATTCGGGCTCCTTGATAGTGATATTGGGTCTGAAAGTCAAAACAGAGGTGCTAAAACTGGGCTTGAACAGTTTGTAGTAATTGGGTCATATCTTGAGCTGTAGGACGAATTTTTGGGTGATTCCAGAGGCATTGGAAAGCTTAGACAATTTCCTAGAACTTTCATGAGACCACTTGGCTCAAAAATAACGAAATTAGTGACTTAAGCAATGAATGATTTCGGAGACAAAGAATCTCAATAATTCAACTACTCATCCAATCATCCAACCACTCCACCCACTCATCCACCTACTCTTAATCATTCTCCTTGTCATTTTGTATCCCTACTCCTCTATAAAAGGCACCATGAGCTGAATGTAGGGGGGAGTTAGGCACTTGGTGTTAGGCTTAGTTTGTTACAAGTTGTGGTTATGCTTGTTTCTTGTTCTATTTTGTTGTAATTTTCTCTTGTTCTAAAGTGAAGCTATGTTCATCTTTCTCTTCTTCTCTCTTTCTTTCTTCTTATGCATGAGTAACTAAATCTTCATCTTGCTTGGGTGAAAAAGTGAAGCTCTTGGTAATGAAATAAGGTTAGATTATTCTATTTCTTGTGCTTAAATGATATATTATCAAATTGATATTATATGTGTTGTATTTTGTTTCCAATTAATTTAGAAACCTTGTTTGTATAATGGAGATCTTGATTTATTGTAGACAATAGGATTGACACAGTGAATGCTTGAACTCATTTACAAATGTTGGTAGATAATTAAAGGAATTAAAATATGATTACATAAATAATTGAACTTTGAATGTTATATTTTCCGATTGGAACCTCCGTCGTGTGTGGATTTCAATTGAGTTAAAAAGAGAAATAATCTTACCTTTAATTTATTACCAAGAGTGGATCTTCTAACCCAAGCAAGTTCTTAAATTCATTTGTGAACATCTTTTATTACTTTTAGTGTTGTGACAAATCCTCTTCTTACTTCAATTAATTTTTCTTCATCAATTCCCTGTGGATCGACCTCGGACTCCCGAGAAATTTATTACTTGAGACAACCTGCACTTGGGTTTGCATCCTTTAAATCCCGCAGTCAAGTTTTTGGCGTTGTTGCCAGGGACTTGATTTGAAGTTTTGATTTATTGATGTTTGTTTTCTTTAATAAAATCTATTCTCTCTTCTCCCTCACTTTAGCAAAAGATCGGCTTGTCGATCCTTCGGTTTCTTTACTAACTCTCTAACTTACTAACTATCTAACTTACTAACCTACTAACTTGCTAACATACTAACTTTCTAACTTTTATATTTATGTCATTTATTTTTACTTTTTAATTTTTTTTTTATTTTCGTCATTTTTTTTCGTTAGTGGGGGTAACTCTCCCTTTTATTTTACGCACTAACTTAGTAGGGGAAACTCTCCCTTTTACTTTTTCGTTATTTATTTTTTCGCAATTTAACATAATGAAATAATTTTTCTTCTTTTCTTCTCTTTCACCTAAGACCTTGGTGGGGCTTTGCCTCTCTCCGGTTTTCATATTTAAATTTACTTTCTGCACTTTATTTTTTGTATTCTAATTTTTGCATTTTAATTTCGTATTTTATTTTTCGCACTTTATTTTTATTTTTTTTATTTTTATTTTTATTTTTATTTTTGGGTGGTTGGTTAATTACCCCACCTTTGTTATATTATATATTTTTGGTGGTTGGTTTCTACCACACCATTTATTTTTATTTTTATTTTTATTTGGTGGTTGGTTTATTCCACGCCTTTGTACATATTTATTGGGTGGTTGGTTTATACCACATCCTTGTTAATATTTAATGGTGGGTTACACCACAAACTTGTACATTATTTTTGTTTATTTATTTTTAAGTTATTTATGTATTTATGCTTAATTGGTATCGTGATTTAAATTCTGGTCGTTTTGTCAAAATTAATCCTGGTACGTGATATATTGATTTGTTTGAATCACAATCACACACAATTGACACAATGGCTAACAATGAAAGTATACATGATAAACATGAAAATCAACCGTTGCGAACCATGTGTGAATATTTGCAACCACCTCGAGGTTCTAGTCCATCATGTTTTATCTTTCCACTCAATGCCAACAATTTTAGATTCAAACCAGGTATGATTTCTTTACTTCCTAATTTTCATGGGCTAGAATCTGAAAGTCCATATTTACATCTGAAAGAATTTGAGGAAGTATGTATTGCCTTCAATGATCAAAATTGCACTGAAGAGATTGTTAAGCTTAAATTGTTTCCTTTTTCTTTAAAAGATAAAGCAAAATCTTGGCTTAACACTTTGAATCCAAGATCAATTGGCACATGGCAAGAAATACAAGGTGAGTTCTTGAAGAAATTTTTTCCAACACATAAAACCAATGCTATGAAAAGCCAAATCCATAATTTTTCCCAAAATTCAAATGAAGTATATTTTCAATGTTGGGAACGATTTAAAGATTTGTTAAATTCTTACCCACATCATGGTTTTGAAAAATGACGCACTATAAGCTTCTTTTATGAAGGTTTAACACCTAAAACTAAACAATTTATGGAAACAATATGCAATGGTGAGTTTCTTGATAAAGAACCTGATGAAACTTTAGACTATTTGAACCAGTTGGCTGAAAATTCTCAATCTTGGCATAGTACTAATACTTCTGAAAATTCAATTAGATCTAATCTTGCAAGTGTTAATACAGGAAAATATCACCTTAGTCAAGAGGAAGATCTAAATGCTAGGCTTGCCAGTTTAGCCAGAAAGGTGGAAGCCATGGAATTAAGAAAAGCAAAAGAAATCAAATCTGTGCAAAATGAAGAAATTTGTGGCATTTGTGATGACTTAGGGTACCCAACATATGAATGTCCTAATATTTCTGTTTTTAAAAAGTTGTACATGAGCAAGTAAATGCAATGAATAATTTTAAAAAGCCATTTACTTCTTCTTTTTCAGATACATACAATCCGGGATGGAGAAATCACCCGAACTTTAGTTGGAGGAATAATACTCAGTCACAATTCATGCAACCACCACCTCCTCAGGCATAGCAGGACTCTCAAAATTCTCAAGGATATGCACCTTATGTCCCACCATATAGGAAAAACCTTGAGGAAACACTGCATGCATTCATAGAAAAGCAAGAGGCCATAAATAAACAAAACAATCAAACCATGAATGACATAAAAGACACTCTTGTTAAACTTTCTTCTGCACTCACCATTCACGAGAAAGGAAAATTTCCTTCTCAACCTCAATCAAATCCCAAAGGCCAGTACAGTCTAAATGAGGGGAGTTCAGAAAACTAACAAATGGACCAAGTCCAATCAGTGATAACTCTTAGGAGTGGAAAGGTTGTTGAAAAATAGATCCTCGAATCTTGTGAGAAAGAAGATGAACCAATTCCCCAAGAAAATGAAGAAGTTGACCAAAAGGAGACCAAACTCTCGCCTTCACCCCCATTTCCTCAAGCATTGAAAAATCCAAAGAAATTGGTCCATAACACTAAAATTTTTGAAATTTTGAAACAAGTGAAAATCAATATTCCTCTGTTAGATGCTATCAAACAGATTCCTTCTTATGCCAAATATTTGAAGGACTTGTGCACAGTTAAAAGGAAACTAAATGTGAAAAAGAAAGCATATTTGGCTGAACAGGTAAGCTCCATTCTTCAGAATAATAATGCGTTGAAATATAAAGACCCTGGTTGTCCTACAATTTCATGCATTATTGGAGAACATAAAATTGAAAAATCTTTACTTGATCTTGGTGCTAGTGTCAATTTGCTTCCATATTCAGTTTATCAGCAACTCAACTTAGGTGAGTTAAAACTAACTTCTGTAACTCTTCTACTTGCAGATAGATCAATTAAAATTCCAAGAGGAATAGTGGAAGATGTGTTGGTTCAAGTTGATAAATTCATATATCCTGTAGATTTTATTGTCTTGGATACTGAACCTATGGTTGATAGTTGCAAGTCAATTCCTGTTATTTTAGGCCGTCCATTTTTAGCAACATCTAATGCTTTGATAAATTACAGAAATGGAGTCGTGAAGCTAACATTTGGAAACATGACACTGGATCTCAATGTTTTTAACATGTGCAAGCAACCACAGGAAGTCCTTGATGAAAAGGAGGAAGTTGAAGGAATTGAAGTCATTATAGATGATCATCTTCAGAAAGGGAGTTCTTCTGACCCATTAGAAGTTTGTTTAATTAATTCATTTGATTTGCTTGATTGTATAGAGGAAATAGAATACAAAGGAAGAAAGCCAAAATTCGAAGAGCTAAAAACCATGAATGATAATGCCCATGAAGAAGTACCCACACCGGAACTAAAGCCATTACCTGCTGGGTTGAAGTACACATTTTTGGGAGAAAAGCAAAGCTTTCCTGTGGTAATTTCCTCGTCTCTTACTGAAGAATAAGAAGGAAAGATGTTGCCTCAATGGACGCACCAAGATAGAAAGAAATTTCTGACAGAGGTAAAAATTTTTTATTGGGATGACTCATACTTGTTCAAACATTGTCCTGACCAAATTTTTCAGAGATGCGTGCCCGACAATGAGGTAAGTAGTGTCATTAAATTTTGTCACTCAAAAACATGTGGAGGTCACTTTTCTTCAAAGAAAATAGGTGCGGAAATCTTGTAGTGCGGATTTTATTGGCCCACTTTATTTAAAGACTGCTATACTTTTTGCAAAAGTTGTGAAAATTGTCAAAAGTTGGGCTTAATTTCGAAAAGAAACATGATGCCTCTGAATCCTGCAATCATGATGAAGAAAAACACTACAATCTTGGGAATCTGACTCTAAAAGACCCTGTTTGCCAATTTATAAGAAAATTGGATGAGAAGCTTATCCTTGACTCATAGAAGGCGTTTAAGCTGTTACTGGACGTGAAACCAGAGGCAAATGTGAGCCATATCCACAACAATCTGTACATATTATCTTCTTCTTCATGTTTTCTTTTTTTTTTTCTTAAAAAAAATAAAAATAAAAAAATGAAAAAAAAAGAAAAAAATGTTTGAACAAGAGCGATCCGGAAGGAGTACCATGGCTTTAATTAGTTGTGGAGCCCCAGCCTTTGGCTGACCTGTCATTGACTCGGGTGGACCTTTGCATGTTGTTTTTCTAAAAAAAAAAAAGTCTGTGAGTGTCTACTGCACTGGTGACACGCAGTATAAAGATATGCCACTACTGCACTCATGACGCGCAGTATAAAGATACGCCATGAAAGCTGTACATACAGGTGTGTCATCATTTGCTATTATATCTCTTTTATCTTTGTATGATTTTGCTGTATTTTGGTTTTGGACAGACGATCCTTTGAGCAGAGTCCTTCAGGGGTTTCTAGACTTCTTTACCTTGATGGTTTTCTTGAAGTAAAAAAAAAAATTTCCTTTACCTTTGATCTTTGATCCTGATCCAACAATAACTCAGATGGATTAGTCAGCAAGAAGCAGTGAGGGAAACAGGATGAAAAAGGAACCAGATTTGACACTTTGTTTAAAGCTTTCCTTTACTTTGGATTTATCATACTTTGTTTTTGTTTAAATTTGTGTCAGTTTTCTCCAACAGGTAATATCTTCTATCCTTTACTCATCTATATTTTAACATTGAGGACAATGTTGTGATCTAGTTGGGGGGGGGGAAGGATAGTTGACCCAAAAAAAAATTGTTTTGTTTTGTTTGGGAAGTATGATATGATTGTCATGGACTTACTAAACCACTTAGTGATGGCAGAGTAAGGAGTAATTTTACTTCTGAGACGCATCTTAATTAGTGGCAGAGTAAGGAGTTTTTTGTAGTAATTAATTAGTATTGATTTGTGGAAGTAACAAAGTTTTTGTCTTTTGATTTCCTTAGAAAGATTCAAGCGAATGCACTCTCACAGCCTTGGAAGCAATTGAAATTCAGGAATCATAGCATGATTGAATAAATTATCTTCTTTCTTAAATTTCACATGCTTGGTTATGGATGTTGAATTGGTGGATTGAAAATGATAGAAATATGTCTTGTGAGATTTTGAGCCTATTGGTGAATGGATGGAATATCTGTACCATTCTCTTCTTTCTTGCGTGATTTTCAGTCATGGAATTGTTACTCTAGAACTTGCTTTGATTCTTTTTGAGGCTACATATTCATATGCATACATTAATATGATTGAGGCATTTTGAAAGAGCTACTTTGACCAAATAGCCATCCTAGTATATTTTCCATTATATAACCCCTTTGAACTTATTCGACCATTCCTTGTTTTTAGCTCATTTTATCCTTCAAAAAAAAAAGAAAAAAAAACTTGTTTTTACCCAACCTTAGGAAATAAGAGAGCATTGACCTTGTTCTAAAACAAGTGTGGGGGTGTGTGTGCAAAATAATCAAAAAAAAAATTTTTTTTGACCACCATTGCAATCAAAGGATTATCAGAATAAAGGTGAATGCTTGGAAACAACAAGAAGAAAAGGAGAATGTTCAAGTCTAACAATGAATTCAATTCACCAATTTGGGATTGATCTTCAACAAAACATTAGTCAAATATTGGTGATTGTCCTTTATGATGAATGTTCTCAAACATTTTCTCCACACTAACTGTACCATAATGCTCTTTTATTCTCTTTGGTATTTATCTTTTTATACCCATATTATCCCCTTTCCTTTACCATGACCCCATTACAACCTTGAATAAAGTCCTCTTGATTTTTGTATACATGTATTTTTAGTAGCGGAGAAGTAGAAGATAAGCAAGCTTATGGTAGTGCAATTGTTCATGAGTTGAATAGAGTGAAATATTTACCTTTTAAACACTTGAGAGATTGAGAGTGAATTCTGTGAGGATCTATCATTCTTGATTCATTCTTTTCAACTGAAGTTTCTTTGCTTGTTGGTTTGAGATGTGAAGAAATGTTACATCATTTATGCTTTGATCCCTTGAATTTCTTGTTGCTCTTCTTGCTTCATCGAGTCTTTTAGAGTTTTTAGCTTTTGAGTCTGTGTCATTTTTCTTTGTCTCCTAACGTTGGTCTTATGTGTTTTGCCCAGGAGTGCAAAAAGCTAAGTGTGGGAGAATTTGATGATCACATATTTTATACATTAATAAACCCTCATTTTTAGTCATTTACACTCTCCATATACTTAATTGATTAAGCCTAGTTATGTTTTGTAAGTTTAGACTCAAATTAGACTTAATTGATTTTTTAGCACTATTTTGGTCTTACGTTGTTTCTGTATTTTGGCCATATCTTGAGTTCTAAATGTCTGATAATTATGAATTTTATCTTGTAGGAAAGATAAGAGAGAGCTCTACAACTTTGATGAAGAGCTCAAAGTCTCATTCAGACATCTAGTGTAGCTAATTGGGCGTGGAAGACAGAACACGAGTTTTGTGTCTGAAACCTGAACAGTGTACAGTAATCAGAGCATAACTCGGGCTGCAATAATTATTTTGGGCTGAAATTTGGATATTTGAAAGTTAAGACCCAGATCTAAAACTTTCATGTTGAACACAAAACTTGATTCGGGCTCTTTAATAGTGATATTGGGTCTGAAAGTCAAAACAGAGGTGCTGAAACTGGGCCTGAACAGTTTGTAGTAATTGGGTCATATCTTGGGCTGTAGGACGAATTTTTGGGTGATTCTAGAGCCATTGGAAAGCTTAGACAATTTCCTAGAATTTCATGAAGACCACTTGGCTCAAAAATGACGAAATTAGTGACTTAAGCAATGAATGATTTCGGAGACAAAGAATCTCAATAATTCAACTACTCATCCAATCATCCAACCACTCCACCCACTCATCCACCTACTCTTAATCATTCTCCTTGTCATTTTGTATCCCTACTCCTCTATAAAAGGCACCATGAGCTGAATGTAGGGGGGAGTTATGCACTTGGTGTTAGGCTTAGTTTGTTACAAGTTGTGGTTATGCTTGTTTCTTGTTTTACTTTGTTGTAATTTTCTCTTGTTCTAAAGTGAAGCTATGTTCATCTTTCTCTTCTTCTCTCTTTCTTTCTTCTTATCCATGAGTAACTAAATCTTCATCTTGCTTGGATGAAAAAGTAAAGCTCTTGGTAATGAAATAAGGTTAGATTATTCTATTTCTTGTGCTTAAATGATATATTATCAAATTGATATTATATGTGTTGTATTTTGTTTCCAATTAATTTAGAAACCTTCTTTGTATAATGGAGATCTTGATTTATTGTAGACAATAGGATTGGCACAGTGAATGCTTGAACTCATTTACAAATGTTGGTAGATAATTAAAGGAATTAAAATATGATTACATAAATAATTGAACTTTGAATGTTATATTTTCCGATTAGAACCTCCGTCGTGTGTGGATTTCAATTGAGTTAAAAAGAGAAATAATCTTGCCTTTAATTTATTACCAAGAGTGGATCTCCTAACTCAAGCAAGTTCTTAAATTCATTTGTGAACATCTTTTATTACTTTTAGTGTTGTGACAAATCCTCTTCTTACCTCAATTAATTTTTCTTCATCAATTCCCTGTGGATCGACCTCGGACTCCCGAGAAATTTATTACTTGAGACAACCTGCAATTGGGTTTGCATCCTTTAAATCCCACAGTCACTTTACATGACCTAGGTGCTAGCATTAATTTGATGTCATTGTCCATCCTTCACAAGCTGGGAATTGATACAGTTAAGCTTATAATGGTTTCCCTTCAATTAACATATCGATCTGTCAGACAACCGTACGGTATCTTGGAAGATTTGTTAGTGAAGGTTGACAAATTTATTTTTCCAGTTGACTTTGTGGTTTTAGATATGGACGAGGATGTTGATATCTAGTTAATTCTGGGAAGATCCTTCCTAGCCACTTTAGGAGCATTGATTGATGTACCCAGAGGTGAACTGATTTTGAGGATGGATGGAGATCAGGTGACCATTAATGTTTTTGATAAATCTGCCCTAACATCAGATCTTCATACCCTTGTTAATTGCATTTAAGGTAAATCTCAAAAGGGGTTGGATGGTAAGAACTTTTCTTTATTCATTAATGTTGATTCTTGTACTTCCAAGATTGTTGATGAGAAAGAGAAAGGTCCTCATGTCTCCAAGATTGCTGAAAAAGAAAAAGATTCTTCTAGTTCTCAAAGTTTAGTGCAAGTTGATTTGAATTCTTCTGACAAGATGAAACTTGGCACTTTACTTGTTGATAAATTGAAAATCCCATGACCTAATGGAATTTTTTATGCCAAGGCACATTTGGGACAACCAGTTCCAACTGGAGTTCAAAATATTTTTGGAGAGGATTCCAATGGCAGTGACCGAGTATGGAGGCAAAGATCTGATAAGAGAAAGGCGTCATCCTATTTCTTTTGTTTCAAGCCACCTTGATGAGTTAAAAAGGCAACGTCGAGCTAATGACATTAAACACGCGCTTTTTAGGAGGCAACCCAAATTTATTTCTTTTCCTTCACTTTTTATTTTGTTATTTATTTTTTTCTTTAGTTACTTATTTGTTTTTGCTTTTATTTTGTTAACTAACCTTTATCTATTTTTGTTTTGTTTTAAAGGTAATGTTGACTCAGCTTAAGTGTCTCCCTGAGTTCGGAGCCTTTGTAGGGGGATGTATATAGTTGTCGGATGCCAAAAAGAGTTTTTCTTTTCCTTTCTTTAATAATTTATTTTCGCATTTGTTTTTAATTGTTTTTATTATCATCACATTATTCAGTTTTGAGTCATTATGTGCATGTCGGTGTGTTGAATTGAATATCCAATTATTGTTTGAATTGTGGATTGATTTGATTTCTTAGAATAGCACATGAGAATTCATGAGTTATGTTTATCTCTATTGTTTCAATTGTGTTTGGATGTTCTTCCCATCTTTATGTTTGATAGACCTTGGATTATTAATTGCATATCAGACTTAGAGAAAGTTTATGAGAATGCATGTGTGTGAATGATTTGCATCTAGAAGTTGTTTAATTCTCTCTTGAGACGAAATCCTAGATGATGCATGATTAAGGACATGATTAGGGTCTTCTTTGGACTGTTTGAATCTTTCAAGCCAACCTGTGAACACAATGTATCCTTAGGTCCCTTTTGTAGCCTTGTTTATTATTTGGCCTTTATTTCTTTTCTTTTACCCATATTTTCCTTTTTCCATACCCATAAAAAAAATTCCTTTTTATTCACCCTTTGTTGAGTGCATGTCTTGTATTATTTTATTATTCAAGCCTTTGTTATTGTTGTATGCATGAAATATTTCAGAAGCTGGAAAAAAAAAAGAAAAGAGGAAGAAAAAAGTCAAAAAGAAAAATTCCACCGAGAGTTTTGCAAATAAATAAGTTTGGGGATGGAAATTGTTGAAAAAAAAATTATGCAAATAAAGTGATAGATTCTTATGCTCCGTGTTGCATTTGTTCTTAATTTTGAGGCTTGGATTGTGGAATATGCATGATGTGTATCTCAACTTTTGTTTTATTTATCCTACCACTTCTTTCTTAACCCTCACCCATAACCTAACATTACAAGCTTTTAAAGACACTGTTGATCCTTGGTTGTGTGTTGTTTACATGAGTGGAGAGAGAGATAAAGAACAACTCTTTGGATGTGGGTTTGATGTGCATTTGCATTTTTATAAACCTATCCGAGCTTGAACTTTTTTAATAGGAATTGGTCTTTCATTCATGTTTTTTGGAAGTCATTTATGCATAAAATTGCATGTGAGATGCGATGTGACAATTGGATTGTTCATGTGTGACACTTTAAGATTAGATTGTGAAGCAGTTTATAAGGATATGAATGATTTTTAATACCCGGTATTGCCTTGTTTGATTCTATGTGTTTTGAGTTTTTTTTTGTTTTTTTTTGTTTTTGTTTTTCTTTGCTTGAGGACAAGCAAAAGCTTAAGTTTGGGGGAGTGATGAACCTGCAAAAATTCATATTTTTATAGTTCATTATTTTGGATTTTTCATTCTCTTTAATCTTTTTAATTAAGTTTGTTCTTGAGTTTTGTTATATTTTTGTTATTTTAAATTGTGTTTTAATTATGTGTTTTTATAGGTAATTGCATATGGAGAAGATTGGACGCTTGAACGAGGAAGAAAAGCTGAAAAAAGCACTCTGGTGGTCCAGTGCCCAAAAGCTAGTGCTCTGCAGAAACAAGGAAATTTTTCTGGCGTGCCAGTGCTTAAGCACCCACAATCCAGCACTTGAGCGCTCCAACGTTGGATTGCGAGTAACAGAATGCATTTTTCTGTTTTAAATTAGATTTTTCAACCCATGCACATACACAAAGTGACATACAAAGACAGTTTTCAGTAGAGACAAATCCCAGTTTGGTGTGGGCGCATTCAGGAGTGAAGATTAAGGATTTTCTTCTTCCTTTCCACTAACTTTCTATGGAGTTTGTCATATTCTTCTATTTGTTTTATTCTTTTCCCATGTGTAACTAATTTCCCTTTGTTAGGGAGATGATGGATCATGATACTTAGATGATGTAACTTCTTTTATGGGTTTAATTTATGTTTCTATTTCATGATTTAAGTATTTATCTCTATTCTTAATGTTTTCCTAAACTTGATCAATTTGAGAATGATTTTTGGGTTTATGTATGATTTAGAAAAATTTGTATGAACTTAGAACACGTGATAAACACCATAGTTTCTGCAATCACTAGGAATAGACGTTGTGGTTTATGTGGTCTTTCTTTTAATTCCATTGTTCTTGATAATGTCTTTCTAATTGGAGTTAGACTAAGGGATTAGTTAATTGACTGCGGGATTTAAAGGATGCAAACCCAAGTGCAGGTTATCTCAAGTAATAAATTTCTCGGGAGTCCGAGGTCGATCCACAGGGAATTGATGAAGAAAAATTAATTGAGGTAAGAAAAGGATTTGTCACAACACCAAAAGTAATAAAGCAAGTTCACAAATGAAATTAAGGGCTTGCTTGGGTTAAGAGATCCACTCTTGGTAATAAATTAAAGGTAAGATTATTTCTCTTTTTAACTCAATTAAAATCCACACACGACGGAGGTTCCAATCGGAAAATATAACATTCAAAGTTCAATTATATATGCAATCATATTATGATTCCTTTATTTATCTACCAACATTTGTAAATGAGTTCAAGCATTCACTGTATCAATCCTATTGTTTACAATAAATCAAGATCTCCATTATACAAAGAAGGTTTCTAAATTGATTGGAAACAAAATATAACACATATAATGTCTAATTGATAATATATCATTTAAGCACAAGAAATAAAATAATCTAACCTTATTTCATTACCAAGAGCTTCACTCTTTCACCCAAGCAAGATGAAGATTTAGTTACTTATGGATAAGAAGAAAGAAAGAGAGAAGAAGAGAAAGATGAACATAGCTTCACTTTAGAACAAGAGAAAATTACAACAAAGTAAAACAAGAAACAAGCATAACCACAACTTGTAACAAACTAAGCCTAACACCAAGTGTTCCAAATGGTTAGCCAATGGTGCCTTTTATAGAGGATTAGGGATACAAAATGACAAGGGGGCTGATTAGGAGTGGTTGGATGAGTGGATGAATGAGTGGAAAATGCCAAATGGTGAAGATAAGAGTGAAAAATCATTGAGATTTCTTGTCTCCGAAACCATTCATTGCTTAAGTCACTAATTTCGTCATTTTTGAGCCAAGTGGTCTTCATGAAAGTTCTAGGAAATTGTCTAAGCTTTCCAATGGCTCTAGAATCACCCAAAAATTCGTCCTACAGCCCAAGATATGACCCAATTACTACAAACTGTTCAGGCCCAGTTTCAGCACCTCTGTTTTGACTTTCAGACCCAATATCACTATTAAAGAGCCCGAATCAAGTTTTGTGTTCAACATGAAAGTTTTAGATCTGGGTCTTAACTTTCAAATATCCAAATTTCAGCCCAAAATAATTATTGCAGCCCGAGTTATGCTCTAATTACTGTACACTGTTCAGGTTTCATACACAAAACTCGTGTTCTATCTTCCACGCCCAATTAGCTCCACTAGATGTCTGAATGAGACTTTGAGCTCTTCATCAAAGTTGTAGAGCTCTCTCTTATCTTTCCTACAAGATAAAATTCATAATTATCAGACATTTAGAACTCAAGATATGGCCGAAATACAGAAATAACGTAAGACCAAAATAGTGCTAAAAAATCAATTAAGTCCAATTTGAGTCTAAACTTACAAAACATAACTAGGCTTAATCAATTAAGTATATGGAGAGTGTAAATGACTAAAAATGAGGGTTTATTAATGTATAAAATATGTGATCATCAAATTCTCCCACACTTAGCTTTTTGCACTCCTGGGCAAAACACATAAGACCAACGTTAGGAGACAAAGAAAAATGACACAGACTCAAAAGCTAAAAACTCTAAAAGACTCGATGAAGCAAGAAGAGCAACAAGAAATTCAAGGGATCAAAGCATAAATGATGTAACATTTCTTCACATCTCAAACCAATAAGCAAAGAAACTTCAGTTGAAAAGAATGAATCAAGAATGATAGATCCTCACAGAATTCACTCTCAATCTCTCAAGTGTTTAAAAGGTAAATATTTCACTCTATTCAACTCATGAACAATTGCACTACCATAAGCTTGCTTATCTTCTACTTCTCCGCTACTAAAAATACATGCATACAAAAATCAAGAGGACTTTATTCAAGGTTGTAATGGGGTCATGGTAAAGGAAAGGGGATAATATGGGTATAAAAAGATAAATACCAAAGAGAATAAAAGAGCATTATGGTACAGTTAGTGTGGAGAAAATGTTTGAGAACATTCATCATAAAGGACAATCACCAATATTTGACTAATGTTTTGTTGAAGATCAATCCCAAATTGGTGAATTGAATTCATTGTTAGACTTGAACATTCTCCTTTTCTTCTTGTTGTTTCCAAGCATCCACCTTTATTCTGATAATCCTTTGATTGCAATGGTGGTCAAAAAATTTTTTTTTTGATTATTTTGCACACACACCCCCACACTTGTTCAAGAATAAGATCAATGCTCTCTTATTCCCTAAGGTTGGGTAAAAATACGTTTTTTTTCTTTTTTTTTTTTGAAGGATGAAATGAGCTTAAAACAAGGAATGGTCAAACAAGTTCAAAGGGGTTACACAATGAAAAATATACAATGATGGCTATTTGGTCAAAGTAGCTATTTCAAAATGCCTCAATCATATTTAATGTATGTATGTGAAAATGTAGCCTCAAAAAGAATCAAAGCAAGTTCTAGAGTAACAATTCCATGAGTGAAAATCACACAAGAAAGAAGAGAATGGTACAGATATTCAATCCATTCATCAATAGGCTCAAAATATCACCAGGCATATTTTTATCATTCTCAATCTATCATATCAACATTCATTTCCAAGCTTGTGATTTTTAAGAAAGAAGACAATTTATGCTAAGATCCAAGAATCTCAATTGCTTCAAAGGATGTGAGAGTGCATTCACTTGAATCTTTCAAAGGAAATCAAAAGACAAAAACTTTGTTACATCCATAAATCAATACTAATTAATTACTACCCCAACTAAGATGCGTCTCAAGAGTAATAAATTGTTTCAAAATTTACTCCTTACTTTGCCATCACTAATTGGTTTTACTATGAATAGGTTTCTGACAGTCATATCACTAAACATACTTCCCAATTTAGATACGTCTCAGAAGTAAAATTACTTCTTACTCTGCCACCATTCATTGGTTTAATAAGTCCATGACAATCATATCATACTTCCCAAAAAAGAAAAGAAAAGAAAAATTTAGTAGTCAACTATCCTTCCCCCCCAAATAGATCACAACATTGTCCTCAATGTTAAAATATAGATGAGTAAAGGATAGAAGATATTACCTGTTGGAGAAATTTGACACAAATTTAAACAAAAACAAAGTATGATAAATCCAAAGTAAAGGAAAGCTATAAATGGCGTGTCAAATCTTGCTCCTTTTTCATCTTGTTTCCCTCGCTGCTTCCTACTGACCAATCTATCTGAGCTATGGCTAGATCAGGATCAATTTTTTTTTTGCTTTTTTTTGTTTTTATTTTTATTTTTTTGTTTTTTTTTTACTTCAAGAAAACCATCAGGGTAAAGAAGTCTAGAAACCCCTGAAGGACCCTGCTCAAAGGATCGTCTGTCCAAAACTAAAATACAGCAAAATTATACAAAGATAAAAAAAATATAATAGCAAATGATGACATACCTGTATATACAGCTTTCATGGCATATCTTTATACTGCGCGTCATGAGTGCAGTAGTGGCTTATCTTTATATTGCGTGTCACCAGTGCAGTAGACACTCACGAATTTTTTTTTTTAAAGGACTAGCGTGCAAAGGTTCACCCGAGTCAATGATGGGTCAGCCAAAGGCTGGGGCTCCACAACTAATTAAAGTCATAGTACTCCTTTCGGATCGCCCTTGTTCAGACTCTTTTTTTTTCATTTTTTTTCATTTTTTTTTCAAAAAGAAAACATGAAGAAGAAGAAGAAGATAATATTTACAGATTGTTGTGGATATGGCTCACATCTGCCTCTGGTTTCACGTCCAGTAACGGCTTAAACGCCTTCAATGAGTCGAGGATAAGCTTCCCATCCAATTTTCTTATAAATTAGCAAACAGGGTCTTTTAGAGTTAGATTCCCAAGACTGTAGTGCTTTTTTCTTCATCATGATTGCAGGAATCAGAGGCATCATGTTTCTTTTTGAAATTGAGCCCAACTTTTGACAATTTTCACAACTTTTGCAAAAAGTATAGTAGTCTTTAAATAAAGTGGGCCAATAAAATCCGCATTGCAAGATTTTCGCAGCTATTTTCTTTGAAGAAAAGTGACCTCCACATGCTTCCGAGTGACAAAATTTAATGATACTACCTACCTCACTGTTGGGCACGCATCTCCGAAAGATTTGGTCAAGACAATATTTGAACAAGTATGAGTCATCCCAATAAAATTTTTTTACCTTTGTCAGAAATTTCCTTCTATCTTAGTGCGTCCATTGAGGCGACATCTTTCCTTTTTGTTCTTCAGTAAGAGACGAGGAAATTACCACAGGAAAGCTTTGCTTTTCTCCCAAAAATGTGTACTTCAACCCAGAAGGTAATGGCTTTAGTTCCGATGTGGGTACTTCTTTATGGGCATTATCATTCATGGGTTTTAGCTCTTCGAATTTTGGCTTTCTTCCTTTGTATTATATTTCCTCTGTACAATCAAGCAAATAAAATGAATTAATTAAACAAACTTCTAATGGGTCAGAAGAACTCCCTTTCTGAAGATGATCATCTATAATGACTTCAATTCCTTCAACTTCCTCCTTTTCATCAAGGACTTCCTATGGCTGCTTGCACATGTGAAAAACATTGAGATCCAATGTCATGTTTCCAAATGTTAGCTTCACCACTCCATTTCTGCAATTTATTAAAGCATTTGATGTTGCTAAAAACGGACGGCCTAAGATAATAGGAATTGACTTGCAACTATCAACCATAGGTTCAGTATCCAAGACAATGAAATCCACAGGATATATGAATTTATCAACTTGAACCAACACATCTTTCACTATTCCTCTTGGAATTTTAATTGATCTATCGGCAAGTAGAAGAGTTACAGAAGTTGGTTTTAACTCACCTAAGTTGAGTTGCTGATAAACTGAATATGGAAGCAAATTGACACTAGCACCAAGATCAAGTAAAGCTTTTTCAATTTTATGTTCTCCAATAATGCATGAAACTGTAGGACAACCAGGGTCTTTATATTTCAACGCATTATTATTCTGAAGAATGGAGCTTACCTGTTCAGTCAAAAATGCTTTCTTTTTCACATTTAATTTCCTTTTAACAGTGCACAAGTCCTTCAAATATTTAGCATAAGAAGGAATCTGTTTGATAGCATCTAACAGAGGAATATTGATTTTCACTTGTTTCAAAATTTCAAAAAGTCCAATGTTATGGTCCAATTTCTTTGGATTTTTCAACGCTTAAGGAAATGGGGGTGAAGGCAAGAGTTTGGTCTCCTTTTGGTCAACTTCTTCATTTTCTTGGGGAATTGGTTCATCTTCTTTCTCACAAGATTCGAGGATCTGTTTTTCAACAACTTTTCCACTCCTAAGAGTTATCACTGACTGGACTTAGTCCATTTGTTGGTTTTCTGAACTCCCCTCATTTAGACTGTACTGACCTTTGGGATTTGGTTAAGGTTGAGAAGGAAATTTTCCTTTCTCGTGAATGGTGAGTGCAGAAAAAAGTTTAGCAAGAGTGTCTTTTATGTCATTCATGATTTGATTGTTTTGTTTATTAATGGCCTCTTGCTTTTCCATGAATGCATGCAGTGTTTCTTCAAGATTTTTCCTATATGGTGGGACATAAGGTGCATATCCTTGAGAATTTTGAGAGTCCTGTTGTGTCCGAGGAGGTGGTGGTTGCACAAATTGTGACTGATTATTATTCCTCTAACTGAAATTCGGGTGATTTCTCCATCCCGGATTGTATGTATCTGAAAAAGAAGAAGTAAATGGCTTGTTAAAATTATTCATTGCATTTACCTGCTCATGTACAACTTCTTTAAAAATAGGAATTTTAGGACATTCATGTGTTGAGTGTCCTAAATCATCACAAATGCCACAGATTTCTTCATTTTGCACTGATTTGATTTCTTTTGTTTTTCTTAATTCCATTGCTTCAACCTTTCTAGCCAAACTGACAAATCTAGCATTTAGATCTTCCTCTTGAATAAGGTGATATTTTCCTTTATTAGCACTTGCAAGATTAGATCTAATTGAATTTTCAGAAGTACTATGCCAAGATTGAGAATTTTCAGCCAATTGGTTCAAATAGTCTAAAGCTTCATCTGGTTCTTTATCAAGAAACTCACCATTGCACATTGTTTCCACAAATTGTTTAGTTTCAAGAGTTAAACCTTCATAAAAGAAGCTTATAGTGCGTCATTTTTCAAAACCATGATGTGGGTACGAATTTAACAAATCTTTAAACCGTTCCCAACATTGAAAATATGCTTCATTTGAATTTTGAGAAAAATTATGGATTTGTCTTTTTATAGCATTGGTTTTATGTGTTGAAAAAAATTTCTTTAAGAATTCACCTTGCATTTCTTGCCATGTGCTAATTGATCTTGGATTCAAAGTGTTAAGCCAAGATTTTGCTTTATCTTTTAAAGAAAAAGGAAACAATTTAAGATTAACAATCTTTTCAGTGCAATTTTGATCATTGAAGGTAATACATACTTCTTCAAATTCTTTCAGATGTAAATATGGACTTTCAGATTCTAAACCATGAAAATTAGGAAGTAAAGAAATCATACCTGGTTTGAATCTAAAATTGTTGGCATTGAGTGGAAAGATAAAACATGATGGACTAGAACTTCAAGGTGGTTGCAAATATTCATGCATGGTTCGCAACGGTTGATTTTCATGTTCATCATGTATACTTTCATTATTAGCCATTGTGTCAATTGTGTGTGATTGTGATTCAAACAAATCAATATATAACATACCAGGATTAATTTTGACTAAACGACCAGAATTTAAATCACGATACCAATTAAGCATACATACATAAATAACTTAAAATAAATAAACAAAAATAATGTACAAGTTGGCGGTGTAACCCACGATTAAATATTAATAAGGATGTGGTATAAACCAACCATCCAATAAATATGTACAAAGGCGTGGAATAAACCAACCACCAAATAAAAATAAAAAAAAATGGTGTGGTAGAAACCAACCACCAAAAATATATAATATAACAAAGGTGGGGTAATAAACTAACCACCCAAAAATAAAAAAAAAACAAAAATAAAAATAAAAATAAACTACAGTAAAATAAAATACAAAAATTAAAATAAGAAAATTAAAATATAGAAAATAAAGTGCAGAAAGTAAATTTAAATATGAAAACCGGAGAGAGGCAAAGCCCCACCAAGGCTTGGCGAAAGAAAGAGAAGAAGAAATATTATTTCATTAAGATAGATTGCGGAAAAATAAATAACAGAAAAGTAAAAGGGAGAGTTTCCCCCACTAAGTTAGTGCATAAAATAAAAGGGAGAATTACCCTCACTAACAAAAAAATGATGAAAATAAATAAAAAAAATTAAAAAGTAAAAATAAATGACATAAATATAAAAGTTAGCAAGTTAGTATATTAGCAAGTTAGTAGGTTAGTAAGTTAGATAGTTAGTAAGTTAGAGAGTTAGTAAAGAAACCGAAGGATCGGCAAGCCGATCTTTTGCTCCGGTGAGGGAGAAGAGAGAATAGATTTTATTAAAGAAAACAAATCTCAATAAATCAAAACTTCAAATCAAGTCCCCTGCAACGGTGCCAAAAACTTGACTGCGGGATTTAAAGAATGCAAACCCAAGTGCAGGTTGTCTCAAGTAATAAATTTCTCGGGAGTCCGTGGTCGATCCACAGGGAATTGATGAAGAAAAATTAATTGAGGTAAGAAGAGGATTTATCACAACACCAAAAGTAATAAAGCAAGTTCACAAATGAAATTAAGGGCTTGCTTGGGTTAGGAGATCCACTCTTGGTAATAAATTAAAGGTAAGATTATTTTTCTTTTGAACTCAATTGAAATCCACACACGACGGAGGTTCCAATCGGAAAATATAACATTTAAAGTTCAATTATATATGCAATCATATTATGATTCCTTTATTTATCTACCAACATTTGTAAATGAGTTCAAGCATTCACTGTGCCAATCCTATTGTCTACAATAAATCAAGATCTCCATTATACAAAGAAGGTTTCTAAATTGATTGGAAACAAAATATAACACATATAATGTCCAATTGATAATATACCATTTAAGCACAAGAAATAAAATAATCTAACCTTATTTCATTACCAAGAGCTTCACTCTTTCACCCAAGCAAGATGAAGATTTAGTTACTCATGGATAAGAAGAAAGAAAGAGAGAAGAAGAGAAAGATGAACATAGCTTCACTTTAGAACAAGAGAAAATTACAACAAAGTAAAACAAGAAACAAGCATAACCACAACTTGTAACAAACTAAGCCTAACACCAAGTGTTCCAAATGGTCAGCCAATGGTGCCTTTTATAGAGGATTAGGGATACAAAATGACAAGGGGGCTGATTAGGAGTGGTTGGATGAGTGGATGAATGAGTGGAAAATGCCAAATGGTGAAGATAAGAGTGAAAAATCATTGAGATTTCTTGTTTCCGAAATCATTCATTGCTTAAGTTATTGATTTCGTCATTTTTGAGCCAAGTGGTCTTCATGAAAGTTCTAGAAAATTGTCTAAGCTTTCCAATGGCTCTAGAATCACCCAAAAATTCGTCCTACAGCCCAAGATATGACCCAATTACTACAGACTGTTCAGGCCCAGTTTCAGCACCTCTGTTTTGACTTTCAGACCCAATATCACTATCAAGGAGCCCGAATCAAGTTTTGTGTTTAACATGAAAGTTTTAGATCTGGGTCTTACTTTCAAATGTCCAAATTTCAACCCAAAATAATTATTATAGCCCGAGTTATGCTCTGATTACTGTACACTATTCAGGTTTCAGACACAAAACTTATGTTCTGTCTTCCAAGCCCAATTAGCTCCACTAGATGTCTGATTGAGACTTTGAGCTCTTCATCAAAGTTGTAGAGCTCTCTATTATCTTTCCTACAAGATAAAATTCATAATTATCAGACATTTAGAACTCAAGATATGGTCGAAATACAGAAACAACGTAAGACCAAAATAGTCATGAAAAAATCAATTAAGTCCAATTTAAGTCTAAACTTACAAAACATAACTAGGCTTAATCAATTAAGTACATGTAGAGTGTAAATGACTAAAAATGAGGGTTTATTAATGTATAAAATATGTGATCATCATTAATATATCAAGGGATTGCGTATTGATTAATTTTGGGAATTGATCATAAATCTTTGAAATAGAACATATTGGTTAGTGCATTTAAAAAGTTCAAGTGAAGTCTGAACCCTAACACTTTCCCATCATTGTTTTCAGCTTTTGCTTAATTATTTTGATTTACTTTGTTTAAATTTAATTGCTTTTCTTTAATTATTTTATTCTTACTTTTATCAAATATCACCTTTTGTGAAGCCTAAATAGTGTTAGTTTAACGAAATTAGTAATTAGTAATATAATCCTCGTGGGATGATACTCTTTTCACTACTTTATTACTTGTTGTGATTCGGTGCACTTGCCGATTTACACATCAATGGCTCTTTATAGGGGGTGGCCTCTTGATGTCCTGAGACTCTGTTTGCAATGTTGTCCTCAAGATGGTCTCTCGGAAGGTGTTCAGAGGCGCGTAGTTGGAGTATTTACCTTGGGATGGACTGTCATTCAAAGGGTTCTAGGACCTTGAGTAGTTATGGTTGGGTTTCTAGTGAGATGGCTCACCTTTCTCCAATCTCCTCTGATCCTCAGTTACTTCTTCAAGGATTATATATTTTTGAGACCGCTGCCGAAATTCATGCATGTTATCTGACTTTTTCTTTGTCAAAGATACAAAGAACTCGGAATCATATCGAAGGCCACTCCTAGTATAATGAAGGGTGATTCTGTCCTTAAAATTCTCCACGTTAATGCAACCCTTGTTGAACTTCTTAATGTATTCACAAAGGGACTCTTCATGCCCTTGGCGAATCTTAGATAAAGATTCAATCGACCTGAGTTGTTCCTTTCTAGTAGTATACTAGAGCAAGAAACATTGTTTGAGGTCCGACCAGTCGACGACATATCCCTATTCTAGATTTAGCAACCACCTGAGGGTTCCATTCTTCAGTGATAGAGGGAAAGCACGACAAAGCAACTGGGAGGATCCCTTAAAAAAATACATTGATTGGACGTAGACATCTATATGTTCTTGAGAGTCCACAGTTCTGTCATAGAGCTCCACGTTGGCTGGGAACTTAAAGTTTCTTAGAACTTTGTATCCCATGAGTTAGGCAGAGAAGGGTTGCGCCTAATTGCCGGGCCCAAGGTTGTTTCCAACAACGTTGGACTCCCTAACGTTGGTGTGTGGTCTTCTCTGGTTGTTACTAACACTCTGCCTTTCATCTGTATGGTGTGATTCGAACTGGTCATTATTCATAGATCGTTCTAAGTCTTCTAACCTGCGATGTTGTTCCTCAAGTTATCATCGTGGTGAGTCCATATGGTGATTTCTGAAAGTGTTAAGCAGGATTATGCCCTCTTGATGGGACGCATGATCTTTTGCAGTTCCGTTTGGAAATTCTAAGTGCTAATGGACTAGGATTCTAGCTTCTGGACCACTTGGATTAACATCCCACCTAGGGTTGCCAAGTTTATCTCTCATGGAAATCCTACCCGATGGATGTGGGCTTTCGTCAGAAAGCGAAGTTTTGTACCCATTGTGTAGAACCTCATCGTTGGGCACCTGGTTTCCGACAGCAGAAGCCTCGATAACTGGCCGTGGGACAAAGGGAGGAGGGGATTGTGCCATTGGTCCACGTTTTTGGGCTGTAGAGGTTTGCACAATATCTCTTTTCTTCGAATGATGTCTCGTGTTTACCATGGTTGGGTGAGAATAAAAGTTTATGATTTCCCACAAATAGTGTCAATGTTCTGAAGTGGATTCAAATGGGTACCTGAGATAGGCACGTTACGGTAGTTTCTTCCTTGCGCAGTAATAGCAGAGCGTATTGAACAGGGGGGTTGGTACTTACAAATGGACTCCAACGCTCAAGTCAGGCTGTGCACAAGTAAGGTATATGCAGAGTGATAAGTTACCCGGGGGAATGAGTTAACATGATATTTATAGAGATTGAAGTGATACGTTCCTGTAATAATCGTAGGACGAGATACGTTCCTTTGTTAGTTGCTAATGATCCATATATTATTGGAACGTTGATATAGTAATCATGAGCAGTTTGGGTACTATTATTCAGCAATATCATGATTAGATCATAATTAGCAATAACAGATATTCTCATGATATATCCATTGCACTAGTCTTGCTGTAATGTCTTTGCTACCCAATATCGTGGTCCAATATGTATAGGGTCAGACTCCTACAAATGGGTCTATCTGAGCGTATCAATGGTGGACAACGGCTTGTTGCGGACTGAGTCGGTCCATGGGATATGATCCCGAATCACAGTCCAAAACACTTACTCAAAATTATCAAATTTGGGTACCTACTTTATTTATGCTAGTGTCCTTAATTTGAACTCTAAAGGCATGTGCCCAACTTTTGTCGGGCATTTGAATCCATGTTTTGCCATTTGATTCCTATTGAAAGGACCTTTAGGCCATGGAAATGCCATTAAAGGCGAAATTAATCTTATTCCTAAAAAGTGTGAACAAGGGAGAAAAAAATAAAAAAGAAAGGTTGATGATATACTTAATGAAGAAATGGTGTGGTCAACTAATTAATGAACATAGTATAAAAGGTTATACTTTTGCTAACTCAATTGGCTAGTATTTCATTTTATTTTTGCAGAGGGAAACATATGTATATTTCATCAGGCCAAATGGCAAAACATTACATTAAATTAGCAATCTAATTAACCACAAGATGTGGCTCATATGACAACGTGAGCGATTGTCTGTGTGGACTTTACTTGCATTGTAAGAGTTGAAGTTCTACTTAAAGGCCCTTAAGATTAAGGCCATATTATTATGAGAGATTTGTAGGTGTTTTCGTTGTAAGAAAAATATCTTGTTCTACATCATTATTCAATGCATGACAAATTAATCATAACATTAAAAATATAATTAGAATGAAAGATGACGATAACTCATAAAATTGATTTATCACACATTTAATAATACAGAACAAGATAAATCTTTTATTCTAATATTATCTAAGAATTTCTCTAACATTAGAGGTCCAAGTAGTGATTAATCCCACATGCACGTAGGAGATCGAATAAAGTCAGCCATCAGCACATCACATTTGGAGGCTATTCATGTCAAGGAACTCAAACAATACACAAAAGCATATATGAATAAATCCTATATATGGTTACTCTCAACCATTATTGCTTACTAGTAAATCCCTATAGTGTGTACATATTTTTTCTTCCCTTCCACTGAACTTGAAACAGAGCGAGATGGCGGGCCAAATAGCTTAAAAATTAGAACATAATTGAGAATGGAAAGGGAATCTCTTATAAATAGCTTCATAGATTGCTCACACACTCAACGCCATTGCCAGTTTTCCTTATGAACTATTATCATTATTAAGCTTGTTGAGAAAGCATCTCTTGGTAGACATCCTAGAAGCTACATAGAAATCCTCCATAGACCCACAATGGCTGTGCTTGGGACTGGAGAAATCCTTGTGGCTGTTCTTCTTTTCGTTTTCATCCACTGGTGGAGGCTCAACAGAAACACACCTATGGCTAACAAATATGAACTTTTTTATTACCAGCGATCCGATGAGCGTGCATCACAACACAAGCATGAACTTTGAAAACTATGGGAAAGGGAAATATTTTAGTTATTATATTGTTGATGGTACTTCCTTTTTTTTCCATTACATAAGAGGCCTTACAAACTTGCAAAAAGGCACAACAAAACAAACTCATGACATCAAATAAAGCAACATAAGATCAGAAATGAATGCATTAGAAAGAAAGTAAGAATAGTACATATTAAGAAAAAGATGGTAAAATCTTGCCTAAGGTGATTTGGCTATATGAAAAAATGACCATTAGAAGTCCTAGTAAAAAAATTATATTAGATTAAGGATAGTCTAACAATTAATTAGAAGTGGAAGGAAACTTAAAAAAATTCTAAGTGAAATCATTAAAGAGGACTTTGCCTTAAATAATTTTTTCTGAACACTTGGTTTATGAATTATGATAGAATATAATAATATTGTTTGATTTATGTAATTGACTTTACTTAATAAGAAAAAGTTTTTGTTTTTGTTATATGTGTTTTTATCATACATGTAGTATCAAAATCTAGATGCATGATTTAGGACTCGTTTCAATATGTGAATTTTGACATACATGCATGCATGTGGTTATCTATGTTTAAAGGTATTATTTCAATGTGAAAAAGTTGTTCTTTTATGGGAAACCTTTGTTATTTTACCATGAAGCTTAGGCTGTAATTCATCTTTAATGGAATGATATTCTTTTCTAACTAGTAAGTATTTTATGTATCAAATGAGTTTTTTCTAATATAGTTAAAAATTTTAAAAAAATAAATTAAAAGAGAGAACAAATTTAAAACTAATAAAAGAGGATAAATCATAGTAAAATTAAAAGAGAATTTGAATTTAAATTTTATTTTTTAAAAAAAAATGATTAAGAATGACATTCATTCTTTGAGAGAGAATAAAAAGTTGATAAAGACGTGTCATTCTTTGAGGGGGAGTATAAAAATAAGAAAAAAATTAATGATAAGGATCATTAAGGAGTAATATTTAATTTAAAAGGATAAAAAAGTTAAAATTATTAAGAAGGATAATTTAAGTTATAATTAAAGAAAAAGATCACTTTATTTTATCTAATGGTCAAAATAACCCTTAAAAGAAAACAATGATCATCTCATTTAAAATCGTTAACCACTCAACGGTAATAAATGACTTCTTCATAGAAAACAATGACCATTTATAAATTTTTTCTTAATTTCATAAAATTTTACACATAGAAATTCATTTAAAATCATTAATTAGATGCTCAGTAGTAACAATTGACCATTTAATAGAAAGTAAGGGTTACTCACAAATTCCTTCTTAATTTCATAAATCTTCACATGTGAAACTTAATTTAAAATTGTAAGTCACTCAATGTTAACAAATGATCATTTAATAGAAACAGTGATCACTCACAAATTTTTTCTTAATTTTATGCAACTTTACACATGAAACTTCAATTAAAATCATTAGTAATTTAGTGTTAACAAATGATAATTTAATAAAAAGCAATGATCATTCACAATTTTTTTATTAATTTCATAAAACTTTGCACATCAAACTTCATTTACAACCGTTAGTCGTCAGTGATAATAAATGACTATTGATTAAAAATTATGGGTCATTCACAAATTCCTTCTTAATTTCATAAAACTTTACGCATGAAACTTCATTTAAACTTGTTAATCACTCAGTGTTAACAAATGACCATTCAATAAAAAGTAATGACCACTCACAAATTTCATCTTGATTTAATGAAACTTTACACATCGAACTTTATTTAAAATCATTAATCACTCAGTGTTAACAAATTATCATTCAGTAAAAAGCAATGACCACTTATAAGTTTCTTCTTAATTTTATAAAATTTTACACATGAAACTTTATTTAAAATCATTAGTTATTTAGTGGTAATAAATGACCATTGAATAAAAAGTTGAAGCCACTCATAAATTCCTTCTTAATTTCACAAAATTTTATACATGGAACTTCATTTAAAACTGTTAGACAGTTGCATAAAATTAAGAAGAAATTATTGAGTGATCATTACTTTTTATTAAATGGTCATATGTTAATACTAAATGACTAACAATTTTAAATGAAATTCCACGTGTGAAGTTTTTGAAATGAAAAAGGAATTTGTGAGTGGCCTCTACTTTCTATTAAATGGTCATTTGTTACTACTAATCGTCTAATGATCTTAAATAAAGTTATACATGCAATGTTTTATGAAATTAAGAAAAAATTTGTGAGTGGTTATTGCTTTTTATTAGGTAGTTATTTGTTACCCTTAAGCGGCTAACAGATTGAAACGAGATGACAATTACTTTCTATTAAAGATAATTTTAACCATTAAATAAAATGAAATGATCATTCTCATTAATTATAACTTAAATAATCCATCTTAATAATTTAACTTTTTTTATTCCTTCAAATCAAATATTACTCCTTATAGTCCTTACCTTTAATTTTCCCTACAAACAAATAAGCCTACATCCTTCAACATAATTGTGCTTTCTCAATTATTCAAGATCATTGCACTTGGATAAAAGTGGATGTTGAACTAACTATATAAGTATTGAAACGTATTTTTTTCACGATTGAACATGTGACCCAAAACTTGAAAACTTTGATTATGTTGTAGTACAAAAGTTGTTCGGGTTTTGTTATTCGTATGGTTCTGAATTTTTTTGCAATCATATTTTTCCCTAAATGTTGCCGGAAAGTTGTTAAAAAAGGAAACTTCTCACCGGCAATAATAGAGGAAAGCACATGATTTCTTTACTGATTTTATTTGTTTTTAGCTTGTTTTAATCAAAATGATTGTTCAAACCAATCATAAAACATGTTTTAGGGTGAACCTTGGTCTAGAAACCATTGAAAACATGTTGAAAATGAACAAGTAATCATGTGATAATAATTAGAGGATTAACACATTTATTTATTTATATTTGTAATGACTAACACATTTATTTTCACATAATTTGTTCATGTCAACTCCACTATTTACATAAAATAAAAAGAGAATATCTAGTTTTTTTTAAAAAAAATACGAGATATGAAAAGAATCAGCAAAAAATATTTTCTCAAGAAAAGCTCTCACATGCTTGAGATAAGTTATTAAAAAAAATTAAATTAAAAGACCAATTACAAATTTTTATAATTTTTTATATTTAATTTTTTAATTTAAAAGTTAATTCTTCTATTCTGTGATTTGCTAACTGAAATCTGCTTTATCTATGAGCCAAAATCTGCTTTTATTGTTATGGAAGCTGGAAGTACCAAATGCTTACCCAAAATTATCAAATACTTTATTATTATCAAACTTGAGTGCCTACTTTATTTATGCTAGTGTCCTTAGTCTGAACTCTGAAGGCATGTGCCCAACTTTTGTCGAGCATTTGAATCCATGTTTTGCCATTTGATTCCTATTGAAAGTAACTTGTGGCCATGGAAATGCCATTAAAGGCGAAATTAATCTTATACCTAAAAAGTGTGAAGGGAGGAAAAAAATAAAAAAGAAAGGTTGATATGATATACTTAATGAGGAAATGGTGTGGTCAACTAATTAATGCACATAGTATAAAAGATTATACTTTTGCTAACTCAATTGGCTAGTATTTCATTTTATTTTTGCAGAGGAAACATATATATATATATATATATATATATATATATGAGGAAGGATCAATTTATATTAGTGTAAATTTTTTTAGATTTACACTTATTTTTAACTGTTAGATCCACTTTTATCTAATTGTTACTTTTAATGAAATAATCTCAACCATTAGATGAAAGTAAATCTCATGATTAAAAATGAGTGTAAGTCAAAAAAGACTTACACTGGTATAAACTGATCCCGCCTCTATATATATATATTTCATCGGGCCAAATGGCAAAACATTACATTAAATTAGCAATCTAATTAACCACAAGATGTGGCTCATATGACAACGTGAGCGATTGTCTGTGTGGACTTTACTTGCATTGTAAGAGTTGAAGTTCTACTTAAAGCCCCTTAAGATTAAGGCCATACTATTATGGGAGACTCGTAGGTGTTTTCTTTGTAGGAAAAATCTCTTGTTGTACACCGTTAATTCAATACACGATAAATTAATTATAACATTAAAAATATAATTAGAATGATAAATAATGATGATGCACAAAATTAATTTGTCAAACATTCAATAATATAGAACAAAATAAATCTCTTACTCCAATAACATCTAAGAATTTCTCTAACATTAGAGGTACGAGTAGGGATTAATCCCACATGCACGTAGGAGATCGAATGAAGTTAGCCATCAGCACATCACATTTGGAGGCTATTCATGTCAAGGAAATCAAAGAATACACAAAAGCATATATGAATAAATTCTATGGTCCCTCTCAACCGTTATTGCTTACTAGTAAATTCCTATAGTGTGTACATATATATTTTTTCTTCCCTTCCACTGAACTTGAAACAGAGCGAGATGGCGGGCCAAATAACTTAAAAAATTAAAACATAATTGAGAATGGAAAGGGAATCTCTTATAAATAGCTTCACAGATTACTCACACACTCAACACCATTGCCAGTTTTCCTTATGAACTATTATCATTATTAAGCTTGTTGAGAAAGAATCTCTTGGTAGACATCCTAGAAGCTACATAGAAATCCTCCATAGACCCACAATGGCTGTGCTTGGGACTGGAGACATCCTTGTGGCTGTTCTTCTTTTCGTTTTCATCCACTAGTGGAGGCTCAGCAGAAACAAACCTATGGCTAAGTGTGTATTTGGATTGTAGTTGGGATTTCTAAAAGTGAGTTAGGATGCCTCGAACGTAGTACAATGTTGTTTGGGTTGTTTTTTTCTCAGTTAGCTCAATATACTTTTCCTTCCAAAAGTAAGTTAGGATCAAAGTAACATTTTTTTGCTCTTGTGTTTAGTTGAGTCTAAAAACAATCTTTCAAACTCACTTTTGAAACAAAAGTTCCCAAACATAAATTAGTTACTGCAAACTCACTTTCAACTAAACTTAAGTTTGCAAACACACTTTCAACTAAACTTAAGTTTACCAACTGCAATCCAAACACACACTAACTGACCCATGCTTGGAATGCTACCTGGTCTCTTGGTCAACGTGTCCAACATCCATGATTATCTAAATTCAGTTTTGAAACATCAAGGAGGTACTTTCAAGTTTGAAGGACCTTGGCTAACAAACAAGAACCTCTTTTATTACCAGCGATCCGATGAACGAGCAACACATCACAAGCATAAAGTTTGAAAACTACGGGAAAGGGAAAGATTTTAGTTATTATATTAATTTATAGGGAAAAAATAGTTTAAATTATTTAGAATGACTATTTAAGTTATAATTAAAGAAACGAAAAATCTCATTTTATCTAATGGTCAAAATAACCCTTAATAAAAAATAATGATCATCTCATTTAAAATCATTAGTCGTTTAATAACTGCTTAATAGAAATCAATGACCATTCACAATTTTTTTCTTAATTTCATGAAACTTTGCACATAGAAATTTATTTAAAACTGTTAAATACTCAGTAGTAACAAATGACCATTTAATAGATAGTAAGGATTACTCACAAATTCTTACTTAATTTCATAAAACTTCACATGTATAACTTAATTTAAAATTGTTAGACACTCACTGTTAACAAATGACCATTTAATAGAAAACAATGACTACTCACAAATTTCTTCTTAATTATATGCAACTTTACACATGGAACTTCAATTAAAATCATTAGCAACTTCACATGTGACCACACTCAAATTTCTTTTTAATTTTATAAAACTTTACACATAGAACTTCATTTAAAACCATTAGCCGCTTAGTAGTAACAAATGACCATTGAATAAAAAGTAAAGGTCATTCACAAATTCCTTCTTAATTTCATAAAACTTTACGCGTGAAACTTCATTTAAACTTGTTAGGCACTCAGTGTTAACAAATAACCATTCAATAAAAAGTAACGATCGCTCATAAATTTCTTCTTAATTTCATGAAACTTTACACATCGAATTTTATTTAAAATCGTTAATAACTCAATGTTAACAAATTACCATTCATTAAAAAACAATGGTCACTTACAAATTTCTTCTTAATTTCATAAAATTTTACACATGAAACTTTATTTAAAATCATTAGCCGCTCAATAGTAACAAATGACTATTGAATAAAAAGTAGAAGTCACTCATAAATTCCTTTTTAATTTCATAAAACTTTATACATGGAACTTCATTTAAAATCGTTAGCCGGTTGCATAAAATTAAGAAGAAATTATTGAGTGATCATTAATTTTTATTGAATTGTCATCTGTTAACACTGATAATTACGATTTTTAACGTATTAATTATCCACGTAATTACCTTATTAATGATGTCCAGGTTATAATTAAGTGATCTTAGCACCTATTTTAATCATTGGGTTGAATTGGGCTTTAAAGCAATTTAATCATTAATTTTTTAATTTTAATGCATATTTATATTGGTTCAGTATTTTAGTCATAACTTGAGTTGTAGATATCTGATTTTGATGTTCTTTATATGTTAGGAAATATGAGAAAAAAATTTACAAGTTTTGTGAAATGTCAAATTGGAAGATTCAAACATTTAAGTGGTCAAAAACAACCTTGAAGTTGGACCATCGATGCTGTCACGAATTTCTAGACATATCTTCACTCATTTCTAGCCCAAATTAAGCATATGAGCACTCATTAGAAAGCTTATTTCAAAGGCTATCTGATGAGATTGAGCTTAATTCGAAATTGTGACAGAAATCCAGACTAAAGAGAAGATAGAAAAGTGAAAATTAGGTGGAAGAATCATTAGCAAAAGTGGTTGAACCACTTTCATGATGGAGTAGGTGAACATAATGGAGAAGGTGAGAGACATGCTTTCATGATGGAGAAGGAGAGAGACATGCTTTCTTGATGGAGTAGGTGGACATAATGGAGAAGGTGAGAGACATGCTTTTATGATGGAGTAGGTGGACATAATGAAGTAGGTGAAGGAATAATTGGCAATAGTGGTTGGACCACTTTGATAATGAAGCTTGTTAGTGGATTGTTAGTAGGATAACAATATATTATATATATGAGCTTTGCATTCATATTTAAGAAGGGTGTTAGTCTTAGTTTAGAGACTTGGCTTCTCCTCCTCTCCTCCCTCCTTCAATTTTTCTTCTTTATTTTCATAGTTTTTTTTTTTTTATATTTCTTGTATGTTTTGATGGTTTCCTTCATTGTAATAGAGGACTAAGTTACTTTCAGTCAATTCGGGACTCTTGAAGAGATTGTGATTTGGATTCTTGAGACCTTGGTTCTGTAATGTATTTGATTTGTAGTTGAATTCCTCTTCTCTTGATCTTGAATGCATGAATGGTGATTCTGTTTATGTTTGATCTGATTTGATCTTGATTTAAGATTGAGATTTATGATGAAACTTAGAACTGATTGATCTAAACTAATCCCATGACTAAAGATTGAGATTTGTGATGAAGTTTAGAACTGATTGATCTAAACTAATCACGTAATTGAAGAGGTTAGGTTACTGATTTGTGCCCAGGTTAATTGAATTCGGTACTTAAATTAACATAGATCCACATGAATGCTGCGATTGCAGATTTGTATTTATCACTTGTTAATTGAATTCTAGACGATTGTCTAGTATGAATTATGGATCTGATGCAGAGATCTTGGTTAGATCTAAGTTAACCATTCAAATATGCTTCAAGTGTTTGTTGGAAGGTTTATGATTGAATCCACCCAATTTTGGATAGGTTTCTGAATTGACTGTTCTTTTAATTATTATTTCTTCCTTTAATTTTGTTAAGTGCAATCTTGAACTGTCAAACTCCCTTTTCTAACTTTAACTTGAATTGATTAAATTACGTTTACGATCTTTGAGGAGACGATCCAGTGTTGTTTACTATGCTACAAGCTTAGGTAATAACTTCAGTTATAATTTTGACTAAGTTCGACGCTCGTCAAACACTGAGTAACTAACAATTTTAAATGAAGTTCCACTTATGAAGTTTTATAAAATTAAGAAAGAATTTGTGAGTAGCCCTACTTTCTATTAAATGGACATTTGTTACTACTAAGCATCTAACAATTTATATGAAGTTCTACAATCAAAGTTTTATGAAATTAAGTAAAAATTTGTGAGTGGTCATTGCTTTCTATTAAGTAGTCATTTGTTACCACTCTGCGGCTAACAGTTTGAAATGAGATAACAATTGTTTTCTATTAAAGATAATTTTGATTATTAGATAAAATGAGATGATCTTTCTCTTTAATTGTAGCTTAAATCATCTTTCTTAATAATTTTAACTTTTTTTCTCCCTTCAAATTAAATATTACACCTTAATAGTCCTTACCATTAATTTTCCCTAGAAACGAATAAAGCTACATCCTTCAACAGAATTGTGCTTTCTCAATTAATCAAAATCATTGCACTTGCATAAAAGTGGATGTTGAACTAATTATATAAGTACTGAAACTTATTTTTTTCACGTTTGAACATGTGACCCAAAACTTGAAAACTTTGATTATGTGGTAGTACAAAAGTTGTTCGGGTTTTGTTATTCATATGGTTCTGAATAGTTTTGGAATCATTTTTGTTCCTAAATGCTGCCAGAAAGTTGTAAAAAACGAAACTTCTCACCGGCAATAATAGAGGAAAGTGCATGATTTCTTTACTGATTTTATTTGTTTTTAGCTTGTTTTAATCAAAATGATTGTTCAAACCAATCTTAAAGCATGTTTAAGGGTGAACCTTGGTCTAGAAACATATTGAAAATGAACAAGTAATCACGTGATAATAATTGGAGGATTAACAGATTTATTTATATTTGTAATGACTAACACATTTATTTTCACATAATTTGTTCATGTCAACTCCACTATTTACATCAAATAAAAAGAGAATATCTATTTTTTTAAATATGAATATGAAAAGTGTAACACTCTGGAAAATATGTTAGATTTGTATATAGTTACAAAGGTAGTCTAACACTTACTTAACATGCTTATTTAATTTTGTGATATTCTAAGCATGTTTAGTCATTTTGTTGTAGCACTATGTGTGAAAAATAATTATTATTAGCCCCGAAATTGGATTAAACTACCTAGTTAGTAAAAATAAATGTGAAAAATTTGTTTCTAGATCACAAACGTGTGAAGGATGTTGCAGTTAAAATTTGAGGTTAATCGGAGTTAGTTTGATATTTTTAAGTATATTGAGTGTGTGTTTTAATGCTAGATTGACTACCAACAGATATGAAAAAATATGAAAATAGTAAAACAAGATTTTTGATGAATCTTAGGATTTATTATAAATTTGTTAGAAGTTAAGAAACTTGATTTGGTAAAATCTAAGTGTTCTTAACAGATTGAGAATTAGGATAAGTCACTTAAGTGACAAAGTGAGGCACGGTTCCACACTCTTTTTGTTGCCTTGACTTATTTAAGTCTCAAATGAGATATTTCTCTTATTTCCCACCCCTTCTCACGACTGCAGTTGGAAAACTCAAAGGCAAAGGCAAGAACAGAGCAAAAGGAGGAGAATCAACCAACCAAGTGAAGGAAAAAGGAAAGGAAGGAAATGAGCTTCTCGGTTCTTTCAATTTCTGAAGTTAGAGGTAGAGGGCATTTGTTTTAACATCTTTTCATCCATTGTATCTATCTAGTTCATGAGGTAGCTTGGTGAGGCAAGTGGATCTTGGATGTGATTCTTGTGTTTTGTGCTTGAATTTTGTTGTAGAACTTTAGAAAGACATAATTTTAGTTTGTTTGAAGTTTAATGATGAATTTTCATACCTTAAACACCTTTGATTTTACTTGAGTTGAAAGTGGAGTTTTAAGTTTTTAAGGTTGATGATTGGTTCTTTGTTTCATGTGGGAGTGGTTTAAAAATTGTTTGAGAGTTGCAACATGTTTATGGGCCTTGTGAGGTGTTGGAAATCACTTAGATTTGAGGTTTAAGTAGTTGGAAGGTCATTGTTCCCCAATGGAACAGTGGTTGTTTTATGCATAATTTTGCAGAAAACTCTGTTCGTAGGGTCACGCCACAGTGTGACTGAACCACACTTAGGCGTGGGTGAGGCAAAAAGCATCGCACCGAGGTGTGTCAGAGCTGCGCTTAGGCGTGGCTGCCTAGGAGAAACTAAAATTTTTGTTTGATGTAATAGAACTTTCTATTTGTGTAGATCCTTCTTTTATGCTTCTTAATGAGTGATGAGACTAGGAGTATTAAATGAAGTGATTATGTAATGAAGGTAAATCAATTGGTATATTAATTATTATGATATTTAGCATAATTGTTGTCTATACTTAAGAAGATGGATGTAATTCAATTGACATGTTATCCATTACGATAAGTGACATCATTGTATTTCACACTTATGGTTGTGAATGAAAACCAATTGGCATGTTAGTTATTGTAGTAATTTGCATCATTTTTTCATAACTATGTTGTTGAAGACTGCATAGTTGACGAGTTCACTACCTGGGGTTCTTGAAGACCGTGTAGTTAGTGAGACCACTACCCAAAGAGAAGATTTCTAGAGCTGGGTTCTAGTGCTTGTTCAGAACTTGTGGAACTAGGTTCCTTTGTTTTGTTCAAGGCTCATACATATCATAACAATTCTAGAGTGGCTTATGATGAGTTCCCTAACTATGTCTGACAAATCATGACATAATTTACATTCATTTTTAAGATACTGCATAGACATGAACACAAGGCATAATTTGGCATAGCATGACAATTGTATGGACAATTTCCAATCATAACATACTCATGCATGGCAATTGTATGGGCAATTGCTTAATTTTAAGAATATGGTGATACTTGAAGACTGTTGGTGAGAATGAGTTTTCTATACAAACTTTTAAAATGAGAATATATTTCGGGAAGATAAATGACTTGGTTTTGACTTTTGCCACCTTTCTAGTTTATATGTGTATATGACTTGAGTTTAGAAATGTGTTTTCCTTGAAATAGTTGGAATGATTATGATGCATGTTTTATGGATTTAACTACTAACGATATGTGATTCTCACCCCTTGTATGTGTGTTTCCATAATGATTTCAGGGAAGAAGACTTATGGAAAGTGAAGCGCAAACAGGAGCTTGGAGAGCTTAGTTTAGTTTTACTTGTTGTTCTTATGAAAACATGTATATTTTATGCCTTGAGAGACCTAGTTTACTAGTTTTGTACATATGTTGTATTTATGAAAAATACAAACGTTATGTATATTTTCTTTCGCTGGTGACTCATATTTTCTGTATATGATATTGTTATATTATGTTAGAAATGTTTAAATAGTTAGTAACATGCTTGGATCTAATCATTGTAGTATAATACAGATTATACTATTGTTATTAAATTTGGGATATTACATTATGATATCAGAGTAGTTCATCATGTTGAGCCGAGGTATGGATTGACTATGCTTAGGTATGTTTAGGAGTTCTTTTGTGTATTGTGCATTCCTTTGTCTCTTGTTTGAGATGTTTGAATAGAATTGCATGACTTGCCTTAGGATAGATTATTATTAGCTACTATTATACGATTACATGATATTGAGGACTGATCAACTCAATATATATTGTTCTATATGTACAGGAAACTATGGAACCACTAAGGAAAACTCATGAAACTAGGAACTCCACTAGAGAAGGTCTAAATATGGCCGAGGCTGTGATGACAATTGTAACACCCTTGTGGGGATGTCACATTTATGATGCAATAAAAGAAAGATAAATAAATATTACCCAAGTTGTAAAACATTTGTTACATAAATAATATGGGTTGTAAAATTTTTCCTTTTTCTTTTATACAGAATATCATTACATAAAATAACATGAAACATAAAGTAAAACAAACTGTCATCACACATATAATATACATAGGATTTTGTTTTAAGTAGTACAAATACTTTACAACTACAAAGTATTTAAACAAAATAGTAAAGAGTTAATATACAATACTACATCAAAAAGTGCCCAAGTGCACATCATAGATCTCTAACCCTCTGAAGGATCACTCTCAGATGAAACTTCTGGTGATAGATATCCAGGATGTCTCGACGCTCTACGGACACGAGTCCATGCTGTCGATACACTACTGATCTCACTAGGCGCAAGAACATCCCTTCCCAGTAACGCTTAATAGTCAGCGGCAACTCTAAATGCAAATACGGAGTAGTAGTAAAAGCAAGTTCCCCATCAAACTTTGATCGTAGGGACATAGTCAAATGTCCTACATAGACAACCGATCCTCTGTCTTCTCGCAAGCGCCAAGCCTCTGAACCCCCGTGAAACTTAAGTATCACGAAACCAAGAAATCCCAGCAAAGCCATCCTCGCCAAATCAGTCTAATGGATATGGATGATCAGAAGGTTCGCAGTCGTCGAATTGATCTTCCGTCTGCTGTTGTTCCTCTTCCTCAGGATACACACTCTCAAGAGGCTGATCCTCTTCCTCAAACTCTTTATAATATAATTTAATAATACAGAAACAATACATACAAAGAGGTGAGATAATCATACATCAATACCAGCATGGCAAATAAGAAAATGACAATACAACAGATATCACAGTTTAATATAATAAAGCATGTTATAACAGTTTAAATAATAATAGAATTTAACACAAAAATTTTAATACAACAGTTTCATACAATATCACAAACAATAATGATTTGATGCATGACATAAATGCAAATGAAATGTGACTCGTTCCTACTCCATGGTGCTAGACACAGATATTAGAGAGAATGACCCGTAAAGATCTATCAGTACCTCAGGCTGCCTAACCAAACTATTGCACTATCTTACGTTGTGTCTCTAGCCCACTGTCCAATCATCGTGTAGTAGCACACAGTCCAAACATCGTGTAACTACAGGCATTGTACTAAAATAGTCTTTACAAGATCTTGATTAAGTATAGTGCGTGTCGAGATCACTAGTGTGTTGCCAGTTACCACGGCCCAGTTGTCGACATGTGGAATGCTCCGCACACTAATGCCTCCAAGTCCATACGAAGAAATGAACCACACTACGCTTATCACACTGACAACATGGTGTAATTCGCCTCGTCAATCAAATTACCAATTATCAAACAAATTGGCACAACTCAATACATGAATAAAAATAATAACTACCAAATTACCCTTAGTATCAAAATATTCTCATATTTACGCAAATGTCCTCAATGGTAAAAATCCAAAATACAGTACGTTCCCACTTGACGTACTATATTTTCACACGTTCGGGTCCACCACTTTGGTCCGACAGTAAAAACTTGCTGTTCTAATTAATCGCATAGAAATTTTATTGCATTTTCACAATTTCATCGTTTTTACAAACGTTTTTAAATCGCATAAATATATTTTGCTGTTTTTAAAATCGCGTAGCATTTTTAAATCGTTTTCTCAATCGCGTAAGATTTTTAAATCGTTTTCTTAACCGAAAAGCTTTAAAATCTCTGTTTTAAAATTATGTAAGCTATTTTCACTACTTTAAAATTACGTAAAATAATTTTTCTTATGTTATAAATGTAATGTGAAACATTCTCTTTTATTTGTCTATTTTTAATAAATTTTGACAGTATTTTGTCTATAAAATCTATTAAAATTGTACTTTCTACGTTTTTCTTCTAAAAATTCGTTTTCTTAGTTTATTATTACTAAATCTACTTTAGTAACTATCATTATACTTTAAAATACAAAAATAATAATTTTTCAAGGGTTTTTATTCATTTTTCTTCTATGTCATATTTCTAATAAAACTTGATTTCCTTCCTTAAATCTTGAAAATCCATTACAATTGCATTCTTTTTAGGTAAAACATTAAGTCTACACTTTAGAAAATAAATTTATATTGATTACACATTTACTAGGCATGTTGGACGAAATTACTAAATTCTTGGCATTTGATCTTTGGATCATTTTTCTTCTTCTAAATCATTTTGAAATTTATTCATTATCCTAATTCCATTAAATCCTTTCTTTAGAAAATGGATGAGAACATTTTGGTTCTCTTTTCTTGGTTGAGGTAGTGAGCCTCTTAATGTGTTCTTTGGAACACTCATGCAAACCTTACATGTTAATCACATCCTAAGTAATAAATATGCATATATCAACACATACAATATATTTTAAAGCTTGTAGACATGTATACAAACAATATCAAACACAAGTAAGAAAGCTTTTAAACAATCAACACAAGTGAATCCTTATGGATTCTTCACACACATACAATCCATTTTCTCATCACCACACATGGTTGATGAGATTAAATCTCCCTCTTACCTTAAAGGAAGACAAAATCTCCTACTCCTTCTCCTAGGGATTTCGGGTTCACCTCCAAGAAAACCTAAAGATCTTAAACAAAAATTTAAAGAGTTATAACTATAGGAGAAAATATAAACCATGGATAAATCATGGCTCAGAACCTTAGAAATGATGTTAGAAATGAAAAATAAAGATTTTCACCTTCTAGGAAAAATCTCAAAAGAATTTTTCCAAGCTTTAGATGATAGATTTTGGAAGAACTCTCAACTAGAGATGTTTTAGAATGATGTTGAGGTTTAGAAAATAAGGTTGGATAAAATTTTGGGAGGTTGGATGGTGGTTTAGGGTTCTTGGCCGAATTGCTTGGAGAAGAGTAACAATGGTGGTTTGTATTTTTGGAAGAGAGAAAGTGTAGTAAAGTGTTAGAGAATGAAGTGAAAATTGCTCTCCAAATGTGCATGGCTGTGGAGCTCAATAGAGAAAAAGGTGGCCACTTTGTTTGACCCTCTAAGACTCCATCCAAGCCTTAGACTTCATCAAAGGTTGAGATCAAAACTTGATCACCAAGCTTGTCTTCTATTGGTTAATCCAAGCCTTGTCATAAGCCTAGTCATATGCAATGTCACTTGTTCTTGAAAGTTCCTCCCTAATGGTGATTAATTAAGCTACTAATCCCATTAAGCTTCTAAGCACACTTAACCTAACTTAATTAGGAAAATTAGTTACATTACTAATTAATTAGCATCCTTATAATCTAAGCTTCAAGAGCCATTGATCATATCAATGGTTGATATTAGGTAGTGATATGATCAAATCTAAGCCATTAGATCTTATCTCCATAAAATTCTAGCCATTAGATTCATCTCCAAAGATAAAGGGTCAAGATCTTCTCTATATTCTTCACATCCAATGGTCAAAAATGATTCTAACTACTTTTGTGAGACCAATCTCCACCGTACAGTTGATCAACAGCAGATATCCAAAGCCTTCAATAGTAAGCTTATCTCTACAACCATAGATTAGATCAACGGTTGATATCCAAAACTAAACCTTCTCATCCAACTATGCAAATTAAGTCAAGCCCTCTTTGTTGACTTAATTCCCATTGGCTTAAAATAAATCAAGCCACTAACGTTGACTACTCTTTCTAAACGTGGGTCCCGCAATGCATTTGTGAGTCCTACAAACCAAAAGTGGGTCCCACAGTCATTTCTAGGTCTATTGTCGTTTATTTGTACTGACTAATAAAATAATTTTATTACACAGTTAAATTCTAAAAATTAAAAGGTCGGTACACGTATTACTCGGATTTGGGTTTAATAAGATTCCTCAGCTCCAAATAATTAAAATAAGATTTTTTCTGGCCTGAAAATTATTATTTTCTTGACTCAGAGTAAATCACACAAAACAGTCAAATGAATTTCATAACACACAGAAAAAGAGAAAACAATACAATCAGAACAAAACTGTAATTCACCCAAAAGTTAGGGTGTTACAACTCTCCCCTACAAATAAAAATTTCGTTCTCGAAATTTGTTGTACATCAAAACAACTGAGGGTATTGCTCCCTCATTTTGTCTTCCAGCTCCCAGGTAGCATCTCCTGTTACATCATTCCATATCATCTTCACTAGCTCGATCGTCTTTCCTCGAAGTTGCTTCACTTTCCTATCTTCAATTCTAACAGGAAATGTCTCGTACGTCAAGTTATCCCTTAGTTGCACTTTGTTAGGCTGTATAACATGCGTCGGATTGGAAATATATTTCCTTAGTTGAGACACATGGAATACATCATGCAGATTGGATAGAAAATGCGGTAAAGCAATCTGATAGGCTACAAGACCTATTCTTCGAATAATCTGATAAGGCCCAATAAACTTAGGAGTAAGCTTTTTGGATTTAATAACCCTTCCGACACCAGTCGTAGGAGTTACTCGCAAAAATACGTGCTCACCTTCCTCAAATTCAAGAGGTCGCCTTCGCTTATCAACATAACTCTTTTGTCTGCTTTGAGTCATCTTCATCTTTTCTTGTATCATCTTCACCTTTTCCGTAGTTTGTTGTACAAGATCGGGTCCCATAGTCATACTCTCTCCATCTTGATATCAACACAAAGGTGTTTGGTATCGTCGTCCATACAACGCTTCATAGGGTGCCATCCTTATACTTGAGTGAAAACTATTGTTGCAGGTGAATTCTATCAAAGATAAAAATTCATCCCAACTCCCTCGTTGTTCCAATACACAAGCGCGCAACAAATCTTCCAAAGACTGTATTGTGCTCTCCGTCTGACCATCAATCTGCGGGTGATAAGCAGAACTCAATCGTAGTTTAGTTCCTATGGCTTCTTGCAAACTTCACCAGAACCTTGATGTAAACCTTAGATCTCTATCAGAAACTATAATGTAGGTATACCATGTAGTCTTACAATCTCACTGATGTACATTTGGGTTAACTTCTCCAATGAATACTTAATATTGATCGGCAAGAAGTGTGCTGACTTTGTAAGCCTATCAACTATAACCCATATAGAATCATGTCCTTTCCTTGTCCTTGGCAATCCAGTAACAAAGTCCATTGAGATACTATCCCATTTCCACTCTAGAATAGCTAACGATTGTAATATACTGGCTGGCCTTTGATGTTCCACTTTTTCCTTCTGACAGACCAAACAAGACGCCACACGTTCCGCTATGTCTCTTTTCATCCTTGGCCACCAAAACAACTTTTTCAAGTCTTGGTACATCTTGGTCATCCCCGGATGTAGACTCAAATCACTAGTATGAGCTTCATCCAAAATTCCTTTCTTAAGCTCGGGATCATCAGGTACACAGATCCTTCCCTTAAACCTCAAGATTCCATCTGATCCTTCCTCTACCATCGCTTTATGACCTTGCTTCAAAAATTCCCTTTCGTTTTGTAAAAATGGATCCTCCTCCTGTTTATCTCGAATTATATCAAGCAATTCATTCAAGATCACAACCTTACCTAGGTAAATCTTCCCAGGCATCAATTCCACTGACAACCATAAATCTCTGAATTTGTTAATTAATTCTTCCTCCTTTATCATCATTGTAGAAACACTGATCACTTTTCTACTCAGAGCATCCACCACCACATTAGCCTTTCCTGGATGCTATTGGAGTTGAAAATCATAGTCCTTTAAGAATTCCAACCATCTCTTTTGCCCCATATTCAATTCTTTTTTATCAAACAAGTACTTCAAACTATTGTGATCACTAAAGATATTGAACGTAGCTCCATACAGAAAATGCCTCCACACCTTCAATGCAAAAACCACTGCGGCTAATTCCAAGTCATGTGTTGGATAGTTCCTTTCATGAACCTTCAACTGTCTAGAAGTATAAGCCACCATATTCCGGTCTTGCATCAACACACATCCTAACCCTTGATAAGAAGCGTCACAATACACATCAAAAGATTTGTTAGGATTCGGTAAAATCAGCACTGGTGCAGTTGTCAGTCTTTTCTTCAATTCTTGAAAACTCGCTTCACGTTCCTCCGTCCATTCAAAAGCTTGACGCTTCCTCGTGAGTTACGTAAGCAGTCCAGTAATCTTAGAAAAACCTTCTATAAACCTCTGGTAATATCCGGCCATTCCAACAAAACTCTGGACTTCCGTCACTGTCTTAGGTCTTTCCCATTGCAAAATAGTCTCTACTTTCGATGAGTCTACCACAATACCTTCTTTGGAAATCACGTGACCTAAAAATTGTACCTTTTCCAACCAAAATTCACACTTCGCCAATTTTGTATACAGCTTGTTTTCCTTCAAAATTCGAAGAACTATACTGAGATGTTCAGTATGCTTTTCCTTAGATCGAGAATAGATCAAAATGTCATCGATAAAAACAACGACAAATCTGTCTAGATACGGATGAAAAATCCTATTCATATAGTCCATGAATATTGCAGGAGCATTCGTCACTCCGAACGGCATGACCTGATACTCATAATGCCCGTAACGAGTTCAGAAAGCTGTTTTAGGCACATCATCAACTTTAACACAAATTTGATGATACCCTGATCTCAGATCTACCTTTGAGAATATCACTACTCTCTTCAACTGATCCATCAAATCGTCAATTCTCGGAAGTGGATATTTATTCTTTATAGTAACCTTATTCAACTAACGATAGTCCACACAAAGACGAGATGTTCTATCCTTCTTCTTGACTAGAAGCACTGGTGCTCCCCACGGTGAAACACTCGGTCGCACAAATTATTTCTCCAACAGTTCCTCCAATTGCTTCTTCAATTCCACCAACTCCGCTGGCGACATCCTATATGGTGCAATCGATATAGGACCTGCTCCTGGTACCAAATCGATAGAGAATTCGATTTCCCTCTCCGGTGGCAAACCAGGTACATCGTCAGGAAAAACCTCTAGAAATTCATTGACGACGAGAATAACATTCACATCTTTCTCACTCTTGACTTCTAGAGATGATAATAACATATATCCATGTGCTCCATCTCTTAACAACGACTTGACTTTAACAGCAGTCAAATATCTAGAATTTTCTTCCTTAGGAAAAACTATGGTTTTGTTTGCACAGTCTATAAGGATATAGTTAGTAGATAACCAGTCCATTCCTAATATTACATCTATCTCAACAAGAGGCAAACAAATCAAATTGACCGAAAACATACGATCCTTTATAACAACAGGACAATTCAAACATATCTTAGATGTAACTACAGGCTTAGCAGTTGGTGTAGACACAACTAATTGAAAACTCAGAGAAGTCACAGACAGTTTTAATCGTTTCACACAATCATATGCAATAAATGAATGTGTTGCACTTGAATCATATAACACAGTAAGAAGATTACCTTCAATGGCAATTTCCCCCTGAATAAGATCCTCAGACTGAGAAGCTTCAGTTCCAATTATTGTATATACTCGCCCTCCTGACCTTGGCTGATTAGCACGAACAGTCCTCACAGCAGGTTTCCTCTCCGACTGAGGACAATCCCTAGATACATGTCTAGGTTGTCGATAATTAAAACAGATTGTCCCTTTGATTGAATAGTTCGTAGAAACATGGCCACTCTTTCCACACTTGAAACATGTTGGCGTAAATGCCACTTTCTGACCAGTTCTATTACCACTTACACTTCCCCCAACAGGTGGTCATTGAGGTTGATTCCCTGGTGGTCTCGAATACGACTTACGCTGAAACCAACTATTGTTACTGCTACCTCCTCTCTGAAACCTCGTTGGTCCAAAATTAAGGTTTCTTGGATCCCGTGACAACTCCAACTCCTCAAGTCGTGCACAAGTATCCACCAAAGCATGAAATTGATTCATCTTTAAGGGTAACACTCCTCTTTGTAATTCTACCCTTAATCCTTCCTCAAATTTCTGACATCTCCACACATCATTCTGTCGGGTTTGAGCATAGTCCAAGAACTGAGATAAGCTCTCAAATTTAGAAGCATACTCATTAACAGTCATGTTGCCTTGATGTAAACCAAGAAATTCCATCTCCTTGGCATGTCTAGCACTGGCAGGAAAATACTTTTCTAGAAATACTTCAGAAAATACCTCCCAAGTAATTTTCATTCCTTCAGCTTGTAATAATCAACGGGTTCCTTTCCACCAATTTTCACCATCCCCTCTCAGCATAAAAGTAGCATATGTCACCTTCTTCTCATCAGTGCATCATATTCCTTCAAATATCTTCTTCAAATCTTGTATCCACAGACTTGCCTTCTCGGGATTAAACTCGCCTCTGAACTGCAACGGGTTGTTACGCCTAAATTCAGATAAATTTAGGGCATCAGTAGTAGTTGTTGAGCTGCTTTTTCATTTTGTTGAGTTATCACCTCAATCATCCGCTGCATTGCTTCAATAGCTGCAATCATGGGGTCCATATTATGGTTCGTATTCACACGTCCTCCTCTTCCACCAGACATTTTCTTTCTTCATTCACAACAAAACAAAGTTAGATACATCCTTTCGGAAGTAAATTTCAAAGAATCACACAACACAAGCAAAAACAGACCCAACCATAACGCCAAAAGACTCTAACTTGGTCTCTGATACCAACTAATGTAACATCCTTGTGGGGATGTCACATTTATGATGCAATAAAAGAAAGATAAATAAATATTACCTAAGTTGTAAAACATTTGTTACATAAATGATATGGGTTGTAAAATTTTTCCTTTTCCTTTATATAGAATATCATTACATAAAATAACACGGAACAAATAACACTGAACATAAAGTAAAGCAAACTGTCATCACACATATAATATACATAGGATTTTGTTTTAAGTAGTACAAATACTTTACAACTACAAAGTAACATTTGTTACATAAATAATATGGGTTGTAAAATTTTTCCTTTTCCTTTTATACAGAATATCATTACATAAAATAACATGGAATATAAAGTAAAGCAAACTGTCATCAAACATATAATATACATAGGATTTTGTTTTAAGTAGTACAAATACTTTACAACTACAAAGTATTTAAACAAAACAGCAAAGAGTTAATATACAATACTACATCAAAAAGTGTCCAAGTGCACATCATAGATCTCTAACCCTCTGAAGGATCACTCTCAGATGAAACTTCAGGTGATAGATATCCAAGATGTCTCGACGCTCTACGGACACGAGTCCGTGCTGTCGATGCACTACTGATCTCACTAGGCACATGGAACATCCTTTCCCAGTAATGCCTAATAATCAGCGGCAACTCTAAATGCAAATACAGAGTAGTAGTAAAAGCAGGTTCCCCATCAAACTCTGATCGTAGGGACACAGTCAAACATCCTACGTAGACAACCGATCCTCTGTCCTCTCGTAATCGCCAGGCCTCTGAACCCCCATGAAACTCAAGTCTCACGAAACCAAGAAATCCCGACAAAGCCATCCTCGCCAAATCAGTCCAATGGATATGGATGATCAGAAGGTTCACAGTCGTCGAATTGATCTTCCGTCTGCTGTTGTTCCTCTTCCTCAGGATACACACTCTCAAGAGACTGATCCTCTTCCTCAAACTCTTTACAATATAATTTAATAATACAGAAACAATACATACAAAGAGGTGAGATAATCATACATCAATACCAGTATGACAAATAAGAAAACGACAATACAACAGATATCACATTTTAATATAATAAAGCATGCTATAACAGTTTAAATAATAATACAATTTAGCACAAAAATTTTAATACAATAGTATCATACAATATCACAAACAATAATGATTTGATGCATGACATAAATGCAAATGAAATGCGACTCGTTCCTACTCCATGCAGCTAGACACAAATATTAGAGAGAATGACCCGTAAAGATCTATCAGTACCTCAGGCTGCCCAACTAAACTATTGCACAGTCTTACGTTGTGTCTATAGCCCACTGTCCAATCATCGTGTAGTAGCACATAGTCCAAACAACGTGTAACTACAGGCATTGTACTAAAATAGTCTTTACAAGATCTTAATTAAGTATGGTGCATATCGAGATCACTAGTGTGTTGCTAGTTATCACGGCCCAGAGGAGCGACCAACTGTCCACATGTGGAATGCTACGCACACTAATGCCTCCAAGTCCATACAAAGAAATGAACTACACTACGCTTATCACACCGACAACACGGTGTAATTCGCCTCGTCAATCAAATCACCAATTATCAACCAAATTGGCACAACTCAATGCATGAATAAAAAAAAATAACTACCAAATTACCCTTAGTATCAAAATATTCTCATATTTATGCAAATGCCCTCAATGGAAAAAATCCAAAATATAGTACGTTCTCACTTGACGTACTATATTTTCACATATCCGGGTCCACCACTTTGGCCCGATAGTAAAAACTCGTTGTTCCAATTAATCGTGTAGAAATTTTATCGCGTTTTCACAATTTTATCTTTTTTACAAACGTTTTTAAATCGCGTAAATATATTTTGCTGTTTTTAAAAACGTGTAGCATTTTTAAATCGTTTTCTCAATCACGTAAGATTTTTAAATCGTTTTCTTAACCGAAAAGCTTTAAAATCTCTGTTTTAAAATTACGTAAGCTATTTTCACTACTTTAAAACTACGTAAAAATAATTTTCCTTATGTTATAAATATAATGTGAAACATTCTCTTTTATGTCTATTTTTAATAAATTTTGACAGTATTTTGTCTATAAAATCTATTAAAATTGTACTTTCTACGTTTTTCTTCTAAAAATAAGTTTTCTTAGTTTATTATTACTAAATCTACTTTAGTAATTATATTATACTTTAAAATTCAAAAGTAATTATTTTTCAAGCGTTTTTATTCATTTTTCTTCTATGTCATATTTCTAATAAAAGTTGATTTCCTTCCTTAAATCTTGAAAATCCATTACAATTGCATTCTTTTTTGGTAAAGCATTAAGTCTACACTTTACAAAATAAATTTATATTGATTACACATTTACTAGGCATGTTGGCCGAAATTACTAAATTCTTGGCATGTGATCTTTGGATCATTTTTCTTCTTCTAAATCATTTTGAAATTCATTCATTATCCTAATTCCATTAAATCCTTTCTTTAGAAAATGGATGGGAACATTTTGGTTCTCTTTTCTTGGTTGAGGCCGTGAGCCTCTTAATGTGTTCTTTGGAACTCTCATGCAAACCTTACATGTTAATCACATCCTAAGTAATAAACATGCATATATCAACACATACAATATATTTTAAAGCTTGTAGACATGCATACAAACAATATCAAACACAAGTAGAAAAGCTTTTAAACAATCAACACAAGTGAATCCTTATGGATTCTTCACACACATACAATCCATTTTCTCATCACCACATATGGTTGATGAGATTAAATCTCCCTCTTACCTTAAAGGAAGACAAAATCTCCTACTTCTTATCCTAGGGATTTTGGGTTCACCTCTAAGAAAACCTAAAGATCTTAAAAAAAATTTAAAGAGTTATAACTATAGGAGAAAAATATAAACCATGGATAAATCATGGCTTAGAACCTTAGAAATGATGTTAGAAATGAAAAATAAAGATTTTCACCTTCTAGGAAAAATCTCAAAAGACTTTTTCCAAGCTTTAGATGATAGATTTTGGAAGAACTCTCAACTAGAGATGTTCTTAGAATGGTGTTTAGGTTTAGAAAATAAGGTTGGATAAAATTTTGGGTGGTTGGATGGTGGTTTATGGTTCTTGGCCGAATTGCTTGGAGAAGAGTAACAATGGTGGTTTGTATTTTTGGAAGAGAGAAAGTGTAGTAAAGTGTTAGAGAATGAAGTGAAAATTGCTCTCCAAATGTGCATGGCTGTGGAGCTCAATAGAGAAAAAGGTGGCCACTTTGTTTGACCCTCTAAGACTCCATCCAAGCCTTAGACTTCATCAAAGGTTGAGATCAAAACTTGATCACCAAGCTTGTCTTCTATTGGTTAATCCAAGCCTTGTCATAAGCCTAGTCATATGCAATGTCATTTGTTCTTGAAAGTTCCTCCCTAATGGTGATTAATTAAGCTACTAATCCCATTAAGCTTCTAAGCACACTTAACCTAACTTAATTAGGAAAATTAGTTACATTACTAATTAATTAGCATCCTTATAATCTAAGCTTCAAGAGCCATTGATCATATCAATGGTTGATATTAGGTAGTGATATGATCAAATCTAAGCCATTAGATCTTATCTCCATAAAATTCTAGCCATTAGATTCATCTCCAAAGATAAAGGGTCAAGATCTTCTCTATATTCTTCACATCCAATGGTCAAAAATGATTCTAACTACTTTTGTGAGACCAATCTCCACCGTACAGTTGATCCACAGCAGATATCCAAAGCCTTCAATAGTAAGCTTATCTCTACAACCATAGATTAGATCAACGGTTGATATCCAAAACTAAACCTTCTCATCCAACGATGCAAATTAAGTCAAGCCCTCTTTGTTGACTTAATTCCTATTGGCTTAAAATAAATCAAGCCACTAACGTTAACTACTCTTTCTAAACGTGGGTCCCGTAATGCATTTGTGGATCCTACAAACCAAAAGTGGGTCCCACAGTCATTTCCGAGTCCATTGCTGTTTATTTGTATTGACTAATAAAATAATATTATAATAATATTAAATTATTTTATTGCACAGTTAAATTCTAAAAATTAAAAGATCGGTACACGTATTACTCGGATTTGGGTTTAGTAAGATCCCCCAGCTCTGAATAATTAAAATAAGATTTTTCCCGGCCCAAAAATTATTATTTTCTTGACTCGGAGTAAATCACACAAAATACTCAAATATGAATACGAAATAGTCAAATGAATTTCATAACACACAGAAAAATAGAAAACAATACAATCAGGACAAGACTGTAATTCACCCAAAATTTGGGGTGTTACAACAATGGCCAATGCAATACGAGAACAGATGACCACAACTGTTAATGTACTGAGAGAACAAGCAGTTGCAACTGCTAGGATGTTTGAGCAAATGAGGAATACACAACCGGCACAACCTCAACCAGCACAAGTGGTTCATGTGGAAAGGAATCAGGATTTTCATGATCTGTCAGAGTTTCAGAAGGCTAGTCCTCCATCCTTCCAAGGGGAGTATAATCCAATGAGAGCTGAGGAGTGGATAACAGAGTTGGAGAAGATCTTTGCAGACATGAGATACATTGATAAGCCTATATTTTATAGTCTTATACTAGATAAATTATGGTGAATTGCTTATGATTATTGATGAATTTTAGATGGATCCTTATCAATTATCTTCGTTTTTGAAGATTAAGAGAGATTTAAATATTTAGAGTGAAAGCAGGTGAAGATATCTCATTTTCAAAGCAAAAGATGACCATTTTGGCTTAGACAAGGCCTGTGTCAACTCAAAAGCGATTTAGGAGTTAGACACAGCTCTGCATAACTTGAAGATAGCTTTTGACTAAGAGACATGGTCGTGTCTCTTGGTCACACGTTGTGTCTCCCCCAACGTTAAAGTTACGCAGTTCAAAGGACACAACCTTGTCTTAATGGATTGAAGCTTCCAATGTGGAGACACTGTCGTGTCTTTTGGTTATAAGACCTTGTCTCACTTAAAGTGCAGTTACGTGGTTTTCAAAGGGCATTGCCGTGTCGAAGGGAGACACGGTCGTGTGATGTTTCATGGAGTGAAAAATAAGCAGATTTACCCCAAATCATTATAAATAGAAGCAAATCCTCAAACCTGACATAGACTTTTATGACGACATACTTTGAGAGGCAGATTAGAAGAGAGAATTTCCACGAATCTTTGGAGGACGACTTTGAAGAGCGGATTCAATTCTTGAAGGCTTGAAGATCATAATCACCATAAAAGGGGTTTTGATTTTTCTTTCCCTCTAGTTTTCTCTTTTCTTTAGGTTTTCTTTCCATGGGTTTGTATCTTGATATGAGTTTATTTGTATTGAACATGAGTAGCTTAACTCATAGCTAGGGCTATGGAAGATCTTATTTTCCTAATTTTTTGAGTTTGATTTCTAATTTGATTAAGGTAATTTCTTTTAGGGTCTATCATATTGCTTGCATTCTTATCATAACTTGATCACTTTTAGCATGCGTTAATTCATTATTTGACCGGTGACCATCCACATTCAATGAGAGGATCTATATGATAAGCCTAGGATTAGATTGGTGAATGACTAAACATTAATTTATTTCAACTAATGGAATTGATGGTATATTAGTTCATCTATTGAGTTAATGCTTAATGCGTTCTTGATTAATTCAACTAAATGACCAAATAGGTGAATTAAATTAGGAATAGAATATTGTTTCATCCATGACCATTGAGATTCAATAGCAAATAATAGAATATTGACAAGAAAATTACCTTACATCATTAATGAAAGAAAACTTAAATAATTGGATTCAAGTGAACCTTACACTCTAGCCTCTATCTAATTGATTGTCTTTAAATTGTTTGATTGTTCATTGATTTTCTTAATTTGTTTTTTTATTTTAATTTAAATTTCTTTTACACTTTCTATTGTCTAAATAACAAAGAGTTTACGAATATAGTAATTATCACTTATTTCTCGTGAGATCGATAACTGGGACTTAAGTCCTATATTATTTGGCGATAGAGTGCACTTGCTCTTAGTGTATTTTACGCGTATCAAGTTTTTGGCATCGTTGCCGAGGAAGAAGTTTGGTAATATTAAAAGCAAAAAGCTCTAGTTAATTTAGATGCATTTTTATTTTATTTTATTTTATTTTTTATTATTATTATTATTTTATTTTTATTTTTATTTGTCACTTCATCTCTCTATTTATATTCTTGTTTATGCTTATTCGATCTCAATTTCCTGATTTGACATTTGATCATGAAATTAAGAAAATAGCTCGCAGGTCAAGGAAGCAATTTAACACTGAAACTGTAATTGAAGAATATATAAACAAGATGGAGAGACCAACAATTGAGAGGAATCGTGAAGAATGAGCAACCCCAGCAAAGTGGACCATGCTTGAGTATTCCATGCCCACGGCTGAAGGGAATGGAGGGAGTATTATAAGACCAGTTGCGGCAACTAATACTTTTGAGATCAAACCAACATTGATCTCCATTATTCAAAATTCTGTTTAGTTTGGTGGATTGCCTTTAGATGATCTAAATTAGCATTTGGTCAGGTTCTTGCAGTTGTATGATACTATTAAGTACAAAGGAATGATAGATGATGTAATCCAATTGCGCCTCTTTCCATTATCTCTTAGGGACAGAGCAAGTCAATGGTTAATATCACTACCTAGGAGGTCCATCACTACATGGGATCAGTTGACATAATAGTTTCTGGCTAAGTATTTTTCTCCTTCTAAATATGCTAAGTTAAGGAATGACATCTCTTCTTTTATGCAATTTGACATGGACACTCTCTATGAAACTTGGGAGCACTTTCAAGAGTTGTTGAGAAGATGTCCATATCATAGATTTCTCGTTTGGCAACAGGTACAAACTTTCTACAATGGTTTATCTCCTGCCAACCGTTCATTCATTGATGCTCCTGCAGGAGGTACAATATGGAGGAAAACACCTATTAAAAGCCAAGCACTGATTGAAGAAATGGTGCTGAATAGTTATCAATGGCAAAATGACCATCAGGTTCCTAAGAAACAAGCAGGTGTACATGCTGTTGATTCCTCTACTGCTATTTTGAGTCAATTGGAAGCTTTGACGAAAAAGGTGGAGACTCTGATGGTAACAAACAGTGCGGCCTCACCAATCATTTGTAAAGCATGTGGTGGATAAGGTCATACAAGTTCAAACTGTCAAGTTAGTAGTCTTTTTGCCCCCGAGCGTGAAACAGAAAATTTTGTTGGTAATTCTAACCGGCGACAGTACAATCCATATGCCAATACGTATAATCCTGGTGTGAACACCCGATTTTGTCCGGGTCATCAAAGAAATTCAAAAAATGAAAAAAAGAAGAAAAAATTGAAAAAAACTAAGGTGTCTATATCACTAAGTCCCACATTGGAGAACTTATGCTCCTTCTCCCTCTTCTCCTCCTATATAAAGGGGTGATTCTCAATTATTTTGCCATCCAAAAAATTACACCATTGGACTTAATACTAAGTATAAGAGTTAGAGGAAATTATACTCTTGGGCTTAATACTAAGTATAAGAGCTTGAGGACTTTAGTAATTTTTTCTTGAAATGAGTTGTTTTACAAGGTTTGATTTGAAGAGAACGTGTGCGGCCCCGTGCACTAACTTCTTTAAGTATATAATTTTATATATGCCTTGGAGGTAAGTTTGCTTATTTTTTCTTGTATTATTATCTTTTATTATATACACATGTATTTCATTTTAACTTATTCATTTATTAGTTTGGTTTATTTATTTATTAATTTTTTGTGTAAACTTTTTTTTTGTTTTAAAATTAATTCAATAATAAATTGGGATTAACCGAGTTGTAACAGCTTGTTGATCCTGTAGTATTTGTAATCATCTGAGTTGTGACAACTTGATGATTCAATTTTTTTTTTCAAAGTTAAAAAAATAATCAACCCACTATTATTAAACATTTCTTTTTTAAAGAATAAAATAGGATTAACCGAGTTGTGACTGCTTATTAATCTTGTAACTATTTTGGATCATCTGAGTTGTGACAACTTAATGATTCAAATTATTTTAAAAATAAATCACTATTTAATAAATACTTAAAATTTGTTTTTTTTATAAAAAAAATCTCATTTAATAGCGATAAATTCAATAATCAGTGGGTGACGTCCCTAGCGTGACGCGAGCTTCACATATTCAAACTTTAATTTGATTAACAGGGTCACGACGACTTGCTAATTCAAATTTTTTATAAAAAAATAAAAAATTTAAATCTTTTCTTTAAATAAAATCAACCAACCCACACTTATTTTTTAAAGAATTACGTGACTTTGAGTTCTTCATTACACCTGAGGGTACGTAGGAGTAGAACTCTTATTCTGTCAAGCCAAATTTTAAATTTTCACAAATTATTTATTTTTTTAAAAAAGGGTAAAACAAATATATTATGAGATTATCAAGTTTTTGCATAACTAATTTAGAGTAATCGTTTTAAAACGGATGTATTACGGGTGCTGTGGGGTTAAGTCTTCACCCTTCTCTATGCATAACCGACTCTCGAATTCAATCTGGTTCTAAAGACTATTTTCTGAAAAGGGTTTTCTAATTTTTCTTAATTTAAATAAAATTGGTGGAGACTCCCAACTTAATTTATTATTTTCGCTGCTCCCGCCATGATTTATGATCGCGACAGATGGCGACTTCGCTGCAGATACTTAAGAGTCAAGCCTATATAAGTTGGTTATGCAAAATTTTGTAATCTTTGTATATTTGTTTTACCTTTTCTTTTTTGTTTCTAATTTTTTTAATTATCTTTTTAACTATTTTGTTAATTATTTTGTTATTGAGAATTTTTGTCTTGTATTTGTTTTTGTTTGTACACTTCCTACACCCATCGCACCTACATGTTTATCACACACATCCGAGTGGGGCCCTATACCCGGGTCTAAGTGAATCCTAAGTTAGGTAGAGGTTGTGTAGTGATAGCCATTTTGGATGTACATCATGTTTGGTTATTGTGAAAACCTCATCCAGAGTGTGCCTTTTTCATGAATGTCCCACACCTAGTGGTTTACCCACTATTTCGTGGTCAACATTCTGAAATGAGACTTGGCTCTAAAGACCTTTAGAATAGAAGAGCCACCAAATGAGAGTTATCACGAATCAGAAAGACTTATAGATCCTTATGATAGAATTCCTCCATTTAAGACAATACCTTAGGACACGAAGGGAGCGTACTTCTTCTTTATATAGCCATCCATTTTTTTAAAAAAAATAGCATCATGCATTTTCATGGAATATTTGAAAAAAAAAATATGCATTTTCACCGCATTCCTAGCATTTAAAAAAATAAAAAAAATAAAAAAAATCATGTATTTTCATGGCATTCCTAGCATTCTAAAAAAAAATAAAATAAAAAAAGTCATGCATTTTCATTGTATTCATTGCATTTTTCTTAAAAAAAAAAGAAAGAAAAAATGTTTTCATTTCATCCATTTCATTTTATGTATCTCATGAATCTCATTCATTTCATTTCATCTCATTACTTTTGCTTGGTGTTACCGTGCTCAGCACCATTGCGCGACCAAGGAAAGAAGACACTAATCAAACTCGAGTTCATAACACAAGGGCTCGAACAAAGCTTGCAATAATGGCAGCTGAAAATAAAGGACGAAATCTGAGTATGGAAGTAGATGAGATGAAAGAGTCTCAAAGAAGAATGGAGGAAATGTTATCAACCATGAGGGAGGCCTTCTCCTTGATTGGGGCAGCTAGAGGTATAGGAGTAATTGGAGCACACTTACACCCTCCAAATATCACTTCCATAGGAACAAATCCTGGGGTCACCACTGAAATACCTTTTGTAGGAGCAACCTCAAATACTGCATCGGTAATGATTCTTATCAAAGAAGGGTATCATTCATTGGAAGGTACCCGAAATGAGGTTCATGGTAATGCTGAGTGTGCAAGGAAACCACCGCATATGTCTATCCTAATGCCAACGAGATTTCCTGCTGGGACTGGTCATACAACCATCTAAAGTGACAAGATAAGAGAAGAATTGATGGAAAAGATGGAAGAGCAAATTAAAGCAATCAAGGGCCCCAGTACCTATGCCCCTTTGGGATAGAAGAATTGTGCCCTACTGTAAACATCATCATCCTTGAGGACTTTAAGATCCCGGAATTTGACAAGTATGATAGGAGCTCCAATCCTTTTTTCCATTTAAAAACTTACATTACCAAAATGTCTATCTGGTCAAAGGACTGGAAGTTCCTCGTCAGTTTCTTTCATGAAAGTTTGACTGGGCCTTCTTTGGAATGGTGTATCCAATAAGACCTTTCGAAAATCTCTTCTTGGGACGACTGGGTATATTTGTTTATGGGGCAATATTGGTTCAACCTGGATACAGCCCCAACCCAAGAGCAGTTGGGAACACTGCAGAAGAAAAATGAAGAAATGTTCAAGCAATATGCCCAGAGGTGGAGAGCTCTCGCAGCATAAGTGCAACCACCGTTGACTATGACAGAAATGTGCTCATACTTCTTGGGGACCTTAGGAGCTCGCTATATCGGGACAATGGCGGGCGCTGTGTATCAAGACTTTGCTGATTTAATTGTTACCGGAGAGAAGATTGAAATTTTGGTAAAGGCTGGAAAATTGCCAATTGGTAATGATGAAGATGGTTTCAAGAGGGGGTTTCCTCCTAAGAAAGAACCAGAGGTGAGCTACGTGCAAAGCCAACAACCTTCACAAGCCTGCTACCCACCATCTTACCTTACCTACCGAGCCTCTCTATATAACCCAAATACTTACCATTCTGATCAAATACCTGCACCTTCTCATTTACCTGGCCTAATCGCCTTTCTCATGAATACACTTCAAATCCCACAACTTCAAATTAATAATGTTCCCGTACCCTAACCATATTGCCCAATTTATACCCAATACTCACCTCTACCTTCACAAAACTTCCCAAATCACCCACAACCTCGGTCAAACTTTCAAAATCAAGGCTGCTCTCGCCCCCGAAACCTACCCCATTTCCCAAAACTATCTATTTCAAATTTAGATTTATTCCAAAGGTTGTTTGATGCTCACCTCATCTCAGAAAATCCTGTAGGTCCCTTTAAACCACCATTTCCAAAGTGGCATAACCCAAATTTAACTTGCAAATACCACATGGATATCCCAGGACACTCAATTGAAGATTGTGAATCTTTCAAGACTGCAGTAAGAAAGCTAATTGCTTGTGGAAAGCTTGATATTGAAGAAGTAGCTAGACCTAGTATTGTCAATAACCCAATTCTTAATCATAGTGGAAGGAATGAAGTAAATGTTGTGCCAGCAACTCGAAACCTCTGAACAATTGGAGATCTGAGGTTGTTAAGTGAAATGATTGCCATAAAATAGTTTGTGATGTTGGACTCATGTTAACTTTCTTGAAGCATTAATGTAATGAGTTTGCATGGGTGTCTTGTTTCCTTTCATTTTCATCCCTTTGTCTTTCTCGGTATTTATTCTCTTTCATTTTTTTAAAGCGTCTTCTTTGGTAATTCTCAATTTGGTAGCTGTCAATAAATTCTGCGTGTGTAAGTGTCTTTAAAAAAATCAAAAAGAAAAAGAAGGGAGCAAAGAAGTAATCACTTGATTTACATAATCTTTTTGTCTCAAAATTAAAGTTTTGAAAATAAACAATCATGATTTGAAAATGAAGATTGGCCGTTTTTCTCTATCTTTTATTAAATTTCATCATTTTTATCCCTAGTTACCCCTTTTGAGCTTGAAATTTTCTTCAATAAACCTTAGACAAGGATCACCCCTACATTAGGGGATAACACAAAACAAAGGTTGATTGTCATGATGAATGTTCTGGAGCATAATGAAGAAAGAAGAAAAGGTGAAAGAGACAAATAAAAAAATGATGAAATCAAATGGGGAAGAAACGGAGAATAATAAGAGAAAAGTGTGTGGAAAAGCAGTTGATGAAGTTTAATTTTGAACAAGGATCCTTAGTCCTATTCCACCCTTAAATACTTGTTTGAGCCTTATATCTTTCCTTTCATAACCCATAGCCTTGGCCACGTTACAAACCTCAAAAAGTCCATTCTGATCAATGAAGGGTTATTGTCATTTTTGATAACTTTAATTTTGAGACAAAGGTTACGCTCATCCAAGTATTTTGTTCACTGCTCCTAAAAAAATGAAAATGAAAAGAAAAAAAAAAGAGACTTACACTAGGACAAATTTGTACCCCGTTCAACTCGATTCTAAACTGGGGCAATTTTTCCTTTCTGTCCTAGATTGGAAAAATTTTTCTTTGGCCTCACACTAGGACAAGTTTGTATCCCATTCGACTCGGCTCTAAACTGGGGCATTTTTCCTTTCTTTGGTTCAATTTGTCTTAGGCAAATCTTTTAGTCACTAGGATAAGCCTTGGTCCTGCTCAAATCAGTCCTAAACTGGGGCAAATTTCTCTCTAGTTCAATATGGCCCTACACTAGGATAAGTTTATACCCTGTTCGACTCGGCTCTAAACTGGAGCAATTTCTCTTTTCCTAGGTTCCATTTGACCTACACTAGGTCAAATCTTTTAGTCACTAGGACGAGTCTCAGTCCTACTCAATTCAATCATAGATTGGGACAAATTTCTCTTTGATTCAATTTGGCTTGATCCTTATCCATAATGTCAAGATCTTGATCCTTATCCATAATGTCAAGATCGTTCTCATGAAGAGTAAACCAATTCATATTAGGTCAACACCTCTTTCAATCTTATACCATCGTTTGTGTCTTTTCCTTTTTTGTGTACTCAAACTTCCAAGACTAATATAAAAGTTGTTCATTAGTAAATTTCTTTTCTGTTGTACTTTCAAATCCATGTTTGTCTATTATGTAATGCTTCGGGTAAGTAAACATGAGTGCAACATTATGATTTGACCGTCTAATGACAATCTCCGGATGAACAATTCAGATTAAAGAGAACTTGGAAATTCTAATTGAAGGATAATGTTATCTTAAGGGATAATTTAGAAATAAGAGGTACTCAAGAAAAAAGAGATGAAAGTGAGAATCTTGAAGGAAAGTCAGAAAGCGAGCATGAAAGCAGATTAATTGCATAAGCTTTTTCGAGGAAGCACATGTTTTAAGGAAATCCCAATTCTACTAAGAGACCTTTCAAAGATACATTTATTTATCTCTTTAGAAAATCCCAAGTCCTTAGTTTGATGAAATTCCAGGCCCATGGCCTGATGAGATAAAAAAAAAATTCCAAGTCCTTGACTTGATGGATTTCACAAAATTCCAGGTCCATAGCCTGATGTTGGTGTCAAAAAAAATGAAGAAAAGACAGAAAGGAAAAAAGAAGAAGGGAAATGAGGTCAAGAGGATTTCCAAACGAGTCGAAAGGTTTGATGAAGAAAAAGCACGTGAATGAAGGTTTGATTGGTCAAAGCTTTCCAAGGTTAGCATTGGTTCAATTTTTTTTTTAAATACATCATCTTGCATTTTCAAGGCATCAAAATAAAATTTAAAAAAAAATAAAAAAAGAAAGAAAAAGAAAAAAAGAGAGAAAAAAAAAGAAGAAAAAAATCTTTTCGGGACGCAATAGCCTGTTGTCTTTTAAATTTTGGGACGCAGTAGCCCATTGTTTTTAATTTTCAGGACGCAGTAGCCCACTGTCTTTTAAATTTCGGGACGCAGTAGCCCATTGTCTTTAAAATTCGGGACGCAGTAGCCCACTGTCTTTTAAATTTCGAGACGTAGTAGCCCATTGTCTTTAAAATTCGGGCCGCAGTAGCCCATTGTCTTTTAAATTTTAGGACGCATTAGCCCACTATCTTTTAAATTTCAGGACGCAGTAGCCTATTGTCTTTTAAATTTTGGGACGCAGTAGCCCATTGTCTCTTAAATTTCAGGATGTTGTAGCCCATTGTCTCTTAAATTTTGGGACGCAGTAGCCTACTGTCTTTTAATTTTTGGGCCGCAGTAGCTCATTGCCTTTCAGATTCCAGGCCAAGCCCACTATCTTTTACATTTCGAGTCACAAGATCACTCAACGTCATTGAAATTCAAAAAAAAAAGAGACAAAACAAAATCTCTTCTAATCAATAAACGTCAATTAAGCTGCGACAACTTATTGACAATGTGATAATGTCTCTAGCTTTATACTGAGCTTCACCCTGGTAGGATTTACAACATTGCGACAACTCGTAAATTCACATTTGAGCTCCCTAGTTTGCAATTAGCATCTTTGCTTTGTGAATTTACTTTGTCTTATGCATTCCCGAACAAAATCTGAGTTCATATCTTTACTCGTTTCTTACAACGATAATTCAAAAACTATGGTTATACGTATTCTCTTGTAAGTAACAAGTAAAGAGGGACAATTGTGAACACCCGATTTTGTTCGGGTCATCAAAGAAATTCAAAAAATGAAAAAAAAAGAAGAAAAAAAATTGAAAAAAACTAAGGTGTCTATATCACTAAGTCCCATATTGGAGAAGTTATGCTCCTTCTCCCTCTCATCCTCCTATATAAAGGAGTGATTCTCAATTGTTTTGGCATCCAAAAAATTACACCATTGGGCTTAATACTAAGTATAAGAGATAAAGGAAACTATACTCTTAAGCTTAATACTAAGTATAAGAACTCGAGGACTTTAGTAAATTTTTCTTGAAGTGAGTTGTTTTACAAGATTTGATTTGAAGAGAACGTGTGGGGTCCTGTGCACCAACTTCTTTGAGTATATCATTTTTTATACGTCTTAGAGGTAAGTTTGCTTATTTTTTCTTATATTATTATCTTTCATTATATACACGTGTATTTCATTTTAGCTTATTCATTTATTAGTTTGGTTTATTTATTTATTAATTTTTTGTGTAAACTTTTTTTTTGTTTTAAAATTAATTCAATAATAAATTGGGATTAACTGAGTTGTGACAGCTTGTTGATCCTGTAGTATTTGTAATCATCTGAGTTGTGACAACTTGATGATTCAATTTTTTTTTCAAAGTTAAAAAAATAATCAACCCACTATCATTAAACATTTCTTTTTTAAAGAATAAAATAGGATTAACCGAGTTGTGACAGCTTGTTAATCTTGTAACTATTTTGGATCATCTGAGTTGTGATAACCTAATGTTTCAAATTATTTTAAAAACAAATCACTATTTAATAAATACTTAAAATTCATTTTTTTATTAAAAAAAATCTCATTTAATAGCTATAAATTCAATAATCAGTGGGTGACGTCTCTAGCATGACGCGAGCTTCACCTATTCAAACCTTAATTTGATTAACAGAGTCGCAACGGCCTGCTAATTCAAATTTTTTATAAAAAAATAATTTAAATCTTTTCTTTAAATAAAATCAACCAACCCACACTTATTTTTTAAAGAATTACGTGACTTTGAGTTCCTCATTGCACCTGAGGGTACGTAGGAGCAGAACTTTTATTCTGTCAAGCCAAATTTTAAATTTTCACAAATTATTTATTTTTTTAGTTTTTTTTTAAAAAAGGGTAAAACAAATATATTATGAGATTATCAAGTTTTTGCATAACTAATTTAGGGTAACCGTTTTAAAACGGATGTATTAGGGGTGCTGTGGGGTTAAGTTTCCACCCTTCTCTATGCATAACCGACTCCCGAATCCAATCTGGTTCCAAAGACTATTTTCTGAAAAGGGTTTTCTAATTTTTTCTAATTTAAATAAAATTGGTGGCGACTCCTAACTTAATTTATTATTTTCACCGCTCCCGCCGCGATTTATGATCGTGACACCCGGTTAGAGGGACTAGCCAAATTTTAAATGGGAAAATCAATAGGGCTATTGGTAGAGCTAGTAGAGAGCTCCGCAACCACCTCTAGCTTTCCAAGCACCTGCGGAGACGCCAAATTTTGAAAACCTTATGATGAAGTACATTCAAAATTCAGATGCTAAAATGAAGACCATGCAGACTCAGATTAGTTAGTTGGTTACTTTGATGACAGCAAGGGCACCAAGGACATTGCATAGTAATACTGAGACTAATCCAAAGGAGAATTGTAGCACAATTACCTTGAGAAGTGGCAAGACTTTGGAAGGACAGGTGAACAAAGCACCTAGCTCGTCAGGAATTGAGAAAAAGAAAACTGATGTTTTTACTAAAGAAATCTCAATTCAAGATGACAACTAAGAAAGAGATGTTGAGAAAGAACAACCAAAGTGGCAGAGAGTGAAGAAGGATCATGAGCAACACATAGTATCTAAACCATCACCATATGCTAAGATCTCATTCCCTAATAGGCTCAAGAACAATCAGCCAGATAAGGAATTTGCTAAATTCTTGGAGATGTTCAAGAAATTGCAAATTAACATTTTGTTTGTTGAAACTAATACTCAAATGCCCAAGTATGCGAAGTTTTTGAAGGAAATACTTATAAAGAAATGCAAGCTTGAAGAATTTGAGACAATATGTTTAAATGAGGAGTGTTCTGCCATCCTTTTGAAGAAGTTACCTCTGAAATTAAAAAATCCAGGGAGTTTTATTATTTCTTGTTCCATTGGTAATTCTTATTTTGAGAAAGCATTATGTGATTTGGGTGCTAGTATCAAAGGACACAGCCGTGTCTCCCCTAACGTTGAAGTTACGCAGCTCAAAGGATACGACCCTGTCTTAATAGATTGAAGCTTCTGACTTAGAGACACAACCGTGTCTCTTAGTTACATGGCCATGTCTCACTTAAAGTGTAGTTATATGGTTTTCAAAGGACACGACCGTGTCGAAGGAAGACATGACCGTGTGAGGTCTCCTGAAGCGAAAAAATAGGCAATTTTACCCCAGATCATTATAAATAGAAGCAAACCCTCAAACCTGACATAGACTTTTACGACGACAGACTTTGAGAGGCAGATTGGAAGAGAGAATTTCCACGAATATTTAGAGGATGACTTTGAAGGGAGTATTCAATTCTTGAAGGCTTGAAATCATAATCACTATAAAAGGGGTTTTGATTTTTCTTTCCCTCTAGTTTTCTCCTTTCTTTGGGTTTTCTTTTCATGGGTTTGTATCTTGATATGAGTTTGTTTGTATTGAATATAAGTAGCTAAACCCATAGCTATGGCTATAAGGGATCTTGTTTTCCTAATTATTTGGGTTGATTTCTAATTTGATTATGGTAATTTCTTTTAGGGTCTATCATATTGCTTGCATTCTTGTCATAAATTGATTACTTTTGATATGTGTTAATTCATTGTTCGACTAGTGACCATCCGCATTCAATGAGTGGATTTATATGATAAGCCTAGGAGTAGATTAGTAAATGACCAAACATCAATTTATTTCTACCAATGGAATTGACAGTATTTTAGTTCATTTCTTGAATAGGGGCTTAATGCATTCTTGATTAATTTAACTACATGACCAAATAAGTGAATTAAATTAGGAATAGAATATTATTTCATCCATGACCATTGGGATTCAGTAGCAAATAAGGGAATATTGATAAGAGAATTACCTTACATCATTAATGAAAGAAAATTTGAATAATTGGATTTAAGTGAACCTTGCACCTTAGTCTCTCTATAATTGATTGTCTTTACATTGTTTGATTGTTCATTGTTTTTCTTAATTTATTTTTTTATTTTAATTTAAATTCTTCTTACACGTACGATTATCTAAATAACCAAGAGTTTACGAATATAGTAATTATCACTTATTCCTCATAGATTGATAACTGGGACTTAAGTCCTATATTACGTGACGATAGAGTGCACTTGCTCTTAGTATATTTTACACGTATCATGTATAGAGGACTACAGGATGTCTTTTGCTGTATACATGTTGAATGGAGATGTTGAGCATTGGTGGATTGGTGCGAGGAGAATGATGAAAGTGGAAGGGACTCAGGTTACATGGGAGGTATTTAAGATTGTATTCTTGGAGAAATACTTTCCGCAAAATGTATAAGAGGATAAAGAGTTGAAGTTTTTGCAGTTGGAGCAAGGCAACATGACTGTTGGACAGTATATGACGAGGTATGAAGAGTTGTCCAAGTTTTTTTTACCCTTAGGTACAACCAAGATGATAGTTGGAAGTGTGTGAAGTTTGAAACTGACTTGAGAGATAGTATGAAGATGATAGTGAAACCTTTTGAGATCCGGGATTACCCTACCTTAGTTAATAAGTGTAGAGTAGTAGAACCCCTTAGTTTTAGACTACAATATGAGCATCGATCACAAAATTACTAGAAGCGGAAAAGTATAGAGGATAGATCCGAGAGGAGTGCTCCACAGTCCAAAGATCTGAATGACAAAGGAAAGAAGATTCAAATGGAAAATCGCAGGTAAAAGTGTACCAAGTATGGCAAATATCATGGAAATAAAGTTTGTGCAGCAGATCCAATAACATATTTTACTTGTGGCATGACTGACCATTTTGCAAGAAGTCATCCGCAAAGGAAGGAGGCAAAGTCAGAGGTTAGATCGAGAAAAGTCTACTATTTGCAAAGCAAGGCGACAACACAATCTCCTGGCTTAGAGAAAGGTGAGTATGTTGGTGAAATTTTGTTTCTTTGGTATTTGGTTGCTCCTGTTCTTATATGTGAGTTGTTTAAGACTTCTTACATTAAGTAAATCAAATTTCAGGGACAAAATTTTAAAAAGGAGGGGAGAAATGTAGCACCCAAGAAAACATGTTAGACTTGTATATGGTTACAACGATAGTCTAATACTTATTTAACATGTCTGTTTAATTTTATGATCTTTTGAGTACGTTTAGTCACTTTGCTGTAGCACTATGTGTGAAAAATAGTTGTTATTAGCCTTGGAATTGGCTTAAACTACTTAGTTAGTAGAAATAAATTTGGAGAATATTTTTATAGGTCACAAATATGTGGAAGATGTTGTGGTTAAAATTTCAGGTTAATCAGAGTTAGTTTGATATTTTTAAGTATACTGAGTGTATGTTTTAATACCAGATTGACTACCAGCAGATATGAAAAAATATGAAAATGGTGAAACAAGATTTTTGATGAATCTTAAGATTTATTTTAAACTTGTTGGAAGTTAAGAAATTTGATTTGGTGAAATCTAAGTGTTCTTAACATATCAGGAATTAAGATAAGTCACTTAAGTGACAAAGTGAGGCACGATTCCTCACTTTTTCTGCTGCCTTGACTTATTTAAGTCTCAAATGAGATATTTATCTCATTTCTCACCCTTGTCTCATGGTTGCAGCTAGAAAACTCAAAGGCAATGGCAAGAAAGGAGCAAAAACAGGAGAATCAACTAACCAAGTGGAGGAAGAAGGAAAGGAAGGAGAGGAGCTTCTCTGTTCTTTCAATTTCCGAAGTTAGAGGTAGGGGGAACTTGTTTTAACATCTTCTCTTCCATTTTATCCATCTAGTTCATGAGGGAGCTTGGTGATGCAAGTGGATCTTGGATGTGATTCTTGTGTTTTATGCTTGAATCTTATTGTAGAACTTGAGAAAGACATGATTTTAGCTTGTTTGATATTTGATGATGAATTTTTATCCCTTAAACAGCTTTGATTTTACTTAGTTGAAAGTGGAGTTTTAGGTTTTTAAGGTTGATGATTGCTTCTTTGTTTCATGTGGGAGTGGTTTAAAAATTGTTTGAGAGTTGCAACATGTTTATGAACCTTGTGAGGTGTTGGAAATCACTTAGATTGGAGGTTTGAGTGGTTAGAAGGCCATTGTTCCCAAATGGAACAGTGACTATTTTTTGCAGAATTCTGTAGAAAACTCTGTTCGTAGGGTCACACCACAATGTGACTAAACCATGCCCAGGTGTGGGTGAACCATGCCTAGGCTTGGCTGCCTAGGAGAAACAAGAATTTTTGTTTGATGCAATAGAACTTTCTATTTGTGTGGATCCTTATTTTATGCTTCTTAATGAGTGATGAAACTCTAATAGGGATATTAAATCAAGTGATTATGTAATGAAGGTAAATCAATTGGTATGTTAATTATTGTGATATTTAGCATCGTTGTTGTCTATACTTAAGATGATGAATGTAATTCAATTGGTATGCTATCCACTATGATAAGTGACATCATTGTATTTCACACTTATGGTTATGAATGTAAACTAATTGGCATATTAGTTATTGTAGTAATTGGCATCATTGTTTGATATTTGATGATGAATTTTTATCCCTTAAACAGCTTTGATTTTACTTAGTTGAAAGTGGAGTTTTAGGTTTTTAAGGTTGATGATTGCTTCTTTGTTTCATGTGGGAGTGGTTTAAAAATTGTTTGAGAGTTGCAACATGTTTATGAACCTTGTGAGGTGTTGGAAATCACTTAGATTGGAGGTTTGAGTGGTTAGAAGGCCATTGTTCCCAAATGGAACAATGACTATTTTTTGTAGAATTCTGTAGAAAACTCTGTTCGCAGGGTCACACCACAATGTGACTAAACCATGCCCAGGTGTGGGTGAACCATGCCTAGGCTTGGCTGCCTAGGAGAAACAAGAATTTTTGTTTGATGCAATAGAACTTTCTATTTGTGTGGATCCTTATTTTATGCTTCTTAATGAGTGATGAAACTCTAATAGGGGTATTAAATCAAGTGATTATGTAATGAAGGTAAATCAATTGGTATGTTAATTATTGTGATATTTAGCATCGTTGTTGTCTATACATAAGATGATGAATGTAATTCAATTAGTATGCTATCCACTATGATAAGTGACATCATTGTATTTCACACTTATGGTTATGAATGTAAACTAATTGGCATCATTGTTTTTCATAACTATGTTGTTGAAGACCGCGTAGTTGGTGAGACCACTACTAGGAGAGAAGATTTCTGGAATTGTGTTCCAATGCTTGCTCAAGACTTGTGGAAATGGGTTCCTTTATTTTGTTCAAGGCTCATGCATTTCATAACAATTCTAGAGTGACTTAGGATGAGTTCCCTAACTACATCTAACGAATCATGACATAATCTACATTCATTTTTAAGATATTGCATAGGCATGAATATAAGACATAATTTGGCATAACATTGCAATTGTATGAGCTGTTGCTAATCATAACATATTCATGCATGATAATTGTATGAGCAATTGCTTATTTTTTAGAATATGGTGATACTTGAATATTGTTTGTGGGAATGAGTTTTCTATACAAACTTATAAAATGAGAATCAATTTCGAGAAGAGAAAGGACTTGGTTTTGACTTTTGCTACCATTCTAGTTTATATGTGTATATGACTTGAGTTTAGAAATGTGTTTTCCCTGAAATAGCTGGAATGATTGTGATGCATGTTTTATGGATTTAACTACTGAGGATATGTGATTCTCACCCCTTGTGTGTGTGTTTCCATAGTGATTTCAGGAAAGAAGACTTATGGAAAGTGAAGCGCAAACAGGAGCTTGGAGAGCTTAGTTTAGTTTTACTTGTTGTTCTTATGAAAACATGTATATTTTGTGCCTTGAGAGACCTAGTTTACTAGTTTTGTACATATGTTGTATTTATGAGAAATATATTCGTGGCTCATATTTTCTATATATGATATAGTTATATTATGTTAGAAATGTTTTAATAGTTATTAGCATGTTTGGATCTAATCATTGTAGTATAATACAAATTATATTGTTGTTATTAAATTTGGGATGTTACATTATGGTATCAGAGCAGTTCATCGTGTTGAGTCAGAGTATGGACTGACTATGCTTAGGCATATTTAGGAGTTCCTTTGTGTGCAATGCATTTCTTTGTCTCTTGTTTGAGATGTTTGAATAGAATTGCATGACTTGCCTTAGGATGGATTGTTATTAGATACTGTTATATGGTTACATGATATTGATGACTGATTAACTCAATGTATATTGTTCTGTGTGTATAAAAAACTATGGCATCACCAAGGAAAACCCATAAAACCAGGAACTTCATTAGAGAAGGTTCGAATATGGTCGAGGCTATGATGACATTGGCCAATGCGATGCGAGAACAAATGATCGCAACTGTCAACGCAATGAGAGAGCAGAGAACTGCAACTGCTAGGATGTTTGAGCAAATGGGAAATACACAACCAACGCAACCTCAACCAACACAAGTGGTGCAAGTGGAAAGGAATCAAGATTTTCATTATTTGTTAGAGTTGTAGAAGGCTAGTCCTCCTTCCTTCCGAGGGGAGTATGATCCAGCGAGAGCTGAGGAGTGGATAACAGAGTTGGAGAAGATCTTTGCAGTCATGAGATGCACAGAGGACCAGAAGATGTCTTTTGTTGCATACATGTTGAAGGGAGATGCTGAGCATTGGTGGACTGGTGTGAGGAGAATGATGGAAGTGGCGAGGACTCAAGTTACATGAGAAGTATTTAAGATTGCATTCTTGGAGAAATACTTTCTGCAAAATGTACAAGAGGATATAGAGATGGAGTTTTTGCAGTTGGAGTAAGGAAACATGACTGTTGGACAATATGCGGCGAGGTTTGAGAAGTTGTCCAAGTTTTCTTCTACCTTTAGGTACAACCCAGATGATAGTTAGAAGTGTGTGAAGTTTGAAACTCGCTTGAGAGATAATATGAAGAGGATAGTGAAACCTTTTGTGATCTGGGATGACCCTACCTTAGTTAATAAGTGTAGAGTGGTAGAATCGTTAGCCGCTCAATAATAACAAATGACCACTTCATAGAAAGTAATGACCACTCACAATTTTTTTCTTAATTTTATAAAACTTTGCACATAAAAATTCATTTAAAACCATTAGATGCTTAGTAGTAACAAATGACCATTTAATAGAAAGTAGGAGTTACTCACAAATTCCTTCTTAATTTCATAAAACTTCACACGTGGAACTTAATTTAGAATGGTTAGCCACTCATTGTTAACAAATGATCATTCAATAGAAAGCAATGACCACTCATAAATTTCTTCTAAATTTTATGTAACTTTACACATGGAACTTCAATTAAAATAATTAGCAACTTAGTGTTAACAAATGACCATTCAATAAAAAGCAATGACCACTCACAAATTTCTTCTTAATTTTATAAAACATTGCACATGAAACTATATTAAAAATCGTTAGTCGTTCAGTGGTAACAAATGACCATTGAATAAAAAGTAGGGGTCATGCACAATTTAAAATTGTTAGCCACTCAATGTTAACAAATGACCATTCAATAGAAAGCAATAACCACTCACAAATTTCTTCTTAATTTTATGTAACTTTACACATGAAACTTCAATTAAAATAATTTGCAACTCAGTGTTAACAAATGACTATTCAATAAAAGCAATAATCATTCACAAATTTCTTCTTAATTTTATAAAACATTGAAAATGGAACTATATTAAAAACTGTTAATCGTTCAGTGGTAATAAATGACTATTAAATAAAAAGTAGGGTCATGCATAAATTCCGTTTTAATTTTATAAAACTTTACATGTGAAACTTCTTTTAAAATATTAGTTATTTAGTGTTAACAAATGACTATTCAACAAAAAGTAATGACCACTCATGAATTTCTTCTTGATTTCATGAAACTTTTCACATTGAACTTTATTTAAAATTGTTAGTCACTCAGTGTTAATAAATTACCATTCATTAAAAAACAATGATCACTTACAAGTTTCTTCTTAATTTAATAAAATTTTACACATGAAACTTTATTTAAAACCATTAGTCGTTTGGTGTTAATAAATGACCATTGAATAAAAAGTAGGGCCACTCATAAATTCCTTCTTAATTTTGTAAAACTTTTTACGTGGAACTTCATTTAAAACTGTTAACCAGTTGCATAAAATTAAGAAAAAATTATTGAGGGATCATTACTTTTTATTGAATGGTCATCTGTTAACACTAAGTGATTGATAATTTTAAATGAAGTTCCAAGTGTGAAGTTTATGAAATTAAGAAAGAATTTGTTAGTAGCCCCTACTTTCTATTAAATGGTCTTTTGTTACTAGTGAACGTCTAACAATTTTAAATGATATTATACATGAAAAGTTTTATGAAATTAAGAAAAAAATTATGAGTGATCATTACTTTCTATTAAGTAGTCATTTTTATCACTGTACAGTTAACAATTTGAAATGAGATGACAATTTCTTTCTATTAAGGGCAATTTTGACTATTAGATAAAATGAGATGATCATTCTCTTTAATTATAACTTAAATAGTCTTTCTTAATAATTTTAATTTTTTTATTTCTTCAAATTAAATATTACTCCTTTATAGTAGTTACCATTAATTTTTCCTACAAACAAATAAAGCTACATCCTTCAACATAATTGTGCTTTCTCAATTATTCAAAATCATTGCACTTGCATAAAAGTGGATGTTAAACTAACTATATAAGAATCGAAACTTAATTTTTTTCACGTTTGAATATGTGACCCAAAACTTGAAAACTTTGATAATGTGGTAGTACAAAAGTTGTTCGGGTTTTGTTATTCATATGGTTCTGAATAGTTTTGGAATCATTTTTGTTCCTAAATGTTGCCGGAAAGTTGTAAAAAAACGAAACTTCTCACCGGCAATAATAGAGGAAAGTGCATGATTTCTTTACTGATTTTATTTGTTTTCAGCTTGTTTTAATCAAAATCATTGTTCAAACCAATCTTAAAGCATGTTTAAGGGTGAACCTTGGTCTAGAAACCATTCAAAACATATTGAAAATGAACAAGTAATCACGTGATAATAATTAGAGGATTAACAGATTTATTTATATTTGTAATGACTAACACATTTATTTTCACATAATTTGTTCATGTCAACTCCACTATTTACATCAAATAAAAAGAGAATATCTATTTTTTTTAAATATGAAATATGAAAAGAATCAGAAAAAATTATTTTCTCAAGAAAGGCTCTCACTTGCTTGAGATAAATTATTAAAAAAATTATATTAAAAGACCAATTACAAAGTTTTATAATTTTTTTATATTTACTTTTTTAAATTAAAAATTAATTCTTCGATTCTGTGATTTGCTAACTGAAATATGCTTTTATTATTATTATTATTATTATTATTATTATTATTATTATTATTATTATTATTATTATTATTATTATTATTATTATTATTATTATTATTATTATTATTATTATTTGTGAGCCGAAATCTGCTTTTATTGTTATGGAAGCTGAAAGTACTAAATGCTTACCCAAAATTATCAAATACTTTATTATTATCAAATTTGAGTACATACTTTATTTATGCTAGTGTCCTTAATCTGAACTCTGAAGGCATGTTCCCAACTTTTTTCGAGCATTTGAATCCATGTTTTGCCATTTGATTCCTATTGAAAGGACCTTGTGGCCATGGAAATGCCATTAAAGGCGAAATTAATCTTATTCCTAAAAAAGTGTGAAGAAGGGAGAAAAAAATAAAAAGAAGGGTTGATATGATATATACTTAATGAAGAAATGGTGTGGTCAACTAATTAATGCACATAGTGCAAAGATTATACTTTGCTAACTCAATTGGCTAGTATTTCATTTTATTATTGCAGAGGGAAACGTATATATATTTCATCAGGCCAAATGGCAAAACATTACATTAAATTAGAAATCTAATTAACCACAAGATGTGGCTCATATGACAACGTGAGCGATTGTCTGTGTGGAATTTACTTGCATTGTAAGAGTTCAAGTTCTACTTAAAGCCCCATAAGATTAATGTCATACTATTATGAGAGAAACGTTGGTGTTTTTGTTATAAGAAAAATCTCTTGTTCTATATCATTAATTTAATGTATGACAAATTAATTATAATATTAAAAATATAATTAAAATAAAAAATAATAATGACCCACAAAATTAATTTATCACACATTCAATAACACAGACCACAACAAATCTCTTACTCCAATATATAATATCTAAAAATTTCTCTAACATTAGAGGTCCGAGTAGGGATTAGTCCCACACGCACGTGGGAGAATAAAGTTAGCCATCAGAACATCACATTTGGAGGCTGTTCATGTCAAGGAACTCAAACAATACCCAAAAGCATATATGAATAAATTCTATGGTCCCTCTCAACCGTTATTGCTTTCTAGTAAATCCCTATAATGTATATATATATTTTTTCCAATCTCGTTATTCGTCTAATCATTTAATTCACTTATAAAATTATTTTATATGCTACAAAAATATTACAATTGTATATAACATAATTTAATATATTTCTCACATTAACATATAATATAAATATGATGTACATATTTTAATATACATAAAACATTTCCTATTTTTTCTTCCCTTTTACTGAACTTGAAACAGAGCGAGATGGCGGGCCAAATACCTTAAATTAAAACATAATTGAGAATGGAAATGGAATCTCTTATAAATAGCTTCATAGATTGCTCACACACTCAACACCATTGCCAGTTTTCCTTATGAACTATTATCATTATTAAGCTTGTTGAGAAAGAATCTCTTGGTAGACATCCTAGAAGCTACATAGAAATCCTCCATAGACCCACAATGGCTGTGCTTGGGACTGGAGAAATCCTTGTGGCTGTTCTTCTTTTCGTTTTCATCCACTGGTGGAGGCTCAACAGAAACACACCTATGGCTAACTGGCCCATGCTTGGAATGCTACCTGGTCTCTTGGTCAACGTGTCCAACATCCATGATTATCTAAATTCAATACCACAATACTTTTAACCAATAACTCTCGAATCAAATCTCATAAATAACAATAAAATAAATATTTTTTTAAAATATCATATATTAATTTATATATAAAATAACATCAAAAATTATTTTATTAACCAAATAACATTAATTTTGACACATATATATTATGTTAAAAAATATTACAATAATACACAAAAATTTTCAAAAATAAAAAAGAAAAATACTATATATTCTTAATAATTTCAATCTCTAAAAATTTTAAAATAAATAATAAATAGGACTTAAAAATAAATAAAATTCACCAAAAAAAAAAAAAAAAACACGTGGAGTACAACTCAAAAAAAAAAAAAAAAAGAATTGAAAAATCATTTTTATAGATCTTTAATAACCTCAAATTGATTTCTTGATTTGATCTTAAAAAAAAAATAAATCATAAAATTTAAATATTTTAGAGTTTTACGAGTTTGGGTAAATTTTTTTGTGAATTTATAATATTATAATATAATATTCATATTTTTAAATTCAAAATAATCTCATCTATAAAAAAATATTACCCAATTTTCAAAATTAATCATAAAAAACAAATGAATTAAACATTACATACTTAGAATTAAATAAAATTAGGATTTGGGGAATCATCACGTACGTCGGACCACGTACGGACGTAGGACAAACCTTAAATTGTCCATAAATCATCACGTACGTTGGACCATCACAATAAAATTGGTACAAATCTTAAATTGTCCATAATGTTCGACCAAGACCATAACATACGATTGAATTAAATCTCATATAATTTTTTAGATAAAATAAAAAATTGATAGTCATAATTAGTATTAAAATTATTCTGATATCAATTGTTAATTTTTTTTTTGAATTTATTAATCCTAATATTTATAATATATCAAAATATATAAAGAATTATAAAATTATCTTAAAAATGTGCTAACAATGAAGTCATTATTGAAATCTTTAAAATTAATCTCAAGAGAGAAAAATATTATTCATATCCTATTGTAGTTCTTAAGCCATGCATTAATATCAATGTAAGAATCGTACGCATCTTAAAGTATTTAAGAATAAAGAAAGATTTCTTCCTTTATATATAAAATAACTAAAATTAGTTAAACTTATTTATTATGACAAACTCATATATATGATTTATAAAATAAAATTTACATATAAGTAATACTTTAACAACAATAGACCCATGAACAATACTAATCATAAATTTGAGTTAAACAAAATACTTTAATAATTTTAATATTTAATTAATTTAAATTTTATAAAATTATAATATAATTTATATTGGTCCATATTAAAAATTCTGACATGAATTAGTACCTGATCTCTTGCTCAACATGTCCAACATCCATGATTATCTAAATTCAGTTTTGAAACATCAAGGAGGTACTTTCAAGTTTGAAGGACCTTGGCTTACAAACATTAACTTTTTTATTACCAGCGATCCGATGAACGTGAAACACATCACAAGCAAAGAGTTTGAAAACTATGGGAATGGGAAAGATTTTAGTTATTATATTGTTGATGGTACTTCCTTATGTTTCCATTACATAAGAGGCCTTACAAACTTGCAAAAAGGTACAGTAAAACAAACTCATGACATCAAATAAGACAACATAAGATTAAGAATGAATGCATTAAAAATAAAGTAAAAATAATAGTTATTTAAAAAAAGATGATAAAATCTTATTTAAGGTGATTTGACCATATGAGAAGATAACCAGTAGAAACCCTAATAAAAATATTAGATTAGATTGAAGATAGCCTAATAATTAGAAATGAAAGTAATCTAAGAAAAATTCTAGTGGAAACCATTAAAGAGGACTTTGTCTTAAATGACTTTTTTAAAAACTTGATTTATGAATTATGACAAAACACAATAGTACCATTTGATCGATGTAGTTAACTTTATTTAGTGAGAAAAAGGTCATTGTTTTTGTTGTATGTGTTTTTATCTTACATGTAGTATCAAAATCTAGATGTATGATTTAGGACTCGTTTCAATATGTGAATTTTGACATACAGACATGCATGTGGTTATCTATGTTTAAAGGTATTAATTTAATGTGAAAATATGTTCAAAGTTGTTCTTTAATGGGAAACCTTTGTTATTTTACCATGAAGCTTTTAGGCTGTAATTCATCTTTAATAGAATGATATTCCTTTCTAACTAGTAAGTATTTTATGTATCTTATGAGTTTTTTTTTTAAATTTAGTCAAAATTTTAAAAAATATAAATTAAAAGAGAGAACAAATTTAAAACTAAAAAAAGAGGATAATGCGTAATAAAATTAAAAGATAATTTGAATTTGAATTTCTTTTTAAAAAATAGAAGTTAAGAATGACAGTCATTTTTCGAGAGAAAGTGAAAAATTGATAAAGACATGTGTCATTTTTTTAGGGGTAGTATAAAAACAAGAGAAAATTAATGATAACAACTATTAAGAAGTAATATTTAATTTAAAGGGACAAAAAAGTTAAAATTATTAAGAATGACTATTTAAGTTACAATTAAAGAAAATGATTATCTCATTTTATCTAATGGTCAAAATAACTCTTAATAGAAAGTAATGACCATCTCATTTAAAATTGTTAGCCACTTAGTGGTAATAAATGACCACTTCATAGAAAGTAATGACTATTCACAAACTTTTTCTTAATTTCATAAAACTTTGCACATAAAAATTCATTTAAAACTATTAGATGTTCTGTAGTAACAAATTGCCATTTAATAGAAAGAAATGGTTACTCACAAATTCCTTCTTAATTTTATAAAACTTCACATGTGGAACTTAATTTAAAATTGTTAGTCACTCAATGTTAACAAATGATCATTTAATAGAAAGCAACGATCACTCATAAATTTCTTCTTAATTTATGCAACTTTATATATGGAACTTCAATTAAAGTCATTAGCAACTCAGTATTAACAAATAACTATTTAATAAAAAGTAATGATCACTCAAATTTTTTTCTTAATTTTATAAAACTTTGCACATAAAATTTCATTTAAAATCGTTAGCCATTCAGTGGTAACAAATAACCATTGAATAAAAAGTATGAACCATTCACAAATTCTTTCTTAATTTCATAAAAATTTACACGTGAAACTTCATTTAAACTTGTTAGTCACTTAGTGTTAACAACTGACCATTTAATAAAAAGCAATGACTGCTGATAAATTTCTTCTTGATTTCATGAAACTTTACATATCGAACTTTATTTAAAACCGTTAGTTACTCAGTATTAACAAATTACCATTTATTAGAAAGCAATGACCACTTATAAGTTTCTTCTTAATTTCATAAAATTTTACACATAGAACTTTATTTAAAACTATTAGCTACTTAGTAGTAACAAATGACTAATAAATAAAAAATAGAGAGCACTCATAAATTCCTTCTTAATTTCATAAAACTTTATACGTAGAACTTCGTTTAAAATCATTAGCTGGTTGCATAAAATTAAGAAGAAATTATTGAGTGATAATTACTTTTTATTGAATGATCATCTGTTAATATTGAGTGACTAATAATTTTAAATTAAGTTTCAAGTGTGAAGTTTTATGAAATTAAGAAGGAATTTGTGAGTAACCCCTACTTTCTATTAAATGGTCATTTGTTACTATTAAACGTCTAACGATTTTAAATGAAGTTCTACATGCAAAGTTTTTTGAAATTAAGAAAATATTTGTGAGTGGTCATTGTTTTCCATTAAGTAATCATTTATTATCACTGAATGACGATTTGAAATGAGATGACAATTGCATTCTATTAAGAACAATTTTGATCATTAGATAAAATGAGACTATCATTCTCTTAATTATAACTTAAATAGTCATTCTTAATAATTTTAACTTTTTTTATCCCTTCAAATTAAATATTACTCCATAATAGTCCTTACTATTAATTTTCCTTACAAACAAATAAAGCTACATCCTTCAACATAATTGTGCTTTCTCAATTAGTGGTGTGCTAGGAACACACTCTTTATCACAATCATTTCAACACATTCTCTTCTATTAGGTCACATCACACACTAAAACACAAAGTTAAACTTGATTATACGTTAATTAAGTTTATTACACATTAAATAAGTTAATTACACATTAATCAAAATTAAGTGTGTGTTTTAGTACTCCTCTACTTATATAGTTAGTACAACATCCACTTTTATGCAAGTGCAATGACTTTGAATAATTGAGAAGAGAAAAGAGAAATGTTAAGAACACTCCCTATCACACTCATTTCAATACACTTTTTTTATTGGACTATGTCACACATTAAATCACACATTTAACCTCAATTAACGTATAATTAACTTAATTATCATGTAATAAACTTGATTAGCCTGTAATCAAGTTTAATTTTGTGTTTTAGTATGTGACATAACTTAATAAAAGAGAATATATTAAAAAGAGTGTGTTCTTAGCATTCCTCAATTACTTTTGCTAACTCAATTGGTTAGGATTTCATTTTATTTTTGCAGTGGGAAATATATATATATATATATATATATATATATATATATATGAGGAGGATCGGTTCTGTAGGTATAAGTTTTTTGACTTACACTCATTTTCAACCGTTAGATCTACTTTCATCTAATAGTTGAGATTATTTCATTAAAAGTAACCATTAGATGAAAGTAGATCTAACGGTTGAAAATGAGTGTAAATCAAAAAAAACTTACACTAGTGTAAATTGATCCCCCCCCTCTCTCTCTCTCTCTCTCTCTCTCTCTCTCTCTCTCTCTCTCTCTCTCTCTCTCTCTCTCTCTCTCTCTCTCTCTCTCTCTCTCTATATATATATATATATATATATATATATATATATATATATATATATATATATATATATATAGATATATAGGTGCTTTCTTTGTAAGAAAAATCTCTTGTTGTACATCGTTAATTCAATACATGATAAATTAATTATAACATTAAAAATGTAATTAGAGTGAGAAATAATGAAGATCCACAAAATTAATTTGTCAACATTCAATAATATAGAATAAGATAAATCTCTTATATATATATATATATATATATATATATATATATATATATATATATATAGGTGCTTTCTTTGTAAAAAAAATCTCTTGTTGTACATCGTTAATTCAATACATGATAAATTAATTATAACATTAAAAATGTAATTAGAGTGAGAAATAATGAAGATCCACAAAATTAATTTGTCAACATTCAATAATATAGAATAAGATAAATCTCTTACTCTAATAACATCTAAAAATTTCTCTAACATTAGAGGTACGAGTAGGGATTAATCCCACCTGCACGTAGGAGATCGAATAAAGTTTGCCATCAGCACATTACATTTGGAGGCTATTCATGTCAAGGGACTCAAACAATACACAAAAGCATATAAGAATAAATTCTATTGTCCCTCTCAACCGTTATTGCTTACTAGTAAATCCCTATAGTGTGTACATATTTTTTCTTCCCTTCCACTGAACTTGAAACAATAACGGTTGAGAGGGACAATAGAATTTATTCATATATGCTTTTGTGTATTGTTTGAGTCCCTTGACATGAGTAGCCTCTAAATGTGATGTGCTGATGGCAAACTTTATTCGATCTCCTACGTGCAGGTGGGATTAATCCCTACTCGTACCTCTAATGTTAGAGAAATTCTTAGATGCTATTAGAGTAAGAGATTTATCTTATTCTATATTATTGAATGTTGACAAATTAATTTTGTGGATCTTCATTATTTCTCACTCTAATTACATTTTTAATGTTATAATTAATTTATCATGTATTGAATTAATGATGTACAACAAGAGATTTTTCTTACATATATATATATATATATATGTAAGAAAAATAGGTGTTTTCTTTGTAAGAAAAATCTCTTGTTGTACATCGTGAATTCAATACATGATAAATTAATTATAACATTAAAAATATAATTAGAGTGAGAAATAATAAAGATCCACAAAATTAATTTGTCAACATTCAATAATATAGAATAAGATAAATCTCCTACTCTAATAACATCTAAGAATTTCTCTAACATTAGAGGTACGAGTAGGGATTAATCCCGCCTGCACGTAGGAGATCGAATAAAGTTTGCCATCAGCACATCACATTTGGAGGCTATTCATGTCAAGGGACTCAAACAATACACAAAAGCATATATGAATAAATTCTATTGTCCCTCTCAACCGTTATTGCTTACTAGTAAATCCCTATAGTGTGTACATATTTTTTCTTCCCTTCCACTGAACTTGGAACAGAGCGAGATGGCGGGCCAAATAACTTAAAAGTTAAAACATAATTGAGAATGGAAAGGGAATCTCTTATAAATAGCTTCACAGATTGCTCACACAATCAACACCATTGCCAGTTTTCCTTATGAACTATTATCATTATTAAGCTTGTTGAGAAAGCATCTCTTGGTAGACATCCTAGAAGCTACACAGAAATCCTCCATAGACCCACAATGGCTGTGCTTGGGACTGGAGAAATCCTTCTGGTTGTTCTTCTTTTCGTTTTCATTCACTGGTGGAGGCTCAACAGAAACACACCTATGGCTAACTGGCCCATGCTTGGAATGCTACCTGGTCTCTTGGTCAACGTGTCCAACATCCATGATTATACAAATTCAGTTTTGAAACATCAAGGAGGTACTTTCAAGTTTGAAGGACCTTGGCTAACAAACATGAGCTTTTTTATTACCAGCGATCCGATCAACGTGCAACACATCACAAGCACAAAGTTTGAAAACTATGGGAAAGGGAAAGATTTTAGTGAGATTTTTGAAGTTTTGGGAGATGGGATTTTCAGGTCTGATGCCCAGGCATGGAAGTATAACAGAGCTATACTTCATTCAATTTTTAAGCAGGCGGGTTTTCAGTTGTTTATTCAAAAAACTATCCAGAAAAAGGTGGAGAGTTGCCTACTTCCATTTCTTGATCATGCATGGAAAGAAGGAATGGAGGTGGACTTACAAGACGCCTTTCAAAGGTTAACCTTCGACAACATCTGCTCCATAGTTTTAGGATTTGATCCTAATTGCCTTTCCATTGAGTTTCCACAAGTTGCTTGTGAGAAAGCTTTCAATGAAGCGGAGGATGCACTGTTCTACAGACATGTTACGCCAAGATGCTTATGGAAGCTGCAGAAATGGCTTCAAGTTGGAAAAGAGAGGAAGCTCAAAGAAGGCGTAAAAATTGTAGACCAAATGTTGTATGAGGAAATCACATCCAAACTCAATGCAAGGCCAAAGCAGTAGCAGTGGCACCCTAGTGGATGATTCACAGTTTAACTTGCTAAATGCTCTTGTAAATGAAGAAGGTGGAAAGGGACAAATAGATGACAAGTTTCTGAGAGACACAGCGATAAATCTTCTTGCAGCTGGGAGGGACACCATTAGTGCAGGCCTCACTTGGTTTTTCTGGCTGGTCGCAACACACCCGTCTGTGGAAGCCAAGATTCTTGAAGAGATCCGAGAAAATTTATCAGAAGGAGAAGATAATTGGAAGGCTTTAGGTGTGGAAGGGCTTCGCAAGTTAGTTTACCTCCATGGAGCTATATGTGAGGCCTTAAGGCTTTATCCACCAGTACCTTTTGAGCACAAGTGTGCATTAAAATCTGATATGCTTCCTAGTGGCCATCGGATTAATTCAAATACCATGATAGTATACTCTCTCTATTCAATGGGAAGGGTGGAGGAAATATGGGGAGAAGATTGCTTGAAATTCAGGCCTGAGAGATGGCTTTCTAAGAGAGGAACGATTATACACATACCCTCTTACAAGTTCATTGCTTTCAATGCAGGACCAAGAAGTTGTTTGGGTAAGGACATAAGCCTCATTGAGATGAAGATGGTTGCTGCTGCTATATTGTGGAATTATCACATCCAAGTGGTGGAAGGTCATCCCATATCCCCTGGTGTTTCCGTTGTCCTTCATATGAAACATGGCTTGAAAGTTAAGGTGACAAAAAGATGCATTTGATCGGGGGATCTCCGTTCAAAATGAATAAAATTTGGTTCTAACTATTTTTCTTCAATCATTTTCTCCAACTCTTTTAATTACCTTCTATGTCTTCATTAACTCTATTAAGTGAGATTAGAAGTAATAAATGAATGATGATTAAAAGAGTTAAAGAAAAATGTTAAAGAAAAAAAATTGAAGTCAAATTTTGTTCGGTCAAAATAAATGTTTGTTCTACGTGTAATGTTTATTTGAAATGTTGCAATTTAATAATTTGAATTTTCAGGTGTACTCTAAGTTCATGTTTGTTTGGGTTATTCTATCAATATCAGTGTATAAATAACTATAATTTATTAGTGATTTTATACATGCATTATTATTAATTAATTATGATTCATACATGCTATTGTTGGGTACCAGAGTTATAGAAAACAGTATCACACAACTAAAATAGAGTTGAGAGAAGAGGAACTGACACACAATATTTAACGTGGAAAACCCTCTAATGATGATGAGGAAAAAACCACGTACAAGAGTAGAAAAAGTTTTTACTATGAGGAAGAAATTACAAGACCTCTCTCTAAATACAAGGAGAGAACTATACAAGAGAAAGAAGAAGAAATATTTGGGATATATAAAACTAATGGAGGAGGTCTTTATTTATAAGAGAACCTCCTCCACAAATGCTAACAACCCACCAATGTGGGATTTCTATTACAACAATTCTCCCACTTGAAGATTTGATTGAGTCAATCATATCTTCACACCACTCTTTCTATCTTGTCATTCCATGTTGCTTACGTTTCTGATAGGCCATAGGAGGATCGACACCAAATAAACTTGTCAGTGTTAATTGGCTTTGTCATAACATCTGCTAGGTTGTCTTTGGTGTGAATCTTCTGCATATCCACACTCCCTTCTTCTACTACTTCTCGAACAAAGTGATACTGGATACCTATGTGCTTTGTCCTTGAATGAAAAGCTGGATTCCTTGCAATGTGTAAGGCACTCTGACTGTCACAATACACAGTAATTATCTGCTGCTTGTGCCCGAGTTCTTCCATTAACCTTTTAATCCAAATAGCTTCCTTACAAGCTTGAGTAGCTGCCATGTATTCAGCTTCTGTAGTAGACAGAGCTACAACAGTCTGTAGTTTAGATAACCAGCTGACCGCTCCTCCTGTAAGTGTGAACACATAACCAGTAGTAGATTTTCTTTTATCAAGATCACCTGCAAAATCTGAATCAACATATCCCTTGATAACAAACTCTAATCCTCCAAAACATAATGCAGCACCTGAGGTCCCTTTAGTGTATCTTAGGATCCTCTTAACAATATTCCAATGCTCTTTACCAGGATCTGCCATAAAACGACTGACCGCTCCCACTGCTTGTGCAATGTCTGGTCTTGTACATATCATAGCATACATAAGGCTTCCCACTACTGATGCATACGGTACTCGAGACATTTCCATCCTCTCTGTTTCACTGCTAGGACTCATACTTGAGGATAATTTGTAATTGACAGGAAGTGGGGTAGAGACTGGCTTACAATCTTACATATTGAAGCGCCGCAAGATTTACTTTAAATAGTTCTTTTGAGAAAGCCAAATCTTCCTATCTTTTCTGTCTCGGTGAATTTGCATCCCTAAAATCTTGTTTGCTGGTCCCAAGTCCTTCATATCAAACTCCCTAGCCAACTGTGCCTTTAATTCTTGGACTCGAACTTTGTTGGGGCCTACCACCAACATGTCATCCACGTACAACAACAAGATGATAAAATCATCATCACCAAACCTCTTGTAATATGTACAATGGTCTGAACTCAGTCTGTTGTATTTGAGGCTAATAATGAAGGAATCAAATCTCTTGTACCAACACCTTGGCGCCTGCTTTAGACCGTACAGAGATTTGGTTAACCTGTAAACCAAGTTTTCTTTTCCTTGTTCTTTAAAACCTTCTGGTTGGAGCATATATATCTCCTCTTCAAGTTCTTCATGAAGAAAAGCAGTTTTCACATCTAATTGTTCAAGATGTAAATCAAATATAGCACACATAGCTAGGACTACTCTGATAGTAGTAAGTCTGACAACCGGAGAGAATATCTCATTGAAATCAATTCCTTCTTTCTGAGCATACCCTTTGACCACCAGCCTTGCACGATATCGTTCCACTTGATCGTTGCCATCTCTTTTGATCTTATAGACCCATTTGTTACCAATGGCTTTCCGTCCCTTTGGAAGTTCAACAAGTTCCCATGTCTTGTTTCTATGTAGGGCTTCCATTTCTTCTTGCATTACCGCTATCCATAGAGAAGCTTCTGAGCTACTCACAGCCTCCTGAAAGGTTGACGGCTCTCCTTCTTCTGTTAGAAGACAATATGCATCGTGACTTGCCATAACATAGTCTGAGTGCCATGAAGGTGCTCGTATTTGACGAGTTGATCGCCGAACTTCTGTATCATTGGCCTCATATGGTTCTTGTTCTTCGTGCTCTGGTTCTTGTTCTGCTTCAAAGGAATCTTCTTCTCCAGCTTTTCTATCTATCTGTACTGTAGTAGTCTCTTTCAAGGTACTGTTATCTTCTTGTTCTCTTTGCAGTTCATTTTCTGCAAATATCACATCTCTGCTAATAATAACCTTGTAGGCAGTGGGATCCCACAGGCGATACCCCTTAACACTGTCAGCATAACCCAAGAATATGCATTTCCTAGATTTTGGATCCAGCTTCGTTCTTTCTTGGGAATTGTACATCACATATGCAGGACATCCGAACACATGAAGATAAGAATAATCTGTTGGTTTTCCATTCCACATCTCCATTGGTGTCTTTAAACCAATTGCAGTTGATGGCGACCGATTTATCACGTAACAGGCAGTTTTGACTGCTTCTGCCCAAAAAGACTTGGCTAGACCTGCAGTTCGCAACATAGCTCTTGTTCTTTCTAGGAGAGTTCTATTCATCCGCTCTGCTACACCATTTTGCTGAGGTGTGTATGCAACAGTAAACTGCCTTTTAATACCCTCTTGCTTGCAAAATGTGAGAAAATTACCATCTCGTATATTCTCCTCCATTGTCTGTCCTTAAGCACTTGATCCTCTTTCTCGGATTAAAGTTCAACTCTTGCTTTAAAGTCTTTGAAGATTGGAAGCACATCTGACTTCTTCTTGATTGGGTACACCCATAATCTCCTAGAGAAATCATCAATGAATGATACAAAGTATTTTGCTCCTCCTAGGGACATTTCTGGTGACTCCCACACATCAGAATGAATCAAGTCTAGTATGCGCTTGCTTCCAGCAGTTGATCTATCAAACTTTAATTTATGCTGCTTGCTTGTAACACAGTGCTCACAAAGAGGTAAGTTTACCGATTTGAGCCCGGGAAGGAGTTCACGTTCCGTGAGAATCTTCAAACCACGTTCCGACATATGGCCTAATTTGCGATGCCACATTATCGTTGATTCTTCTTGGCCTGCTAATGCAATTGATGCATCTGCCTTTTGTAGTGTATCTCCTACAAGCATGTATAGATTTGCTGCAATTTTTTTTGCTTTCATCACCACTAGAGCACCTTTAACAATCTTCAAGATCCCACCTTCAATATGAGTCTTGCACCCGAGGTCATCCAATTGCCCAATAGACAATAAATTCTTCTTTAAACCTTTCACATGTCGTATCCCTTGAATTGTGCGAACAGTACCATCGTGAAATTTTATTTTGACAGTACCAACTCCAGCAATCTCCAAGGCATGATCATTTCCCATGAATACAGATCCTTCTGAGATAGGTTCATAAGTACTAAACCAATCTCGTTGTGAAGTCATGTGCCATGTTGCTCCTGAATTCATAATCCAAACATCATTGAGCTGTTTTCCGCCTTTGGAACCAATTGCTACTTGCCTGTAAAGGATTTCTCCATCATCAGAGGTACTCGCAACACATCCTTGAGATGTTGTTGCTTCAGGAGCTTTATCTGCATTTTTCTTATTGTGCCAACAATCTTTCTTCAAGTGTCCTCTCATGCCACAAAGGTAGCATTTGAAGTTCTTCCTTCTTCGTGATTTTGATCTACTCTGATTTCGGCTCCCACTAGAGCCACGTTCCATTGATCTTCCTCTCATCATCGACAAAGCCTCTGCTTGCTGTGAGCTTTCCAATCTGTCTTCCTTGTTCTTCCGCCTGGATTCTTCTTCAAGAATAGCAGCAGCAACGTCATCAAATCGAAGATTATCAGCAACATTATTATTTGTTATGTTGATGATGAGTTGATCATAAGAGTTAGGTAGACTTTGAAGTAGAAGCTCTGCACGTTCATTTTCCACCATGTTGTATTCAGATGCTGTAAGCTGAGAAAATAACGTGTTCAGATTGTTGATGTGATCCGATACTGTCATGGATTCACTCATTCGAAGTGTATAAAGCCTCCTTTTTAAGAATATTCGGTTGTGAAGTGACTTGACCTCGTACAATTTGGTGAGAGCATCCCAAATCTCCTTCGCCGTCCTTTTTTCTGCAACACTTGACAAAACTAAATCTGCCAAAGCTAGATGCAGGTTGCCAACAGCATTGTCATCCATCTCCTTCCACTTGTCATCAGGTATCCCAGTGGGTCTGCCTTCAATTGCTGCTAAGCAATTGTCCTTCCTCAAGATTGCCTTTATCTTCAGTTTCCATAAGGAGAAATTACTCCCATTGAACCTCTCAATCTCATATTTTGTCGCCATGGTTTTACACCAAATAATTTTCAACTGAACCGGCTTGTACTATTTCACCGTGAATAGTACCGTATACGTGAACAGTATTGTACGTATTACCGTATACTAGAACAAATCCAGTATGCGTTAACAATTACTGTAAAAGTATATAACTACACATATGAATAGTCACCGTGAATAGTATCCGCAGCGTGAATAGTGCCGTATTCTGGAATAGTGACCGTAGACCGTGAATAGTGTACCAAGCAAGTTCCCAGGAAAGAGAGGTGGGTCACTAATGGACATGCTTAAATACCAAGTCTTTCCTAGCCAGAACTTTTCTAGACATACACTCCCACACTACCACACTTTAATTCCAGCAACAAGAATAATTCTTTTCTGATGTGGAAGATCAGTCAATACTGCAACCATAGAGCATACTAAGAATTTTCTTCTAACCCTTGCACCGTAGTAACCGAGAGCTCTGATACCACTTGTTGGATACCAGAGTTATAGAAAACAGTATCACACAACTAAAATAGAGTTGAGAGAAGAGGAACTGACACACAATATTTAACGTGGAAAACCCTCTAATGATGATGAGGGAAAAACCACGGACAAGAGTAGAAAAAGTTTTTACTATGAGGAAGAAATTACAAGACCTCTCTCTAAATACAAGGAGAGAACTATACAAGAGAAAAAAGAAGAAATATTTGGGATATATAAAACTAATGGAGGAGGTCTTTATTTATAAGAGAACCTCCTCCACAAATGCTAACAACCCACCAATGTGGGATTTCTATTACAACAGCTATGAGGTTACCTATAAGTATCTCGAATACTTGAGAGTATAATCAAGTAGGTATAAAGTTTTATTAGATTCTTGTAAATAGATGTTTATAAGGTTACCTATACTTACCTCTCAAGAGAATCAGTGAGTGGAAAGTTTTTTTTTTTTATAATCAAAATGTATTGAAAAGGGGAGTACAAGGGTACTCCAACTCAAAACAGAACATAGAACAACGTATTCAAAACAGTGAGTGGAAAGTTGTTTATTAACATGTCTTAGAAAAACCATGATAACCGGCGTGTTTCGTGTTTAAAAAGAGCAGAGTTGGCAGAAGAATAGGAACCTCATACATTTTTATACAAATCTAGTAAACGAAACACAGTACAAAAGCACTAATGAAAGGAATTTAATAGATGATAATATCAGCATAAAAATACAAGAATTTGACGTGAATCAATGAGTTCCTACGCCTATCTTAGAGAATAAAATAATTTTAATATGAGAAAAAAAAATAGTACAAAAATAATCTAATATTCTTATCACAAACAGTGCATACACTTCTTTTCACATATCTTCTAATACCATTTATTATACTTATTTTTTCTTATTATTTTCTCTCTCTCAATTACACATCCTTAACAGTACCTACACCTCTAAAAAAAATATAAAATCATCTTTTTCCTTAAATCTAACACACATCTAAAGTCATTTTTACACCCTTTTCTCTTAACCTAAAGAACTCCTCAATCTAGCAGGCCATTAGCTTTATTTATAACCAAGGCTCCTTATCCTACATGTTTCCCAACATAATTCCTAATTCTTGTAGATTTTCAGAAACCTTTCAAATTTTTCAAATCCTTTACTCAAGATAAAAATAAATAAAACTTATCCTAATTTGAATACATAGGTTGATTTTCTTAACAAATCTCCACCTTTGACAAATGTGTTGCTACCTTGAAAATTTATATTAGCTCCCACTTAATCCAAGTCATTTGCCTCTACACGTGTATTAACTACACACAACATAAATTAACTATAACCATGACTCCACGTGATTCAAATATCTCAGCCAATGAACATGTATACGCAGCCATGCAAGTTCTATTCATCGAACCAGATCACAAGAACTAACAACAATTAGAGTATTTTCAATCCCATCATGATCCTCTCACTTGCGACTAGGAAAATTCCGTTAAATGTGACCAATCTCCTTATAATAATAACAATAAGCACATTTTCCTTTGTCCTTGAAATCAAATATCGCACTTTTCCCTTCCTTTTTCGATTATTTCCTAGAGCGATAAACAGTGACCCTTGTCCATCTCTCTGATTACTCTTTTTCTTAGTATAGTAGCATAAAAGGCACACTTTTACATCCTCTAGATTCTATGTGTCCTTTTCGTATACTAATATGGTAACCAAATTATCGTAATAATTAGAAAGTTATGCAAGACACATAGTAAGGCAAAATTTGCATCCTCAATATAGCCATCAATCTTTTGCTGATCCACAATAGCATTAATCAAATTCACGTGTTTCTAAAGATCTGCACCTTCTTCCATCTGTAATTGATATAATTTGCTCTTCAGATGTCATATTTTGTTAGATAAACTATTAGCCAGATAGAGTTCTCCATCTTTTCCCAAATGCTAAGTGTGTGTTTGATTTAGCTGTGAAAACTTTGATTATTTTAATAAACGATTATAATTGATTATTATATAAAAACTTTTTGTTATAATCGATTTATTTTTATGTTTAGATATGTTAGCTGAAAAGTGATTTAAAATTAATCTATTTTGTTTGGTTGATATAAAAAAGAATCACTTTTATGCATTAAATTACCAAAATAGATATAAAATGATTAAAAAAGTTATTTGATTGAGGACAAAATAGTATTTACATATCAAAATATAAGGAATAATCTATAAGCTAGAATCATAAGCTTCAATCTTCAATATTATAAAAATTAACTTAAAAAAGCTTTTATTTTACATTGAATTTCGTGCAAAAGCTGAAGTTGATTTTGTCAAACATGATTAAACACTGTTGAAACAGTTTTTTTCTCAAAAAAGCTAATTTAAGCTAATTTAATCTGAAACAAACATGCACTAAGTGTTATGTACTAGAAAAAAGTGTTTATGTGAATTGCTTAATGTTAGCGTGATTGATTATAATTGATCACGATTAATTTTAGGAATAATTGTAATTGATTTAATACATAATTAATTTTTTTTTCTATACTACAACCTTCTTGTATAAATATAGGTTAATTCTCATGTATTCATTCATTCAGAAATATACACAAATTATTAATATTTATTTTTTTATTTTTATTTCTAACATGATAATAGAGAGTCTAGACTCTCGGTCCAATCCTAAATTTCAGATGTCCAGACATCATTTTTAGATTTTACATACAATGTTCCTTCGTACGCCATGTTGATCGTTTTGGTGTTTTTGGTGTGACCCAGATGTTGCTCAACTTGATTTAGCAATATTTTTGTTGCTATGACAATGTTGACGTGATATCAAATCTTTCCTAAAGTTTTTTTTTTTGTGAGATCTTTTCATTTTTGAGATTTCTTTTCTGTTAATTCAACTCCAAAAATTCAATTTTTTACGTTCTTTCTTGATATAATGGAGAAACTAGATATTGCTCAGTCTCCTTCAGTTGTGCTTACTGTCCCCATATATTGTAGATATTGTAAAGACGCAGGACACTTGATTGAGAATTATCCCACATGTCTTCCTAGGTCTGATCAGAACATGTTTCAACATTGTCTCAGTTCTTCTAAGTCTGTACTTGTTACTACTGTTGCTAAAGGATCCCCAGGTTCTTCAGCCACATCCCAGGCTGCATTTTCTACCAATGATCTTGGGTCTCTCCTTAAGTGTCTACTATATAATTCTGGTAATACCTCTTCTGCCTTGTTAACCACACCAGGTAATACTAAATGATACTTTGACTCTGCTTGTTGTAACCATATGACGTCCACATCTCAGTCTTTTTCATCCTTCTTTGTTAATGACACTGAACATTCTATACATACAGCCGACAGATTTCTTATGAATGTTAGTCATAAGGGTTCTGTCTTTTTGTTCACTCTTAGCTTACCTGATGCAAATCACATTCCCAAATTAAATTTTAATCTCATTTCTGTTGGTCAACTATGTGACCTTAGTTATGAAGTCATATTTTCTTCTTCTGGTTGTCGTGTGCAGGATCCACAAATAGGACAAGTCATAAGGACTGGATGTAAAGTCAGAAGGTTGTTTGAGCTCACCACCTTCATGTTCCTCATGCCTTAAATCTTTGTGCAGCATCCACCTCCATCCAACTGTGGCACCAACGTCTGGCTCATATTTCTGTAAGGAAGCTGCATCCCCTTTTATCTCAAAGGGCTCTAAGTTTGGTCAATAATGAGTTTTTTCACTGCACTTCTTGTTAAACTGTTAAACAATTTACACTTTCCTTTAGTAAAAGTACCTTTATTTCTAAATCTCCTTTTGACCTTGTGCACTATGATGTTTGGGGGCCTACCCTCATACCAACTATGGGAGGTAATCGATATTTTGTAATATTTATTGACTATTTTTCTCATTTTACTTGGATATTTTTAATGAAAAATTGTTCAGAACTTCCTCAAATTTATATTAATTTTGCTACTATGATCAAAACTCACTTCTCAAAAATAATTAAAGCTTTTTGTTGTGATAATGCTTCTAAATATCATGATTCAAAACTTCTCACCTTTCTTGTTGAACAGAGTACACTATTTGAGTTTTCTTGTCCTGGTACTTCTTAGTAAAATGGTCATGCTGAACATATCCTTGACTTTGTCTAAGCTATGCTCATCTCCTCCTCTTGTCCTGAACGTGCTTGGGGTGAATCCACTCTCAACGTTGTCTATATCATCAAATATCTTCATTCCTCTGTTCTAGGTAATGTATCTCCCTTTGAACGTCTCTACCATACTTCTCTAAATTACAACTCTCTTAACATTTTTTGTTGTGCTTGTTTTGTTCTCCTTTAACCTCATGAGTACACTAAACTTGACCCCTGAGCACGTCTTTATTAATTTTTTGGTTATGACACTAAATATAAGGGCTATCGCTATTGAGATCCAATCTCTCAACGCATCTGTATCTCCCGTCATGTCGTCTTCTGGGAAGACACCATGTTCTCCTCACTCTCAAAGTTCAAGTCCTTCACTTCCACTTCGACTCCGTTTTTTACGAACCCCTTTGTTGATATCTTTCCAAGTGATTCTAATGCAAGTTCCTCCAGTGAGCTTCCAGTCACTTATGATGTTTCAGCCATTCCTGATGATGCTGTTCCAAACATAGATCCTACACCTGTCATTACACTCCCTCTTCCTTCTGAGCGACCAACTAGGGTAAGAACTCAGCCTACATATCTTCGTGATTATCATTATTTTTCTACCATGCTTCACTTACATGAGCCTCAGTCCTATCAATAAGCTTCCACAGATCCTCATTGGCAGCGTGCTATGCAAGAATAGTTACTGGCTTTGGAGAACAGTAATACTTGAGGCCTTGTTGATTCTCCTTATGGTAATGCACTTGTGAGATATAAATGTGTATTCAAAATCAAGACTCGTTTTGATGGCTCTATTAAGCAATATAAGGCTCATTTGATTGCCAAAGGTTTCACTCAAGAATATGATATTGATTATGAGGAGACTTTTGCACCTGTTGCTTGCATCACTTCAGTTCGTACTCTCTTTGCTACTGCAGCCACTAAAAAATGGACTCTAAATCAGATGAATGTGAAGAATGCATTTCTTAATGGTGGTTTGGAAGAATAAGTTTATATGCATCCAGCTCCTGGTTACACTTGTCCATCAAATAAGGTTTGTCATCTTTGAAAGACTTTATATGGTCTCAAACAAACACCTTGAGCCTGGTTTGCTAAGTTTCATAGTACTATAAGTCAATTTGGCTTTTCCTCCAGTGCCCATGATTCTACCCTATTTACTTGCAAAACTGTAAAAGTATTGTTATGTTACTTCTCTATGTTGATGACATGATTACTACTGATGATGATACTACAGGTATTACTGAGCGTAAACAATTCTAGAGTCAGCGTTTTAAGTTGAAAGATCTTGGACCTCTCAGTTACTTTTTAGGGCTTGAAATCTTTTCTTCTATTGATGGAATTTCTTTGTCTCAAACTAAATATGCCTCGGATCTTATCTCTTGAGCCGGTCTCTCCGACAGTCGCATCGAGTCTACTCTTCTAGAACCTAATGTTAGATTTACACCTCTGGATGGTACTATACTTGATAATCCTACTATCTATTGGCAGTTGATTGGTAGCTTATTTTATCTTACAATTACTCGTCAAGACATTTCATATGATGTTCATCTAGTCAGTCGGTTTATGTCAGCTCCGCGCACTACTCATTATGCTATTGTTCTACATTTTATTCGGTATATAAAAGGAAATTTATTTCATGGACTTCATTTTTCAGCTAACTACTCTCTGGTTCTTGATGAGTGTGCAAAAGTTATAGCGTTGCATCTTGAAAAATTGATTTATTTCCCTTGAATTTGCTCTTTTTAGTGTCTATTGCCCAAGTATCTTGCAATAGTAAATTTAGAATAGGATTTAAGTTGTTGTGGTTGGTGATTGAGAAAAATTAATTGAAAAGAAGAAGAATCATAACCACTCCAATGTGTTTTTTTGTAGGGAAACATCTAAGGATGGAGGAGATAGATTCTTGGAGGCAGAGCAAAAAGGAATTCATTCTATTACTCAGCGCCTAGGCACTGTCTTTTAAGCGCCTAGGCGCCCAAACCCATAACAAAAGCACTTCTCTGGAAGGTGAGTGCTCAGGTGCTCTTACCCTAGAGCCTAGGTGCTCTGCTCAGCAAATTCAAGATGTGTTCTACCTACTTAGTGCCTAGGCGCCCATATTAGAATAAAAAGGCTGCGAATTATAACCTAAGAGGACTTTTAGCCGTTAGAACTAACACATAAGGGTACAAAACAAACCTAGAAAGGGAGAAAAAGGCTTTGCTACCAACAAAAGAATGGCAATCTTTCCGAATCATCGAAGATGACTAGGGTGTTTTCTTTTCTTCTTGTTGTTTTCTTAGTTTGCAACATGTATTGCTGATTTTCTCTGGTTAAAATGATGAATCTTTCTCAACTTATGATGTAATGACCTTTTGATATTAATTCAAGTCTTTCTTTCATGGTTTAACATTTGGACATGTTTTATTCTATTGATTTGCATGTCGAGTAGCTAATCACATATATTTTAATATGAAGAATTCATACAAAATTGGAAGATAGAGTATGGATTAAGCTTCTTAGTCTAACTGTCATGCTTTTGGGATTTTTAGGAATAAAATTTCATGAGTATGTGATTTTAAAACATCCATAAGACGTTAAATCCTTATTCTTACAGATTTTAATTAAGGGATTAATTGATGTTTGTGGGGTAAGAGGGATTCATATTTCAAGGAATTGAATATGAACTAATTTTCAAGATTAAATTGTAAACCAAATTTAATGGAGGTTTTGAATTAAATCAATTATCATTACTCATAAGGAGACTAAGTGAAATCAACCCTAACCGTTTCATCGTTTTTATAACTTCAATTTGATAATTATTGTGATTTTATTTCCTACAAGTAGATTCCATTTGATTTACGTTTACTATTTTGAAAGAAATTCTGTTGAAGTTTGATTGTATCCAAGTAGTGGAATTGGCGAATACTTGTTGGAAGCTACACCAACCTTGTGGGTAACTCTTTTGCGAACTGCAAGTGCATGGGTCACTCAAGTAATAAAAATGATGAGTAGAGATTGTTCCCACGAGGAATATGGTTACTTTCTAGAGCTAAATATTAACCCACAACTTAACTAATTCTATTCAAGCAAACATAAATTAGAAAATAGGTTAATTAATTAAAATACAAAGCATAAAGAAAAGATAAAGATATGGTTGAGAAAATAGAGAATTTTTTTTCACCCCCAACTTTAATTGATGTCATGTAATCCTTTCAAGCAAAACAAACGACTAGATTAGGTTAGCCTGAGAAACTAACTTAATTAAAAGTCTATGTCTAGGTCGATTAATCCTCTGTTACTTACTTAGTTCACTATGCGTTCATGAGAACTAGAGCAAACAACAAGTAGTAAGATTGATTCTCAACTATGACTATGCATGGCTAAGAGGTATATGTCTATCCTATTAGCAAATCAATCTATCCCGCTATTGGAATGAAATCGAACATGCATCTACTGTGCGTATGATCTAAAACCCAAAGTCCTATGTCTAGGCTTATTCGATTTCATCAAATCACCTAAAAGTTGATTAAACAAATAAGAGTATTAAGCACCATATGATAGAACAAAACCCAAATCATTCATATAAACTCAAAAGAGTGCAAATCAATTAATATCCATAAGGGTATCCAAAGAATACCCTAACACAACTTAGCTACTCATTGAATACGAAAATGCATTACAAAAATTCATATTCAAGATAAAAGGAAGAGAAAAAAGAGAAAGAATAGAAGATAAAGCCCAATGGGGTGAGCCTTGAAGCTTGAATCTTCCTCCAAGATGAAGAAGACCTCCAATCTTAGTTCATTCAGCTCTCTTTCAACCCAAAAATGAAGATATAGCCACTGGGTTCTCTTAGAGAGAAAAAGTAAACACAGTTCCAAAAGGAAAAGGAGAAAGTGGGAGCCAAAATCTACGTACAAAGTATTTATAGGCCCACAAATTTCGCACTTCACACCGTGACGTTATACAACACCCACTGCGGTGCTAAAAAATTATGTCACCAGTGCCGCGACGTTCACTTCCTTGCACTACGGCATTAAAGCCTCAGGTTATCAGGGTGCACATGCATAGATCAGAACGTCGCGGCGTGAGCATACCAGCACCGCGACGTGATCCACTAGAGCTTGTCTTGTGATTTTTCTTCGAATGTAGGGCCTTGGCTTACATCAAGTTAGTTTTTTTGGGCTCATCCTGCAATTGAGAAATCAACCAGTCAAATACAAATGTAATCCAGCTCAATCAAATCAAAGATTAGGATGAATTTTAGTAAGATCAGAGAGGAAGACCTCAACATGGATTTTACATGAAAATAGGGCTAAAGCCTTCCAATAATGCATAGAGATAGGGCACAAATAACTACATTCTATGGATTTATCACACCCCAAAATCTAAATATTTGTTAGTCTTCGAGCAAAACAAAGTCAGACTACACTTGCAAAGACAATTTTTGCTTCAATATTAGTGTATGATGATTGCATTAAACCTTAAAGAATATGCATGTCTCATGATCTAGTCCATACATACACAATCATTATCATACCAACAATCAAAGCTTAAATCATGCATAAGCTATTTCCCACAAACATGCAAGCAAAACCTCTTCAATTCAAATCATACTTAATTGGATAAATTTATGAGCAGACACATGGATATAAAGCAAAAAAATCCACAAGATTGTATTGCAACTCTCTTTCTACTAATGTAAATCACACATAATTAAAGATCAAAAGGGTATTTATCAGCTTGTAATGTAAGGCCATGAATGGGGTGAAGAAGAAAGGGGAAAAGGTAATAAACAAATATTGAGCAACAAAAATAGGCTACTTCAAGACTTAAGACCAAGTGAACATAGCAAGGTATTCAACAATAAAAGATTAAAACTTGCCAGAACCATGCAATGTTTTTCATATTTAACTTTTCTTCTTTCTTTTATTTGCTTAGTTTGTCTCTCTTTTATTGCATCTGGTTCCTTCAGGCTTATATTTGTATTAAAAATATTAATACCCCTAATCATTGAACTCATTTCAAGAAATAACATATCATGCACTCAACAAATATTAATGGTAGGAAGAAAATGCAATGTTTTCACATGCATTAGAATGGTTAACATGGTAACGAACACAATGGTAATGAAAAACAAATAAGGCCAACAATTAACAAGCTTCAAAGGGGGCCTATGGGTATCATCATTAAAGGGTATGCTTGAAAGGCTCAATCGGTCCAAAGAATGCCCTAATCATTTCCTCAATCATACACAATCTAGGATTTCGCTTTAAGAGAGTTGCAAAACAATTTCAGAGATAAAAGACATACATTCTCTAGAAAAGCACTCAGATCCAATCTAAAGCTAAACAAGCATGGGAAGGGAAAACTCATCATGCATAAAAAGAATCGAGATTGATTGGCATGCTTCCAAGAGCACATAAGGATTCATAGAAAAATTTGAGGTTAATTTGCATCCCTAATTATCACTGTGCAATCATTACACTAGCAAATGACACCATGTTATGCATTCAAATAATTAAACAATATCAAACATGCAATTCAGTCATTTCGTGCACCAAATCATATAATAAAGAAAAAATAGTACCAAAAATATCAATAATTATATTAATAATATTTCAACAAAAATAAATAAATAGTTAATATTTATCAAAATACCAAGACACCCCCTAAACCTGAGGGAAACAGTGTCCTCACTGTACAATATACATAATAAAAATAGATAATACAAAATAATGGAGACTACCCTGAATGCTACTCATCATCATCAGCATCAGTTAATGGCTCTGTATCACCACCGCTGTCATTATCATAGGGAAGTGGCTCAGTATCACCCTCGCTAACATCGTGATGAGCCGTAGGATCTTGGTGCCGATGTGAAGGGTCAGCTCCGTCAAAGGGATGGTAGTGATCGTGGTACTAATGAGAAGGGCCAACACTATCAAAAGGTGGGTATGGTGGGATGTGGAAGTCATAAGTGGAGACCTGAAGGTGCTCCGCTAGCCACCTGATGGTCTCGATGGTATAGGTCTACATGGCGGCTACCTGGTGAAGCTCGACTCACACATCATCCACCTCTTGAGGACGCTGGGTGGCACAAGCAGCTCTCTGCGCTTGCCTCTGAGCTCGCTGCTAAGTCAGAAACCAACTACTCTTTTGCTAACCGCTGGTGTGGTGTGAAATGTGATTAAAATTAAATATCAAGATTAGTTGTCAAGTTCCACAAAAAATACAAAAACCTTGTAACCAGTTGTAGTAAGCAAGGGTCGATCCACAGAGAACCAATTCAATTAACACTATTAATCTAATTCCTAAATTAATCTCTGATGAAAAATAAATAATAAAAGTAAAAAGGGGGTTTGTTAATTGAAACTAAAATGCTAATAAACTTAAACCAAAACAGCAACACAAATTGAATTATCAAGTTAAAGGTATTGGGTTAAGAGATGGAATCCACCACTAGATTTATATGATTATGCTAACTTACATACTCTTTATACCAATATAATCAATTATGTTCTTATGTGATTGTGAGATAAATCCCATGTTTTCCTTAAGTTTCGCTTAATTCAGCAACCGCTCAAATCAAATCCTAACCATTAGTTATTTGTAAAGCAATCGCTCTTACACCTACCTAATGATTGCATTAAGAATTAGAAAACCAATCACACTAAGATCTAATCACACACTGGGATTAAATTACTTAGATCATATGCCTCACTAGTCTTAACTCCGCAGCCGCGCATAGCAATCCTAATTTTACCACTTTCGAAATTGGCAAAGAGTATAAAAACCTTTATACTAAATTAAGAACAGAAACATATGAATAAAAATACAATTGTATTGATATAAAGAAATATGTAAGAATCACATAATCAAAACTAGGGTTTCATCTTCCCTTAACCATATAAGAAAACTAGCCACACATGGAAAATTCAAAATCACAAGAATAACAGAAGAAAAACATTGTCAAGAATAGAAGTGCAGAAGAAAACTAAAGATCAAACTAGTTTCCAAAGGTTGGGGATGATTTATCTCCAATTGCTCGAACCCGAGACTCCAATCTTCGATCCAATCTCCTTCTCCCTTGTTCTTGGTCTTCTCCTTAGCCTCTTGGCAGTTTCCCAGTCCAGACCCCCTTTTTATGACCCCAGGCAATCCTATTTATAACTTTGGAGACCTCATTTTGCATTAGAATTCGTATCTGGCTTTCTGATGCGATGACACGGGCCGTGTCATTTGACACGGCCTACCCCGTGTCAAGTTCTGGTAATACAAATTCAAGTGTTTTGTAACTCAGAGAGAAACACAGCCCACCCCGTGTCATGTGACACGGGCCGTGTTGATGGTTAATGCTCAAAACTGGATCCTCTTGTGAAGACAGAGATGTACACGGCCTATCCCGTGTTATATGACACGGGCCGTGTTGTTGGTCAGGTCCATGTTGAAAATCCAGATAAGGACACGGCCCACCTCGTGTCATGTGACACGTGCCGTGTCACTTACTTTCTTTAAATTCCTCTCTCTTTCTTTACTTCTAGGGGTGATATTGATCTCCTAAAAAATACAATACAATTATGAGTGCTTATAAATACACTTAAGCATAGTTTCACAATAAAGATCCGATTAAACTTCATATCTAGAAACTTTGCTAAAAGTTAACAATTAAACACATATGAAGTCCAATTAGATCAAATATAAGACACTCAAGATATAGAAATAATCAACAGATCAAATACCCCCACACTTAGGCTTTTGCACTACTGGGCAAAACATAAGACCGAACTAGGGAACACAGAAAAACAAAGCAAATTCAAAAGCTTAAAAGGACTCAATTTCCAATGATATTCAAGAAAGGCAAAAGATTGTAAGCAAGAAGAGCAAGAAAAGATTCAAAGGGTGAAAACATTCAAGAGATAACACTCTCAATCTCTCAAGTGTTTACAAGGTAAGTATCTCACTCAATTTAGCCCATGAAAAATGCACTACCATAAGCTTGCTTATCTTCTACTTCTCCACTACTCAAACACATGCACACAAAAATCAAGAGGACTTTATTCAAGGTTGTAATGAGGCCAAGGTAAGGGAAGGAAATAGTATGGATATGGCTAGATAAATACCAAAGAGAATAAAAGAATATTGGGGAGGAACTCAAATGACAAATAACAAGCATGAAAAATTTCCCTCAATTCTATATAATGCACATTCTCTTCACATATTCCTTTCCTTTCTCTTTCTTTCCTTTTACAACCTTTCTTGCATTTATTCTTTTTCTTTGCATTTTTTTTCTGAACCAACACTTTACATATTGTACATCAAGAACACAACCCCCACACTTGTACTATACATTGCCCACAAGTAAAAGAGTTCCTCCAATGAAAATGAACCAATATTCTCCCATTCCCTAAGGTAAGGTGAAATCATGATTTTTCACATAAGGCATATAATCAGCTAAGAAAAAGAATAGGCAATAGGCTCAAGGGGTTAATCAAAGGAAAATGATGCAAGGTTAGCTATTTGGCCAAAGTAGTTACTCAAGAAAGAAGAAAGAAGGCCTCAATCATGTTTATGTATGCAAGTGAAAATGTAACCTCAAAAAGATTCAAAGCAAGTTCTAGAGTGATTAAATGACATGAGTGAAAATCACATAAGAAAAAGGAGAATGGCATAAATGCTAAATTCATCTATCAATAGGCTCAAAATCTCACAAGGTATGCATCTATCAATCTCAATGCACCAATCAAACATCCAAAGCCAAGCATGTTAAATTCAAGATGGAAGAAGAAATTTATTCTTTTTCTTTGCATTTTTTTTCTCAACCAACACTTTGCATATTGTACATCAAGAACACAACCCCCACACTTGTACTATACATTGCCCACAAGTAAAAGAGTTCCTCCAATGAAAATGAACCAATATTCTCCCATTCCCTAAGGTAAGGTGAAATCATGGTTTTTCACATAAGGCATATAATGAGCTAAGACAAAGAATAGGCAATAGGCTCAAGGGGTTAATCAAAGGAAAATGATGCAAGGTTAGCTATTTGGCCATAGTTACTCAAGAAAGAAGAAAGAAGAAAGAAGGCCTCAATCATATTTATGTATGCAAGTGAAAATGTAACCTCAAAAAGAATCAAAGCAAGTTCTAGAGTGATTAAATGACATGAGTGAAAATCACAAAAAAAAAATGAGAATGGCATAAATGCTAAATTCATCCATCAATAGGCTCAAAATCTCACAAGGTATGCATCTATCAATCTCAATCCACCAATCAAACATCTAAAGCCAAGCATGTTAAATTCAAGATGGAAGAAGAAATTTATAAAACATAACCCTGAATTTCACTTTCTTCAAACTCAAACTTCACAAATCTCAAAACATCATTGGAATTTAATCAAAAACACACTTTTTTAATCAAATAAAAATTAAAACAGAAAATAGAATGTAAACTCCTCCCCCACACTTAAATTCTACATTGTCCTCAATGTAAAGCTCAAAAGAAAATAATCATCAATTACTCCAGGACAAGTAAAATAAAAGAAAGAGAGAAGAAACATCCTTATCAAATGAAGAGACTTCCACTAGGGTCCCATTGCTTGAAATGTAATGACCAACTTATGCTTGAAGTTGCATGAGAGCTTCCACCGGGGTCTCATTGATCCTTCTTAATTTCTTTGGACTTCACTAAAGCGCTATCACCGGGATCCCAAGCTTTCTTATGCTCCTTCAAAATTTGTAGCAATCTCTCCTCCTGTTCAGCAAGGAGGTTCTTGGTCACGAATACAGAAAGTTGTTTAACATTAATTGAGTATGCATACTTCCAATGTTTGGATAACGGCTTCAGCTCCATCTCCCTTTGTGTCTTAGATTCTACAACTATGTCATGAACATTATTGATAGATCCTTCAATATTATTAGTTGTTGCATGAACAGGATCATCAGCTCTCAAGTATGCAGAAATCTCAGCACAAATAGTACAAGTCATAACACCATCACAATCAGTATATGAGTGGCAATGAATAAAATTATTGAAACCAATAAAATCAGGAAATTCATCACACAACTCATCATAACTTTCCTCCACTACAATAGGAAGGGGTTCAAGAATACTTACCTTGGGGGCCTTAAAGTTTTGCCCTTCCTCATTTACCTCTTTAGTCTCTTGGTCTTTCTCTTCAGTGACTTGTGGAGGAGAAGTATGTTCACCTAACAACTTCTCACTTCGCGATGTGATATCACTAGCATTTTCCTCCACATTCACTTCCGGTGGTGAGGGAAGTTCTTCAGAAAATAAGCTTTGCACCTTACTTAATTCTGTGGTTAACTGTCCTATTAGGTTTTGTAGGTTGTTAACTGAGGCCTTTGTTTCTTCTTGAAACTGAATGTTGTTAGTGGCCATTTGCCTCAGTAGCTCCTCCATTGAAGGTTCAGGTTGCCTTGGTGCTAGAGCTTGCTATGGTCTTGGGGGAAAAGGTTCTTGCCTCTGCTGAAATCTTAGATGTCCATAAGCTGGAAGTTGATTTTGGGGCTGTATTCCATAGCTCAAGTTAGGATGATCCCTCCACCCCGGATTATATGTATTGGAGTAGGAGTTGTTGGAAGGTTCATAATATCCTCCTACTTCCTTTTTCTCTACATTTGTGTCCACTAGGAAAGTGGGACACATATCAGTGATATGTCCGGGTGATAAGCAAATCCCACAAGCATGTATTGGTGCTTTCCCCATATCCATTAATCGCGTTACCAATGATTGAAGGACATTAGCACCTACAAGATACTTAGAAACAATAAATCAAAAATTAAAAATAAAACAAAAACAGAGTAAAAAAGTAGGAACAAATTAATAGCGCAATTGGATAATTAGTTCCCCGGCAACGGCGCCAAAAATTTGGTGTGGTGTGGAATGTGATTAAAATTAAATATCAAGATTAGTTGCCAAGTTCCACCAAAAATACAAAAACCTTGCAACCAGTTGTAGTAAGCAAGGGTCGATCCACAGAGAACCAATTCAATTAACACTATTAATCTAATTCCTAAATTAATCTCTGATGAAAAATAAATAATAAAAATAAAAAGGGAGTTTTGTTAATTGAAACTAAAATGCTAATAAACTTAAACCAAAACAGCAACACAAATTGAATTATCAAGTTAAAGGTATTGGTTAAGAGATGGAATCCACCACTAGATTTATATGATTATGCTAACTTACATACTCTTTATACCAACATAATCAATTATGTTCTTATGTGATTGTGAGATAAATCCCATGTTTTCCTTAAGTTTCGCTTAATTCAGCAACCGCTCAAATCAAATCCTAACCATTAGTTATTTGTAAAGCAACCGCTCTTACACCTACCTAATGATTGCATTAAGAATTAGAAAACCAATCACACTAAGATCTAATCACACACCGGGATTAAATTACTTAGATCATATGTCTCACTAGTCTTACCACCGCAACCGCGCATAGCAATCCTAGTTTTACCACTTTCGAAATTAGCAAAGAGTATAAAAACCTTTATACTAAATTAAGAATAGAAACATATGAATAAAAACACAATTGTATTGATATAAAGAAATATGCAAGAATCACATAATCAAAACTAGGGTTTCATCTTCCCTTAACCATATAAGAAAACTAGCCACACATGGCAAATTCAAAATCACAAGAATAACAGAAGAAAAACATTGTCAAGAATAGAAGTGCAGAAGAAAACTAAAGATCAAACTAATTTCCAAAGGTTGGGGATGATTGATCTCCAATTGCTCGAACTCGAGACTCCAATCTTCGATCCAATCTCCTTCTCCCTTGTTCTTGGTCTTCTCCTTAGCCTCTTGGTAGTTTCCCAGTCCAGATCCCCTTTTTATGACCCCAGGCAATCTTATTTATAACTTTGGAGACCTTCATTTGCATTAGAATTCGTATCTGGCTTTCTGATGTGATGACACGGGCCGTGTCATTTGACACGGCCTACCCCGTGTCAGGTTCTGGTAATACAAATTCAAGTGTTTTGCAACTTAGAGAGAAACACGGCCCACCCCGTGTCATGTGACATGGGCCGTGTTGACGGTCAATGCTCAAAACTGGATCCTCTTGTGAAGACAGAGATGTACATGGCCTATCCCGTGTTATATGACATGGGCTGTGTTGTTGGTCAGGTCCATGTTGAAAATCCAGAGAATGACACGGCCCACCCCGTGTCATGTGACACGGGCCGTGTCACTTACTTTCTTTAAATTCCTCACTCTTTCTTTACTTCTAGGGGTGATATTGATCTCCTGAAAAACACAATGCAATTATGAGTGCTTATAAACACACTTAAGCATAGTTTCACAATAAAGATCCGATTAAATTTCATATCCAGAAACTTTGCTAAAAGTTAACAATTAAACACATATGAAGTCGAATTAGATCAAATATAAGACACTCAAGATATATAAATAATCGACAGATCAACCGCAAGTGCATAGGTTACTCAAGTAATAAAAGTGATACAGGGACTATGGTAATTTCTAAAGCTAAAAATTAATATACAACCTTATTAATTCTTTTCAAGCAAATGTAAGTTGGAAGATGGGTTGATAAATAAATTACAATGCATAAATGAAATTAAAGATAGGCGGAGAACATAGAAAACTCTTTTTCTCCTTCTCTTTCTACCGAAGACATGTAGTCCTTTAGAGCAAACAAACGATTAGATTAGGTTAGCCTGAGAAACTAGCTTAGTTAAAAGCCTATGTCTAGGATGAATAACCCTATGTTATTTGCCTACTCCACTATGCGTCCATGAGAACCATAGCAAACAACAAGCTTTAAGATTGATTCTTAACTAAGACTATGCACGACTAATAGGTATATGTCTATCCTATTAACGAATCAACCTATTCCAGCATTGGAATGAAATCGAACATGCATCTATCATATGAATGATCTAAAACCTAAAGTCATATGTCTAGGTTCAATAAATTTCAACAAATCACCCACAGGTTGATCAGGTAAATGAGAGCATTAAGTACCATACGATAGAACAAAAACCAAATCATTCATATAAACTCAAAAGGAGTACAAAATAATCGATGTTCAAAGGAAGATTCAAAGAATAATCTAAACACAACTAGCTACTCAATGAATATGAAAATATGATACAAAAAATCTATATTCAAGATAAATGGGAGATAGGGAAGAGAAGAAACAGAAGAAGAAGCCCTAATGGTTTGAATCTTGAAGCTTGAATCTCATTCTAAGACAAAGATACCCTCAGATCTTAGATCTTTTAATCCTCTTTCAACCCCAAAATGTCGCCTAGCTGCCGATTCTCCAGTGGGCAAAAGCCCCAAAATGTACTAAGAGAAGTGGAGGAGAGAAAAATAAGAAAACAATCCGAGAGAGAGAGAGACAGAAACTGAAGTCTGAGCTTCGGTATTTAAATACAGACAAATCACGTTGCGGCGTTAAACATTACGCGCTGCAGCGAGCAAAACTTAGGACACCAACGCCGCGGCATGAGCTACCTTTCACTACGGCGCTTAAGCCTCGGGTTCATCATGGAGCACAGGTAGATAGTAGAACGTTGTGGCATATAGTTCCTTGCGTTGCGACGTGATGTACTAGAACTTGTCTTTCGATTTTTCTTCTAATGCAGGACTTTGACTTGCATCAATTTGGTTCTTTTGGGATCATCCTGCAATTGAGAAATTAACTAGTCAAATACAAATGTAATCAAGCTCAAACCAATCAAGGATTAGGAATAGTTAAAGCAAGATTAGTGAGGAAGACTTCAACATGAATTTTACATGAAAATGGAGCTAAAGTCTTCCAACAATGTATCACAACAAAGACAAAACCATCAATAATGCATAAAGATGGGGCACAAATAACTACATTTTATGGAGTTATCACACCCCCAAACTTAAGTTTTTGCTAGTCCTTGAGCAAAACAAAGTCAGACTACACTTGCAAAGACAAGCTCAAATCATACCAGTGTATCATGATTGCATTAAACCTCAAAGAATACACATGCCTCAAAATCTGGTTCACACATACACAATCTTTCTCATACTAACAATCAAAGATTCAAATCATGCATGGTTCATTTCTTAGAAACATGCAAGTCAAACTTCTTTAATTCAAATCATACTCAACTGGATGAGTTTATGAGCAAACACATGGATATCTATCAAAGAATCCACAAAATTGTAGTACAACTCTCTCTCCACTAATGTACATCACACACGAATGAGGATCAAAAGGGTCTTTATTAGCTTGTAATGCAAGGCCATGGTTATGGGGCGAAGAAGAAAGGGGAAAAGATAACAAACAAACATTGAGAAACAAAAATATGCAGTTTCAACACTTGAGAACAAGTGAAACTAGCAGGGTATTCAACAGTAAAAGCTCACAACTCACCAGAACCATGCAATGCTTTTTATTTTTAATTTTTTTCTTTCTTTGTTTGCTTTGTTTTTCTCTCTTCTCTTTTTCTTTCTTTTTACTTTTATAAAGCAATTTCTTTTTTTTTGTATTGCATTTGGTTCCTTCAGGATCATTTTTGGTTTGAACATATTAATACCCCTGATCACTGAACTCAATTCAAGAAATAACATACTATGCACTCAACAAACATTGAAGGTGGGAAGAAAATGCAATGCTTTCACATGCATTAGAATGGTTAACAGGTTAACGAACTCAATAATAATGAAAAACAAATAAGGCCAAACAATTAAAAAGCTTCAAAGGGAACTAATGGATATCATCATTAAAGGGTAAGCTTGAAAGGCTCAAACAGTCCAAAGAATGCCCTAATCATCTCCTCACTCATGCACAACTTAGGATTTCGCTTAAAGAGAGTTACAGAACAATTTCAAGGATACATGACACATCCATATGCTAGTCATAACCATTCTCTAGAAAAACATTGAAATCCAATCTAAAGCTAAACAAGTATAGGAATGGAAAACTCAAATCATGCATAAAAAGAATCAAGATTGATCAGCATGCTCCAAAGATCACACAGGGATTCACAGAAAAAAAAAGAGGTTAATGCGCATCCCGAACTATCATTGGGCAATTCACATATTAGCTAATGGCATTATTTTATGCATTCAAATAATTTCACAAGAATTAACCATGCAAATCAACCATTATGTGCACCAAACCATATAGTAGACAAAAAATTAATACTAAAAATATCAAAAATTAAACTAATAATATTTAAACACTAATAAAAAGTCAATATATATACCAAAATATAGACACCCCCCAAACTTGAGGGATACAATGTCCGCACTGTACCATAAATATATATATAAAAAGAAAATAATATCGAAATGAAAGAAAAGATGCCCTGTGTACATCACTACAACACATCATCAACATCAGGCAGAACCTAGGTGCCTGCATTGTTGTCATCATCACCTGCAAGCGGCTCAGTGTGGCCGCCATTATCATCATGGTGGACAGTAGGATCCTGATACTGATGGGAAGGGCCAACTCCATCAAAAAGAGGGTATGGCTGCTGCTGAAAAGGAGCCACCCCAAGGAAAGGTGGGTATGGTGGAATAGGGATGTCATGAGTGGATATCTGGAGATGCTCCGCCAGCTATCGGATGCTCTCGACAATGTATGCCTGCATAACAACAAGCTGGCGAAGCTCGGCACTCGCGGTGATGGCCTCAGGGGGTATCTGATGCTCTAGGGCTGGTCTCAGGGCTCTGCTGTGTGCCCTGCGAGGGACCACTATCTCTGGAGGAGCTGTTCTAACTCTCCCAATGAAATATTCATTGAGAGACTGTTTGACATCCGTAAGCTCCTTATTGTGGTCGAGGTATACATTTCGCCTCTAACATAGCCGGTGGATGAGGGAGAGGAAGAAAAGGCTGTGTGGCTCCATGGCGACCCACCGTAACTGCAGGTATAGGATGTAAACGATATCAATCAAGCATCACAGCAGGATAGGGTAAATCAAGATGGCACCGTCGCGCGTGACTTCCAAGAGGTTGTCGGAGTGTAGGATCCTGGTACTGATGAAATAGTATCAAACTCTGGACTCTGTAGTTAGGCAAGCACGGGGGAAGAATCGGGCACGCCCCTACTGTGAAAAGGTCCATAGGACTGGCTGTGACTTAGTTGTGTAGATGCAAGCTGTGACCGTCTGTAGCTCAATCCTTTCTACAGGCTCCCATCTAATAAACTCCTGGTAATCACACATCTCAAGAGTAGGAGGCAAGGATAAAACATTTCTGATAGACTCGAGGGAGAAAGAGACTTTGCGCCTCCGTACACTAACAGTGGTGGACTCTTGATGAATGAAGGCCAAGTTTGCATAGAACTCATGAACCAACGGTATTGGAGCCCTGTTGGGGTGTTTAGCAAACTCTTCCCACCGGAACTAATGGATGGTGGCCTCTATATCTGGCTGCAATGAGTCCCTAAAACTGAAACCCCTCTTAACAATAACCTTCTTTGAGACCAGGGTCCCATAGCGGTCTTGCACCTCAGCAGACATGAATCTGGAATGGTCAAAAGCACGGGGAGGAGATGGCTCCCTTGGTTGCTTGCTATTCTCGCATCTAAATCGTTTAGGACCTATTAAGCAAATATGAATACCTGAAAAGAGACGAAAGGGTCAGAACTGAGCAATAAAATGAATATGACAATTAAAAGCAATTAATTTTTTGAAAAAATAAGGTAGGTGCCGTGACATTAATGATAGCATCGCGACACTCAATCAATTCCATCTAGCACCGCCACGTAACATAACCACGTTGCAGTATTCAAACTCAATCAAACTCACACTGCGACGTGAAGTTTCTACGCCATGACACTCAAAGAAGTTCATATCAACACTGCGGTGTAAGCCTCGCAACGCCGCAGCTCGCGCGAACATACAAAACGTAAAACTACCCCAAACAACCCCACAATCCCTCAATGCAACATGATAAACACCCAAGCAAACTTAATGCTAAGCCAAATACTTATTACTACTAGAAAAACTAACCAAAAAGAGCCTAAAACTAAGCAAATACTAAAACTGAAATAAAATACGAAGAATAAAAGGAGAAGAGGGAGAAAATGACATACCTGGAGATGGAGAGGGAAATGGAATACAAGGGGACGCACAAAAATAGAAATGAGGAATTTAGGAGGAGTGGGTGAGGGAATAAATCAGAGAAACTACGTAGATGAGAGGAAGCTGAAGGGTTTGCGTTGCGGCACAAACCTTGCTACTTATTTAAGCAAACCATGCTTAGAGTGACGCAACGTTAATGTGTCAATGCCACGACGCACATAGACGTTTCAATATTCTATTTTCATTTTTTTTTATTTTAATTGGGACGCAGTGGCATGCACAATATCACGTCGCGACGTTGTGTTCTCTGGCCTAAAACCTTGATAAGACAGAGCCTGGAATGCTGCCGTGTGCCAAATCAAGCGCCGCAGTGTGAGAGGTCTAGCTGCAAAATTCTGCAGCAAACATCACACAGCACCTAATAAAGCCTCTTTGAGGCCTCAACCACTTATAAAAATTATCTAGCAGATTAAACCCACGTATGGAACAACAAAATAGCATGAATTATCAAAATTAAACATACTACATACTAGACTTTAAAGCTTAAGAAATTAACGCAAAAAGGTGGATACATCCAAAAAGGTGCCTTTTTATAGTCCATGCAGGACTTTTTCTGCTTCTTCAACTCGGGGGAGCCTGTTTGAAAGAGGCCTCCCTGTCATTACTTGAAGAAGTTCCCGGGGGCCTATTGTTTATGGAATTGGCAAGCTGCCCCACTTGAGTCTCAAGAGCCCTGATTGAAGATGATTGGCTCTAAAGAATAAAATCATTTTTCGCCAGATGAGCATCAGTTTTGGTCATGTATGAATCAGTTTTGACCATAAATTGTATGAGTATGTCCTCCAATGCTAGTTTCCTTTCTTGCATAGGTGGCCTTGTTTGTGATGAGAAACTAGGAGGATGTGGTGGTCTCTCATTGCCAGTAGATGAAGATGTTTGCCCTTAGATATCCCTCCATGAAAAATTGGGGTGGTTCCTCCACTTAGGGTTATACTGATGTAAGTAGGGGTTGTTCTAAGATGGTTGATAGTTTCCCGCACATTGAACACTCTCTAAAGTGGATGGGAAACTATTGTTGGAATGATTGTTCCCACACTTATCACACAGTACGAAGGGGCTTTGATTAGGGTCATTACCTAAACTATTGAACTTGTTTGCCAATGATGCTACTCGAGCTGACAAAGATATAAGTGCATCAACATCATGAACCATAGCTACCTTCCTTTGAGTGTTTCTTCCTGAAGGCCATTGGTAGCAGTTGGCAGCCAATTCTTCTAACAGTTGGTGTGTTTCATCAAATGATTTACTCAATAATGAATCACCTGCAGCCGCATCCACAATTGGACGATGAAGAGGTAGTAGTCCTTTGTGAAAGGAGTAAATCTAGTGCCAATGAGGAATTTCATAGTGAGGGAACCTTCTCAAAAGGTCCTTATACCTCTCTCAGGCTTCATACAAGGACTCAAATTCTGATTGCGTGAATACAGTGATGTCATTCACCAATCCAGCAATTTTGGCAAGAGGAAAGTACTTGTTCAAAAATTTTGTGCACACCTCCTCCCAAGTAGTTATAGATCTCGCAGGTAGAGACTGCAACCAACTCTTGGCTCGATCCCTGAGAGAGAAGTGGAAGAGCTTGAGACGAATAACATCTTCTGAGACACCAGTGTGCTTAAAGGTGTCACAAATATCCAGAAAGTTTGTCAAATGAGCATTGGGATCTTCATTTTGCAAACTTCCAAATTGGACAGATGTCTGAATCATTTGGATAACGGCCGGTTTTATTTCAAAATTATTGGAGCGGATAGGAGGCCGTCTAATACTTGATTGAAGATTTCCCATTTGCGGATTAGCAAATTCCCTCAGAGGCCTCCTATAATCATTGTTTTTCGGCATTGATGGTACCTTATTCACAAAAGAATGAAATAGTAAATCAAAATGTAATAAAAAAAATACTTGAACTAGAACTAACAAAGCTCACAATTAATATTAGCAATATAGAAACTAGCCGTAATCCCCGGTAACAACGCCAAAAACTTGCTGAGTCGGAAACCAACTGCTCTTTTGCTAACTGCAAGTGCACGAGTCGCTTAAGTAATAAATGTGGTGAGTAAGATCATTTCCCTAGGGACTATGGTAATTTCTAAAGCTAAAAATTAATATACAACCTCATTAATTCTTTTCAAGCAAACGTAAGTTAGAAAAGAGGTTGATAAATAAATTACAACGCTTAAATGAAATTACATATAGGCAAAGAACATAGAAAACTCTTTTTCACCTTCTCTTTCTACCGAAGACATGCAGTCCTTTAGAGCAAACAAATGATTAGACTAGGTAAGCTTGAGAAACTAGCTTAGTTAAAAGCCTAAGTTTAAGACAAATAACTCATGTTATTTGCCTAGCCCACTATGCGTCCATCAGAACTAGAGCAAATAACAAGCATTAAGATCGACTCTCAACTAAGACTATACACGGCTAATAAGTATATGTCTATCCTATTAACGAATCAACATATTCCACCATTGGAATGAAATCGAATGTGTTTCTATCATATGAATGATCTAAAACTTAAAGTCATATGTCTAGGCTCAATAGATTTCAACAAATCACCCACAAGTTGATCAGGCAAATGAGTGTATTAAGCACCATACGATAGAATAAAACCCAAATCATTCATATAAACTCAAAAGGAGTACAAAATAATCAATGTTCCAAGGAATATTCAAAGAATAATCTAAACATAGCTAGCTACTCAATGAATATGAAAATGTGATACAAAAAATCCATATTCAAGATAAATGGGAGATAGGGAAGAGAAGAAACAAAGGAAGAAGCCCCAATGGTTTGAATCTTGAAGCTTGAATCTCCTTCCAAGACGAAGATACCCTCAGATCTTGGATCATTCAATCCTCTTTCAACCCTGAAATGTCGCCTAGTTGTTGATTCTCTAGTGGGGAAAAGCCTCAAAATGTACTGAGAGAAGCAGAGGAGAGAAAAATAAGAAAACCTAGGAGAAAAAGAAAAAATTCGAGAGAAAGAAACTGAAGTCTGAGCTTCGGTATTTAAAGACAGATAAATCATGCCGCAACATTAAACATTACGTGCCGTGGCGCGCAAAACGTAGGGAACCAATGCTGCGACATGAGCTACCTTGCGCCGCGGCACTTAAGCCTCAGGTTCATCAAGGTGCACAGGCAGAGAGTAGAATGTCGTGGCATGCAGTTCCTTGCACCGCGGCGTGATGTACTAGAACTTATCTTTTGATTTTTCTTCTAATGCAGGACTTTGACTTGCATCAATTTAGTTCTTTTGGGATCATCTTGCAATTGAGAAATTAACTAGTCAAATACAAATGTAATCAAGCTCAAACCAATCAAGGATTAGGAAGAGTTAAAGCAAGATTAGTAAGGATGACTTCAATATGAATTTTACTTGAAAATGGGGCTAAAGCCTTCCTACAATGCATCACAACAAGGATAAAACTATCAATAATGCGTAAAGATGGGGTACAAATAACTAAATTCTATGGCGTTATCACTCGCTATGGTACTTCTGCTATTAGGGGAGCTGCACCAACCTTCCCAATGAAGTACTCATTGAGAGACTGTTTGACGTCAGTGAGCTCCTCATACGGGCTGGTAGGCACATCTCACCTCTGGCATAGTCTATGGATCAGGGAGGGGAAGAAAATGTTGCCCTGCTCGCTGATTGATCTCCATAGCTACATAGAGAGAATGTTGGCGACATCAATCAAGCACCTCTGTAGTATGGCATATATCAGGATGGCTCTGTTGCGTGTGACATCCGATAGGTTGTTGGAGAGTAGAATCCTGGTACTGATAAAGTGGTACCAAGCCTTGGCCTCCAGGGCCAAACAGGCACAGGAAAAATATCACGGTCGGCCCTGCTGAGACATGGTCCAGGCGACTGGGTGCAACTCAGTGATGCAGATGCTAGTGGTGATGTCCTACAGGTTGATCCCCTCCACTGGCTCCCATCTGATGAATTCCTGGTACTCACATATCAAGGTAGCATGGGGCAAAGATAGTGCCACTCTGATGGACTCAACTCCTGAGTGAATTCAAGGTTCGCATAAAACTCACGAACCAAGGGTATTAGGGCTCTATTGGGGTGTTTGGCGAACTCCCCCTACTGGTAGTGACAAATGATGGCCTTGATGTCTGGCTGCATGGAGTCCCTGAAGCTAAATCCTCTCTCAACAATGTCACTCTTTGAGACTAGAGTCCCAAAGCGTTCCTGTGCAGTCACCAAAATAGATCTAGTGTTATCATACTCGCAGGGAGGAGATGGCTCCCTAGGCTGCTCTCTGCTCTTGCGCCTGACCCTTTTAAGACCCATATTAATAGTATATAGACTTGACAAAGACATGAAAGGGTTAGAATTAAGCAAGAAAATTAATAAGATAGTTAAAATAGTCAATTTTTGGAAAAATAGGGGCACAACATTGTGACATTGATGACAGCATTGCAACATGCAAACGAATGCAACCTGCGCCGCGATATTGATGCTAGCGCCGCAGTATTGAAGCACATTCAAACCCACACCGCAACATTGTTTCCAGCGCCGTGGCACATAAAGAAATTTAAACTAACATCGTGGCGCAAATGAACAGTCATTACGCAAACTCAGCCCATACAACCTTCAACCCTTAATGTAACTCAATATCAACGAATACAAACATAATACTAAACAAAATACTACTTAACTATGATAAAAACTAACTAAGTAGAATCTAGAACTAAAAAAAAACCAAAACAGAAACAAAAATATGAAAATAAAAGAAGAAAAGGGAGAAAATGGAATACTTGGAAATGGAAGTGAATGAATGAAATGCACGAAAACAAGAATGGGAGATTGAGGGAGAAAGAGTGAGGGGAAATATGGATAGAAAATGTAGAGAGAAGGAGATGAAAAGTTTGCATTGCGGCGCAAACCCTATTCTCCTATTTAAGCAAAATACGCCCAGAATGTCGCAACGTGAACTAACCAATGCCGCAGCTCACGTATGTGAAATAGACTTTTCAATTTTTTTTATTTACAGAACGTAGACCGCCGCAGTGTTCACAAACCCATGCTGTAGCGTTGTGCTCTCTGGCTCCAAAACTTGATAGGGCAAAGACCAGAACGCCACGGCGTAATAAAGCGAGCGTCGCGGCGTGACAGGTCTGTCTGCAAAATTCTGCAATAGACACCACACAATATCCACATTGGCCTCAATGAGGCCTCCACCACCTATAAAAACTATCTAGCAGGTTTAACATATGCATGCATCAACGAAATAACATGAAATTTCGAAATCGAATACACTATATACTAGACTCAAAACAAAAAAAGTGAAACATATAGGTGGATCCATCCCAAAAAGGTGCCTTTTTCATAGTTCAGGCAAGACTTTTTCTGCTTCTTCAACTTGGGGGAGCATGTTTGATGGAGGTCTCCTCCCTATCATCACTTGAAGAAGTCCCCGGGGGCCTATTATTTATTGCATTGGCAAGTTGCCCCACTTGAGTTTCAAGAGCCCTGATTGAAGATATTTGGCTCTGAAGAAGAGAATCATTTTTTGCCAAATGAGCATTAGTTTTAGTCATGTACGAATCAATTTTAACCATGAATTGCATGAACATGTCTTCCAATGCTAGCTTCCCTTCTTGCATAGGAGGCTTTACTTGCGATGAGAAACTAGGAGGAAAATGTGGTCTCTTATTGCCAGTAGATGAAGATGTTGGCCTTTAGTTATCCCTCCATGAGAAATTGGGGTGGTTTCTCCACCCAGGATTATATTACTGTGAGAAAGGGTTGTTCTGAATGGCAGATAGTTTTTCATATATTGAACACTCTTCAAAGTGGATGGGCAACTATCAGTGACATGATTGTTCTCACATCGGTCACACAGCACAAAGGGGCTTTGATTAGGGCATGTACCCAAACTGTCAAACTTGTTTGCTAATGATGCCACTTGAGTTGACAAAGATGTAAGTGCATCAACGTCATGAACTCTAGTTACCTTCCTTTGAGTGTTTCTTGCTGAAGGCCATTGGTAGCTGTTTGCGGCCAAATTTTCCAATAGTTGGTATGCTTCATCGAAAGATTTACTCAATAATGAACCACCTACAGCCGCATCCACAATTGGACGATGGTGAGGTAGTAGGCCTTTGTGGAAGGAGTAAATCTAGTGCCAATGAAAAATTTCATGGTGTGGACACCTTCTAAGTAGATCATTATACCTCTCTCAGGCTTCAAACAAGGATTCAGATTCAGATTGGGTGAATGAAGTGATGTCATTCACCAACTCAGCAGTCTTGGCTAGAGGAAAGTATTTGTTGAGAAATTTTTCGCACATATCCGCCCAAGTAATTATAGATTCTGCAAGTAGAGATTGCAACTAATTCTTAGCTCGATCCCTGAGAGAGAAAGGAAAGAGCTTGAGGCGAATGACATCTTCTGAGACTCCATTGTGCCTAAAGGTGTCACAGATCTCCAGAAAGTTTGACAAATGCACATTGGGATCTTCGCTTGGAAAACTGCCAAATTGTACAGATGTCTCCATCATTTGGATAATGGCTAGTTTGATCTTAAAATTATTTGTGTGGATGGGAGGTCGTCTGATACTTGATTGAAGATTTTCCATTTGAGGTTTAGCAAACTCCCTTAGAGGCCTCGTATGATTATTGTTTTCCGCCATTGATGGTACATTATTAACACAAGAATGAAATATTAAATCAAAATGTAATAAAAGAACATGCTTGAATTTGAACTAATAAAGCTCGTTATCAATATTAGCAATACAGAAATTAACCGTAGTTCCCCGACAACGGTGTCAAAAACTTGTTGGTGAAGGAGCTATGCCAACCCTGTGGGTAACTCTTCTGCTTATGGTAAGTGCACGGGTCGCTCAAGTAATAAAATGATAAGTAGAGATCGTTCCCACGTGGAATATGGTTACTTTTTGAAGGTAAATATTAACCTACAACTTAATTAAGTCTATTCAAGCAAACATAAATTGGAAATAGGTTGATTAATTAAATTACAAAGCATAAAGAAAAGATAAAGATATGGTGGAGAAAATAGGAAATTCTTTTTCACCCCCTACTTCAATTAATAACATGCAATCCTTTCAAGCAATACAAACGATTAGATTAGGTTAACATGAGAAACTAACCTAGTTAAAAGCCTATGTCTTGGTCAATTAATCTTATGTTACTTACCTAGTTCACTATGTGTCCATAAAAACCAGAGCAAATAATAAGTATTAAGATTGATTCTCAACTATGACTATACATGGGTAAGAGGTATATATCTGTCCTATTAGTGAATCAATCTATCCTGCCATTGGAATGAAATTGAACATGCAATTATGATACATATGATCCAAAACCTAAAGTCCTATGTCTAGGCTCATTAGATTTCATCAAATCACCTAAGAGTTGATCAAACAAATAAGAGCATTAAACACCATATGATAGAACAAAACCTAAATCATTCATATAAGCTCAAAAGAGTACAAATCAATCAATATCCATATGGGGATCCAAAGAATAACATAGCTTAGCTACTCATTGAATACGAAAATACATTACAAAAATTCATATTCAAGATAAAAAGAAGAGAGAAAGAAGAAAGAATAGAAGATGAAGCCCAATGGTGTGAGCCTTGAAGCTTGAATCTTTCTCCAAGATGAAGAGGATCTCTAATATTGGCTCCTTCAACTCTCTTTCAACTCGAAAATGAAGATCTAGTCGTTGGGTTCTCTTGGAGAGAAAAGCTAAACATAGTTCGAAAAAGAAAAGGAGAGCAAGCGTCGAAATCTGCAAACAAAGAATCTATAGGCCCACAGATTTCGCGCTTCATGCCGCAACGTTACACAATACGTGTCGCAGCGCGCAAAAAGATTAGGTCACCAGCGTCGCGATGTTCACTTCTTTGTGCCGCGACGTTAAAGCCTCGTGTTATTAGGGTACATAGGCAGAGAGCAGAATGCTGCAGCGTAAGCAAGCCACACTGTAGTGTGATCCACTGGAGCTTGTCTTGTGATTTCTCTTCCAATATAGGGCCTTTGCTTGCATCAAGTTGGTTCTTTTGGGCTCAACCTGTAGTTGAGAAATCAACCAGTCAATTACAAATGTAATCCAGCTCAATCAAATCAAAGATTAGGAAGAATTTTAGCAAGATTAGAGAGGAAGACCTCAATATGGATTTTACATGAAAATGGAGCTAAAGCCTTCCAACAATGTATAACAACAAGGACAAGGCAATCAATAATGCATAGAGATAGGGCATAAATAACTACATTCTATGGAGTTGTCAATACTTATATGTTAATTTCATTCCTCGTGGGAACGACATTCACTCTCTATATTACTTTTACGAACCTGTGCACTTGTTAGAGCGTTAACAAGTTTTTGGCGCCATTGTTAGGGATTGAATTTTTAACATATTTAAAAGTAGCTAATAAGAATATTATGGTTACATTTTATTTCATTTTGAAATTATTTTGTTTATTTAATTGTTCTTTAATTGACTACAATACTCACTAGTTAACTGTTGTGGTTTATGCGAGGTACAGTTGATCCGAGCTCATTACTATTCGATACTAAAATTGAGACGATTGCAAGAAAGAATAGAAAGATAGCAAAAGCTCAGAAAAATAAACCTCCACAAGTTACTTCGAATACAATTATGGAGGAGAACAATAATAGCGTACAACCTTGAAGAACCCTTGGGGATTATATAGTTCCAAATTCTGATAGTTGTGCTACAAGTTTAGTCAGGCTATGCAAGCAAACAACTTCGAGATAAACCCTCTCTCTTGCATTTAGTGCAACAAGATCAGTTTAGGGGAGGACCGCTTAATGATCCTAATGTGCATATTGCCAATTTCTTGCAACTTTGTGATGCAATAAAGATTCATGGTGCAAGTGAAGATGCCATTAGGCTAAGGTTGTTCCCTTTCTCATTACGAGACAAGGCAAAGAGTTGGCTCCAGTCTCAACCAGAAGGGAGCATATCCACATGGGACGATTTGGTATCAAAATTCTTGATAAGATACTACCCTCCATCAAAATCAGCTAAATTGAGGAGTGAGATTACAAATTTATCTCAACAAGATAGAGAATCGCTCTATGATGCATAGGAGCGATATAAGGATTTACTAAGAAGATGCCCTCGTCATGCCTTACCCGATTGGTTACAAATTCAAACTTTTTGCAACAGACTGAACCTTTCAACAAGGGCAATGGTAGATGCAGTCGCAGGGGGTTCATTGAACAATAAAACAGTTGAAGAAGCTCAACAACTGATTGAGGTCATGGCTATGAACAGTTACCAAACAAGCAATGAGTGGTCAACGGGTAAGAAATGAGTACTTGAGCTTAACCCACTTAATGTAATTTTAGCACAAAATAGGCTCGTCTCTCAATAGCTCATCAATATCACTCAGAAGCTAGGTAAAGGTTAATGCATCGGTAAGTACTTTTTCTCTTAATCCTCCCTTAATTTGTGATTTTTGTGGTGCTAACCATCCTAATGGAGAGTGCGAGGGTCTGTAAGGACACCAAACAATTTCACAGGAGCAGGTTAACTTTATAGGGAATGCACAGAGGAATCAACACTACCCCTACTCTAATACATACAATCTGGGTTAGAGGAATCACCCAAATTTTTCATGGAACAACCAATGGGAACAAAGAGCGCAATAAGCTCCGTACCAACCACCTCATGCTCCACCAACTCAGTACAAACCATCATCGTTCGAGGTCTCCTTAGAGAAGCTTACACAACAAACATCCTATTTTGTGCAACAAACGACGAATTTTATGACTGAAACAAGGGCAAATTTCAAGAATCAATAGTCAAGTATTCAAAATTTGGAAGCACAAATTGGACAACTCTCAAGGCAAATATCTAAAAGACCACCTGGCAGCTTACTTAGTGACACAGTGACAAATCTGAAAGAGCACTGCAAAGTCATCATTTTGAGGAGTGGCAAGGTGGTAAAATGGATCAATACTGATGTAAGAGAAGATATGGTGATAGAGGAGCAAGAAGACGAGCAAAACAAGAAGGTTGAAGAAGAAGTAAAGCAAAAGGATAGTAGGGCTAAAGAAAAAAGGGAAGAATCAAGTCGAAGAATATGATCTGAGCACCAATCCATATTTCAAGATTCTTTATCCTCAAAGGTTGAAGAAGCAAGAGAAGGAAAAGCAGTTTGAGAGATTCTTAGATATTTTCAAGAGGCTCCAAATTAACATATCTTTTGCAAAAGCCTTAGAGCAAATGCCAACATATGCCAAGTTCATGAAGGAGCTCCTCTCCAACAAAAGAAAGCTCAAGCATGATACAAATATGATGTTAACAAAAGAGTGCAGTGTCATACTTCAAAGGAAGCTTCCTCCAAAATTGAAAGATCTGGGTTGCTTCACCATTCCTTGTCATATAGGGAACTTGATGATTGGAAAAGCTTTGTGTGACTTAAGGTCAAGTAAAATTTGACGCCTCTTTCTATCATTAGCAAGTTGGGAATTGGACAAGTGAAGCTAACTATGATTTTGTTACAATTAGCCGATAGATCTATCAAGCATCCATATGGAGTGGTTGAAGATGTGCTTGTTAAAGTTAATAAATTCATATTTCTCACAGATTTTGTGGTGCTTGATATGGAGGAAGATGCAGACATCCCATTAATCCTTGGAAGACCATTCTTAGCTACGGGGAGAGCTCTCATTGATGTCCATCAAGGTGAATGTATGTTAAGGGTGCATGACGAGAAAATTACCTTCAATGTCTTTGAATCCATAAAACATCCAGCAGAAAAAACAAGTTGCATGAGAATGGATATTATTGAAGATTTGACATCGGAGACCTTTAACATAAACACTTCAGGTGATCCATTAGCTACAATAATCTCCCATGATGAGTCCTTAGAAGAGGAAGAGCTAGATGAAGAAAGGCAAGAGCTTGGGAGGTTGCTTGAAGCACAACCTTTCCTAGACCAAAATGAGCAGCCAAAAACAGAGGATTTGAGAAAAGAAGAGAAAGAAATGCCAGTTAAGCCATAATTGAAGTTGCTTCCCTCACACCTTAAGTATGCATTTCTTAATGAAAAAGACGCATGCCCGGTAATTATTAACAATGAATTGAACAAGGTGGAGGAAGAGAAACTACTTAGGGTTCTATGGGAACACAAAATGGCCATAGATGGAGCATTTTAGATTTGAAAGGGATTAGTCCATCATTTTGCATGCATAAAATTCTCATGGAAGAAAATTTCAAGCCAGTTGTGCAATCTCAAAGACAAGTGAATCCAACTATGAAAGAGGTTGTTTGAAAGGAAGTGGTGAAATTGTTAGATGCTGACATTATTCATCCGATCTCGGACAGTGCTTAGGTAAGTTTGGTTCAGGTGGTTCCAAAGAAAAAAGGAATCACAATCATGAAAAATGAAAATAATGAATTGATTCCTACAAAGACAGTTACAGGATGAAGAATATGTATTGATTATTGTAGATTGAACAATGCCACCCGTAAGGATCACTTCCCACTTCCATTCATGGATCAAATATAGGAAAGGCTGGCTGGACATACCATTTTCGCATATCGGAGGATGCCATTCGAATTGTGCAATGCGCCAACAACATTTCAAAGGTGTATGCTTTCCATATTTTTTAATATGATTAAAAAATTCATAGAGGTATTTATGGATAATTTTTTTATATTTGGTTCATTTTTTGATGCTTGTCTAAATAACCTTGCTTTGGTGCTTTAGAGATGTCAAGAGACTAACTTTGTTCTAAACTGGGAGAAATGTCACTTTATGGTAAGAGAATGTATAGTCTTGCGACATAAGATATCTGTTAATAGTATAGAGGTGGATCGGGCAAAGATTTCGGTAATTGAGAATTTACCTCCACTAACAAATGTAAAAGGTGTGAGAAGTTTTTTGGGTCATGTCGAATTTTATCAAAGGTTCATAAAAGATTTTTCAAAAATCTCAAAACCTCTTTGCAATTTGTTGGAAAAGAAAGCAGTGTTTAATTTTGATGAAAACTATTTGCATGCCTTTAATCTCTTGTAGGTGTTGTCTTAGGCCAAAGAAGAAATAAGATTTTTCATGTGATTTTTTATGCTAGTCGTGTCCTTAATGGTGCACAACTTAACTATGCGACCACTGAAAAAGAATTACTTGCTATTGTCTTTGCCTTTGATAAATTTTGTTCTTATTTGATAGATTCGAAAGTTATTGTGTACACAAATCATACAGCATTGAAGTACCTTTTGGCCAAGCAAGAAGCGAAGCCGAGGCTTATCAGATGGACCTTGCTACTCCAAAAATTTGCATCAAGATAAAAGACAAGAAAGGTGTGGAGAATGTCATAGTTGACCATCTCTCTAGATTGTGGCTTGAAGGAGAACAAGACAAGCCACAGGTTCCAATCAGGGAAGAGTTTCCAAATGAATAACTCATAAGTGTCCAAAGACTCCCATGGTTTACTGACATGGAAAATTATAAAGCTAGAAACATGATTCTGAAAGATTTTTCATGGCAACAAAAGAAGAAATTATTCAAAAGATGCGTAGATGGTATACTTTGGCAATGCATTCTCAAGGAAGAGTTCGACAGTGTGTTATGGCACTGTTATGATTTTGATTATGGTGGCCATTACAAGGGGGAAAAGACAACCTCAAAGGTGTTACAAAGTGGCCTTTATTGTACTACACTATTCAAGGATGCTAGGGCTTTTGTGGAGAGATATGACTGATGTCAGCATGTGGGGAACATCTCAAGGAGGAATGAAATGCCACTCCAAGGCATTTTAGAGGTAGAAATCTTTGATGTTTTGGGGATAAACTTCATGGGACCTTTTCCCCCATCCATGACCAATAAATATATCTTGGTAGCAATGGACTATGTTTCGAACTAGGTTAAAGCTATTCCCATTGTTACTAATGATTCAGTTGCAGTAATAAAATTCCTTCAGAAGAACATATTCTCTAGGTTTGGAGTACCACGTGCGATTATCAGTGATGGTGGTACACACTTTTGCAATAAATAGATGGAAAATGTATTGGCCAAGTATATAGTATGATACAAAATTTCTACTCCATATCATCCTCAAACTAATAGCCAAGTAGAAGTATCCAACAGGGAATTGAAGAAAATTTTTGACAAAACTGTGAGTAGTTGAAGGAACGATTGGGCAAGAAGGATAGATAATGCTCTATGGGCATATCAAACTACATTTAAAGCTTCTATAGGTATGTCTCCTTATTACCTAGTTTACGGTAAATCTTACCATCTACTAGTGGAGTTAGAGCATAAGGCATATTGGACAATCAAGTTTCTGAATTTTGACATAGAAACTGCAGGAGAAAGACACATGTTATAGTTGAATGAAATGGATGAGTTTCACTACTTGGCCTATGAGAATTCATGGATCTACAAGGAGCGGACTAAAAAGTGGCATGACAGAAAAATAATGTTATGCACCTTTGAGAAAGGGCAATTAGTCCTGCTCTACAATTCCAAGTTGAAATTGTTCTCTGGAAAATTAAAATCAAGGTGGTCGGTACCATTCATGGTTAAGAAAGTCTCTCCATTTAGAGTAGTGGAAGTTTCCAAGCCAAAGTATAGGAGGAGATTTAAGGTGAATGTGAATGGCTAAAGGTTGAAGCAATGTGGTCTTCATAAAAGTTGTAGCATTTTGTCTCAGCTTTCCAATGCCACCAAAATCATCTAAAAATTCGTCCTACAACCCAAGATATGACCCAATTACTGTAGACTATTTAGGCCAGTTTCAGCACCTTTATTTTGACTTCCAGACTCAATATCACCTCCAAGCTGTCCGAATGTGCTCCTATGTTCTTCATGAAAGTTGTAGATATAGGTCTTAACTTTTTAGTATCCAAATTTTAGCCCAAGAAAGTTCTTATAGCCCGAGTTATGCTCTAATGACTGCACACTGTTCAGGTTCCAGTCACAAAACTCGTGTTCTGACTTCCAAGCCCATTTAGTTCCACTAGATGTCCATATTTTACCTAGAGCTCTCATGAAAGTTGTATAGCTCTCTCTTATCTTTCCTACAAGGTAAGATACATAATTTTTATACATCTAAAACTCAAGATATAGCAGAAATAAGAAACAGTGTAAGACCCAAATAATGCTAGAAAAATCAATTAAGTCCAATTTGAATCCAAACTTACAAAACATAACCAAACTTAATCAATTAAGTATATGGAGAGTGTAAATGACTAAAAATAAGGGTTTATAAATATATAAAATATGTTATTATCACCGTCAGAATTAACACAGAAGGGTACAAAACAGACCTGGAAAGGGAGAAAAAGGCTTTGCTACCAATAGAAGAATGAGAATCTCTCTAAATCATCGAAGATGACTAGGGTGTTTTCTTTTCTTCTTCTTGTCTTCTTTGTTTGCAACATGTATTGCTGATTTTCTCTGGTTATGGTGATAGACCTTTCTTAACTTATGATGTAATGACCTTTTGATATTAATTCAAGTCTTTCTTTCATGGTTTAACATTTGGATCTGTTTTATTCTATTGATTTGTATGTGGAGGAGCTAATCACATATATTTTTATATGAAGAATTCATACGAAATTGAAAGTGCAGAAATAGGTTTGCCCCAATGATTTAATATATTAAGTTTTGATGATGACAAATACAAGACAAAAAGAATGATGCTTATGCTTGATAGATGTGTTTTATAGATGACAAATGCATCACAAAAGAATATTAATCATGTTACATATATGTGCTTAAGAGAGATATATTGGATCATGCATGATTATGTACTTTATTTAGTTATACTTCACTTAATAATCATGTAATAGAGATATATGCAACATTCTTATATGTATGTTAGACTAATTAGAGTTATACATTTATGAATCATGCATATTAAGATATTAAGTTATGAATTTGGACTAACTATACTTGTTTTAAGTGAGCAATACTTTATAAGATAGTCCTAATACCAAGAATGAACATTGCAACTAGAAAGCAAAAGATCACAACTATGCTCAACTTAAGAAGAATGAGAATGATAAAGATGTTCCAAGCAATTTACAATATTTGAAGAGAAGAAATTTGTGGAAGCTTGGATTACATCAAGAAGCCTAAGGACTAGAATTGATATATTTTCCTTTTAGGTTTTCTCCTATGTAATGATAGAGGTTTTACAAGAAAAGAGCTCAGATATGTTTTTAAGTGTTTAAAAATGGTTCTTACATGTTTAAATGCCCAACAAACTGTTTTTGGAAAGTTAACCTTGGTGGTAGTTCACACCTTTGAAAAATAGCCAAGTTTGTGTTTTGCAAAACTAACATTTGGTTACTATTTTGATCATAACTTTCAAACTACTTTGAGTTTTATTGTGAAACTTATTTCATATGAAAATAGACTCAAATATATTTCCAATGAGTGGTCATTTCCTTTGAACAGATAAGAAATGAAGAAGTTATGACCATTTAAAGTCAGTTTTCAAAAACAGTCAAGTTTGAGTTTTGAAAAGCTGACCTTTAATTACTCTTTTGATCATATATTTCAAAATAATTTGAGTTTTGTTCTAAAATTATTTCATTTGAAAATAGACTCAAAGATCTTTCCAATGAGTGGTCATTCGCTTTAATCGGATAAGAAATGAAGAAGTTATGACCTTTTAAAGTCAGCTTTCAAAACCAGAAATGATGTAATCGATTACACAAGTCTTGTAATCGATTACAACGTTGACAGAAGCCATGTAATCAATTACCAGAAGTTTGTAATCGATTACCAAGTGCCCAGAAACGTTCTAAACGGCTAGTTTTCATAAAAAAAAAAATCATTTCTAAGCACTACCAATGGCTATTTAATCACTTGGGCTCTATATATAAGTGTTGTATGAAGCTTATACACCTCTTGAACACTTGATTTGATCCGTGAATCACCAAAATCATATTTTGAGCTCTTTATTGCAAAATTCTTCTATTCTTTTGTTCTTCAATTTGTATTATCCATTCTTGTGAGAGTTTTCTATCATTCATACTTTGTTCTTCAAGTTGTATATCTACTCTTGTGAGAGTTTTTATTCTTTCTATTCACCTTAAAATCATTGTAAGAGGGTGAGGTATCTCTCAAGAGAGAAAAAGGTGAGTTATCCTATGTAGTGAGACTCAAACACAAAGGGTGAGGTATCCCAAAGGTGTTGTGAGTGCTCTTGATTATAAAGGTCATGAAGCACCTGTGAAGCTTGAAGAATTGGAGGCTCTAGCACAAGGGTGAGGTATCCCAAGGTGTGAGGAGTGCTCTTATTTGTACAAAAGTTTTACTAACACCCGCGAAGTTTAGGAGATAGTGAAGAAAATCTCAAGTTAAGCTTGGGGAGTAGATGTAGGCACAAGTGGTTAGTGGCTGAACCATGATAAATTCTTGAGTTTGATTCTCTCTTCCCTACACTATTTAATTTCAGTATTTAGTGTAGTATATTTATCTATTGCATATCTTGTCATCTTGGTGATTTGATTCTATGAACTTGATATATAACTTATTTGCTTCATCATATATCCTAAGTTGTATTTGAATAATCTATAATAGTTGTACCTTTGTTGTGCATGTTCCACTGTATTTATTACTTGAGTGATTCAAAATGCTTAATTTCTCAAAGTTGCATTAAAATTTGTAATCACTCAATTCACCCCCCTCTTGGGTGATGGTTACCATGGCTAACAGGAAGATGGAGTATGGATTAAGCTTCTTAGTCTAACTGCTATGCTTTTGGGATTTCTAAGAATAAAATTTCATGAGTATGTGATTTTAGAACATATATAAGACATTAAATCGTCATTCTTACATATTTTAATTAAGGGATTAATTGATGTTTGTGGGGGGTAAAAGGGATTCATATTTTAAGGAATTGAATGTGAACTAATTTTCAGGGTTAAATCGTAAACCAAATTTCATAGAGGTTTTGAATAAAATCAATTGTCATTACTCATAAGGAGACTAAGTGAAATCAACCCTAACTGTTTCATCTTTATGATAACTTCAAATTGATAATTATTGTGATTTTATTTCCTACAAGTAGATTCCATTTGATTTATGTTTACTATTTTGAAAGAAATTCTATTGAAGTTTGATTGTATCCAAGTAGTGGAATTGGCAAATACTTATGTGTTAATTTCAATCCTCATGGGAATGACATTCACTCTCTATATTACTTATACGAACCAATTGTTGAAGCATCAATAGTTCTCCATACTTATTCTGATGTTGATTGGGGTGGAAAACCCACTGACTAATGATCCACCATTGGCTAGTGTATCTTTCTCTATGATGCACTTATTTCATGGCGAAGTAAGAAAACAGACTTTAACTACGCGTTCTAGTACAAAAGCAGAATATCAAGTACTAGCTGACACCACATCTGAGATACTTTGGTTACATTGGCTTCTTGAAGAGTTAGGATTTTCTTAGTCCTCTCCCACTGCTCTTCACTGTGATAATAGGAGTGTTATTCAGATTGCTCGCAATGATGTTTTTCATGAGTGCACCAAGCATATTGAGATTAACTACCACTTCATCTGCTAACATATTCTTCATGGTATTCTTTGTCTCTTTTCCATTGGCACTCTTGATGAGTCAGTCAATTTGTTCACCAAAGTTCATCATCTTGGGTGTTTTCGCACTTTGATTTCCAAACTCAAGTTGGTTTCTTCTATACCCACTTGAGTTTAAGGGGGGATGTTAGTGTGATTAATTATGATTGATCACGATTAGTTTTAGGAATGATTGTAATTGATTTAGTACATAATTAATTTTTATTATTTTTCTTTTCAGTACAGCTATCTTCTTGTATAAATATAGGTTAACCCTCATGTATTCATTTATTAAAAAAAATACACAAATTATCAATAATTATTTTCTTATTTCTATTTCTAACTCTTAAAAGGACTGAAAATCCCCAGCTATCAGTTTATAGTAATGATATGATATAATACAATCTTTAATGGAAAAAAGGAAACTAGGAACTAAATCCTAAAGCAGGAAGCTGGGAAACAAATCCTAAATAATTAGGGAATATGCAAATCATATTCTAATATATTTACAAAGAATACAGAGACATATCTTCCCTAAATAAGAGATACTTCCCAACACTCCCCCTAATATTTAAGCATACAAATCATATGCATTAAGCTTGCTATAAATAAAGTGGCTCCAAGGATCCCGAAGAGACTATATGAAGATATTTGTAAGTTGAATACTAGAGTTAACAAATTCAATTGCGATTTCCTTTGAAAGAACTTTTGCTCATACAAAGTGACAATAAATCTCTATATGCTTGGTCCTCTCATAAGAGAATAGATCTGAGGCGATATGTAAAGCCGCTTAATTATCATAATATAACTTCATTTGATCAACATTTCCAAACTTTCTCTCGCGAAGTAACTGTTTTACCCACATAAGTTCACAAGTGGCCATCGCCATAGCTTGATATTCAAACTCTTCACTAAATCTAACAACAACATTCTACTTCTTACTTTTCCATTGCACAAGGCTACCACGAACAAAAACATAGTATTCTAAAATGGAACACCTATAAACAGGTGAACCAGCCCGATCTACATCAGAGCACCCCCCTACAACTTGAGTGTTTGCTTTGTCTTCATATAACAATCCTTAACTTGGAGCATTTTAAATATATCTCAAAATTCATACTACTACATTCCAATGATCAACATGAAGAGATTGCATGAATTGACTTACCGCATTGACTGCAAAGAAAATATCTAGTCTTGTTATCATAAGGTAGTTTAGTTTCCCAACTAACTTCTTCTACTTGCCTGGATTTGAATAAAGTTCACCCTAATTCAGTAATAGTTTGCTATTCAGACTCATAGGACTGTCAATAGGTTAGCAGTTTAATTTACTAGTCTCTTCCAATATATCTAAAGCATACTTTATTTGTGAAGTAATAATACCACTCCTAAACTGAGCTACCTCATTACCAATAAAGTATTTGAGTTTACCCATGTCTTTAGTTTGAAAGTGACTAAACAAATGTTGTTTCAACTAATATATTCCCTCATGGTCATTGCTAGTGATAACTATATTATTGACAAAAACTACTAGATAAATACATTAGCTAGATGAAGTATGTCGATAGAAAATTGAATGATTAACTTCGCTACATGTCATACCAAACCCCAGAACAACAGTACTGCTGAATTTTCCGAACCAAGCTTATGGAGATTGTTTCAACCCATAAAAAGATCACTTCAACTTGCAAACAAAGTATGACTCCCTTGAGCAACAAAACTAGGTGGTTACTCCTATATATATATATATATATATATATATATCAAGATGTGTTAAAAACTTTTTACATAAAGATGCAAGAGATTAAAAAAAAAAAGTCTAGCATAATAAAGTTATGTTAAAAATCTTAAGATTAAGTTTAGAAGATAAGTTTTAGCTTAATCCATCCCATGCATTTTTATGAAACCAGATGAAGGTAATGATATCAAAGGGTAAGGAAATATTTACTATTTGATCATATGTTACATTATTTTTCCTCTCAACTTTCTTTTAGATCTTCTCAACCTTCTTCATCATTGCTTAATGAGCATCAAATCAAACTTCTTCAAACATCATCTTCAATGAAGAAATTTGCTCTGAAGAAATCAATCAAGATATTGATAACTGGAAAATTCCTAGAATCCTAACCAAAGAATTATACAAACTAGAAGGAAGATTCTTTCAGAGTTTTGATTACATTATTAGAACTATAGAAAAGAATATTCCAATTGGCCCAGAGAGTGAAGAATTTCACCTTCTCTCTCAAGAAACCTTAAAAAGTCATAAACAAAAATATAAGTATTTGAACATTGGGTGTGTGCAGGTAGCAATCAAACCTCTAATTTGAGAGGATTGAACGCCTCATTTCTTCTTTGTTTAAGAGACATAAAACACAACCAGTTTTAGCATTCCCTTTTAGGAACAATAGAAACTAGTTTGAGTCATGGACCAATCTATTTTAACTGCTACCTAATAGGATAATTAGTATATTAGACATAAATATTTTGGATGTCTTATTCCTTAATATCAAAATCTTTGGCTTAGACATGAAGCCTGGATCAATCCCAGTAGCCTTGCTTTATAGGATTCAATATAAAGTTTGAATTTATGTAACTTTAAGGTCTTAAAAACAAGAATGTTAAGGGAAACAATGTTATTCCTCACCGATACAACTAAGGCCAATGTAATTGTGCCTAAAGCAATCCTTTGGAATGAAGTAGTCCTGCTTGAAAAATGGACACTAGAAAAGGCAACACCAACCTTACCTAGAATAACACCTGAGTTCCCAGAAATAAAACAATATTAATCAGGTAAAGCTAAATTAGTCTTTGATAGAAGAAATTCTTTTAGTTCTTCTAAATCACTAAGGATAGAAAACTAGTTCAAAAGATTTTAGATTTGCAGTCTCTAGGAGATCTTTCTCTACCACTTCACAATCAATTCTGCAATCAATTCCATCCACAATCCACCTCCACGGGTTGGATACATCATCATCAACTCTTCTTAGACCAACATACCAAAGGGAAGACGATGACCAAAGATCAATTCAATCTCCAACTTATTCCTCTATTAATGAATCTTATCATGTCAACTGAGTTCGTTATAGATAAAGAATCCCACAGGAAAGAATTCAATTATGAGGAATGGACTCCTTAAAGAGAATGGTTCTTTCAAAATTATCAAGGAACAAATAGAAAAAATATTCAAGAAGAATTTTATAAATTTCTTAACAAAGTTAAAGTGAACATCCCATTTTTTATCTGGTTTCATGCTTATACAGTAAAAAAGAACATAGATTATCCATTCCAAACTAACTTAATAGGAACTAGGTCAACAAATGTTATTATTGTCTGACATCTTAAAGATGGTGAGTTAGTTAAATCTGAACTACCCCCAACCAGTCAATATCAACTTCCAAACATTAGTGATGAAAAACATCACAATCCTATTATGGCCTCTCCCTTCAAAATAAAAAATAAAGAAGAACTAATTAATTCTAAAGACATTAAAAGTCTTATGGAACAATCAAATTATATTAATAAATATCTTCAAATCTTATATTAATAAATATCTTCAAATCTTATATTAATAAATATCTTCAAATCTTAGGAGAAAATATGATGGTAAAATTAGTAAAAGGTGAGCCATCAACATCCTCCACTAAAATGGATAAACCAATAGAAAAACCACCATTCAAACCTTTCAAAATGACAAAACAACTTAAAAAAGACTTAGAACTTCTTAACCCTAAAAATAGAGTAAAGAAGGAAGAAGAATTAACCCCAACCCAGGATGAATTCATTAACAAACTTAATGAAAATCTAACTACAACCGTTCCAGAAACACCTCAACAATCTCAGGAAAAACTTAAGACATCGAAACAACAGTCCTCTAAAGGATTAACAATTAATACTATAGGACAATCTAATTTGTCAAACAACTCTGATGCAGATTCAAAAATTAATTATGTAATTAACGTTAACCTAGTAATTAGTCAAGCACTTAATTGGAGAAATCCATCTAAACATTATTATCACAAGGCGACAACACCAGATCTGTGTTGTTGACATTTTCTGTACCGCAAGTGCACAGGTTGTTTAAGTAATAAAAATAATAAGTAAGATCGTCTCCACAGGGACTATGATAATTCCAAAGATAAATATTAATTTACAGCTTAATTAATTCTATTTAAGTAAATGTAAAGTGGAAAAGAGGTTGATAAATAAATTACAATGCATAAAGAAAAGATAAAAATATAGTTGAGAGAATATGAAATCCCTTTTCACCCCCTATTTCAATTGATAACATGCAACCTTTTAAATAATACAAACGATTAGATTGGGTTAGTCCTATGTCTAGGTCGATTAACCCTCTGTCATTTACCTAGTTCACTATACGTCCATGAGAACTAGAGCAAACAACAAGCATTAAGATCGATTCTCAACTATGATTATACATGATTAAGAGGTATATGTATATCCTATTAGCGAATCAATCTACCCTGCCATTAGAGTGAAATCGAACATGCATTTACTAAATGTATGATCTAAAACCCAAAGTCATATATCTAGGCTCATTAGATTTCATCAAATCACCTAAATGCTTATCAAACAAGTAAGAGCATTAAGCACATTATGATAAAACAAAACTCAAATCATTCATATAAGCTCAAAATAATACAAATCAATCAATATTTATAGGGGGATCCAAAGAATACCCTATACACAGCTTAGCTACTCATTGAATACGAAAATGTATTACAAAAATTCATATTCAAGATAAAGGGAATAAAGAAAGAAGAAAGAACAGAAGATGAAGCCCAATGGGGTGAGCCTTGAAGCTTGAATCTTCCTCCAAGATAAAGAGAACCTCTATTCTAGGCTCCTTCAACTCTCTTTTAGCCCATAAATGAAGATCTAGCTATTGGGTTCTCCAAGAAAAGAGAGAAAACTCATAGAGTCAGAGAGAGAGAGCTCCGAGAGTTAGAGAGAGAAACTGAAATCTATTCAAAAGGTATTTATAGGCCTACAGATTTCGTTCTTCACGCCATGGCATTACACAACACGCGCCGCAGTACGCAAAAATTAAGGCACCAACGTCACGACGTGACAGCCTCGAGTTGACAGGGAGCACAAGCAGAGAGCATGACGCTGCGATGTAAGCCTGTCAGCACCGCAACGTGATGTACTGGAGCTTGTCTTGTGATTTCTCTTCCAATGTTTAGCCTTTACTTGTATCAAGTTAGTTTTTTTGGGCTTACCATGCAGTTAAGAAATCACTCAATCAAATACAAATGTAATCAAGCTCAATCAAATCAAAGATTAGGAAGAATTTTAGTAATATTAGAGAGGAAGACCTCAACATGGATTTTACATGAAAATGAGGCTAAAGCCTTCCAACAAAGCATAACAACGAGGACAAAGCACTCAGAATGCACATAAATAGGGCAGAAATAACTACATCCTATAGAGTTATCACACTCCCAAACTTAAGTATTTGCTAGTCCTCGAGCAAAACAAAGTCAAACTACACTTGCAAAGACAAGCTCAACATCAATGCTAGTGTATGATGATTGCATTAAACCTCAAAGAATACGCATACCTCAAAATTCTAGTTCACACATACACAATCCTTATCATATCAATAATCAAAGCTTCAAATCATGCATGATCTATTTTCTATAAACATGCAAGTCAAACATCTTTGATGTCCCTAATTCGCTCCGGCTACGTGCTTCCCAGGAACAACAAGAGAGTTATGGCGACTGGCCTAACAATGGAGAACATGGTACTCCATTATTTGGTGGTTCGAGGCTTGATTCCCAGAGGCGGGAATTATTCTCAGGTCTTGCGGGATGATGTTGTGATCTTGTGGGCCATGACCACTGGAAGGCCAATCAACTGGGCCAACTACATCATTCAGCACATGCTGGATGTGAAGAAGAAGAAGAACTCTGCCCTGCCCTACACCATGTTGGTGACTGCTATCCTGGAGCACTGTCGCATCTCCTTGGCTGAAGAATCCAAGGATACCAGCTCCAAGGGACCCCAATCCATTGGCCTGCACACCTTGAAGAAGCTCCAGCTGCGCAAGGTCGATGATCGCTGGTACTATTTGGCACATGGTAGTTATGGACACATTCCTCATGGTCCTGAGAGTGATGATGAGGATGAGGATGTGCAGCCTGCACCAGCTCCACCAGCTTCAGCCACATTGGAGCTTCTGCTGCAAGAGTTGCGGAGTTTGGCTACCACTGTTGATGCCCGGATGGATCGCATTGAGCAGAAGGTGGATCACCTCGAGCTTAGGATGGATTACTCCGATCAGGAGCTCGCTGCCATTCGTTCGCATCTGGAGGGCCCCGGACACGCTGTTGCACCATCCACCTCCTCTCGCTCCTCCTGCTTTGCTCCTCTATCATTCGTAGATCCCTCTCGCCACTCCGGTGGAGTTCTGCCGAGAATGAGGAGCTCCTTGGTTCGAAGACGACTTTGATACTCGGCGACGATGACGTGGACCTTGGAGATGTTCTGCTGGCGATGTAGAGAGCGATAGCGAGGCCACTGATAGTGATCATGGACCTCTGCCATGATAGTTTCTTTGTTTTCTGATATTTGATTGTATATGGAATTTGAAAATACATTTATATATATAAAAATCAGTTGGTTATTTTGATGTTTATTGCTTTTCTAAATCATCTTGATATATTGTTGATTATAATCTGCCTGTTTGAGCCACTTTATTCTCTGTTAACTGTTATTGTTGGGAAATCATGAAAAACAGAGGAAATGCTGTCAAAATTTTCACTTAATGTTAATATGTTTTTGATAATGCCAACGGGGGAGAGATTAGTGACTTGCATTAGTACGGGGGAGTTCGATTTAACGCTCTTACATAAATATTTCACTAACCCTATATTGTGCATACATTACGGGGGAGAGTTGCGCTTAAATCTCGATATATATATATATATATATATATATATATATATGCAAATTGTTTCTCTTCCTTTAAATGTTCAGATTGTCATCATCAAAAAGGGGAGAATGTGAATGCATGTGTCTTGAAGCATGTCAAATGGTTTTTGATGATAACAAAGACAAAGATGAAGATCAAAGAGCGAAAGAGCAAACCAAGATCAAAGGAAGAAATCAAGAGGTTTAGATATAGGCATTATAGCACATCAATGTTAAATGCTCCCAAGATATCTCAAATGGTTTTTCAAAAATGATTTGAATCAATATGGCTTTCAAAGATCAATTCCTAAAAGAGAACTTCTTTTACCTTGGATCATGCCAAATAATGTTCTATACTTGTTTAATCCATGTTTTCTAAAGTTAGGAATGATTTAAATCTGTTTTAAGGCTTGAAAAATGAGTTTAAAGTTTAGTGTAATCGATTACCAAGGTTTAGTAATCGATTACAAGCCAAACAGAAGCCATGTAATCGATTACATCAATATTGTAATCGATTACCAGAAAGTCAGAGAACGTGTAATCGATTACACCAAGTCATGTAATCGATTACCATGTTCCCAGAAAGCCAAGAACACGACCAAAAGGGCCATGTAATCGATTACATCAATACTGTAATCGATTACCAAAAAGTCAGAGAACGTGTAATCGATTACACCAAGTCATGTAATCGATTACCATGTTCCCAGGAAGCCAAGAACACGACCAAAAGGGGCACATAATCGATTACATCATAATTGTAATCGATTACCATGAAGTCAGAGGGCGTGTAATCGATTACACAGTTCATGTAATCGATTACCACAAGCCCAGAAAGCCAAGAACACGTTGTATTTTCCATGTAATCGATTACCAAAGGCTTGTAATCGATTACCAAGGTTCTGACATGCCCAACGGCTATATTGAATGCATTCAATGCTTGGCTTTAACCACCCCCAACGGCTCTTTTAATGAATGGGCTTTAAATACAATGGCTGGGACATCATTAAGGGTTGTTATTGAACCTAAAAACATCATAGCAACACATCATACGAGAATCAAACTCTGAAATCTTTCTTGCTCTGTTTTTGTCCAATCTTTGAGATATCTTTGTGAGCATTATTAGAACTTCAATTTGTATCATCTACTCTAGTGAGAGCTTCTCAAATTCAATCTTAATTCTTTGTATAAGATAGAGGGTGAGGCATCCTCAATTTGTAAAGGGTGAGGCATCCCTTTGTTTGAAGAGACTCAAGCTCAAGGGTGAGGCATCCCAAGGAGTTGAGGGCTCAAGTTTGTAAAGGTATTCAAGCACCTATTGAAGCTTGAAGATATAGTGAAAAATCTCAAGTTGTTGCTTGGGGACTGGACGTAGATCACAAGTGGATTGGTGATCGAACCAGGATAAACGATTGAGTTTGTTTTCTCTAAACCCTTCTCTTTATATTTGTGCATT